>CP032253.1:10725676-13150676 GCA_005610355.1 Gossypioides kirkii | reverse complement strand
TACTCCACTCCACTATTTGTCTCCTTTGCATCCATCAGAACCACTTCTTCGCCGCTACATCCATTCAGATCCACGTCATCGTAGCTCAATGGCCGTCCTAAGTAGAGTTGAGATGATGACAAATATATATAAAGTATATTAAAATTTTTTAAAATAAATATATAAAAAAATAAGATAAGTTTGGTAAAAAAAAAAAGAAATAAGATACGCGACAAATTTTTAGCTCAACTTATAAAATGTATTGTTAGTATACCAAATGTTCACTCATAACAAATATCTAAATAAAATTTTAAATAATATTCACAAATAAATAAATCACAACCAATGTTTTGCTTTTAGCAACCACCTGGACTCACTAATTATTTACATTCAACAACAAATAAAAGAAAAAAGAAAAGAAATTGGTTTCTGCTAAGAAAATTGGGCTTGAATCTAATTGCATGAAGTTTCTAGAATAAAAATAAATATAAGAGGTCTTTTTTTCAAAATATATATAAATTAAAAATAGTCATTTATTTTAGTTATATATCTTTATTTTACTTAAAACATTTTCATTTTGCCAAAAAAATTTACTGTTTATATATCAAATAGTTATCTCAAAATAAATGGTTTTTGTTTTCCAAAAGAAATATAAGGTAGAAATAATAAATAAATAAATTAGACTTGAATATAATTAGATTTAAGAAGTGAATTGTTTTTTACCTAGTCGCCCGTCCATGTTTAAAATAACAAATTTAACAATTCATATTTACAAAAAATTATGTTATTATTTTTTTATTTAGTTAAAGATATGCCGGTAATTTTTTTCATGTTATTGACATATATAATTATAGTAATTTTTTACTATGAATTCTAAATCTCGAATCTTAAATCTCGAAATTAAAATTCTAACATTAAATCCGAATCCAAATTTCAAACTTCAAAATCTAAACCTTTAATTCAAACTTCAAATCTTAAATTCTAAACCCTAAGTAATTCGAGTTCGAAGTTCAAAGTTTAGAGTTTATGACTTGGGTTCGAGATTCAATGTTTAAAATTTATGGTTTTGGATTCAAGATTTAAGATTTAAGATTCAAAATTCGTGATTGAAGGTAATAAATTACCACAGATATGTTTCAATAATATGAATTTTTTTTTGAAATGTTATTATATAATTTAAAAAAAAATCATAAATTATCTTGGGAGAAAGATACATAAATAATTTCTTTATATCTACATGTATAAATTTAATTCCAACTATTTAGTTATGTCGCTGTATACAACATTTTTCATTGGAAATTAAAAGATGAGACAATGCCTTTGGACATACGTAATGTTGTTGGAAGCTTAAAGTCTTAAAAGGTAGAGTGTATGGTCAAAGTCTTCGTTTTGATAATTTCCTCGAAATTCATCTGAGTCGAGCTCAGACAATAATCAATCTTTTCTTTTTATTCATCATTTGACTTGTTCTCCTCCCATTTCTTCTCTGAAAATCTAAAAAGAAAATGACTTCATCAGCATCTGATCTTGCTCTTCTTTTGCTTTCCTTATCGTTCCTGATGCTTGGGGTTGCTGCTTCACAAAGTAATAATACCAGAGGTATGTCTGCATGTACTTTCCATTTTAGACCTATTCTTTTTGTGTAATGGTTGCATTCATCTGCCAGTTTAGTAATTTGGGTGGTTAACACAAGTGAGTATGTCCTTTCCTGTTTCAAGGCCTCTCTCAGTTTACGTATTCACTGTCCTATTTGAACCTCTGCTTGGACCCTTTCGATGTCTTGTCCCAATGTCCTTGTTCAGATACCCCTTTTCCATGCCATTAGCAGCGGGAGGTTATTCTGGAAGTTTTGGCCTGCATTATGATTTCTGACTTGAAATTTCTCTGTTTTTTCCCCGTTTTCCATATTCCTCGTAGAACCATTGCCAATAATCCCTACCATTCTTTCCAGCTTCAGTCCACTCTTTGATCCAATTACCAAGGCTTTAAGTTAATCTGTTGAGTTTTGATTCATTAAAGTGAAAAAAATTGAAGCTTGCATCAATGAAAAAGAACAGTTTCAGATTTTAGAACTTAGGTAGATTTTTTTAACTGATAAATATAAAAAAGATATTTTTTTTAAAAAAGAAGAAGAAGAAGAAGAAGAAGAAGAAACAGTCTAGATTTTAAAGAACCCAAATTGCTAAACCAGGATGTAATTAAAAATAATCAAAATCTAGACATGCAAATTTCCCTTCCAAGTTTTCTTAGAAGCCAAACATAACTCAGAAAAAGAATCCAAAAGAAAAGAAAAACCATTCAAGATCTAAACTTTTCTTTCCTTATCCTCTATCCACTCCACCTTTCTCATCACCCAACTACACACACAAGCCAAGTTAAGCTCCTTCGTAAGAAAAGCTTGATAATCTTCTACATCTGCAGGAATATTGTTGTTATTATTATTTTCAAAACACTCATTCTTCAGCTCCTCCTTAGCTTCCTCCTCTTCGTAATCTTCACCTTCTTATTAACTTCTTCTCTAAAGAAAGCGCACTCTGAAGCACTACGGTTCATTTCAGAACCGAGGTTTTTATTTCTATCGTCGTCGCCACCATCGGCAGCGGAAGACGGCGGATGAAGACCACTAGTGGTCGGGGATTTCTTCATCGGAGAAAACTCTATCCATTGTGATTGGTTGGGTCGTTTGGGGGGATTTCTTCAACCGACCATACTAAATTAGATTATTTGTGTTGTTAACAAATTTCAATTTCAGCTTGTTTCTCGAGAGAAAAAAAATGTCTGTTTCCATTTTGGGTTTTAATTTTGTTCTCATTTCGTTTTATTCGCTGATTTGAAGTGGGTTCTTGTTGAACTTCAATGGAGTTTTTGAGAATTTTTAACTTCAATAATAATAATAATCAATGTTAACAGAAATTAAAGCTATAAACAGAATCCAGCTGAACAAAAGCTTTGAAAAATGTCGAGAAAAATAAATACTTACCGATGAAGAACCTAATAGGGCAGATTCAGAGGCACCCATTGATGCAAGCTCCAATTTTTTTTCACACTGAGTCGGTTTACTGGGTTAAAAGATTAACTCAAAATTTTGTAATTTTTAAAAGTATATTTTTTATTTTGCAATTTTTTCAACAGAATATCTTAGATATTAGGTGAAAAATATTAATAATTTTTCTAACAACAGTGACAAAATTAATAAAAAAATAGAGTAATTTACCTTAATTTTATTTAAAGAGTTGCTATTAAAAAAACCAAAGTAGTCAATTTCGCCGCAATCAGCATTACTTTTGTGTTATTTAGTCAAATCTATTTTGAAAATCTAACCACAAAATTATTTTAATGGACTGAATGATGAAATAAAATAATTATAATTGTCCATTGCTCAGATTGGATAGATTCGGGAGCTGAAACCTTTTCTCCATTTTAATTTCTAGTTCAGCTGAAAAGTCTAATTCATGAAATTACAAAATTTATATATTAAATGGGTATATACCCTCCAGTGCTTGTTCTGAGAACCCACACCAAGTATCAATGGATACGAAAAAGTTGTATGCTCTTTGACGCTAAGTAGTCTAGCAATATTCTTGCAGCAGAAGCATGCGGAAGACAAGCAGGAGGTGCTCTATGTCCAAATGGACTGTGTTGCAGTCAATTTGGTATGTGTGGCAGCTCGTCTGACTACTGCGGAACTGGCTGCCAGAGCCAGTGTAGTGGCAATGATGTTGGCAGCATTATCACTCAACACCTCTTTAATCATATGCTTAAATATCGAAATGATTCACGTTGTCCTGGCAATGGTTTTTACACTTATAGTGCTTTCATTGCCGCTGCTCGATCTTTTAATGGATTCGGCACAACCGGAAATCTTACAACCAGAAAGAGGGAACTTGCAGCTTTTTTGGCTCAAACCTCTCATGAAACAACAGGAGGATGGCCAGGTGCACCAGATGGCCCATATGCATGGGGGTATTGCTTTATAAGGGAACAAAACAACTTCCAAGCATATTGTAGTCCTGGCGTCTGGTCATGTCCTCCTGGTAGATTGTATTATGGACGAGGACCCTTCCAATTGGCTTAGTAAGTTTCTGAGTCTCTCAACTAATGAAGTACTAGTTCATGATGTGGTTGACTGACTTAACACAACTTTCACGATTTGATTTCCTCAGCAACTTCAACTATGGGCTAGCTGGAAGAGACATTGGAGTAGACCTAATAAATAATCCAGACCTCGTAGCCACAAACTCTACTATATCCTTCAAGACGGCCATTTGGTTTTGGATGACCCCACTAGGAAACAGACCATCAAGCCATAACGTAATTGTCGGGCAATGGACACCGTCTACTGCAGAAAGGGATGCAGGTTGGCTCCCTGGCTATGGAGTCATCACTAACATAATCAACGGTGGGGTAGAGTGCGGTCGTGGTCCTGATAACAGGGTGGCGGATAGGATTGGTTTCTATAGGAGGTACTGTGACATATTAGGTGTAAGCTACGGGGGCAACTTGGATTGCTATAACCAAAAGCCTTATACAAGCGGACGATCCCAACGTAGGTAATAAATGCATGCCGATTTCAACATAAAGTCTTATACGAACCGACGATCTCAAGGCAGTGGTGATTGTTGATGTCACCACGATAGGTGACATTAGCAATCAACCCTTCTCTGAAAATCTTTTAAAAAGAAAATGGATTCTATTTCTTTCTGCCTCTTCTTCTGTTTTGCTTAATCTTGCGTTTCTGTTTCACCACCCAGTCCTAGTCAACTGTACGAGAAGTGTCGTGATGCAGTGTTCAAATGTGGGGATATCTCCATTGGATATCCTTTCTCCGGAGGTGATCGAGATCCAGAATGCGGACATCCTAGTTTGGAGCTTCGCTGTGACGATTTTACTAATACTACTAAGATTGAAATTGTTGGTGTTAAGTATATGGTGTTGGACATTCATCATGAAAGTCGAATTCTAAGTATTGCGAGGGAGGACTTCATCAACAATGGCTCTTGTCGTCCTCAAATCCCAATCCAAGATTCGATCCTGACTTCTGAGCCGTTGGTTCCTGGTTCTAGGAATACCAATCTTACTCTGTTTTATGATTGCCAATCTTCATCGAGTCTTGGTATCTTCCCTTGCATTTCTTCAAATTACAACAATGTTTCCATAACTACAAATAACATCCGTGTAGATGGATGTTCAGCTAATGTTAGAGTTCCTGTTCTTCAATCTTCCTGGGAAAGATTTCGAAATAAAACCTTGGATTTGGAAGAAGCACTGGAAACAGGATTCGAGGTGCAATGGGAGGTGGATACGGAAGCCTGCCGGAAGTGCAATGCTTCGGGTGGAGGCTGCGGTTTTAACAAGTCCAACAAACAAACATTCTGCTACTGCCCATTAGAATTTGGGAGTTCGTCGGATCCTAGCGAATGCCATCGATCCCATCTCCCACCATCCCCAGCATATACCAAAAACAACAATAATACCAAAGGTATGTATCTACTTTCCATTTATGCAATTAAACAATTTTGTTCATCTAATATGAAATATTACATAATTTTTATATTATGTTAATTTTTACAAAATAAAATAAATTACTTATTATAAAATCTTATAAAAACAAAACAAAATTAATTATTATATATAATAGTTGAAATGTTATAAAATCTCAAAATAAAAAAACTTTTAATTAAAAATAATATATAATAAATAATTAATCATATAATTTGAAATTAAATAATAATAGCACATGTGTACAAAATTACAATAAAAATATATATTAAATAGTAAAACAAAATTTAAACACGTAAATATATCAAATTAATAATATTAAATTCAATATAATTATTTCTTATGGTGGTATTATTAATGTTAAGTTGATGCCAAGTGATACGAGCTCAATCATAGATTTAAATAATAGCGTATATATATTAAAAATAATTATATAATTAATAATATAAATTTACAAGAGTAAATGAGATTCAAGTCTTTGAGATCCCACTTCATTCCATACGAGATTTAATTCAATTAAATTATGTTAGACTTATAAGGGCATAGGAGCCTATTCACTAGTTTCACTTAATATTGTTTTTATTTTACCAAAAAAAATTATAAATATTTTAGTAAACTTATTATAATGATTGAGACATAGTGCTGACATGTGTCTATTCGACGGAGGGATATGACATTTCAACTATGTCGACCCATTGCACTACCAGATTATTTCGTTTTATTATAATTTGACAAATTCAACATGGTATTTATTTGTTTTCTGTTTTTAATATTCTTTCTTTCTTTAGGAAAAGCTAGTAATATTAATTTGGTGTGAATGTTTTAACTCAAAAACATATTGTTGAGATTATTTGAACATTGAAATTGTAACTCACTAATGTGTGGTATGTATTTAATAGGTGGGTCCAAATCCAAGTTGAAGCTGGCTCCAATTTTAATAGGTATGAAACATTTTTTTTGTGGTTTGAATTAATTATATATCTTCGACTCACACACCACATCATAGATCACAACTACTATAATGTTTTATAGGTTGAGGTTTTTTGGGTAATAATGTGTGGTTTTATTGCTACTATAATTAATTTTTAAAGTTGGAACCAAAATCAACATGTCTAATCCAAACTAATATTTTCATTTACTCACTATTAATTAAGATTCACTACAATTAGACTTATAGGATTAAAGTAGGTTTTAATTAATATAACTTAGTTGGTTTTAAACAAATATATTTAATCTTTGCATAACTTATAATCAGGGCAAATCCAGCAATTCTTGAGTGCCAAAATAAAAATTTAGAAGTTTAGGAGACCAAAGTTAAAAAAAAAAAAAAAAAGTTTAAAAGAGACTTAAATTAAATATCTCATAAATAAAATGGGCTAAAATAAATATTTTACCTTTTAGTAAGGTGGGATCAAAGCCGCTGCATACTTTATGTGTTATAAGTAACAGAAGTTTACCGGTTTCCTTCAAGATTTTTCTTTAATTTTATTCATTACGTTCTTTTATTTAACCAATGCTTTTACTTAATTAAATATTATAAATGATATCTATTTATGAGTTAATAAAAATAGATTCATAATTCATAATTCGTAAACAGGATTATCAGTTGCTGGAATTGTAGTGGTTTTTTCCGTTTGCTTCATTGTCCTAAGGTTCAGAGGAAAATCATTATCAAATTATCTCCGTCAAGGAAAGATAAACGACAATGCTAGGATTGAGGCATTCATCACAAAGTTTGGTCTTTTTGCTCCAAAGCGTTACTCTTATCAAGAAATCAAGAAAATGACAAATAAGTTCAATGACAAAGTAGGTCAAGGAGGTTTCGGGAGTGTATATAAAGGAAAACTACCTGATGGTCATCTTGTGGCAGTTAAATTCTTAAATGAAATGAAGGGAAATGGAGAGGATTTTATGAATGAAGTAGCTAGCATTAGCAGAACTTCCCATGTTAATATAGTGACTTTACTTGGTTTTTGCTTTGAAAAATCGAAGAGAGCTTTGATCTATGAATTCATGTCGAAAGGATCATTGGACAAGTTCATTTATGGTCAAGGATCGGATAATCAAAGCCGTCAATTGGAATGGGCAACTCTGTATGACATTGCACACGGGATCGCTAGAGGACTCGAGTACTTGCATCAAGGTTGTAACACAAGGATCTTGCACTTTGACATAAAGCCTCACAATATCCTTTTGGATGAGAATTTTTGTCCCAAGATCTCCGATTTTGGCTTGTCGAAATTATGTGAAAGAAAGAAGAGTATTGTATCAATGACAGGTGCTAGAGGAACTGCGGGATATATTGCTCCAGAAGTGTTTTTTCGAAATCTAGGAGGAGTTTCTCATAAATCTGATGTCTATAGTTATGGAATGATGGTGCTTGAAATGGTCGGAGGCAGAAAAAATGTTAATGTTGAAGCGTCCCGAACTAGTGAAATATATTTTCCAACATGGATTTATAGGCATCTTGATAGGTCTACGAGCTTGAATATTAATGAAGAAATAACAAAAGAGGAAGCAGAAATAACAAAGAAATTAATTGGAGTGAGCCTTTGGTGCATTCAAACCAATCCATTAGATCGACCATCAATGACTAGAGTATTAGAAATGTTGCAAGGAAGCCTTCAATCATTGGAACTTCCACCACGACCTACTTGAACATTTTTGTCAAGTTGAGGAAATTGTTCATTAAACATGTGTTTATTATTATTTTTAATTTATTAAATGTGTAGTGTTTGTGAATTTAAGAGAGTTATAAATATGGAAAAATGCAAATAAGAGCAGACAGAAGATGTGAAAAGATTGCATGAAACTATGATTTCATATCAACCTTACCTCTTTTTAATAAAATGATAACAAATCAGATTTTTTCTCTTGATTTCTAGTTTTTTCCTCTAAAAAAATTCAAGTCAAACTAAAAATACTAAAAATCAAAAGGAATAGTCTGATTTGTCATTTTCTTATGGAAAAAAATAAAAATAATACGCAATCGCATTTTCATACAATCTTTTCTGGACAGGAGATATGAGGATCTATTTAATGATTTCAGATAGAATCTATAATTTATTAAACAAAAAATTGTTCCAAACGTAACCTAAAATTTGATAGGTTTTTTTACAATACTTTTTAACACCACCAGCCAAGTTGGAAAAATAACAAATGCTTATGGCTTGGTGTTTATTCATGTGGACATTGTGTATGATTTTGTTTAAAGTGAAAATATTGGTGAAAATGAGATTGAAAATAGTAACTGTTGAGGAGAGATCAATTCTTCTAAGAGAACTTTTCGAAGTTTTGTCTTTAAGGATGTAAATCAAGTTCCTCAATAATGGAAGATATTATTTCTTAAAGGAGAGTTTTGTCTCTCGCTATGTGGAGAGCCATTTATAGTTCACAGAGGATAACGCTTTGATCATATGTGGACGTATAACCACCATCAATAGGTGACGTGAGTGTATTATCCTTCGTGAAATTCAAACCCTTAACTTATAATTAACTTCCCGAAAATGACGTTTTGAAAATTTCTGAACTAATCCCTCCTCAACAGTAATGATAGTATTAAAATCAAATAATTTGGGTTTTGATAAGAAAAACCAGACAAATTGTTACCGTCCATGATTTGATTATACAATCAGTATAAAACAACATCAATAGCGGTATTAGTAGGGTGTACTTCATTTGAACTCCAAATTTAAAGTTTAAAATTTGTTTCAATCTTTAAAGTTTAAAATTTGGTTCAATCTTGATGAAATTTTAATTTTAAAGCTCAATTTTGATTTAAGAAAGCTCTTTTATCTAAAGAAAATTTTCATGTTGATTGTCATGTTGACTATTAGTAGGGGTTAAGGCCTTGAAAAGTTAATAAATAAACGCCTTCCATCCTATTTTAGTATGCCCCCGCTTACTATATTCGGCCATTTTTTGTCACCTCCAAAAAATCTACAAACAGAAATATTATGATTTTTTAGTGTAATAAGGATAGAACGAAGAGTGAGAAGTTTGGCCTGAATTTTACTGGCAATTTTGTAGCTTCAAATGGACAGAAATTGAGAGCCTCTGTGATCCTGAACGATGGTAGCTCCGCCAGTTATGTTATTTCCCCCGCAATGGGCAATGTAAAAAGAGAAAGTCCAGTTGGAGAGGGGACTTTCAACGAGATCCGATATTTGAATTTTTAATTGATAATTCATAGAGATTTTTTAATATGATTTGCTTAATAACTTAAGTTACTCAAATTCGAGCTCAAGATAATGATTAAATTAAATTTTTTTTTTTTGAGTTGAGCTAAAAAAATGCAATCACCTATCTCATAATGGTATTTGATTCATGTTTTAATAGATTTTTGATTGTTCAATTATATGTTTTTTTTATTTTCTTATGGATAGATTTGACAAAAAATTATAAAATTATAAAACCATACATTTTTATAATTTGAAAATAAATTTGAATTCATCATTAATTTTTATTAAATAAATAAAGAATTATATTAAAATTTCTATATTTTTATACTTAAATTTTAAATAATAAACGATATTTTTAATTAATACATAAAAATAAGGCCAAACTGGATGGGCCCAAAATACAAAATAAATTATCCAAGATCCAACTGAGACAGAAACAAATAACATGAGCCTTGTCCATCTATGCAACAATTTCAACAATTTCCCTTGGAAATTTAGTCAATAAAAGAAGAGAAATTTTCTTCGGACAGTTACGTAATGCTGTTGGGAAGCTGAAAGTCTTTAAAGGTCGACTTAGTCAAACCCTTTTGTCTTGACAATTTCCTCGAAATTCATTTGAGCTGAGCTGAGCTGAGACAAAAATCAATGGTTTCTATTTATTCATCATTTGACTGGTTATCCTACAATCTCTTCTCTGAAATTTTTCTAAAAAAAATTTGAAAATGAAATCATCAGCATCATCAGATCTTGCTCTTCTTTTGCTTTCCTTATCATTCATGATGCTTGGGGTTGCTGTTTCACAAAGTAATAATACCAGAGGTATGTATGCATGTACTTTCCATTTTAGAACTATTCCTTTTTGGGTAATGGTAATAAGATGAAGATTAGGGTTGCATGCATCTGCCAGTTTAATAACTTCCTCCTGGGTTGGGTGGTTAACACAAGTGAGTATGTTCTGTTTCAGGGCCTCTCTCAGTTTAACTTATACACACTCTCCTGTTTGAAACTCTGCTTGGATGAGGATCCTTTGCTTGTCTTGTCCCTGTTCAGATACCTCTTTTTTTTTTTTTTTGTGTTGATTGAAATTCATTTTCCTGTTGTACAGGTGCTCGTCTATCGATATTTACTATTGTAAATAATTGCAGCTATACAGTTTGGCCAGGGGTGATGACAATGGCCGGAGGCGTACAGAGTTTTCCTACTACAGGTTTCAGTCTTAATCCCGGCGAATTCACATCTATTTCTATACCAAGATCCTGGCACGGTCGGATATGGGGTCGAACTCTTTGCACTCAAGACTCTTCTGGCAATTTCTCTTGCCTCACCGGGGACTGCGGCACATCTAGACCAGAGTGTTCTGGTAGGAGTTCCGTCCTGGGCACCCTTGCAGAGTTTGCATTCAATAGTACTGTGGGATCCGATTTCTATGATGTTAGCCTTGTTGATGGATTCAATCTACCATTGATGATATCCCCACATGGTGGAACTGGAGGTGACTGTAACTCAGCTGGATGTGTTACGGATTTGAATGATGACTGTCCTTCGGAGCTTAAGATTGTCAAAGGGAGTGAGACAGTTGCATGTAAGAGTGCCTGCTCTGCTTTTTTGGAACCCCAGTATTGCTGCACCGGAGAATATGGTTCTCCAACTACGTGCCATCCCACTTCCTACTCACAATTCTTCAAGACTGCGTGTCCTACAGCTTATAGCTACGCCTTTGATGATGCAACCAGTATGTTCAGTTGTGTTGACGCTGATTATGATATTACTTTCTGCCCTAACCCTTCTACCAGGTAACAAATGCATGCCAATTTTAATATAGAGAACGGGCGATCCCAAGGCAATGGTGCCTGTTGATGTCGCCGGTCCGCGGTGGCATTGGCAATCAACTGCCAACCCTTTCTTCCAACTCTGCTCTGAAAATTTTTGGAAAAGAAAATGATTTCTCTTTCTTTCTGCCTCTACTTCTGTTTTACTTATTCTCGGGTTTCCTGTTTCACTACCCAGTCCCAATCAACTGTACGAGAAGTGCCGCGATGCAGTGTTTAAATGTGGGAATATCTCCATTGGATATCCTTTCTCCGGAGGTGATCGAGATCCAGAATGCGGACATCCTGGTTTGGAGCTTCACTGTGACGTTTTTACTAATACTACTAAGATTGAAATTGTTGGTGTAAAGTATGAGGTGCTGGACATTCATCATGAAAGTCGGATTCTAAGGATTGCGAGGGAGGACTTCATCAACAATGGCTCTTGTCATCCTCAAATTCCAATTCAAAATTCGATCCTGAATTCTGAACCATTCGTTCTCAGTTCTGGAAATACCAATCTTACTCTGTCTTATGACTGCCAATCTTCATCAAGTCTTGGAATCTTCCCTTGCAATTCTTCAAATTACAACAATGTTTCCATAACTACACATAACATTCATCCAGATGGATGTTCAGCTAATGTTAAAGTCCCGATTCTTCAATCTTCCTGGGAAAGATTTCGAAATGATTCCATGGATTTGGAAGAAACATTGGAAACAGGATTCGAGGTACAATGGAAGGAAGATACGGAAGCCTGCCGGAAGTGCAATGCTTCTGGTGGAGCCTGCGGTTTTGACAAGTCCAACAATCAAACATTCTGCTACTGCCCATCAGGATTTGAGACTTCACCGGATTCCAACGAATGCCATCGATCCCATCTCCCACTATCCCCAACAAATACCGGAAACAATAATACCAGAGGTATGTATGTACTTTCCATTTATACAATTAAACAAGTTTTTCTATTAACGATGCTTGTATGTTTTCTTCTTTGCTTGAATCCGATTTTATTTAAAACTTAAACACTCAAGTAGAGCTACTTGACTCCAATCTAATTTGAAATATTTCATTTTTTTTTTATCAGTAGCAACAAGTACATAGAAACATATAAGATTCCAATCTTGATCATATTTGATTTTTTTGACAGAATAACAAAAACTATCTATAATTATTTGAATTCATGTTTTTCTGTATTAATAATAATGTTCATTTTAATCAAATTAAGATCCAATTGACAATTTTAATGTGAATGTTTTAGAATTGAAAATATTTAAATAATTGAAATCGTAAAGTAACTGATTTATTGCTTTGTGTGGTATATTGTATTTTATAGGTGGGTCGAAATCCAGGTTGAAGCTGACTCCAATAATCATAGGTATGTAACTGTTTGTTGGGTAATAATGTGGTTTGAATTCACAATATATCTTTTAAGCACACACAAAATACATCACAACTACTATAATTGTAGTGTTGAAATAGCTTTTAATTAATATAATTGAATTGATTTTAAATAAATATACTTAAAATGCTTTTCTTTTAAATTAACAATCATACTTTTTTAAAAAAACTTCTATGATTTCTTTTTAAGTTTTTTCTTTAATTTTATTCACTGCTTTCTTTTATTTAACCCATGTTTTTACTTTAATTGAATCTGATCTATTGAGCTAGCAAAAATTGATTAATAATTCATAAACAGGATCTGTTGTTGGAGTTGTATCAGTTTCTACTATATGCTTCATTGTCTTAAGGTTCAAAGGAAATTTATTATCAAAGTATCTCTGCCAAGGAAAGATGAACGACGATGCTAGGATTGAGGAATTCATCACAAAGTTTGGTCCTTTTGCTCCAAAGCGTTACTCTTATCAAGAAATCAAGAAAATGACAAATAAATTCAATGATAAATTAGGTCAAGGAGGTTTCGGGAGTGTATATAAAGGAAAACTACCTGATGATCATCTTGTGGCAGTTAAATTCTTAAATGAAATGAAGGGAAATGGAGAGGATTTTATGAATGAAGTAGCTAGCATTAGCAGAACTTCCCATGTTAATATAGTGACTTTACTTGGTTTTTGCTTTGAAAAATCGAAGAGAGCTTTGATCTATGAATTCATGTCGAAAGGATCATTGGACAAGTTCATTTATAGTCAAGGATCGGATAATCAAAGCCGTCAATTGGAATGGGCAACTTTGTATGACATTGCACTCGGGATCGCCAGAGGACTCGAGTACTTGCATCAAGGTTGTAACACAAGGATCTTGCACTTTGACATAAAGCCTCACAATATCCTTTTGGATGAGAATTTTTGTCCCAAGATCTCCGATTTTGGCTTGTCGAAATTATGTGAAAGAAAGAAGAGTATTATATCAATGACAGGTGCTAGAGGAACTGCGGGATATATTGCTCCAGAAGTGTTTTTTCGAAATCTAGGAGGAGTTTCTCATAAATCTGATGTCTATAGTTATGGAATGATGGTGCTTGAAATGGTCGGAGGCAGAAAAAATATTAATGTTGAAGCGTCCCGAACTAGTGAAATATATTTTCCGACATGGATTTATAGGCATCTTGATAGGTCTACGAGCTTGAATATTAATGAAGAAATAACAAAAGAGGAAGCAGAAATAACAAGGAAATTAATTGGAGTGAGCCTTTGGTGCATTCAAACCAATCCATTAGATCGACCATCAATGACTAGAGTATTAGAAATGTTGCAAGGAAGCCTTCAATCATTGGAACTTCCACCACGACCCACCTAAGATGTTGCAAATAATTGTGAATGTCAGTAATTTGTTCATGTTGAAGCAATCATAAGTAAATTTAATAAATTATATATTTTGATTTCATAAATTTTTTAACTGCTTTTTTTTAAATATATTTTAAGTGTTAATTGTGTAAACATAAATTATTAAATGCATAAAAAAATTAAATATATAATTTTGTGTTTACTGATATTAACTTTGTGTTCATTAAATGTGTTATGCTTGTTTGTTTAATAGAGGGTAAAAGTATTATGAAAATCTTTATATTAAAAGTTGGATTGTATTTTACTTCTCGCATTCAAAAAATGGATAATTTAATCTTTATACATTATATTAACAATAAATTAATCTTTTTTGTTAAAACAATCATCTAATTATACTTTTAAAAATTAATATAATTGACGAAAAAAATCAAACAATGACATAATTTCAGATTCTATAAATCTAATAATTATGCTACTATGAAGTGCAATAGTTAGCTGCAATTTATTTTGCAATTAAGTTGGTTGACTTGGTTTTTATATTATCATATTTTGATTTAATTAAATATTTATTTTTAGTAGATTTTGTTTTCTTATTTGAGACATGAAATCAAGAAGTTTAAATTTAAAAAAAAAAAAAGTCTCTACTTTAATTAAAAAAATTAAATGATAGGTTTGAAACCTATCGGTCCCCTTTTTTTTCTCGATAACGTCATCTCTTAACCGTTCCACTAATTCCCAACTCAGTGACTCACTCTTCCCTCTCCTTCTCAACCTCCATTTTCTGTTTCTTTTCTTTTTTCCTTTTCGTTTTTCCTTCTTAATTTTCTTCTTCCGATTACTTTTATAAATCTATTTTGATCTAAATTATTCTGTTTATAACTTTGATTTCATACTCTAATTTTGAAAAATTCATAGTTTTCAATTTGATTGCTGAGAAAAAAAAGGCAAGGGAAAGAAAAAGGCGCTATTCTTTTATTTAGAATTTTAAGTTCGTAATTGAGCAGGATGGTTTACTGTAATAATTGCTCCAGAAACGTTACTGGAGAACGCGTTGACGACGGTCTTTTGTAAGTGAATTTCTTGCTCATAAACAGTGTGGGTCTTTTCTGGAGAAAATTTCAGTTTCTTGTTTCATTATTTATTGATCTATTCTGTAGGTCTTGCACTTTTTGCGGGAAGGTGTTGGAAGATTGCATTTTTGCAACCGAACCTCAATTCGTTAAAGATTCATCTGGCCAGGTAATGTTTCTTTCTTTATACGTAAGTTTTAATTTTGGAACTATATTATGCTAAAATTTAGTTGAATAGTTGCGAGTTAGGTTTAAGCTAGGTGATATGTACTGTTTCTTAAATTTTGTGTAAGGTTCATTGTTTTTGGCATGGACAATGACTTCTTACTAGCTATTTGTAGTTTCCTAACTATGAGAATGGCTGGCTGAATATGCCATCAAACAAAAGAAGAATTTGGCAAGCTAATCTCATTGTCAGACGTGTTTTAATTGAGTGAAGTGCATTGAATTGTGGAGTTCAAGTTTTGTTTCCCTTTGTTTAGTTTGTTGATAACTTGATCTTTGCTTTCTTTTTTTGGACTTGCATTTATTTTGATTACTATTGCTAATTTCACTTTGTTCCCAGAGCAAACTATCCGGAAATTTTGTGAATTCTATTCAAAATATTTCAGATTCACGCCAGCATACAATAGCTAAAGGTATGCTTTATTAAGTTGCATCTATGTTATGCAAGAAGCTATATGTTGCCAACTTTTGATAAAGGTTTATTGATACATTTCATCAAATTCTCTCTTTCTGAGTGCTCTGATTTCAAAACCTTTTGACATCTTTATCGCAGGCTCAACTTTACTTTTATGTGTTATTTCAGTTTGTTGTCATGGCTAATAATGTGTTAGCATTACACACTTATTGCAATGTGACTTATAAATATCTTGTTTCTGGTTTTAATTTCATGGTGATACAGCTCTTGATGGTATCAAATCTTTGAAGACTGGATTACTTATTGACGAGTATAGTGATGATGTTGCTTATGTTGCTTTACGGTTTTATGAAGTATGTTTTCTTTGTCTGAACTTTCATTTCAATGCTTGTTATTTTTGTCCTCCCTCCCCCCACCCCTCAATATTTTAAGCTATTTTTCTATGTACTGTGAAGGTTGGCCTTGAACGGAATTTCACTAAGGGACGCAGATCAGAGCTAGTACAGGCTGCATGTCTTTATCTTGCCTGTCGGTGAGAAATTTCTTCTTTCTTAAATTTGGAATGTGGTTACATGGAAATACTATTTCCTGAACTCGACATGATCTATTGTCTAAACTTAAATGTGATGATTCAGCTGTTTATATCTCAGTTTAATAACACAAACATGTAGATGTCTACTGATTACGTGCATAAGCACTTGCTAAAATAAAATTTCACACATGTAACTTACAAATGCATATTTTCACTAAAATATAGGGTCATGCAGACTTCAAACCTCTCGTTCTCATTTGTAAAATAGCAAGCGTGATTCTTTACCTTCTATCCTTTTATTTATGGGAAGTATCTGATCGTTGTTCCTTTCAAATCTTTTTTGAAATTTGTGAAGTATTGGCTACTTTTTCTTCTGCAAAACACAATAAGTTGTGACTCTTTACTTCATCTTCTCATATATGCTTTTTGGTCATGGAATTCGCATGAGTTAGGCTTAGGGAAATACTGTAATTGATAAAGATTTTTTGTTGACTAGGCTTTTCAAGAGCGAGGGTAAGAGTCTTGTATTTTAGGGTTTTATATTGGTCAAACAGATATGTTTGTGGCTGGGGTTTGAATGCTGAAAGAATATTGCTGGTTTGGAATTGGGATAGAAAATATTGGATGGGATCTCTTTCAGCTAGTGGTCCACTATTTGAAAAAAAACACAAAAGGTTCATGCTGTGCTCGTAAGTGCCACATCAAATATCCAAATTAGCTCTACACTTTCTTGAAAATTAGGTCATTGCAGAGATACACAAACCAGTCAGTGAATGATAGAGTAGGATAAGGAACTGTAGAGGGAGAGGAAGAGAGAAAGAGGGAGAGCTATCATGAGCGACATGATTCTTTTTGTTTCTTCTTCAATTTAGGGTTGAATTGTTTACCCTCCTTTTTATCACTTTTTTTGTTTCTTTTTGTTCTTCGAACTGTTGAACTATTTCCGTCCTCAACCATATAATTTTTGGCAGGCAAAAGGGAAAGCCATTCCTTCTTATTGATTTTTCACATCATTTACATGTAAATGTGTAAGTAATTTTCCCCCTTTCTACCCCTTTTAAACAAAATTAACTTGCTCGATAATTCTTTCTCTCTCTGTTTCTGCATGACGAGGTTTTTTTTTTTTTTTTTTTACCGATGTTCTGTTGTTTCTTCTTCAGTTATGAGCTTGGCTCTGTATATCTGCAACTTTGCTATGTGCTATACCTTGCTGACTCAAAGGATCTTCCGAAGCTAATTGATCCTTCAATTTTTATTCATAAATTTACAAATGGTAAGTTGTTTAATCAATTTCCGTACCTTGAGATTTTTTTAGTTGATTGCATGCTCCCAGTGTTTGTGCATTGAACTCAGACTTGCATAATAACCAATATACTTTGCAGCTTTGATTCCAGAAGGGAATGATGAAGTTGTTAAAACTGCACGGGACATTTTAGCTAGCATGAAACGGGACTGGATGCAGGTGTGATTTTATTCAAAAGTACTTTATTTTGATTCTGTGTATTATCTAGGTAATTTTTGGAGTTAAAATCTTACTGTAACACAAATTTACAGACAGGGCGAAAACCCAGTGGATTATGTGGCGCAGCACTGTACATTGCTGCACTTTCACATGGTCTGAAGTTTTCCAAGTCAAAGATTGTAAGTTATAGTTCATACCTTTTTGTTTGTTGCCTTATTTAATAATCATATGCTGTTGTTCCTTTTGCTTGAAAATCTTTAAGTTTTTACTTTTTATTTATGCTATTTGGTTGACAAACTTTGCAATTTTAATTTTATAATAGGGGCTTGAAATTTGGCAGATGTTTTAACTTCCAATCATGTCATGATTGTTCTCATACACGTTCTAAATAAGGTCCTAATTCATATTAGGTGGTTTTGGATTAGGTTCATGTCTTGGCCTAAGCTAGAGCAGGGATTGTTTTAGATGACTCACTGCCCTATCTAAGACCCCTTCTACAATTTGCATTGTAGTAATATGCACATGTCCATGTTATTATTATTTTTTATTCTTTTTCCTTAAAAAAAGTAAACTTTAGTATCATGGTACTAAAAGGTTGAGGCATAAAATAAATGAAGTTTACTATGATAAAAATGAAAAAGCAAAAGTAAAATAAATCCACGACAGCCTTAATTTAGCATCTGCTAGATAATGATAGCTTGATATTACCATTTAGCATCTGCTAGATAATGAATTTTTGTTTTTTCAGTTTAATTTATTTCATTATATGTATTTATTTATGCTTGTGGGCAGTTTAATTTTTTGTTTTTCCAATTTCTTCTTTACTTAGATTCATGTTGATTCTTGTTTTTTTCCCTTTTGCTTATTGTCCTCTCTCTCTCTCTTAAATTGTTGGGTTAATTAAGGTCTGTTTATCAGATAGAGGTTGTTCACATTTGTGAAGCAACATTGTCAAAGCGGTTGATTGAATTTGAGAATACCGACTCTGGAGCCTTAACGGTATGCATTTTTTTACTTGTGCATGGTAAAATAGAACTATGTTGTGCTAGGAAATTGGTAATGGAATAAGATTGTAAATTAGAAACTATGGAATGAAGAACCATATTCAACTGATGCTTACAGTCATTTGAAATTTTTTCCCCTTTTGATGTTGATGTGACTTCCTATCTGCATATGGTCCTGAGTAGAGCATGATGGCATAATCTGATCTATAAGGCTTGCAGTATCTTGGGCGAAAAAAGCTTTGTTGTTGTTGTAATTGTAACTTGTGTCAGTGCAATAATTTTTTTCTTATGCTGGAATTGATTGATAAATCTTTACTATTGTTACTGTTGATGTTACTTTTGTTCACACTACAGAGCATCTAACTAATTTTATGAAAATATTTATGCCAATTTTTTATCATTACCTCAGGTGTCATGTTGAATTTGTTGTATTCCACATCTTGTTACTTCTCCTCTGTATTTCTTGACAATACCCATTTGTTTTGAACTTGTGACCAGATGGAGGAATTTATGGAAAAGGAGAGGGAGCTTCGAACTAGTTCATTAACTGAAAAACAGCCAAATATTGGGTCAAAAGAAACCGGCTTAGATGAAGTGCTATGTAGGCATGTGGGAAGAAAACCTTTTGCCTATGGACTTTGTAATGAATGTTATGAAGAGGTGGCACCCATGTTTTTTTTGTACCTTTTTTATGTTCTTTTGCCCACTACAATTGTACTACTGGAAACTGTTTTATCATTGAAGCTGAAGTTCATGCTGTTACTGTTTGGTGCAGTTCATGAAGGTTTCAGGAGGGATTGATGGAGGGTCAGATCCACCTGCATTCCAACGTGCTGAGAAAGAGAGAATGGCAAAATTATCTACTGAGGAAAATAATAAAGTAAGTTCTGTAATTATACTTTTTTAAAGGCTTAAGGACAGTGAATGTTGAGAATCCAAATTGTAAACACTTCATATATTTTGGATTGCAAGATTCACATCATGGGCAAGCAAAAAAAGTTATTCTTTCATAATGCCCACCTCCCCCCCTCATGTGCTAACTGATCTCTTAATGTGCTGTCATTCTTTTCAGTTTAAACACTTAATAGTAAAGAACTTATTTATTGTTATGTTGATTAACTATGATAGATTGAACTCTCAAAATCTTGTCACAGGACGTTTGAGTCCTTTCTTCTCTTGGATTTTTTTTTTTACGTTTATTTATTATAAGGTTATCTTCTGGATTGTGAGATTCATGTGAGCATGCAAAATTATTCTCTCCTCTGTCCTCATGTGCCAACTGATCTCTTAATTTGGTGCTGTCTTCTTTTTAGTTTAAAAACGTAGTAATGAGGACTTTATTAATTGTTATGTTGCTTAATTATGAGAGATTAATCTCTCTCAATTTTTTGTGACGGGACACTTGAATCTTTTTATTACTTATTATAAGGTTATCTTCTGCATAGTTTGAACTTTCATTCTTTAGCACGATATTTCATTGTTGTGGTTGTTTTTGATAATCCCAGAGCATATCTAGCAGCACGCTTGCAAGTGGATCTGAAATACCTGAAAATAGTGGTAAGTTTTATTATCATGACTAATCATGCATGACATGGTTTAATAATTGGACTTTTTTTTTGTCTAATTGCCCAAGATCTTTTATTAGAAAAGGTATTGTTTCAGGGGTTTTAGATGCTACTAACAAAGCAGCCATTGATGAGGGTGACAATGATAAATTACCTGGATTTGATGATAGTGATGATGGATCGGATAACTTTTCTGACATTGATGATATTGAGGTGCAGAATAAGTCTGCTTTCTTGTATTTTGACCTTGCATTGTCCATAGGAACTTCAACAAACAAAAGTACTTCATACTCTACCCAAGTGCTAAATTAACTACATTGGTTATATTTCCTAGGTTAATGGAATATTGTTTTTAAGATTATAAAATTATGTAAATTATATCAAGTTTCTTGAGCTTTGACTAGCTTAACTGTTTTGCTTCTTTTACTTTCATATCATCTTTTTTCCCTGCATTCATAAACCATCTAAGATGCTCTACACTTGATTTGAAGTTAAATGGGCTTAAATTTAACTTTGATCACTGCTACCAAACTAATCCTGAACGTTTGGGTTGTTGTCTGTCTTATGCAATCAGCACCATTATTGTTATGGTTTCTTCTGAGCTACTCTGGATCTCAATAATGGTTGATCTGTAAACTTGAGTCTTCAGAATACAAAATTGTCAATTTGAAAGGGCAAAATGTTCAAGAACTGACTACAATTTACCTAAACTAAGTTTATTGTTGAGGTCTACTCTTCAGTATTTAGAGTTTGGTTCTTCATAACTTTCTTAGGAAGTGCGTTTGGTTGGTCTGGTACAGAATCAACCATCCTGAGATCTAGTCGTATAAATAGCCTTCATTGTACACCTTTATTAATGCATGCATGCATTTATGTATATGTGCATGTTTATTTTTTGAGTGGCATGCATTGTGTTCTAAACTTAATTTAGAGTATTAGTTGGTTTCACATGTATGGAACTGCACTAAATTTTGTCGTCTTACTTTGATGTCATTTTCTTATCACTCTTGGGAACTACTTCATTATTACATTTTCAGGTTAATGGTTACCTTCACAATGAGGAGGAGAAGCATTTCAAAAAGATCATTTGGGAAGAAATGAACCGGGAATATCTTGAGGTGATTTGAACCATGACTTTGTTAATTTCAACATTATTTTGGCCTCCTCTACTCTAATCTCACAGATTAAATGCAATACTCATGCATTGGCATGTGCTCAAGTAAGGGCATTGGAAGAAGCATTTTGTATCTTTCTAGTTAAAAACATACATAAGAGGATGATTTCTCCTTGAAGAACAATTCAGATATATTTGACTATTGAAGAGACAGACTTTTAGATGGTTTTTCTCATACTTTTGGTCAAATTGAGCTCTGAATCTGTGAAATTGTTTGATATAATTTATTTGAGTCTCAGTGCATTTGTATTAGTTAGAAGGTAAGTGGAAAATGCAACTCAACTTTCTTTTCATGAATTTATTGAAAAAAAAAAAAAAAACCTAGCTAGTTACAGGAACTTAATCATACTGCAATTTTTGCAGGAACAAGCAGCCAAGGAAGCAGCTGCAGCAGCAGCTAAGGAGGCTTGCATGGCCAACTATGATAAATGCCCAGAGGACTTCCAAGCTGCACAGAAGCTTGCTGCAGATGTTGCAGAACTAGTGGCAAAATCTAGAAAGGTGATTCTTGAATATCAAGAAAAATTGGAAGTTTCCTGATTTCTGAAAATTATATCAAGAGAAATGCAAGCCACCTCTTGTACTTTATTACTTATTGTTAAGATAGACATGGAAAGCAATATCTAAAATGCTAAAATGAAAATGCAAAACAAACTACAAATGATACCATGCGTAAAAGCTGGATTGCATGCATTTAATTCTTGATCTCTATTTCAGCTGACTTTTGCCTATTTGGCTTGATGCAAAGTTTGTCTTTCTTTTTAATTATGAGCATAGTTCTAAGCTTAGCAATTAGCATGCTGCAAGATGTTATTCTTATGTCCAATCATGATCGTCTTTAGATTATGGTACTTATCTTTTTAAGATATATAGCTTCCAGAATTCTTCCCTCTATTTTAGCTTGTTTTTCTCTTCTTTTTTTTCTTTTTTTTGTTTGCTTTTGTTGTATTAACAGGAGAGGCAAGAAAAGCGAGCTGCTGAAGAAAAAGATGCAGGTCCTGCTCAGACTGCTGCTGAGGCAACCCGGCGAATGCTGGTTAAGAAGGTATTAGATAGCCTTTCTTTCTTGTTTTGGCCTAAGGGGTACGTGGCTGAATAGATTGGTGATTATGATGAAACTGCACTTTGAAATGGGAACATTGTAGTGCTATAGTAATTAAGATCTAAAGTAATTTTGGGTTAATGAAACTAAAACTGATAATAATCTCTCCAGATGGCTGTAAAATTGCCTCATTATTCTGTAATTTTAAAATAATAGGCAATCATAATTGAGGTCTTTTTTAAAAATGAAAAAAGCAAATCCCTTTTACAAAAGATTTTACTGAAAAAAGTTTTATCTATGTTGGAAGAGTATGGTTGAACAGGTTAAGAGAAACTAAATACTACAATATTGTCTCTTGTTTTTTCACCAGAAGACATCAAAATTTGTTAATAGATCACTTTTTTGGCGTGTATAAACATTATGCATTTCAAAATTTTTAGGATGCCTGGAATTTGTTTGTTAAAATAATGTCAAAAGTTGGCTTCTTATTTAATCCCATCAGGCAATTACCTAACTGAAATGGAAACCTTGAACAGGAGATTACTCTGATATTCCTTTTGCAGACAATCTCAATGAGATTTAAAAGTTAGTAGACAGACTAGCTATGCCTTGATAACCACCCCGGAGTCAAAAACAAAGTGATCCTGAAAATAAAATGCTGATTTTGCTTGGATCCATTTGACAGGCCTTGCATTCACGCATTTCTGCAATATACATTTGTGGTCATAATCATGCATTTGTATAGGTTCTATAATTTTTCAAGTGTTTCATGCACGTATGGATGTTTACTAGTGCAACCACAATTTTAGTACTTTTTATGGATTCTACTAACCGTATTGCTTAACTTTTGCCTTGAATGCTTTATACTTGTATTGGTTCTGTGCAGAGATTAAGTTCAAAAATAAACTATGATGCATTGGAGAAGCTCTTTGATGACCCGGTATGTTTATGCCTAATTTGTTTTAATGTTTCAAATTGATTGTTAGACCGTAGACACAAACTTACAAACAAATACTTGGTAATTTCTTTTGTATCTCTTATTGTCTTCCACAAAGACTTTCTCATTTGGGTGGTATTATACCTATGTTACTCCGACTTGGGATACTTCAGCTTAAATGAAGAGTTGGACTAACATAGGTTTGCTTAAGACAGATTTGTTTTTTTTTTTTAAAAAAAAAAAAAAAAAAAAAAATCTTCATGAAGTTATCTTAAGATTTCTTTGGTATAACAGGTTACAGAGAAACCCAAGAAACAAAGAATTGAATCAAATTCTGATGAAAAGGAGGAGAAGGCTTCTAAAATTGGCAAAGAAGGTGATTTAGAAGATGAATATAACGAGAATGACGATGATGGGTATGGAGGAATTATTTACGGTGACCCTGAATATGACAACCAACAATATGATTATGAGGATAATTATGATTACGATGGATATTGAGTTGTCTTGATCTTGGATTTCGGTGAATTCTTATATAATGGCGTTAGTAAAAAGGGAGTTAAAAATGAAGTCATTAGGTGATATTTTTACTCTATTGTACAGAACCTTCTTGAGGAGACACTAGGGTAGTTTGACCGTTGTACTAGGGTTTTAAATTTGGAGTTCTCAGATAGTTTTGGCGAGTTGGGTATTGTGCCACGGTTCCTTTTTTTTCTTTTTTTTTTTGTCAGTCATGTAAATGTTAATATAATAATATAAATATATTAGAATAAAAATATCATGTGATTAGATTATAATTGCAATGTTTTTTAGATTGTATTTTAGTCTAGATTTGAAAAGTGATTAAATTGTTCTTTGTACCTTACAAAAGAGAGCACAATAGTCCATTCATCAAAATTGTTGTTTTGTCATAAAGCATAGTGATAAGTATAACCTTCAACTTAAATCATTTTATTCAATTTGATGATATTTTTATAAAAAAAATAAAAAATTAAAAAATGGTGAAGGTGTTTATGAGAAAATCATTATAAGTTTTCATAAACTATAAACTTTCAATTTTTTTAGAAAATACAAATGTCAGAAATAAATAATATTTAATAATTTTAAAATTATTTACTGACATATTATATATTATATAAGATAAAATATTGTCCTATCAATAATGGAAGGATGAGGGTATTTTGTTTCAACTAAGGGAGTAGGAGAGGTTAGTATAAAGGTATAAAAAGCCAAAGGTTAAATTAATTATATCATGTCTAATAAACAGCATTATACGGCACCATTTTAATGGACGACATTTGGCTCCTTTTTGTAAGTTTGTAACCAATAAGAAATGATTTGCTTGTTCACTTTTCAAGTAAGGAAAATACATTTTGATGAAGTATAGTACAATGATTTATATTATAGATGTTCAAAATTTAGATCAAATTTAAACAAGATGTTTACTTTTTCAATCTCTATATAGCTCGAAATATGAGGTTTCGATCAATAAAAAGCAAATCGAAAAACGAAAAGACTCTTTTAAGTTTTCTCCGCCCAACAAGTTTTCTTTTTCTAAATTCATTAATTTTGAATACTTTTAGTAAAAAAAAATTAGATCAATTTTTAGTTTCAAATAAATTTATTGATTTTCATTTTTTTAAAAAAAATAAACAACGGGCATTTCAACTCCACACTAAATGTTATACTTAAGGGTGAATCCAAGGGATAGCGAGGCTCTACTCTCTTTAAAATGTAAAATTTTTATTTAAACCTTTTAAAATTTTTAAAATTTTAAATTAATAAAAGTAAAATTATATGTTGACCTCCTAAAAATAATAAAAATTTGATTTAATCTTAAAAAATATAAAAATATAAATTATTAAAATTATAAACTTACATTTTATTATCATAAAAAATTATAATTTAATTTCCATCTCTCTTAATAAAATTTGTCACCTATTATACATTACATAGATTCTTTCCCACTTTAAACTTCAAAACATTACATTAAAGTTTATAATTGTTTTTTTATTAAAAGTGTTTTTTTGGTAGTTTTCATTTCCGGTTTTAGATTTTTATTGGTATTATTAAAACTATATCAATAATAATTTACTGAAAGCACTATTTATTTTAAAAGTACTTTCCATCTCAACACGTCATTTTTTCTTATTAAATAATATTCAATAAAATAGAAAAATAACTTTTAATTCAAAAAAAAATCAAAAAATAACCACAAATGATCATTAAATTATTAATTAGTTTTAATTTTGATAATTTAACTTTAAAAAGTTACAAAATGATCACTAAATTATTCGAAAGTTTTCATTTAAATCATTGAACTGTTAAAATCATTGTTGTACAACTTTTTCCGTTCAATTGTTTCACCAACCGAGAGCTCTCTTTTTCCTTTTTCTTTACAATTTATTTTTTTTCATAAAATAGTTTTAAATATCATGAATCTCCAAATTAAAATTCAAACAATTTTTTTTCAATCATTGACACCAATCGATGAATCGGCTTAGATTTAAAGTATGTATTTTTACTCGACAATAGGTATCAATTTATTGTACCGATCGTTGAATCATAACTTAAAGTTCACTAACCGGACTTTAAAAACAAAAACTTAACAACTCAATGATTTAAATAGAAAAATTTTGAGGAATCCAAAGTATGGCTCCAGTGAAAAAGAGGATAATGTTCATTTTAGGAAACCCAGGTTCGAGCACTTGTGTGTGCAAGGTGTGTGTGCATTGTGAAAAGGTTAAGAAAGTATGAACAGATACTATCATGTAATCACACAATTATATATTATAAATAAAAGCTTTTGAATAGTTCGGTGCTGATTTTGTAATTTTTAAATCTAGTAATGCGTGAGCTCAGTCGGAAATAAAGATTAAACTGCTTGATCAGGTTGAATTAAGCTCTTTTAGTTAATAAAAAATGAATTTGGTTTCCATGTTAGTGGGATACTCGAATGTGACTCCTCTATTGCCCACCCTGAATTCAAATATTTTTGGACTCAAACCCAAAAGGCGAGCATAAATGTCTGGCTTAAACCTGACCCTGTTTCGGTTGTCACAGTTATAGCATACTCAAATCATCTACCTGCAGTTTCCATCTAATTCTCCATTTGAACTTTTTGTCTTCTTCCCTATAATACATAGACTTTGGCAACACTGAAAAGCCAAGTGTCCAAGATGTTAATCTACAAATTCCATGTATCCGCCTGCAATTTCCTGTAAATTTCCAGTGTTGAAATAACACTATCATTTACTTCAATAAAATGGTTTCAACACAGTAAATTTCCTGACAGCACTACTCTAATGAACTGGGTTATTCACACTTAATAGTATATTATTGCCATGGTAGGCTACCTAAATTTCCTTTGACTGGCACTTAATGGTGGCATATAACAGAAGTTTCCTATAGGGAAATTTCAACTTAGAATTAGCCAAATACCGACTATTTGATCATGAAGATCAACACCAATTCATGATCAGACCAACTACTCTCAGTTTCTTCCCCTAATGCTTTCCATCCTCTCCGAAAATGCCATCCAAGTTTTGGTTCTTCATCAACATCATCATAAGCTTGGTCCTGATTCTTTCTCCAAAACCAGTGTTTTCGAATAATTATTTGAGCTGCAGTTTTCGATCCAGTTGCGGAAATATTTCGGATATCGGTTACCCTTTCTGGGATTGGATCGGCCGGAAAGTTGTGGATACCCTGGATTCAAGCTCAGCTGCAATGAAAATGAGCTAGAAATCACAATCATCTCTGCAACTTACCGAGTTCTTGCAATAAATACGACATCACAAACCCTTCATGTCTCTAGAACCGATTACAGTGAGAGAATCTTTGCCCCACTCATCTTATCAACTCCACTTTTGAAAGTGAAACCAGTCCTTTTCGACAATTCGGGAATAGTCAGGATATAAGGCTGTATTATGGTTGTCAGCCTCTCACAGCTCCACAAAAAAATCTCACATCAATTCCCGGGATTTCCAATCAATTCGATTGCACAATAAACGAAACAAATATCGTAGGTTATTATGTGACAAGGGACTTCGCGGGAACTGTCGCCGGCAATTTCCTGAGATCTTGCAATAACAGTGTGATTATTCCAGTCCCGAAATCTCAAGTTCCGTCACTGGAGGAAGGCCGGGATCCAGATAATTTGGAAGAAGCGGCTAAAATTGGGTTTCAGCTGTGGTGGTCTGCAGACGATAACCGTTGTTATGATTGTGTAAACGAAGGTGGGGAGTGCGGGCGTGTTGTCGCTTCAGGTGAATTTGTATGTTACTGCTCAGGTGGCGAGGTTTGTTCCCCAGGTACAATCTCCGTTCTTTACTGTGCCTGTTCAAATGTCACATTGTTGTGGGATTTAATTCGTACGATTTCGGTTCTTGGTGTTTTGGGGAAACCCCAAGCCGGAAACTGATGGACACTTGGGCATTTTATGCCATTAAAGTTGACCCATTTGCTAAGCTTAAGCTAAAAACTTCAACATTTCCCATTTGTTTTTCCACGCGGCTCAGCTACCCATTCATCACTGGCCCATCTCCACCCAACTGTGGCCCACTAAGCTTTCAGCCTGACCTACTTCAAAAATATCACGTTCACTTACTTACTCATCAAATTAGGAGTGTGCAAATTTCGAGTAAAATTAAATTAATTTGATTAATCGATCGATTTATTAAATTAATTCGGTAGAAGATCGGTTAATAATTTTTTAAAAATTCGGTTAATGGTTAATTCGGTTCGAAATCGATCGGTTAACCGAATTTAATGAATAATATTATAATATATAATTATTCGGTCAAGGTCAGTTGGTTCGGTTAATTTTTTGGAATTAAAATTAATCATTCGGTTAATTTCTTCGGTTAATTTTTGTTATATGTTTTATACTTGTTTTAACCAAAAATAAAAAAATATATAAATTTCAGTTAACCAACCAAATAAACCGAAAAAATTTGGTTCGATTAAATTTATTGAAAATTTTTTGATTCAGTCAATGATTAAGGGTTTAAAAGATCGATTAATTCAATTAATAATAATTCGAAATGATTAACCGATCGATTAACCAATTAAACATCCCTACGTCAAACTATATTTCATAAATGTTATTTATTCACTAACCAATAATAACGTCTGCATTTTATAATTCATTTACAGACTCCAAATCCAAATTCAAATTCAAGTGGAAGCCATTAATAGGTATGAAACAATTTGCTGGATATGTATGTTATTTGATTTCTTATTTCTCTCTCTTACATACACAAAACATGATATTACAAAAATCAAATGAAAAAAATATTATTAATTACATATCATAAACTTCAAATCATTCCATATATTTTAATTGATGTGCTCTGAATAAAGAGATTTGTTTTTTTAAAAAAATAGTGTATGCATAAAAATTATAGGATTATCGTTTATTTCACTTATTTTTTTTTTTCAAAATTCCAAAGTAATCTTTTTCTTCAGATAATATTAATAGTTTAATGAAAAAATATATATTGTTTGTATAATTTATTGAATAGCTTACACTTTTCCTTATAAATTAACAGTAATCCTTTATTTGTTATAATTAACATCTATTAATAATCGTTAATGAGATTTTGTGTTTAAAAGGTCGAGATTCATTATATATGTGGGTCTTTGAGTTTTCCTATATGCTATTGTCATATGTGAATTTTAGTTCAATTTATTAGCTTTAATTTAGATTGTACAAGTTCTTAATCTATTTATACTTACAATTGTCTGAATTTAGTATTATTTATTAACATTAATTCAACAAAAAATAATACATAAAAACCAAATAAAACAAATAACAATTTTTTTATGAGACTATTTTGGTGTTTTAAAATTTTTAAATAAAAATTTATCTAAATATTTATTAACTTTTTTCTAGATGTCTAACAAACTGTGCATGTTGTTAATATTTCAGTGTTTTCCACTGCTCTATTATTTTTCTCCTATCTGAATTATTTCACTTACTTTCTCTCGATATTATATCTCCAATTAATTGTCTATTTGACCCAATTCATACTCCATGTGAGCAGGATTGGCAGTAGCTATAACCATTGCCGTATGCTTCGTTGTCTTGTGGTTGAAAAGAAAATCATTACCAAATCTAGGAAAGAAGAAAGAGGATGGTAGGATTGAGGCATTCATCAAAAAGTTTGGTACTCTTGCACCAAGGCGATATTCTTATGCAGAAATAAAAAAAAATAACAAATAAATTTAATCATAAATTAGGTCAAGGAGTATATGGTAGTGTATACAAAAGGAATTTGTCTGAAGGTCGTCTCGTGGCAATTAAAGTTTTAAGTGAATCAAAAGGAAATGGGGAGGATTTCATGAACGAAGTGACTAGCATTAGTAGAACTTCTCATGTTAACATCGTGAGTCTACTTGGTTTTTGTTTTGAGAGATTAAAGAGAGCTTTAGTTTATGAATTCATGCCCCATGGATCTTTAAATAGGTTCATTTATGATAGAAGATTGCATCATCAAAGTTGTCGATTGGAGTGGAGAACCTTGTATGACATTGCACTTGGCATCGCTAGAGGACTCGAATACTTGCATCAAGGTTGCAACACAAGGATCTTACATTTCGACATAAAACCTCACAACATCCTTTTAGATGAAAACTTTTGTCCTAAAATCTCTGATTTTGATTTGTCTAAATTATGTGAGAGAAAGGAGAGTATTATTTCCATGACTTGTGCTAGGGGAACAATAGGTTATATTGCTCCAGAAGTGGTTTGCCGAAACTTCGGCGGAGTTTTTTATAAATCTGATGTCTATAGCTATGGAATGATAGTCCTTGAAATCGTGGGAGGAAGAAAAAATATTGATGTTGGAGTGTCTCAAACTAGTGAAGTATATTTTCCGTATTGAATTTATAAGCATCTTGATCAGTCTATTTCTATGAACTTGATTCTTAATGGAATAAAAGTTGAAAAAGAAGAAATAGCAAGGAAGTTGATTATTGTAAGCCTTTGGTGCATTCAATCTAATCCGCCTGATCGACCATCAATGACCAAAATGTTAGAAATGTTACAAAGAAATCTTGAATCATTGACAATTCCACCTAGTCCTTTTATATCTTCTCCTGTTGGATCTCCTCTAGCTATAGAACATCATCAATAATTTAGACTTTGATTTGTTTGGTGTTGCAAGTTTAACTCAAAATTATAATAAAAAATTATTATTGAATATTACAATTGTTATGAAAAACTATGATTTTTATGGGAAAAAAGTCGCAACAATTCAGAATGTGCTAAAGCACATGATTGCATGATAAAAATTGGACAATTTCTGATGATGAAATAGTTTTTTTATCATTTGAATTAGATTTGTAACACTTCAAAAATCGTTACTGTACAAAAGTAGCGAAAATTCGAGAATTTATTTTTGATAAAGTGAAATAAGGAAATAAAAGTGAAAAAAAAAATTTGAGTAATGTCAAAGAAAATTTAAGAGGTATGTTGTGTTTTATTAATTTAAAGTAAGGATTAAATCGTAAATATGAGAAAAATTAGGCTCAAGTGTGAATACTTAGAAATTGACAGGTTAAAGTATATATATGGAAAAATTAAAGGGTCAATAGTGAAAGTATCTTAAGGGTAGAAGGATATAGAAAATAAAGAAAATGGATTAATAAAGACCAAATTGAATAAGCAGAAAAAGTGTGAGGGACTAAAATGCAATTCTACCAAATTAAGTGATAATTGAAAGATGGAATTTTGAAAGATTACAAAGGGAAAAATGGTCAATTAACATGAGAGAGAATTCTAGAGTGTAACTATGACATGAAAGATAATTTTATGATATTTTAAATTAAATAATTAGGTAAATGTTATAATATTAATATTTTTAATTAAATTTTTATTAATATGTTATTATGAAAATGTTAGTATAAAAAGGGAGGAAAGATGAAGAGAACTCATCATCCTTCCATGCTCCAACGTGAGAGAGAGTTAGAAAATATAAAATTTTATTTTTCTTACAATTTGGTCCTTTGCCATGAAAACTCACCCTTTCAGCCAAAATTCTTGAAAATTTCCTTAGACATCAAAGAGAAAAGATAAAGTAGAGATTCTAGAGAATATTTTTATCAATTTATAAGCAAGAAAATAGTAGATGAAAGTGAAGAAAATGAGAAGAAAAGGGAAGAAAAGTGGTGAAGATGAGAAAAGAAGAAATTTTTGACAAAAGAGGTAAGTTTTATACTAACCCTACTTTTATTTCAATAGATTGAGTTAAATATGTTGTGAATGATATGTATGAAACATGTATTTGAATCTTAATACTAGAAATAGAAAGTATTTGATAAAGTATAGAGACTTAAAACACTAAAGTGACAAATAGGAGAATGTGATTTGTATTATGGAAAGTATTAAGATTAAGAAATGAATATGTAATCTACATACAAACATAAGTGATTAAATTGAATAGTAATAAAAAAAATATGGTGATTATCAATTATTGAATTAATGATAGTGCAAAAAATCACGCAAAAAAAATATTTTTATTAAAACAATTTGGATAGTAACAATAACTTAAATTTGAAAATTCACCAAAAATCATAAAACTTTAGTTATAGGTTAAATTAAATATGGAATTAAATAATATTCAGTCTAGTTTTGTATAGAAGAAATGGGGTAAGCAACGGAATTGTAGATTTTGAGATATATTAGTTTTTGCAGGACAAAATCAAAATGGATTCGGGTTTCCCTATTCTAACTTTGAAAAATCATCAAAATTTGTACACAAAGGAGATGAAATTTATATTCAAAAAAATTTAATGAGTTTATTTTCAAGTGAAACAAACAGTAACATTATACAAATCCCGAACTAAAAGATAATTAATTTTTAGTGAAGAAGGATCGAAGTTGTTAAGCAGCAGAACAAGGGCAAATTTGAAGAATTAACTGCATTAATTGGGTTATGTTGAAATTTAGAAATTTTTATGATAAAAGATTCATCGAGTCTAATTTCAAAAAAAATAAGCAAATCCTAATTTCGAGTTCTGTAGAAAAAGATAAAAATAATTTTACTAGAATATGCATGTGAATCATGGAATTATAATTAATGTTACATGAAAGCATGTTATATTAAAAGCCAAAGAATCTTATATATGTACAGTAAGGATGAGGAAATGGAGAGAAAATGAGGGAAAAAACAATTGAAGAGTTATAATGCTAAGAAAATTGCTGGAAATGATGGTTCTACTAAAACATGAAAGAAGTTCAAACGTAACGTTGAGATATTAAGTGAGTGATATAAAATGAATAGAGAAAATCCTAATCGATAAATTGATTGATAAATTTCATACAACTCAAATCATCTCCCTGCAGCTTCCATCTTATTTTCCATTTGAAGTTTTTGTCTTCTTCCCTATAATTAATAGATATTTACATAGACTTCGGCAACACTGTAAAGCCAATTTTCCAAGATGTTAATAGAGCCTATCTTGAAATTCCATGTATCCGCTTGCAATTTCCTGTAAATTTCCAGAGTTGAAATATCACTATCATTTAGTTTAATAAAATGGTTTCAATACAGACCAATGAAAGCTCCAAAATTCTATGTATCTGATTGCAAATCAATGCAATACCGTTAGTTCTGGGTTGTCTAATCCTGTTTGAACATCCCTTCATAATCTTACTCCACCCTGCATTTCTGTAACATCAACAACATGCTTCCAAATTGTTTTCCTCTCTTCTTTCTTTTTGCCTTAACCAGAGTTCCGACGATTTTATCTGTCGACGATCCGCGGTACTTGGACTGCAGCAGGGAAACGCTAACATGCGGAAGCGTATCAAATATCGGTTACCCTTTCTGGGGAATGAACCGTCCGAGTTACTGTGGCCCACCAGGATTTGAACTGAGGTGCGAGAATAATGTAGCGGAGATCATGATGAATGAAAACACCTTACGAGTTCTTGACATAGACCGTGGACGACAGATTCTTAAGGTAGCTAGGGAGGATTACTGGAATGGTTATTGTCCCACGCAATTTATCAACACCTCAATCAACTACGACCACTTCAATTACGGCTCAGACCTTAGCAACCTCACCCTCTACTATGGATGCTACCCGCCGATACCCTCGATGTTTTTGGTTCTTACTAACTGCTCCATAAATAATACACTTATGGATGTGTCATATGCTGCTAGAAACATGTTGGGTGATCCTCGCCCTGTGGGATGCCGTGGAATTGTCGTAGTTCCGGTTTATGAAGCTGCAGCACAGGATCTGGAGGTGAACCCTATGACCATGCAGGCTGCTTTAAGAGGAGGTTTCGAATTGCAATGGGAAGCGGATAATGATGAGTGCAGAAGATGCATAGATTCAGATGGGGTTTGCGGATATAATCAAACTTCAAATAGTTTCACTTGCTTTTGCAGAGACAAACCAAGTGAAACCACATGTTTACCAATAACTGAAGGTACGTTATAGCTCTTCCTCCTTATAATTTTGCTCAGCTGTTTGTTGTTGCAGATCTTACTGTTTCATAGAGTATCTCGAGTCTTAAGTAACCTTCATGGTTTGACAAGCCAATTGGAATTTGCTACTTCAGATCGAATCCTAATCTCCCTAAGCAGCCAATGACTTCATTAACTCTAACCATTTTGATTGGTTAATACCAGTTCATCTTCAAATTCCATGGTCGCTTGTTCTCTTTCCCATCACAACTGCATCAGCTAGCAGATAAAGCGTAGGGCCTTACCGGTTGCTTATAGATTCGACCTTAAGTGTTTGATGAGAAATACTTTCAGCCAAAGTAGTACTGTTATTGATTTATTCAATTATTAAAATCAGATGATATTTTCCAGTTACTGCTTTCTTCAAGTTTTCAACAAACTCGAACTGAGTTTATACCTTTGTGAGTTCCGAGTCCTGAGAGAACTATTATAATGAACTGGGTGATTCATATTATTGCCATGGTAGGCTACCTAAGTTTCCTTTGACTGGCGCTTAATGGTGGCATATAACAGAAATTTCCTACAGAGAAATTTCAACTTTGAGATGGCCAAATACCGATTATTTTATTATCTAATTAATATAAATAAAAAAATTCAGAATATTGATTTAGGGCTTAAACAAAATATTTGTGCTTGAATTTAAGTTATTCTTTACTTGGTAAACGAGTTCGATAAGTAAATTTGAGCAGTTCAATTTTTATCTTAAAGCTTTGACTTTAACAATTGAACTCAATTCGATTTTTAGTCAGATTATAACCTTAGTTTGAGTTTTTCGATTTGGAATTAGGGTGTTTTTAGTCAAGGTCTTTGGTTGTCAATTTAAGTTATATCCAAAGCATTTCCTGCCAGTTTCCTTCAAATTCTGCCATCGAAGCTTTGGCCTTCTTCCCCATAATAGCTGCCTCCATAGACTTCAGCAGCACTCTAGAAGCAATTTTCCAACTCCTGACGTAATTTCCAGATTATAGAAGGATTAAACGGGTATACTAATATTGTAGAATTCAACATTGACCATTCAATATATTCAACCCTTCATCGTTGCAACATCAACAAGATGTCTTCGCATTCTCTTCCGATATCTTCTTTCTCGTTGTCTTAACCAGAGTTCCGACAATTTTATCGGTCGACGATCCGCGGTACTCGGCATGCAGGAACCTTACCCTATGCTACAGAATAAATAAATGTTTATTTATTTTTGTTTGTTTTAGGGTAGCATAGATATATAGTCAGTGTATATATTGTTCTTCCAAACCTCAAAATCTTGGTTTGAGTTGAATAGTTTAACTTCAAAAAACAGATTTCATGTTGGAATTATAAATGATTAAATTTGGAGATTATCCTCTTTATTGATTTTTGCTATATATTGTATTCACAGGTTCGAGTTCCAAGTTCCAAGTTGCAGCTGAATCTAATCATAGGTATGATACAATTTAATGCATAATTAACAAAAGTTCTGTTATTCCTTACAAAATTCTCTTTATTAATTAATATTTGATGTCACTTGAGAACAAGATAATTTTTTAAGGAAATTTTCAAACAATGCAAGTAATGTAATGGGGTTATTATATAATTTATTAACAACGTGAAATATAAATTTAAATTATATTAATTGATTGATTTTGTTTTTGTGAAATTACTTGATGCGGAGAAGTTAATTTACCGTGTTAATCTTCATTTATATATATAACAGGATTGGCAGTTGGCGTAACTGTTGTTACTATTGTATTAGTAAGCTTCATTGTCTTGAGGTTCAAAAGAAAATCATTGTCAATTCATCCCCGCCGAGGAGACAAAGCAACAATTGAGGCATTTATAAAAAATTTTGGTTCATTTGCACCAAAGAGATATTCTTACAGAGAAATCAAGAAAATGACAAATAAATTTCACGATAATTTAGGTCAAAGAGGATATGGTAATGTATACAGAGGAAAATTGTCCGACGATTGTTTCGTGGCGGTTAAAGTCTTAAATGAATCTAAGGGAAATGGAGAAGATTTTATGAATGAAGTAGCTAGTATTAGTAGAACTTCTCACGTTAACATAGTGACTTTACTTGGTTTTTGTTTCGAGAGATCAAAGAGAGCTTTGATTTATGAATTTATGCCTCATGGATCTTTAGACAAGTTCATTTATAGTCAAGGATCAGATAGTCAAAGTCGTCAATTGGAGTGGAAAACTTTGTACGACATTGCACTCGGCATTGCTAGAGGACTCGAATACTTGCATCAAGGTTGCAACACAAGGATCTTGCACTTCGACATAAAACCTCACAATATCCTTTTAGACAATAACTTTTGTCCCAAAATATCTGATTTCGGTCTGTCCAAATTATGTGAAAGAAAGGAGAGTATAATTTCCATGGCTTGTGCAAGGGGAACAATCGGATATATTGCTCCAGAAGTGTTTTGTCGAAACTTTGGCGGAGTTTCTTATAAATCCGATGTCTATAGCTATGGAATGATGGTGCTTGAAATGGTGGGAGGAAGAAAAAATATTGATGTTGGAGTGTCTCAAACCAGTGAAGTGTATTTTCCGTCATGGATTTATAAGCATATTGATCAATCTATGAGCTTGAATCTCAAAGGAGAAATAGCTGAAGAGGAAGAAGAAATAACAAGAAAGTTGATTATAGTGAGCCTTTGGTGCATTCAGTGTGACCCATATGACCGACCTTCAATGACTAAAGTGCTAGAAATGTTGCAAGGAAGCCTTCAATCATTGGTAATTCCACCTAAACCTTTTGTATCTTCTCCTTTATGATCCCCTAAAATCAGGGAATAAAAAGAGACTTGAATAAAAATGTAGTGATTAGTCTGATGGGTATAGAGAAGTGAATAAACATGTCAATTGCTAAAACTCATATTGGACCAATAAAAATAATTTTTCTGTATTTTCCATGTCCATTTTATAAATTATGCTCGGGATTTATAATTATCTCTCTCAATAATATTATCTCCAAAATTTAAAGATGCGCCTTTTTTTAAAAATGTAACATGTTTTACTATTACATTCAACATTTATTGATAACATTTATTATATACTTTGTTGTCTTATCATCTTCCTATGGTTTTAAAAATTGACTTAATTCGGTTAATTGCCCTTAGTTTGTTCAGAACTTCTACATAATGCATTGTCATGGGTTATAATTCGAATTTGATAGTTTATAACATAATGTTGAATTAAGAGGAATTTTTTGCATTATTTTTAGAAAAGATTAAAGGATTAATTGGAAATATGAAAAACAATTTTAAAAGGAGTGGAAATTATAATTGTTTGAATTGGATTAATTGATTGGACAGATCGAATAAAATATTGGACAAAGTATCTATTAGAGAAATTTCAGATCAATTAACTTACAAGTCAGTATAGAATGATTGAACCGGATTTTTAATTTTTTTTTATGAATTTTTAATAATTTATTTAATTAAATTTATCAAATTAATGGCCCAACCAATTTCACTATCAATTCAATTATAAAAACTTTGAAAATATTAAATTTTTAAATGAGCTGATAATATAAAACTCTTTATCTCACTTAAGGATTGGGTTAACAGTTTAGCCTAGTGAGCCTATCTCACTTGTATCATAAGAAAATTTCATTGACAATACAAATTAGTCTAAAGCAAATTATTATTTTAATAAATAAATAATATTTTATTTAAATTTAATTATAAAATATATTCATAGATAAATATTTTTAATATCTTATTGTTTCTTAAAATACTAAATTTGAGCTGACTGGAGCCAACACAAATGAATTTAACTAGAATTTTCAAAAATCGAGTTACAGCCCAATGGTAGAAAACTTGACTAAAGGTGGTGGACCTTAGAACTCCAGAGGAAATTCCTAATTTAAGAGCTTTGCAGAAAAATTGCAACTTAAACTTGACTAAAAATATAATAAAAATTTAGTCATATTCCAAGAGCCGGCAATGAAGAAAATGGCAGAGTAGGTCACGTTAACCAAACCTTGGGTTGCAAGGCTTTTGGGTCCCCCGCCTGTGTATTGACCAAACTTGATAATTTTAGTTAACACTCAAATATAATATCAAAAAATAATTAAAATATGATATGATACGTTAAGAGCATGATTATAATATGTGAAAATATACATACAATATGAGTCAGCGTTAGAATTCCAAGTCTAGCCTTGAACTAAAACTAGGGACTTAAATTTTGACTAACTTTCAAAGCTTGGAGTATTATTCCCAGTTATGGTTAGAAATATACAGAGCAAGAATGTGCAACTAAGACTAATAATAATAAATCATACATATGGGAATTTTCTTCATATCAACAACAGGTTCTGTATGAAATTCATACACCCATTTCTAGTAGGACCATAGCCGAAAAGTTCGAGCTTTGTACCTGCAATTGTTTGTCAAACTCGGTATTTTGTTGTTTTCGTAGCTCACTATTTGATGCCACTGAACGTTGGCATTGTACTCTTGCACTAAAGGCATCCCATATGAGAGATGTTTCAAAGCTTTTGGAATAGTTTGCTGATGATGATACCATCATGACGACTTAGTGGCTTCCATCAAGGGGGCTTAGTGCTAGAGAACCCGAAATCAGAAATGGCTGAATACAGTCCTCTCAAGCATGGCATTATAACACAAACTATACAATTCAAAACCTGCAAATCTACACATGCTTGTCCATAAAAGTTATAATGGCACCAAAGGATAACTTGGTGACATCAATCCAGTAAGAAAAACCTATTGGTTGGGCGACCTTCAAGGATACATGACTGATAGTCAGGGCTCAAGAACTCCTTCCATGGATTCAGGATAATGTTGTAAGTCATCATCACAGTAGCATTCAGCACGGTTTTTCATGTGTAGCATCCCAAGCTTAAACTGTCTGAATCATACTTGCAGAAGTAATAAGCTATCTTGTTTAAGTTTCCACACAACGCAGTCAAAAGCTTGGATAACTCGCCATATAGTTCTGACATCAATGCACAAAGGAAAGCTCATTCTTTTGGCTCGTGCAACTGCCTCATCTACATTTCATTCCTTATTTTTACCTGTATACATGATAAACTTGAATCAAAACCCTAGCAATAGAAAGTTCCATGATTTCAAGATTTTCAGTTTGCAAGATACCATGAGCCACAGTCATATAATATGATGATGGACTAAAGAGGAAACTTCCAGGAGATCTCATGATCCATAGAACATAAGCCGGTGGCTCATCACCCTTGTGGACTAGCAACTCCTTGTTCCTCCAACTTGGCCTAAAGTTTCAATAAATCAGTTAAACAATCTAATAGGAAAACATATGTAAGCTTTGCTTTAATGGAGTATAGAGAGTATCACAAACTATTTTAAGAAAACATAGGCGTATAACTGGTGAGAACAAAATTTGTTTGGAACCCAGAGTTTAGCTAGGTTGGTTCGTGCAGCTAGCGTTAAGAGGTGCATCAAGCAGGTTTGGATTCAAATCCTGACATTTCTATCCCTTCCCTTATCCCCACTCTATGGCCTCCTTTATAGTTTATACCAAAAAAAAGAGAAAATATATTATTTTCTTACCAGTTTGAGTTTCAAATCTAAGATTGCCTGTCGTCGCTGATATGCAAAAAACTTCAATGACTGATAACCAAGAACACCGAAAAGAAATAATGGTTAAGCCTAGAAATATACAATAGAATAAAGTGGAAATTTTCTATAAAAGGGTAAGAACAGAAAAGTTGTGATTAGCGAGCAAAAACAAAGAGCTTACTCCAATTCTCTGTAATTCAATAGACCTTTGTAATGCTTCCCTCTTAGTTAGGAGATGATCAGTCATTAGCTTCGAAGGGCGTCGATAGTTTTTCCCTCGGTAGATGATTATGGCATGACCTTCTTTTAGCTTCTCCACTGAAACCAAAATCCCACCACTCTCTGCTACAAGCATTTTTGCAGTATAGATAACTCGTAGGAATGCTCTCTGCATTGTGATTACCTTGACAACTTCTCTGTGCTTCCAGTGTTGATGTACTCCTTCTATGACGCCATTAAAGACCCCACGCCTACCTGAACCATATTAAAACAAAAACAAAACAGAGATATTTAGATCCAGCCAAGGATGCTGAAGGAAAGCCAGCAGAAAAGCTATCTAAAATTTGAAAAACCAAAGATCTGAAAGATAGAGAAGAATTGATTGGCAACTAGGAGAGCTTCACAGTCTTTCCCTCACCAAGCACTAAGCAACTACTTAGCTTCAGTCCGATCTTCCGCAGGCATTCTCTCTCCTCTTCAGTAATGGTTTCGAGATCCAAATCTGGCTCAGCAGTTTGGCATGAAGAATTCAACTTTGCTAGCTTTTTAGCTGACTTCTCTATCTTTCCATTGAGCTGCAAAGAGAGAATTAAGATTGTGTCAACAAACGGCAGTCCAAAGGATATAATATGATCATACGCAGGAAAATGACGAGTTTGAAACGATATGATGTTGGCCAACACCGATGCTAAACAAATGGGTCTGCGAAGAGATATTTGAAGGGAAGTCCCCTCCAAATACATGGAAATCTAACAAAAATTTGAACATACCTTGTCGGACTCACACCTGAGTCTAACATAGGTTTAAAAACAGAAATATAATCGGAAAGGGATCTCACAATTGCAAGTTTGCGTTCTTGGTTTCTCAATTCCCCCCTTAAGTTTTCCTTTTGAGCTTCTATTTGAATTTCAAGTTCATTAGTTTCTTTTTCCAGGACTCCATATTTGGTCTGAATATCCTGAAATTCTGATAAAGTTCCTATAGTGCTAGTCTTCGCCAAAGGTTCATTAGCAACTTGAAAGGTTTCGGCTACTTTGACTCGAGCACCTTCTTCAATAAGTTGGCATCTCCTGAGTGCCATTTCTCTCTCCATTACAGAATTAGCAACACCTTGAGGAAGGAAGTCCTTCCCCCGGTAGAATATTATAAGGAACTTATTCCTTAGTAACAAAACTCCCCCCGTGAGATCCTGTAGAGTCAAGACTTATTAGTCATAGTAAATATACAGTTGTTGATAATCATAAACGTGCATGCATGTCATGCGGAAAAATGTATACAGAATTCCAGGATTGGTAGGCGACACAGCGATCCTTCTGAACTAAGTTACTCGGACTAGAGTATGAGCAAAGTTGAAGCCGGAAATATTGATTTGGGAGCTGGACCAACTTCGAACAAGGTCTTTTCAAATTCCGAATAGTTTGACCCAATCCAAATTAATATTTAGAAAACAGCAAAATAAATTAAATATTCAATTTAGATTAGATTCCATAATTATTTAACTTCTTTATTTTTTACCTTTTTAACTATAGAATAAAAAATGTTTAACGCAATTATTAGTAAAAATGTATTCATTTAATTGATTGACAAGATTAATAGAGAGAATCAAGCTAATAATAATGAATGGATTTAACATAAAAGTGTTACCAAATTTGTTATATCAAACAAATTCTACAAATGAAATCAATTATTTTTTCAAAAAAATGATAATTTTACTTTATTTTTAAATGATAATGTAAAATATTTCAAATTACTTAAATTTAAGGGGGCGGACATAATTTTTCCTTTTTTAACTTGATAGTATTTAAAATACCTAGAAAATTTGAAGAGGGGAAAGGTACCTGCCTGCCCCAGGTATGAGTGACAGATACGAGTATATTCTAACAAAGGTATGGCCTGATTATTTAAGTTTTTCCATGTATTTGGAGGGCCTTGAAGGTCATATCCTTATATCTATGTGTTGGACACAAGTGTAGAACATGGATACTTCAAGATAATTTTTTCCTTAAATCGAGTTATGTCATGCTAACAACGAGGTGCCTCATGCTGTTCCCTTAGTTTAGACATTTATACAAGCCTGATACGACTTAGATATGTCATATATGAAGCTTCTTGACAAAATAAAAACAGAACTACCCTATGTTTCTCCAACTCTTCATTTGTTTTGAAGTACCCATGTTTAACACCCTTGCCCAGTACATATTCAAACATGAGGATAAAGATATGATTCTCCAAAAACCCTCCAAATAAATAGAAAAACTTGGAAATTTTTTAACATGCCCGTGTCAGACACACATGTATCAGACATTCACATCCAAGTCCGAGAAACCTAGGATCTGCCCATGGTTATAAACAGAGCAAATTTCAGTGTGATGTGTTCATAACAACTCAAAATAATTACAGGCTTACCTTGAGCTCATTAGCCATTTGCTCATTGTCAGTATTTTGTACCCCCCACTTTATAGCAATCTTTGCTATGAGAGTTTTTTCCCATAATTTCAAGATAGCATTAGCCAAGCCTTGAAGGTTCCTATTCCTCCCTGCGGCAAGAAGAATAAACCGGTATCAAGAATTCTGAAAATTGCAAACACGAGTGAAACACAATGTGACTAAGCATAGCCCAGTATATGTTTTGTTATGCAAGATTTAGAACATCAAATTTGTCAAGTTAATACTAATGTTGAATGCAGATTTACCCTTGAAATAATTTTTCACGAATTAACAGGCATATTTTTCAGTTAGACTAGAATAGATTACTTCCCTGTCACTTATTGTCCATGGTAGTTACTTAAAATGGTAAGGATACTACATGCATATGCCATAAGCCTAAAGTACTGCACGTATACCATGCAAATGTGTGTGTAAGTTCTAGCCGATAAGTTTATAATAGGTAAGGTGATACCGAGAGCAAAGTGAAAAGGTAAAGGATGAGCGAGCTTCCTCAAATTCGTCAACTCCTCATCTGTCAATTTTGGTCTAGTTTTAGGAGGAGAAAGTCTTGTTGGAGGCCTAAAGCCGGGAACCACTTCTGGAAGCAAGTCAGCATCAACTGGTAGAGGCTTTCGCATCCACCAGTCAATAAAGCGAGGTCCTAAACCATCTAATAATCTATCAGTTTCCCTCTCATACAGCGATCCAACTACAGGTTGATTATTCTCATCTCTGTCTTCTCCATACAAACTTCTCCCCCAAGTACTTGCATTAGATTTTTCTTGAGACATAGTAGTATTATTGTCTAATGTCAAATTATTGACTGTCGATGAAGATACTTTTCGACCATTTGAAGTCAGCCTTTGGTTCTGTCCTCTATAAACAACAAGAACATCTTTCTTGCACCATACAACCAAGCCCCCAGTCTTCATCTGTCATGTAACAGTATAACAGTCAGAAACTTCGACAAAGTTAAGTCCAGAATGTGTTGATGTTCTAGACCTAACAAACAGTTATGTTAAATGAATATTTATAATCTTTAACAACAACATCAAAAACAATATAATTTGCATACGAACAGAATAGCATTGAACCTTTCATCACACGTTCCAAATATTATGAAATTGAATATAAAGGCCAAATATGAGAGTTCTTAAACGAATTCTACCCTGAAATCATTTGTCTAAATAAATTTATTCATAAAAATACAAAAACATGATTAACAATAAACATCCTTGAAACTTCTTATATAAAATCAAAACTATCAACAAAATGCAAAAGGAAATTAGCAGAAAAACAAACCTCAACAATTTCACTTGCTCTATCCATATTTCTACACAAAGGAACACCAAATTTAAGCATAACAAGCTCACTGTTCCCCCAAGCCAATCTTATCTCATCAAGAACAGCCTGAGTTACACCAGCTTTCATCACCTTAATCCATTTCCTCATCCTCATAGCCTTTTTTCTCAGTCTCACAAGCAAATCGTTATCAAGAATAATCTCAGCCTGTGTCAAAACTTTCTCCTTTTTCATCCTCCTAAACACAACTTTCTCTTCTTCTCTCACCCACGGCATTTTCCCATCAAATTTTTTCACTTCCCCATCACTTCCAATCTCCTCCAACCAATTCCCGATCTCAAATTCTTCAAATTTCCCAATCTGGGTATCGTCTAAAACTCCATTCCCTTGTAGCTTTTCCACGTCTCTGATGATCTTTTTCATCACTTTCTTCCCTCTAACCCCGCTTTCCTTTCCAAACAATGCCTTTTCAGGTGCCTTTGAATTGTTGTTTGAACCCCTTTTAGTAGTGGGTTTTGAAGCATTTAACACTTCATCGGGTTGGAGAAGGAGAGGACCCTTCATCCATGGAGGTGTTGGCATCTTAATGGGGCCATTCCTGTGGGGTTTTGAGACTGAGAATTTGGAATTTTTGTTGAAAGAGTGATTTCCTCTCTGGGCTTTGGAAGGGTTTTGGGTTGAGTTTAAGGAAGAAGAGAAAGGAATGGGAGATTTTAAGAGAGTGGTGAACATGAGTGGGTGGATGGTGATTCAATAACAAGTTAGCAGAACTTGGACAGCTCTTTATTTTGGTTCGTTGGTTCTGTTTTTTTATAGCTTTAGAATTTCAATTAAAAAATTTTAAATTCCACCCAAGGTCACTAAACTATTAGAATATTTATGTTTTAGTCACTCATCTTCAAAATGTTACAAAATTATTATTGAACTATTTAAATATTTTTATTTAAGTCACTGTAATATTTAGTGATTTACCCAATAAAAATAAACTACAACTTGAGGCTCCTGTATTTGTCAAAAGGGTTAACATACAAGAGGTAGCTGAATTTGTCAATTTATACTTATTTGGTACCTAATTTTTTTAGACTTAACTAATACTTAAACTTGAAAATCAGAAACCAATTTGATATTTTTTTAGTCCTTAATTAACACCGTTAAAATATACAGATATAGCATTGACATCAACAACATAATGATCATGGCAACACCACATTTTGAAAATTTTCAATAAAATTTAGTTCATAATTTTTAAAATTTTTTAAGTGAAAAAATCACAACAAAAAGCAAAACTATAAAAAAATTAAATTATACAATGTGTAAAAATAAAAAATTTAAAATTTTAAAATCAAAATTAAATTTACACAATACATACATATTAAAAATTAAAGTTACTATTATATCATTTTTAAAAACAATCACTGTTTGTGAACTGGTAAAAGAACAATTAAATAAGTAAGTTGTAATTTATAAATTTTCCGAATTGAAGATTATTTATTTTGTCCAAAACCGGCCTGGACAAGCCGAATTTATCAAACAGGATGATAACCTTAGTTTCAACCCCAACGCCTTGCGGTTCTAATAGTTGGGCATAGCGGAAAGGCAGGAGAGAAGACATGGGAAATCAAAAGCGGGAAGAATATGAAGACAATAGAAGAGAAACAGCGATCGCTTCTACCCGTTCTTTACAGCCCAACTTCAAGCCTGTTGGTGTCACTCCTCAACAGCTTTCTAAATTCCAAGTAATTTCTTAATATTGATTTTCACTTGATTTTGCAGCAACCATTTATCTTTTAGCAGATAGGTTTTTAATGGAATCGAGATTAGGGGTAGCGAAATCGTGGGTTTTGTTTATGATTGAAGGAACTGAACCCTAGACACTTCTCATGGATTTAAATTGTAGTGGCACGGTTTCCATCTGTCGAACTTATCTTAATTTGTTGCGGGTGTGCTGAATTTTATTTCCGTAAATATTGGTAATGAATACCGGTGGCGGAAAGAAGCAAAACCTTGACCATTGTGCCTAATATTACATTACGATTGCTATACAAGTCCCCAACCCTTTTACCATCTTTGGCAGAACCGTCATGCGTTTTTAGTAGATAGCAATGATAATCCATAAAAAGCAACCATAGAATTGCATTGCGATTGCTTTTTAAGTCCCTGAAACTTTTTATGGAATTTAGATGATGAGCAGTGATATCTTTGGCTTACTTGAGATGATGGCTATATTGCTGACTCTTCATTTTTCTTGTAGATGATGACAGAACTTTGACATTGATAAGCTTTTTGATTAGGAGTTGAATGGGCAATGTTGTTTAAATTTAATGTGCTTTGGGGTATATTTGCTTCCTTTTCATGTCCAACACATATCCAGGAATGCATGGAAAAGCTTTTAAAAGTTTAAACATTCGTATCGAACACTTATCCATACTCGACACTCACACTCAAATCCGAGTAATGTAGGATAGAAGGATGTCTTCTGGTTTTTGAATGTTCCATTTATTAGTAATCTCTGATATTCTCTTAATCTTTCTTTTCCACTGCATAAATTACTTCTAACCACCTGAACATTGTATGTAATAGGAACTTCACAGGAGGCGTTTACAAATAAAAGCGAAATCAAAGATTCACAAGAAACCAAAAGGTACCCGTTGTTGTTTATGTCATCCATGTTTTTTGACTCTTCATTTTTCTTGAAGTATTTGTATTCAACACCCGTGTTCAATGGATATCTGAACATAGTCTCTAAGAACCCTTTAAATGCATGGAAAAACTTGAAAAAAAATTTGAATATCTGTTTCAGATCCATACTTGTGTAGAACTGTTCGGTAATCACAAAATAGTATACTATAATCAATAACTTTCTATTGTTGGATTGTGGTTCATCAGTCATAATCTCTTGTTCTATTCGTAGATCAAACCAAAAAATTTTCATGTTGAATACCTGAGTAACTCATCATCTGCAATTGTTTCTTCTAATTGTAGATCAAGCCAAAAGATTTTGTGCCAAATACATGAATTCTGCATGTTCTCAAGAATCAGATTCAAACACCAAGGTCGAAGATGAAAGTGTTCCAAACTCAAAGAGCCACAGTGAAGATGATAATCCCTTTACACTGCAAGACAATGAAGTTGTGCAACCTGCAACAAAAAAGCGGCAGAAATTGCATTGGGGGTATGTTTCAAACTTTCACCTTAGACTGATCCTTAGACTTTCTACTTTCCGAACATAAGTTTAGGGGTATGATCCTCCAGTTATATGAAAAAACTTAGAGTGTGTTGGATGCATACTCATATCTGATACTTAGGCCCCGAATCTAGACAACATTGCAGAGAAATATATTCATAAGCAAGAGTTGCGGCTCCATCTGATGTGCTTATATCCTATTTATGTTACCTGATTTTTTAAAAAAAAAAAATACTCGTGTTTGACGCTGCATGCAATATATACAGATATGGATATGAATATAGAGACATGATCTTATCAAATCTATAAAAAAATGTAAATTAAGTAAACTCGTGTCAGACATATGTCCATATCTAAAATTCATTCTTGAGTACGGATAACATAACTCATGTAGTAACATCCTTTTGCTTAGCATCATGAATTGCTACTCCATTTGATATATGTCTAGTATATTAACAATTTCCTATGTTATGATTTGTTCACAGGCTTGATACAAAGGAAAGATGGGAAAGGAAAGCCAACATGTAGATTTATTTCTGAAGAAAGTACAGCTTCTTTGAGTAATTATTGTTTCGACTCTTATTTCCCTTTCGGATTACGGCACCTCTGAGTCATATGCTAGTTGTGCATCCGGAAATTCTTAATTTGGTGAATGTAAATAGCGCTAGGACTATGAAACAAAGGATAACACTGACATAGAATGCAATAAAAAAAAAAGCAATTCTAACCTTATGGATTCTTTTTTTTTCTTTTTTTTTTCAAAATAGGATGTAAATGAGACATGTAATTTGCAAGCAACAAATTAAAGCTCAGAACTGAGTTTAAGATACTGAATAATTTGAAATTTGAATAGCCTAATGCACTCACGTAAAAGGTTAAAATCAAACTTGAAATCGAGCATTAAAATCAAGTTTATTTTTATTTTTATTAAATATCAAGTCTAATTTCAAAATGAATCTAAGCATCTCAAGATTTAAACATATTTTCATGATTGTGTCGCGATGTGCCTAAATGTGGGTTTGAATGGACGGTACGATGTGTTTAACTTATTTTTTTTGTCTCACATTATAATATTTATTATAATATCTAATCACATCGTCACTGATCAGAAGTAAATGCATCATCCAACTAAACCTATTCTAAGGGTGTGAACTCTTGGGAGCCGCACCCGAAAATTGGCTTTGCAAAAGTGAAACCCAATGCAAGCATATGAATCAATAGTAATATCGAGATTAAGTACATCAGAAAAAACTTAAAAATGGAACATTTACATACTCATATCCAACATTTCTGAAATCAAGTATTGAAATGAGATTAAAAGGGATGAAAATTTTACAAAGCAGGGAAATTAATCTCGACAACTTCTTGGAAATGACGATTTCTTGGAGGAAACTAATAACATATGCTTGCATCTGAATTCAATTTATTTATATAATCAACCTTACGAGGTAAGGTCCAACAGATTTCCCATTCTCTTATTCCAAGTCAATACCTCTTTTTGTAAAACAAAAACAATAAGCTTGCATATTCTTATTACTGAGAGACCAAACCAAGAAAAATCCTGTTCCTAAATCTCAGAAAGCTTCTACCCAAGTGCTAGAAGCCTAGAACACCAATGCAGGTTACTTTCAGAGCTTACCCAAAGATCTGTGGAAAAAAGTCTTACCAAGATAATGGAAACAATCCATGTGACTGCACTTCATGGGATGAACATTAACAAGTTACGGAGATTATTCTCTGAATCAAGTTGACGGATTAAGAGCAAGCTCAATTTCTTCCAATGATCGCCCCTTAGTTTCCACAATATTACCAGCTATGTACAAGACAGCAAGGAGACAGACGGTGGCGAATACCAAATACACTACACTGATTCCGACCTTGTCCACAACACTCAGGAAATACAGGCCAATGATAAAGTTTGATATCTGTTACAACAGAGAAAAGAAAAGTTCCGAGATGAAAGTGAGAAATATCCAATTGAAAGATGAATGCAGACATAACATCAAGAATACTAGATAAAATCGGCAAACATTTTCAGATCATGTTCTTTTAAAGGAAATCTATGCAATGGAGAAAGTCATATTAAGAAAGAACCATTGTCACATTATGATTATCAGATCATATCAAAGTATCAATATGTCAATTTGCTTGCAGGGATACACATGTCGATGTACATATGTATCAAAATGTTTGGGCCGATTTTTAATCACAACTTACCCAATGCATGCAAAGCGATAAAGCCACTGCTTTTGCTCTAATTCTGGAAGCAAATATTTCTGGAAGAAGAAGAGCAGGCACAGGACCAGCGCCAAGTGAAAATGATAAGACATAACTGTGTAAAAGAAAAGGAAGCCAGCTTTAGTTCTCGCTGGTCATTCAGAGGCGACAATGATTGGAGGCATCAAAACGATTAGAAGCTTTGAGGAGATCCATTAATTGCAAGAAAAGGTGTTAACTCACAGAACAGTCCCAATAACGGCTAGAATGCCAGAGTAGGGAGCAAGAACCTTCCAAGTGAATGACAATGAAAGCAGCAACATTGAAGCACCCTTCACAAGCCAAATGAAAACCGAAGAACACGACCAGGAAAAAAGAAAAGATATATTAGTTATAAGAGAATCTGATGAGAAAACCATGCATATCATTTTGTAATTGTGAGCTTCACATTTACACTGTAAAGTACCAGATTCCATAAGACAGCCTATTCAATCATTGGACGGTCAACCAAAATCTATTCCAAAATCCTAGCTCATCAAAATACTAGGGTTTCAGTCAAAGTAATGGTATTTTGACTATCAAGCAAAATGTATCATCTATTTAAGCATCCGTGATAGTGAAGGAAAAATAAAGGGTATAGATGCAAAATAAAGGCCAAGGGAGTTGTTTTACATGCAAGCAAAAGCTGATGGCATTTTAGCTTTTGCATAAAACAACTCATTTACGAAAACTGCATGACAACTTGCTCTGAGATACTGAAGCGAACTCTTTCAAGCTAGTCAATGATGACTAATGTTCTCCAATAGGGTGTTCTTATTAATATAGATTTTCTAATCCAAGTGATCAATAGATTTGAAACAATAGAGATACTAGGAACATGAACAGGGAATTTCAACAATGGATATCTTCTAGATAAATTAGAACCGGAAAAGCTAGATATTACAATCCATACATTGCTTGATTTTTGTGTGCCAGAAAAAAAATGCCGTCTTTAACCAAGTACTGTATGCTAGGATCTCTAGCCCAAAACTTGATTGCATAAAGGTAAAATTACTTGCAGTTTAAGAAACTTTTACAGGATGTTGTTTCAAAGACTTTAACAGTAGAACCCATACTCTCTAATTTGAAAGAATGAACCTTTAAAAAAAAAATAAAAAGCCTACCATTCCCGAAAAACTTGTGATTAGAAGACTTTTCCTTCCTTGTCTGTCCATCAGAGAGGATGCAATAACTGTGCCTGCAAGAATTTCACATTTCCAGATATGTTTTAAATAGAGGTGTCAAACATGGGTACTTCAAGAGAAATAAAGAGTCGAAGCAACATACATTAAATGTCCAACATGAATGTTGGTCCCCCTCCCCAAAGAACATATGCTTTTTAAAATAATAAAAGACTAACCAAAGACATTTGATGCACCAACAAGAGCACTAGCGGCAACATCAGATGCAATTCCAGCAGTACGAAAGACAGCTGTAGAATAATAAACTACAGCATTTATCCCAGCAAACTGTTGGAAGAAGAAAAGTGCGGCGCCAACACTCACAACTGCAGCAGGAAATAAAGTTGAGAATGAAAATTACCGTGATACAATAGAAAGCATAAGAAAAGTGAAGGTGTAACCTTCGGAATAATCAGTTTAAGTATATGAGCTGTGATTCAATAACCAGAAGAAACCCATACAAAGAAGACATGAAGTTCAAATAAAAGGAATTGTATTACCTCCTCAGCCCCTAAGTTTATCATTATAAATCATGGCATTAAGACAAAACTACAGTAGGATAAGGAAGGTGGTGATGATGATAAAACAGAACCTAAGCCTTGAGATTAATTACTCATTATCAGTCACTAACCAAAAATCATTAAGGCATTAAGACAGAAATATGGTAAGGCAAGGAAAGTGGTGATGATGATTGAACAAAATCTATTATTTTTTCAATAAAATTGTAAACAAAATCCAAGCCTTGACATTAATTACTCATCATCATTTGGTAACCAAAAAATACTAGATTGACTGGTGCTGTAACAACTCTTCAGAAACAAAGAATATACTAATTGACAGTATCTTTTGAGAACATAGACCCTTCAAGTTCATTTTTTATGTGCTACAATATTTTTAAGATGAAATACCATAACTTTCTGAGATTACCATCCGATCCTACTGGCAGTGTCCATTAGCAATACTGTTAGGGGCATACTTATCAATGGGCCTTATAGCACTACAAATATTTGATATTCAGTTACGGTTAGTTTTCAATATTCATGCATACCTTTCCAGTATCGCTTACTAAATAGATCAATCCATCCTGCTTCTGGTTCTGTAGAACCCTGACCTGCAGTCCTTAACTCATACATAACCTCAGGAACTCTTTCTTTCCCAAATAGTATTCCTATAGATTTTTCTGCTTCAGAAATTTTCCCTTGCTGCAAAGTTGATGTATTTAATCAATAATAGTTGATATTATATAAATATATATGGATAACAATGTGAGATGAACAAAATTGTAAAATAGACTGAATAGCCCAATAAGAAACCTGGAACAGCCACCGAGGACTTTCTGGGGAATATGTCATTCCTAGAGCCAATAAAATAGAAGGGACAACAGCAAGACCAAACATTCCCCTCCACCTATAGAATAATAACTAAAAAAGATCAAAACAGTCATGGAAAATGCTTAAGCAGACACAAATTTATATTGCAAAAGAAATCCAATGCACATAATACATAAAATACGTATAGAGATGAAGGCCTTACCTTGACCTATTAACTCAAATCTCATGAAGACAGAAACAGATAGAAAATAAAGATTGACCGGAAAGAATATGATAAAACTAGACATTCCGACTAGTAGGATGGAGCTTTCTTTTATTACAACTTTTTTGGGAAGGGGGATTTAGGCCAAGCAGTTTTGAGCTATGCACGCACCTATCATGGAGACAAATGCTCAGGGTCACAGAACTATTATGATATAATGACAGCAAAACAAAGAAGCCTAATCCCACACCATAGACCACATGAATCATATTACACCATTGTGTTTTTTTTTTTTTTTCCTTTACCAGATTACCAAAAGAAATATTACTTTTTATCCTTTCCACCCATATCTTATTGGTCAGGCATCATGCCTTTGCACCAACAAAACATATGAAGGAAACAAATTTTAATACATATATATATATATATAAATGCAGCAAAACAAGTAAATCCTCCATAATTTTCCATCAACAGGAGCAAATGATAGGGAGAAAGGTCTCCAAGACTAGAAAAGGAAAATTTACAGCCAAATATGGTTATGTAAAAGAAAGAACTTTTAAGCATCTCTGCGTTCGTACCAAATTGAAACACGGATTTTAGACACTTCACTAAATTTCTTAACAAAAGTTGGAAGAGGCAATCTCACTGGATGCACATGATATTGCATGCTTAGCAGTTTTAGGATAATATACCATACTGGGCTCCTTGATAAAGGTAATCCAGCCACCAATGCTGCAAGAATCCCAATACATATAAAAAGTTGGTTTACAGAGCCAAGTGCACCGCGGATTTCAGTTGGTGAAATCTGACAAATAGAAAGAGTGTAAGCAGCTGTTTCCAGAAAGCTAGACAGTCAGAGCAATTAAGCAAACAATAAAGATCAGAAAATGTCACCTCAGATATGTAAAGTGGCACAATAGCAGATGTTATACCAATACCTATACCAGCCAGTAAGCGGCCAATTATCATAGTCTGGACATTCTGCGCTATAGCACTGAACATTCACGTCATTTTGAAATATTAGTTTGCAGAAAAGTTATTAGAGTTAAGAAGCTAATAGTTAATGAAATGACACAAACGTAAGAACTGCTCCAATGATTAGTGGAATGGCATCTAGTTGAAAAGTCCTTGTCCGGCCAAACTTATCTGCCAGTGCTCCTCCGGTAAATGAACCAACTGCAGCAGCTGCAAGGAGGGTGCTGACAACCCATCCTATCCAAATTAACGTAACAGCATTATATGCTAGTTGGTCATTAATAAAGTTCGATAATTTAAAGAGTAGGCATATAATCAAAATAATCAAAAGTGAAAAGAAGAGGGAAAAACAGCAAGCCAACAACTTGTGACATTGCTTGAATGATTACAAGTGAAGCCACTTCCCTTTTATAAACAAAGGACACCAGAAGAGATGGATGGAATGCATTAGTTGAATGCCCTTTATTTCACTTAAATTTCAATAATGATCTTCAGCACTAAATGTGCTATGGAAATTTGACTTATCAGACACCAGAATACACATGTAAAATATTTCAGGGAAAAAAAAAAGCCAACAACAACAACAAAGAAATGTAACGCAAAAGAAAGCAGAGATTGAAGCATGGTAACTAAAGATCATGATACATGCCCTGCATGACAGCATTTTGAGCAATTCCCAGATCCTTAGATAGAAAATCAAGAGCACCATTTACCACCCTGTAGAAAGAAAAACAAAGGGGCAAGATTACACGAGTGTAGCATTATCAAAAGCCATGCACAAATCCACAAACATATAAGCATAAAAAATGTAGCGGGCCACCTGCCAAAATATTGACTATGAATTCTTTGCTTAAATTCCAGTACAAGTATTATTTTCTAGAATATAATAAATGGAAGGAGTCAACTACAGTGTTCAAATATTTACAAAATATTGGAACATTCACAACCATCCATCATTGCAGGCACCACAGAGTTTTTGGGACTCGCATAAATAAACCATAATCAGCATCTCTGAAGCTTTGATATTACTGGAGAGCATACTATATGTTTCCACAGCACAGATTGTTGAAGTGTATCACTTAGATGCTAACAACAGTAAAATGACAAGTGTAGAACCCAAAAGAAAAACAGGGATGTTTTTTCTCAATTTAACTGGAACATACCCTAGATGGTAACCAAATAATATAGCTCCCAAGCAAGCAACGCCAACAAATGGTAAAACCGTCCCAGTAGATGTCTCATGAGGGTTGATTGGTGCCAAATCCTCAACATCTCCACCTGCAGTTTAGTGTTCCAATTGACATTTGAACAGATGAAGAGAAGCAATTGTAAAGACTAATTTCTTTTGCAATTATTATAAAGAGTCTCAGATGCATAGAAAATGACCCATGGATGGGTGATAAATTTTAATAGGAAGTTCGTCTTCTTCCAACAACAGACAAACACGCCAGTTAATCATATTTGGCAGGAAGCATCTAACTAGTATACATCCATCAGTACCAATATATCCAAGCAGAGATTAATGTATTTTAGTGGAAAGAATAGCATTGGATTAAACTAACATAAGAACATGTCAGTAAATACATCTGCAAGATAAAAAAATGTAGCTAGCTATCCCCTACAGGCCTACACCATCTTCATGGTGCTATAGAAAATTTATGGCCACCACCAACCTCATGAAATAAAAATTTGTACGATTTACTCATCACCAGCAAAAGAAACAAAATTCCCTTTGGCTTTGCTTTGGCCATTGTTTTGAGACTGCAATTTTATGTTCCGAAACCAAGCACTTTTTGATAAAGTTAAAAGTTGGCTAAAATATTTTGAATATGTGATTAATAACATTTTTTAAAATGTGGGTAACTATCGGGAGCAAATTAGAATATTCTAAATACGTGATTAATAATATTATAAAAAAGAGAGAAAGAAACCGGAAGCTTGAGCTTTGACAGATCGAAATTTGATCAAAGAGCGAGCGGCGGTTTCAACATTATCTCTAGCACGTGCGAGCTCAGCTCCCATTGAAACGGCACCAGAGCTTAAACCACTGCAAATAGAACGCCTTCGGATGCAAAGATTACGACTCAAAGTTGACTTCCGTTCCTTAAATTCACGAAAACAAGGCAAATCTCTCCGTTTTGAAATCTCAAACTCTAAATTTCCTTTGATTAAATGTGTTGATGCCTGCATTCTGAATTAGCTAATTCACCAAACGATAAAGACTGTTCAACCGACAAGTAAAAAACAGTCCGAAAAGGCCAAAAAAAAGAGAGCATTAAATCCAGAAATAAATATATAAAAAACCGAATAAGTGAGAAATGAGAATGAGATTTACCGAATCCAAAGGCGAGCCAGTTTCTGAGTTCTGTTTGGATGGTGGAATTCTGATGGAAACCCTCGGAAAAATCAGTCGAACAAATTTGGAGGAAAATTCAATTGGTTATTATTCTCTTTCTTTTACTTTTCATTTTTTTTTGCTTTCCATTTCTAGAAAACTAAATTAATTTAAATTTATATTCTTAAGAATCGAACTGCAAAAATTGAAACAAAACAAAGAGAAAAATGCAAATGGAAACTGAGTTCAGTGGGTGTTTGTTTGTTTCCATTAAACTATGGTTACGTGGCAGGGATTTTGGATTTAGATTTTCAGTTGCGTTGGCGACGGCTTTGGCGCACGTGGGGCCCCTACCTTCGGTGACCCTCTTTTATGTATTTTTTCTCTTTTATTTAATTTTGGGATAGATATTAAAACTGCACGTAAACTTTTATTTAATGTATAATTTAATACATAAAATTTTATTTTATATAATTATATATTTGTAATTTTGATTATAATTTAAATATATATTTAAAATTTTAATTATGATTTAATTTTACATAATTAAAGAAATTAATTAATTAAATTTTTGTATATTGAATAAATATATTTATTTTAATATGCGTCATATAAATAATTATATTAATAATTTATAAAAAAATTAAATTAAATCAAAATATCATATAAAATTATACAAATTAAAATTTATATATAATATTATATGTTGAAAAAAATTCATATGTAATTTAGAATTTAACCCTTTAACTTTTTTTAAAACTTTATTTAAATTCAATTTAATTAAAATGTTTATATTCCATTGATGAATTACGGGAAAACAAACACACACAGAGAATATACTTGGGGTAAAATCCAAATCGATCAACAAAATTCTAACTGACATTTTAAATAAGAGTTAATATATAATTTTGTTATTGAATTTATCTATTTATATCTAGTTAATCTTTAATTTTTTTTTTGGATTTAGTTAATCTTTGAATTTTTATTTCGTTAATCAAGTTGGTATTTCCGTATTAACACTATTGATTGTGTTGAGGTGACATCACTAATCAATTTAATGGTGTTGCGTGACAACCTCTCAATGTGTCTCGTGATGAATATAAATTAAAAATATATATAAATTATGTTTATCGCATAACTTTCTAAAAAGTTGTTATATATCACAATCAAATTGATTAGAAATGTCACATCAATAGAAACTACTTATATTAGTATAGAGGGACCAATTAGATCCAAAAAGAAAAGTTTAGGGGACCTATTAAGTACAAATGAACAAGTTTATGGTCGAAATTATATATTATTCCTTTAAATAACAAGTCCCCGACCTACTCAATCGTGGAGGTCAAAGACGGAACGACGCCTTATAGGGGCTTCAACTATTAATGAAGAAGTCTCGAAAATACACATAAACCCTTTACCAAGAATGTTTTCTAACGTCCAATTGGAAGAGATTAACCAACTTGATAGCAGAAACATGAGGGAACAATAACTTACAAAGAAAACAGCACAAAACATAAACTTACCAATGCTAGTGTCCAGATCAGACCCTCGGCCCGGCATTAGACAACCCCAAGCAAAGGGGCAACACCAATAGAGGCTTGAGCTCAATCCTCTCATCTTCCTTACTTTCATACAAAGACTCGAAGTATTCGGGATCCATGATGCTAAGTCTCACTTCCTTTCTGAAAACAAAATTGAACAATAAAAGGACAAAGACCTCAAACCTGTTAGAGCAAAACACAATCTCACTCAAGAGATGTCTTGGGGGGGGGGGGAGAGATTTCATCTCCAGCCAAGGACAAAAAATTAAAGCAACTTTGACCTATATCTCAAACAGAGAAGTGAATCAAACAAAGATGCATTGTGGAAAGAGAGTTGTAGACAAGCAAGCAAATCCCACAATAATGGTCGAGGGAGAGAAAGAGCAAAAAAAAAGAAAAATATTACGGTTTTCGAAACTCAGTGTTGACGTTGAGACCGGAGAATAAGTGTTTTTATTCAAAAACATACTATTACTACGCGAGGATAAAGATAAATTTATAATAAATTAACAAAAAATTTCAAAGCGTGTAAACGTGTCATTATCTCTATTAGCTCCATTTATATTTCAATGTGCAAAAAAATTAATGTCAAATAAACTTTTAAAATAAAATGAAGTCTAATGATATCATCGTTTTGTATTGATGAAAATAATTCATTGAGTATTGAATAGAGTGTAACAAGAATATCAAATTAGAAGAATTTCTTCTGTAATTATTTGTGTAATAATCTTTGAATAACAGAAGCTAGATGAGAATAGAGAAACTTTTGGTTTCTTTGTTTTGTGGTGTCTTACTATCTCTTACTAATGAAATCTGTCTCGTATTAACAAGATTTTTCATATCTTTTCATAATAATGTAATTATCTAAATGGATAGTCACATCTTTTAGTAATAAACATAATTATTCAATAGATATTTATTTGAATAATTACGATTCTTTGTTAATAATCAAGTAACTTAATCTTTAGTAACAAGAGGCATAACTCATCATTAAAAATAGTGACAACTTTTAATTAAGAACCAAGTGACATAACTTTTTTATTACTTCTAATTTTTTTAAATTATAACTATTGAAACATTATAAATATTTTGAAAAAGTTTCAACAAACTCTCCCATTTTCAAAATATTTTAAATTTTGATATCTTTGAAATCAATTACATAAATGAATGTGTCTTATAATTGAACTCACTTAGTAAAAAGATGTTAAAGTTAATCAAAATTGCATGATAGACTAAATTTTGAATCAACTAATTCATTTGATTAATCAAACAAATCTCACACAATGATTTTAGTACCAATCAATGCACGATATTTGAGGGCACTCTTATGGTCATGTTTTTGTAAGCTCTTTTCATGAGTATTGTTATAGCCAAAACCTTTAGCTCATAAGAGCAGTTTCACACTCTTATAGGTAAATCCCATTAAGAATTTTTTCATAATTATTACACTCTAACAATTTCATGTTATAGGTTTATTAAGAGTAAATTACTCATTCTTCCTTTTATCATTGCATGTACCTAACACTTTTTTGAGGATGATATCTTATTTATTATTTTATAGTGCTAGCAATCACATACTAATGATGTACTTCGTCTCTTTAAACCCAAGACTTAACGTTATATCAAGCATCGAATCAAGTTTTCATCATAAGTGACTTGAATATAATGGGTTTGTATCTCGTTACTAAATTTTCAAATTTACAACATAATTATTCTAACTATCTGAACCATGTGATGACAAGTTTTCATCATAAGTGACTTGAATATAATTGATTTGTACATTGTTCCTAAATTTTCAAATTTCCAACATAATTATGCTAACTATTTGAACCACGTGATGAAATTTTATATTTATGTCTTGAAAATTCATAATACCAACACTGCCACCATGCTCAATTGTTCATTTTTTTACAATTGTCAATTTCACAATAATCACATTCATTTTTACATCATATGTCTATTCTTTTTATAGTCAATATAACATAACATTTTCTCAGCAAACCAAATACATACAAGGGTATTTCATAGTCTTTTAATACATAGTCATATTAGAATACCATTAACTACCCAACCATATAACTATAACATCACATGTTTATATGCTTTTTATCATCGACATTATTAGTCATTTTGTGACTATGATCAAAACCATGTTCACCACCTAAAATAGGTTAAATAGCTTTATTTTGCTATTTTCATACTTACGAAATTTTTTATACATGATTTTCAAAATATATTTCAAAATTTATAGAATATGATATCTAAATTATATCCAAGCCATAAAAACTATATATGCGCATAATATAAAAATGCAAAATATAATCTCGACTTTAAATATATGATAATCATGTTACACATTATCACAAGAATATTTTTCATATTAGAATGGAGTGATTTTATCATATAAGCCAATGCTTTCCACTAGAAAAATTAATCATGCATATTGCATGTGACTTATTTCTTATCTAGTCAAAACCACTTTTAAATTCTAATCCAACTTTTAGAATATAAAAAAATGCAATAATGTATAAAACTCGTTTATATTTTTTTTAAATCAAGATGATTCATATTATATGACATTCACAACCTTTCATTTAACGCATCATTTAGCAATGAATACACTTAATATAAATACTAGTTATTAAAGTCATAATTTGAATAAAACAAATCATTACATATCCAGAGTTCATGATAAAAAAGAGTACTTTTGTAGTGAAAGGGATGGGTTGAATTAATTAATTCAATTCCAACCAAACATTTATTTATAATGTACCAATAAGTACATAAATGTGTTTTTAAAAATTAATAGTTTTGCATATTTGAAAGTTTATCCGATAGACATGATTATTCAAATTTGAAATCATCGAACAAACAAATATTTCTGATTTAAGGCACTAACTGAACCATCATTCCCTTCCATTGCTTAAAAGTTTCATTAGCTTTCTTTATTTTTTCTGTCTTGATTGTTACATGCATAAATATTTACAAGTAATTCTATACCAGTCATAACTATGCATGCTAAACTATCATACATACAATAAACGAGCATTTGATTTTTTATTAAAAAATTATTCATGTGACTCCGTACTTTTTGTGCATAATATTTCAATAAAAATAAAATGGTTGGAATCTAATTTATGCAACAATAGCAAAACAATAGATTTGACGTTCATTTTCTTGGTACAAAGATTTTTTTCTAAATCAAATTTTAATAAGACCACTGGCCTCAATATTGTTTCATTGTTGATAGTCATCCTCATAGTATCATGCTTGTAGTGTGATGCAAATAAGTGGTAAATCAACATGCCTTCTTTAATTTTTCATAAATTTATGGAGATATAACCTTAAATTTTAATGTGTATGCATACTCAAATAACGTCAATTTTTCCCAACAATTTCAAGGTTCTACTTGCCCCACTTATATTTCGATGTGCAAGAGAGTTATTGGCAAATGGCCAACGGTTGTGTGAAAGGATTGAAAGCATGCGGTAGGGTGACAGACAACATATGCTGGCAAGAAGGTGATCTCGAGGAATTTGGGCTTTGGTTGATGGAAGAAAACTCTGTCAAAAGATTACTTTATATAGGAAGTACAATCATAGTAAAGATATCAACTGGAAAAGTTTACACATTCAATAGACAACTAAAATGCGTCTAGACATACTTCTTGTAGGAAGCAGTTTTTTCTTGAGCATGGAGATCAATTGTAACATCCGTGTGTTTGAACCGGATTTGGAACAGTGATAAAATAGAATTGAGAGTTAGAAATGTTTAGTTGAAGTAAGGAAGGTTAGAAAAATTTAAGGCTTAAATAGTAAATGAGAGAAAATATGGGGGACTAAATAGCGAATTATCCAAATTGAATTTTGAGTCATCATGGGAATTAGATTGATTGAGGGGCAAAAGATTAATTTGGTGAAAGATATTTTTGGAGGCAAAGTTTTGGGCTAAAATGTAAAGTTGGAAGGCCCAAGGACTAAAAGTGCAGTTTTACCATTTTTTATTAAGTGAGATATTTTAAGTGAAAATTCTAGAGAATTTGAGAGAAGAAAAAGTGATTAAAAAGATGAAAATATCATCTTTTTCATTATGTTAGCCGTCCATGCCCTTTTCTTCCATTTCCAACTTTTGCTTTTATTCCAAATAGGTTCTTCCATCATTTTTAAGCTTTCCAAAATCCAAAACCCTCCATTTTCTTTGGAATTTCTGAAAGAAAGTCATAAAAGAGAGCTAGTAGACACCTCAAATCTCATATATAGTTACTTTTGGGGTGTTAGAGAGATAAAGGACTAAATTGAGAAATTTTGAATTCAAGGGTTAAGGTAAGAAATGGTTAAATTCTCATGACATACATGTATTTTACTATTATTTAGCGTGAAAATTATTGAATTATAGCTTATAGCTTATATGTGTTTATGTGAAATTGAAGAGAAAGAGAAGAGAGGAAAGGATCAAATTGAAGAGAAAGGAAAAGAGAAGAGCAAAGTTAAAGAGAGAAGAAAATCAGTTTTTTTGTTGTAAGTACTACAAAAAATTTAGTTTATAGTCTATTTTCCATAATATATTTGAATTGTTAGCATGAAAAGTATTGTTTAGTTATGTGTTATAAAGATGAGTAATGAAACATGAGAAAGAAAATGTTTTCATTGAAATAGATTGGACAGAATCGGAGGATTAACTTAGAAAATTCACTAAAAATTGTATATAAAGAGTTAAGGGTCGAATTATATATGTAATTAAATCTTGTTGAATTTAGTTTCATATGAAAGAAACGGTGATGGAAATGGATCTGTATATTCTGAGATATAACTAATTTTGTGTAACAAGGTCAGAGTAGGTTCGAGTTCCCCTTCTCTGACTTTGAAAAATCATAGAAAAATGTAGAAAAATTATTAGAGACTTAAATTTATATAGTTAATTACTTAATGAGTTTATTTTTAAAAGAAACAGATGGGAACATCATTTGATCTCTGTACAAAAAGATAAATAATTTTTAGTGAAGAAAGGTCGGAATTGTCAGGCAGCAGATAAGGGGTAAATTGAAAGAATTTACTGTACAAATTGGCTAAATTAAAAATTCTGAAAATTTTATTGTAAAAATATGATTGAGTCTAGTTTCAGAAACATCAAGCGGATTATAATTTTGAATTCTGTAACTCAAGATATAAATAATTTAGTGACTGTGATGCAAGTAAACAACTTTGAAAATATAAATGTGAAGTATTTGATGATGTATTTATGTGAGAATTGATGCTAATTGAGATTGTACCCAAGTAGACAGATTAGAAACATTGCGATATTAGTGGCATGCCATTAAGGAACGCTAGCGCGCTTACTGTTTTGCACTTCGTGTGCTTACTGTTTTGCACCTCGTGTGCCTACTGATTGCACTGTGTGTGCCTACTAGATTGCACTGTGTGTGCTTACTATTTCCCCAGCACTTGTGTGCTTACTATTAAGTACTTCAGTACTTTCTGTTCCGTTTATCTGATGGGTTCTATAGAAGTCTACATTGGGCTAAAATGTGAAAAAAAAATGGACCAAAGTGAAATGAATGTCAATGTGGTAAGATACAAGCTATATACTGGTAAGGCAAAAGAGTAAATTACATGAGAAAATTTAAAAGTTTATACTTTGCTTTTGTAGTACTTACTAAGCCTTTACCGGCTTAACGCGTTTATTTTAACGCGTAGGTACAAAGAATACAAGAAGCTAAATCGGGACTTCTCATCACATCACTTAGAGCTCAAGTTTAGGTATATTACTTTTGATGTAAAATGGCATGTACTATGGAACTTATATGTGTCCTTATTGGTAGATAAAAATGTTGTTTTGAGATGTTGTGTGCGATGAAATGAAATGAGGTATTTTGGATGAAATTATGTTTTTGGACTAAATTGAACTATTGGTCAAGTTTTCACATGCTTCAGGGGGTTTTTACTAAATTTTTCGACCTTAATGGTTGATTCTGGAGCTAAGGTATTGATATATCGTATATTAATGAAATATTTCTATATCAGGTTTATATGTATAAACCGAGTAAAGGGGTGTTACATCAATGCTATCTTCATGTTGAACAATGCATTTTTTTTGTTACTCCAAATAAATTTTGCAGAGGAACTTGGGGTTCTTTTACATTCTTTGTTCCATTCATTCCATCTTTTCATTTCTTTTTTCTTGGTTCTTCAATTGTTAGCTTTGAAGACATTACATTTCGTCTATAGGATTGTCATTGCTAAGTTGGAGTTATTGGTTATAAACATCAGTGATCACCATTGATTTTCTTTTATATGGCTTTCTCCTTTAAGCTTTGAACTATACCTTAATTACCAAATTGGTTCTCGATATTTTTTTTTGTCATGAATAGTTCATAACGTTTTATCCTGTCACTTGTGGTCTTTGGACTATAACACTGTTAAAATGAATAGCTGTTACAGACCCCTCCCCCCAACCATGATAAAGTACTTTAGGTTAACTTGGCAAACCACAAATGTATTGTCAGTGCTTGATCTTTTAAACCAAGATCCATATTAGATTTTGTCACACAAATTCTTATCAATTGTCTATCACAACTACCTTAAAAAAAAGGTGTCTATCACAACTATTCCAAATCAATGGTAAAGGTCAAATTCCATTGCACATTACGGTAAGCTATGGACATTATGCTACGGTGAAATTTCTTATTAAGCCTTGTGTAGACACTATTGATGAAATATAAAGAAACTAAGAATGATCAATCGAATGCAGTAAAGAAGATATTCAAATATATGAATCAGGAGTCAAACATGATTCATATGTAGCAACACATATGGCTATGTTAAAATAGTCAATAATTGCTGGAATTTGAACACCCTGATTTTTCATATTTTGTCAACTAACCATGAGAATCAACTTTACATACATACAAGTTAAGGGAAGGGATGGCGCTTGCGGACTATAGTATTAGAGAATTGACTCGGGAGAGGAGGAAGGAAAAACATGTGGGAAGAGGGAAAGCGAAGAAAAGAAAAAAAAGTTAAATTATTCATTTTTCGTCACTAATCATGATTTTTTTAAATATTAAAGGTGAATTTGGAAATCATATAATAATTAAAGGGAACTCGTATATAATTTAGTGATATTATTTTTGAGACAACTTGTCAATGTAAATTTTAGTGGCATTAATTTTAATGATATTATTTTCATGGCAAGACCTTAACAGGAAAGAAATAATGGAGAGCCTCAGAATGAATTTATAGTTCTTATTAAAAGGAAAATACAATTGTTTGGACAAGTCAATTGGAGAGAGAGATCATGGTGTAAATTGCCAAAAGCTTTTTACGCCATTGTTGGGAGAGCCATTAGAAAATAAAAACAGATATTAAAGCTATGTTTGTCATGTACCAAATATTTCCTCATTGAATAAAACTTGTGGTTCCAAATATATAAAAATTATCTTCTCTCTTTTATTCATTATAAATATTGGTTATCAATTCTTTTAACAGTCTTTTGTTCCATTTTCTCATGCATAGATTATGAATATGCCCAGTTTGATATGCATTGTTTGTCAATAATAAGAATGTAAGATAAATTACTTTGTATCTTACATTATTGTTATAAAAAGAAATGTAATCATCGTGTAAATTAAGATTATAAAAAAAATTTGTACAACATTTTATGATTGAAAAAGAAAACATAGAGCGTAAAAAATGGTTTAATGAAAAAGAAAACGTGGGATCTATTAGGGTAAGTAGTGTTGAGTTTCGAGAAAAAAATCGAAGGAAAAATATTTGAAAAATTAAAGGTATACATGACTAATAAAATTTGTTGATTGCGAAGCCGACTTTCAAGAAATTGTTGAGCCTGGTTCTTTCCTCCTCGTTCTCATCTATCCCTTTTTTTTTCTTTATATATACATACAAACAATATTGTTAAAACAGAAAATCTAAAATCTTTCTAGCTGCATGGATCCTAAACTTAAAAATCTATAATTTCATTTAAATTTTCAATTTCAAATTATTTTTCTTATAGATTTTTTTGTGTGTGTGTGTGTAAAGTCACGAGGAATTTGAAACTTAAATTAATGAATGATTTAGTAATAAAAATAACAAAAAAATTAATAAAAAAACCCATAACTTAATCTAGTGGATAACGTGTTAAATTCCAAGAAAAAGAAAATTATGGAGACATAAAGTGAAAATTGAAACTCTAGGGAGCATATGCGCAATTTAGTTTACTAAGACATGTAGATTGTCTTATGTTCTTTTGGGTCAAAGCCCCATATTGAAACTTATTCAACTCTAGTTAACCCTTAGGATTGCAGCAAGAAAATGTTAAAAAGCGACGTCAAGAAGAGCAATTTCCATCGAAAATGGTCGCCTTGGTGCCATGGTGTGGGGCAGTATTGTATCGAAACTCTTGGTAGTTAGATTCCAAACATGCTTTGTTTAGAAATAAAAGAGAGGCTTTTTTAACGATATTATTTTCTATTCTTTCTTCTTTATTGAAGATTTAATATGCTGTACTGTGAACCAGTTGCTGCCCCGTAATGTATATAAAAGCAAATAAAATCAGTCAATGTTGTTTGAATTGCTGTGTAGAGGACACATTGTGGACTGGGGTTCCAGGGGATTACACGAATCCGGAGGCTCCAGCCGCCTTAGTGGAGGTTAGGAAACTTGTTGACAATGGTGATTATGGTGAAGCTACAAAAGCAGTGGTCAAGTTGTCAGATCATCCCTCTGATGTATGTTTTCATCCCTTGCATAACTATTCCTCTAATCACGTATGTAAAATTGCAAATGCAAACAGGTTTGGATTTTTACATGTTTTTCTCATTTGGAAACCAAAAATTCAGGTGACATTTGAAGTTCAGATACTAGACAACTCTTCTTTCGAATTGTTGGGTTTGTTTTATCACCACAACATGGGTAGATGCATTTAATTTTGCTCTTGCTGGTTGATAAAGCAGTGAATGCATTAATTTAGTTGTGCTGTGTTGTGATCTGTACTCAGTTTGTCACTGAGGTTAACTTACTTTCCATTTTCTTCTTTCCAAAGAGATTCTATTTATAAGGAACTTTTGAACTGCAACTGATTTCTTAATTTATGGAATTCATCGCTTTCTAATGATATGTTCTGTAATCATGGAGGTTTACCAGCTTCTGGGGAATATCAAGCCAGAGTTTGATGTATCACATATGAAGTATACGGAAGGCACATATAGCAGAGAGCTTGACTTGGAAACTGCAACAACAAGAGTGAAATATTCCGATGGTGATGTCGAATTTACGAGGGAACATTTTGCTTCAAATCCTGGTCAGGTTATAGTAACAAAGATTTCTGGAAGCAAACCGGGGTCACTTTCATTTACAGTTTCTATTTATCATCGCAGCTGAGTTGAAATTTTAATTTCATGCTATCTAAAACAGACCAACTTTTCTATTTAATATTCCTCATATCTTTATATGCTAATTAGTTTCTTATAAGACAGGTTCTGGGAAGAAAGATGATGCTCTTATTGGAAAAGTCCGTGAAGCTCAGGCTAAGTTACCACCAACAAAAATTGCAAGAGATGGTTCCGGCTCTTTGTTGAAAGTTATTTTATCTCTGTTTAACAAGGTAGATGAAAATATTCCTTGCTTTTGGAGCAGGCAATAGATTTTCAGGATCCGGAAAAGAAAGCCAACACATGTAAAATATTTCAGGGGAAAAAAAGCCAACGACAACAACAAAGAAATGTAACGGAAAAGAAAGCAGAGATTGAAGTATGGTGACCAAAGATTATGATACATGCCTTGCATGACAGCATTTTGAGCAATTCCCAGATCCTTAGATAGATAATCAAGAGCACCATTTACCACCCTGTAGAAAGAAAAACAAAGGGGCAAGATTACACAAGTGTAGCATTATAAAGCAAAGCAAAGCAAAGTAATACTCCAAAAATGTCAAAGTTAAAAGTTGGCTAAATACTCAAAGGGGAGCCAAACCTTTTAGGGGTTGCTCAAATGAGGACCAACCTTGCGTCCAAAGTTCATTTTTCATATGCATAATATATTTTGAATATGTGATTAATAACATTTTTTAAAATGTGGGTAACTATCGGGAGCAAATTAGAATATTCTAAATATGTGATAAATGACAATATAAAAAAAGAGAGAAAGAAACCTGAGGCTTGAACTTTGACAGATCGAAATTTGATCAAAGAGCGAGCGGCGGTTTCAAGAGTATCTCTAGCACGTGCGAGCTCAGCTCCCATTGAAATGGCACCAGAGCTTCAACCACTGCAAATAGAACCCCTTCGGATGCAAAGATTACGACTCAAAATTTGACTTCCGTTCCTTAAATTCACGAAAACAAGGCAAATCTCTCCGTTTTGAAATCTCAAACTCTAAATTTCCTTTGATTAAATGTGTTGATGCCTGCATTCTGAATTAGCTAATTCACCAAACGATAAAGACTGTTCAACCGACAAGTAAAAAACAGTCCCAAAAGGCGAAAAAAGAGAGCATTAAATCCAGAAATAAATATAAAAAAAAAACCGAATAAGTGAGAAATGAGAATGAGATTTACCGACTCCAAAGACGAGCCAGTTTCTGAGTCCTGTTTGGATGGTGGAATTCTTATGGAAACCCTCGGAAAAATCAGTCGAACGAATTTGGTGGAAAATTCAATTGATTATTATTCTCTTTCTTTTACTTTTCATTTTTTTTCCTTTCCATTTCTAGAAAACTAAATTAATTTGAATTTGTATTCTTGAGAATCGAACTGCAAAAATGGAAACAATACAAAGAGAAAAATGCAAATGGAAACTGAGTTCAGTGGGCGTTTGTTTGTTTCCGTTGAACTATGATTACGTGGCAGAGATTTTGGATTTAGATTTTCAGTTGCGTTGGCGACGGCTTTGGCGCACGTGGGGACTCTCTTTTATGTATTTTCTCTCTTTTATTTAATTTGTTGAAATTACACATGAACCTTTTTTTATGTGCAATATAATATATGAATTTTTATTTTGTATAATTATATACTTAAAATTTTGATTATGATTTAAATGTATGCATAAAAGTTTAATTTTGATTCAATTTTACATAATTAAAGAAATAAATGAACTAAATTTTTGTATATTGAATAAATATATTATGATTTAAATGTATGCATAAAAGTTTAATTTTGATTCAATTTTACATAATTAAAGAAATAAATGAACTAAATTTTTGTATATTGAATAAATATATTTATTTGTATAAGCAATATGTAAATATAAAATTACGTTTTATAAATAATTATGTTGATAATTATAAAAAAATTAAATTAAATCAAAATATCATATATAAAATTATACAAATCAGAATGTATATATAATATTATATGTTGAAAAGAAATTCATATGTAATTTAGAATTTATGCCTTTAATTTTTAAAACTTTATTTAAATTCAATTTAATTAAAAATTTTATATTCCATTAATGAATTATGAGAAAACAAAACACACAGGACATACTTGGGGCGAAATCCAAATCAATCTACAAGATTCTAAGTGATATTTTAAATAAGAGTTAATATATAATTTTGTGTAATTATATATTTGAAATTTTGATTATGGTTTAAATGTATATAAAACAAAGCAAAGCAATATAAAGCAAAACAAAGCAATACAAGCAAAGCAAAGCAAAGCAATATAAAGCAAAACAAAGCAATACAAGCAAAGCAAAACAAAGCGAAATAATATAAAACAAAGCAATATAAAATAAAACAAATCAATATAAAGCAAAGCAAAGCTATACAAAGCAAAGTAATACAAAGCAATATAAAACAAAGCAAAGCTATATAAAACAAAACAAAGCAAAGCAAAGCAAATAATACAAAGCAATGTAAAGCAAAGTAAAGAAATATAAAGCAAAGGAAAGCAAAGAAATATAAAGCAAAGCAATATAAAGCAAAGCAAAGCTATATAAAGCAAAGCAAAGTAATACAAAGCAATGTAAAGCAAAGCAAAGCAAAGCAATATAAAACAAAGCAAAGCAAAGCAATACAAAGAAAAGCAAAGCAAAGTAATATAAAACAAAGCAAAACAATATAAAGCAAACTAATATAAAGCAAGCAAAGCAATATAAAGCAAAAAAATTGAACAATAACTGATGGCTTTTTAGCTTTTGCATAAAATAACTCATTTACGAAAACTGCATGACAACTTGCTCTGAGATACCGAAACGAACTCTTCCAAGCTAGTCAATGATGACTAATGTTCTCCGATAGGGTGTTCTTATTAATATAGATTTTCTATTCCAAGTGATCAATAGATTTGAAACAATAGAGATATTAGGAACAGGAACAGGGAATTTCAACAATGGATATCTTTTAGATAAATTAGAACCGGAAAATCTAGATATTCCAATCCATACTTTGCTTGATTTTTGAGTGCCAGGAAAACCTAGTACTGTATGCTAGGATCTCTAGCCCAAAACTTGATTGCATAAAGTTAAAATTACTTGCAGTTTAAGAAACTTTTACAAGATGTCGTTTCGAAGAGTTTAACGGTAGAACCCATACTCTCTAATTTTAATGAATGAACCTTTACAAAAAATAAAAAGCCTACCATTCCCGAAAAACTTGTGATTAGAAGACTTTTCCTTCCTTGTCTGTCCATCAGAGAGGATGCAATAACTGTGCCTGCAAGAATTTCACATGTCCAGATATGTTTTAAATAGAGGTGTCAAACATAGGTACTTCAAGAGAAACAAATGTCCAACATGAATGTCGGTCCCCCCTCCCCCAAAGAACATATGCTTTTTAAAATGATTAAAGACTTACCAAAGGCATTTGATGCACCTACAAGAGCTCTTGCGGCAACATCAGATGCAATTCCAGCAGTACGAAAGACAGCTATAGACTAATAAACTACAGCATTTATCCCAGCAAACTGTTGGAAGAAGCAAAGTGCAGCGCCAACACTCACAACTGCAGCAGGGAATAAAGTCGAGAATGAAAATTACCATGATACAATAGAAAGCATAAGAAAAGTGAAGGTGTAACCTTCGGGATAATCAGTTTAAGTATATGAGCTGTGATTCAATAACCAGAAGAAACCCATACTAAGAAGACATGAAGTTCAAATAAAAGGAATTATATTACCTCCTCAGCACCTAAGTTCATCAATATAAATCATCACGTCATTAAGACAAAACTACGGTAGGATAAGGAAGGTGGTGATGATGATTAAACAGAACCTAAGCCTTGAGATTAATTACTCATCATCATTCAGTAACCAAAAATCATCAAGGCATTAAGACAAAACTATGGTAAGGCAAGGAAAGTGGTGATGATGATTGAACAAAATCTATTATTTTTTTCATTAAAATTGTAAACAAAACCCAAGCCTTGACATTAATTACTCATCATCATTCGGTAACCAAAAGACAATAGATTGACTGGTGCTGTAACAACTCTTCAGAAACAAAGAGTATACTAATTGATAGTATGTTTTGAGAACATAGACCCTTCAAGTTCATTTTTTATGTGCTACAATATTTTCAAGATGAAATACTACAATTTTCTGAGATTACCATCTGATCCTACTGGTAGTGTCCATTAGCAATACTATTAGGGGCATACTTATCAATGGGCCTTATGGCACTACAAATATTCGACATTCAGCTACGCTTAGCTTCCAATATTCATGCATACCTTTCCAGTATCGCTTACTAAATAGATCAATCCATCCTGCTTCTGGTTCTGTAGAACCCTGACCTGCAGTCCTTAACTCATACATAACCTCAGGAACTCTTTCTTTCCCATATAGTGTTCCTATAGATTTTTCTGCTTCAGAAATTTTCCCTTGCTGCAAAGTTGATGTATTTAATCAATAATAGTTGATATTATATAAATATATATAGATATCAATGTGAGATGAACAAAATTGTAAAATAGACTGAATAGCCCAATAAGAAACCTGGAACAGCCACCGAGGACTTTCTGGGGAATATGTCATTCCTAGAGCCAATAAATAGAAGGGACAACAGCAAGACCAAACATTCCCCTCCACCTATAGAAAAATAACTCAAAAAGATCAAAACAGTTATGGTAAATGCTTAAACAGACACAAATTTTAATTGCAAAAGAAATCCAATGCACATAATACATAAAATTAATACGTATAGTGATGAAGGGCCTTACCTTGACCTATTAACTCAATCTCATGAAGACAGAAACAGATAGAAAATAAAGATTGATCGGAAAGAATATGAAAAAACTAGACATTCCGACTAGTAGGATGGAGCTTTCTTTTATTAAAACTTTTTTGGGAAGGGGGATTTAGGCCAAGCAGTTTTGAGGTATGCACGCACCTACCATGGAGACAAATGCTCAGGGTCACACAACTATTATGATATAATGACAGTAAAACAAAGAAGCCTAATCCCACACCATAGACCACGTGAATCATATTACACCATTGTGTTTTTTTTTTCCTTTTACCAGATTACCAAAAAAAAAATATTACTTTTTATCCCTTCCACCCATGTCTTATTGGTCAGGCATCATGCCTCTGCATCAGCAAAACATACGAAGGAAACAAATTTAATATATATATATATATATATGTGTGTGTGTGTGTGTGTGTATAAATGCAGCAAAACAAATAAATCCTCCATAATTTTCCACCAACAGGTGCAAATGATAGAGATAAAGGTCTCCCGGACTAGAAAGGGAAAATTTACAGCCAAATATTGTTATGTAAAAGAAAGAACTTTTAAGCATCTCCGCGTTCGTACCAAATTGAAGCACGGATTTTAGACACTTCACTAAATTTCTTAACAAAAGTTAGAAGAGGCAATCTCTCTGGATGCACATGATATTGCGTGCTCAGCAGTTTTTAGACATATAGTGAAAGAAACAATTTAACATAGCAAATGCCAAATGACATGATATGTTCACAGCAAATATGTTATAGAAGTGCAAGGATAATATACCATATTGGGCTCCTTGATAAAGGTAATCCAGCCACCAATGCTGCAAGAATCCCAATACATATAAAAAGTTGGTTTACAGATCCAAGTGCAGCACGGATTTCAGTTGGTGAGATCTGACAAATAGAAAGAGCGTAAGCAGCTGTTTCCAGAAAGCTAGACAATCAGAGCAATTAAGCAAACAATAAAGATCAGAAAATGTTACCTCAGATATGTAAAGTGGCACAATAGCAGATGTTATACCAATATCTATACCAGCCGGTAAGCGGCCAATTATCATAGTCTGGACATTCTGCGCTATAGCACTGAACATTCACGTCATTTTGAAATATTAGTTTGCGGCAAAGTTATTAGAGTTAAGAAGCTAATAGTTAATGAAATGACACGAATGTAAGAACTGCTCCAATGATTAGTGGAATGGCATCTAATTGAAAAGTCGTTGTCCGGCCTAACTTATCTGCCAGTGCTCCTCCGGTAAATGAACCAACTGCAGCAGCAGCAAGGAGGGTGCTGACAACCCATCGTATCCAAATTAACGTAACAGCATTATATGCTAGTTGGTCATTACTAAAGTTCGATAATTTAAAGAGTAGGCACATAATCAAAATAATCAAAAGCGAAAAGAAGAGGGAAAAACAGCAAGCCAACAACTTGATACATTGCTTGAATAATTACAAGTGAAGCCACTTCACTTTTATAAACAAAAGACACCAGAAGAGATGGACGGAATGCATTAGTTGAATGCCCTTTATTTCACTTAAATTTCACTAAATGATCTTCAGAACTAAATGTGCTATGGAAATTTGACTTATCAGACACCAGACTACACATGTAAAATATTTCAGGGAAAAAAAGCCAACGACAACAACGAAAAGAAAGCAGAGATTGAAGTATGGTAACTAAAGATTATGATACATGCCTTGCATGACAGCATTTTGAGCAATTCCCAGATTCTTAGATAGATAATCAAGAGCACCATTTACCACCCTGTAGAAAGAAAAACAAAGGGGCAAGATTACACAAGTGTAGCATTATAAAGCAAAGCGAAGCAAAGTAATACTCCAAAAATGTCAAAGTTAAAAGTTGGCTAAATACTCGAAGGGGAGTCAAACCTTTTAGGGGTTGCTCAAATGAGGACTAACCTTGCGTCCAAAGTTCATTTTTCATATGCATAATATATTTTGAATATGTGATTAATAACATTTTTTAAAATGTGGGTAAGTATCGGGAGCAAATTAGAATATTCTAAATATGTGATTAATGACATTATAAAAAAAGAGAGAAAGAAACCTGAAGCTTGAGCTTTGACAGATCGAAATTTGATCAAAGAGCGAGCGGCGGTTTCAAGATTATCTCTAGCACGTGCGAGCTCAGCTCCCATTGAAACGGCACCAGAGCTTAAACCACTGCAAATAGAACCCCTTCGGATGCAAAGATTACGACTCAAAAGTTGTCTTCCGTTCCTTAAATTCGCGAAAACAAGGCAAATCTCTCCGTTTTGAAATCTCAAACTCTAAATTTCCTTTGATTAAATGTGTTGATGCCTGCATTCTGAATTAGCTAATTCACCAAACGATAAAGACTGTTCAACCGACAAGTAAAAAACAGTCCCAAAAGGCGAAGAAAAAGAGCACTAAATCCAGAAATAAATATAAAAAGAAACCGAATAAGTGAGAAATGAGAATGAGATTTACCGAATCCAAAGACGAGCCAGTTTCTGAGTTCTGTTTGGATGGTGGAATTCTTATGGAAACCCTCGGAAAAATCAGTCGAACAAATTTGGTGGAAAATTTGCTCAGGGTCACACAACTAATATGATATAACGACAGTAAAACAAAGAAGCCTAATCCCGCACCATAGACCACATGAATCATATTACACCATTGTGGTTTTTTTTTCCTTTTACCAGATTACAAAAAGAAATATTACTTTTTATCCTTTCCACCCACATAAAATATTTCAAGGAAAGAAAAGCCAACAACAACAACAAAGAACTGTAACGGAAAAGAAAGCAGAGATTGAAGCATGGTAACTAAAGATCATGATACGTGCCTTGCATGACAGCATTTTGAGCAATTCCCAGATCCTTAGATAGATAATCAAGAGCACCATTTACCACCCTGTAGAAAGAAAAGCAAAGGGGCAAGATTACACGAGTGTAGCATTATCAAAAGCCATGCACAAATCCACAAACATATAAGCATAAAAAAATGTAGCCGGCCACCTGCCAAAATGTAGCTGGATAAGTTCGGAAGCGACGCCACCCCAAATCATGGCACCAAGACGACCATTCCCAACGGGAAGGGAGTCGGTCCAGTACTTGGCGGGTTCGTTGAAGATGACTTTCAGTGGCCTTGAAGTTGAGTCCGAGGAGCATGGGTTCCAGAGATCGGCCACTGTGGGTCTCCGTACCATAATCCACTCTTCATCTCTCATTACCGCAAAACCAGAAGTAGATATACCAACTAATGCTTCTTTTTTTACTCTGGTTCGAGTTTCTTTCTTTAAGAGCCAGGAGCAGGAGTGGTGAAGAGTGTTGGCTGTCTTTCTGACATAAGGAGAAGAGATTGCTTGTTCTTGTTTTGTGTTTTCTATACACAAATAATCCAAACTTCTTTCGTTGGGTTGCAACATGCCATGGTTTCTCTATAAGGTAATTTGCGTCCTTTCACAGAATTCTGGTTTTTTTAAGCAGAAGATCAAATCCATATGGAGACCTTTTTTTTTTTTTTTGAAGCAAATTAATGTTTGTCGTTCAGCCAATCACGTGCCATCAATCCTTCGATACATCAATTTCTCTATTTATCCCATAAAAGAGCAGCAGCAAGCAAGTAAAGGCCTTCAATGGTGCTTCAAATAGACATTTCTGCTATTGCAACCAAAATTTACAGATAAAATTCTCGTCAGTTTTATATAATTATTATCTCATTTCTAAATTCACCTTTAATAAAAAAAATTTAAATAGGATTAGTGACAAAAAAAATGAAAATTAATTTTGATTAATACATATAATTTGTGGACATAATACTTAATTAAGTAATTTAGTTTAACTCATCAATTTTTAAATATTACTATTTCCTAGCGAATTTGAGCCAATCATCTAATATTCATCCATCACTGATCATTTGTTGCTGAATGAAGCATGGAAATGTATAAGCATTATTATATCAACTACATTTGTAAAAAAAATGCCCTTCCATACTCTTCTCAACGTTGCATTTTGCTAGCAGCTTTCATAACATTTTCATGTTACAATCTTGTTGTAAGGTTAACTAAAGTCAATAAAGTTTTAATATGAGGGTTTGACCCACGAGAACATACAAAAATCGATGTGTCTTGGTAAACTAAATTGCGCATATGCTCCCCTAGAGTTTCATTTTTTTAGTTTTTACTTTATGCCCCTACAAATTTTTTTCTTGGAACTTAACACTTTGTAAGTTAGAGCAGGTTATGGATTTTATTATTAATTTTTTTCTTTTTATTACTACATCATTAATTAATTTAATATCCTTTATAATAAATCAACAAAATTATTGGTTATTTTAACATTAATTCTCTTATAAAATACGTTCATGTCACTTGTGATTTTACACACACAAAAAATCTATAATAAAAATAAATTGAAACTAAAATATGCTTGACTTAAAAATCAATAATTTTACAAAATTTAATCATTAAAAGTGAAGCATCCACACAATATGAAAAATTGCAAAATTTTTGGTTTTAACAATTTCCTCTATGTGTATATAAAGAAAAAATAAGAAAAAAAGCAAGGTTGAACAATCTTTTGAGGGTCGGTTTTGTAATTAACAAATTTTATTAGTCATGTATATTTTTTATTTTTCACATAATTTTCCTGTAATTTTTTTTGGAAACTTAACACTACAGATTTAACATTTTCTTTTCCATTAGATCAATAGATTTTACATTTCTTTTTTAATGATCAAATGTCATACCCAATTGTTTTCTTGTAATCTTAATTTACATGATGATTACATTTCTTTTTATAACATTAATCTAAGATACAAAGTAATTTATTTAACTTTTTACTATTGACAAACAATTAATATCAAACTAGGGCATGTTCATAATATGCGTGCATGAGAAAGTGGAACAAAAAATTATTTAAAAGAATTGTTAATCAATATTTGTAATGAATAAAAGAGAGAAGATAATTAATATATATTTGGAATCATGAGTTTTATTCAAGATGAAGAAATATTTGGTACATGAAAGACATAATTTAGTACATGTTCTAATTTTCTTGTGGCTCTCCCCAACAATGGTGTAAAAAGTTTTTGACAATTACACCATAACCTCTTCCCGAATATTTTGCCTAAACAATCTTATTTTTCCAACTTTGAAATCATTCTGAGGCCCTCTATTGTCACCTTCCTGTTAAAATCTCGCCATGAAAGTGATTTCATCATGTGGTTTTAGTCCTTTCTCATTCGAAAATTGAGGTCAGTCAATTGAAACATAATTTCCAAACGCTTCATAGGTATGAAATTTTCTCAAAACCATCCACACTTTCCCCATGTCATCAATAACATTCATGAAAAACAAACGCCCTTCTTGAAACTCAAAAAATTCACTAGGAAAAAAAATTCATCTCGATCCACTTCGCTTTGAATCAATCTCCTCAAAAATAATCTCCTACCTTGCATTTGGTTTTCCATGTCTGCAAATTGAATTGAGAGTAATACAAAATTCAATATGATTTTTGATGATTGTGATAATTATTCTAATACGAAAATTCTTTAAATATTTGATGAAAGATGTCATTTTAACAAACAGCTTTGTAAATACGTATGTAATTGTTTGTGAGTGAATTGACTTAACTTTCCACTCAGATAGTGAACACACTGCTTTTCATGCGATAAGCATGCTCACTATTATGAAGACGCGCCCACAAAGCAGTTTTTCATGTTGTTGACCATCCTCCCCTATTTCACACTAGATAAAGCGTAAGCATACTACTTAAATTATATTAATGGTATAGTCGAAAGCAATATAAGCTTTTATTCGGTCACTGGTTCTAACTTCTGCAGCAGTTATCAAGGTTTAGATTATACGAATGTAACAGTTTACATAAACTAGTAGCTTAGAATCCATCAATCCTTTGTTGAAAGGGTGCGGGCTATTTCTGCTAGATTGGTTGATCGAAGGGCAAGGAGATTATCTTGAAACTAACCCATCAACATCTCCTGAACATGTCTTTATTGCTCCAGATGGTAACCGTGCTAGTGTGAGCTATTCATCAACCATGGACATGGCAATCATAAAAGAAGTCTTCTCTGTGATTGTTTCAGCTGCTGAGGTGAATCCCTTATTCTAAACTTAACAAGAAGAAACCTAATTCTCCATTTCACTAAACTCTTTATGTTGGTACAGGTTTTGGATAAAAATGAGGATGATTTAGTAAAAAGAGTGCGTAAGGCTCAATCAAGGCTTTACCCAGCCAAAAATGCTAAAGATTGTTCCATCATGGAATGGGTATTTCAGTAACTCCACAAAGTTTAAAGCAACTTTTCAAGACCTTGATTTTGAGTCATAAGTCAGTGTACCAAAGCTGTTGATATTTTCCGCTTAAGAGCTTACCTGTTTGATAGACAGGCACAAGATTTTCAGGACCTTGATGTGCATCACCGACATCTTTCACACTTGTTTGGGTTTTTTCCTGGACACACAATGACAATTGAAAGCATGCCAGACCTTTGCAAAGCTGCAGAGAATACACTTCTTAAACGAGGTTGGTCTTTGTTTGCTATCTGGATTGTTTATTTAGTGTTTCTGCCCTCCTCTACATTATTGGTCTATTGCATCCAGTTCACACTCTACGCTTAATATCTCCTTTGCTTTTTTGGTTTTCAACATGTTGCTTCTCTATGGTGATAGTTTATACTTATCCTCAAGAGTAGGGCAACTGATAAATGTCAAAAGTAACATGTTTTAGCCTCATTCTTAATGCGTTTTTGAATGATTAATCTATTTAAAATAATAAATTTTATGTTCATAATCTTTTAAATTCATGTTTCTATACTTAAGAAAATATTTGGGAGCAAAAGGAACGAAAAACAAGTGAAAACCGGACAAAAAGAGCAGATTTTAGGAGCCACACGAGCTGGACACATGGCCATAGACTAAATCGAAGATAAAAAGGAAAATTTGGGGCAAAAGTGTGAATGTGGAAGAGTTAGGAAAAGATTTATTGAACATGAGACTTTATTTAAATTTAAACTTTATTTTTTAATATTAATATTTAGTATTATTATTATTATATTGATTATATTTATTTTTTAGACTTTATAATTTAGAGTTTAATTTGAATCCAATTAGAGAATTATTGTTTAGATTTAATTCAAATTATCTTTTTGGAATTTAATTTGGATCCAACTAGAGTTTTTTCATGTATTATAAATTGGGGATAAAGTGATATGAGAGGACACTTCCAATTTTCTATAAAATCCTCCATTCCCCAAACTCTAGTCGTTAGATATTATTGAAGAAACATCATAGAAGTCGTCTTTGAAGCAGATCTCCACAAAGATTGAAGACCTTTTTCTAAATTCTTTTGATTTTATTATGAGTTTTTCTTCATCTTATGGTTATATTATTTTTGAGATGTTTCCATTTATTAGCATGAACTAAATTCCTAAATACTTAGGGGAGATGAGCCCTAGGATGAATTCTGTCATTTGATTTCTGGTTTTACGCAATAAATACTTAAATTTTATTCTCAATTATGTGTGCTTAATTCTTGATTTAATATTCTTTAGATATTAATTCTTATTTGATGTGCTTAAATTAGAGGAGGAATAAACTCTGTTTAAGAGTAGATCTAGCATAATTGAGTGGAGTTGCATGCAATCCTAGAAATAGGACGACATAAATCTATCAGATTAGAGCCAAATCTAATAGGGTAATCCATAGATCGAATTAATGTGACAATAGGAGTTTTAATTAGAAAGAAATTTCAATTAATCAACCTAGAGTCAGTTGCATTTATGCTTGAATAGAGATATTAGCATAATTTAGGGATTTTTACGATCAAAATACTAAGTGAATAAATTGTTTAATTCAGAATGATAATGACAGATGAAATCTAGGTGGAGTCTTTCCTGGGTATTGTTTGCTTCTTGATATAAAAACACTTATTATTTCTTACTTTAATCTTTGTCGCACTTCTAGTTTATTAATTTAGTTAAATTAGTTTAAAACAATCATTTTATTCGATCGGTTAGATAATAGAAAGACAATTATTATTAGTACTTTTAGTTTTCGTGGGAACGATATCTGTGCTCATCGTAACTACACTATTAATTGATAAGTGCATTTGCCTTAATCATATTTTAAGTTAGTTTCGACTACATCAGCAACCTTGACTAAGACAATATAAAACATAAAAATAATGAATATATGTCAATATTACTTTTCTTTGCTTTATATTGCTTTACTTTGTTTTATATTACTTTGTTTTGTTTTGCTTTATATTACTTTGCTTTATTTTATATTGTTTTTTTTTCTTTACTTTGTTTTATATTATTTTGCTTTACTTTATATTATTTTATTTTAGTTTACTTTATATTATTTTCTTTTATTTTATATTACATTGATTTGTTTTCCTTTATTCTGACATTTTATTTAAGATATTTATTAATTTATTTTAAAATGAATAAATAAAATTTAATCTCAAACTAAAAAACCATAAAAGTTTTGTTGTTACTTTACACACACACATATATATATATTAATTATATTATTATATCACTAATGTTTAATTATATTATTAATTTAATTAATTATGCTTTAAATATTTCATTCATATCAATTGAATTGTTTGTATTAATATCAAATTAATTTTTTTAATTTTTTTCCGTTATATTTTTGTGCTTTAAATTTATTGGAAGGTTTGATATATATATATACATATTTTTCTTATTTAACAAAACAAAAATTTTATACTTCTTCACGAGCAAATTTACAATTAAAAATAAATATATATCATACAATTATCCATAGAGATTACGAATCTCATAACTTTCTCTATTTGAAAGCAATCGTGTTTTTTTATGGAAAATAAATCTACTAGGAACACAAAATGAAATGCTCTTGGCGTATTCTATGGAGATGGCGAAAGAGAGTACAAGGTATTGTGTCCTCTCAAGGTATTTATTTTTAGAAGATATATTATTTTATATATTTCTATTTTAATTATAATGTCAAATAAATTTTTATTATTCAACAATTCTAATTTTTATTGAATACTATGTATTAACCTGATAATTAAGGGTATTCATTGCTTTAAATGTGATCTGGATTTGAGTCTTTATATTTTTATTTTCAAGAATTTAATATTTTTACTTTTCAAATTTTAAAATGTAAGCCCAATTGTTAACATTATTAAATTCTTTTGTTAAATTTAGATTTCATCGCAATGTTATTTTTTAGTTACATGGTTACAAACAGTTTTTTATTTTGTATTTTAAGATGCAACGTAAATAAATTTAACAAAAAAACTTAATAGTGTTAACAATTACACTTGAATTTTAAAATTTGAAAAGTAGGACTAAAATTTTAAATTTAAAAACATTCAATTACAATGAAATTTCACATCTTCTTTTTCAATAAACTATTTTCTATGCTAATAGATATTTTTTTTTCAATGATCAAATGTCATACCCAATTATTTTCCTATAATCATAATTTACATGTAATATCAAATTAGGGCACGTTCATCATATGAGTGCATGAGAAAATGGAACAAAAAGTTGTTTAAAAGAATTGATAGCTAATATTTGTAATGAATAAAAGGGAGAAGATAATTAATATATATTTAGAATCACAAGTTTTATTCAATATGAAGAAATATTTGGTACATGAAAGACATAACTTTAGTATCTGCTCTTATTGTCTAATGGTTTCCCCCAGCAATGGCGTAAAAAGCTTTTGACAATTTACACCATGAGTTCTCCCCAAATATTTTATCCAAACAATCTTATTTTCCTTTTAATTAGAACCTTGAATTCATTTTGAGGCTCTCTATTGCCGCCTTCTTGTTAAGTTACTGTCATGAAAGTGATTTCATCGTATGCTTTTAATCCTTTCTTATTTGAAAAGTGGGGCCAATCAATTTAAATATAATTTCCAAATGCTTCGTTGGTGTGGAATTTTTCCAAAACCGTCCACACTTTCCCCAAGCTATCAATAACATTAATGAAAAACAAACCATCTTCTAGGAACATGAAAATTGTAGAAACAAACATGAAAGAAAACAGTAGTATGCATCGTTCCACTTCGCTTTGAATTAATCTCCTCGAGAATAATTTCCTAGCTTACACTTGATTTTCCATGTCTACGAATTGAATTAAGGTAGTGCAAGCTAGGAAATTATTCTCAAGGAGATTGATTCAATGTGAAGTGGAATGGTGCATACTATTTTTTTCCTTTCATATCTGTTGTTGCATTTTTCTAGTACTAAGAAGAACATTTGTTTTTTATGGATGTTATTGATGGCTTAGGAAAAGTGTGGACGATTTTGGGAAAACATCACACAAATGAAGTGTTTGGAAATTATGTTTCAATCAACTCGCCCAATTTTCAAATGAGAAAAAAATTAAATATATATGTTGAAATCACTCTCATGGCAATACCTCAACAAAAAGACGAGCCTCAAAATTAATTGAAAGTTCTTATTAAAAAGAAAAATAAGATTGTTTGGGCAAGACATTTGGAAAAAGGTCATGTGTAAATTACTAAAAGCTTCTTACGTCATTGTTGGGGGGAGCCACTAGAAAATAAAAATAGGTACTAAAGTTATGCCTTTCATGTACCAAATATTTACTCGTATTGAATAAAACTCATGGTTCCAAATATCTATTAATTATCTTCTCCCTTTTATTCATTACAAATATTGGTTACCATATGATGAAATCACTCTCATGACAAGATCTCAACAAGAACGCGACAATGAAAGTTCTTAGAATGAATTCAAGGTTCCGATTAAAAGGAAAATAAGATTATTGGGGGGAGCCACTAAAAAATAGGAGCAGGTACTAAAACTATATTTTTTATGTACCAAATGTTTCATATTGAAAAAAACTTGTGATTCCAAATATATACTAACTATCTTCTCCTTTTTATTCATTACAAATATTGGCTACCAGTTCCTTTAAATAGTTTTTGTTCCATTTTCTCATGCACTCATATTACGAACATGCCCTAGTTTGATATAATTATTTGTCAATAGTGAAAAGTTAATATAAATTACTTTATATCTTAAATGATGGTTATAAAAAGAAATGTAATTATTGAGTGAATTAAGATTATAAGAAAACAATTTTGTACAACATTTGATCATTGAAAAAAAAACATAGAATTTATTAGCGTAAAAAATAGTTTAATGGAAAAGAAAATATGGAATCTATTAGGGAAGTAATGTTTATGTGAAATATAAATGATATATATAACTAATAAAATTTGTTGATTGGGAAGTCGATCCTCAAGAAATTGTTGAACTTTTATCTTTCCTTAGTTTTATTTCAAATAAATCAACAGTAGCCTAGGCATCTTACCAAACAATCTGGTTTTCCCTTTGTACCTCAAATCTGAACTTCATGGAGCCCTTTAACATTAACTTTTTAACATTAACTTCAAAACATAACTAGTGAAGAAAAATTATTTCTTCAACTTTTACATATTATTTTGTAACGAATATGATATTCATCATCACTAATCATCTGTTGCTAAATGAAGCATGGAAATTTCCAAGCATTATTATCAGTTACATTCAAGTAAAAGCAATGCCCTTTCATGCTTTTCTTGACGTCGCTTTTTATTAGCAGCTTTCACAGCATTTTCATGTTATTATTCTCTTGTAGGATCAACTAGAGTCAAAAAAATTTTAATATGGGGGTTTAACCCACGAGAACACAGAACAATCCACATGTCTTGGTAAACTAAATTGCACATATGGTCCACTAGCATTTTTCTAATTTTCACTTTATGTCCTTACAATTTTGGTTTTTTGGAATTTAACACCTTGTGCGCTAGATCATGTTATGGGTTTTATTATTAATTTAAGTTTCTATCATACTTTGTAATAAACTAACAAACTGCCGGTTGTTTTGAAGGGTCCACGTAACATGAAAAATCCAAGATTTTTGACTTTAACAATCTCGACTATATGTATATACAAAGAAAAAAATGCAGCAGAAATGAGGATGCGAAGAAAAGAGCAAGCCTCAACAATCTCTTGAGGGTCAGCTTTACAATCAACAAATTTTATTAATGTATATCTTTTATTTTTCACATAATTTTCTTCGGTTTTTTCTTGAAATCTACCATTACTTAGTCTAATAGATTCTACAGTTCCTTTTTCATTAAACCCTTTTTTACGCTAATAAATTTTTCATTTTTTTTCAGTGATCAAATGATTGCATGAGAAAATGAAATAAAAAACTATTTAAAAGAGTTGATAGTCAATATTTGTGATGAATAAAAGGGAAAAGATAATTAATATATATTTGGAACAATGAGTTTTATTCTTTTATTCAATATGAGGAAATATTTGGTACATGAAAGACATAGTGTTAGTACCTGTTCTTATTTTCTAGTGACTCCTCCCAACAATGACATAATAAGCTTTTGACAATTTACACCATAAACTCTCCCCAAATGTCTTGCCCAAACAATCTTATTTTCCTTTTAATCATACAAATATATGATGTAGCACATTAGAACAGATGGGAAGAAATTGCAACAAGCAGAAAAAAAAGTACTTTAAAGGAAAGAAGCAAGAAGTTATGTTTGAGAGAGGTGGTGAAAAATACTCCTATGCTGGATCAATATCCTTGTCCAAATACCTTGTAGGTTTGACACATGAGTTCCGAGTCGTGAAGAATAAATAAGCAAATACCGACCGCATTGAAACAAGAGCTCCACAAAGGAAGGATCATCGTGTGCTTGAAAATGTTTCACCCGCTCGGCAGTTGAAGCTGCACCATCGTTGCTTTTATTGAAATGTGAATTTTTTGTAAAAGAATCTTAAGGAAACGATGCTTAATGAGTGTCGACATTTTACACCGACAATAACAATTCATTGAGTATTGAGTATATCACAGCAAGAGTATCAAATTCTATAAAGAATTACTGTAATTATTTACAGAATAATATTTGGATATTAGAAGATGAAAGGTAGTAAAGTAACTTTTTGTAGTTTGTGGTGTATCTTGGTATCTCTTGCAAATGAAATTTGTCTCTTAATTATAAAATTTGTCATATCTCTTCGTAGAGATCTAACTATCCAAATAGATAGTCACATCTTTTAGCAATAAATATAATGATTCAATAGATACGTAATTATGACTTTTTGTTAATAATTAACAAAATCTTTAGTAACAAGAGACATAGTTCATCCCTATAACTAGCGATAATTCTTTATTAATAACCAAGTGACATAATTTTTGAGTCACTTGTGATTTCTTAGTTATAATTATTTTGAAAATGTTTTGACATAAATTGCTCTGTACTATAAAATTGATTTAATTTATGTGTGATTGATTAAATAAGATAACCTTTGTCTAGAGAAATAAGAAGACAACCGACAGAGTTAGGAGTAGTTTAGAAAAAAGAAATTAGATGTTGTGGAAAAGTGGTTTAGTTATGATGGGGATAATTGACACTCATAAAAGGGTGTGGAGTTTTGGCAAAAGAAAAAAGGATGACATGTTCGTACGGATGCGATGCAAGTGTGAATGAAGCAGTGGGTCGGATGTTATTTTAGGGTCGGATCAAGTAACAATTATGTAACGGCTGATTAATATTCCCTAACCTCCTCCTTGGGCTTTTTTTTCCTCCTGTTGGGACCCACACCAAAATAAGAACGTTGGAAACCTTGTTAATAAAATGACTCGTATCAAAACCAATCATAAATAAATCATCTTTGCTCTTTATTGGATTCCACTCTGTTTTCCTTCTTTCTCTTTTTATTTGACCGTTAACTCTAAATCTCTCTTAATATCAATTCCGCAAAAGAAGAGGAGAAAGAAAAAACCTTCAGCTTCATCAAAAATGGCCGACGCAATCGATTCTCTGCACCAAACCCATCTTTCAGATCCTTCTTTTCAACCAATTTTCTATTCCCTGGATCCTATTTCTCTCATTCAGTCACTGAATCATGTTATGGAAAGAGGTCCCAGATACCAAGCATATGCAGATTTGAGAGAAAGCAAGCTCAGAATCAAGTTTGAGAAGCTACAAGAATGGGAAGAAATGGAAGTTAAACAAGCCCCGGTGAAGAAACAAGTGAAATTCAGTTCAAATTCGGGGGTTTCCACGAAACGGTCCTCTGTTTTGATTCAATCGGTGCCTGATTTTTCATCCGCTTTACGAAAAGAAAACAGGAAGCCGCCGGTTAACGGTGGGGTTGAATCGACGCCGCCGAAAACGGAAAAGAATTGGTCGAAAGCGAATGGGGTGTTTTCGAATTCGAAGCAACTACAATGGGAAGAAACCGAAATGAAGCGAACCCCAACGAAGAAACAAGTGAAGCTCAGTTCAAATTCAGGGGTTTCTAGTAAAGAGCCCTCTTTTTTGGCTCAATCAGTTCCGGATTTTGCCGCCGCGTTAAGGAAAGAGAACCGGAAGCCGCCGGTTACCGGCGGGAATGAACTGACACCGCCGGCAAGTGGAAAGTATTGGTCAAATTCGAAAGGGAGTCAGTCCGCAAATGCAGGGGAGAAGAAGAAGGCAAGGTTGGTGATGGCGAGGAAGAGTTATGCGAGTATTGAAGAATTGAACGCCATTAATGGCGGAAACAGGGGAGGGAAGAGTAGAGCCAGATTAATATAGGGAAGAAAGGAAAAGAGCTCTGAATTTCAAGGTTCATGGTTACTTAGTTTCCACATTTTAGAGAGATTCTTTCATTGCTTGGTTTGTTATGTTTACATGTTTAGTGCAAATATAAGAGCAGCTTTTCTATTCGGTATTATGTTGCTGATATTTCTTTGTGGATTATTAAATCCGGGTTTAGTACATTTGATTTATGTAATCATTGTTTTCGAGAAATCCCGACAAGATATGTAATTGAACCAAACAGAGCCCAAGTATTCGAAACATAATAATAGTCCTTAACAAATAGACCATTAAATGAAGGGATCTTTACCTTCCAATTTAGGCAACTATTAATGAGTAGTTCTTCAAGCTATCATTTGCTACAGAAGAGTTAAATGTTACATTGAAGATGAAAGATTATACAGGTACAAATGCTCAATATACAATAACTCCAATGGCCCCAAGCAAAAATACCATCCTCCATCCCTTCCTATGTTACACCCGTATCTAAATGTGTCAAACATGAAATTTCAACACAGATAATTCAAGGGAAATGAAAAGGTCAGAGTAACATGGTTCCCATCTATGACCCATTTTTACAACTTTGCCAGCTTGTTTTTTTATCAGAAATGGAAAATATAATTTAGAGAGATAGCATGTCAACATGATTTACAAAAGATACTCACAGATCATGTGGCATGTATGCAATTCAAGAGGAAACCAGGTCGTCTACCATTTCGTCAACTAAAGTTTGAACAATATCCCAGCCCATTTCAGCACCAGTTTCGTATGCCTCGATATCAAAATCTGTCCATTTCCCAAGTGAATAACTCATCTCCCATTCGATTAGTTCATCAGGTACCATCCCAGCCAGTTTTGTCCACCTTCTAACTTCATCCGCAACATCTCGAATCAGCTTTCCTGAGTTCATGCAATATGGAAGACTTCCCCATGCTCTGAATCCGGAGTTACAATAACGACTGTATTTGGAATCTACACACTCTATTGCACAGTCAAAAAGAAATCCTCTAAGCTGATCGTTTTCTTTGATCTGTTCGATACCAAGAACAGACTTAAAATCTACCCGCATGGCAGCTACAAGAGTTTCAACTTCTTCGTGTATATAGGGTGCCAAGAAAAAATCATCTGTCCTATCCACATCCCAGGGAGTCAAATTTCCGAACAACAGTTCAGCTTTTAAGATAACCTCCTTACAATGGATAAGCTTGTCATCGGATAATCCAAGAGCAAAGTTACTGACAATATGCATCAAAACAAAAATTCGGTTGACAAGATCGATGATCATCTCACTAACATTTCTCACTTTGTACAATGAAGTTGCAGAATCCAGAAGATCCGCATCAGGTTGTAACCCATGTCCTGGACCAAGAGGTAAAAATGAAAAGGCACTAACATGAATCATTTATTTTTTTCGTAGAAGGGAACAGAAAAAGCACAGTATTAAGGTGGTATGGAAAATAAATCATTAAGCCAATCTAATCAGAGAAGTGCATGAACTTTTAGTCTCATTTTCTACTACTACAATACCGGACAAGTTCCTTGAATAGCATAAACATTTCTTGACAAACGAAAAATATAAAGGTGCATTAAATGCTTAGAATTTGGTTTTTTCCCTCACCTAAGCTTTCATCAAGGCTGCTGGAAACACAACTATCATTCGAAAATGAAGGTTCAAGAACAGAACCAGGACTAAAATGATCACCATGGCTAGTAAATCCAACTGCAGTCCCTTCAGCCTTTGCTTCAGTCTAAGACAAGAAAATAATTTTTTTTTTTAAATTATAAATGGCAACAATAGCTGGTAACACATGCACAGACCCTCAAGCAAAACACAAAAGCTTCAGATAGGCATCAAAAACACACTAACATCCCAAAGAAAATTAATCATATTTTGAGTAAAAGCAACATAAAATATACAGATTTGCAATAAAATTAGGGGTCATCATATTTCCGGAATAATTGTCTATCAAGTAAATTAAAAACTAGATATATATAATATAAACTCTTTGATAGTTGCTTGATAGCTATCAAATATGAACATCCATAAAGATTACAGGGAAGGACTCAAGTCAATGACCTTCAATCTGAAATAACTGTAGCAATGCTACATCAATCTTCTTTTATAGAGGAAATATGCTACAGCAATCTTGCTTCAATTCAAATGGGTTAAATATGAGGTGAAGTTTTGAGTTAAATTGCAGAATTGACAAACTCCAATGAATCTAATTCATAAAGGCAAACCTAATTCTTAAATTAATTTTTACCACTTCAGGAGCAACATGGTAGTTTATTTATCCAAATGTAATACCATGAAAAAGGCCCTTCAAAGTCTTAACTATCAGTGCAAGACAACTTTGTTTTTGGTCTTCCTAAGCAGGGTGCGGATGTTAAACCCTGGATCAGGGACACTGATCCTGCTTAAGGAATAAAACTGCTGAGGTTCCTACATGCATTTTACTAGAAATATGCATTACCCCAGACTTATTTAGACACTTTTCATTGTAAGAGACATAAAAATGCAAGTTGTGACCAAGAAAACATCAAATTCGAAAAGACAACGTACAACAGATTATACATTTCATCGAGAACCGCATAAACCAGTGGAAGGAAATTTAAGTGCCTCAGATATAAATACTAACCATGGAATCAATATCTGAACTGAAAAGGTGACTGTTCCGAGAGTTAGCCTTCCCTGAAGTTAAAGCAGAAATTAGCTCCTGTAGAATCATGGCAGTTGATCTCTTTGGTGGAGTACAGCCAGTTTTCTGTTCATCCTCCTCTTGAGAAGTCAATTCCTTCAACTTTTGATCCAAAAGAACACTTAAAGCATCTCCTGTTAGCGGCAAGTTCTTCGGCAAAGATGTTTCTCCATAATTGTTTTCCATCATTTCACTTCTTTGGAGGGCAGTGCTTTCATTTTGGTCCTTTCTTTTATCCTTCAGTTTTGTGGAAATGCTGTGCTTTTCCTTTAATGGAGAACTGAATGTGAAAGAAATAATATCTGTATCATTTTTTTCCTTGGCTCCCTTACCAGTTTCTCGGCACGTTCTGCTTTTAGAACATGTCTGATCAACACTACAAGCTCCATGTACCATTTCTCGTCTAGTCACCGGTTTGCATTTACTGTTTCTTTCTTTTCCAATTGCTGAATTGATGAAACCTTTAGTTTCAGCTTGCCCATTAACACTATGCGTTCTCCTCTTTCTTACCGGAGACCTTAACTGAGACAAGGAATCATCTTGGCCACTGCAAGATTTTCTCTCGATGTCAATAGGAGAGCTATCCGCTTTGACTGGCACTCTATGTCGCGTGTGACTACTTAAGCTTCGGTTCAGGGCAACAAAATCTTTGGCCCCACCAACAGCATTTGGACCAGAAGCAGCTTTCCTACTTTGAAGAGTACTTAATTTAGCCCTTGCTGGGATTCTATCCCTGTCTAACGATATATGATTATAACTTTGATTCCTCGGCTTGAAACCAACAGGAGACTTTTCATTCTTTTGAAATTTGCCAGGTTGGCTTGTTGAATGCCATTGAGCTTGAGCCCTAGCGTCTCTTCTAAATGTATCAGGTTCATTACCAGACTGAACAATGTTCTCTTCTTGACCAGTAAAAGATAATGGTTGGTGGTGGTTTCTCTGAAAAGTTACCTCTTTCCCTTGATCGAACGAAGGCCTTGGCCAACTCTTTTCTAATCCATGCAAAGAAGCATCTACAAAATTTGGCGCAGAGGACAGACAAACAAACTGCTGATCCTCCAACTTTGCTCTAGATTCCACAACATCGAGCAAATTGCCACAGTTCTTGCATGATGTTGGGCCAGCCAAAGACTTACCAGTACTAACATTACAAGCAGATTGTTCCAACATATCTGGTGAAACAATTCCCTCAGTTACAACCTCATTCTTACTTGAATAAGAAGTAGGACTCGAATAAGCAAGAGTATATTTCGCTCTACTCGTTGCTTGCAACCCTGGTTCCAAAATTTTTGCAGCTGCATCGATCAACCTCGATGTCCTGGAGGCATTGCGCGCAGAAGAAATCCTTGGACTCTTTATCTGAGAAACAAACTTTTGATGATGATGATGATGCTTCTTCGATCGTGACAGAACACTCTTAATTTGCAAGGCCTCAGCTCCAAACCTAGTGACCATCCGTCTATCATATGGCTCTATTTTCTGAATCTTCTGAGGTCGAGGCTCGATTTTCGAGCTACTCTTAGCCAAATCCAAATTTTTCCCACTGTTCCCACATTGAGAATTCACAATTTTCTCATCTTTAACATCAGGATTACTACCTAAAATCTTGGATTTCTTATGAGACTTATCTCTATTCAAAGCTGGCATGGATTCTAATCCCATTAGCCTAGCAATCAAACCAGGAGCTTTCATTTCATGCTTTTGATCCACTTCACTACTAAAATGTTTACCATTTTTCTTCACATTTGGAAAACCCCCACTGTTCTCATCAGCAATCTACCAAAATCCATCATAAACATCAAATTTTCCATCATTATATTTGCAAAATAAGTGACTAATTTATGAACTAAAATACACAAAAAAAAAAATCTAATAAATTTCCAAGAACATACCAAATGCTGCTTGGATTTGGGCATTTTTTCATCTCCTCCAAAGCTCTTTGAAGCTTTGGTACGAGCTGAGAAACAATGACACTTGGTTACAAATTCAATTAAAAAAATAAATGTAAAAAAATAAAGAAAAAAAAACTTACCAGGAGGGAGTGCTTTTCTCGAGAAAAGGTTCTTCTTTGCAAATCTTTTGTTCCAATCAAAGAGTTGAAAGAAAATGCCAACACAACCACCAGACCTATGAGGCTTCTTCTCCATTATAGCCAGAGATGACGGCGTTTTCCCAGTTTGTTCATTCATTTTTCTTACCACCGACACTCAAAAAATAAATACCCAGAAAATTGTTTAAAATCCAAAAAAAAAAACTATAACCAGAAAAAAAGTTCAGTTCTAATCATTTTGACGAACAATCAAAACCAACCCCATCCCAAATCCAACCTACTAAAGAAAAAGCTAAACCTACTGAAGAACAAAGAGAAATGGAAAGACCCATTAAGTTTAACAAAGCCAAAAAAGGGGTCCGTAAGTGATGAAAAAGGGGCAATGCAGCAAAAGAACAAGAGGAATCTACGAAGAAAAAACAGGGAAAAAGCCGTGCAATAATGGAGTGCCAAAGAAGAGAAGGGAGAAAATGACAGCAAAGAGACGAACAGAGAAAAAGAGGAGGTTTTTTTTTAACTTTTTAGTGTTACTATTTACATGTCTTGACGCAAAGGTACAATGATTCGTTTCAGAAAAAAGAAGAGAAAAAATGGGATTGGATTATTGGATTTGAAAAGATCGAGGAAATGGAAGGGATTTTGGATGGAACTGATCAAAGTCTGGATTCGGCAGTGAAAAGAGAGAGCTCTGAAAGCGCCTAATCTGCGGTCGCAGGTCGCTGCTGCTGGCTGGTGCAGATCAGTTTCACGCGCACTGCTAAAAGGCCTTCTGTTTTGTGGTCAATTTGTCTGTCAAATCCAACGACAAAAAGTGTTTTTTAAGTAAATATTACGGTTTTTTATTAAAATAGTATTAAAAAAATTATTAACTAAAATATTACATAATCTCATTATTTATCAAAATAATATATTTAATTAGATGAAGAGTTATCAAATAATAATATTAATGAGTTTTTTTGACATATATATATTTTTTAAATTTTTTTATTATATTTATATATTAAAAAATAAAAAAATAATATTATATTAATGGATTGTTATCAAATTACTGTATTCCGAGATTTTTTGACAAGATTTTTTTATTTTTATATTTAAAAAATAAAAAAATAATATTATATTAATAGAAGATTATCAAATAGTAGTATTATAGGGAAAATTTATATAAAATACACGAAAAAGTATTTGAATATTGAAAAATTATATAAAATACACGAAAAAAATAACGAAGAAGAAGAGAAAGGTAATAATTTGGTTTTGTATTTATTGCGAAATTTATTTTTAAAATTATTTAATTTGTTAGTTAATAGTAGTAATTTTAATTTTATTATTTAATGTGATTGATTTGTTATTATAATTTTATTTGTTTAGTAAGTTGATTAAAAGAGTAAAAGGTTAAAAGAAAGTTAAATGTAAATATTTTATTGGTATTTTAAAGTTATATTTTGTTTAGTATTTATTATTTTAAGTTATTTGTTTTGTTCAATTTAATTTTTAAGTGATTTGTTATTTAATGTTTTTATTTAGTTGAGTAAATTTAATTTTTAATTGATTTGTTATTTAATATTTTTATTTGTTATTTAATTTTTAAGTTATTTTTAATTGATTTGTTATTTAATGTTTTTATTTTTTATTTAATTTTTAATTGATTTGTTATTTAATGTTTTTAGTTGAGTAAATTTAATTTTTAATTGATTTATTATTTAATATTTTTATTTCTTATTTAATTTTTAAGTTATTTTTAATTGATTTGTTATTTAATGTTTTTGTTTGTTATTTAATTTTTAAGTTATTTTTAATTGATTTTTTATTTAATTTTACGTGTATTTTATATAATTTTTCAGTGTTCAGGTATTTTTTCGTGTATTTTATATAATTTTTCCCTATAATATCGCCATTTAATAACCCTCTATTAATATAATATTATTTTTTTATTTTTTCCCTATGGTGCTGTCATTTGATAATCCTTCACTAATACAATATTTTTTTTATTTCTTTCCTTGTAGTACTGTCATTTGATAATCTTCCACTAATATAATTTTATTTTTTTATTTTTTCCTTGTAATACTGCCATTTGATAATCCTTCACTAATATAATATTATTTTTTTATTTTTTAATAAATAAATATAATAAAAAATAAAAAAAAGTTCGTGTTAGAAAAACTCACTAGTGTCATCATTTGATAACCCTCCACCTAACTAAACATATCATTTTAGTAAATAATAGGATTGGAATACTATTTTGGTAGATAATTTTTTTTAATACTATTTTAGTAAAAAACCCAAATAATACATACATATATATAAATATAAAATCATAAAATAAAATCAATACCAACCAATTAAGAATATGAATAAATTAAACTATTGTCAATTAAATTAGATTAAAAACTAACACATCAAAATAACAAAGGATCTTCAGTGCAAAAAAATAAGTTTATTTTATGATTCTCGGGTTCAAGTATCCGTGTGTGTAAGGTGTGTGTATTTTATCAAAGGATTAAAATGTAATATGAACAGATATTATCATGTAAGTATACCAGTATATTAAAAAAATTACCTTAAAATAAATAAAAAATTAATATTTTTTAACTTTACTATTTAAACTAGAATTTCTTTATTTAATAACAAAATATTCACTTTCTTTACTATTCATTATTTTATATCCATTAAAATGATTTTAAATTTATCAATTAACCTATTTTAGCATTATAATATGAAAAATACTAATTTCAAACCATTTTAAGAATTGTCAACATTTCCTTTTATTTCAATCTTAGTACCAAGTCCAACATTTTGTTTTCCTATTCAAACCTTATTGAATGAACATCATAAATACTATGATCATTTTATTTTAAATGGTCAGAGTATTGTTTATCATATAATTGTATTAAATTCATACACTTTGATTTTAAAATAATATATTGTTTTTATTATTAAATTTTCATTGTTGTAAAAGAACCTTTAATTTAAATTATTGAGCTTATATTTTAACAAAAATCTCATAATTACACTTTATTCATGATAAAGTATACTTTTATTTTAATTTAAATTATTTAATTTTAAATCACATTTTATTGGTATTTCAATAATACAAAATTGAAATTTATCATTATAAAATAGATGTATTATTAGCTTAAAAATAATTGTATTAAATTTTAATATTATTAATGTAAGAGGACGTGAGTTTTAATACGTTGGAGTGCACTATCTTTCTATTTATAAATTAAAAAAAAAACTATATGTAATTTTAGATATTATATCAATAAGAACAAATTCTTTATTCATTCATTTATAAAATGCAAAAAACAAAAAAAAATTAACTTATTGGATTCAAATATGCAGTGAATTTATATACTTAAAGGGATAATTTTTTAGACCTTTTTAATGGGTTAATTTAGAAATTTGATTAAGGTAATAATACTTGGATTAATGAATGTAAATAGTAAATATAAATTAAGAAGGAAAAAAATAAAGTAAATATCCAACACTGAGTAAGAAAAGACAAAAAAAAGAAAGGAAACAGAGGGGACAGGCTGTTTGTGATTGTATAAAGTCTACGTCTCTCTGTCTCCCTATCTTCCGCTGTATTTACGGATATATATTCTTTTAGCCTTTTCATTTTCTTTACACTAAACCCTCCAAACCTTTGACAATTTTCTACTCTCACCCCTACAAATTTTTCTATATTCTTTTTTTTATAATTGTAAGGAAAAAAATCTTAACAACAATATAAACTTAATATAAAAATTACCCCTAAATTATATTATTTTTACATTTTAATATTTAATTTTTTTTATCAAAACTGATATTTAAATTAAGTCTTTTTCCGGCATTGATACCTTTACTTATTAACTGTTAGTCAATTGTAGTCAATAATAATGTGATCCAATCATCAAGTAACATGTGACAAAAATGTCACATAAACAATACCACATCATCATTTATGTCAAATAATTCCCAAAAATAAAAAATATAAATAAATAAATAAGTTTCCTTCCCCCACCTTCTCTCAGCTCCCTCAACTTTGTCCAAACAAAGCAAATAAAATATACCAAAAAAAAAAAAAAAAAGTATAGGACAGAAGTAACATGAAAAAGGGAAGTGAATGTACCAATAATTAGAAAGCGCCAATGTTTTGAGTCAACACTCTATAATATAAATCACCTAATACTTACAAAATTTTTAAAATTTCAAAACTAACTTTCAAATTTTCAAACTAATAAAAAATTTATTATCATGCATGAATGAAAACAACCATGTCACAAATTTATTAAACATGATATAAAAATTAAAAATATGACTTTGATTAAAATGGTTTGATTCAAAGTATAAATATTATGATGTCTTAGATTTAATTTAGTTTATATACGTGTTTTTCTAAATTTAATATAAAAAATAAAAAAGTATTCTCAAAACAATATTTATTATTTTGTGTAAATAATAAGTTAATTATTTTTTTTAAGATAAGTAAAACCGTTGGTTACAAAAATTGAAAGCTTGGAATTATATGTTTTTAGATAATAACTGTAAATTAAATAGCGAAACATTAAAATATTGACGGGAAGTGTGTGGTTTAATATAACATGGTTTATAAAATCAAGAATTAGATAATTCCTAGGTTTTTATGTTCTCCTGAACGACAGAAAGTATCGTTAAGTGAAATGGGTTTGACCACATTTTGTCTTAACTTAAGCACTACATTTGTAATTGAAAATCCAAGTCACGTGACTCTACATTTCTCCTTTAAACTATTCAACCAACAATTCACCTACTCTCTACATTCAATTTCAAATAAGTCGGTCCATATTATAACTTTTAAACTTCCACTTCCAAATTATATTATAAAACTATACGCTAATACATCAATAATTCAATATTATAAAATATGAATTCATATTTGATTATATTATGATACACTCACAATATATTAAAAATATATATGTTTTTAGTCATTTTCAAACTAAGTTCGTGTCTAAATAACTTGTGAATTTTTTGACACAATACTTAGAACTATCAAAATCCCCCCAATCCAAAAATAGAAGGATAATGAGCTTTAGCACACTCGAATCCACGTTTCCCTATCTTGACAATAATACTCATGTCAATCGAACTAAAATTTAATCGGCAAATGTACTATAAATATTGCTATACATATATTTAAAAAATTGAATAAAATCATCCATGATAAAATGGTTTTCATTAAAGAGGCCCATATATAGGTTGAAGTTGAAGCCCAAGTTCTAATAAAATACATTTGAAATTCAAGTGCGGTGGAATTTGTAAACATGTTTTATTACTAAATAATTATTTGTTCAATTTTAATTTTAAAACAATTCAAGACTAGAAATGTGAAATTAAAAAAAAAAACTCGTTTTCTTGATCAAAAGCTAAATTAACCAAATTCAAAACACTGCTTCTCATGTTGTGTTTGGAGTAATAGTTTCAAATTTTAAAGTCTTTTTGTTATGATTTTTAATAAAGTTGGAATGGGCTAAAGAAAAGGTAAAAAGAAGTTGGGCCACGGCCTCTATTTCATTTTGGGTTACTCAAATTAAATTTTAAAAACTTAAAATTCTCTCTATATATGTAATATAATATTGTAAAATCATTTAATACATTACTAAAATTAAACATTGAATATATTTAATTTTTTAATAATAGTAAATTTTGATTTTTTTTAAATTCATTATTTCACAATTTTAATTTTATTAATATCGTATGACTTATTTTACTTTGAATAATTTTGGATAAAATTTAAAAGATATTAATTTGAATATTTTCATTTTTAATAAAATAAAAATAATTTACTTCAAAAATAATATTTTAAAAATAAAACCAAACAATTTTTTTGAAAAATTTATTTTACGTAAAAAGATAATATGTTGTCAACACAATTAAAAGATAAATATTAAAAAAATTCATTGAAAATTAAATTTTTTTTATTGTTTATCAAACACACCTTTAGTTTTATTTCAAAAATTGCACGGTTTTAAGTAAAAGGGAGAGAATTATTTTTAAAATATATATTAAATTATGTCACATCGATAATGTGGTTGAATAAATTTTTGTAATAAATTTATAAAAAATCAAATGTGACTTTAGTTGAAATGATAAAATTTATAATGTATTGAGTTTAAATCCCATTGTTTTCATAGCATGTATTATATTTTTTAGATTTATCAAAATATAAAAAGACATAAATATCCTCCAAAGAATATTTGTTTCTTTGTAAAAGAAATATATTGTTGGTAAATTCATATTTGAGATCATATCGGGTTAATGGGTGACACCAACTCAATCAATCCCTTAATATCTACTAGATTATGACACATTCATGATGTGGGTGAAAACATTTATGTAACAAATTCATAAAAAGAATACATTGAATCAAATGGGACTTTAATTGATAAGATAAAGTTAAGATGGTGAAGACCAAAATAGTTTGAGTTCAAATATTATAATTCTCTTAAGGAGTGCATATATTTAGGTTTATTAAATATATATAAAAAATATAAATACTTTCAAAACAATATTTGTTACTTCATAAAATGAATGATCTTTTGATAATTTCACGCCGAACTAAAACTTGATTGATAGGTAACACCAATGTAACATCCGTGTGTTTGAACCGGATTTGGAATGGTGATAAAATAAAATTGAGAATTAGAAATGTTTAGTTGAAGTAAGAAAGGTTAGAAAAATTTAAGGATTAAATAGTAAAGGAGAGAAAATATGGTGGACTAAATAGCGAATTATACAAATTGAATTTTGAGTCATCATGGGAATTAGATTGATTGAGGAGGGGCAAAAGAGTATTTTGGTGGAAGATATTTTTGGAGGTAAAGTTTTGGGCTAAAGTGTAAAGTTGGAAGGCCCAAGGACTAAAAGTGCAATTTTACCATTTTTCTTAAGTGAGATATTTTAAGTGAAAATTCTAGAGAATTTGAGAGAAGAAAAAAATGGTTAAAAAGATGAAAATATCATCTTTTTCGTTAAGTAACTGTCCAAGCCCTTTTCTTCCATTTCCAACTTTTGCTTTTATTCCAAATAAGTCCTTCCATCATTTTTAAGCGCTCCAACCTCCAAAATCTCCTATTTTCTTTAAAATTTCTGAAAGAAAAGTATAGAAGGGGGTTATTAGACACCTCAAAATTCTTATAGAATTCATTTTGAGGTGTTAGAGAGCATAGGGACTAAATCGAGAAAATTTTGAATTCAAGGGTTAAGGTACGAGATGGTTAAATTCTCATGATATACATGTATTTTACTGTTATTTAGCATGAAAACTATTGAATTATAGCTTATAGTTTATATGTGTTTATGTGAATTTGAAGAGAAAGAGAAGAGAAGAGAGGCAAGGACCAAATTGAAGACAAAGGAAAAGAATAGAGCAAGTGGTAAAAGAGAGGAAATTCAGCCTTTTTGTTATAAGTACTACAAGAATTTTAGTTTATAGTCTATTCTTAATAATATATTTGAATTTTTAGCATGGAAATTGTTGTTTAATTATGTGTTATATAGATGATTAAGTGAGGTTGGTGTAATAAAACATGAGAAAGAAAATGTTTTCATTGAAACAGATTGGACAGAATCAGAGGGTTAACTTCGAAAATTCACTAAAAATTTTATATATTGAGTTAAGGGTCGAATTATATATGTAATTAGATCTTATGGTGTGTAGTTTCATATGGAAGAAACAGTGAATTAAATGGATCTGTATATTCTAAGTTATAACTGATTTTGTGTAACAAGGTCAGAGTAGGTTCGAGTTCCCCTGTTCTGACTTTGAAAAATCATAGAAAAATGTATAAAAATCATTAGAGTCTGAAATTTATATGGATAAATCCTTAATGAGTCTATTTTAAAATTAAATAGACGGGAACATCATTTGATCTCTGTACAAAAAGATTGATAATTTTTAGTGAAGAAAGGTTGAAACTGTCAGGCAGCAGAGAAGGGGTAAATTGAAAGAATTTACTGTACAAATTAGCTAAATTAAAATTTTGAAAATTTTATGGTAAAAAGATGATTGAGTCTAGTTTCATAAACATCAAGCGGATTATAATTTCAAGTTCTTTAGCTCACTATATAAATAATTTAGTGACTGTAACGCAAGTGAACAACTTTGAAAATATAAATGTGAAGTATTTGATGATGTATTTATGTGAGATATATCATTTATGAGAAATGATGCTAATTGAGATTGTGCCCAAGTAGACAAATTATAACCATTGTGATATTAGTGGCATGCCATTAATGAACGCTAGCGCGCTTACTGTTTCGCACCTTGTGTGCTTACTGATTTGCGCTATGTGCGCCTACTGATTGCACTGTGTGTGCCTACTGGATTGCACTGTGTGTGCTTACTGTTTCCCCAACACTTGTGTGTTTACTGTTAAGTACTTCGGTACTTTTCGTTTATCCGATGGGCTCTATAGAAGTCTACATTGGGCCAATTTGTGAAAAAGAATGTGGACCAAAGTGAAATGAATGTCAATGTGGTAAGATACAAGCTATATACTGGTAAGGTGAAAGAGTAAATTACATGAGAAAATTTAAAAGTTTATACTTTGTTTTTGTAGTACTTACTAAGCCTTCACCGTCTTAACGCGTAGCTAAAAGGAATACAAGAAGCCAAATCGGGACCTCTCATCACATCACATCACTTGGAGCTCAAATATAGGTATATTACTTTTGATGTAAAATAACATGTACTATAGAACTTATACGTGTCCTTATTAGAAGAAGACAAAAATGTTGTTTGGAAATGTTTTGTGTGATGAAATGAAATGATGAATTCTGGTTGAATTTGTGTTTTGTACTAAAAAATCATATTTTATTTCTTTTAAATCAATTTTAAGTCTCGATCTTGATTATACAAGATTAATTTACGATATTTTGAATCAAGAAGCCTAAAATGCATTGGTTGAAGAAAAAAAAATTCATGACTCGGTTTTTCTATACTGAACTTTAATGTAATACTTTTATATCGGGTTTATACTTATGAATCGGGTATAAGGGTGTTACAACCAACTCGATCAAAACCTTAATATATAGTGTAAATACTATATATAAGGATTGAACTCAAACTTAAGGAAAATTTATTCATATGCATTTTACCATTTTACTTATAACTCAATTGTTAATTAATTATTTATAAATATAATTTCAATATTGCGTTTTTCATTCACTCACATCATGAGTGTAAGAAAATCCAATATAGTATAGATCTATATAAAATATGAATAACCAGAGACGAATTCAAAAAATTGCTTTAAAAGACCAAAAATGAATCATAAATTGAATATCAAAATATAATTTTATCATTATTAATATATAATTTCATAAGAACTTAATGATCTAATTGACAAATCTATCACATTTTCGAGGTGCCAAGGCCACTACCTATCTATCCCCTTCATCTTCGTCCCTGTGGATAAAAAATAGAAGAGGATGATACGATTACTTCTGTAGTAATGGGGTTATATAATTTATTTATACTATTGTTTAACGTTTAACCTAATTGGTATCACCCTCTACTCAACTAAATTATGAAATTACCTAAATCTTAATATTTTTATAAAACAACATATATAAATTTAGAAGTATTTTTATTTTAATATAAATAGTAATAATACTTTAAAGGGTTTTCAAACTTTTTTTTGTGCCCCTCTATTTTTTTCTTTCGTTATTGATTAGCTGGTGACGATGTCAGCTTTAATGCCGGTGATCGACCATTAGTATTCCTTCCCCTTAATTTTTTTTATTCAGTTCTTATTTTATTTTATATTCTAGTTTTTTTTCTAGTTTTTATCTGTCTTTACGACACGCTTTTCTTCTGTCTTGTGGCACGTTTTTTCTCTAGCTTGTGGTACCCTTCTGTCTTATGGCACATTTTCGTTTACCTTTGTAGTAGAGTTGTGTTTGTGGATAGTTTTCTCACAACGCTCGACTCTGATTTGCGGTTATCAGTGGTCTTTCAATAGTTTGATCTCCTTTTGTGGTTCGTTTGCCGATGCAATTAGATCTGTTTTGCGAAATAACCTGCAAGATTGTTGGTTTCGCTCACCACTTCTACTTCGATCCTTAAGCGTGTAGGTGCATAGAGACAAAAAGTTTTGTTTCTTGCTTCTTTTCTCCAGCGTTTCATTTCATCCCTATCATTGCAGCCCACTAAACGTGTTTTGTTGGTATGATTGTTTCGTTTTCTAACTTTTTAGTTTTTTTTGTTTTATTATTTTTCTGTTACATTCTAATTTTGTTTGAAATATTTTTCTATTTTAATTTTTAATAAATTTAAGTGATATATTATTTAAATAAAAAATATTTTTATTTTCTAATACAATTTTCCAAAAAAACATGAAATTTGAACCCAATACCTCACAATATTATTTTCCTCGATTTTATCATTTCATAGGCGCATTATCATTAATTTCGTTGGAATTAATTACTATAGATTGAACGAAAATTGCCTCTTATAAACGGGATGTCTTGATTTCAATATTCTTTATGACAAAAATGGGAAAAAAATGAAGGGCATGTCTTAATTGCATGTCACTGATATAAAGTCTTATGCAGCACATGGGTTGCCATATTTTAAACAACGGTGTAAGACTTAACAAGTCCCTGTACTTAGGCTGAAGAGGTAATTAATCTCTCGACAATAAAAAAAAAAAAGAGAAATTTTATCCCTGCACATTTAATTTTGAAGTAAATAGATAACATAAAAGGTTAAAAAATTAAGACTTGTCAACCAAAATAAAAATAAAAAACATTATTTTTGAACACGAAATGACTAAATTGCTTAAGTTTTAAAGTCATATTTTATTTCGAGTGACGTTTTAAACTAATTTTAAAGAAACCATGACAATGAGTTTTTTTTTTTGGTGAAAACAAATTAATCTATTTTATTATCACCATTTATAATATTGACGTAATTATTGCCAATCAATCAACATCTCATCCACCTTTTGTTGTGTTGTGTGGATAGAGGCAAAACTTGCTTGCACCTTCCTCAACAAGATATCCTTTTCTTCACATAATAAAAAATTGACGAAATTTCTTCTCACTAACATAACACGACGTTTCACATTTCAACAAAATTACCTAATGCATATAATTAAAAAATTCAATCATAATAAAATAGAAAATCTTTTGGTCACAGTATGAGAGCTAAAGATAATCTATTTATGTTTAAATATTATATGACATTTTTAAGGGAAAAAAAGATTTTAGAAAAGGAAGAAAATAAAAGATTTTATTTGTTGATTTAATGATCAAAATATTTATTTCTTCAAATATGACTTGAATTCGAATTGTGTTAATCGTATTGTATACTCATCTTTGATATAATTAAATTTAAGATTGAGAATGTGAAAGTGATGCAACATTTAATTAAATAATTAAAACATTAACTAAATGCATCGCTCAACTACTTGCTGACGAATAACGTAAAAGTATGGTTTCTTATCCAACATTAAGAATAATGAAGGATACGTTTCCATATCCACAAAAGGAGGATCATCTGACGTTTTGATTTTTCAGAATCCAATTCCATACTGACATTTCAGAATAATGTAAAAGCATGGAGGTGAATATGGGCGGAGGGAGGGGGCAGGGGAGCCACTCCCCAAAATCAATTATTCTGTATATACTCCTTTTAGGAAATTATAACTTAACACTTTGACTTTTCTTTTTTCAAATTATTAGCTTTGCCATTCAACATAAACATTTCTAAAAAATTTTAGATTTATTATATAAAACATACACTTAGATTTGAATAAAGTGGTATAAGCGACTGAGTTTTGGTGAAAAAATTAATTAAATTTTTCCGCGAAAAATATATTCAATCAAACTCTCAAATTTTTAAATTACATCAATTAAGCTTTTTGATCAATATTTTTCATCTTAGACCATTATAACGCTCATGATCATTAATGACACTGATATGAAATTCCATGTCAACGATTGTTGTTAACGTGGAAAAAAAAAGAAATTGAATTTTATTTCTCATTTTTGCTATGTCAGTAATTGTCATTGGCATGGAGCGCCATGTCAGCACTATAACAATCAAAAGAATTTAATTGTGTATTTTTTTACAGAAAAATTTAATTAATTTTTTGGTCAAAGTTCAGGGTAATAATGTATTCGTCATCATGTCAAAATGAGATGATTCATTATTATTGCCCTGACATATGACACTAGATGAGTAATAAAAATGAAATATGACATGAAATTTGAAGCTTTAAACCATGTTGTTAAACACCTTGAGGATAGAATGAGAATATGATACAATGAAATATGGTCACTAATGCACGTTCCGGGAATAGATCTAATGACATGTATGTATTTAATGTTAATGCATTTTTATTTATTTAGTTATTTCTCTATGTATTAAATTTAGATTATATTAGCGCTATCAAACTTTTAATGTTTAGCATGTTATTTTGATTCGTGATTAATTCATCAGGTTTTTGAGACACCCAAAGATCTACACTCAATTGAGACAATGCTTGTATCTCTCTTTGAATTTAGTTAGTTGAGTAAGTAAATTTTAGGTCGTAGGTGTTATTTGGTTATTTTGGTTGGGGCAAAATTTGGAATTAACCCGGGACCAAATTAGTATTTTAGTTATAGTTTAGGGATTAAATTAGATATTAACTCTCATCATCATTTTTGTCAAGGGGTTAACTGCGGCTAAAAGATGAGGGATCAAAATGCTACAAATCAATAAATTTAGTGATCAATTTGTAAAAACTCATAGTTCAATGAGCAAATTGTAAACGTAGCAATACCTGGGTGATACCTGGTGCAATTTACCGTAATTATCAGTGCTTTATATGTTTAGCACGTGGAAAAGGTTTGTAGGAAGAGCAACAGAGGATAACCATTGAAAACGGTGTGTATTGTTAGTTGGTTGCCGTTTCCTCTCCGAAGTTGGTGGCTACCAGAATATAAGAATCCCTTCTTTTTTGTCAATATTTTCCTCCGTTTTTTCACTTAGTCCACGTGGAGTTTTATTATTATTAAAAAGAAAAGAAAAAAGGCATAGAAATTTCGTGGGGAGATAACAAGGAAACTGCAAATCAATCAAAGTAGTCACAGTTAAAAGAGTCCCCACCTCGCCTTCTTCTTCTTCCCATCTCATCGCGCCAACATGCTTAAACTGTACCGAAATTTGTCCATACTATGCATAACTGTCAGCTCAAGTGGTTTCCCTTTTCTTCTTCCCATCCCATCTCCATGACTTTGAATTCCCATATTACTCCTCTCAGTATCTTTGTCCGCAATTTAACTTCCTTTTCCTGCCATCCGAATTACTATTTTATGTCGGTTCTCTATCTTATTACCCTTTCACACTCTTTAAAAACCCCCAAACACTCCCAATTCCCTTGATCCTCATCCTTCTCTTCTATTTTTTAAAAATATTTTTCTCGGTTTTTTTTTTTGGCTTTAACTATGGCGGGAGTGAATGGTGAGAAGTTGAAGAGGCTAAGAGCATGGGTTCAGAATTATGAGTGGGGAAGAAGCGGGGCGGAGGCAGAGGTGGCGAGGCTGTTGGCTTTGAATACCGGGGCAGATATAGAGCCAAACAAGCCTTATGCTGAGTTTTGGATGGGAACCCATGAATCGGGGCCAAACGTTTTGGTTGAGGAGGAAGGAGGAGGGGAAGAAAAAGAGCAACAAAATGTGGGATTGAAAGAGTGGATTGAGAAGAACCCAAAAGTGCTGGGTCATAAGGTTTTGGAAAAATGGGGCTCTGATCTTCCTTTCTTGTTCAAGGTTTCTTCATTCTCTCCATTTTTTACACTTTTTCTTTATTTGGTATGACAACTTTGGTTTTGGTAATCCCATTAAATTCCGATTCATCAAAAGGTAAGTCGAGTCACACCTAAAATTTGAAAAAAAAACGCTGATCACTTATTTTCGATTCATAAATTTTGGTTAACTCGTATCATTTGAGTCAGTAAGGGTCAATTTTGTTTTTTAAAGTAGAAATTTTAAAAATAAATTTGAATATTATATGAGTAGAAAATGAAGTGTGAAAGTGAAGAAGTGTGACGAATAAAATGAAATGGTGAAAAATAGGTACTGTCAGTGGCGAAAGCACTGTCAATACAGGCGCATCCGGATAAAGAATTGGCCAAAGAATTGCACAAGATGAAGCCCAATCTGTACAAAGATGCTAATCACAAACCTGAGATGGCTCTGGCTATAACTGAGTTCAGGGCACTTTGTGGCTTCATTACCCTCCAGGTATTCCTTCTCTTTTAACTCATAATAATTTGATTTTACATTTCTTCTTTTTAATATATATATATATATATATAAAAGACACTTGTGCATATGAAGTACTTGGATTTGACCTGTGAAAAACTTGAATGCTTTGATCATGGTTGAGAATTCTAATCCGTAACTCGATTAGCTTATAAGCTTAATTGAGTTTGTATTTTTTTAAAGAAAAAAATATAGTTTTATTTTTATTAATATTGGAAATTTTCGATTCAAATTCGAACATAAATTGAAGCACAAACAGTTAAGCATAAAGTCTGACATGAAAACTAGACTTTTTTTTTTAATAGGTAAAACTAGACAAATCTTCAAGGTGTAAATTCAAATTTGGTGAGGTTCAAATAGAGTTTGGAGCCTTAAAAATCTGAAGTTTAACTCGCTTTTTATAGCTTCAACTTAGCTCACCTCAATTACACCCTTAGGGCCCTTTGGATTCCGCACGCCAATAATGAGATGGAGTCTATAAAGTATATACTCCTTTATTTTTCCTCATTTGTGTTTTTAGGAGTAAATTATGGGTAAATTTTTGTTTTGATCATTTAATTTAAAAAATTATAATTTGATTATTAAATTATTCAAAAAATTTTATTTAAGTCACTAAATTATTCAAAAGTTTTTATTTAAGTCATTAAGCTATTAAGTTTTTCTTTTTAAAAAAAATTTTGCTAACGAGTTCCGAGCGATGATGATTCGACGATCGTACGGTAGATCAATACCCATTGATGAGTAGAAAAATATACTTTAAATTCAAGTCAATTTGACGGTCAGTGTAGGAGATCAAAGAAAAAAATTATTTGAATTTCGGTTTGTAGATTCGTGATGTCCAAAGTTATTTCATAAAAACAAACTGAACTAGCTTTCTATTGCTGCAAGCAACATGAATAGAGAAAGTCATATAACATCGATTTTGAGAGTATTGTGATTTAAATGAAAATTTTTGAGTAGTTTAATAACCAAATTGTAATTTTTTTTAATTAAGTGGTTAAAATAAAAATTTATACATAATTTAGTGACTAATAATATAATATGATAATTGGTTTTAAAATATCATTTCATTTGGACAAGTTCTGAAATTGGTGTACCTAACCACTCCTCTTATTTCTCGTTGGAGCAAGAACCTTTTGTTGATAAAAGCACACTCTCCGGTGGAGTATACTTCTATTTTTAACCCCTTATCCACACACTTCACCTCTATCTCTATGTCTCATTATGCCTTAAAATTAAATACAAACATGAATTATTATAAAATTTTAGTTATTTATCAATAAAATTATTATTTAACATAAATTCAGTTTAAATATATAGAATATATTACCAATGACCTATTTTATATATACATAAAATTTAACTTAATTTTTTAATGCGCATTCTCTATTTTCACTTATTCTCTCATTGCTATAATTACATTTAAATCTAAATACATATCCTATCACTAATTTTAATTTTATTATTACATTAACTAATCTCAAATGTCACGGAAAGCAATCCTATTGTCTGTCACTCAGGTCAAAGCAGAAGTAACATGCTCGAACTATGCTTCATTTTCCCATGATTCTGTCAGCTATAATCATCTATTTGAAGCAAATGTCTATCTATATGGGTTCTTTTTTCCTCGCAGGAGCTTAAGAAAGTGCTTGAAGATGTTCCGGAGATAGTAGAATTGGTCGGCACTGCATCGGCGAAGCAAGTCATGGATATTGATGAGCGAGGTGGCGATACTGCCGACAAAGCTAAAACTGCCCTGCGGTCGGTTTTTACGCAACTTATGTCTGCGAGCAAGGAGATGACCACGAAAGCTATATCCAAACTTAAAAGTCGGCTGCTCTTGCAAAGTCAGGTCTGCACAAATTTCATCATTATCAATCACTTCTTTTTAAAACTGACAAAGAGGCGTTCAATTTCCATGCTCAACTTCAACATAGATTATTGGTGCTTGATTAGGACCGCAAGCTATTCAAATTAGGCATTAAGATAACTGCTACTTGAAGCTATATTGTTGCTCATATGCCGTTTATTTCTTTGTGCTTTATGGGCAACAGTTGAGGAGTCTGACGGAGAAAGAAGTGTTGGTGTTGCAATTGGAAAAGCAATACCCCGGAGACATAGGTGTGTTATCGGCTTTCTTCTTCAATTACGTGAAACTTAAGCCAGGGGAAGCTCTGTATCTGGCGGCCAATGAGCCCCACGCTTATTTAAGTGGTGACTGCGTCGAATGCATGGCAACCTCCGACAATGTCGTCCGAGCTGGTCTCACTCCCAAGCATCGTGATATCCAAACCCTTTGTTCTATGCTCACCTATAACCAGGTACAATTACTACCCAACATATCTAAATATCAATGTCAGAATATAACTCTTAATTCCCTTCAAATAGACATGTCCAAAAAACTAAACTTAGACAAGGTGATCTTTTAATTCGAATTAAAATTACAATATAAAACTAATAAAAATCTTAACATAATATCGTTTATGTTGCAGGGCTACCCTGAAATCCTTTCGGGACTTCCATTGAGTCCTTACCTAACAAGGTACCTCCCACCGTTTGATGAGTTCGAGGTCGATCGTTGCGTTCTCCCAAAAGGGTCATCAGTGGTTTTCCCGGCCGTCCCGGGTCCTTCAATCTTCCTCACATTTGTTGGGGAAGGAAAAATGAAAACTGGATGTTGGGAAGGCATTGTTACCGGAGGAGATGTGGTGTTCGAACCAGCCAACACAGAGCTCGTCATTACTGCGACTGCAACTGAGCTGCAACTTTATAGAGCGGGGATCAACAGCAGGTTCTTTCATGGTCTATGAATTTATGAACACTGCCGGCGCCTGCTGCCATTATCATTCTGCAGCCTTAGTGAGAAAAATAAATTATTAGTTTTATTCATTTGTGCTTTCTTTTGCTGCCATTTTTGGTTATGTAATTTTAGGACCTGCATATATATTCTGTAAATATATAAATAAAAAACTGAAATCATTCCCAATATTGAGCTGTATTTTCTATTACTATTTTATTGGTATGGTATATAGCTTTAAACCGGTTACATCCCAATGACGCAACAGTGAAAAATAAAAAGAATTCAGTGCCTGATTATAAGATCATGTGTATTGATTTTTCACATGGGAAAAGATAGGTTTTTTTTTTTTTCAAAAAAGTTAAAAATTTAAAGTAACTCTAACAATTATATTAATTTTATTTTATAACGAATTTTTAGTTAAATTTTGATATAGAAAAAATGTGTTTATATAAATTAAATAAAATTAATAGCTATAACTTTGAAAGTGACAAATTAACCCAATGTTTAAACATCACCTAAAAGCTGAGTTAATTATAAAAAAAAAATGCTGATTAAGAATTAAATCGATTAGCATGAACATTATTGCCAATGCAAAATTACATAAATTCGAGTGTACTAAATTGTATTATCCTAACTTTGAGTGGTTCTAAGTATTGTTTTAAAAAAATACAAATATATTTAGAACTTATAATAAAATTGTTCAAATTTTGCTGCTCAAATAAATATATGCATAAAATCTTTCAAAAAGAATAAAAAAAAATGCCTGAAATGAGCCCTAGTATTGTTTAACATAAAATTTGAATAAACCCTAACAATGACCAAACTGCAAATAAATAAAAATGAAAACTTGGTGATGAGAATGGATAATACAAATTCGGATATTTTAGATGGTTATCTGACTGTTCAAACCATTCAGCCATGATAGTATGACATTAGCACCTTCCACCCACGAACAATCCAACATCATGTCATGCGCAACTCCTTCGATACATATCGGTGTCAAATTGTAAAATCTCCCCGTCTCATTGAGTCCTTCTGCGTCCTACATTTACATATATCTATCTATAAACAAGGAGAAGGGGTTCTAAAATGATCTAAAGTACTAATCTCATACTATGATGCTCCCACTCTTCATTTATTTTTTGAAATACCCGTGTTTGACTCCATATTCGATGCATATTCGGATATGGTAAGGAGAATTGTACATAATCATGTCAGACACATACTCGTACCAGATAAGTCCAAGTAACAGAGATCTCAGGCATGGCCACGTAACTTTTCTTATATGCACAATATTCTCATATATTTGCAGCCTTTGATATGAGATACGAGAAAGAGAAATGCATGACGGAATATTGGAAATGCATAAATTAATTAAGACAGGATTTACCACAATGAAGTCATCTTTTGCACCCAACACAAGAATTTCAGTTGAACAGTCAGTCATTTTTGGCACAGGAAGTGACTCGTTCAACTTCCGGAGATCAAACAATGGCACCCTCGAGCTTTCTTTCATTAGCTCCTGATAACTGAAAGAGGGAAAAAAGGTCAAAAGGCTGAGTCTACAATTTTTGGTACATTGGAATAAGCGTGTAGAGTGAAAACAATATTAACCTTTTCTTTAGTAAGTGTGAAATTTTATTCTGATAAGAAGATTTATATCCTTCTATCAAGCTATTCTGCTCAGACTCATTATTTTTTTGAAGCATCCATGCCTTTATGTCACTCGAACTTGGATGTAAAGTGTTAGATACAGATATATGTCTAACAGGATTATGTTCAATTTTTTTTCCTGGTTTTTCCATATAATTGGAAGGTCATTAGATGTTCATATCTCTACATACCCATGTCCCATGTTCAATTATATATTGAACGTGGGTGTCAAACAAGGGTACTTCAAGAACAATGAAGAGTTAAAGCAATGTAACCATATGTGATGCAAATTTGAATGAGTATGGATATATCACACTCCAAAGACTCCCCAGATACATAGAAAAACTTTAAACAATAGAATATACTTGAGTTCAAAACATACTGTATCTGACACTAAAACCCAAATCTGAGCAACATAGCTTTCAAGAAATTGAGTAGATATTCTTGAGGTTCTAGACATCTTTCTCTAGATATTACCAATATTTATTCATGGTATCACTTAGCTATGCATTACTAATAGGTGGTTCCACAATTGATTTTCAATGAGATTTTATCAATTATGAACAGAAAAATTGCAACTTCACAACTCCATTTAATATCTTATTCATTAATGTGAGAGAGACACAGATGATGTCCATATATATGATTAGGAGGTTCATGAAACAAACCGTAGCACCAAATGATCCTCCATTGTAGCTGAGAAGAAGGTCTCCCTACAAAGGGACAGCGAAGTTTGAAAAGCTTTAGCGGCTAGGCTACAAGTCACCTGCATAGGGGATGGAACAAAAATTAAAAATAAATTGTATGACATCATGAAAAACTTGAATACTCGAATTCAATTTGTTTGATAGTTCGAGTTCTACTAGACAATGACCAAGCTGAATTCAAAATTTTCCTAACTGAACCCAAATAATTTGAGAACACAAATTTCTTGTTCACACTCCTAGTCCATACAGAGAGTGGGAGGCATGTTTTCAGATTAATGTATTCAAAATCCAAAAGCTTACCTTAAAAGCAACAATGGGTTTGGAAAAGAGATAGCGCCACACTAAGCCACTGAATAAAATTGTAAAAGTTAGCATTGGAAAGTTATTTCGATGAAATAAGAGTTAGATTGCATGTGAAATCACCTATTACCCGAAGGAGGAACAGAGCAGATTAACGCAGCACCTGTAAGTTTGGGGTACAAATTTTGCATTTCTAGAAACATTTCGATCAGCATAAGAAGAAACACAGAGTAAGAAAATGCTCTCTTTTTTCAAGGATCACTAAATATGTTATTCAGACTGGTTGTGTCAGATACAAATATGTGTTTGACATGGGTCTTGTTAGATTCTTTTTGAACTTTTCCGTATTTAAAGAATCTTTGGAACTCATATTCCCATACCTTTGTGTTCGTCACGAGTGTCAAACATGAATACTTTCAAATATATATATTTAAGGGCAAACTATCTAGCTGGCCACCCAACTTTTAGGACGTTTTTATTTTAATAGCCTAAAATGAAATCCTTGCAATTTCATCACTCAACTTTTAAGGTGTTTTCAATTTAGTTATCCAACCATTAAATCTCTAACGGCAGTTAACTTGTACACACCATGTTCACACTTTCATTTTGGTCACCTAACTTCTAGGTTGCTTTCATTTTGGTCACCCAAAAAATATCTTTTTTTTTTTTTTAACATTGATCGGGGTAAAAATCATTAAGGATTAAAGTGAAAAAAGGGTATAAACTAAAATAATGCTTTAAAATTTGTCAAATTGTATTTTTTTTTTTCAATATTAAAATTTTAAAACCATATTAGTGTGGAAAACCATACTCTGTACTTATAGATGAATATATGTGCGGGATATTAGTGTCAAAAATGAATACTTAAGAAAAATAAAGAGTCGGAGTAGAACCAGATACATAGGAATTTACCATAATGTGGTTCACTTCTCATATTAGCAAGGTAATACTGTATAATAAGGCCTCCAAATGAATGTCCGAGTAAAACCGGTGGCAAGCTGAGGTTCCTCTCGATAAAATCTGCAACATCACCTGCATGTGTCTATGGATTATGAGTGAACAGCGAATTAGAGGAGGAACCTTTAATATAATCAATTGCTTTTAAAAAGAGTTTTAAAAAAAAAAAAAGCATTATCGTGTCAAAGGAATTATTTTTCAATAGGGTGACAACAAGTTAGATATCTGCAAATTTTGCAAACATTGAATCCATAAAATTGCTTTAAGATTCTAACCTGTTTATAATCTGCATTAAATCCGATTATTACCATCCTATCTGAATTCAATTTAGATAACATTACTTGCCTAATATCCGAATCCACTAAATATTCAAATTTACCAAGTCAAAACAACTTTCTAATTGAAAAAATTGAAAAGAAGAGTGGATAATGATTCAGATATTCAAATCCGAATCCATTATTCCATTATTCACTATGGTATAACAGTTTTAGAGATCTGAATCCATTATCTGCAAAAGTAAAGCAGATCCAAATAACAAAAAATTGACTATTGATATCTGTATCAGCTCTGAATCTACAGTAGATAGTGCTGAATTCGAATGTTATCAGAATCCACAACATCTAAATGCACAAACAACAAGATCGGATATCCGCAAATGTTCGAAACTGCACTATACATTGTCATTTCTATTTTCCAGCCAAATGACAATTACCTGAAGAGAACCAGCAACAGTTCCGGAAGGCGTATCGCTTTCACCCTACCAATGCACAGAAACAGTGTTGAAATCAGTACAGCATTTTGGAATAAAAGTTTCATGCAAATGAAACTTCATAAATAGTCTAATATGTTTAAATATAAGGCAATAAAATTGCCAGTCAAGCTTACACCTTAAGGTTCGAAATTTTAAAGGCGGATGAAATATGATCCAAGAGGATCAAACTGAGAAAATGCCCTTGCTCTGATTACTGTAATTAGGTGTCCTCAAAATTCATAGGAGAACTTTTGGGGGCATTTGAGAAATGCCAACCGTGTACTTAAAGGTAGAATAAATTTAACTCGAAATAGAGCTTCAAAGAGAAAAGAGAAAGTAAAATGTTAAAGAGCGGGAAGAGGAAGAAGAAGATTATATAACCTGACCAAGCAAGCTAAGGGCAAAGCAATCAAACCCAGAATTTGAGAAGAAAGGCAACCAATGTTCAGCCCAACACCAAGCTGAATGGTAACTTCCATGAACGAAAACCAGAGGTGGATCCTTTCTCGACTCTGGGTTTTTCTCTTTGACGCTCTTATGAACGATAACCTCCATGTTTAAACCAGAGGGGAGCTGATGGAAAACACGTGACTGCCCTTGTTTCAGCTCATAGGGAACTCTCGTTTTGCGAGGTTCGTTGACGACAGCGATGGGATTTAGGGTCATTTTAGGAAGGTGTTGAATCGAGAGAACAATCGCCATGGCTGTGCTGGGAAAGATGAGCTCCCCCTCTTCACTGTTCTTGCTAGTGCTGCCTTCTATCTAATTGGAATTTTGTTTCTTGATTTTACCCACTTCTTCTTATTCGGTTAGAGAGATGTTGAGGAGTCCCGTTAAGTTGGGTTTACAGCTGCTCACGAGTCACGATCATCAGTACAGCCCGTTCGAATAATGGCAGGTGAAAAATAGATTTAGACAAAATTTAAGGTTGGTCTTTTACATGGGTTCAATCTTGGGTAAAATTATTTTTGGCCCAATCTAACTTGGTTCGGATATATAATATGTTAATTAAAAATATTATATTAATTATATATATTTACATTAAATTATTAATTTTATTATTCAATTTTTTTAAAAAATTTACTAATTAAATACTCAAATTTGAAATATAAAATTTTAATAATTATATTTAATACAATAAAATATTTATTATATTTATTTATGATTTTTAATATAATAAACACTTATTATATTCATGGTAGTATTTTTTAATATAAATATTTTTTTGGTGAATAATAATATAAATATTTTTAATGTGTTGGAAAACTTTCATTTCAATGTAAAAAAATTGATATAGGCAGATTAAATCAAGCTTGAGTTTAAAAGTTTTAATTTGGATCAAACTTAAACGGAATTTTTTGCCTTTTTTTGAGTCAAGCCAAGTCTAAAAATGAGCCTAAGCATTTTGCATCGATCCAATTCGATTTGACTCATGATCAGGTCTAATTGAGTTCAGCCAATTAAATCACTAGAATCGAGTCAACATCCGTCGCACTCTCCTCTAATATTTTTATTAATCTAATTATGACAAATTAATTATTAACTACAAAATGAATAATTAACCTCATAAAAATTTAAACCAGCCATTAGCCTATTTCAATGAATAAGCTATTAACCTAGAATTCTGTAATCACTTGAAATGTTTAGTGAATTCGATAACAACAAACATAAACGCATACATAATTAAAGAATAAAAATAAACTAAAGAGAAGAGTAAAAGAAATCTGATTCCAATGAAGTACAAGTTCAGGAGTGGATTGAAAATCCAATGGTAGTCCAACCAATCAGTCTCAAAATAAGATACATTAAGGAGGAAGAATTGCAGAGAAAAATGATAAAGCATGTTTCTTTGATTGCTTACCATGTACTTCATTATGGGAAGTTCGAAACATGAAAGAAAACAAGAAGTGGAAAAGCAGATAGTGAGAAAAATTGAAAAGAAAAGTGCTGTATATTGAGCTTTGTTGTAGTATCCTTCATTGTTTTGCTTCTTTTGTATAGACATACTCTATTCTTGAGTGATAAAGAGAAAAGGGAGTGAGTGGAAAATGTGATTGAACAGACATCGGAGAAGATGGAGAACAGATATTTATTTGCTCAGTTTGATCCTCAAGTAACTTGGGTTTAGGCTAAGCCTTTTGTTATCTTGTTCTTTGAATTATCATACCTTAAACCGGGAGTAGTAGTAGATAATGAGCTTATTAATTCATGCCCTCCTTTTTATTTATTGTTTATTACTTTTTCAATGCACTAATGAGATTTTACAACATGTAACTTTCACCGGCTACAGAAATTCCATTGTTTTCTTACTTTCTATCTATGTGAATCTTTCTCAATACCATCATTCTACTTTAAAAAATAGTTTCGTTCCAACTGTCGTTAAAGCAGAAATATTAAATACAAAGTAACATAATAATAAAATAATGAGAGAATTAACACATGATATCTATTAACGCAAGTTAGATACAACGATTCTATTTATACAAAGTCTCGTCCAGTGAATAATTATCTTGAATTGATATTATTGAGCGGAAACAATTATAAACTCCGAACATATATATCATAAAACAAATGTAAAAGATATAAATTAAAATTTTCCTAGGTGGAAGAGAATAAAAGTTGTCAAAGAAATGAAGAAAAAAACAAAAACAAAAACAAATAAAATATAAAATATAAATCTGATCACTAGGATACCAAATTGTAAGCTTTGATCAATGCTTCGTGATGCTCACCTCTGTTGGCTGGGTGTGATTACACTTATGAAATACATATATAGAGAGAGAGAATAGTTATATTTATAAAAATTATATATAAAAATTAATTATGTTTTGATTAAAGATACTTTTAATTCAAATTTTATTATAATTAGTTTTTATTTATTTATTATATAAAAAATATCAAAACATTCACATAAAAATATAATTTAATTTACATTGTGAAGATATTTCAATAATTTTATAATTAAATTATTGTCTAATTAAGCCTTAAAATAATTATGCGTAAATTACATCATTAATTGTTAATTTATGTGTACGTTTTTGTTTGATTATTTAACTAAAAAAATTACAATTTAATAATTAAATTATTTAAAAAATTTTATTTAAGTCATTGAACTATTCAAAAGTTTTTATTTAATTCATTGGTCTGCTAAGTTTTTTTTTTAAATTCTCGCTAATGAGCTTCAAGTGATGATTTGATAATTATCGGTATGGTGGATCAATACCCATTGACAAGTAAAAGCATTACCTTATATCTAAGTCGATTTGATAGTCAGTGTTGAAGATCAAAAAAAAAATTATTTGAATTTTGATTAATAAATTGATGATGTTTAAAGCTATTTCACGAAAAAAATAAAAAAAAAACAAAACAATAGAATAAAAAAAGAAAAAACTTTTAATTGATACAAATAGTCTAAATAAAAAAATCATATAATATTAATTTTGATAATTTAATGACTCAAATAATTTTTTTTAAATAATTTAATAATTAAATTGTAATTTTTTACTTAAGTGATCGAACCAAAAATTTATCTATAGTTTAATAACTAATGGTGCAGTGTAGCCCATACTTATAAATAATTCCGCAACGTGATTTGGTTTCCCCAAAAACACGTGGTAAAACTGTGTTGTCTGTCTACAACTAAGACTGTAGGACCCACTTTGTTTTTATATATACGGAGAAAGGCGTGTCTAAGACAAGTTTTCTATTGTTGGAATTTTGAAAGCAAATTTCGTTTTGTTTATTTATATTATTATTTATTAAATTAAAAATGGGGTTGAAAAGTCAACGTAAGGTAAGAAAATGATGATGTGTGGATGCCAGCCAGCTTTGATGATAAGTGATTGAATTCCTTTGCATAGACTTTTCTTCCTTTTCCGATACTTTCCTTCCCTTGGTCGTTAAATTTTATACTAAATGCTGATTAAATTAAACGCCACAAAACCATTACTCCTTACCCACTATTCTTTGATTTAATCACTGATTTTTTTATACAATTAATTTCTCCATTTCCCTATGTATAAACAGGATATTAGATTGATAGATTAAAATAAAATTGCTATAAAAATTTAAAATTGGGAATAAAAAATTCGCAAATCAATTTTTATTTTTTAAGAAAAAGATTTGATTTTTCAAATATATTTTTCGGACTTTCAATCCAGTCGTAACATTGCTATATTTTTTTATTATGAATTATAATTTTCAACTTTGAAAAATTAAAAAAAATATCTTTACGTCTCTGATACATTTGCCCTCTATATAATCTCCTTTTCACTTCCTTTCCCTTCTTTCTTCTTCCTCGTGGCATACACCCAATCTTTCAAAGGATTCCTTCAGGTAATCTGCAAATCGAATTATCTATGCACACACATACATAAATATGCATATATGGTTTCTTGTTGCTTTTTTCTTTCTATTTTTATTCAGTTAAAAACAAATCTGTTTTTGGTCAAAGTTCAAAGCGTTTCTATCGCAGATCTGAAAAGTTTTTAGCTGTAAAATTGAACTTCCCTTCTGGGATTTTCATTCTTAGTTCTTATCTCCTAATTAATCCCTAGTTTTTCTGTTTTTTTAAAGTCAACTCTCTCGTTAATTATATAAATCCTGGGTTTAATTTGATTTGATCTCAAATAATATTTTTTTCCACGGTTAGGCTCTAGATCTGGGTATATTTATGAACAAAAAAAGATCTGTGTTTTCTTTGTTTTAGGATTTAATTGAATTTTTATTGTTGGATCTGATGTTTGACTTTTTCTTTTTCAGGGTTTTTTTTTTTAAAATCGGCGTTCATTTTGAAAATTCTTATTTTCCGGGGAAGATGAATCGTTGCAGTCTTCAAGAAAACGCCTCCGTTTCGGTTTATGAACATCAAAGGGGTGGTCCAGTCGTTTGTCCTAAGCCTCGGCGAATTGGGGCTCTCGCCAATAACCCCAACAGGCCCTTGAGATTGCATTTGAGGTATAATATTCTTTCTTTCTTTCTCTATAAGTCGTTAATTTGGATCTTATTTTATATTTTTTAGGGTTGATCTAATTTGTTTAAAGGGATTATGATTTAATTATGTTTTGTGTGTTTAATTTCAGTCATCAAGCTGAGGTCAGTGATTTAAGAGCCGGTGCTGAGGTTTTAGATATCATCCTCAAGAAGGTATTGTTGAATCCCAGCTCTTAACTTTTCAGCACTTCCATTTGAGACTTGTGCCTGAATCATATTCGAATTCATTAAAAGGATATGCTCCTTTAAATTTCAAAGCCCTTCAAAATACATGACATATGTAAACATGAGTCTGTATGATCTTTAAAGACCTTTTAAATACAGGAAAATCTTAGAAAAAGATGAATATGGCTGTGTTTGTGGCTAATCTGTTGCATATGTGTGATGAGGTTATGATCCTTTAAACATAAAATTTCTGAACAAATCAAACTTATTGAGTTTCAAAATTGTATGTTCTGAGTTTGAGCAAACATGTTTTTAATGTTTATTGCTTTCAGGGTGGACTTGTTTTAACATGTTTATGGTTTGTTTGTAGCAGGAAGATTTCGGGATAGAACAATCTGCGACACAAGTAGCATCATCACCTCCATTTTTTTGTGGATCACCTCCTAGTAGGGTTTCGAATCCACTTGTGAAAGATGCTCAATTTTGTGACGAAAGACTTGCAGCTTTTTCAACCTTCCAAATCCCAACTCCATCGTCTCCATCATCATCATCATCACGCAAAGGAGGGTGTGTTAGGATGAAGTTTGGCCTTAAACCAGCCACCGTTAGAGTAGAAGGATTCGATTGCCTTAACAGAGATCGCCGAAATTCCAGCATCTCTGCTACGGCCTAAAACTTTAAACTACAAGTGTACATACAGGAAAATCTAAATGCCATCATTTCTGAAAACAAGGCGAGGTAAATTTGGAGAAAGAGTAGAGATAATTTGAGGTTAGTAGTGTTTATATGACGTGTTTTTGATTGCTAATAGCCATTGTAAGTAGTATGATTGAAGGGAAGAAGAGGTGGGGAGGCAAAACAAAGTTTGTGTTGTGAAGGAAGGTTTGAATTATGCCCTTTTTGTAAGATATATGTAAGATGTGGGTTACTATTGGTAGAGTATTGATTGATATTTGTTCTTGGAGATCAGAAGAAAGGGAAATTCTGTATAGATTGAATTTTGCTCAGTTACATTACTCTGTAAATGGTTACGAATATGAACATGAGTATGTTATTTATGTTTTATATAATTGTGCCCTGTAATTTTGGTATAATTTGTGTACTTATATCGTATTCACGCGGGGATTGTTTTCGAGGCATTGTTGCCTCGTCTCAGCAATGTTATTTTTGTACAAGTCTGCAGCCTGTGCATTGGTCACCATCCAGATTGGGATATTTATGAATTATTTTAATAAATATTTGTGGTGGATTTGAAGTGAAGGTGGCTGTCATTATATGAATGTTGCTAGTGGTATATAAATAAATCTATCATTCATATTCAACGATAATGGATTCAGATCATGATATTTGAGTCTTTATCTGATTTACATTTATTTTTCATTTTACCAAATTTAATTATTACTGGATTTTTTTTTATTGTCAATTGGCATTAAAAACAACAATGAGAGAGACGTGAGATTTGAGTCAATTTTTTTATAAGTTTTCATCATATATTTTTTTAACGTAATATTTAAAATTATTCAAATTTTTTTTTCAATCCATAAATATTCATAAATAAAAAGATAATCTATTTTAGCGTATTTAAACTCATATTTCTTATACAAGAAAATGTGAGTTCTAGTGCACTTAAGTGTATTACATTAGAAATATATTATGAATAATTTTAAATTTTGTATTAAAAAAATATATAATCAAATTTTATAATGAGATTATTTAAAAAAAAATTGTGGTGAATTTTGATGTTATGAGATTATGTTTTGAAGGATTTGATTTTTGAAGTCATTATATCCAAATATTTGATGATAATGGTAAGAAAATATGGATTTAAAGATAATCATCTGAACATAAATTTGAATATTATAAAAATTGTTTCAATATAAAGGTGATTATCAATTGGCATCTGTATCATGAGACATAACAGCTATCCAACATTAAATTGGCAGTGAAGTTGCCGTATAGCCTGTAATGAAGGCGTAAATTTATGAATTTAATGTTCAAGTTATGACATAGGTTCTAAAGTTATGACCTAAACTCTTTCATACTCTACCAAATTATATATGAATTAGATTTGAGTTGCATTAATTACATTATTATAGGGTTTTACTATTTTTTTATAATTCACACGAAAAAAAACAACAACTAAAGGTTTTGATTTATTTTACTTTCCTCATTAAACCCCAAAATATTTCATAACAAAGTCTAATGTACTCATTACATTATTTGTAATATATTTAATCAACATCGGACTATTTATACCTTGTGTTAAAATACTAACTTCCCTTGCTCATGTTAAATATGTGTTGATATACGACCTTCTTCTGTTAATACATATGTATTAAATAAAACTTTTTCTTATATATATTTTAAAACTAAGTTGTTTTCGAAATTTCAATGCATTTTATAAAGAAAATGTATAAACAGACTGGGAGCAAATATCTTATATAGACAAAAATCAAGAAAGTTACAGACTCGGTTACAAAGAATATAGAAAACAGTCAGTCTCTTACTAGACTAAGTCTTGAAAGGCAGAAAACCTAAATTTCTTGATGAAGGAAAAGAGTTTCCATTGCTTGAATAAAGTCACGCACACCTCTACCTGCAAACGCGTATCAGCTAATCATGTTCACACTCCGATAAAATCATGGTGGCCTACTCGTTATTTGCATTTTTAGGCCAATTCTGATAGGACTTTTAGCTTTTCTTTTTCCCACTTTAATTTGTTTAAATATTTTTATTTTATATAAATTATGTCATGTAAATAAAAATGGGAATTTGAGATTAGGGGGTCAACGTTTAATCAAATCGAGTGAAAAAATTTCAAGTTGATGAGTCTTATTTTATTATTCTAGCTCAATTTAAATTTTTTTTATTTGAGTAGAGTGAAATGAAATCCGTATTGAATGGAATTGTTCGAGTTACATTAAAAAAATTAAACATGATAAATTAAAATCTTATTACATTATAATTAATTTCATGTTAGAATACATAAATTTGAAGCTATATATATTTGAAAGCTATTTCAAAGCAAAATAAGAGAAACAAAATAAGATACTTCAATATAATGAACTTGAATTGATAATTAACTAGGTCTTCAAAATTACTATTTTGAAGATTTTTAAATTTTTTTATGAAATTTTGATATTTTTATAAATATTTTATTTTTTTGAATTTTTTTAAAATTTTTGTTCAGAGAGACCAATGTTCTCATTTTTGAAATTGACAAGGATTAAAAGGATATTTACACCAAAATATTATTTAATTTATTCGAATTTTAAAATTTAACTCAACTTGAACTCAAAAAACTTCATTACTTATTTGAGTTGACTCGAAAAAACCGAATAATTCAATTTGATTAACTCGAAATTAAAAAATATTTTTGAGTCGAATCTAATCTTTTTTATCCCTACTAGTGATTGAGCAGATGCCGTTTTTACATTTTTTAAAGTTTTTCCTAACCACGATGGGTGGGATGCAAAGCTCTTATTGATTCCAACTGAGTAATTTAAACAAAATCAATATTAATTATTTAAGAATATAGTGTACAATTGTAAATATATGTTATAGGTTGTTTTTATTTTATTTCTTTTTTTGTTAAGATGTAACTTGTATAAATTTTTATTTTAGGGTTGAATGAAAAATGTGCTTTTTCACCCAAATAAGTTTTTCTTTTTTAGTTTTCCGAACCATAAAATTTCACTTACATGGTATTAGAGCTTTTTTATTTTGTTTTTTGTTTGATGTTTTATTTGAATCACGAAAGAAATAGGATTTTTTTTGGTGGATCAATTTTAAAAATATTTTTAATCTATATTGCCAACATAGGAAGGAGTGTCATGATCTTTTGCTCAATTCTCGCAAATGATGCTCATTTTTGTACACAAAAATTAGGGTGACTTGTTACGACGATTTACATCGTAAGGAATACGGCGAATCACTAGAACAAAGGTGGTTCACATCATTGATGGTGTACAAAACCACTGAGAATAGTATTTTTGGGGAGTTTCCTGAGCTTGGGCAGTTCTTGAAAGGAATTTGGTAGAGCTTTTACATATCTCTTAGAGCCTCTTTCTTCTTACGATGGAGAGAATTTTGATGTAGATCCCGTTAGAATGATGCCTTACTATATAAAGGTGGTTGTAGAGGTATAAATGCTCTGTTAAGATGCGATGAAATTACTTAATGATGGTGCGTGAGAATAAATATAACACAAAAATTAAAGTTGTTGGAGCCCCAATTTTGACCGGGCCCAAACTAAATCATTTTTTAAATTTATTTTAAGATTAAGTTTATTTTAAATTTAAATTTAATATAAGTTTAAATTTATTTTTAAATTTAAATGATGAAAGCCCAAATTAAAATGTTCACATACAAATATCCAAAATTACAACCTAAATTGTAATGACCCAAATTCACGGGCACCGAAAAAGTGAGTGATAGGGCCTCCGTCTTAGTAAACCGAGTCCGTAAATAATTATTAGGAGTAATTATGAGTTTAGAAGTGTGTTTAATTAAGCTTTAATTAGGTGAATTTAATTTAATTTAGAGTAATTAATAAAAAGGACTAAATTGAATAAATGGTGAAAGTCTAATTATAGATTAAAAGAAAGAAAGAGGGACTCAAGTGGCAATTATGCCTATTGTCTAAATTGAGGCGGCAAAACAGAGAAAAATCTAGATTTCTCTTGATTTTTTTTAATTTATTATTAATTAATATTATAATATAATAATATAAATTATTATTTAATTAGTATTATATTATTATTATTAACTAATATATATATATGTATATGAAATAAAAGAATAAAGAAGAAAGAAACAAAAGAAATAAAAGAAGGAAGAACAGAGAGCTAAACGAAACAGGGGAAGGAGAACAGGGAAGGAAAAAGAAAAGGGGAAAACTAGGATTTTGAAGCTTTAATCTTTAAGTGGTAAGTCAATTAAGTCCTTTTCTCTTAATTTAGATGTTTTAGAAGCTTTAGAACAAAGTTTTGATGAAATTAAGTTGAGTTCTTGGAAGTTTTAAGGTCTTTGAACATAGTTCATGTTGAGCAAAATAGTGAATTAGGGATTAAATTGAATGAATTTTAAGTTAGAATTGATAAAGGGATTAAATTGTAAAAGAAGCTATAAGTTTTGTGATAGAAGGATTGAATTGAAAGAAATTTTAAATTAGGGTTTTATTATGAACATTTGATAGTTAAGTAGAATATGAAAGGAAATTGAATAAAAATAAGGTATGAATTAAGTTAGAAACATAAATGAGTTAATTAAGATTAAATTGGAATTAAGGCATAAATTGGATAGAAATTCAATTATTATTATTAATTAGTGTTGTAATTAATAGTGTAAATTATTATTATAAATTTTGTAGCTAGCAAAGAACCCGAAGCATCAGCACAAAAAGGAAAGGAGAAAGTTAGCGAGGAATAATCGCGAAATCCGGGTTTGTATTACTATAATTTAAATTATTCATTATTTAATGTTTATTTAGATATTTATATTTAATAAGTGAAATTGAAATTGAATGTGATATGAATTGTAAATTGAAAATCCCTATTAACTAGTCGGGCTGAGTCGGATATAGTTGGCATGCCATAGGATTGGAAGAGTTCAGGGATACTTCGACCTCGAGTCGATGAGACACTGGGTGTCATTATTTTACTTCGGATAGATTCGATGAGGTACTGGGTACCACTTTACTTCGGCTAGGCCGATGAGACACTGGGTGTCACTTTATTGCTTCGAACTATCCGATGAGGCACTGGGTGCCATTCTGGTGTGTTTGGTTGGATCCGTGTATCCGCCAAGGTCCGAGTCTCGTTAATAGGGGTAAACAGTGCGAAAAAGGAAAATTGAATAGAAATGAAAATTGAGACATATAAAGTGATGTGTGACGAAATTGAGAAATGAGAATGAAATGATTAAATTGATTGATATTGATTCGAAATGAAAGTGATGTATAAATTAAGATATTATGTGTTCATGTATTATATGATCGATTATGTGAGATTATTATATTATTTATAATTTGAATTATAGTAATACCACTGAGTATGAAATACTCAGCGTACGGTTGTTTCCGTGCGCAGGATTGTAGAAATTAAGGTCCTGGTTCAGCATTCAAATCGATCTCGACTTCAGTATAAATTTGGTGATGTAATTCTCCTCTGTTTGTAAAAGTGGCATGTACTAGGTGTTGTATAAGTTACATGTATATGTTTGTAATGTTGGTTACAAATATATGTATATACTATATTTTGATATTAATTTAGTAAAATGATAAATAGTATATTATGAAATTTTGCATTTTGTTTGAATGAAAATGTATAAAATTATGAGTGAATATTGAATAATATGTAATGGAATGATTATGATTTAGGTAAATTTGAGTATAAATTGCTTTGGTTGCTAGTTGAAATTGCAGGGAAGGTTAGATGTCTATAAAAGGGGTTATATCGCGTTTGAAATAAAAATTTACTAAAAATCTGTGGAACATCAGAATAAGTCCTAATGTCCTTTTAATACATATTTTAAGTCTCGAGAGTCCATTTAAGGTAATTTTATGATTATTTTATAGTATGATCATTAATTATCTATTTATTATTTGTAAGATTATTCGATATGTCTGGTAATACCCTATAATCTTATTTTGGTGACGATTTAGGGTTAAGAAGTGTTACAATTATTGGTATCAGAGCTATCAAGTTTAGTCGATTCTCGGACTAAATTGAACTCGAAAATCAAGTTTAGAAGTACATGCCACTTTTGGGTCAAAACTAAGTCGGGATGTTTGGATGCTGATCTATTTATTTGTTTTGTTTTATAGATTGAAGATGTCAGATGAAAGAATAGATAATATTGATCAAGAAATGGACACTGGAGACGAAGAGTCGTATGGGTTAAATGAGACAGAGTCAGTAACACCTAGTGTAAACCCAGTAAGAAATCCACCTCTTAGAGTAGAAAGAAGAAATGATAGAGATGATTCTGATATACTGAGAATAATTGCCGATGCATTACAAAGAGTAGCGGGGACTGCTCCTGCTACGACTTCTGTACCAACTCAGAGACGGGCCCCGATAAAAGAATTGAGAAAATATGGTGCCACTGAATTTATGGGTCTAAAAGGAGTTGATCCATCCACAGCTGAAAATTGGATGGAGTCGACCAAAAGAATTTTACAGCAATTGGAATGTACCCCCCGAGAATGTTTGATTTGTGCTGTATCGTTACTATAAGGGAAAATTAAAGTCCGTGGTGTCTAGAGTGTCAATAGAGGTGTCAAGTCCATTGGGGCAAACAGTGTTAGTAAATCAAGTGTGTCCGAGATGTCCGTTGATTATACAGAATAAAACTTTTTCTGTCGACTTGTTGATTATGCCATTTGGGGACTTTGATATAATACTGGGAATGGATTGGTTATCTAAATATGGAGTGATTTTGGATTGCTATAAAAAGAAATTCAGTATTCAGATGGAAGATGGAGGTCAGATGGAGGTAAATGGTATCCGTATTAATGGGCCAGCACGTCTTATTTCAACTATAAAGGTTAATAAGTTACTTCAGCAGGGCTGTTCAGCATATTTGGCTTATGTCATCAATTCAGATTCAGTTGAAAGCCAATGCAGTAAAATTCGGACAGTTTGTGAGTTTTCTGATATATTTCCCGAAGAATTACCGGGTTTGCCACCAGACAGAGAGGTTGAGTTTGCTATAAAGGTTTATCCGGGTACAGTTCCGATATCCATACCCCCGTACCGAATGTCACCTACAGAGTTAAAGGAGCTAAAGATACAGTTGCAAGACTTATTAGATCGTGGTTTTATTCGCCCTAGCATATCACCGTGGGGAGCTCCAGTGTTATTTGTTAAAAAGAAAGATGGCTCGATGCGACTTTGTATTGACTACCGACAGTTGAATAAGGTAACAATCAAGAATAAATATCCATTGCCTCGCATTGATGATTTGTTTGATCAGTTGAGAGGAGCTTCTGTATTTTCGAAGATAGACTTAAGGTCAGGCTATTACCAGTTGAAAGTAAAAGAAAGTGACGTTCCGAAGACAGCTTTTCGTACGAGGTATGGTCACTATGAATTCTTGGTAATGCCATTCGGATTGACTAATGCCCCAGCTGCTTTTATGGATCTCATGAATCGTATCTTTCAGCCGTATTTAGACCAGTTTGTAGTTGTTTTTATTGATGATATACTAGTTTATTCAAAGTCAGAGTCAGAACATGATCAACACCTCAGAATTGTATTACAAATATTACGAGAGAAGCAGTTATATGGAAAGCTTAGCAAATGTGAGTTCTGGCTATCAGAAATTGTATTTTTGGGACATGTGGTATCGGCAGATGGAATCAGAGTTGATCCGAAAAAGATTGAAGCAATTGTTCAGTGGAAAGTACCGAAGAATGTATCTGAGGTACGAAGTTTTCTTGGTTTAGCTGGATATTATAGAAGATTTGTGAATGGATTTTCGAAGATAGCTTTGCCGATGACTAAATTATTACAGAAGAATATTCCTTTTATCTGGGATGATCAGTGCCAGAGGAGTTTTGAAGCATTGAAGCAAATGTTGACAGAGGCACCAGTTCTGACATTACCAGAGTCGGGGAAAGATTTTGTAGTGTACAGTGATGCTTCTTTGAGTGGTCTGGGTTGTGTATTAATGCAGGACGGAAAAGTAATAGCCTATGCATCTCGTCAATTGAAGCTACACGAGCGTAACTACCCGACTCATGACTTGGAACTAGCAGCTGTGATTTTTGCTTTGAAGATTTGGAGACATTATTTGTACGGTGAGAAATGCTACCTCTATACTGATCATAAAAGTTTGAAATATCTTCTTTCTCAAAAAGAATTGAATTTGAGACAAAGACGGTGGATAGAGCTTCTAAAAGATTATGACTGTGTTATAGAATACCATCCGGGAAAAGCTAATGTGGTAGCTGATGCACTAAGTAGAAAAGTTGCAATTGAATTGAGAGCGATGTTTGCACAGCTCAGTATCAGTAATGATGGGAGTCTTTTGGCCGAATTGAGAGTAAAGCCGGTAATGTTTGATCAGATCAAATCAGCACAATTAGAAGACGATAAATTGTTGAAGAAAAGAGAAATGATCCAGAATGGTACAGCAGAAAATTTTAGTATTGATGATTGTGGATGTTTGAGATATCAAAATCGGATTTGTGTTCCAACTAATTCTGAGTTAAAGACATCGATTATTCGAGAAGCTCACGACAGTCCATTCGCCTTGCACCCCGGAGGTACGAAGATGTATCGAAATTTACGAGAACTATATTGGTGGCCAGGAATGAAAAGAGACATAGTTGAGTTTGGGAGTAAATGTTTAACTTGTCAACGAGTAAAAGCAGAACATCAGGTTCCTACTGGATTACTTCAGCCTATTAATATTCCTGAGGGAAATGGGATCGCATCACGATGGATTTTGTTATAGGATTACCATTGTCAGCAAGTAAAAAGAATGCCATTTGGGTGATAGTTGATAGACTTACCAAGTCAGCACACTTCATAGCAGTCAGAACAGACTGGTCATTGCAGAAACTTGCTGAGGTTTATATCCGAGAAATTGTAAGATTACATGGTATTCCGGTATCAATAATTTCAGATCGGGATCCTCGATTTACATCAAGATTTTGGAAGCAATTGCATGATTCTCTGGGTACTAAACTTAACTTTAGTACAGCTTTTCATCCGCAAACAGATGGACAGTCCGAACGGGTAATTCAAATATTAGAAGATATGCTTCGAGCTTGTATGATAGATTTTGAAGCAGGTTGGGAACGTTATTTGCCATTAGCTGAGTTTGTCTACAATAATAGTTTCCAATCTAGTATACAAATGGCCCCGTATGAAGCATTATATGGTCGAAGATGTAGATCACCAGTGTGCTGGACAGAATTGAATGAAAAAAAAATGATTGGGCCGGAATTAATTGAAGAGACAGAAGAAATGGTTAAGAAGATTAAAGATAGATTAAAAGCAGCCTTTGATAGACAGAAATCTTATGCCGATTTGAAGCGTCGGGACATTGAGTATTCAATCGGGGATAAAGTATTTCTCAAAGTCTCTCCTTGGAAGAAAGTGTTGAGATTTGGCCGAAAAGGAAAGTTAAGTCCTCGTTATATTGGGCCATATGAAATTGTAGAAAGAATCGGTCCAGTTGCTTATCGGTTAGCTTTACCTCCAGAATTGCAGAAGATTCACGATGTTTTTCATGTTTCTATGCTACGAAAATATCGATCAGATCCTTCTCATATCATTTCTACTGAAGACATTGAAATTCAACCTGATTTGTCTTACGAAGAAGAGCCGGTTCAGATTTTAGCACGAGAAGTAAAGGAATTAAGAAATAAACGAGTTTCCTTAGTAAAAATCTTATGGAGAAGTCATAGCATGGAAGAAGCGACTTGGGAACCAGAAGAGACTATGAGAGCACAGTACCCCCATTTATTTTCAGGTAAATTTCGAGGACGAAATTTATTAAGGGGGGGAGAAATGTAATGATCCAAATTCACGGGCACCGAAAAAGTGAGTGATAGGGCCTCCGTCTTAGTAAACCGAGTCCGTAAATAATTATTAGGAGTAATTATGAGTTTAGAAGTGTGTTTAATTAAGCTTTAATTAGGTGAATTTAATTTAATTTAGAGTAATTAATAAAAAGGACTAAATTGAATAAATGGTGAAAGTCTAATTATAGATTAAAAGAAAGAAAGAGGGACTCAAGTGGCAATTATGCCTATTGTCTAAATTGAGGCGGCAAAACAGAGAAAAATCTAGATTTCTCTTGATTTTTTTTAATTTATTATTAATTAATATTATAATATAATAATATAAATTATTATTTAATTAGTATTATATTATTATTATTAACTAATATATATATATGTATATGAAATAAAAGAATAAAGAAGAAAGAAACAAAAGAAATAAAAGAAGGAAGAACAGAGAGCTAAACGAAACAGGGGAAGGAGAACAGGGAAGGAAAAAGAAAAGGGGAAAACTAGGATTTTGAAGCTTTAATCTTTAAGTGGTAAGTCAATTAAGTCCTTTTCTCTTAATTTAGATGTTTTAGAAGCTTTAGAACAAAGTTTTGATGAAATTAAGTTGAGTTCTTGGAAGTTTTAAGGTCTTTGAACATAGTTCATGTTGAGCAAAATAGTGAATTAGGGATTAAATTGAATGAATTTTAAGTTAGAATTGATAAAGGGATTAAATTGTAAAAGAAGCTATAAGTTTTGTGATAGAAGGATTGAATTGAAAGAAATTTTAAATTAGGGTTTTATTATGAACATTTGATAGTTAAGTAGAATATGAAAGGAAATTGAATAAAAATAAGGTATGAATTAAGTTAGAAACATAAATGAGTTAATTAAGATTAAATTGGAATTAAGGCATAAATTGGATAGAAATTCAATTATTATTATTAATTAGTGTTGTAATTAATAGTGTAAATTATTATTATAAATTTTGTAGCTAGCAAAGAACCCGAAGCATCAGCACAAAAAGGAAAGGAGAAAGTTAGCGAGGAATAATCGCGAAATCCGGGTTTGTATTACTATAATTTAAATTATTCATTATTTAATGTTTATTTAGATATTTATATTTAATAAGTGAAATTGAAATTGAATGTGATATGAATTGTAAATTGAAAATCCCTATTAACTAGTCGGGCTGAGTCGGATATAGTTGGCATGCCATAGGATTGGAAGAGTTCAGGGATACTTCGACCTCGAGTCGATGAGACACTGGGTGTCATTATTTTACTTCGGATAGATTCGATGAGGTACTGGGTACCACTTTACTTCGGCTAGGCCGATGAGACACTGGGTGTCACTTTATTGCTTCGAACTATCCGATGAGGCACTGGGTGCCATTCTGGTGTGTTTGGTTGGATCCGTGTATCCGCCAAGGTCCGAGTCTCATTAATAGGGGTAAACAGTGCGAAAAAGGAAAATTGAATAGAAATGAAAATTGAGACATATAAAGTGATGTGTGACGAAATTGAGAAATGAGAATGAAATGATTAAATTGATTGATATTGATTCGAAATGAAAGTGATGTATAAATTAAGATATTATGTGTTCATGTATTATATGATCGATTATGTGAGATTATTATATTATTTATAATTTGAATTATAGTAATACCATTGAGTATGAAATACTCAGCGTACGGTTGTTTCCGTGCGCAGGATTGTAGAAATTAAGGTCCTGGTTCAGCATTCAGATCGATCCCGACTTCAGTATAAATTTGGTGATGTAATTCTCCTCTGTTTGTAAAAGTGGCATGTACTAGGTGTTGTATAAGTTACATGTATATGTTTGTAATGTTGGTTACAAATATATGTATATACTATATTTTGATATTAATTTAGTAAAATGATAAATAGTATATTATGAAATTTTGCATTTTGTTTGAATGAAAATGTATAAAATTATGAGTGAATATTGAATAATATGTAATGGAATGATTATGATTTAGGTAAATTTGAGTATAAATTGCTTTGGTTGCTAGTTGAAATTGCAGGGAAGGTTAGATGTCTATAAAAGGGGTTATATCGCGTTTGAAATAAAAATTTACTAAAAATCTGTGGAACATCAGAATAAGTCCTAATGTCCTTTTAATACATATTTTAAGTCTCGAGAGTCCATTTAAGGTAATTTTATGATTATTTTATAGTATGATCATTAATTATCTATTTATTATTTGTAAGATTATTCGATATGTCTGGTAATACCCTATAATCTTATTTCGGTGACGATTTAGGGTTAAGGGGTGTTACATAAATTGGGGCCCAATTTGACCCATTACACCCCAAACTCTATTGAGCCATTTTCAATTGACCCAAACACCTAAATCTAAAATAGAGGACTTAATCCACTTGCCACCAACTACCTCCATTTCAGCCTCTCAGAAAACGCCACGTTAGCAATCAAGTTACACCACCAACAACTTGCCTCTACACCACCATGACAACCACCATCACTGCTGCACCTACAAAAGAAGAAACAAGACAGACATTAAATGGAAAAACAGATTGTAATCATTTCTAATAAGGCTATAAAGCCAAAATTGAAATCAATTGTAGAGGACTGACCTTTTTAGAAGCATTCAAATTCAATAGTGAGAAAGAAGTTTTCCTTTAGAAATCAACACACAATTGTTTTTCAGAAATTAATACAAAGTAGACAACATTCGAATAGACACACGAAGCAACAGAAATATATTCAAAGTCTCAAGCATTAAGTCATCCAAGTATTCCCAACACATATTTATTATCATTTATAACTAAGTTTCTAAATGCTTCATATTTATAATATACATTAAAACGCTTTTAATACATGACTGTTATCATTTATTATTATCTTCCGTTATTTCAAAATATATTGAATGAATATTAATATTAATATTAAATATAATAATAATTAATATTAATAATAGTAAAGTAAAAAAAACAATCGAAGGGTCGGCTAGGGTTACTGTCTCTTGGTTGGTACTGCCGTCGCCAAAAGTCACGCCGGAACCTTCTCCGACCTCCGTCATCATCTCATTGGAGACAGATCGACAAAGAAAACATTAAAATAGGTTAAAAATGGAAATTAGACTTAAGCTTTTTTTTTTCTAAAAAAGGGATAATAGCATGAATGGATTTTAAGGTTTAAACAAAAAAGAAGAATAGGCAGACTCGAAAAGAAAAATGAAAAATTTTAAAACTTCATTTTTAAAAAAAGATTGAGGTTCGACCTTACTAGATCAAAACCCGATCTAGGGTTTTCTAAAATGAAAAAAGGGGATTTTCGAACTTACCTGAACCATCGGAGAACCACCTTGGATGGCGGCAGAGATCAGCCGTGCATGGAGCGCATGGCGACGGAGGACGACATGGACCACAGTGGTGTGATGGCTGGACAAAACCCCCCTCAGGTGTGCTGTAGAGAAAAAGGGGAGAGGCAAATCTTTTTTTTAATCATATGGTAAAAATGACCTTTTTTTTTCTTCTAAAATGTGAGTCTTATATAGACCTTTAAAACGATATCGTTTTGAGGGTTGAGTTTCAGCTCCAAAACGACGCCGTTTGGCCTAATAACCCATAATCTGACCTGGTCCGACCCGAGCAACACTTGGGATCCGCGTGTTTTTAAAAGTTGGGTTATTTACCCATTCAGTCCTTTCGTATTTTTTGATTTCTACAATCAGGTCCTTTTTCATATTTTTAATTAATTTTAAATTTACCCACTAATTTTATTCCATTTTTAATTTAATCCTTTGACATTTTTGAAAGTCCAGGAAGCTGCCACGTGTCAATATTTGGGTTATTTGTGCAAATGGTCCTTGTTATTCTTGATTTGTTTCAGTTTCGTCCCTTAATCAAGTTTTATTTAATTATAAATTTACCCAGAGATTTTAAATGATTTTGCAAATTGGTCCTTTGACTCTAGAATGCCTGAGAAATTGCCACGTGTCACTCTTTTTAGTTTTATTACCCAAAAAGTCCATAAACTGTCTAAAAATCATATTTTGACCCCTAAACTTTCCAAAAATTATATTTTGACCCTTGAATTTTTCCAAAATCACATTTAACCTCCGAACTTCACAAAAATTACATTTTTGTCCCCAAACTTCCAAAAATTACCATTTTACCCCCAAACTTCCTAAAATTGTATTTTTGACCCCAAACTTTCCAAAAATTAAGTTTTTACCCCCGAACATTCAAAAATTACTATTTTACCCCCAAAACTTCCAAAAATTACTATTTTACCCTCGAGCATCCAAAAATCGCATTTTGACTCCGTTTGTTTAGCTTTTCTTTCTCTTCAATGTTTATATTTAGTTTTTAATTATATACTTTCGTATTTCTTATTTTTTGATTATCGTGTATGTAATTATGTGCTTAATTATTTTCTCTTCGTGTTATTTAATCTTTGTTATTAATTGTTCATATTAAACTCACACATTTGTTTTCAAAATTATTTTTTCCTATAAACTTTAAAAATCGAGGCAATGTCCGTTTCGTGTGGAAACTTCGGGAAATCATGCCCTAACGTGTTGTGTGTGATTTTTCGTATAATTCATACGAATCGAATATCCTTTTCCAAGTTTTTTTTAAATGGCTTTTAACTTTGAGATTCCGAGAATGTCGTGCCCTAACATGTTGGTCACGACTTCAATTCTCCGTGAAAATCGAAACAAACAGGCATTCTTTCTTCAAATCTTTTTAAGTCATGTGTCCGAGGATTGTATTTTAAACTCAATGTGAAATTTCAGGTTCTCAAAAATATATATATATAAATGATTTTAAAACAAAACGAGGCAATATCCTTTCGTGTGAAGACTTCGAAAAAACCATGCCCTAACGTGCTGGATGTGATTTTCGTATAATTCACACAATCGAATATTCTCTTTAAAGTCTTTCAAAATGTCTTTCAGTTTCGAAAGTCCGAGAACATAATATAATTCACACGATATGAATAGAGATTATTCATATCGTAAAAGATGCGAAAAACTATTGAGAAGGATGAAATTTAGGGTCTTATGAAATTGAAGTGTTTTTGGGAAGGACTTGATATAACTTTTATATGTCCTTGGAAGCATTTTGTTCCTTGGAGATTTTATTGAGGGAGAGTTTTGACATGGTTCCATTAAAATGAAATCCTACAGTAATAAATATAATAAAATTTGGTCATTTTCATTCTCTAATTAATTAACAAATAAAATAAGTTCGTTCCATAAAAAAAAAAAACCTGACTAATAAATAAGAGTAAGAGGAGGAAAATGAATAGTTTTTCTTGCAATTTCTTTTTCCTGAATATTCATTGGATGAATATACTGTTGGCTAATTTGTCTCCTTGAAACTAAATATTTATTATAGCTAACATATTTCAAGAATCTACAAAATATATATATATATTTTTCATTTTTATATAATCGATGACTCAATTTAATAAATAAATATTTTGTTTTACTTTAATTTTGCATATCTTTAAGTTTTCGAGTTTAATCTTCGAAAATATATATTTTTGAAATAGATACTTTTATTTTGTATATTTATGTTATGAATTTTTATTGAATGGTTAACGAAGTTTTGGCATAGTAAAAATAAAATTTTTGAGTATTCAGGTTTGAGATTTATTAGATTTTGAGTCTCATTATATGTTATTTTTATATGTAAGTTTTGGTTCGGTTAGTATCTATAGTTCTTTTCAACTCATAAAAGAGGATAATACGTTTCAACATACTCCAATCCAAATCCTCATGTATTGACGATAATGTTTATACCAATCAAGTTATAAATCGATAGGGTGGATAAGAAATTTTGAAATTTCCATGAACACCTTTATCAAATACATTGAAACTATGTTAGTGCATTGTGGGTTATGCTTTAATAAAACAGTGAAGAGAAGGTGCATTATTATTTCTATCTGCATGTCTATCTATCTATCCATTGGCACTTCCACAAATGTAGCTTTCCTTGCTAACTCAAAAGATGAAAGGCAAAATATGGTCCACAAGAGCTGTATAGAAAAATATAGTCCACTGATTAAACTTAGGGTCATCAGCTTCAACTGCAAATATTAATGGCCTTCTTCCCATCATACCTGCTATCCGTTCACTATTCATTAATATTATTTATATTCTTATGTATTCCTTTATACTGATTGATGTAATTTTTTGAGTTTTTTTGAAAAAAATATAATTATTAAATTGGTTTATATATTCAACATAATTAATGATAATATTTTCATTTATATGAATGCAATTTAGTTATATTTTCATGTGCATATAATATAAATTTATTAAAAATTTGAAAATAAGTTACAAATATAAATATATATAAGTTTTTGAAAGATATGCATATTAAAATAATGCTTCAAAACATATTCGCATTTACATATAGAAAAAAAACGATACGTCTACTTTTACGACATTGATTCATAATTATTGATGATTAAGAAAATTTTTTAAACTTATTGATTAAATCTTGATTTTCATGTAGTTTTTATATTTAAATTGGACCCCTCCTATCATCAATTAGTCATAATTGGTAGTACCAAACACTATATATTGGAAATATCATAAGCAACCTAATACTTATAACTTCTATCTTGTTATTTGAATATGTGAAAGGCATTTTTAATGTATATCAAATGATACTTAAATTCGATATTATTTGGAGCAATAGTAAAATTGATTTATATTAGATCAAGTGTTGGGCACGATAATAATAAAATGTTGTCATATATTTTTTATAAAACAAAGAAGCTGACATATGCTACAATATAAGAAAAGATTATTTTTATTTAGAGGTAAATTTAGCATTTTTACATGGTCAATGCATCATTCATATTTGTTTTACTATTTATAAAAGTTAATTTTATCGAGATTTATGGTTATTTTTTCCAACAATGTTATTTTTAAAATTCGAATCAAAATCCGGTTTTCCCTTCAAGAAAATATATTTTCAAAATTTAATAAGAGAAAAGGATAAAATGGTGAATAAAGTGCATTGATTAATTGTGTGCAGAAATTTTATCCTCTTTATCTTGGAAAACAATACCACAAAAATTTTATCCACAATTATATGTCTATTTCAGCATTCTCCTTCTAAAACATTGCTGATATTCCAAAATCCATGTTCATTTTATCTTAATTCATACATTTGCCATCCACGTTGAAAACTGCCCATCAATTTTCCAGAGGAGGAAAACAAAGTAAAAATAAAAGTGCAGGTTGAAGGAAATTGGGAAGAAAACCAACTTTTATTCATTAGTTCTCAGCCTTTTTTCCAATGAAAATCCAAAAAGGATTAAAACCCAGAAATCGAGGACGAAAGGCCAATAACTCAAAGAAAAAGAAAAGGAAATGTAAAGAACATGGTTTTTTCAGAGTACAAATTCAAACAAATGGAGAGGCAAAGTTTATACAAAGCTTAGAAGCCTGGGGGCTTGTAGGCAATGAAACTAATGCACTGCACTTGACGCACGTTGTCGAAGCCAATGATTCTAATGAATGCATTGGGGTATGCCTTCTTGCATTCCTCAAGCTCCTTCATCACCTGAGCCGAGTCGGTGCACCCGAACATGGGCAGTTTCCACATGGTCCAGTAGCGTCCATCGTAGTACGTGGGTAAGCTCGAGTACTTACGGTGCACGAATCCATCCTGCTCATACATATAAAACACACTTAATCAACTCAAACATATATCCCACTAAAAAGAGGAGGAATGGAATCATTTAGAGCTCCAAAACACCTCTAATTCGAATTCCAAGCAAGGAATCCATTTTGAGCGAAGAAGGTAATCTACTTCCTTAGACAACTGCTCGAGTGTAAGATCGGGGAGGTATGAGAGAGTCTCGAACTTCTTCTTCCCAGTAGGAGGCCACACCTAGAAAACAGCACCAAATATAACACAAATTTTCATTCAATTTTCCATCAAACATTACACGAAAACTTTAAGGAAAAAATTGATATAAATTGACCTGCATGCATTGCACTCTGCCGCCATTGCTTGCGAGAGAAGTAATGTCGTTGTTGGCCTTCCTGGTGACTGGGAAAGCAGAGGCAGACTTGAGGCCGGTGAAAGGGGCGACCATGTTAGCCTGTGCCGGAGAGGCAGTGGCAATGGTAGCCGATGAGATCATTGAGGAAGCCATTGCTAGTAGTGTATGCTATAGATAACTATATCTCCCGTTTATTCCCCCCAGTGCCAATGTCCTATTTATAATGGTGGAATTTTGGGTATAACATCCCATGGTTAAAAAAACTTTGAGGTTGATTTAGGAGAAATGGTTTCCATAAACACCTTTATCAAATATGAAAATTTAAAAAAGTAAAACCCTAATAATATATAAACTCAGCAAATATATTGAAAATATGTTTGTGCATTGTGGATTAAGCTTTAATAAAACAGTGTGCATTATTATTGCTATCTGCATGTCTATCTATCTATCTATCTTTTGGCACTTCCACAAATGTAGCTTTCCTTGCTAAATCAGAAGATGAAAGGCAAAATATGATCCACTAGACTTGTATAGAAAATATAGTCCACTGGTTAAACTTAGGGTCGTCAGCTTCAACTACAATATTAATGCCCTTCTTCCCATGATAGTTTATATCATTTTTGTATTGATTAAAATCAATTATATTGTTATGTATTTGTTTATGCTGATTGATGTAATGTTTTGAATTTTTAAATAGCTTTTTATTCATATATATATATATATATATACAATATTAATGCCCTTCTTCCCATGATAGTTTATATCATTTTTGTATTGATTAAAATCAATTATATTGTTATGTATTTGTTTATGCTGATTGATGTAATGTTTTGAATTTTTAAATAGCTTTTTATTCATATATATATATATATATTACAATGTTTCAGGTTCTCAACTGACATGAAAATTTAAATTTTTTGATACATGTTATATCTATTTTATTGACAATAACAACGTAACTTATATAGATTATTTTAAATTAATAGGAACTAATAATTTATAATTTTAATCTGGTTTATAAATTGAGTTAAAATATGCAATATCCATTTGTATAAATTTTAAATTATTATTATTTATATAAAATGGATTTTAAATTTTATTTTACATAGTTTTATTTAACAAATGCTTGTTAATTGGTTGAAAGAGCATAGGTCAATTAATTTTTTTAAACAAATTTTTTGTTATTGTTTATCACAGTAATTATAAAATAATATTTTTATGTATAAATATGTAAACTATGGCAATTAGTCTATAAAACAAATTAATTAGATGTAACTGATATCCATTTTCATCAATAATTAATTATATTTTTGTTAATAATTAAATTAAAAATTTTGAATTGAGTTCTATCAAAAAAAAATTTAAATTGAGAAAAAACAATTTTTTATGTTTTATTTTTAAAATACAAAAATTAAACTTCAAATTCTTTAAAAGTACATGGAAAAAGATAATGTAATTAATTAATTTCATTATGTTAATAGCTTTTGTGACACCCCTTGCCCGTCTTGATCTTCGCGATTGAGCTACAAAATGTTATAGTACAAAACGATATAGTTACATTAAATTAACGAACAACTCAAGCAAAAAAATCATTAAACTCAATCATCTAAACCAATCAGTGTAATTTTAAACCTTTTTCGAGCTTTAAATGAACTTTCATAAGCTCTTGAGTTGACTCGAGATCAAATAATGACCAAATTGCAAAGTTTCAAAAATTCAAGATTGATGTCGTGATGTCCCTACTTCCAAATCGTGACGTCGCCAAGACAATGAATCACGTCACGACATCAGATCACTTGATGTCATGACGTCACAAATTGTTGATTGACGTTGCAACGAGGGGTGAGGTCGTCCTGACAAGGATCCTGTCATGATACAAAACAGGACGTTTAACATCAACTTCACTTAGTTAAACAAACCATGTAATATTCAATATACCACATCACCTGCATAGATTCCTGTCCAAACACTTTCCAAACATAACATTAAAACACATTATTATCCAAATATCCAATATGCCTCAAATGGCACTATTTTCACACCAAAACTACTAATACCATTACAAGCGACCAACCATTCATTTCTCAAGTCAAATTTCATTCAAACTCACATCTTCGTTTACCATTCACACATAACATTTCATAAACTAAATATATGTACACATATATCAATCTCCATTTACAATACAAGTCTATCAACAACTAAGATTTCAAACCATCTTAGCATCATAAGGTAACCTAACATTTTGAATACAAATCGGCGAGTTCCACAAATTGATAATCTACAAGGAAAAAGAGAAACAACGGGTAAGCATTTTGAATGCTCAGTAAATCTATGTGAAAATTTACTTAACTTACCTTGACATTACAATAATTTAGCATTTGAAATACATTGGTACAAACATAGCAATCCTCTGGCATCTTGTACTTTAATGTACATTTAACAAATACATCAAATAGATTAGTTTGAATACATGCCATAAGCTTATATCTCATTCATATAATGATATAACATTCCATCACATAATATATACCAACTAAATCATATTCGACTTGTAATATATATATATATAATTTCATTTATTTATATATTCATTCTGACCATTTCATTTCCCTTTTGTACCATTTCCATTTTTGTCTTTAGTTCAAAGAACTAAAGTACATTGAACTCAGATGCAAAAGAATGATTTGCTTACATATGCTGACGTATTCAAGTTACTAACACTAGCTTCAAATCAGAGTTGCTAACACTAACTTGGTTCAATGCTTCTAAACTAGCTTTAGAGAACCCATAACATATGTTGGATCTCAAGCCATCGAATTAATCCCTGGTCATAACACCCATTTGTTCATATAAGCTGACATATTCGAGTTGTTAACACTAGCTTTAGAGAATCCGCAACATATGTTGTATCTCAAGCCATCGAATTAATCTCTAATCAAACACTCGTTTTCCTTTATGGAGTCTTAATGGCATGCCATTCGTATATTAATCATTTACTAAGTTCACACAGGTCTATTATCGAATCCGTATAATTTCTATCTTTCTAACTGTATGCACTTTTCATATTCCAAATAACAATACTTATACATTTTATACATTATAACATCATCATGTACATATAATCCATTTGTATAACAATTTCATAACCATTTGATATCACATATCTATTCATATTTATCATATATTTCATATTTTTCAATTTGGTCCTTTGATGCCAAATATTATATATATACACACACAATTCAATCGACAAAGCAAAACAATATAATTAAAACATATCATGAATTAATAAAGAAAGCCTCTAAATCATTTTTCTAAAATTCATTTTCACTTTCAAAATCATCTTTTGTTTTTAAAAGAAAATCATTTTCTTATATTTGTAATTCATGATCTCAAATTCCAAAATTAACCCATCAAAATTAATTCATGATCTTAGCGCACAGTGTCTAGGAGAGAAGCTTGTTAAGTTCTCCTGTGGGATCTGTTGCATTAGTCTTTACCTTTAGAGAAATGGTAAAGAAAATGTTTTGAACCAGCACCAAGTAACCCAAAGCTGTCAAACTCACGCTATAGCTAGGTTTATCAGTTGCCATTTTTCTTTAAAATGTGTTTGAGAACTAAATCGATAGAATTGGTAAAGGTGGAGAGCTAAAATTGTTGAATTATTTAAAATTAAGGTTAATTTGATTGAATTATTTAGAATTAAAAAAAGGTCACTTCACCATTTTTGTTAACAATTCAATGGGGGTGACCAAAACAGAAACAAACTATATACTAGTGACGAAATTGAAAGCTTTTATAGTTTGTTGACCAAAACAGAAACATTCTAATAGTTGAGTGATTAATTGTATAGTTTACCCTATAAAATATTAACTTTGTATGTTTAAACATGATTAAAACATGTCATAAGTCCCTGTACTTTTCGTAAATTTGAAATTTAATCCGTATAGTTTTATTTTTAAGAGTTTAGTCCTAGTTTTGAGATTTCAAAATTCAAGTTCAACTGTTAACATTGTTAAAAATATTTTTGTTAAATTCAAGTTCATTACAACATCATTTTTCAGTTATATGACTATCAAGTGAGTAGTTTTTATTCAAAACATCACATCAACAAATTTAATAAAAAAATTAATAGTGTTAATAAGTTGACTTGAATTTTGAAATCTGAAAAGTAGAGGGACTAACTTCTTGAAAATAAAAGTATAAAAACTAAATTGTAAATTTGTGAAGAGTCTAAGATCTTATGACATTTTTTGACCTTTAGACACTTTTAAATAAATAAAATTTTATTCTGCAAGATGATACAAAACTAGTTCTATGTATATTCTGTTTCAATTTGATTTTTATTTTAAAAGTTAATAAATTGAACTCATGAACTAGAATAAGTGAAATTTCAAACCTAAATTATCTAAGTTGAAAATAATCGAATTTCATGTATTTAAATTAATTAAATTACCCAAAAAAATCTAACTTAAATGATCCAAATTTACTTTAATTTGGAGATTATGGCTCCTACTAAAATAGTTCAAATAAATAATTGGTGTAAACCTGAGCAAGCAAGAAGGTATGGTCATAGATTTTCCCAGAGGGCGCTGCCGAATGGGTCCATATTGATCTTTTGTGCAAAAAAATGCAAGGAAGAGAATAAGACAGACAAGAAGGGTAAAACTAAGGCAATGCCCATCACACATTCATGCCCTCCCATTGGATGAGATAAGATCATTGAGCTTCTTCCACGTGGCACTATCATTGTGGTGCCGAAGATAAGGCTACCGTTCAAATATTTAACACCCTCTTTGTGGTTATTATCCTATACTCTCTTCAAATTTTCAATCCGACGGTCACCCTTTCTCCTGATTCAACCTCAAAGCTTTTTAACCATGGGATGTTATCCCAAAATTCCACCATTATATATAGGGGATTGGCATTGGGGAATAAACATTATTAAGGGAGATATAGTTATCTATAGCATACACTACTAGCAATGGCTTCCTCAATGATCTCATCGGCTACCATTGCCACTGCCTCTCCGGCACAGGCTAACATGGTCGCCCCTTTCACCGGCCTCAAGTCTGCCTCTGCTTTCCCAGTCACCAGGAAGGCCAACAACGACATTACTTCTCTCGCAAGCAATGGCGGCAGAGTGCAATGCATGCAGGTCAATTTATATCAATTTTTTCCTTAAAGTTTTCGTGTAATGTTTGATGGAAAATTGAATGAAAATTTGTGTTATATTTGGTGCTGTTTTCTAGGTGTGGCCTCCTACTGGGAAGAAGAAGTTCGAGACTCTCTCATACCTCCCCGATCTTACACTCGAGCAGTTGTCTAAGGAAGTAGATTACCTTCTTCGCTCAAAATGGATTCCTTGCTTGGAATTCGAATTAGAGGTGTTTTGGAGCTCTAAATGATTCCATTCCTCCGCTTTTTAGTGGGATATATGTTTGAGTTGATTAAGTGTGTTTTATATGTATGAGCAGGATGGATTCGTGCACCGTAAGTACTCGAGCTTACCCACGTACTACGATGGACGCTACTGGACCATGTGGAAACTGCCCATGTTCGGGTGCACCGACTCGGCTCAGGTGTTGAAGGAGCTTGAGGAATGCAAGAAGGCATACCCCAATGGATTCATTAGAATCATTGGCTTCGACAACGTGCGTCAAGTGCAGTGCATTAGTTTCATTGCCTACAAGCCCCCAGGCTTCTAAGCTTTGTATAAACTTTGCCTCTCCATTTGTTTGAATTTGTACTCTGAAAAAACCATGTTCTTTACATTTCCTTTTCTTTTTCTTTGAGTTATTGGCCTTTCGTCCTCGATTTCTGGGTTTTAATCCTTTTTGGATTTTCATTGGAAAAAAGGCTGAGAACTAATGAATAAAAGTTGGTTTTCTTCCCAATTTCCTTCAACCTGCACTTTTATTTTTACTTTGTTTTCCTCCTCTGGAAAATTGATGGGCAGTTTTCAACGTGGATGGCAAATGTATGAATTAAGATAAAATGAACATGGATTTTGGAATATCAGCAATGTTTTAGAAGGAGAATGCTGAAATAGACATATAATTGTGGATAAAATTTTTGTGGTATTGTTTTCCAAGATAAAGAGGATAAAATTTCTGCACACAATTAGTCAATGCACTTTATTCACCATTTTATCCTTTTCTCTTATTAAATTTTGAAAATATATTTTCCATGCGGGATTTGAATTTAAGAAACAGGAAGTAGCCATAAATTTTGATAGAATTAATTTCTATAAATAGTAAAACAAACATCAACAACATCTTGACCATACAAAAATGCTAAATTTACTTCAAAATAAAAATATCTTTTTCTTATATTATAGCATACGTCAGTTTCTTTATTTTATAAAGAATATGTGATAACATGAGCCAATTGTTTTTTAGTACAATATATTTTATTATCGTATCCAACACTTGATTTAGTATGAATTAATTTTATTACTGTTCCAAATAATATCGAATTTATATACATTAGAAAAGACTTTCACATATTCAAATAACAGATTCATGTGGTAAGTATTAGGTTGCTTATCCTTCCAAAAAAGAAAATGTATGAGGCTGCTTGTGATATTTTCATTATATATAGTTTCGTACTTCCAACTATGACTAATTGATTATAGGAGGGGCTCAATTTAAATATAAAAATTACATGGAATTTAAGATTAACTTAATCGATGTGAAATTATATAACTTAAATACTTTAGATGTTTTAAACATAATTTTCAAAAATTTGAAGGTTTTTTCAATTATAAATAATTACAAATTAGTCAATATCGGAAAAATAGACATATCGATTTTTTTGAATATACATATCTTTCAGAACTTCTATGATATATATTTGTAGCTTATTTTCAAAAATTTAATAAAATTTATATTATATGCACATGAAAATAACTAAATTAAATATATGTAAATGAAAATATAAATGCTAAAATTATCATTAATTACGTTGAATAATTCAAGTTTAATAATTATACTTTCTTTTTAAATATAATTGTGATAAAACATCAATATATAAAATATTTAAAAAATCAAAATATTACATCACTCAGTATAAGGGAATACATAATGTTAATCAATACAAATAAATACTGAAACGATAACAATGTCATTTAAATTCTACGAAATTCATATAATTTTATGCATAATTAAACAATTCATTTCTCATAAATCTATCTTCTGTTTTGAACTTAAAGCTCACTTTTTTTTTTCCCTATTTCGAGTATTAAATTTTGTTATTTAGTGATGTTTTTATTTTACAAGCTATTTGGTGCAGCCTCTGTAATTAGAGGCGTGCACAATTCTGATAAAACCGAAAAAATTTAATTAATTGACCGAATTCGATTGATTAACCGAATGAATTCGGTTGAGGATCGATTAATAATTTTTTAGACTTTCGGTTAATGGTTAACTCGATTCGAAATCGACCGGTTTACCGAATTAACTGAGCTTAATAAATAATATTATAATATATAAATATTAGTTTACTATCCACCCAAACCCAATCCAATATAAACCTAATCCAATATATACAAACCCAAGTATCCAACCCAACCCAATATTAAAAATTACAAATAATTTAATAAATAAAAATAAAAATAAAAATCCTAAAACTAAAACTAAAAATCCCAATTTGATTAATTCGGGTAATTTTTATACTTGTTTTTAATAAAAAATAAAAAAACATATAATTTTTGGTTAATTTGGTTAACTGACCGAACTAATAGAAAAATTTCGATTCGGTTAATTTTTTTTAAAAAAATTTTAATTCGATGAATAATAGTTTAGGTCGGTTAACCGATTGAACACCCCTATCTACAATAGATTTGTAAGCAATTTTGTTTAATGAATCGTAACGTTTTAAAAATAATTATTATATGGTGTTTTTTCCATTCATTTTTTTTCACTTTTCCATGTGTTTGGTTGGTAAACAAGGATCAAAATTTAATTTATTGAAAATTTTAAAATTAAAACTAAATTGATAAATTTTATAAATCTCGAAGGTTAAATTTATTGAATTTTTTAAAATTCAAATTAAAATAAATTTTGTAAATTTTAAGAGTTAAATTTGTTGATTGTTTTATATTCATAATCAAATTGATATAATTTGTAAATAGTCGAAGTCTAAATTTTTTATTAAACCGATAAAAAAGCCCAGATCAATTTGAGTAATCAAAATATCTGATTTCAAAAAATTTAATGATTAAATTAGAAAAATTAATGGTTCGGTGATCAAAAGAGAAAGAAAATAATAGTTTAGTAACTATTTTTATAATTTACCTTTGATTAAAATATATGTATATAAGTTGATTAGGTAATGTTTTTGAATATATTGTTAATTACATGGTAGTATCTGTTTATACTTTTTTTAACTCTTTGACAAGACACATATTTTACACACACAAATACTTGAATCCGGATCTCCTAAAATGATTATATCTTTTTTTCACCGGAACCAATTATCTTTTATTAAATTTTTTAAATAGTAAAAGGAATTTTTTTTGGACCAACAATAAACTTAAGCAAAGAATTAAAATAGTATTGGAACATGTCCGGTCTGACCCGATCCATTGATCCATGTACACTGAACCTGTCGAAAATAGCTCTCACGACAAAGAAGCCAAATCTTTTTCCTTTCATCTCCTTCAACTCTTTTTCCCATAATTTTCCTTTAATTTTACTCTCAGGTAACCCTCTTCTCCCTTCTTTTCTCAACCCTTCCCTTCCCCCCCGCCCTCTTTTATTTCTTTTTTCTTTTTTCTTTTTTCATTATTGAATTACATTCAATTCAAATAAAATGTTTATATTTCTTGGATTTTTTTTATAACTTCTCGTTTCAAGCGTGGAAACCCTAGCAACTAACGCCTGGAATCTTGAACTTTGATCTTCTACAGGTAGCTTAATTTGAGCTCTGCATAGGGTTTGATTTTGTTGCTGGGAATATTTTAGTTTCAATTTTCGGGGGATTTTTGCTTAGGCAAATCCCTTAACGAATTTTTCGCTTTGAAATGGATGGGAGGAAGAGGAATTTCTTCAGGAAACAGATGAATACGCCCTTTAAGAGAAAAGGGGCTAATAATAATAATAGGAAACTAAAACTGGGTGTTAATTCTGCACCTGAACAGTTTTCCGGAAATTTGAATCCTGGAGACACTGTTTACCGTATACTTTGTCCTTCGAGAAAAATTGGTGCTGTTATTGGGAAGGGTGGGAATATAGTAAAAGCATTAAGGCAGGAGACTCGGGCTAAGATTACGGTTGGTAATTCTGTCCTTGGTTGTGATGAGAGAGTTGTTGTTATTTATAGTTCTCCGACCAAGGTGAAAGAACATAATTCAGATGAGGATTATGGTGGTGATAATGAAAAAGAGGTACCCATGGAGCCTTGCTGTGCTGCACAGGATGCTTTGTTGAAAGTTCATGATAGGATTGTTGAGGAAGATCTTTTTGGTGGGATAGTGTCTGATGATGATAATGGCAATGCTGTTGTCACTGCACGGCTTCTTGTTCCGAATAATATGGTAGGATGTCTTTTAGGGAGAGGGGGTGATGTGATTCAAAGATTGCGAAGTGGCACAGGTGCTACTATACGTGTTCTTCCGGCTGATCATCTTCCTGCTTGTGCAGTGGAAACTGATGAATTAGTGCAGGTATCTGTTAACTTTATGTGCTGTACACTTTTTTATTTATTGTATGTGTTTGACTAAGAAATCAACATGCTAAAACATTAAATGGCCCTTGCATACATCTTCTTGAATGGCTAAAATGTTGAATTCCCTTTATCTTAAAAGAACTTTTCACATTTATTTGAATTTCAATTCAAACCTGTTACTGTTTCAATGTTTTGTGAATACTAATTGAAGCTCTAATTTAGGAGTTAAAAGTATTACTACCCATATTATGCTGCTTCAATGCTCTAAAATTGATGTTTGAACCGCTAACTTGCAGTTGAATGAACTGCTATATTCAAACAGTTGGGCCTTTGGAATTTACTTTTTGGTCCGTCTCCATTTTCATGGAGAGAGGATGGCTTAGAATATTCTGAAAATGTGACTTAAGGCAGGAAGTGTGAGGATGATATATGAGAAGGATTTCCTTTCAGAGGATTGTATATAGGGATATTGAGTTATCTATACTGTGTGTGTTTAGCCTGGGTTGACATGTGGGTCTCATTCATGTGCATATATAAATGTCCTTTATATATTTTTTGAGTCGGTTTCTTATTGGATAGGATTTTTCTTTGAAGAATGACTTATGATAAGGAGGATTTTTCAAGTTCTGGTATGAGAGATCATTGCTCAAGTGGCAATGTAGGCATATCCTTCTTTCTTAACCTAGTTGCCTGAATGTAACAACTGATTGGTTGCTACACTTTTGCATCTTTTGACAAGAAAGAATCAGTTAATTAGCTGCATTTATGATCATAAGGTTCAAACCTTTTTGTTCCACCAAGCCACTTGTCTTCCGTCCTATTGGCAGATGGACTAATATTTTCTGGTGGTTGGGGTTACGATACTGAGAGTGACTTCCACTTATTTAGGTTTGGGCTTGCTGTAGCTTAAAGCAAGTCATACAAAATAAGGATTGTTAGCTCCATTTGAAACTCTCATAAAAGTTATTTTTTTGGTTACAGATTCTTAGTGCTCAAGGTCCTTAAGTTATTAGCTCTGTTACTTTGCTTTGGGTCTCTATCATTTATGTACACATCAATGTTAATATGCTGAATTCAATTGGATTATTGATTAGGGATAATGATGGATTGACATAAGTTATATATGATTTTGTACTACATGTACATGATGAGATGTAATTCGAATATTACTAGTGGAACATAATAAGTTTTGCTTTTTGTGCTAGACAAGATGGTGATTTGGGGTGGAAGAAAGCTTTAACATATTTTTCTTCATAAAATGTCAAAGCTTGATGGATTTCTAACTGAATCCAACCTTATGAATCTGTACTGTGAGTTGCAGGTTTACTGGTTCGTATAGGCTGCCCTTGACTAACCTTGCTTTTCAAGCAGCTGGCCAGATTGCTGGCCAGGTTGAATGAATCTGTTTGAGCAGTTTTATTGTGTTTTGCAAGGAAGAATATTTTGGGGTCAAATTTGTTTTTCAAAGATTTATGCTGCCTATGGAAAATTTGTTCGAAAGCTTTCATGCTTTTGGTCAAGTGGCTGAAGAAGCAAAGGATGGGTCCATACATGCATGAGAGGTGAGTGGAGTGAGGTTAAAGCTAAGATGGTACAGAAAATAGCACCTTTTTGAAGGATATTTTTATTTTGGCCCATTACCCTTTTATCTGCGCTTTTTGCATTGATGTGAGCAGCATATAAATTTTAGAGGTCGGTCTTACGTGTTATTGAGTTTTGATTCATTGGGAAGGCTTTGGATGTAGTTTGTCAGCCTATATTTCTGATTGTCAAATAGTTGTCAGTAGATTGTTTCAGTGGGAAGCCAAAGATTTACGTTGGCTGCTGTGTTTCAATAAACTTTTTTTTTTCTCGTTTATTGTGTATTTTTCTAGTTGCTGGGCGCAAAGCCTGTAGGTGCTACTGGATTAGAAATTTTCCTTCACCGTTCATGGTTTGATCTCTAAAAACTGTTCAGTAGTTGTTTCTTGCAATTTTGAATTTTCTTGCAAATTCCTACAAGCTGTATTTTTTGTAATTTACTGCAAATGTCAGGAAAATGAGAGGTATTGTCCTTAACCATTCATGGTTCGATATCTGAAAAACAGTTGTTAGAAGATAGTTTCTTGCTATTTTGTGTTTTCTTTCAATTCCCTAAAAACTTTAGTTTTTGGAACTTACTGCAGATATCAGGAAAACGAGATGTCACAAAGAGAGCTCTATATGAAGTTTCCACTCTTTTGCATCAAAATCCACGGAAAGATAAGCCTCCGTTGAGCTTCTCTATGCCGCATGCAAGCCAGAATTTCCCTCCTAGTGCTCTTCCACCCAGCAATTCAATGTGGTCGCATCGAAATTTTTCTCCTCATGATAGTCCACCAATGCCATGGATGAATGCTCATAGAAACCGGCTATCTGGAATTGGGCCAGGTAGCTTTAGCAGTATTCCTCCAGCAGGTGGTGCTGAAGCTTCAGCTGAGTTTTCAATGAAAATTTTGTGCCCAGCTGGGAAGATTGGTGGTGTAATTGGCAAGGGTGGCTTTAATGTTAAACAGTTACAGCAGGAAACAGGAGCAGGCATTCATGTTGAGGATGCATCAACGGAGTCAGATGAGCGAGTGATTTGTGTCTCTGGAATTGAGGTATTTTTTTTTTACTCTAGCTTCATTCCTTTGAGGAAAAATAAAATAACATATTTTTCCCTTTTTGTATGTCAACTAGTTGCTCCTGCCTTAAACATTGTACTCTTTTTGTACTTATAAAATGCTTATGCTAGTGCATATATTATTCTAGGCTCTTGGGAACCCTCGATCGCATACAATAGATGCCATTCTACAGCTTCAGAATAAAACTAGTGAATCATCTGAGAAAGGTACAATTACTACTAGGTTGCTTGTTCCATCAAGCAAGGTTGGGTGCATTCTTGGGCAAGGAGGTCATGTAATCAATGAGATGAGGAGGAGAACCCAGGCGGATATTCGTGTATGCTCGAAGGATGATAAGCCTAAGTGTGCATATGAAGATGAAGAGCTAGTACAGGTAATCTTGTTGAAAACATATTTATCACCAAGGGTATTTCTGTATTTGTCCTAATTCAATTCCAGAAGGCCTAATATTTTCAATATTTCAGCTTTGTTTTTATGTAAAGTAATTTGTTTTTTTCCATTCAGATATCTGGCAATTTTGGTGTCGCTAAGGATGCTTTGGCTGAGATTGCTTCGAGACTTAGAGTAAGAACATTGCGAGATGTGAATGCTGGAGCAGAACCTGCTTCTGTTGGGTCTGTCCGTGTATCCGGTCCTGCAAGAAACATGCCTGATGGTCCACCACCAGCTTCTACAATAGGGCCTGGCTACTCTGGTGGATTTGAATCTTTCAGGGTATATTTCTTTATCAAGTTTATGTTCCCTTATTTTGCTTTAGTTACTTTAAAGCTTTATCTTCCTAGAGTTGAAACCATAATTATGCAATTAACTGTTTTTTGGTGATGGGAGGGTTGGGATTGTGTCATATTGAGTGAATTGATATTCCGGATCGTTTTAGTTATGTGTGAGTTGGTTTTGGTATTTTAGGTTTGGATCATTTTAAATTCCAAGCTACTTATGTTTGGCCATTTCCTTCTGATAATAAAATTTATTTTATTTATCATTTTTCTTAATCAAAATTTGAAATTTAAATGTGAGAAAATAATAAAATTCATACTCAATCTAAGTTTAAGATTCAAGTTGATTTTAGTTCAAGTCATTTTAGGTCTTAAGTTGTACGAGTCAAAGTCATTTTAAGTTTGTTGACTGAATAAAATCAATGGGTTCATTCGGTCAAAAGGTAGCTTTTCCCAACTTTAGCTTTCATTGTTTAACAAGTCTGGTTCTAACTGTTTATAGGAATGAGTAAAACTCGATTCAACTTGAAAAAATCGAAAAAAATCGAATTTCGAGTTAATTGAATTAAGTTATTCGGTTTTTTCGAGTAAACTCGAATAAGTAATTTGAGTTTCGAGTACAAGTCAAGTTAAAATTTACAATTCGAATAATTCGAATAACTCAAATAACAGATTGGTGTAGATACACATTTGATCTCTGCTAATTTTGAAAATGAGCAAAATTTGTCTCTTTTTCAACAAAAATTACAAACAAAATTCACAATAATTTTTAAAATTCAAAATATTTATGAAAATTTCAAAATTTATATTTTAAAAAAATTATAAAAATTTAAAAAATATTAAAAAATCTAAAGAACATATAAAAAATTAAAAAAAAAATTCTAAAATAATAATTTTTAGGACCTAAATAAGTAAATTAATCATTCAAGTTTATCATGCTAGAATTTTTTTCTCTTATTTTGCTTTGATAGAGTTTTCAACAATATATGGTTTCAAATTTATTTGCTCTAATATGGAATTGATTATATTGTAACAAGATTTTAATTTGACATATTTAATTTTTTTAATTTAGCTTGAACAAATTGATTCAACTCGACTCAAATTTCATTTTACTCGTCTCGATTCGAAAAAATTTCAAACGGAGTTAGGATGATAAATGAAACTCATTAACTCGAAATTTTTTCACTTGATTCGACTTGACTCAATTCGATCGAATGCTCACCCCTAGTTTATAATATAAACTTCTAATTAGATAGTGTGTTTTATTTGCTTCATCTGTATGGATTCTGTGATTTATTTGTTGATAAATTATGAAGTTCTTATAATATATTTTAGTTTGATTCAGGGGGTGTTTACCATTGAGGTTGAAAAGCACTTTTCAACCCAAACAATGATTTCAAATAAAAAAAATTTGATAAACAAGCAGCTTTTTAAACCAAACTTTGATTTTAACTTGGGATTTTAAGCCAAGCCAAAAAAAAAGCCAAAATTTTTAGCTTTTGGCTTTTGGAAAAGTGCTTTTCAATAAAATTACTTTTTTATCATCATGTTTAAAATAGATATTTTATCTTCTCAAAAGCATTTATACACTTTTCTAAAGCACTTTTTCACAGCATTTTTCAAAAGCTCTTTTCAACCTCAATGGTAAATTGACGTCAGTGGAGGATCCAAACCTTTAAAGTTAAAGCTAACAATTTAAAAGAACAGTGAATGTTAAATCTTAAAGGAGCTTGTCATTCAATTCTTTCCAAACATGTGGAAAAAAAAGTTAAGACCCCTAGCTTTTATTTATATTTGTTTGATTCTTGGTAAATAATTCTAAGACATCACTATACTTGTAATATAACTTCTAATTTATGATACGAGTTTTATTCAATAGATAATGGAATTAAAACTTTAGAGTAACCTATATATTATGTAAGTTCTAATGATCTGCCCTACTTTTATTTAGCTTCTTATTGTTTGTTTGCTCTTACATACAAGTTTGCAAGTAATCATACCCTTTCATGGGTTTTATAGTTTAGCTTAATACATTTAATTGATGATTTCTAATCTTTCTTGGGGTTGGGCCTTCCATTGAGTTCTACATCGAATAACCATTACAGGTCAGATTCTTATTTATTTAAAAATTTAAAATCTGATGAAAGGCATTATTTCCTGTTTTTTAGTACTTTATTGAGAACGTTGATTTGTCAAGAGGATAGTTTTCCTTGGTGCATGTTTTTGAGCTTTGGATTTTCAAGATGTCTTATGATTTGGTTAAATAGCTAAAAGTATTCTTTATGCTATTCTGAAGGGTGGTGGTGCACATGTGTATGACTATGAACCTCAGAATTTTTCTGTTCCTCCAGCTGCTGCTAGGTACTGGTGTTATCAAAACTTTCTTGGTCTAATTTTCATGTTTAATTTAATGGATTCGGTTTGTTGGATTCTGTTGTTGCAGATACTCAAATATGAACTGTGCTGTTGAAGCTAAAGTTCCGGAAACTGTGTCAAGTTCTGTAGTAGGCACCAGAGGAAGTACTGTTTTCAGTAGTAGTGAGGTAATAATTCTGAATTCGGGATACCATAACCCGGACCTGGTATAGTTTGGAGATTGCTCTTCAAAAAATGAGCAAGCTAAAGATCTATTGAAGTTTCTGGCTTTGTTTTTCCATTGGTAGCATTTTTTTTCAGTAGGAATGGTGGCACAATATTGTTTCAAAATGGCATCTCCTTAAACGTTTGGTGAAAGGAATGCAATGTAAATCCTTGATTTCTTATTGTGGGAACTGTAGCATCCATGCATCATTTATCAGTGTTGGGTGTTGTGTTGTTATTGAATGGAAAAATTGTATGAATTAGTATGTTATATATTGGAGGATACCTTTTCAGGTCAAGCGCAATGTTAAAGGAAGGTATAAGATTTGCCAACTTGTTTTTGTTGTGAAGTGTAGGTTTCAAGGGCAATCCTAAAGCTTGATGATCCTCAAACTGGTGGTTTTGAAGAGTTCCATGGATCTTCTGAGCATACAAGTGCTCAGAGCATTTTTCAGTCGTTCATGGCTTCTTCTGGACAAAGCATGAATGCACATCAGGATTCATATCCGAATACAAACATCCACCAAAGTTCCTATCAGAAAATGAGTGCTCGGTATAGCCCCTATCAAAATGTGAGTGCTCAACAGAACTATTCAAACAGGCAAGCTCATCAAGGCCCATATCATAATTTGACTGTGCAGCAAAGCCCCTATCCAGTTAATTCTCAGCAAGGGCCTTACGTCAACTTCAATGCTCCACCAAGTGGTTACCACAATTACAGTGCACATCAAGGCTCTAACCCGTATTAAATTCAATAGGCTCATTTTTGTACTATATTTCAACTTTCCGAATATTAGAGATTACATAGGCTGTCACATTACTGGATACTTATGATTCAACTATTAAGTTAAAGACGTATTGGTGAAGTTGTAAACTTAGACCTGTTCTTGCTATGTTTGGACTTGTGTGTAGATAAATCAAATGATGATTGTTTGACACCTGATAGAGTAAACCAATGCTTTTAATCTTTTGGAATGGATCGTATCTGGGGCTGTTGTCAATTTGTTCATGTAATTATTGTGCTAATTTTGTGCTTTGTGTATAGTTTACTTTGACAGCGATAGTTGAATGTGCGGATAGGTATGGAAGCCGAAGCAACAAAGCTCTCTCATGGAAGAGTGGTGAGGTAGAGTCAGGGCTAAAATTTGCACATGAGAGTCTTGCTTCCTTGTTGAAGGAGCCAAGTCATCATCAATCCTCTCACATGGACCCAGGTTGGTGTCACTAAGCTTTATCATTCCTGTTGCTATAATTGCCCTGTACTATTGAACTGTGGTTGGTGTTTGACTCACATTTGAGGATATTGGAATCTGATTATTTTGTTAAAGTAATTAGATCTCTTTTCAATTCATATAGATATTATTAAGATAGTGACATTTGTTATCCTATTTTTGTTTCCTTCCCTATACTCAAATTGGCATTGCATTTGTCCGTGTCAAATAGGCAAAAAGTTTAATAATGGTAAAATCCCTTCGAAAAGCTATACAGCATATATTTTATGGCACTTGGAGAAAAAGAAAGGGTTGACCTTAAATATTTGTTGCTTTTCTTCCATTTGGTACAGGGAAGTACAATGTTCATTAAATCTATAGAAGTCTATCCTATTATTATTGGGGCACAAAAATGGATAAGCCTAGTACTCAACCATTCTTGTATATAGTCTTTTGTCTCATCCTCAATGTAGGAAAGTGGTTCTCCCACTTTGCAACTTGTGTGAACAGTTTTGTGGTTGATTCTTAATCACAAAAGAATTTCTTCTCATGTAAACCCGTTGGCGTATTTTGTTGGGATCAAATAGAAGAAAATATATTGATGGTTTTGGCCCTTTGAAGTAAGGTGACAAATTCCTTGCCCCATGTTGGGTTATGAGGGGAGATTTGTATATAAACCCGTAGGCAGGCGTATTTTGGTAGGATCAAAAGAAGAAATCTAATCTATTGATGGTTTTGTCAAATCCCTTGGAGCCAAGGTGTAGGGTTACATCCGAAGATGTATCGGTTTGGTGTCGCAAGTTAGGTGACATCAATCTAGTAGGTTAAGTTACTAAACAAATACATACACGAATGATAGAATTACTAGTGCATGATTGTTTTGATATGCAAAAAGATGGGAAAGAAATTGTGCAGATACTTTGTATCAGAAACATTCCTATTTAACACTTGGAGATGTTAACAAAGAATATCAAATAATATATACTAGGTTTTATAGGAAATTATTATTTTGTAAGCTAATGGTAGTTTTCTCTTTAAGGATGGTTTTTAATAGCAAATAATTTTTTATATAAGAAATATATTACATATGAAGTATTTTTAGATAAAATGTTAGCAGAGTATGATGGTAATCTCAGTGAAGCAGTAAGAGTTGATGAGTAATGATTTATATTATGGCATTTATTTGATATCGATCTAAGCCAAGCATTTTGCAAGAGTAAAGTTAGAGTAATGTTTGTGATTGATATCAATCTCTTCTTATAACAGTAAAACATTATTTGAAAAATCTAAATATAAACTTTGTAATGATTTTTATACCATTTATTTTGTCACATACCACAATCAAATGGCAATAACGGTATTACCTCACACCATTTTGTTGCAAGTCTCAAGGGAATAAATATTTAGGAGATCTCTAAAAATAGGAAAATATAATAAATTTTCTGGAGTTTTGAAATGTTTCCCAAAAAATTATATAATAAAAAAATACAAAGACTTATAACATTTTATTAATTTTTTAAAATCTTATATGAAATAAAAATAAAAAATCTATAATTTTTGCCGAATTTTCTTTGTATATGGTATCAATATCCTTTTATATTTTAATGATTTTAAAAGTGTATTTTTTTTTTATAATTGGAGGAGGAAAATGAGATTATTTGGGATAAAATATCTATGCTTATGTTTACAGCATAATACTCTTACCATTAGATCAAGAGGTTATTAACAAAAATGTAAAAGATTTGTTATTTTAACTTTAGAAAAATATTTTAAATATTATGATTTTTTATTTTTATTTTCTTAGAATCCCCCCTCAACATTTTTTTTTTGGATTTTTTTGGAAGTTGTTTTAAAGTTTTTGAAATTTAAGTTTTTTTTTTAGATTTTAAATAATTGAGATAAATCTCAAAGCTATACATGAATTTTAAACAAATGTACACAATTATATATAAATTTTAATTGTTGTATTTTTATACATGAAATTTTTATTAGATTCGATTTTCATAAAACACTTACACATTTATCGTTATAGAATCATTTTAAGTTTACATATTGCATACACTAATAATTAAATTTATCTAATATATAAATAAATTGATCTATTTATTTCTTTAAATTTGTACTGTTGAATTAAAGTTAAAACTTCATGTATATATCTGAGCTATAATTAAAGTTTCATATATATGGTTGCATCAAATTAAAATTTATATATTAAATTACACATTAAATCAAAGTTCATGTGTAGTTTTAAGATATATTCCTAAATAATTTGTGTTAGTTTTAAAAAATTTACAACACTTGATTATTATTATTTATTATTATATATGCTTTTGGATTTTTAAAAATTGAATAAATCATAAATGGCACGTGTGATATATACCATAGAAATAGTTTACATCATTTTCAATTTTTCTTATTTTGCAGGAGTTTCAAGTAACACAAGAGCTAAATTAGGCTATTTACTTTTAAAGGGATTAAATTACTTTTTTAATTTATGGATTAAATTGCTTTTGACTTTCCGTACATAGAACTTATTGGTAGTAATTTTATATAATTTATAAAAAGATAATGTAATTTAAAGAATAATGATGAAATTAACAAAAATTATAAATAATGAGAGTTGAAAAAGTTATTTTACTAATTTTCAATTGCTACATTTTAATAGAAAATCAGACAAATAGGTCAAGATTTTCAAATAAAAAAAATACATGGATTCAATGTTTCAAAATTAAAATTAAAATATAGGGATTAAATTTTAAATTTTAAAAGAGTACAAGGATCTCTAACATATTTAAACCAATAAAAAAACTAAAAGTTCATATTTTCGTGTTTCCCAAACACACCATAATAAGTTTATAATTAGTATATTTATAAATATTTATATTATTTTTTGAATAATTTTTTTTATCATTTTTATGTATATCGAATTCTTTATTTAATATATTCCATGTTTAATAAATTATGATAGTTAACATAATCATTTATTTAAAGTATAATGTATGGTATATTTACGCCTTCTTAAAATTAGGAAAAAAATAAAAAAAATTAATGAGAATTACAAACAAACGAGAATTAAGAATTTCTTTTTCTTTTCTTAGGTTAAAGAGCCATTGTTGTTTCTCTTCCTTTTATCCAAATCAATTTCTCTAGCTTGGAAATGTTGTTTATTTTTTTTTAATTTTATTTTTTTTGCCAAATTATTAATTGAGTTGGACAAAAGATGTTGATGAAGTGCAGAGAATGAAAGCATAATTAGAATTGCTTTTTTATCACGTAAATTATATAAATATTATTATTTGAAGAATCTCATTATAGGTTCTGATCATATCTGTTTTTTTTATACAATGCTTATAACTATCCATAGCTTCTTCCCAACCCATAAATAGGAGGATAATGCGTTCTAACGTACTCTAACCCACGTCTTCTTGCATTGACAATAATGTTAATATCAATAAAAATTTTCTTTTTAGGGTAAACTACAAAAATAGTCACTTTTGTTTGCCTCAGGTTACATTTTAGTCATTTATGTTTGAAATGTTATGTTTTAGCCTCTTATGTTAGTATTTTGTTACGAAGTGATCACTGTGCCATTAAGTTCCGTTATCTCCCTACCGGTAATCCTACGTGGCAGTCCAACTAGATTTTAAGTCCCAACTTGAATTTCCAAATGGAATGAGAATAAATCTTTAATTAAATAAATTTAATTAATTAAAATTTTTAAATCCTAAACCTTAACTGAAAAACCCTAAATCCATTTCCACACACCTCTCTTCTTAATCTTTATCTTCATCTTCTTCCCTTTTGATTTCAATATCTTTAGTTACAAATCTGTCTCAAAGGTTGAATCTTTAAAACCCATTAACCCAAAAAAACTTAACGGGAAGAAGATATTAGAATCAAAGATATTGAATCTTTGGGTTAATGGGTTTTAAAGATTCAAGCTTTGAGACAGATTTGTAACTAAAGATATTGGAATCAAAAGGGAAGAAGATGAAGATGAAGAAGAGAGGTGTGTGGAAATGGATTTAGGGTTTTTCAGTTAAAGTTTAGAGTTTAAAAATTTTAATTAAATAAATTTATTTAATTAAAGATTTATTCTCATTCCATTTGAAAATCCAACTTGGCACTTAAAATCTAGTTAGACTGTCACGTAGGATTACCGTTAGGGAGATAACGGAACTTAACGACACAGTGATGACTTCGTAACAAAATACTAACATAAGTGACTAAAACGTAACATTTCAAACATAAGTGACTAAAATGTAACCTGAGGCAAACAAAAGTGACTATTGTTGTAGTTTACCCTTCTTTTTATTAGTTTTGAAATAATAAAACTAACCTGAACTAGGCTGGATGAATTTGTAGAAAGGTTTATTATAACTACAACAAAAAGAAAAAGTAAGATTTGTAGAGTTAGTAGGGAAGGTGAATCCTACTCAAAATCAAATGCATGTTTGAAGGCACAAATGGTGATCCTACCTTTATAGGTATTTATCAAGAATAGCAAAGCCAGGAAATGAAGAGATGTGTGGGAAATGCCAACTTGTGGTTCACCGCCTTCACCTTTCTAGCCATAGGTAGCCTTATAACTAGGATTACCCATTTTTGCCTAACTTTTTAATTATTTAATCCTCATCTTAATTGATGAAAATTAGAATTACCAACCATGCATCCAAGAAATTGATAATCAAGCTTGACATGATATCAACTAAGCCTAACATAATTGTTTAAAATGAAATGATATTAACCCAATTTTAATCTGTTGTGAAAGGGCATCTTAGTTGTCTCAACTTCTGAGGATTTAATGTCTACAAAACCCAAAAAGAAAAACTATAAATTATTTCATCCATTTGTTCGACAATATCTCATGGTGGATCTGACCTAAAACAACTTGATCGCACCACTTTGTCCCTCATGCTTCTGCTTTTGTTGATTCCATTATTTAATAAAGAATCATTGCCCTATTATTTAGGGTCGTCAAAAAGTTTGAAAAAATAAAATAAAAATCAATTTGAATCACAAAATTTAGTTTGAGTTTCGATTTTATTAAATTTGGGACGATTTTGATTTAATTCGATTATTATTTAAGTTTATCGATTTTTGACTCACAAGTTAGAAAAAATCATAATTTTCTAATGAAATTGCATGTTGGAGTAACTTTGATGATTGCGAATAACTTTAGTTATCAATTTGTGGTCGAATTTTCTCTAGGTAAGAAAAATATAAAATTGGATAACTTTAAGGGTCAATTAAATATTTAATCCAAAATAAATTTCATAAAGTGTATCTAAATAAACAAAAAAAAGAGAGTAAAAATATAGAAAATCGTTATGAGGTATGAGTAGACAAGGATTCTCAGTCAGATTATGATGATAAGTGAAATTAAAGTGGTGGTTAAGAAAAAGATGGTTATGAGGTATGAGTCCATGCCATAGGCATGGTACGCTCTGTAACCAATGTGGTCTCGTATCAGTTAATTCGTGAGATAAGTCGGTTGGCAACTAATCAAACGTGAACTAGAAGAGTTAAAGGCTAAAGGAGTATCAGATAAATTTCTCAGAAGTAGCAGATTTTGGATAAGACAACTCACTACTGATGTGACATTTACCAAGTTCCCATAGAGACTTGGGTTAAGTTAAAAGGACACTCGGGTTTGGTTAAGGGAGAGTTATCTTCCTTATTAAGAACTAGGGCTAAAGGCAGATGGAAATGCCTCCCTAAGATGAGTCTGAAACTCCAGTTTCTTGTTAGTGATTTCCCTCCCATTAAGGTACGTTCTGTGGTTCTGCTTGCTAAAGGAACACAGATTTGTAAGTATAATAATACTTAATGATACGATTGGTTTTAAAATGGTGATACATGTTACCCAAATGAGTTCTAAAAAAATGTCTCTATTTATCGAGAGCAGAGAAGGCTGTCACATCTGGATGAATGATGGATCTAGAGCCCAAATGGTTGATTTCATAAGGAAAGACTAGGTCTGAAGTTTATATTGCCTTTGAGGTTACCAAGTGAGTCCCTAAATCGACTCTTGCATGTAATAAGTATGTTTCAGAAACTTCTGTAAAATGTAATAATACCATGAAATTAAAACTAAAAAGAATATTGTGATGATTCCAATGAGTAATGTAAGAAATATGAGCTAGAGAGCATGTATTGCATGAAATTTGACGATCTGGGTATGAAATATGAATCCGGATTATACGCATGTTTACAAGTGTCTTGAAATATGTCTTTATGAGTGAGTCAATGTATAATAGGTTTATGTCTGTCTCTGGAGTTTTCTAAAGGGATCCGTCGTGACTAGATACATGAAACTTTGAAAGGATAAGTTCATGGGCATGACACCTATGAAAGGGCCATATCGTGTAAGACCATAGTTGGGCTATGGCATCATATGGGAAACTTAAAGGACAATTATTACTAAGTGTGGTTCTCTCTGTGTCCTAGGGCAATGAGGGAAAAACCTTATTAAGTGTAAATCTCTATAATTCAAAACACTAGAAAAAGGACAAGCCTTTGTGGCTAATATCTGGAAAGGTAAGCCTTTATGGCGAACCTCCTAAAGAACGTCTTTATGCAAAATCTCTGAAAGGAAAGCCTATGTGGTGAGTACTGAATGTGTAACACCCAAATCTCGAGTACCGTCGTCGGTTGGGATTCCGGTGTCTTCTATTCATTTTATACTGTTCATCTTTTACACATATCCGACTATTTACATCTTTATTCAATACAAAAATCATTTCTCACAATTTAAAACAATATCTAAACATAACATAATTTTGTCAAGGGTAAAATGGTATTTCTAACATTTTAGGGGACTTCTATCGGTACCTAATGATCAAGTATCGGTAGTAGTCAATTCAATGAACAATTCTAAACAGTGCAGATTTCTACCGGTACTTGTATTAGTTCTACCGATACAAGTATAATTTCTACCTATACATGTCATGCATCTACCGATACTAAAAACTCCAAAGAGCTAAAATTTCCATCCTGCAACTTATACCGATACAAATATGCAATCTACCGATACTTCTATACATACAACTATCGATACTCACAATTTAACTACCAATACAACTCAAGTCAGTGTACAACCTCTCTCCTACCCTGCACTTCTACCGAAACATACATGGGTTCTACCGAAACAAATATGCTAAATCTCAAGAATTATACCAAACACAAGTTCATTGATTTCATACAAGCACAACTTTTAACTATGCATTTAAGACAACACAAATATAAGATTTATGTCAATACAAGGTACTTAAAACAACATCCAACATTTCATCAAAACATAACAAAGTTTTTCACAAACTCATTGTATAGAGAAAAGGTAACATCATCCTAGTACATACCATATTAACCAAGTGATGTAAAAGTCTACCGAACAACTCCGAGATAGTGTGATGCTTCAAGATGATCCGATCTCCGAATAGCAAAATCGAATCTACGAAACAAATGCAAATCCAAGGGTAAGCACTTTAAGGCTTAGTAAGTTGATAAAGTTAACTAGATTTATCAAACTTTAATAGTTGTAAAAAATCTAATTAATCGAATGGAATACTGTGTATATCCGAGGTAAGTCTCACTCGCTTTTATTACTCACGATGACACAAAGTCATCGGACCCTTGTTCCACATTGAAACTCATTTCATTTAATACTCATGATGATATATAGTCATCAGACCTCTTGTTCCATCTAGGAATCCATAAATTCACGATGACACTTAGTCATCGGGCCTTTAATCCATAAAGGATTCATTTATTCATGATGGCACTTAGTCATCGGACCATTAATCCATAAAGGATTCATTCACTCATGATGACACTTAGTCATCGGACCTTTAATCCATAAAGGATTCATTTGCTCACGATGACACTTAGTCATCGGACCCTTTCATTTATAGCTCGAACCCGTTTATCCTCCGTATTTCCTTCATTCACGTCTTCCACAAGTTCGATTACCAATTCATCTCACTACAATAGTTTACATTACAAGAATATGCAATTTAAGTTAGAATTTAACCATACGAACTTACCGGACTAGGTTGCAGTTGTGAATGGATTCTAGGGATTGTTCCGCTAATTTTCATTTTCCACGATCGATGGCACGGTCGTTGTCTACATTCACAAATCATTCAATTCTCACATTAAATTACATAATTTAGTCATTCAACACAATTTAGTCCCTTTTAGGAAAATTATAGTTTTACCTCTAATAGTTTCATTTTATTCAATCTACTCCTTTCAACAGAAAACATGCAAAACATCCATTCTCCCACACAACTAACCATAGTCTAATTCTTTTGGGTAGCTATCCAACCCATTTACATATCTATTTTCACAACAATACATATAATTTTACCAATTTTACATTTTAGTCCTTTAACCCTAATCTCATCAAAGATCACTTTACAAAAAGATTTATCCCAAGTATCAAACATTCAAATACATCAAAAGCTTTAAAAAACAAACAATTTCAACAATGGCAAGTTTTTTAACGTTTGGCAGATTCACAAATTAGTCCTTGCATAAGCTAAATCAAGCTAATACGGACTCAAAAACATAAAAATTACTAAAAACGATCAAGGTTTACTTACTCAAATCAAAGATCAAAGATTGAATATGCAAACCCTAGTTTTTTTCCTTCTTTTCCGTGGAGAAGATGAAGAAATAGTGAATTTCTTCATTTTTTCTATTTTAATTCATATATATAATCAATGGCAATTTTGTAAATATTAAGACTTTTATCATTAAGCTTTAATTAACCATTTTTAACCTTAATTAAATGTATTTACTCTTAATTTAACCCTACCAATCCACTAACTTATATTCCTTTGGTTAATTTACTTATTAAGTCTTTCTAATTTAACAACTATACTTTTATCATTTTTATAATTTAGTCCTTTCTATTCAATTAACTATCTAATCAATGATATTTTCGAATCATAATTCATACGATGCATATATCACTAAAAATATTTAAAAATAATAATTTTACGACTTGACTCGTCGGAGTTGTGGTCCCGAAACCACTGTTTCTGACACTACTGAAAATCGAGCTGTTACAGAATGAAAAGGAATGCCTTCGTGGTAAAACTTTGTAAGGAAATGTCTTTGTCACGATCTCTGTTAAAGGAACGCCTTTGTGGCAAAACTCTAGACGGGAAAGCCTTTGTGGCGAGTACTAAACATTACGAAAAGCTTTGGTGGCAAAACTCTGTTAAAAGAAAGTCTTCGTGACGATCCTCTGAAAGGAACGCCTTAGTGGGAAACCTATGAACAAGACGACCTTGTGGCGAAGAGGAAGGAAGCCTTTATGGTTGTCTTTGTTAAAGGATCCTTTGTGGGTATTTAAATAAAGAAATCAACCTTGTGACAACTTTTGGAAAGATACGTCTCTATGGCAAACCTCTAGAAAGGAAAGCAGGAAATTCATGACAAATTTTGAATGAATGGCATGTAAAGAACTATGAAAGAATGGCATGTATGGCTCTATGATGGAAATGTAAGTCTAGTGTTCTGAAGAGATGATAAGTATGAATAACACTGAAGGTACGATGAGAAGAAACCATGTATGAAATGGATCATGAAGGAATAGTCTACGTGTATACGCGGCGAACTCTGAAAGTACAGTAAGGGTAATGAACTCTCTGTTAAATGGTTGGAGGATTCAACCACACCTTGAGAGTAATTTATAAGGTTAGTAAATGTGAAATTATATGTTAAGTTATTAATAAGACGAACAAGGTGGTTAAGGTTTGTAATAAGATGAGATTTCAAAAGGGACATAGAAGTTAATGATGTTGTAAATATAGTACACTTGTAGTACTCGGCTGTATGTGTATGGGCCGTGCTCTGGAAAATTGACAAGGTAATGCTTTAATGAACGTGAAAGTAAGGTAAGTCCGTAAAGGTATCAAGAGAAAGGAAATGGCCTCAAGAAAAGAAAGATGATTCAGTAAGATGATGATAGTCTCAATGATGTACCCACCAAAGGTGAAAGGAATGATTAGAAATACATAAAGGAAATGTGAAACAACAATGTATTGTAATACAATGAAACAGGTATATAAGAATTTTCTCACTAAGTTCTTATGAACTTGCAAACGTTATTTCCTGTTTTATGTTATAAAGAGTATGCGCTGAGAGACGATGCCAGGATTGCACCAAAGGAGCGACGACCTGGACTGTTATGCATATAGAGGAAGTTAAGTGGCGTGTTAAGATTGCGCATAAGTTCATTGAGTAGCATTTAAATATGTACACAGTAAGGCGAGAAACTTAAATAGAGATCACTAAATTGTATTACCATGAATTGTAATAGTAACCATACATTGTACATTCATAAGAAATTCTGTCATAGCCATAGATAGAAACTTTACATACGCAAAATGCAAAGCAAAATTGAAGTTACATTTGTTATAAGGCGTAACACCCAATACTCAAATCTTGTACATCGAGTTCGGTGGAGGGCATTACACAGAGCAAGTAACTTTAACATTTCGAATGACCAAAAATTTAGTTACATTAGTTGGGAGATTTCTGAATTACCTCTACAATCATGTAAATTTCAATTGCATCCCATCAAAATAATTCTCCTCGTCATGGAATGTTCCCAACAAAGCATGGGGTACTTCCAACAACAAGAATGAACTATTTACAATTAATTTAATCAAGATAGTTGGATAATTTGACAATAAATACCATATCAATGTATTTGGCTTGACCTTGTCACCTATTGATGTCGAGGTCCTTAATATTTTCTTTTACTTATCTTAAGGGATTCTAAATCGATAAGATTTTAAATATGAAAACGACTTCAATACTTATAAATATCGATGTCATATCATAAATTTTTTAATAATTATTATCGAAAAATCTGTAATAAAAATCAATATTTTAATAAAATAGTAATGATGACCTATGAAAGTAAAATAAATTATGATTGGAGTTGTTGAATGTGTGAAAGCAAGCCTAATTCTAATAACCAATTGTTTGAGCAAAGCGTGAGGTAGGGAACATAACTTATCTTCTAATTAGATCATATAATGTAATATAATGGTCGCATGAGACATTATCTAAAGTAAAATTAATAATAATTTACTAGCATAGGTGGGCAAACATCGATTCAAGTACTTTTTGGGGTTTAAATGCTTATAGATATGGAAGAATCATTAATTAAATCTCATTTGACTAGCTTCTAATCTTTTTCATTTTTTTTAAATTTATAAGTGGCCATCCTTCTCTCTCTTTTTTTCTCACTGCTTCATACAACAATGATTGCAAAATATATTTTGATGGATAGAATTCTTTTACACAATCAAATAATATTATTTTTTTAAAATAATTTTATCTAAATTTTTTAATGAATTATAATAATAAAATAAAATTTAAACATTAAATGCGACTCAAATTCGATAAAAAATAAATAATGATTGATGACGATCTATGTGAAATCTATGGATTCCATCCAAGTCAAAACCATATTGGAAAAGACAAAGCTAAAGTCAAAATGGTTTCCACCTTCAAAGTGCGCGTGTGCATGAACATGCGGCTGGAGAGAGACAAAGAGAGCATTACTTCCATTATATCTGTGTTATAATATATTAGATTATAGTGATTTTAAAAAAAAATAAATATATTTTTAAAAGTTACATTAAAAAAATATTATGAATTTTGGGTTTTAAATCTCTATTTTTTTTAGCTTTTACATGAAAAAATATAAAAAATAATAATCAAAATATAATTGTTATTGTTTTAAAAAATAATTAAGTATTTATTAATTTCTAATGAAATTGAAATCGAATTAATGAGTAATACAAAATCAATTAATATTATATAAATATTTGACTAAACAATTAGAAAGTAAAATTGAATCGACACTGACTAAGAAATAGAATAGAAATATAATAAAGCACATGGTGAAACTGATATCGTGGGCTAATAAGTATTTGTGAAGAACAAGAACAATAAAAAAAAATACCCACTTCTCATAAAACTACGTGCTTAATTCTTTTATTTCAAAAATAATGATTTTTTTTTCATATTTTATTTATTTATCTAGGTAAAAAGCTACCCACTTATTTCAGTCTGAGGAAAATACCCACCTTTAATTTTTTTTTATTTTAAATTTTAAAGAGGTCAACTACCTTTAAGAAATATTTTCAAACAGGATTATCATTGCAAATGAATACAAGTGAGGACAAAGTTTGCCAACTTTATTTTTTACTTATTTCTTTTTCATATTAATTCCATCATCTCTTCTAAGGATAATTTTTTAATATATTAATATATATTTTTTATTTGTAAGCTTATTGTGCGCCTGCACTTGAATGATTACTAAAAGGCTTTGATGAGCTTTTAGACGAATCTTCTCAATACATTGCATTCTTTTATGATAAAAAAATTAGGGTTTGCAGAATCGATGGGTTGATTTGGTTGAGTGTATTTGTTATTTTAAGTATGATTTAAATTTAAATCGTATTAATTACGTTATTATTAAAATTTATTTTTTTTATAATTTATAAAAATAAAATAAAATTTAAGTTTGATATCAAATTTTAAATTAATGTTATTCAAATTCGAATGTTTTTGCAACTCCTACTTTAAAGCTTTGCTCATTCCTACACTTAATTACTTTCTCGTCTCCCTACCAATTTTTATTATATATTAGCGAAAACTTTTAATTTCGAAATTAAAAAGTTATGATTTATTTTAACTAAAAAAAAATAAATAATTTTTATTTATAAAATTAAAAGCTTCATCATTGATGTACCAAGTTATATAGTATCATGTTAGATACATAATTGATTTTCTTCTCGATTTGAAAAAAATCCATTTACTCTTTGAGATTTAAAGATACATGAGTAAGCTACAATTATGATTACTCAATTATTGGTAATTTTATGCTTTAGTTATTCAATTATAAAAAGTTACAATTTGATAATTTAATTATTTGAAACTATTTATTTAATTTATCCTTCCGTTAACTTGCTAACAGATGGCGTGAATCAGGGGTAAATTCAAAAGGGTTGGTAAGAGTTCTGTCCCTCTAAAATGAAAAAAAAATTATTTAGGTTCTTGATAATTTTTATAATTTTAAATTAGTAAAAGTAAAATTACACTTTGACTCCTTAAAATGATAAAATTTTGATTTAATCTTTTAAATATTGTAATTTTACTATCATAAAAATTATAATTTAATTTCGCCCCCTAAAAAATTTTTTGGTTTCGTCCCTGGCATGAGTTATTATTTCTCAAATATATTTGGGCGGGTTATACCATTAGGCACCCAATTATTTGTAAGTTTTTATTTTGATTACTTAATTATAAAAAATTACAAAATGATTAGTAATAGTTTGATGTCATGACACATTAACCCATAAACTTAATAGCTAATTTGGTCATTAAACTATAACAAAAATATCAATTTGGTACTTTTAAGTTTTTTAACAATAAATCCAAAAAATTCTAAAATTATCAAAATATCCTAAGAAAATGAAAATTAATAATTTATTTTTCTAAAATTATGAAAACATTTTTAAAAAATTATGCAAAAAACTTGTTAAAATTTTAAAAATTCAACAGATTCTAGTTTTTTTTAAATGCCTAAAATCCCATTTCCTTCTCTTCATTTGATGATGAACAAAGTAAATCTAGGTTCTTTTCCTATTCAATATTTTTTTTAATGGTTTTTATTTCAGAAGTAAGTTGAAGATGATCAATATGATAAGAGCACAATGTATCTTTTATCCATTAAATGAATTTTAAATAAAAAGACTAAGTTACCCTTTGTTAATTACTTATTATTCTATTTATTATTTATTGTTTTCATTCTTTTTATCTAATACTTTTCAATCTAAAAATATAAAATATAATTAGTTATAAAACTATTTTAATTTACTTTTAAATTATATTACATTTTGCATTATGCTCTAATATAAAGAAGATAATTGTCTGATACAATGACATTGAAGTTTTTTATTTTTAATTCCACATGCGAGATTAAGTAATTGTCACATGCCCTTAAATTGTATTTAAAAATATAAGGATTAAGGTGTAATTTTTCCATTATATTATAGGTGAATATTAAAATTTTTCAATATACTTTATTTCATTGATATTTGTCATTTTATTTTGAAAATGTGAGTAAATTTATCATTCAAGTTTTATGTGATTGAAATTTACTATTAAACTTTGAATTTCATTAAATTTTGCCACTAAATTTGATTGTTTTAATTAAATTTTACCACTCAATATATATTTTGATGATTTAAAGACATTAATAAGAAAATTTCTCTCAAATATTTTATTGGATAATGTACACCAACAGTCACTCAATTTTGATTTCAATAACAAAATAGTCACTTAACTTTTAAAAAATAACAAATCAGTAATTAACGTTATCGAAAAATGACAAATCAATTACTCATTAACATTTTTTATTACAGGCCTAACGGGATAGGTGGCATGACTAGTTAACTAGCTGACGTGACCAGTTAACTTGCCACGTTGGACAAGGAGCCGAAGGGTTTAAGGTTTGGACGGATTTAGGGAAAATAAAAGAAAAGATGGATTGAGATTAAAGAAAAAAAGAGAAAGGATTGATTGAAATTAAATAGAAGAAAATGAAATCATCTGCCTTTTAACATTTTAGAGTTTAGTGTTGGACAAATGAAAGATTGAAACTTTCAAGGTAAGAGTAAGATTGAAGGTTGAAGAATTGATATTTTGAGTTTCGAATTTAGAAATAAAAGAAGAAACAAAAGAAAAGTTTCCACAATAGCACAAAAACGACATGGATTTTAAATTGGTATGGGGCATCAATGGTATGGAACAAAAACCCAAATTGAAAATAAAAAACTAAGGCAATGGTATGTAGAAAAAATAGCAAAAACTTACTCTTGAGTTCATCTAGCCAACGGCCGACACTATTGAAGGTAGTTCTACGACTAATATCATTAAACAATAATAGAATCGATAGCACCTCTGTAATAAGTTGGAATGACAAAATTTGAGCTTTGACTTCTTCACCGTCAATTCTCATGCTTTGATTATATTCAACGATTTAAATAAGGGATATTATTTTATGCTAAGTAGAATAATTAAAAACACAATATTCAAGAATCCAACGAATGATTTCAGTGAAAAGAGGATGATATTCATTCGAAAAGATTTGAGTTCGAGCACCTGTATGTGCAAGTTGTGTACGTTATCGAAAAATTAAGTAAGTATAAACAGATATTACCATGTAATCACACCGATATATTAAAACAATAACATTCAAAACTAATTAAAAATTACTTGCATATGATGTTAGAAACTAAAAATAACAATATAAAAGTTTATGACTCCTCGAAATTGTTATCATTCCATATAACCACAATAGTTTTAATGTTTAATTATAAATTTAATTTCTCTACAAAAATTAAAAAGTTAACCTATTTATTTTAATTTATAAAAATTTAATCATTTTATTTTACAAAATTAAGAAGTTAATCCAATTAAATAACATTATTAACATTGTCATCAAATTTGTAAATTAGAAATCATCAATTAAACAGTATATATGCAAAGAATTAAAATAATAATAATTATTAATTTATATGTAATAAATTAAAAATTTATTTAATTATCATTTTTACATTTACATTTTTTACATTTAATAGTACTTTTACTACTTATAGATACCAGTTAAGGATTTTTAATTACTAAATTAGAAAAAGTTCATTTAATAATTAGTTTCACTAAATAAATGTAATACTTATATATATATATATATTTCCTTCAACATCACATTAACCAAAAATTGATTATAATATTTAACTAATGTCGTTATGCACTAATTAACATTTAATTATTTAACTTTAAAAACACAAAATTGAAATTCAGAGTTCGATTTCTCTTCAGTCTCCACTGTGCTTGAAAAAAATTTCCCGCAACCATATAAATATTTATATTTGATGTAAGATTAATAGTTTATAAATTCATATATTAACAATAAATCAAATAATGCCATGCCAGAAAAAAAGAATTTGTATTTATTAAAAAAAAATGATATGGCAACATCTGATTTGTTGATAATATATGAATATATATGCTGTTAACGCATCAAATATAAACTTTAACGTGCTTCTATTCAAACTCAAAAAGATTTCCACCTCAAATTCAGCACGCTTTCAGTTGGAAGGATCCTCCAATGGCTTCAAATACACTTGAACTCCATATTTAGGCTTTATTGTCATGACGACGACCGGAGCATGTCGATAATGCTCTGAAATCGTGAAGCTAAATCGAGAAATCAACATCGCTAAGATGATCTTCGCTTCCATAATTGCGAAAGATTGGCCGATACAATTCCGAGGGCCAGCAGCGAAGGGTATGAAATGGCGACCGGCTGCAAAGGGTCTTGAATTAAACCTCTCTGGATTGAATTCATTGGCATCTTTTCCCCATAATTCTTCACTGTGATGGATGGCCAGCACCGGTATCCATAAGGATAGTCCCTTGGGGATAAGCAGGTCCCCTAACTTTATGTCCTGGAAAGCCATTCGAGGCAGCACTGTTGCTGGTGGATATAGTCTCAGTGACTCATTTATAACCATTTGTAGCTACAAAATCAATTTTAAAAAAATCAAACTAAGCCAAACAAAATCAAACCCAACATTATGATTTGAATCGAATTTTAACTTTATTAGTTTTTCTTCTTCTTTTGACACCCTATTGTTCAACCTTAATCGTTTGAACCTTTTTCTGGGTGCTGATCAACAACTGTAATATTATACTTAGGCCAGCGAAGCAGCTAAAAAAGTATAATAATTTGGGGAGGGGGGTTGTTTAGGCATTCTTTATAGCAATAAAAACAGTATGGAAGGTACAAATTCAAGAAGTGGAGAGCTATGAAGAGCTAGTTGTTGAGTGTATAATCTATGGTGGAGACTACCAATTTCATGTTATATCTTTGCTGGATCCCTTTTAAATTGCTTTGTCTCGTGGAGACAATCCTTTAATATTCTATGGTTTTATATTCAAATATGCATGCTTTGGGGGGTCTTATGATAATCTAAGAAAATGGGGACGAGCCAACTAGGATTTGGGTGTACTATGTTATAAAAATAATGCAATTCAAACAAATAATATAGGATGTTTAATTAATTACCAGAGTGAGTTTGGGGAGATGATCAAGAGAGGGGACTCCTTCATGGCAGACCTTATTCACCTCGTCTCGAACCTTTTGTTGCCAATGATGGTTAGTGGCCAATAACATGATAGTCCACGTAAGTAAAAGAGCTGTTGTTTCATGGCCGGCAAAGAAGAATGTCTTACATTCATCCATTATCAACTCCAAATTTATCTTAAATTTGCCTCCCCGTCTCTCCTTTTCCATCTCATTCAGCAATATGCCTAACAAATCATTCCCATACGAACTGCTTCGTCCGATCTCCATACAATCTTTTCGGCTTTGTATGATCTCCATTAGTAATCTCTCTACCTCCATTTTCAATGCCTTTATTTCTCTGTTGTATTTAGTCGGGAAAAACCTGTCAAATGTTTATCAATTTATTACACCTTTGTCTCTCATTTTACCTTAAAATGAAACCGTCCGATGCGTGGAATATGCATTGAACCTGGAAAAAAATAGGTACTCACCGGCTTCCGGGAAAGCAAAGGTGCCTGCTGGCCTGAGCACAACGGTGTTGCAGAGATGTTAAAAGATGGAATATTTGCTTGCCTTTTTCATAACTGGTATCGAATTCGGTTCTTGCGATTATATCGGCGGTGAGTCTAGTCATGTATTCGCCGATTTCGAACTCGTTTTGGCCAGATTTCACTTCATTTAGAAGTGATTGAAGCATGTGTTTAGTGCATTCCACCATGTGTGTTGAATAACTCTGTTGAATTCCAATTCCAAAGTATCAGAAAAGATAAAATTATAGACTTGGAGCTTAGTGGAGACCCAGACGGTCATCACCCATAAAAATTTTATTTAATCCTTTGAAAATAAAAAATTAAAGAAATTGCAGTAAAAATATACAATTTAATTCCACTTTCAAAAAAATTTAGGCTCCGCCACTGCTCGGGAGACCTTTTTCTTTGTTTGGGGTCCAACCTGTTTCAAGTCCAGAATGATGAAAAAGATAAAATGAAGGTAAAAAGTATACCAGTTTACCTTAAGCCTATCTCCCATGAATGCTGGAGCAGCAATATGTCGTTGATGGTACCATTCTTCGCCGTTGGCCATTAACAAACCTTTACCAGTAAAATGCTTTGAGCCTTGCTGTTGCAGCCATGATTTGCCTGTCACAAGGTGGTGCTTCGTCATCAGTTCTTTGATCAATTCTGTCTCTGTCAAACACATCCTTGGCTCAATCCCGTGCCAGTATATAAATCTTTTCCCTGTCAGATTTTCCCAGGAAACAAACACCAAGTTAGCTGTCTGAAAAATTCACCTAATATGGTGAGATTTCGTTACCATATATATACACGTATATATGGCACTATATAAATATTTTTTCCCAGAAAAAGAAAAACTGTCAGCATATATTTCTGGCATTACCATAGGAGTTAGACCACTTGACGTAATGTGGCAGAAGGCGGCCGACGACATCGTGGTGGATTCCGTTCATATCATTTACGGTGGCTTGGGAGGTTAGAGTAACCATCTCAATGATATTACCCGTTAATCTCCGGGTTTTGGGGCCACGAACCCCTTGTTTTTGCATCATGTTCTTGATGCGTCTAGGGATCAAAATGTAACAGTGGATAGTGTCAAAGACAAGTTTGAACACCAATGAAATGAATAGAACGGAAAGGGTCATCAAGCACACCACCATAGCAGCCATGGCAGTGATCTCTGCAAATCAATAACTTCAAGTTATATAACTAATATATATGTGAATATATATATAGTTTGTGTGCGGAGAGAAAGATAGTGGAGGAAGGGAAAATAGTATTTGGTGGTTTAATGATCACAACGCATAGTGGGAATTTATAGTACAAACAAAGGGCCATGATGAATATTTTTTTAAAATGAAAATTAAGAAAAAAAATTTAAAAAAAATTGGCTTTTTTTAACGAATGAATTGGATTTAGGGTTAGCATACATAGCATACGTTATATTTAAGTTTAATTGAATTAATCTCGAGTCAATTAGATATTTAATTCAGTTATTAGTAGAAATTTTAAATAATATATATATTTATTATTTTTAGAGAAGTAACATATAACTATTTTTTTAAAATTATTTCTCTCTTTAAAAATTAAAATTAATATAAAAAGTATAATTTTCCTCTTTAAAAATTATGGCGAGTATTTAACTGGATGGATGAAAATGGTAAATTATGAGTTTCATGGAATAAACTATTAAATGTGTAGTGGGCTGGTGGAAAAAAACCATTAAGGTAATTAGTGGATTCTTTTTAAAAATTTGAAATTTTACTGAGAAAATATATAATTATTTTTGTGAAATGATAACTTTTTATTTGAATTACAAAAGGAGGATCAACCCTTAATAACAACACGACTTGAACCTAGATTAAACCTGAAACGATGAACAGTCTGACTATCAGGCCAACACACGGTTTCTGTACTTGTATGTTTCAATCTTTCATTTTTTAAGTTTTATAATGAGATATTATTGGCATATTGAATGCAAAACCAATTTTTATTAAATATATATAGATGAATATTTGAAATATTGTTGGTGTAATTTTTTTATTTTACAAATAGTACTAAAAAATTATTATGAAAAAAAAATACTTACTTTTATAATAAGACACTTATCAATTGAACTTATATAAAAAAAAATATCAATGTTTGGCCCTCATACGGAAAAATATTGAACTTATTTAGTATTTTTGAGTTGGTTATGTTTTTTCAGATTATTTAACTTATAAACACACACTTACCATACAAGTGAAATGCAAAAGCTTGTAATAATTGATTTATAAAAAATAATGTAAATATTAAATGCGATACATTATAAATGTTGAAATCCAACTAAATGTATATAAAATGATAAAATTATTTTTAAAATAATACAATTTATTATGTAAAGTAAGGGTATTTTTGTTATTATCTAATTCTTTTTTGAATTCAACAAGTGGCTTTAGTGGAAAAGAAGATGTTGTTCATCTTAGTAATCTCGGGATCGAGCACCTGTGTATGCAAAATGCGTGTGCAAAATGCGTGTGCATTGTCAAAGGGTTAAGAATGTATGAACAAATACTATCATGTAATTACACCAATATATTCAAAAAAAAATTGATTGTGTTGATATCACAAGTCAATTGGTCATCAATTTAGTTGAAAAATGATTAAAGATTCCTCTACTTAAAAAGTAACAAATATTATTACGAGGATGTTTTTATATTTATATTTTTACATGAAATTTATAAAAAAAAATTTAAAATATATATTAAATTCATATTGCTTGAATTGGTGATGGGAATTCTACCACATAGGGTAAAAATGCCAATTTTTTTACCAACAAATGTTTGGAAGAAGTGGAAGTGAATTTCTTTCCCATGCATTTGGAGCAAGTTCGACTTCTAGAATCATCATTGTTGGGAAGATTTTAGCTGAATATCACCCTCAATTCGAATAAAACTAAACTTAAATCGTAAAATGGATAAATACACATGTGGTTATATATAAAAAAAAATGCCAATGTTTGGCTCTCATATGAAAAATCAATAAGCTTATTTAGTACTATTGAGTTGGTTATGCTTTGTCAGGGCATTTAATTTATATCGAATTTATATTAAATTTATTTTTTTTAAAAGATTGATTGAATTATCAAAAATTTGTAGGGTGAAGTGTAATGAAGTGCAATTAGAGATCTATTTAATTTTTTTGGGGTATCCAGATTAATATTTTCAATTAGAATGATTTATAGTTGGTTTGGTTGGACTGATAAAATGAAACATCCAGGCTCCGTTTAGAAAAAAAAACTCAATCAATAATACATTTATGATTATCGCCTATATCATAATCATAAATCTTTTTTATTTACAAATTCTAAATAGAAATAATTATATAATAGTATATGTTCATATTTTCTTAACCATTTGACAAGGCACACACACCTTGCACACACAGGTGCTCGAACTCAAGTCTCCTAAAATAAATATCATCCTCTTTGCCATTGGAGCCACTCATTGAATTCAAAAATTCCGGTATTTAAAAAAGTAACAATTATTATTGTAATAGTGTTTTTAGCTTTTTATATTTTTATATGAAATTTATAAAAAAAATCCAAAATAAATTAGAAAATGGTGAGGCTTTAACCTAAAACACCAAAAACTCCAAAGTTATGATTTTTTTCATATTTAGGTTTTTTTTGTAATTTTTTACAATTTTTTTAATAATTTTTCATCCACATTATAAATGTGTGATGAATTATTAAAATAAACATTTAGCATTTAATTATTACATGTAATATAGTTTAACTATCTCATTAGTCACTTTAAAATTAGATTTTTATTTTGATCACAACCATTAAATTAACCAAATTAATCATTTCACTATTAAATTTATTTTTTATTTTTTAATAATTAGTTATGCATAAACCCGATTTTTATTAAAAACGTAAATAAATAACGTCTTTTTCATCTGCCAAGTTATAATTAAATAGTTAGGAACAATAAATTGATATTTAAACTAAGTTTTCTACTAAATAAAACAAATGTTTTAACATGACTGTTTTCAGAACTTCGATAGTTCTCTGGGTCACTTCGGTAACTAATGTAATCTTCTGAATTCGGATCTAGCATCTAGGCCAGGTTGGAGAGATTACACTATTCATACTATCGGATGTTGGGATAGCTGCAATTTTGTGTATTACAAAGTGGTCCAAATTAGCTTCAGAGAGCTCGAACTCATGTTCTCCTGTACTGACAACAATATTAACATTAATCGAGTTAAAACTCAATCAACAACCTTATTCATATTATTGGGTGTTGGGATAGCTGCAATTTTGTGTATTACAAAGTGGTCCAAATTATCAACATATCTCTCCCAAGACTAGCTACCATCATTTGCCATCATCTCACATACCCAAACATCCTACTTTTTTTAGGTTATTTATAATAGTTTGTCACTTTACTAGAGCTGGTTTTCTGCATCCCCTAGTTGATCTCCAAATAAAGTTATGAACAAGCCTCTCTCTTACATTACTAAATCTTTTTAGAATTATAGCTAATTACATAAAATAGTTAGGGACTGTCAGGATCATTGATTTTGCCCGTGTAACTCTTCGGAGGAAGGAAAGTTGTCTTGCATCCCATCCACTGAGTTTAACGGATTTTTTCAATTATTAATCGGTATGTGTTTTTCGTAATTCTCTTGTGAAAGAGAGGGATACCCAAAAAAGTACCCAAGTCTCTTAGTTTCCGATAGCCAAGCTTGTCAGCTAATTTTCATAGCAACATCTTTAACATTAGAGGAAAATAAATTTTGGTCTTCTAGCTATTAACCTTATGACTTGAAAATATACCAAAATTGCTCCAAAGTATCTCAAATATCATCTACATTAGTTAAACGTATCAAATCATCTGGGTGAGCAAAAAAATTAACCAAATCGAAAACTGACCCAAATTAAGGTATGTGGATGGTTTATGGAATGCAAATTCAAAAATCACGATTACTTGAAATTGAATCAAATTCTATTTTTTATTTAATATATAATTAATTTTAATTTTTATAATATAAAAATAAATGTTTTATATTTAAAATTATGAAAATAATTTAAAAGTTCTTGAAAATAATTTTTTTAAAAATGTTTATGAAAAGAACTTTGAAATTTTGTCAAATAATATTTAAAAATCATAAAACAAAGCTAATTTTATCAAAACAAATGAAAATAAAAGAATTAATATAAAAAAAATGAGAATTAAACCAAACTAAATCGAATTATGATGGATAATTAAAAAAATCTAAAAAACCTGACCAAATTGAATCGATATCATCCATGTAAAGACTAGATGAAAGCTTATCGGTCCATATCTTGGAAACGCAAAAGGTTTTCATTTGCTCTGGACAGCTTGATTGTTGTTGTGCCTCAAATGCTCCATCTTTAAAATAAATAAATGAGGTGAACGTCGGTCTTTCTGTCTAATTCCTCGAGATGGTATGAAACCCTTAGAAAGAAACTCATTCCATAAAATTTGCACGGATGTTGAGGTAACACATGGCTCCATCTGAAGGTCCGCTTGAATAGTAGGATGTTTTGAATAAATCTATAGGTCCGAAAAATAAATTTAGACAAAAAATAAAATTTATTTTTAAAACATATTTTTTTGAATTTTTAAAAAATTTACATTTTTTACATTTTTAAAAATTATTTGAAATAATTATTTTAAAAATTATTTTTATTTTTAAATTTTAAATAGTTCTTAATTTTTCACAAATTTTATAATTGTTATATTTTTTATTGAAAATAAGAAAAAACTTTTATTTTTTAAACATTTTTTTGTGCTTGTTTATGTAGTTTTCAAGAATAAGGATCAAATTAATAAAAAAAAACTGTAAATGTTGGGTGTTAAAAAGTTATTTTACCTTTTTTATAACAGCCACATTAACAATTCTAACGGCAAAATTGACAGAGTGAATAAAATTTTAAAATAAAAAAATATAAGAGCTCAATGTCTCAAATTTAAAATATAAAGAGTAAATTTTAAATTTTAAAAAAGTACAAGAACCATAGAAATATTTAAACCAATAAAAAATTACAGCGGTGTCAAATAGTTATATTAGTGGTATTTAAAAATTGAAATGAAACCAAAATTTTATTTAAAATTAAATCAAAGCCTAGTATATATATTAAATAAATTATTTTAGTTATTAGGGTGTAATTATTTACAAAAATTGTATATTGAATATACTGATAAGAAATATTATACTCGAGAAAACTTTTAAGTATTTAAACTTAAAAAAAAAAAATTATAAACATTAAAATTATAATCGAGTGTACAGCAAACTACTTTGAACTGAGATAAAAAAATAGATTAAATTCACAATTGAATCAAATTTTAATATTTTTATAAATTTTTAATAATGTATTTAATTAAATCAAATCTAAAATCAGACTTAAAAATATGTACTAAAAGGTTGGATTTCCTGTTGAAGTCCAAAAAGGAAGAAGAAAATGTGAAATAAAAAATTTTCTGAAAAGCTAACTGTTTAACTACCTTTTATGAAAGTTGATGCGTAGTAAGAGTTATTAATAAAGAAAATCGTATCATCTTTGGATTTGTTCTATCTTTTGATTCTTTCAACGTATTGGATTTGCTGTTTGAAACATAAGATATACATTCAGTGAACTATTCCGGCGGCAAGTCGGTGCGTAAAAAGATATTGTAATTATAAAAGACAAAAGTAGTTTGAATTAAAGATTAAACAAATGTCACCGATGACGGAAAGTGATTCTATGATCATCAAAGAATATAAAATCGATTACGTTTTCATATCGTCGGGGGGGGAGGAATTTTTGGTTAATCAGTCAAAAACAATTTCTGTTTACTGTCGGCAATCACTTTGATGATGGAGGCGAATACATTTTACATGTGATAATTGGCAGTTCAAGCTACAACTCACAAACATTCAGGTTAAACATGATTCTTTACTTGTAATTACATACCTTACCCGCAATAACCGTTTAGTGCCGAGTGTAGTGCAAATCTGATTATAAGTCGGGTTATTCGTCTAGATTTGAAACTCTATTCAAAAAATAAGAGAATTTTAGTAAAATTATATACTCAAAAAATAGGTTTGGACAATAAATAAGACCCGTTTTTAAAATGGATCGAGCCTTGGGTAGAATTTTTTGGCCAGACCTTTCCCAAATCAATTGTTTTGCTACAGTTTTGTTATTATTTCGCTATTATAGAAAAGTTATTTTGTTGTTATTGTTTAAATATTGTATAATTTTTGTTTTATTGTTAATTTTGTTACTATTTTAAAAGCATTTGTTTATTAATTTGTAACTATCTTAGTATTATTTAAGTATATATTTTTAAAATATAATTTTAATTTGTTGAGAAATATTTATTTTAATATTTTTAGTGTATTTGATGTATTATATTTTTATATTTATTTTTATAAAAAAATAATCTCAAAAAATTAATACGAGAGGATAAAATTTTAGGCTCATTTTTTAGATCGGACCTAGAAACTAAACTTAAAATTTTGCATCGACCCGACTTGGTCTATGATCAAGTCAAGTGTAGGGGCATCTAATAGGAAATATTCAGTATCTTCATGATACATTTTATTTAAACATGTGCTTCATATAGGAAAGAGTTAATTACACTAAATATCTCTAAATTATTATCTTTATTTTAAATTGGTCCTCAATTTAAAAAAAATTAATTATATAAAAATAATTAAAAAAAATTAATATAAGTGAGTCGAGCCAGACTCAGGTTTAATTTTTTTAAACTGGGTTGGGCTTATGCAAAATTTTAATCCTATTTTTGGGTCGAGCCTAGAAAACGAACTTAAAATTTTACATTAACTTGACCCGACCTATTATCAAGTCTACTGTAGAGGCATCTAATAGGAAATATTCAATCTCTTTATGCTACATTTTATTTAAACACGTCCTTCGTATATGAAAGAGTCAATTACGTTTTTTGTTGAAATTTTATATTAAGTAAGAAATTTTATCAAATACGTTTAAAATATTAAATATGAAAGTTTTCAATGATTTGTCAAATATACCCATATTTTCTTAAAAAAATCAAATATAATAGAGATATTTATAACTTTTAAATTTTTAAAGCATAACTATATATTAGAAATAGTATTTTTTTATTTTTTAATCACAATATACTTTTTTTAATTTTTTGTACCTAATGATCAAGTTTAGTGTCATTAATGAAGTGACACTAACAACATAATATATTAACAAGATTATATAAGTGAATCTCGTATATTGATTTGATAGTTGAAAGTGTTTATTATCTCAAGTGTGATTTGGGATTGCACCAGTCGCTATATGATTATATAAGTTATTGCTTAACATATTTTTATAAAATTAGGTTATGGATTTATATTAAAAAGTTTTTGATAAATTAGTAAAATGTGTTTGATAAATATAAATCTTATTCTTTTAATATTATTTATTATTGTTTAATCTTATGAATACAATATTTTATAATATTTTGGATAGTTTTGAATAAAAGTTAAAAATATGTACTATGAAGAGAATTTATTTTAAATATAATTTTAAATAAAAATTAGCTTAAGAATATCAATATTAAGTGATAACTAACTATCTATTTATATTATTTAATACTTTTTGTTGAAATTTTATATTAAGTAAGAAATTAATATGATCATCAAATACCTTTAAAATATTAAACGTTGAATATGAAAATTTTCAATGATTTATTGAAAATACTCACATTTTCTCAAAAAAAAATCAAATATACTTATTTTTTTTCGCTCATTTTTGTGAGTATGCCATAATTTATATTAATAACCTTTTTAATCGAATTTAATATCATAAGTTAAGTAACAATTAAATCTGAAAAAAATATACTTAAACACGCTCGAATATTTTTTTAATTATTTTATTGCATTTATAACTGTAATGAAAACAAAAAAAAATCGTGTTGTTTGTATTAGAAAAAGACGGTTAGGGGTCAAATTTAAGTTACACATTGTAAAAAAAAATGTATGCGTTAGAGAACAAATTTTCTATTATGGGGCCCAACAGATCACGTGTTTTTCAGTTGATTTTATCCTTTAGCTGACCTCTTTATTTCAACAATCCTTACCTCCAAAGTTCTTCTCACGTGAAACACTTATCATCTCCCCTTTTTTTCTTGCTCTTCTAAGATAAGCTCTACTAGGGCTTTCATCCCATTTATTATTAATATATAATTAAATAATTAAAAAAAACACTTTACAAAGTTTTAAATTTGCTTGTGAATTTTTTTTAATAATTTTAAGTTTTGATTATATTTATTCTTTTCGACACAATATCTAAAACTACCTATAATCCTTCCCAAACTCATGAATAAGAGGATATTGCACTCAGTTTACTCCAACTCACATCCTCCTGTATTAACAACAATGTTCATGTCAATTGAACTAACACTCAATCTGTCCATAATTATCTAGAAGGCAATATCCTAAATGCTATGGGAAATTTTTTACTAAATGGAGTGTTCTTTATTTTTATCTTAGAAATAAGGTCGAAACCAATACCAAAAGCAACAAAAATATTAAGATTGTGGTTAATAATTATCAAATAATTGATAAAAATGGACTTTTTTTTTATTTCACAATTTATCAATATCAAGAAAGCAACCCATCCAATAAAAAGAAGCCTTTTTTATTAGCTTCTTTTTTATTGAATGGGATTGAATGAAGAAATATTAAGTCGTTTTGCTTGGATAGGGCATTTAATCCATGTCGCTATTTCTGGATCCCAGAGAAATATGTTCGATGGAATAATTTCTTAGATGTATTACTACGAACTAGTTTAACAATATTTTTTAAAAGTGTTTTTGAGCAAAAAAAAACCACTTTTGAGAAAAAGCTAAAAAAAAATTCATCACTTTTTGGTCAAAAAAATGTTTTTTTTTAAACATTTTTTGTGTCAAAAGTACTTTTGAAAAACTCAAAAGTACTTTGTTTAATAACATTTTTATCTCAAAAGTGATTTTTGTCCCAAAAATGCTTTTGAAAAGCAATGCTAAACAAAGTCCACATCCTCAAGGGTTAAGCCTTTTTTTTAGTTAGTAAAATTTTTATGCTCAAAACCCTGATTCAAATAATCATTTATTTGATACCTCCCAAGAAATCAAGAATTGCCATTCTAACCTTTCTCGGGGGATTCCATCCACAAACACAAAGTTTATGGGTGATTGATATTGTATATCATCATTTAACTATTGCAATTATTTTCATAATAATAGATCACAAGTATAGAATTAACTTCAAAATTGGTCACAATATAAAGATTTTTTAAAAGCACATATTCCTTCGGAAGGATGATTGAGGCGAGGGCATAAGGGTCTTTATGACACAATCAATAATTCGATTCATATGTTTTTTTAATTAAGAATAATTAGTTTTAAATTTATCCAAAATTCACTGGCCGAGTATTACACCCGTAGGTCTTTTTTGGGTTTTAATCGGGATAGTGGATTATACTATATTTTTTAAAATTGGGATCCAATGCTGGATAAGGTTTATCTTTGTATTTGAACTGATTTTTTTTGGGCTTTGGGCCCATTGAAAGTAAGCCACATTCGTTTAATTTGTTTCAATTAATCTGTTACTCTTTTTTTTTTTTTTGTTTAAATTCTGATTTTATTTTTATATTATTTATTTATGTTATATGATTCTATTTAGGCTAAATTTTACTGTTAGTCCCAGTACTTTTGCTGAAGCTATGGATTTAGTGTTTATACTTTAGTTTGATCATTTTTAATCCCTTAATTTTTCGAATTTTAAAATTTTAGTCCTGACTCAAACAATAGCAGTTAATTATGTTTGGTTTAATTCAATTACTATGCATATACTGTGCTAACAATTGTAAATTTGGTTAGTATTCTCCAATTGGATCATTTTAAGTCCTTATAGTATTCGAATTTTGAAATTTCAATCTTGACACAAATAGCAATTATGATAATATGTTTGATATATCAAATTGAAAATAGAAAAACTTAACTTAATGAATTTAACAATAATCGTTTGACGATGACTAAAAATTTTAAATTTAGAAAGAAAGGACTGAAAATGACCAAATTAAAGTACATAAACTAAATCCACAACATTTACAAAGTACAAGGACTAATAGTAGAATTTAAACCTTCTATTTATCACTTTTGTCTTGATTTTTTTAAAATTTCCTTTTATATCTTTTACTAGTTTTTTATCCTGTGTGATACACAGGTTAATTATATGTATTAATTATAAAATATTAGTTCTCAAAAAAATTATAATACATTCAATTTATTGTATTTTTTTAAAAAAATGGGTACATTTTCAAAATAATATAAAATAGTATAGCTGAAATATTGTAAAAACTATTATCTATTGTTCAATCCATCAATTGGTTGAATCATTGAAATGTTGTTGATAAATCTTTAGAATGTTATTGTTCATTTGAATCTCTTTAATATTTTTTTCATTAATTTTAAGTTGGTCGTTGTATAGTGTCACGTACATCTTAGTCTCATCTTGTAGTTGTTCAATCACTGTCTCATCAAATTTATTTTTCAAATTCTTGGTTGATGATTTCTTTCTTGATTTTAATGTAAAATTTTAGAGAATAAATGATGTAAAATAGAATTAAAACACATAAAGTGAAAATAAGAAATTTTTTTTAATATATTGGTGTGATTACATGATAATATTTGTTCATATTTTTTTAACTTTTTGATAACGCACACACACATTGTACACACAAATTGTCGAACTCGAATCTTTTAGGATGAATAACATCCTGCTTTTCACTGAAGCCAGTCGTTGAATTCGAAAATAAAATAAAAAAAATTAAATTAGCAAAATAGAATTATGTTTCATCTGTGCAAGGATCCTATTTATAGGCCATCATGCATGCATAAAATGAAAGTGTGGACTTTGAATACTAATTTTATATAAATTTTTTCTTAATTGTTGTGGGTTTTTTTTCTGTAATTTTTACCTTAATTTTCTTAATTAATATTAAGAATTTTTTATTACCTTTTAAATTGATATTTAAAAGTAGATATGTTTTTTGGATAAATCTCAAAACTATACATGAACTTTAGTTTAATGTGCAATTTTATACATGTACTTTTGATTTTTTTGCAATTTTATACATGAGATTTTGATTTGATCAAATTCTCATAAATTATTAACACAATTATTGATATAGCATCATTTTATGTTTATATATTACATACATATATAATTATATTTATCCAATATAAAAATAAATTGATGTATTTATTTATTTAAATATGCATGATTGAATCAAAATTAAAGTTTAATGTATACATTTGAATCACAATCAAAGCTTCATGTGTATAATTACATAAAATTAAAGTTCATGTATCAAATTGCACATTGAATCAAAGTTCATGTATAATTTTAGGATTTATCCCTTTTTTTTAAATGTATTTATTGTACTTAAAAAAAATACAATTATATATAGTAAATATATTAAGATAATGACCGGCTTAGTTATAAATTGATGTATTTATTACTAATGAGTAATGAAAGGCAAATTATAATTAAAATTTAATTTTAAAATGGAAATTCACTTTAAATATAATTAAAAAGAAATTAAAATTCAATGTATTGATATTGTACCATAATCGAAACTGTAGACATTTAATCCAAACATCGTCCAGTCTGCCAAAATTGAAAATGCATAGATGACAAGTGGGAGATTTTGGAGAACAGCATGAGGTACCGTAAGTCATGTTGGGTAGACTCAAGATTAGGCATTAAATTCTTTTTGAAAAGGATTGGAACCCACACCACACTGAAAATACAATGATTATACGTATGATTTCATAGTTGGAGGAAATATAATGCTGCCACTAACTTTGTTGGATAACCAACTACTCCCAGATTTCCCAATCTTCCAACCCCCCTTCCAATCTTGCTCAGTTTGACACTAATTAAGGGGATGCATGGGAATTCTACATTTGAATTACTGGCCATGTGATCGAAACAGACAGCTTGGAATGGAATTTTTCATTAAACTAATTATTCTATTTTAAGAGCCACTTAAATTACTTGATGCGGCACAATCTTTGTACAAACTTGAATGCAGGAGGCTATTAATCAAAGTCCACTCGAGATAGCGATGGACAACAACCCCTCATGAAAGGAAGCATTTCTGTGAAAATGGATATAAGTCTCTCTCAAAATGAAATGAGTGGACCAATTCCGGCCATAATAAGAAGGCCACTCAAAGCTCCAACCTTCTTTTCTTCATCATAATAAATTACTCCATACAATATTTGTCTTTTGGAAGAATTGATTATTGGTGTTTGGGAATAAAATAAAGGGTAAACTATAAAAATAGTTATTTTTGTTTGTCTTAGGTTACGTTTTAGTCACGTGTGTTATTATTTTTTGTTACGAAGTGATCACTCTGCCGTTAAGTTCCGTTATCTCCCTAACGGTAATCCTACATGACAGTCTAATTAAATTTTAAGTGCCAACTTGGATTTTCAAATGGGATGAGATTTTTAATTAAATAAAATTAATTAAAATTTTTAATCATGGTGCCATGTTTGAGGGAGCATTTAGCAGCTTGATGGTGAATTATTTTTAGCAAACTCTTGGTACGATTGACCATACTATAAGAAGACGATTTGCTTAAGGAGATTCTAAGAAGCATTTTCCCTGATGGTTTGAAGGGGGGATTAATTGCTCCAGTGACAGCAACTGAGATTGCTACAAGCCCATATACCCTAAACCAGAAAACCATTAAATCTTAAAAAACAGGCCGCTTGAATAGCGAAATTGATAGCAAAATTAGGTTAGAAAAAGTGTGCTTCAGATTCAAATGGCAAAAATTAAAACTAAAATTCTGTACACTTGAGAAATAATGAACAGATTATGGTTGATTCTATAACCTCATGCTTAAAGCAAGATTTCACATATACGGGAAAAGCAAAATAAGTGAAATAATTCCATCTAAAATGAAATTAATCAAAGAAAGCCAAAACTGATGCGATAAAACAGATGATTGAGAATGTAAAATTTTCTTATATTAGTTCCATCTATTTAAAAAAAAAATGCAAGATAAATCAGCACAAAATCAATAGTAAGAAAGAAAAATCTGGAATACCCACAAAAGATTGTGAACAAACAAGCCGGTTCAGTTCATTAAAAATCGGATTGAAAAACCAATTATTCAAGAATGTGAAAGAACAACAAAATATGATGATTAGGATGCAAAAAAGACATATCTTGAACCTCCTCTATCTTTTGTTTTTCTATGTTGAATAAAAAATCCACAATAAAATGAAAAAGAAGAGACGGAAAGAAAACTAAAAATGAAAGGAGATGAACAGTTTTTTTATCTAAAGTTTAAAATTTTTAATTAATTTTATTTAATTAAAAATCTATTATCATCCCATTTGGAAATCCAAGTTGGCACTTAAAATCTAATTGGACTGCCACATAGGATTACTGTTAAGGAGATAACGTAACTTAACGACAGAGTGATCACTTCGTAACAACATAATAACATAAGTGACTAAAACGTAACATTTCAAAAATAAGTGACTAAAATGTAACATGATGCAAACAAAAGTGACTATTTTTGTAGTTTACCCTAAAATAAATTTAAGAGAAATTAACGAAAGTGGTTTTTTTAAAATAATTAACAAAGGTTTTAAAGCATGTATCAATGTCATTTTCTTTAAAATTTTATTCGCTCGCATCTATATTTTGGTGTACAAAAGAGTTACCGACAAATGAATATCGATAATACAAAGAAGCCCAATGACTATCTACATTTTGCACTAACGAAAACAATCCATTAAATACTGAGTGGAGCATAGTAAGAATAATTATTACAGAAATTTTTATAGAACAATCTAATAATAATAGAAGATGGAAGAAAATCAAAAGAAACAAAAGTTCTATATTTTTGGGGGTGTACCAAATAAATGAACTTTGACTCATTTATAGCTATCCAAATGTTTGGTTATATATTTAGCAATAAAGGTGTTTATTCAATAGATATCTATTTGAATAATTATGACTATTTGTTAATAATCAAGCGACATAATTTTTAATATTTAAGAGACATTTTATCGATATGAATAGTGTCAATTCTTAATTAATAATCGAGATCATTTGTAACAATTAATTTATAGTTCTTAAAACACTGTAAATATTTTAGAAAGATTCAAACATCAAGATTCCATCGCTCGATATTGACATGGTTGTAACGTGGTAGATTTTGCTCTTTCCAAATTGCAGAATCCTGAAAACAAATCTTAACACTTGCCACTATTGGATATATGACATCATGTCATAATTTCATTTTCTTATTTATATTTTTGCTTTACATTCGTGATTGCATTGCCATGTTTATTGTTTAAATTGGATTGCACTAATTAGATTAGAAATTGATTGGTGTATTAGTTCAGAAAAAAGTGTTGAGTCGATTAATTTAAGAATTAATATAGATTGATTAAATTAAATTTTAATATTTTTAAATAATTTTTTTATAATTTTTAATAATTTATTTAATTGAATCAGATAGACAGATTCAATTCTAAAAATTTTAGTTTAAGGGTCAAATTATTTATCCAAGCTTGAAATTTTATTAAAATTTTAAGAAAATTTAGACAAAAATATAAGTCTAAAAAATAGCTTGAAAATAAATTGTTTAAAATATTGGCCAAAATTAGGCTCCATCATTCAAAGTATGTATACACCAAATTTCGAGTCGAATTCAGACCTAAGAATTGGGACAAATAAAGAATTTTATTTATAAAATTTACGTTACAATCTTTAGTTAAATCCTTTGTTTCTTCTTCTCTTCAATAGTGCTTCAATTTAATGGTTATTTAGACTTGATCGTGGAAAGACGCAATCTGATTCAAGGGTCATTGAGATTTAATCTTGAAAATGAGTTCGGAAAAATACCTACTTGAGAATTTGGTTTGATTTGGATTCAAGAGTTTTTTAAATTTGATATTGAATCAATGATGTCCGCTTCAAGGATCGTCTAGGCATGATCTTGAAGACGAGTTACAAAAGTTTAAATAAAGGGATTTCTAAACTTGATCTTTGAGCAATTTTGTTCAAAAGTGTTATTCAGAATTTTTTAAAATTTTAGAGAGAGGTTGTAACATTTAAAATTTTTCTTTTAAGATTCAATTTCCCAATTTTTGGAGTTTTAAATTGTATTGAATGAGATGACCCCATTTTATAATTTCAGACAATCAAGTATAAGTAACTTCTTATAGAATATAAACTCTTTAATTTAATGATCCACAATAAAATAAAATAAACTATTTTATTTGTTTTTCTACCTTATACCAATTTAAATTAATTACAGATAAAATAATTCTTTCTTTATAAAGAGTTTTAAAAAGATTTAATTAATTGATTTATCTCAACATAAAATTTAATCTAATTTTATTTAATTAGAAATAAACAATAACTCAACTTGATTATGTGCACTGTTTTTGTTGAGTGTAGAAAGTATGCAAGTCTTTCAGTTGTCTTGCTTTTGATGTCTAAATTCAAAAAAGCAACTATCTTGACAAGATTACAAGCTTTGGATGATGTCATCAATAATTTTTTTACTCTTCATTATTTGGACTAAACTTGACAATGAAATAAAAATTTTAAATTTGAATTACCAAAACAAGAGTATTTTAATAGTTAAATGATTATTTTTATAATTTATTTTATATTTTAAAATATTTAAATCTAACTCATTTTTAATATATTACTTAGCCCAACTTAAAATAAATTCAATGCACCCAAATATATATTTAAACTTAAACTTAACTAAAATTTAAACCTAATATGAAAAAAAATATGGTAATGTTGATTAAGTCGGTTAATCAATTGAACTAACCAATAAAAGTCGATTCAGCTTATTTGGTTTTATGAAATTCATCCGTCGATTTTAATTTTGTTTCTAAAAAAATGAATTCAATTAAACAGTTTTTAAATTTTGTGAATCCAACCAATCAATTACTCACCCCTATTTCAAGATTTTATTTTTGAAATTTGGTGTTTTGAAGTTATTTTTAATGGTTTAAAGGTAACCCAGTTTATAGTGTTAACCAATCAAGCAAAAAAGATTTCTTCTGAAATATAAAACTTTTCAACTGAGTTACCTACAAGGGATAAGCTCTTTTATTTATTATTTATCACATATTAATTAAAATGATTAAAAATAAAATAATCTTTAAAAATACATTTTTTTAATAAAAGAGTTCTAAAAAAATTAGCTTCTTAACTTATTTATTAATAAAATTTAATTTAATTAGAGATAAATAATAATAACAGTGATGAATTTTTGTCAGTCTGAAACTTCTCCTTCTACAGCAGGACTCAGGCTGACTCATTTTCCTTTTTTTTAGGAACCTTACCCATTTTTTAATTATGTAATTTGTATCACTAAAATATTAAATATATAATATTATAATATAAACATTAAAAATATATTAAATTCTCTATATTTAAAATATTAATTAAAAATATTAAATTAGGTATTGATTTGTATGAAATGGTGATTAAAACTCTTGTTAAATATCTACTTGATATAAGTTCAAATCCTGCTACCTCTCCTCCACCCTCAATATCATATAAAAAAAAATTCAATTACGAAAAAGTTACTCATTGAGTCTTCAGGGACTAGAATTAAATCAGTTGAGTTCCTTTATCAATAAAAACCATCTTTGATCTTTTTAGGGATGATAATGCGACAAAATACTAACATTATGATACATACATTGTCACGTAGATTAGTATATTGTTATGACATTGCACGTCAGTAAATATCTTAGATATGATATAATACAAAATTTTAATTTTTTTCCTTTTTATAATAAATTATTTCATGAATTTCATTTACAATATAAATCTTACTTTTATATAACAAAGTTTCCCCACATCAAAATTTAAAATGCAATTCAACCCATTTTACAAGCTTTGGGAAAAAAAAAAGTTATAAAGTTGCCTTATAAAATATTTGATAAAAGAAAGTTATAAAGAAGCAACAAAGAAAAAGCTAATAATTATATTTTTTATCAAGAAAACAATCACCTTTTCTTTTGGCACTTGGAATACGTTTAAAATAGATAATAGTTTTTTATCTAGATGTTTATAATCACTTTAGATATGTTGTACTTGAATTGTGACAAAATCGATTTTTAACGATTTAATTTTTAATGTTTATAATTTTATAAGAAAAAATTAAAAACATTAGATAACGATTTTAAACCCCATATATTTGATTGTGTGGCATTGTGATGATAATTTAACTTTTCTACCGGGCTCACATTTCAAATGAAAATTTTAGATTAAATTACATAATTGATTTCTATATTTTTACGTACAAAAGTTAAATTATCATCATAATTTAAACTTCGAAAGTTAAATTTTAGGTTCGAGATTCGAATTCAATAACGATAAACAACGAAGATCACCAGGCGTAATTGAAAAGCTCATGGGATTGGAATCGTTACTGAATTTGAATCTCGAACCGAATAAAAAAGCTCAAAACCGAAAAATATAGAGAGTAATTGTAGAATTTAACCTAAAATTTTCATTTGAACTGATGATTTAATATACCACATCAACTTACCCTTACATCGTTAACGGAAATTAATAGCTCGGTGACTAAAATGTTACAACACGATAACGTAAGTGACTAAAATGTAACATTTCAAACATAAGTGATTAAAATGTTAGAGACAAACAAAAATAATTATTTTAATAATTTATCCTCTAAAAAATATATTTTTAAATGTTACTAAAAAATTAGAATTTAAAATATTAATTATTTGTTAACTAAAAAAACCTAGAATTTGGATGTAATACGACCGAGTCTTCGAATCTTGACTTGTTTTTAAGTCATAAGTCAAGACTAAAGCCACGTTATTTGCATGAATAAAGTTTGACGACCTGACTCTGTACACGTCTCAGCCTTTTCCATTTTTTATTCATTTTTTGGGCCATCTTCTCTTTATTGTTGCCCTTTTCACTCTATGCTTTCCACACTTTTGCTTTCTATCTATGACTTATTCTTTCTTAATCCAATGTTTATATTCTATTCATATAAATTATATATATCAATTTTTAAATAAATTAAGAATATTTCAATTGTTAAATATACATACATGGAACAAAGTAATATTTACAATTGATATGATAAAAAGTATATTATACTTGAATAAAATAAGTTTATTAGATAAATTTAAAAGGAGATCACGCTCCAATAAACATATTATCACATGAAATCAATTAGTTTAATATCTTTTCTAAGATTAGTACTTTGATTAATATTTTATCCTATCTGTTCAAACAATCATAACTAAAATACTAATTTAAATATATGAGAATGTCTTAGAGCACAAATTTTGTCATCTCATAAAGAACCTCAACAATTACAAATATAATGCTACATCTAATATATATATATAAATGAAAGGAACCCATTTACGTTGGTATGGAATTAAAATAGTTTTATACGCTTTGATATATTTTTGTATGATTGATATTTTAAAGATTTAATCAATAAATTTATTAATATAATTATATATGTCATGCATAAGAACGTGAAATTTATTGGATTGACGAAGATATAAAATTAGGTTAGTAGAACTAGAATCAGACCTACTTTCTTTGTTCCTTTCTTCCTTATATGTATATACATCTTTCTATATATATATATATATATTATATACACACACATTGATTAAACTCAATTATACCATTTAATTTGTTTTAATTTCTTCTGCTACTCTCTCTGTGCTTTGGTTAATGGCCAATATCGACTTCCCTTTCCTATCACTGTTGCTAATACAATGTTTCATAATTGGCTTGTCAACCACTGCCACCGATCAGTCGGCGCTTCTTCAATTCAAAGCACAAGTCGTGGATCCTCGCAATGCTTTGGCTAACTGGACCAGTACTTGGATCTCTGTCTGCAACTGGACCGGTGTCTCTTGCGGTCACCATCATCGAAGAATCACTGCGTTGGATCTTTCGAACATGGGTATCAAAGGAGCTATTGGCCCACAGTTGGGAAATCTTTCCTTCCTGGTCTTGCTGAACTTGAGCGGCAACAACTTCCATGGCGAGTTGCCGCGAGAGCTGGCCAGTTTGCGTCGCTTGAAACTTGTTGATTTGAGTAACAATGCTTTGTGCGGAAAGATTCCGGCATGGTTGGGGAATTTAACAGCACTTCAACAATTATATCTGGGTGGCAATAGTTTCCAAGGTTACTATCATTCATTCTTCACTATATTCTCTTTCTTATACTTTGTTTATTTGCTATCATTTTCATTTATTTAATCCCTACCGACAATGTTATCTTTAATATTCAAATTTGAGTCTTTCTCTTGAAAATACAATTACAATTATTCCTAACTTGTAAATGAAATCAAGCAACAGTTTACGATTTAGAAACATAATGATACCTGTTTCCATTTCTAGTCATATAAATCATTAAAATCTCTTCAAAATTAATGTATAGGTGAAATCCCATGGGAAATTGGTAAGCTTGTTGCTTTGGAGAAATTTGGAGTGCAGAATATGAGCTTGGTTGGTCAACTCCCATCTTCAATATTCAACATTTCATCTTTGAAGGAGATCAGGGTTTACAATAATAGTATATCTGGTTCCATTCCAAGTGATATGTGTGACCATCTTCACCACCTTCAAGTGTTCGAGATATCGATCAACAAATTTTTTGGCCACATTCCCTCAAACATTGGTGAATGCAAAAATCTTCAAAATCTGTCATTGTCTCTTAATCAACTCGATGGGTTTATTCCTTCAAGTATTGGGAACTTAACCAACCTCAAGGTTTTATATTTGGATGGAAACTCGTTACATGGTAAGCTACACAGTGCTTTAACATTTTTCTTTCTCTTGGTTCTTTTTAAAGTTAAAAATTTGAAACGGTTAATAATTTTTTATTTAAAATTATATAAAAAAAATTGAATTTTTATTGAATAGACTTAAAAATCAACTCAAACTTTTTTCAAAAAATATATAAAAAAAAAATCGAGACTCAAAACCAATAAACCTACAATAGTAATTTTATTTGTTGAAAAAAATGTATTGTTTGGCAGGTGAAATCCCATGGGAGATGGGGAATCTTAGGAAAATGGAGATTTTTGTTGCAAAAGGCACGAGCCTAAGTGGGCGGATTCCACCTTCTATCTTCAATATTTCTTCTCTGAAACGAATTAATCTCCATGACAATTTTCTATCTGGTATTTCCCTCAGTATAAAATGTTTATTTGGATATTCAATTCACGTCAAATCTTTATATTCGAAATTCAAAAGTATTTCAATGAAAAAAAAAAACAAAGATTTAGAAGTATTTATAATTTTAATTTAGGATTTTACTTACATGACAGTATTGAAGTTCCTTGTTAGAAATTTACTTTTACTACCAAAACAAAGAGAGAGAAATGCACATTTTTTTCTTGTGAATAATTGAAACATACCTTTTTGTTTTCAGGTAAATTACCGGAGATGGGGTTTGTTCCAAATCTAGAGGGAATATACCTAATGAACAATAATCTAAGTGGGAATATTCCAAGCTCAATTTCAAATGCTTCTAGGCTTAGAGTTTTAAGCTTGAATGGGAACTCTTTCTCTGGCCTTATCCCACATTCCCTTGCCAATCTAAATTTGCTTGAAGTTTTGTGCTTTTCTTCCAACCATTTGACCATGGAATCTCACGGTCCGACCTTTCTTTCTTCCCTGTCAAACTGTAAGAAGCTCAGAGTCCTAGACATAGCCTCAAATCCACTGAATGTTCTTCCGGCCTCTATCTTTAATCTCTCAGCTTCACTCGAAACTCTACGCGCCTATGACTGCAAATTCAAAGGCACGATTCCAATGGAGATTGATGGTTTAAGCAACATTATACGCTTGGACCTATCCTGGAATGAATTGAGTGGATCTATTCCGACAACAATAGGACTGCTGCAAAAAGTCCAAGGTTTGTTTCTGAGTGGCAATATGTTGAATGGATCCATTCCACATGATGTTTGTCGTTTGGAGAAACTAAGTACTTTGTCATTGAGTGGTAACATGCTTCAAGGTTCACTTCCCACTTGTTTGGGCGATCTAACTTCTTTGAGATCCCTAAACCTGTCTTCCAACAAATTGCATTCCACAATACCCTCCACCTTTTGGAGCCTTGATTATATCTTGGAAGTAGATTTCTCCTCAAATTATCTGAATGGAACGCTTCCACCGGAGATCGGAAACTTGAAAGTACTAACGTATTTAAATTTGTCGAGAAATCAGTTTTCGAGCGACATCCCAACGAGAATTGGGGGTCTAGATGGCTTACAAACCTTGTCCCTATCTAGGAATAGATTGCAAGGTCCCATTCCTGAATCATTTGGTGGCTTGACAAGTTTGGTAACCTTGGATTTATCGAACAACAATCTCTCCGGTATCATTCCCAAGTCTTTGGAAAGACTTTCCTATCTCAATCACTTTGATGTGTCTTTCAATAGATTGGGGGGAGAGATCCCCACTGAAGGGTGTTTCAAAAACTTTACGAGTAAATCATTCGTGAGGAATTATGCACTATGTGGTTCACCTAAATTCCAAGTCCCTCCTTGCAAAATTTGCACCCATCGACCATTCAAGGCGCGCCTTATACATGTTTTGACATATGGTTTACCAATACTTGCTTCTATTACATGGATAATTGCTTTGATCATCTTGTGTCTGAAAAGGACCACTAGTCTCTCAACCAGAGAAAATTTATCGGAAATATTGGGAACCAATCAGCACAATAGACTTGTACAAGCTACAGAGAGATTCAGCGATGCCAACTTGCTTGGTTCGGGAAGTTTCGGCTCTGTATACAAAGGAAAACTTTCGGATGGTACGAATGTTGCAGTAAAAGTTTTCAATTTGCAGGTAGAAAGAGCATTTAGGAGTTTCGATGCCGAGTTTGAAGTGATGAAAAATACACTTCACCGCAATCTTGTCAAGATCATCAGTTATTGCTCTTGTAGTGATTTCAAAGCCTTGGTGCTTGAATTCATGCCTAATGGTAACCTTGAGAAATGGTTGTATTCCGACCATTATTTCTTGGATATCCTACAGAGAATCAACATAATGATAGATGTTGCATCAGCATTGGAGTATCTCCATTTGGGACATCCGAGCACTATAATCCATTGTGACCTAAAGCCGAGTAACATCCTACTAGATGACGACATGGTCGCACATGTGGGAGATTTTGGCATTGCCAAACTGTTGGTAGAAGAAAACTCCATGAAACAAACCATGACACTTGCTACTATTGGGTATATGGCACCAGGTGATGAGTTCATTCTCTTATTTTGCTCCAGCATGCACCTTCTTTATGATTTTTAATGATTCAATGTTTATATTTTTTATGCAGAATATGGATTAGCAGGAATTATTTCCGTAAAAAGTGATGTCTATAGTTATGGTATCTTATTAATGGAAACTTTCACAAGAAAGAAACCCACAAATGAAATGTTCATCGGAGAAACGAGTTTGAAACATTGGGTTAAAGAGTCACTACCTAATGGAACAATTGGTATTGCCGATTCCAGTTTGCTACAAAATGAGGATGAAAATTCTATGGCTAAAGCAAATTGTATATCATCAATCTTGAACTTAGCTTTGGAATGTTCAGCTCAGTTACCTGAAGAAAGAAAAGATATGAAGGATGTTGTTTACAAGCTTAAGAGAATCAGAATGAAGTATCTAAAAGAAGTTCAGCAAGCCTAAGATGATATGTAAAGAAGTTGCTTATTGTTATCAATACATAGTTTATTAAGCCTTCATAGGAGATTTACATTTCCTTTTTGTAGATTCAAGGCTACAACTACGTGTGCAAGTTTGATGAGTTCTCTTGTCTTGTGTGATTATGGTTTGAAATTGATATACTATTAAATAAAAACTTGGAGACTGCAATGTGTTGTATGAGTAGAGATAACATTTCATTCAAAGGAGTCTTTAATCAAACACTAATTCACACAAAAATGCTACCACAGGAACATGCAATTGCTCTTAGAAACATGGAGAGATTGCAACAAAACTTTGTAAGTTGAAACACTTTAGGTTAAATTACCACCACTTGTCTGCCATAAATTGATGATATCAGTGGCTTGGTTGAGAAGGTGAACCCTTTGCATGTGAGATATCCATGGCTTGCTTTCAAGCAAAACCTTGAGCTCTTCCCAAGCATCTTTTCTAGGCCAAAAGTAATATGGACTCAAAGGGATTGAACCATGGCCTGGTATCACTTGATCAAGAGCTATCCCTATATCTTTTTCCATCCATATGAACTTCAATACTACCCTTGGCTTCTCTAATGGCTTCACCACCACTCCAAGCTTCTACATCATCCAAAAAAAAACACAGAAAACCCATGAATCTAAGTTCAAAATCAAGCCCTTTTTTCTGGGCTTCACAAGAAAACAAGAAAACCCCAAGAAATTAGATTCGAAATTAAGCCCTGTTTTCTGGGTTTTATAAGACAATGAACCAAAAAAAGAAAAACAGAGTTCTAAATTTGGATGGCTTTTTCTATAGCAGAAAATTAATCAAATTAAACCCTTTTCTTTTGTCGGGAAAAAAGACCCAAAGCCTACCTCTTTACCAGAAGAAGATTCAGAGGGGGAATTATTCAGTGGCAGTTCATCTGAAAGAGCAGGAGATTTTGCTTTGACTTGTAAAGAGATTACCGGTTTAGCAAAATTTAAGGTTTTAGGGGAAGCAATGAGAGATTTAAAAGGGAAAGAGTTAGGGTTTTGAGAAGGGAATGGAATTAAGGGCTTAAAGCAGGATTTTAGATTAGGATGGAGACATGTTACCACCATTTTTTTTGGATTACTTGAGACCGGGAATGAACTCTCAAATTTGCTTTTGTTAATATGTTTTATGGTACAGTATGTAATGTGTACGAAATGGGCCGGGTTGCCTGGTGCTGATGTAAAACCCGGTCTGGGAATTCCTTTGAAATGGTATGAAGGGGATAATATGTCCATAACTCGGACCGAATTGCAACCTTTTAAAATTTTTATTTGAACTTATTTTTTCCGATTTATTTGATGGCTTGAATTGATTTGCTAATTTAATATTAAAAATTAAATGAATACTTTCAATATTAATTTTATATATTTTATTATTAATTAAAATAAAATTCTTAATTAAATGAATACTTTCAATATACCAAGGCCCTGGTCCGAAATGCCAGGCTTCGGATTTAGTATAAGGCCCATTTATATTTGAAGAAACATTTTTCTTTCACTTTTAATCTTTATTTATTTCAAATATAATTAATAAAATAAGGGGAATTTTAGAAATATATATATATTTAGTATTTCATATATATTTGAAATATTTATAAATTAGTTTGCATTTTCGTACAATGCAGAGGTCGATTATGTCTATTAAGTTTATAATATTTTTATATTATTAATTTTTTTTAAAAATTGAATGAATTTCTTTAAAAAATCATTAATATGTTAAAAATTAATGTGATTACAAAATATTTTTAAAAATATTTAATTAATTTAGAATTAATTATACTAATGTTATTTAATTTTAAAAACAATGAATATTAAAATAATACAAAAATTCCTTGTTGTAATATTTATTTTTTGAATGTCCTTGTTGTAATATTGATATTAATATGTTATAATTAAAATAATATTATTAATAACTTATTACAAGTTATTTATTATATATAACTTAATTTATTTATTTTAATGTTACAATTGTTAATATTCGATTTTTTAAATAATTATATATTTACTTTTGTTTTATTTTAATCAATGAATGTAATTAACTCATATTATATTTGAAAAAATATAAAGTTAATTTGATAAATTTTATTAATATGTATATGTTACACCCCAAAAACAACGGATTTGAAAAGGCAAGTGAAGTTCATATATTAACCAAACAAACAAACTCATCAACCTGTGCATCAATTATAAACTTCATTTGACTCGAAACACTCTAAGAATATATCGATCAAGTTCAAATAACCAAATCTAACTTCTTAGCAACATTTATCACCTATCCAACCATTATACTTAACATTTCATTGTCATGGCATACATATCAATCAAATTATCCAAATACCAAGCATTTACCTATACCAATCCCTTTTGAATCATACCAATTTATATACCATATAAGTTGAAGTGTATCCATTCAACTAAGCATTACAAATGCCAAATCATGCATTTTTAAACCATATGTAAAACCACCTTTTTTTAACCATAACTTAAACATTTTTAAAGCATTTCATGCATTTTTGGTACTATCATCCAAGGGCGATTTTTCACCCATATGACTCAAAAAAGTTAATTACATAAATGATCTTGGTTCAAAAACATTCACCTAAATTATCTGAAATGAATCGTATAAATTGATTTTGGACAATCAATGGTCAGCACCCCTCAAAATTATATTCAATCATTACCTAACTTTTGTGTCTAGCATTAAAAAATCATTTTTTTGGGTTTTGGACAACCAATGGCTAGCACCATGGTTTTTTTGATCTCGTATTATACTGGTATACGGATATACCAATTTTTGAAAACAAAAATTTTGGGTGTTTGCCATCTAATGGCAAGCACCAAAAAACACGAATAAAAAAATAAATTTTTGGGTGTTTGGTAGCTAATGGCCAGCATCAAAAAACACGAATAAAAAAATATTTTTTTATTTTTGACACCTATTGGCCGGCACCACCTTTTCAATATCGAGAATTTTTTTTCAGGTTTTAATATATATTTTTAAAAATTACATAAATTTGAATTTTATTATAAATTTTAATATATTTTAAAATAAAAAATAAAAATATATATAATTTAAATTTAAATTTTTGTTTATGGTTGATGGAACTTATCACTAAATATATTTTAAAATAAAATTATATATATATATATATATATATATGTAAATGTATATAATTCAAATTTCAAATTATTTAAAATTGAAATGAAATGGAATGAAATTATAATGAAAATGAAATTATTTTAATTATAAAAATATAAATATTAAAGAAAAAAATAAATCAATATTATATAAATTTTATTTTAACTATTTACTACGGTCATTGATAGTCAATATGCTAATGCTAGTCATTGATAGTATTTCTTTTACTTTTTTAAACCTGTGATGCAGGTCTATGATGTAGACCTATTAAAAAATTAATATATATATTATTCCATTTCATTTTAATTTGTATATTATTAATATATGTATATTAAATTATAATTATAATAAAATTTATATAATATCAATTTATAGTTTTCCTTAATCTTTTCATTGTTTATAATTAAAATATTTTCATTACAATTACAATTACAATTTCATTTCATTTCAACTTTGAAATTTGAATTATATATTTTAGTGATAAATCTCATCAACCCCAAACAAAATTTGAAATTTGAAATTTAAATTATACTTTTTTTATTTTTTATTATAAAATATATTAAAATTTATAATAAAATTCAAATTTATGTAATTTTAAAAAATATATACTAAAACCAAAAAAACAATTTTCGAGTATTGAAAAAATGGTGTCGGTCAATAAAAGTCAAAAACTCAAAAAAAAATTATTTTTATTTTTTGATGTCGATCATTAGGTGGTAAACATCAATTTTTTTAAAAAAACTGATATATTCGTATACTAATATAATATAAAATCAAAAAAATACTCTGATCATTAATTGCTCAAAATTCAAAAAATTAATTATTTAATACATAACACAAAAATCAAACACTGATTGAGTATAATTTTAAAAGATGATGGCTATTTCTTGTCCTAAATTAATTTTCACTGTTTATTTTAAGATATTTAAGTAAATATTTTTTAACTAGAGTTATTTATATAATTAATTTTTTAATCATTTGGGTGAAAAAACCTCCAAGGGCCCAAGCCCTTGTCACCATCTATCACTAAATGATTTTTGTCTTGTAGTGTTGAGTTCCCCATCTCACATTGATCGTCTTGACTCGGGGTCAGCTCTCTGTTCTGAGTCGAGCTGTCTTCTTCAACCGGATGAGTTTCTCTTTTTTCCAAGGAACTCTCACTATTGTTCATGTCAACCTTCAGTTTGTCTTTTATGCTACTTATGATTATCTCAGGGCAAACATCCCTTTGATGTCCCATTCTCCAACAACGAACAAAGTTTCTCCATTCCTTCACAAAGGACTGGTTGTCTTTTCCCTTCAGCAGAGATGAACTGTTTAAGGGGTTCCTCGATTTTGATTTGAACACAGTGTCGCAGACTTTCCTCTTCTTTCACTGTTTGTGGCATTATCAATTCGTAACAGCCTTCCTAGTCTTGTACCGATTCTTGCTAGATTATCTGGTTCATACTATTCAATTGGTAGTTCAGGAAGCCTAATCCAAACTGCTACAAATCTATGTGGAGCAACCTATTGATGAAATTCCCATTGATGAACCAGGGACCTCCTTTCACAGCAGCATCATAGTCTTCATTGCATAGAAATTTCACAAGGAAATATTCGAAGCCTAGGTCCACAATTTCTATTGACCCAGATGGTTTCAGAGTTGGAAGCCAATCGTCCTCCCAAACACTCCAAAAATTCGTGACGTTTCCCATCTCCTACGGATTCTCATACGTTCCTCTTGAGTAAGGAAGATTGAGATATCCCCGTTTGAGTTGATTCCATCCCTTCAGGATCCATTTCTTTAGAAGCTGCTTCCTCTTCATTCAGCCACTGTTCATAGTTACCAAATTCTCCACCAACAAGTGTGTCCTTATACGACACAATCTTCCTGCCTCCATTCTCTTCCTGGTTTAAACCGTGCTTCACCTTTTTCTTGCTCCGTTTCAGTTCAGCTTCTTATTCCAGGGATAGGGTCGAGGCATCCCTAGGGTTTTCTTCTTTTGAGTTCATAGTTTTTCGTCTCTCAGTTTTTTTTAATAAGAAACCTTTTATAAAATATTTTACTTAAAAAAATAAATGATATTTTAGTTGAATAATAGAGTTAAATCGTGTCTTAAATTCAGTTCTACCATGTGCATGCGTGAATACTTTTTTAATTTTATTTTTATAAATTTTATATATAAAAATTTTATTATTTAGTAAAAAAATTAATTTTAATCATTTTTCAACCCCATTCATAATAGATTAAATCAATAAAAAATAAAAAAAATATTTGACAATATTAAAAAATATAATAAGTATATTAATTCATTCGAATTTCACCAACCGACTTATTTTATTAAAATATACCATTTTAATCAAAACCAACTATCTCAATCAGATAGCATTGATTAGAAGTTAACCCAAATTTGCAGGATCCTAATTTATATGCATCAAATCATACAAATAGCCCAACTTACTAAATCATCCCATGTCTAGTTGATATTCTACATTTAGTGGTTCATACTTGTCTCATAAAGACTACCAGAAAAAGAGCATCTTTACTTGGACAAAGCTGTGAACGTTTTGTCAGCTACTGTTGGAACAAAGAACAGTACTCTCTTTTAATTTTTTGGGACTACTTTGGGTTGGTCAAAGATCCCTCTATAATTCGTGGTCCCTGTGAATTGGAATTCAGATTAGTGAAGAGTCTTCCTTTCAGTCAAAACCAAAAAATTAATGTGCATCTATTTTCTCATGTAATTTATATTTTTCATTTTATTATAAGTAGTGAAAAGTGAGACTTTTATGTATTTCTTTTATTTCTTTCCTACCATGTTTTGACATTTATCAAGAAGCAAACTCCTCCTTTAAAATGTAGTAGTACTGGAATATGTTCCCTCCCCTTTTAAAGACTCAATATTGTCCTACTTCTCCTCCAAATTGTATTCATTTTCTTTGGAATATGTAATATAAATATATTTAATAAGAGTGGATTTGGATGAATAGTTTAAAATTATATAATAAAAAAAATAAATTATTTAAAACAGTGAAGGATAAATTGAAGATTACATAGATCTCATGAATATTCACCGGACCACTTAAGCATCAATTGAAAATGAGTGTTGAGTGAAATATGAGTGAAATAAGTGTTTGCCAAACAATTTTATCAATTAGGCAGTAGTGGGTTAGAATCCAACTTTCATTAATTGCAAATTGGTTTTAGTTTAGATGTTTAATATGGTATCATTCATTGAGCGTATTCTGTTTTTTCCTATCTAAGTATCATATAGAGAAGGGGTTGTATGAAATTGTGATCCCACATAAAAAAGTTCAAAATCAAGAGAAAATATATGATTTATCATTTTCCTATTGAAAAGAGATGGGGATGACGTGAAATCTAACTATCATACAATCCTTTCTTGTATCATAAACTGCCGAGCAAAAAATATTTAAAACTGTATGAATTAATTCAATTTATCAATTAAATAGACTTTGACATCAAAATTTTACATGATATATATGTATATATATGCATAATAATCAGTTACTGGTTGATGAAAGTCTTAATATCTGAAATCATTTCTTGAGTTCGAATGTGGGAAGATGGAGAATTATGAAGAATTTGAAATGCATGCCCAACTCCTTTGTAAATCTTTGTTTCAACCCTTTTACCGGCACTGCCCAATGCATTGCAGAACCCCATGTTCCTATCTTTCAATATATCCATCTCCGATACACACACCATCGTGGGTGGAAGTCTCAGTTCCCTTAACTTGGTTGTACCATTGGCTAAAGGGTTGCACCATGGATGGTCACGGTTCGAACCGAAAGGCAATGATAGTCTCCAATATGCATCTGATGCGGGTAAAGTGAGTGCCGAGTTAACTTGTGGGGTGGCATGCATTTCGGTTGCGGTCCTTGACTCACCTCCGAAAAAGGGTTGAATCAAGATCGAGCCCTTGACAACCAATGGCTTCATTCCGGAGCTGGCTGATGTGCCGCCGTGGGAGCCTAATCTGGTGGCCACATTGTAAGCTATATTGGCACCGGCACTATCACCTGCTAGGAACAAACTAGACAAATCACATTGACTTAACCACCATTTGTGTTCATTAGATCCACTTAGAGCTTGTTGCTTCACCCACATAAGGGTTTCAACACCGTCATCAAAAGCTGCTGGAAGCCGGTTTTCAGGAGCTAACCGGTAGTTTACAGAGAAGATAATGCACCCTGCTTTTGAAGCAAGACCGGATAAGAACTCATGGTGGCAGCTCCAAGCAGCTGATCCAACACAGAATCCGCCACCATGGAAGTAAATAAGCAAAGGCATCTTGTTAGAGTAGTTTGGGACATAGATACGAGTCCATAAGCCGGTGAATTTATTGATGACGATGTCCTTAGCTGTAACACCACCGGTGGCTGTGCAGGGGACAATAGGGATGATTGGCGGTCTCTCGACGTGTCCGTTTTTGTGAACTCGGATGAGCCCTTCAATCTCTTCAACTAGAACACCATGGCTCTTCTGGTTTACCTGAGCATTGATCCTTGGATCAAAGGAAATAGCTGCCATTCTTTTTGTTCTCACACAAGACAAAAAGTAGAATTTGACTTAAGAGGTAATGGTTGGATTTGTGAGTACATTGATGGACCTTTATATAGAGAATGCAGAGGTTAGACTTTCCAAAACTTCATTTCTTTTGAAATATTCGTGTTCAACATTTATATTTGACACATGCTTAGACACAGACACAAGAATATTATCCTTCAAATATCTTTCAAGTATATAAAAAAACATAAAAATTTTAAACATAATATTACTGGACATCTACTCATATCCAACACTCATTCTCGAGTTCAAGTTCCAACACCCCATATTTTTAAATACGTATATTTTAATATTTTAAACATATGCATATCAAATACATACTCGTATTTCACACTTACACTAATTCGGAACAAGAGCCAAGTTTTGGAGTTGTAAAGGAAGCTTCCTCCCCTTTTTGATAAGAGTAAGACAAGTGGGGATTGAACTAATTAGAATACCGTCACATATAGATTCTCAATCTTTTTTTCCCAACAAGTTCTTCTTCTTTAACTCAATATCACACATACTATAACGTGAGGTTCATGCGCAAATGGCCTCACCAACTTTATTCTTCAAATATTTACCCAATCCTTAGCTTTTTGACCCATTCATGTGGCTTTATTCTTCGTATAATTTCTTTTCTTCTTCTTCAAATGTCCGTCTTGTACCCGTATCTAAACATATTGAGATATAGCTTCAAATAATTTTCTAAACATATATATATATATATATTTATCCAATAAAGCATGTATGTTCGTATTCGGATGCAGATATGAGTCTTTAATCCACTTCAAATACATGAAAGTTACTTGTATTAGAGAAATACTCGTTCGTATACGTACGAGACAAATGATGTCCTGTAAGGTGGTGAGTAGATCAACATGACAGCATATTAAGAAAGTTCAAGAATTTATGCTCAAAATTATCATTATCACTCAAACCTTGTCAACTAAGTCAAGTGGTACAATGGTTTTTTCCACAATCATTTAGAATTTACGTCAATCAATCCGTATGCCCTTCCTTTAGAGAAGGGATTATATGAAACCGTGATTTCACGTTATCTCTATCTCTTTTTAATAAGGGAATGACAAATCATATTTTTCCTCGATAGAGATGACGTGAAATCACGGTTTCATACAATTCTTTCTCTCTCTTTATTTTTGGGTTATAGTATATTTATATTTAGAGAAAAATTTGTATGAAAATGGGATACCATGTCATTTGTATCCCTTTCTTATAGTTTAATGTCACATCAAATTTTTTTTTCTTGAATTTCAGCATTTTCAATTGGATTTGATTTTTTTCAAGAAGAAAATGTTGAAATTCAGGAGAAAAAAAACTGATGTGCCATCAAATTATTAAAAATAGATACAAATGACATGACATCTCATATTCATATAATCCTTTCTCATATATATATATATATGATTTTTATAAGTTTATAATTCGAGTTGTAAAAATTATAATATGTTTATATTTATATTAAGTTCGTGTTTTTTATATAATATGTTTTTTTTAATTTTTTAATTATATTTATATCATGTTTATTGTTTACTCGTCAAGCTAAAGAAACAGTAAATTAACTAGAGAAATAAGATAGTGCTATATGATCAAGATAAAGAATGGAAAATGTAAAAAAGAAAAGAAAAGAAAGAAGTGGAAAAGTTGGAGAGAATTTAAAGATTTTGTTCTTATACTTAATAAATAGAATTTAAAGTTGGAAAAAAAATTGGAAAAGTTTAAGAAAATCACAAAATTGTTTTAGGAGACGAGAGTTATAATTCTTGGGGGTCAAAATGCATTATTATACTAACTTATAATTTTACAATATTTAAGATTAACTTGATAATTTTTCTAATTTGATCTTTGAATTTAGACTTCATTAAAGTATGATGATATGAAACTCTAAGTTGTGACATGATTCACCTAAAAATTTTAAAACTTTTATATAAAATCTAAAAATACAAATATATATATATATATATATATATATATATATATACAAATCATAAAAAATTATACGATGATATTGAGCAATCTCAGAGTATCACATCATTATACCTTAACAAAATTCAAATCCAACAAGCAACCTAAAAAAACACGTCGAGTTCCAAGTCTGATGTGAACCAAAACAAATTCAAGAACTGAAGTGAGAGAAATTACCAGATTTAGGGGGTAAATGTTAGTTTATCCATAAAAAATTCGTACAGAACTTTAGTTTAAATCCATCCAAAACCTTGTTCTCCTTGAAGCAAGTTGTGGATGAGGAGATAAGGTGTGGATTTATGCAAGTAATGCTTGTTGATCTTGGTGGACATGTGCCGCCAAGAAAAGCACTAAAAAAGTGGGGGGGCGCCACCAACAGTTGGTCATTCATGGATAATATTTCAGAAAATAGCATAGGAAGAGGTTAGAATAGGATCCGTACTAGAACGAATGCTTGATTTAAAGAATCATTCTAGTCAGAGATTTAGATCTAAAGTTGAAACTTATATATTAAGTGTCTACACTTACACACTTTAATTTCGAAGATAGAATTCAATCAATATTGGAGTTGATGGCAAGACAAGTCAATGCATTTTGTTTCTTTGACACATATTGTCAAACACTTGGAACCTCAATTCTGGATCAACCTGGACTGGAAATAGCTGATAGAAACGATGAAAGTGCCAAATTTTATTAATTTTTAAACAATAAATGTCAACCTTGTTAAAATTTGGTTTTGGTTTTTGTTTTTGTTTTTTAATAGTAAAATCATTAAATTAATTCATTTAATCATAGAAAAATTAATTTGATTTAATTTTTAGAATAAAAAAACTTGTAAAGTATTTTAATTTAAGACAAACTAATTGCACATCAGAGAACCTATTTATTTTTATCATATTCTACTCAAAACTCTTTTACCTATATTACTAAAGTCAAATATAGTATCATATCTCCACCGAGTCTTAGCTCAGTTGGAATTAACATTGTTATTAGTGTAGGGGAACGTAAATTTAAACGTACTAAATTACGTTCATCCATTTATTTGAGAGTTAAAGAGGAGTTATGAATAATTTTAAGCATTGTATCAAATTATATTAATATCATATATGAATATGTGTCTAATATAACGAAATGTACAATTTTAGTTTTTTTTTTCTTTTTGCATATACGAATATAATTTTGAATGTTATATTTAGACACTCTTATTCCAATATGTGTTGGATATACTAATATTAAATATTTGTTATTATACTAAAGTTCGGTCTTGTAATCAAAAGTGCTTTAATGATAAAGTGACCAATAATTATAATTGACGTGACGGAAGTGATTAAATTAAAAAAAATTAGTAAAAAAAATAAATATGCCTTAAAACTTAAGTTACTACATGAGTAATTAAAAGAAAAAATAAATAAATTTCGTATATTGACTTGATGATCAGAGTATTCATTATTTCAAATGTGATTTAAAATTAAAATGCGATAATCTTATTACTGCTAGAATTTTGACCTCTTCTTATAATTAAAAAAGAAAAAGTAAATAGTAATCCATCACCTCTCATTTTTTTTCTTAGAAAGAAAGAAAAGAAGGAAAAAAGAGAAAGATAAAAAGGACAAAAACCATAGTCACAAGCATTTGTACCAAAAATATGCATGTGAATGCTCATACAGTTTGGACAAATTCACACTGAAATATGAAATATCCTTTTCAAATCAAAACATCATATCTTTCTGACACTGAGATGTTTTGACTACTTACCACTTTCCATTCTTACATCTTTTTTATTATATCTTTAATTTAGATTTATTCCAGCATTTATGTTATTTTTATTTTTCTAAATTACAGTACCTTTATACATCACTTTTGCCTTTTTTATTATTATTAAAATGTATAAATAATGGGAGGTCCTAAAGATGGAAATAATAGTGAGTAGGATCAATAGGAAGATTTGGAAAGATTTCATATAAGAAAAAACAAAGAAGGGTGGGTTGCAAATTGGCTTTCCCATCTTTATTCACTCTTATATTCTTTTCCTTTTTGACTTCTCCTCTTTAACTCTTCTAGTGCACCAACATTCCACATATTTATTCATCAAATTTTTAATCTATGCTCCCCTTTATCTTGTTTATAATATTTATAAATCCTTTTATGGCAAACAAAATAATTATTATTTAAATTCATGCATATTTGGTATTAGGAAAATTATTAATTTTTTAAATCCTATGTGTTGACCTGATAGTAAAAAAATGTTCATTATCTCAAGTGTGATTTGAGTTCGAGTCGTATAAATTATGTTGTTGTTAAAACTTTGTCTTCTCTTTGTAATTCACCAAAAAAAAATTTTAAATTTCATGTAAATGTAACCTTTTTTTTAAAATTATTTTTCCTCAAATATAGGAATGTGTTTTTTTTAGTATTGACAGGAAATTAAATTTTCTATGTAGTGGGAAAGTTAAAATTTGTCTTGGAGATAAAATTATTGTTTTTATGTAAAGTTTATTGGTATTGAAAACAAATGGAATGATGTGATTTAATGATGGTTGAGGTGAACCAAATTACAAACAATTTAAACATAAAAATTATATATAAAAAAAACGAATGAACCAAAAAACAATTTGAAGTAAAAGAAAACTAATTTCTTACATGATTTACTCATTCTTTAAAACTATTAAAAATAAATAGATTAAGTTGCATGTTTGTTACTAATATATTATTAAAAATGTTAAATTAATCATTTTATTTGATGAGCTAATTTCAAAACCTACCATTATTTTTATAGTGAATTAAACATATCAATGTAATATTCTCGAGATTTTACATATATTATTGTGAATTACATTTTAACTAATGGCATTAAAATTAGGAAATAAATGATAAAATAATTGAAGTTTTGGGCAGCATTTGGATCATTGGAGGAATATGTTGGCATATGCCCTCGAATCAAAGGATACTGAAGAGCACCACTTACAAGTACATATGGTGGCTTGCATGGATATACTATACGTCAGCTTTGGTTATTCCATATAAACCAATTTCCAATGACTAAAAGAAATATTGAAAGAGTAATTGAAATATCTTTGAATGTATAAATTATAAATATTTATAAAAATAAATTCAAAATAATACACTAAAAATCATACTCACTCAAATACTACTCACATCTTTAATACATCTAGAATTTTAGAGGGTTTGGTTATTAGACAACAATGCAATGTCATTAAATTAAAAAGGTTAGGGTAAACTAGGAAGATTATTTGTATAAATTGAAAACAAAAAAATTATTGTAATTAAAGGGCATATATCGAACTTATACATGAACTATAGTTTTAATATCGAAGTGGTACGTGAATATTAGTTTTAGTTCAATTTTCACAAATCATTAACATCATACTTGATGTAGCATCAATTTAGATTTACCTTTTGTGTTTAGAAACTATTTTATTTACCCAACATGAGAATAATTGAATTTATTTGTTTTTTTAAACGTTTACCATTAAATAAAAATTAATATTTTATGTGTACAATTGAAACAAATCAAAGTTTGCATATCATACTGTACATTAAATCTAAGTTCATATGTAATTTTAATATATATATATATATTATGACTAACATTAATCGCATACAACATTTTTTTTTATTAATGAAACATCAATAAAAATATTATAAAATTAAACAAAAATATTACATGTTAATAATTTATTTTATATGGATTTTAACATGTTGATATATCTTTGTTGTGTTGATACTATTTTTTATGTCATGCCTAATTACTTTTCATGGGTTTGTATTAAGATCTTAATCTATGAATTATTTCATATAAATTTTCATAATGGCAATTTAATTGTTAAGTCTAAATATAATTACTTAAAGATTTAATCATTATATTTTTATTTATTAATATAATTTTATAAATATTGTTTTAATTAATTTTCCGAAGCATAGCGATGGCCTGTTGTAATATCCTAAAAGAATTCCACAGCTTGTAAAGAATTGAGGTTGGAAAAAAAATTCAAGTGTGTTAATTTCCTACAAATTCAATTAGTAGATCATCCAAGTTTATTGGGCCACATTTAATTGTTAAGTCTAAATATAATTAACTTTAAAAACTTTTCAAACTCAAGTCCATTTTTAAGTTAGTTTATTTAAAAAAAAAACTCATTTTATTATTTAAAAATTAATAAAATATTTAAAATATATTTTTAGTTGATATTTTATATTTTTAATTAAATTTATTTTTTAAAATATTATTTAAATTAAATTCAAAACGGGTTGGGTTGGGATGCAAAAATATTTGCCTTGAGCAGGACAGAATACTTGACCCTTGAACAGGTTTAGTTACAAACATCCCAACGTGATTAAGTAAAGCATGGACCATACCTAAATTTCAAAATCAAATCGACAATCAAATCAATAAAATCATTTATCCTCAATCTGATCAGTACAATTTATTTATCCAATTCAATTGAATAAATTAATAAAAAAATCATAAAAATTAAAAAATAAAAACATATACAAATCAATCATTCCAATTTGTTATTTTAAATTGATACCTTAATTGACTTTCAATTCTAGTAAGTGTAGTTATTAAAAGAATGTGCTCATAGTGAGGGGTGTGTAAGGCATATTTGATTTAATTATTTAAGTGATGTTTGAATTTTTTAATGTTGAAATTATTAGAAAGTACTGAACTTCCAATCTGTCAGTAAAAGATTTAACACCCCATTTCAGTGAAGAGTAAGTTCATTTATTCAGCTATTCCTCATCATGCTTTTTAAATGGAACCTTGTTTTGCTGTTCTTCAGTCATCAAGTCATATGTATATATATGAGAACATTACATTCTTCAGTTATGGCTTCGATTCATCGGTCTTCCATTCTACTATAGCAACCGTATGGCGGCCTCCGCATGCAACAAGTTTAGAGATCCAATATCCTTCAGCACCACTTCCGCCAACACTTCTTGGAGCTGGCAGATTGATCGGGACTTCCATGGGTTGACCTGTTGTTACCTTCCGCCCATAACCTAGTCGTCCATGGTCACCTCGTCCAAACTGCCCCATGATACAAAACGGTCAGCATGATTCATGTTTTAAACTGTAAAATGCAATGATGAAATGGGTGGATAAATCATCTCCGCATATATGTCAAAGCTATGGCATGGGTACGATTACACAACATGGAAAAAATTACTAAAACACGATACAATACAAAAAGGAAATACAAACATGAAACGAATACACGAACATATCTAAATCTATCTAAAACAAATTATTAAGATGCCAATCAATATAGAACACCTTAAACACGATTATAACACTAGAAAATACACTAACACGACACGAATACACAAATCACCGAATCTAGGCTACAGGCACGCAAGTACAGGGGAGAATCTTCAGTCGTATATTGGCTGCATATTTATTTAGAATATAAAAATTACGGTAACACTAAGAATGCATGTATATTGATCCTGTTATCTGCTACTTGAATCATTTTCCTTGAAATTTATCAATGTTTTTACCCAAGTTACTTGGATGTGAGTGTTGGATATGAATACTTGTCTGACATTATCAACCTCTAAATAAACCCTTGAGTTTTTAAGTTGGTAGATGCTCTTGCAGTCTCAAGGACGAAACCAGCATCAATAAACCAAAATTCCAATATACATCCAACTGAAGTTTTGTCAGTTATATATTCAGCCTTAATTCATTCTCTCAGTTTATGTGCATTAGAGAAAAGCAAACTGAAGAAAAACCAAGAATGGATGAGAGGCAGATTCCAAGCAAAGGTGATATTTGCCCAAAAAATGAAATGATGGATTGATAAAAGATTCCATTATGAAGACTATGAAAATATATAAGAGCAAATTCAAATTCGGAAGAAGACTAGCCACTGAGATAAAGTTTGATATGCTTAATTTGTTTACTCGGGTTAAGGGATCATACTCCATCCATTGCATTTAGCAGGCAAAGCAACAGAAGAAGCCGTGTTAAGTATTTTACCGAAAACATGCGCCCATCACGTGTCAATGCAACCGAATGTGTTCCACCACAAGATACCTGGATTAAAATACATGTTTTAACCACAAGCCACAGTAAGAAATGAGTAGAGTAGAGGTGTTCATTATTCCATGTATCAAATTTATGTATAACACAAAAATGCATTTAAGCTTCTTCATCATCATATTTTTAAGTTAATTACATGTATATCTTTTATACTCCCAAATCCGATCAAGCTGAAACAAATGCTAGAATTTGAACAGCTAGTATTTGTACTAGCTGCACAGAAAGATGAAGTGCAATACCTGAACAATATCTTCCCCAGCTAAAAGTTGAACCCTTTGTGGCACCATTTTACTACTCTTATCGTTATCTCCGAACCCGAGCCTCCCATGTTCTCCTCTTCCCCAACCATACACCTAAAATAAAAGACATAAACAGAAATATTGCATTTCATGGGAAATTTTACATGCTCCAAAGCTGAAAGGCATTTATGCTTGTAACTTCAGCAAAATAATAGAAACAACAAAATGGCTGTATCCATAAAGCTAACTTATTTTCTCCATCATTAATTAGCCAAAAGAGGCTTGGCAGCAATGTTTTGAATAAGTAGAACTTCTTCTAGAATTCGTGAAAGCCAAAACATGATAAAATCTCTTGATCACACTAGATGCGTTTTTTATTTTCGTTTTCTCCAAATAAAAATGGATAAATACCTCTCCATCATCAGTCAATGCAGTGGAATGCCATCCACCAGCAGCAATATCAACCTAAACGTGCAGACAAATAAAAGGCCAATCAGACTATCAATAAACATTATACACGACCAAAGCTAGCAAAGAAGAAAGGATAAAGTTATCGATAAAACCTTAGGAGAACTAAACAACAGAACTTTAAAATGAAGAACAAATGAAGAAATAAAAGCAAGAACAGTCACTATTATTAATTTTATCTGATTACTGAAGTTCGTAACAAGATAAACGTAAGAGACTGAGGGTACATTTTATCAAACCTACAAGCAATAGTTAAGGCTTCGGAGATCTACCATAACTTAGTACATACACCTTCATCAAACCCTTGTGACCTATACTTCCAACCATTCCAACCATCAATGGTACTGAATTTTCTAAATACAATTTGCCAACAACTAGATAAATACAATGATAGTAGGGAACTTAACAAGGTAATGCATACCAAAGTGAGACCAGATAATCCTTGGACAGGTATGGGTTGTGATCTTGGCTGAGTGTCCCCAGTTCCAAGTTGTCCGTATTCGTTATTACCCCATGCCCATAAAGTCCCATCCTCCTGGAGAGCCAAATTATGAAATGCTCCCACTGTGATAACCCTCACATTTTCGAGACCTTGTACTCTCACAGGAACAGATATTTGTTTTCTGAGAAAAGGAAACGGAATTTTGCATTAATGTTATAACATATGCTATGAATATGCAGAAAGATATCAAGATGATTTAACTGCACTCCTCGAATATGATCACATGGGTTGGAAAACCCCTAGCACTAAAGAAAATTAAAAAAACTTGAATCAAAGGTAATATACATGTCTCCGGGTGGCCAAGGTTGACCCCAGGTCCAAACATATCCTTCACGTGTCAGCACTACAGAATGAGTACCCCCAGCAGCTACCTAAAATATAAATCACCGGATATTAAACACAAATTTAGGTTAAGCTCCAGCACTGAAAACCAGCATCATGTACGAAGACAGCTGATGTAAAAGAAATGAATCTACACCATATGAAAAATATGCTAATAATAATGCAAACAGAGAAATGCCGTATCAAAATGAACCCGTCATTTACTGAAATAGGTATTCACAAAACAAGACCAGAAGACTTGCTTAGGCACACTGAAAGATTCGTACCTCATATAAGCATTATACGAATGAATAAAAAAAGAAAAGCTAGTTGTCATGTGAGAAAAATTAAGTACAGTTAAGATTTATATGCTCTATCTGTATCAAGCCATATTACTTGGACATAGGTGTGAGTGTCAAATACGAGTATGTATCTTGGAGGACTCTTGGAGGTTGAATCCCCATATCCATGTGTTAGACACAGGTAATTCAAGAAAAATAAAGAGTCCGAGCAACATAGGTATCAAGAACCAATAGATAGATTACATGCAACTAAAATTAAGGGAGATGAGAGAACCAAAGGAGACATTTTCAAGCATTTCCACTCTTTTGTTCTCTTTTCCCCCTACTTTCCCTTATTACCTTTTATTTAAAGAAAATAACTAGTGCCAGAATAACATTAATTACCACGTAGTAAAATTATGTAATAAAAAAACAGGTAGGTGGTTGTTATATCCATATTGTTTGAAAAGTTATGTTACTCAGACTTAGGTAAGTGTTTCCGATGTGAGTGTGTGCAAGTTTTTTTTCCAAAACTTTTATATATTTGGAGGGTCTTTTGATCATATCCTCATAACCATGTCCAAATATGTATGGGACATGGGTGTCAAATATAAGTACTCCAAGAAAAACGAAGAGTCAAAGTAACATATGGTAAAAGCATCAAGGTTAAAGATTCTTTGCCAACAAGGTCTTGAATTGAACATGATAATTACAATTCATCTTTAAAATTTGGGCTTTAAAAAACCTCCTTTGCCAGAGCTTCAAATAGGACAAATGAAGTTAATTGTTAAGATAATTTATGCCCTGTTGAGTGTTTTCTTTGTCTCTCTCAGGTGGTGGTGTTTGTATATTTATATGATATGGGTATTGTTCATTGATATGACATGTGTAACTTCGCAGGAGAGCGAGTTCGATCTACGAGCTCAGCCTGCGAGCTCAATAGAAACCGGCCCAAACCCATTTAGATTTTGGGCCGTGATGATAATTATCCTAACATGCCCCCAAAAGTGTGCCTTAAGCATATTCAAACAGGTTATTAAGAAACAAGACAAGAAGATTCAAGCAATCTGGTTCAACTTCAACCAAAAGTACAGACATAAATTCAAATAAACTACCTGTCGAACTACAAGCTTTGGCGCACAGCGCTGAGGAATCACAATGTCCCTTCTCAAAGGCCTACCAGTATCATCTTTCCGCTCAGGCTCTTCACCACACTGCCCATATTCGTTCCCACCTGTGCAAACAAACTTCACATGATTACATTCATTGAACACACACTTCTTTCGCTGCATTAACCACGATGAATAATTTAACCCAATCTTGCCAAAGCCATAAAGCCAACTAATCAACCTTCTCTCATCCACAAAATGACAAAGAAATTTACATTCCACAACAAACTTGTTGATTGAATAGCACACTAAGCTACTTCTTTAAAAAAACATAGGATATTTATCCAGTGTGATCCTTTTGAGTTCTCTAGCAACAAATATGCATACATGTCTGTATATATATATAAACTAATATCTTACCCCAGGCATAAGCTCTGCCTTCATCATCAACAGCCAAACAATGCCACCCACCAATAGCCGCCTAGAATGAATAGAGAAATAACAATTTAACATGCAAGGGAAACTATATGTGATGGAAATAAATTAAAACTCCATATTACTATTTGAAAACTTTAACATGCAAGAGCAACAATATGATAGGGATAAAATTACCTGAACAATTTTAGCATTAGCAAGAGCCTTAACCTGACTTGGAATATTCTCAGTTTTGGTCTCAGGAGGGTGCCCTAGGGTTCCTCTCTGGTTCCATCCCCAAGTAAACAACTGAAGTTCAACAGAGAACACCAAGAAATAAATCAAGCTTCAGATATTTAAACTACAAGTATACAAGAAGAGGGAAATGGGCATTTTCCAAATTATAAAGAATCATATTCATATTTCACAACACCAAGAAATCAACTAATCTCTGGTTGCCATAGAAAAATAGTTCAAATCCAACCAAGATCTGTTTCAAAACACTCAGCAACAAATGAAAGTGACCATGGAACTGTTTGGTTTTTGCTTCAAAATGCAAAGGAAAATTGCATTCCTATATATATATATATACACACGACATAGTTAAACATTAAAACGTTATTTGACTGTTCCTTTTCATGCTGTTTGCTTCCTCATAAGTTGCTAACAGGAAAAAGCAAAATGGGAAGACAAAATACTAACTAAAATTCAACATAAGCATAACATAACTATTTTGTACATCAGTAAAGTAACCTTATTTTCCAAATAAAATCACCATTTTACTTTTAATTATCCAAATATATTTCGGAAAAAAGAATGAACATACCATGTCAAACACATACCTCAAGACTCACATCGAAGTCCAAATAACATAGATAACAACGAAACACACATAAAGTAAATAAGTTTTGTAGAAAACAAATTCATTCTACTCATCCATTCATTTTTGTTCTTTGTGTGTGTGTGTGTGTGTGTGTGTGTGTGTGTGTGTTTGAGACCTCAGTATCCGGTGGACCCATTGGACCCGACTATTTTGAAATCGAGCCAGGTCAAACAGCAGAAAAGCTTCTCGAGTCTCTATTTTCTCCATTCACAATATTTGAAACCAAGCTCCTTACCACTTTTTCCATCGGTAAATTCTTTGTTGTTCGAAGCAATATTGAGAAAAACAAAAAGAAAAAGGCGAATGAAGGCAAGCAGCAAAAGCAACAGCTGATCAATCAAAATCCTGATACCCCAAGTTGGAACAGTTGAAGATCAGCCGATGCTCGTTACAAACACAAATTTAACCAAATGGAATTAAGGACTGAGTAAACAATCAATACCCACTTCAAAAACACTAAGAAGAATGAATATATAAACATATATAAAAGCAGAAAGGGGGAGTGGCGGTAGAGACCTTGCCATCATCACAAATAGCGAGAGAATTACGGCTTCCAGCGACGACGGAGCGAACATTGTGAGGCTCAAGAGCTTGAACAACGCAAACCCATTCTCTTTCTTCATTGTTTCCGATACCCAGTTGACCATCTTCACCTGAGCCCCTGAGATTACAACAAGAAAACAGAGAATGAGGAGCAAATAAGTGAATAATTTGATAGTAAGTTAAAAAAAAGAAAAGATTGAGAGTTGAAACCAAGCAATAACAGAAGAGGAAGCCATTGAAGAGTGTTAAAGACGGCTGAAACAATGGGAGAAGAATATATAGAGAAATCAGTAGTGGGGAGGTTTTATGAGAAAAAACAAAAAAAACAAAAGGTTGGGTTTTTAGTGCTTCTTGCAATTGCAAGCTAGTTGGGGTTTATCGTTGATGCCAATTCCATTCTAACACGTGCATTTAGTGCAAACAAAAAAGTTCACCTTCTAGCTTTTATTTTTTTCTCTCATTTCATTAAATTATTTCTTTTTAAATTCTTTAGTAATCCTTCGTAGTTCATTGTAGTAGTTGATCATATTCTTAAGTATTCCATTTCGTTAAGCATGCTATGCTACCACCGGAATCAAGGACAACTTTCCTATATCCTTTATACAATACTAGAATGAGTCCATCATAACTCAAGTTTAGTACTTCTACAGACCCCTCAGGTTCCTACTAAAGCCAACAATCCTAAGCCACATGCGAGTGCTTGTCATGAGTTCTTTTTTACTAAGTTTACATTTATTGAATTACTGTTAATTTTGATGTCCAAACTTTTGAATAATAGTATTTAAAATAAATTTCTTTACTGAACTATTTAAATACCCATTTACTAACACCTAACTTTATAATAATTATAAATAATTACTTTTTAACAAGGTATAGACACCCTCTTAATAACTCTTGAGACTTGAGTTGTAAGTATAATTTTTCAGCTCAAATTTTCATTTTGTAAAGTTGCGACGGCTTAAATTCATCATACCATGTGGCAGCTTTTAGTGACTTTCATCAGTCATGTTAGTATAGTTAATAATCAAATCGATCAATTAATGATATAAAAGGGATCATTTGATTTTTTTTGGATCATTTAAGGATCAATTGGTGCATTTTTTTTCTAGGGGGTCAATTGATTTTTTTTTTTTTTTTACACTTGGAGCTTTTTTAAACCTTTAGCCAAAAGTACAAAGACTAAAATTAACAAATTCAAAAAAATATAAAGATTAAAATTGATAAAATTAAAATACAAAAATTAAAAGCAACAAGTTTTGAAATATACAGGGCTATCTAATCTATTTATAGTTATGATGTATTTATACTTGGAAACTCTAAAAGTTTCTATACTCGTATCTTGATATCCTGATATGCATCAAATATAAATACTAAAAAGAACAACACTTTATTCCTATCCATGCAAGATTTTTATTATTTCTCTTATAGGGAGATGCTACCACTGTACATATTTATTGTGAGCTAACAATATCTTTTTCTTTTTCCTTTGGTACAAAAGAGGCTGAGGAAAGAAGAAGAATTGCAGATACAGTCGCTAAGTGTCACCTTTTCAGATAACTATATGATCCAACTAAGCTAAAATCCGTATATAGTGGTGTTGATGGGGGGTTCTACAAGGAAAAGTAGAGAGGCGAAAGCAAGAATGAAAATAGCGAAGACAAGGAGTGATTTGCAAGGATCGGCAAATCGTCCAACAAGTCGGATTTGTTCTTCTCGACCAGTTCTTGAAGATGGATCATCCAATTGTAGCGTAGGGCATATGGCAAAACCGTATGCTATACCACTAAACGCTGCTCCCAAATGTGTCCTGCATTTATAATTAAAAGATAACAGTCAGACTCTGTTCTAAGTAACCGGCGGTGATTATGTCAAAAACAAGCATATATCTCACCAGTCATCAATGGGACCGAAATTGCTTAATATGCAGCTAAGAGCTGTCACCAGTATTGCCTTTTGCAACATTCTCTCCGAAGCATCCTTTGCCATTACACCTTTATTTTGTATTTGATAAATCAGCCATGCACCAATCACCGCAAATACTGGTCCCTGCATTTAGTTTCACACTAAACGTTACCTTTATACAATTTCTACACATCTGTGTCGACTTCGGTTTTCTTTAAATATCTGTGTTCGGCACTTGTGTATAAAGATATGATTTTTAAAGATCCTTAAAGATACATAGAAAATTTTTAAAGATCCTTAAAGATACATAGAAAAATTTGATCATACCTGTTCAGAAACATACCTATGCTTGATATTCACACCTGTGAAATTCGTGTATTCATTAGGAGAGCATTATCGGTTTAAATCGATTTAACCGATCACATTTAGTTAAGTCAGTACTTGGTTTTTGAAATCAGTTTATTAGTTTAGTTTATTCAGTCATTGGATTTTAGAGTTGATGATCGAATAGACTGAAGTAACTAACTGTTTTATTCAGTTTATTCATGTTGTGTAATTGTGTCATGTCTGATAATGCTAGATCTAGAAAAAGTGACTCACCGTGCCACCAACTGTTGGTTGGGGCGTATGAAGAAAGCTTATCAAGTTTCCGCTGAAGCCGCCGAGCAAATATATTAAGAAAAACGTAAAGGATCCGTAATATCTGCAAACTTGAGGCCCGAAAGAAAGAAGCGCCCAACAGCCAAGAGATACATGAAGAATTCCGGAATGCTGCATCACCGATTCAACCATTAATCAATTCATATGTTGTTAATGTTACGGTAACTAAAAAAACAAAGAGAAACATTGCAAATCAGTGGAGAGACAATGAAGAGGAAGATGTAGCCTCCCCCCCCAAACCTACACACACAGAGGCTACTTAATCCTAATTACCATATTGTGCTTTTCTTGCAAGTTGTGCTCCTTCAAGCTAAGCAAATATACTTTGGCCATAAGTTATGCCCATCTATGCCAAGACCCTTTCCAGAAAAACTTAGAAAAACCTGATCAAACCTATGTGGAATACATACTCTATCTGACACTTGTACTCAAGTTCGAGTTACATAGATCTATGACTCCCGAAACCTTTGCCAAGCTGTGCTGTAAGCCAGCTCTATAACTGCAACATTGTTTGAGTTTCTTTCAAATAATATATGAAACCATGCAAAAAAGAAAAAAAAAGGAACGGAAAAAAGAAAACGAAGACGAACCCAATTGTTTTAATCCTGTACCAGAAACATTGGTGTGACAAGCCTCCACCATTCTCCAACCAGAATGAGATCATTTATTTTGGCTCCATATAATGAAGGGATGGAAAATAGCTGCAACTCTGAGATGTTAACTGGAGTGGCTATCTCGAATATAAAAACAGCAATGTTAATGGATGCCACTATGCTTCTGCATTTAGAATAAAAGGATTATATTAGACCATGAAATCTATCTGCAATTATGACCTGACAAACTAACAACAACATATATCAAGAGAAGTAATGAAGCAAAACCCGAAAGGGATTCATTTGCACTAACCAATCATGCCTTAAGTGTGTTATGTGTGTTTTACACCTTTATGACATGAGATTTGTGGTGCCATGAATGTGTTGCCACGATTATGACAGGGAAACACGATTAGAAATGTCATTCGGTGTTGTGTTTCCATATCATCTCAAAATGCAAAAAATACAAAATTAAAGGGGTAGTGATTTACACTAAGTAGAGATGAGAGGCTTCATCAGAGTATTGCAAGGCTTCAGACTTCTTTGAGACACTGTTGACATCCCTTAGCCTGAAGCCGATATTGCTTCTGAATTTTGCTTTTTCATCTATCTTAGCATCTTCGCCGACAGAAAATGGAAGTACGGTTTGGTTGTCTTCAGGGGTTTTCTCTTGGATTTTAGAATTTGAATCTGAACAAACAATCAAAGAAACTCGGTGTTAGAATGGACACCAGAAACGAAAAAACGGTGGCTTATATGGTCTATTATATATATGATTAAAAAGCCAGAAAAACAAAGTGTCTACCCATATCCGGACGAGTCCTCACATATCCAACATGTATTTTGCCATGTCATGATCATGTGTGAGCATAAGATCAAATAGGGACTGAAAGAATAAAAGTATTTGGCAATTGGCATATTAAATTACCTTCATCAAGTTTACCAAGATAAGCTTCCAGAGAATCTAGCAGCCCCTTCTTTATGCTACTTTCTCCACTTCTATCAACCAACTCCATGGAAGAACCCTTATTTGAATCTTCTTGAAGCTTTCGAAAATAAGAATCCAAAGAGATCAGCTGTGAATTTTCTTTGGGCAATGCTTTCATGGAGAAGGGTCTTGGATGAACACTAGTGAATGTCCAAAGACGCCATTGATGTCCATTAAAACCTCCATTTCTGTTCCCAATCTCAGCTTGACGCCATTGCCAACCATTGCATTTGCAGTCACAATTTTGATCTTTATATGGCAATTTGAAACGTAATGGAATCACAGCCATGGTGACCTGCAAGCCATCATTAATTGAAAGAAACTTAGAAAATGAACATACTCATATTGGACCCATGTTGGATCCAAGACTTACACTCGAGTCTAATCAACATAGTTTTTGGTTTTAACTATGCATTACAATAAAATAGTTTTCAGAATAAGGAAAAAGATGAGGAGTCATTTTCAAACTTAAATGCTTGTTTTGGACATGTAATCGAATATTGATATAAAAGTATAGCCTTGTAAATATCAAATACATACTAATATTTGACATTTCAAATCAAAATAACATGACTAATCAATGCAAAATTGCCAAAGTCGAGAAAATGAAAATTCAGGAGATTATGAAGCTTGCATTAAACTAATGAAAGCGTCACGATTTCATCATATGTATACAATAAAAACTCCTATCTTTTCGACATTTGGAGAAACCCCTAAACCTTTTAGTTTCTCTAAAACAAACCCAACACAGCATTGTCTTTATCATAGTTTTCACCTTCTGCAACATTGACATAACACAAAGCTCAAGCTTTCATCTTATGCTTTTTTTAACGATAACGTCAAACACTTGGTGAACTTTCATGATTCACTTTAAAAACAAAAGAACATAGTTCTTACATTATGAAACATATGCTTAAATTTCACATGATAAACATTTAAAAAACTTCAAATGTCTTGCAAAGCATGCCAAATATATCCGTTTTAACATTTGTTTTTTTATTACAAATACAGTGGAAGAAAGAGAAGAGATAACAGAATATATATATGTATATATATGTCCCATATTTGCACACTAGTAATCATAAAAGTAAAAACAAAGCTGTAAAAAGTGGGAAATTAAATGAAGTACCCTTGTTTTTGAAGAAGATGAAGAAGAGCTTAACAAAGACGGTGTGTTTAAGGAAAGAGATGATAATTTGCAGACATTGACGGTGTGTTTTTCATTAATGGAGGTTCATAAATAGAAAGGGCTTAAATCCGATTTTTGTGGTAATAGGAAGGAAGCGATATGGTAGTGGGAATCTATTAAAGCTTGAGTTATCGTTGTTGGTCCAATTGTAATCCGCCACGTGGGGAGTAATGCAATCCGTATTGTATGGGATTCGCCCCAAACCAAGATTTGCGTGGACCCCGCCATTTCCTTTTATGGTTGTTAATACATTTCCTGTTTAGTCAAATAAGATCATCAAATACTGATTGTACGTATGAATTGTACAGCGATGCCAGGCTTAGATTTTTTTTAATATTCAATTTAATTTATTTACAACATTTATACTACTATTTAAGTATAGCTTTTTTTTTATAAAAATAACATTAAAATTTTAATTAATTATAAAAAATTGTTGGAAAACAATTAATTATGAAAATGGGATGTAATTTGCTACACTGATTGTTGTACCGCCTGATATACCAGTGGTATCATCACACTTTTCAGCCAATTATGAAACAATCATTAGACTTTAAAACATATTTTTTTGTATTACCATTGTGTCAAGTGGTATCGGTATATATTTCTGAAAATAACTATGATAATATGAGTAAACACTATGAAAAAAGTAATTTTTTAATGGTGTTATCGGTGTGTCAGGCAGCACCGCTTTAATTTAAAAAAAAATTGTTTGTTAGCAAAAAAAAATGAAATGAAAGAAAAAATATATTTATTCATGAATTATATTAATACCCTTTGTATATTGTCCTCAGGTGATTTTTTCATGTAAACAAAATAGAAGTAAATATTAGCTCATTGGTTGTTTAATGTTTAAACTAATACTAAGTAGTATTACGTGGTTAGATCGTAACATGGAAAGACAATTTATATTAGTAAATGTACCTAAACATATCCTTAATCTAATCAAAATGAGCAAACCGATTGAAAGACTAATATGTTATCTATCAAGTTCAATTAAGGAGATGCATTGTCTTGGGCATCGGAGCAGATGACTCCCAAAAGATAGAAATATAAATGTGACTGATTGTACTAACAATATATCAGTAGGGGTGAGCAAAATCCGATTCGATTTGAAAAATTCGATAAAAAATTTAAATTTTGAATTAAATAGTTTGAGTTATTTGAGTTAATCGAGTTATTCAGATCAATTCGAATAAAAAATTAAATTTTTCGATTTAACTCAAATATAAATTACACAATTTGTGTTATCCAAAAATCTGAATTAAAAAAGGCAAAACTACGTCGTTTTGATAAATGTTTACCTTTTCTAAAGTTAAAAGTCAAAACCATTAAGTTAAAATGCAAAATTACGTTATTTTGATAAATGTTTACCCATTAAGTTAAAAGGTAAAATCATGATATTGTTTATGTAGTTAAATAGTCTTGTACTTCATCTACTAGTTAAATAATCGGTTCGTGTAACGCAATATTGAGTATAAATAATAGGATTCGTTAACTCAACTCGACTTTACTCGAATTTTTTTTACTCGATTCGATTGATTTGAAAAAATTTCAAATTGAGTTTGGTTGCAAAAATAGGATTCGTCAACTCAACTAACTCGAATTTTTTTGACTCAATTCGACTCGACTCAATTGAATACTCACCCTTATATCAAACTAAACCCAAGAAGAATAGATCCTGAATCTGATTATAGATTTATTCACTTGTAACATTTAAAATGTGACATACATTAATTTTGAGTGGATGATGGACTATGTATTTATGAGTCGTATATTTTGATGTAAGTAAAAGTCTGAATTCAAATAGATAATGAACCAAAAGTCGGTGCATTGGGTGTACGACTTCTGCAATATATAGCGTCATTCACAACAGTGAAATTCATAGCTTGAGATATAGGTAAATAATATCCTCTCATTGGCATTACATGGTTGACAAAAAGTAAACGTGGCCACGGGTCGTTCGTCTTTGTGATGAATGACTTGATTACTATTTGATAGTAATCGACTTTTCATTAAGGAAGATGTAATGATTACCATAAGATAAAATATGATCATATTGGAAGAACAGATAACGCACTTATGACAAAGTCATTAGACGTGCAGTGATTGAGTTGCTTTCATAATGGTATGTATTAAGAAGAGCTCAGTTACGATACTATAATGGAATGATTTTATGACTAAATGAGTTTATAATTAGCTGAAGAAAACTAGAACTTAATTATAAATCATTTGAGTTTATAGTTAATAATTTAACTATTTCAACCAAAATGCTAACGCCAAATCTTTGTAAGAACACTATAAAAAATATATTTTATCATGACGAGTTCAAACAAGTATGTTTATGATAAATCCTAATCAATATTTTCAACATTAGTTTTATCATTACAGTACTATTAAGTAATTTTTTAAAAGAAATTCGAAATATCATATCATAAGATTTAATAAAAAAAATTTGAATGATGATAACGATTAGACTTAAATTTTTAAATTAAAAAAGTAAATGAACTAAATTTCACATATATTAAGTGTAGGAACTTCAAGCATATTTTAACTTTCACATTTTTACTGTACAATTTAACACAACGGGGAAACATATTAATTATTAATTAAATTAGTGTACTTGATTTGTGTATTTATGATATTTTATCAATGCTAGCTACGGGAACAAACGATGTGCAGGATAAATGAGATAGTGTGAGATGAGAATCAATGTTCAAAGTGAACTGAAGCTGTGATGATAAACCCTCGTAGAAGCGTGGATGGAGGCCTTTCCTTATAACTGCTAAAAACGATTAGCTTTCAAATCAATATTATACTACTTTGTAAACACCACACACTCTTAATACTCGAAAACAATTTTGTATTTATTAAAAATTGATTTTGGTTGAAATGATAAATATGAAAATATCATGATGTTTTGAGTTCAAATCTTATTATATACATATTTTTTTCTTGAATTTTATATAAAAAGATAAAAATATCATTAACATAATATTTTTTTTTGACCAAAAACAACCCGAAGGCCACCTCAAAATTTATTTAAAAAAATCTTGAATTACAAAATTATGGATAATCTCCGAAATATTCATATCAAAAAACATATTACAATTATTATCTAAGACATATTTGCTAAGTCTATCAGCAACAGAATTACTGCTACGGTGACATCACTTAATGCTATACTCGATCCCACTGTTTAGAAGTCTGACGCACTCTTTAATTTTAAAGCTCAAAATCTTGACATCCTCATGAGCCTTTGCCATCCCATTAACATAATATTTATTGTTTTGTTAAAATAGGAACCTTTCAGTAATTTAACAATTGAGTAAAGATTAAAGGTGTTTATAGGTCTAGTCAGACCTAAATATGATATTAATATATTTTATGTTTGTTTAAGTTTGATTCAATTTGAAATATGAGTTTAAAATTTTACTCAAGCCTGTTTATATTTACAAAAAATTAACTCAAATCTATTTTAGGTTCGCTCATATTGTTTTTAATTTCTTTTAAGAATATTTATATTATTTTAATTTTAACATGTAATAATTTTCTATTTTTTATTTATTAAATTTTTTTATATAATCATCTTAACATTATTTTAATGTTTATATTATAATAATAGTATTATATATTTAGTATATGTTTATTTTTTATGTGTTATAAATTACATAATATATAAAAGTAACATTATATAAAATATTATAAACTTAAAAACGGATTGGATCGAGCTTAAGTCTTGAATGTTCAAGCTTGAGCCTGATCCATATTTTAAATGGACCTAATTTTTTTTATCAAATCTCATTTTTCGAACCTAATATTTTTATTCAAATTCTCTCAAATTTCAGGTAGGCTTTCGAGACCTATAAATAGGTCTAATAGAAACCTAGTGATATATGACAACTCAACTAAAATTTAATAAAAATATCATGGAGGCTCTTATACAAGGAATTAGATTGCATATTGTTCTTTCTATTAAAAAATTGGACAGAATGGTCCTTTTATATTAGATCAAATAGTAATTTGGCTATTTCTATTAAAAATTACATCCATTTGTACTGTTAAAAACTGATATGATTAACAAAATAATCGGATAGTGATACATAACACACCATGTGTATGTTGATGTATATAAACCAGTTTTTAACCGTAAAAATGAATAGATCTTTTAACAAAAAGACTAATTTACTCTTTGATTTAAGATATAAAGATTAATTTACTCATTTTTCATGTAAAGAGGGTAAAATGCAACTCGACTTTTAATTTAAGGGTCCAAGATACTTTTTTTGGTAAATTACAACCAACGATTAGCGCGATTCGAACCGAAGTCATACTTGAAGCAGTGAACATTTTTAACTAAAATTTTGCTTTAAATAAGGCGCTACAAATTTAGATTTATTTATCCTTACGAGAACTCTTCTTTAAGCAGTAAGTGATGTTGAATTATAGTGATTCACATTAGGCCTAAAGTTTGAATCAAGAACTCCATCTCTTCTTCTTTTCTCTGCAATTATAAAACCAAAAATGAATAAATAAATTATACACCATTTTCTTACTACAATTGCAGTGTAACCATTTTTAAAATAAGGAGACAAGCCCCTATTAATCTCCCTTGAATTCTCGATTGGATATAACTTGTCAATTCAAATTTGTGGAAGTCTAGAGACAATAGAGAAGAAAAAGATGATCCTAAAACTGATGAACAAAATATAAAACGTCCAAAGAATATTAATATTGATAAAATCAAATAAAAAAAGTGAAGGAAAAAAAATATTAGAGAAAAACATTAGTGACACGTAGAGTCATATGCAATTTGGCGGTTGAAACATGAAGCTCAGACTGTAACGAACCACAGCCTCTCATTTCTTCCAATTCCCACACCAAAAGATAATAACACTGAAATTCCAAACCAAACCAAGCAGAAATTTCAAAGGAAAATCTGAGAAATTTACAGAACAATGAAAGCAATATCACCACCATCTACGGCGGCTATAATCATCCATTCCCATCATCACTACCCAAATCACTGCCGTTGGTTCTTTTCTCTGCCGCCTCCATCTAACCGTCAGTTCCACCCCGCCGCATCAATCACCCGACCCCATAGTCTTAAGCTTACTTTCATAACAAAAGCGGCCGATTCAACTTCTCAGCCTACTTCAGTAAAAACCCTTGTCCCTGATGATGGATTCTCATTGTCCAAGGTAATCAATCTATTATTTTTTATTTCCTTTCTAAAAGAGTTCTTTTTTTTTTTATGATTTTGAACTGGTTGGTTATTCAGTTGAAGTATAGGTTTGGTACAAATTGCTAGGCCTACCTTGAAGGCATCTTGATCTTGCGTAGTTGCCCTATTTCCAGAAATTCATAACCTTGATTCTGATTTAAAGTTAAAACTAGTTAGAGCAATAGTTTGATGATGCTTATAATTGCTAGTGTTTGTATGTATGTATATCTCTTGTCTTCTTATATTCGGATGAATGTAATTATTGATTATTGTTTATTTGCAGCTTTCATTTGGTGTTATTGGACTCGGTGTCGGAATTTCGCTCCTCTCGTGAGTACTTTACCAGTTGGTGTTTCCCTCTTTCTCTTTAGCTTATTTGGTTTATCCTTGGTGACATTCTGAACATACAGGTATGGTTTTGGGGCATACTTCAACATTCTTCCGGGATCCGAATGGTCCGCGATAATGCTGACTTATGGCTTCCCTCTTGCAATCATCGGAATGGCCCTCAAGGTAAATGTTTTCTTCCTTGGAGTAGGATTGAAATGGATATTTGAAAACATTATGTTTCATATTTCTCATCAAATGGTGGATTCGGATATCTGAAATTAGGACTTCCACGGCATAGTTGTGTGATGCATGATGGTCCAACTTTTGTCTGGGCTTATGTTGGGAAAGCCTGACTATACATTTTCATCATGATCTTATTTGGTTGTTGGTTGTATTACAGTACGCAGAACTGAAACCGGTGCCATGCTTGACCTATTCGGATGCTCAAATATTGAGGGAAACCGCTGCCACTCCAATCCTTAAACAGGTACTTTCGAAATCAGATTTTTTTCATCCAAACTCATGTCCAACACTCACACCAAAGTTGGAGTAACGTATCTTCTCTGTGCAATGGCTAAATTAGGTTGCATTAGTATTCTTCAATTTCCAGCTTCAATTTGTCAACCTGTCCACCATCATGGGACTACATCTGTGCTTATTATACTCTTTTCAATTCTGTGGATCACATCAAAAAATGACTTTTGTTTAGCTTTCATTAGGTAAGGAATGATGTTACGAGATACCGCTATGGGGATGAACAGCATTTGGATGAGGCATTGAAACGGATTTTCCAGTTTGGTCTGGTATGTCTTATGTATCTCTGACTCTTTACTTTTGTTTAACTATCCGTGTTTGACACTCATATTCGGAAAATGAATATGGGGATATAATCTCTAAAGATCCTCCAAACACATGAAACAACTTTAAAATATCTGGCCATACCGGTGTGAACACACACTATTTGACACTCGCATTTGAGTCCGAGTAACATGTAATATGTTTTTTAATCTGTAAACGCTATCACAAAAATTATTGAACAATAACCAACCCCTACATATAATGGGAGAAATCAAACCTAATTCATTGCCAATTTGCTATGTGTTGTAAAATTTCTTATATCCAAATTTAGTTATTTGATGTCAGCTCTTTTTCTGTATCAACTTTCAGGGCGGAGGAATTCCTCGGAGAAATGCACCTATTCTTCAAATGATCCGGGAAGAAGTAAGTTTTTTGAACTTCGGTTTAATCTCTACCATGAAAACTTTTTTTATTGCTAATCATAAATGGAAAATATCATTGGTTTTTTCATTCGCAATTTTGATAAACACGACTTAGAGTACATTAAGCAGATGTGTCCAATATGGGAACTTGCTTTTCCCCTATGGCATATACAATAAACATATGTGATTTCTGAAGAATATTTCGTCACTATGTTGCCACAACTCTTCCTTTTCTTGAAGTATTCTTGTCCAACACATTTGCGTAAGCTTTTGGGATATGACTCCTTAAGAAACATCCAAATACATGAAAAATCTCAGCCTCGAATTAGTATTCAAGATTCACACCTAAAAATTCGAGTAATATAATTTTAGTGCCTTTCCATTTCCAAAGTGATGTTTGATGCTTTACTTTTATTTTTTTTACCATGTCTTAGGTCACAGAAGATGGTAAATATTGTTTAGTCCTGGTGTTTGAGGCTAAAGCTTTGGAGTTGTCGGATTTCGAAAAGAGACAGGTAGACTAATACGCTCCGCTGTTTTGATTTCTTATTTTACTTGATGTTTCCAAGTTTAACACTTGTGTTTCAAACATATTTGAACATAGGCATAGATATATAACCCTACAAATACGTGAAAAAGCTTGAAATAATTAAACATATTTGGATTCACTGAAAGGTTATTCATGCTATTTCCATAATTCTCCATGAATGAGGAATAGCTTAAGCGATCCAAACGGATGAATGTGTTGGCCAATCAAATCAAGTAAAAATAAATTTTTTTTTTATATTAAATGAGTTGTAAATTCGTGTCAATAATCTGGATTGAGTCGGCCAAAACAGTTCTAGAAAACAAATTTCAAGTCACAGCTTAGCTGCTTGACCTAACTCGTGAACATGTCTATCTATTAAGTTATGGTATGTGAATTTAAGACATTATTATTCTTTAATTCCTTAATTTTGAGGGGAAGGGAACGGCAATTTGCTGATCTTTTAACTAAAATGATGGCTTCTTAGGCAAAATTTGCTTCATTCTTTGGACCAGGGATCTCTGCTGAAGTAGGTTCGTTTTCACTTTTCAACTCCATAGAAATAACCTTTTATATTATTATTATTTTAATTATCCAACCATTGGATTTAGTAATATATTTGCATTCATCATGCTTCAATCTGATTTTTTTTTTCATATCATTGAGAATATTATATTTATCAATATATATTTATTGGTTGAAAGTTTTTATCTCAAATAATTTTTAATTTATTCAAAATTTGATGTGTGTGATCTACATGAATAGAATATAAAATATGATGATCAAATTAATTTTATACACTTACATAACTTTTTATATGATTTATATTTTATCAACCCGACCTTCATATTCATATTTATTCACGTAAATTATGTCAAATCTTGAATAATTTAAAATATTTTTAAGATACAAACCACTTTCAACCATTAAAAATATTAAAAAAAGACAATAATTATGTAAAATTTGTTTAATATTTTTTTGTATCTGGCTCAGGGAAGGGAGAGAATAACCTATATGAAGTTAGACTTATTTCGAATTCCAGCTACAATGCTTCGTCAAGTACGTCATGATTTCTTGTGGTGCTGGTAAAATTTTGTATTTTATGTAGGTATGTATGTATATATTAACTTGCATACGTTTTATATTGACATTAAAAGTACAAGGAAAAGAAAAAGAAAATTTAGAACAATTGAATATTTTTGTTCATCAGCTAGAATTGATAAACTAAAGTTGATCTTTCATATGGTTGCTAAAATGTATTATGCTTAGGAAGAACTCTTCATTTTTCATTTTTAAGTCTCTTATTATGATCCATATTTAGCAATATTTGACTAATCAGTGCCGTTAATAATCACATTAGCGATTTCTTTTGAGATCATGCGGTAATGGTAAATTTCCAGTTTTGGTCTTTATGTTATGTTTAAATTTTTAATTTATATATTCTATATAAAAAGAAGGCCAAAAGACATTCCTTACATTACACACGTTATATATATATATATATATTGAAATTGCACAATAGTAATAAATTTTCAATCCTTATTAAATTTGTAATTTAATCTCTTTATTTTAATTTTGACCTAATTATATAAAAAAAAAATTGCTATTGACATGTGCCGAACCTTTTGCTTTTTAAGATTATAATAGTGGTGAAATTAAATTTCGGTCCTTTGTGATGCAATCATTCCTTCTGTGAATAATGCTGAAATTTCAATTTCGGCCTTTATACTAACTCAAACTTATGATTTAATTTATATACTTTAATTTTGATAATTTGATATCTTAATTTTTATATTGTCATTCCGCAATCTAAATATTTTATTTGATTAAAATGTCGATATAATTTTTTTTTAAAATTGTTAACACCATTAAAATTTTATGTTAAACTAAAGTTTATTACAATGTCATTTTTTGTTACATGGTTACCAAAAGTTTTTTTTTTAATTTCAAAATATAGCACTAGTGAATTTAATAGAAGAATTTAATGGTGTTAGTAATTGAATTTGAATTTTTAATTTCAAATAGTAAAAAGACTAAATTCTTAAAAAATAAAAATATATAGACTAAAATTTAAATGTATGAAAAGCATAGAGATCTAGAGTATATTTTAACCTTCAAATTTTATCCGATAATTTGATCCAAAAAAATAATTAAACCAATGCAGAGCATGAAAACCATACTAATTATTATTATCATTTGGGCGAAAATTATAATTTAAATTGCAAAAGTGGACGCATTCATCGCATTTTTTGTGATTATAATGTAATAACTATTATTAAAATAAAAGTTAACTGCACACATTCCTAAATTATGACTATCTTTTTAATTTGGTTCCAATTTTTAAAATATTATAATTACATCTTCAAACTATTAATATTATTTTAAACAAATCCTTTTGTTATTAAAACCGTCAAATGACACGTCAAATTTTATATAACTAAATTTAAATTGAAAATTCTAAAGAAATAGAACATTAAAAAAAGAGTGAATGATAAAGTTTTTGTAAAAACTTTGAAAACTTCAAAACTAATATTTTTTAAAACATCCTTTTTTACGATATTCACTTTTTTCTTAAAATTTTCACTTTAAACTATGTCACATAAGATTTAACATGTCATTTAACAGTTGAATTAAAGGTTTTAGAGACAAAATGACCTAATTTTATATTACCTCGATAATTTAGGGATTAATTAGAATTGTTTGAAATTTAGGGATCAATTTAGAATAAGGGTTGTAGTCTAGAGATGCTTTATGCAATTAACTCTTACAATAAATATCAACCATATATAATAATTAAATAAAGGGTTATACTACACTGTTAACTGTCCAACTATTAGTAAATTTCTTTTTTGGTCACCTAACTATAAAAAGTTACAAAATGGTTAGCTAACTATTCAATTTTTTCTTATTTGGCCACAAGTCATTAAATTAATAACGAAAAGATAACTTGATAACTTTTAAAATTATTGTAATTGCAATTGTAACCCTCAACATTTATACATAGTGTTAATTTATTCTTGATTCTAAAAAATTTAACCTTCAACATCATATTGCGTAATTTTTTTGTAGTTTTGCTTCTCTTTATAATATTGAGGGTTAATTTAAAAAAATGAAAAAATATGAAAATTATTACCTTGGATTTTGGGTGTTTCCATTTTTGATATTTTTTCGATCAAATTCAGCTGATAAATTTTTAGGTGAAAGGGTCATAAAGAAAAGCAAAATTACATAAAAGACCAAATTACACAATGTGTAAATGTTAAGGGTTAAATTTTTTAGAATCAAGACTAAATTGACACAATGTATAAATATTGAGTGTTGAAGTTTCTATTATACTAAATTTAAAAGTTGCACGTCATCTTTTTCGTTAACTATTCAACAATTGATGATAAAAAAAAGGTCAAATCGAATAGTTAGATGACTATTTTGTAACTTTTTATAATTAAATGGCTAAAAAATAAAATTAACTAATAGTTGGATGACTATGTGTAAATTTACCCTAAATGAATTAAAACAAATAAAATATAAAAAGCATGAATTGATGAAAGAAACGTTGGGCATTAATCGTACGGAAGAATATTTGCAAAATTCCAACTTGCAATGCCACTAACATGAGACGCACATGCATTGCACGTGAACACAGACAGAATTGTCTGCCATTTTCACCCTATTCAAACATGAAACAACCCATAACATGTAACCGCCACTAAAGCGTTGGATCGAATGAACTCTTTTGGTGAATTGAGTTGATAAGTATTATTTTATCATCTTAAATTAAGTTGAATGAAATAGAATTCATGTTAAGTTGAATCGAATAAAATTAAAAAATTAAATATGTTAAATCAAAATTTTTTTATAATATAACTAATTTTTGAAAACTTTTTCAAAATAAAATAATAATAAAATACTTTTATTGAATCCCAATTTTATTCGGACCCAACAGAATTTAAATTTAAATTTATTTTAAATTTAAATTAGAAATTTAAATTTATTTTAAATTTAAATTAGAAATTTAAATTTATCATAAATTTAAATTCAAATTTATTTGAATAATGTCTCAATTACAAAGTTCAAATTACAAACTAAACCCGAATTACAAGCTCAATTCGACCCAAAACTTGAGCCCAAATACACTCAAACACAAAACTGACTCAAATGACCCAAACTAGCCTAAAACAAAGTCAAACCTAGCTAAACTTCTGTCACTCCCACTTGTACTGCTGTTGCCCACCACCTCAACCACTCAGAATGCGCCACATCAGCACCAACAGTGCCACCACCAACTTCAATTTGCTCTGCCACCACCAGCTTCAACCTGCTCTACCATCACCGCCACTGCATTGTACCTGCAAAGGAAAATACAAGATTTAAAATGCAAAAAAAACAATTTGTAATAATGGTAAAAATGGCTATAAAACCAGAATTGAAAACATTTGTAAAGGGGGAACCCTTTTGAGAAATCAATACACGGTTAACTTATTGGAATACATTCAAAAAAATCAATAAAAGGCAGTTTTAATAGAGACAACTAGTGTTTTGCAAATCAAATAGAAGCAGTTAGTACTCGATCAAAAATAGACAACCAGAACACTCAGGCATTGAAATCGGACAGGTACCATTCAACGTATATTTACTGCTATTTACTTTTCAAATTTCTGAGTCCATCAATTTCTAAATATGCATTGATACATGCATTTAAGACCACGGTTAATGTTTATTGTTTTTTTCAAAACATATTAATAAGTATTATTAATATTAATATTAATATTAATATTAATAACAAATAACAAGTTTATAATAATAATATTAATAAGTATTAATAACGATAATTAATAATAACTTTTAATAATTAAATATTAATATTAAATATTAAATAAAATAAAAAACACCGAAGGCAGTGAGGAGTCACGTCCCTTTGGATGTTGTTGCCGAAGTCACGCCAGAGCTCTCCTCGAACGTCGCCCCTGCCTCACCCTCCTCTGATCTGCACAGGAAACACGAAAAAGGGAGTAAAAAAAGGGCATAAGGAATAAACATGAAACAAATCCAAGAAAGGTTTAATGGTTAAAATCAAAATTTTCTTAAAAAAACAAGATTAAACCCAAATCCGATTTTGAAAGGGTAATGACGCGAGTAATAACAGATCTAAAAAGGGGTTTTGTTTTTGAAATCAGAGTTGGATCCCTTAGGATCCATGATCAGATCGGTTCTTTTTAAAAAAGAAATAAGGAAAGAGAGAGTGAGAAGGGGAGATTCTTACACTGCCGACGGCGGGTGGAAGGCGGGAACGACAGTGCATGTACCAGTAGACGGTGGACGTCGAAGCGTGGTGGTCACGCGCGCCGGTCGGCAAGGTGCGTGAGGCGAAGACTCGCCGGGGCGACAATCGTGGCCTGACTGGACTTGGGGAAAAAGGGGGGGTGGTTTTGAGAAGGAAAAAGAAGTTTTTTTTTAAATGAAATGAAAAATGAATATTTTTTTTCTAAAATGTGGTTTTTATAGTACGTAGAAACGACGTCGTTTAGGGGAGGGATCAAAATACCCAAAACGGCACGATTTTCAGCCCTCCGACCCATGTCCAGCTCGAATTCGATCCGACCCGACCTAAGATCCGCGTGTTTTTAAAAAAGAGGTTTGGTCTTTCCGCTTTTTTCCAAATTTTCAATCAGGTCCTTTCTGCATTTTTAATTAATTTTAAATTGGCCCAATAATTTTCAATGCTTTTCAATTTAACCCCTTAACCTTTTGAAAGCACCAGAAGCTGCCAAGTGTCATTATTTTAGCTTATTTATGCAAATGGTCCCTCTTACTTCTAATTTGTTTCAATTTAATCCTTAAACCAAGTTCTGTTTAATTACAAAATTGGCCTAAAAATTTTTCATGATTTTCAAATTAGTCCCTTGACTTCTGAACACCTGAGAGGCTGCCACATGTCACTTGTTTTTGGTTTTATTACCCTGAAGGTCCCTAAACTGTCCAAAAATCATAATTTGACCCCCAAACTTTTCCAAAATTCCATTTTTGACCCCAAATTTTCTAAAAATTGCCATTTTACCCTCGAACTTCCAAAAATTTCATTTTAACCCTAATTTTTCCAAAAATTACCATTTTACCCTCGAACTTCCAAAAATTACATTTTTGACTCCAATTTTTTTAAGAGTTACCAATTTCCCCCTAAACTTCCCAAAATTCCATTTTTGATCCCGATTTTCCCAAACTTCTCCAAAATTACATTTTTACCCCCGAACTTTCCCAAAATTACCATTTTGTCCCCGAGTGTCCTAAAATTACCATTTCCCCCCGAGTATCCAAAAATCACATTTTCAAACCCCGATTATTTTATTCTTCTCCCTCATCAATATTTGTATTTAAATTTTAATTATCATGCTTTCGTATTTTGCATTCTTATTTTTTTTGTATATCGTTTATCTGCTTAATTATTTTGCTTCATGTTATCTAATCTCCATTATTAACTGTTCATCCATATCTAAAATTTTATATTTGTTTTCAAAATTATCTTCATGAAAACTTTAAAATCAAGGCAATATTTTTTTATTTCGAGTTCTGAAAATTTGTGCCTTAACTTACTAGGTGCAATTTTTCCTCAAATCGAAATAATCGAATACCCTTAAATCGAGGCAATGTTTTTTTATCTCTGATTCTGAAAATTTGTGCCTTAACTTACAATGTATGACTTTTCTTCAAATTGAGATAATCGAATATCATTTTCCAAAGTTTTAAAGGTTTACAACAAAGGAAAGCTCGTTATTTCTGGATCTTGAAATGTTATGTCCTAACTCACTGGACGTGACTTTCTGTTTCGATCACCTCAAAATAGTGGGACTTCCAAACAAAAATCGATTCCTTTTAAACGGGACTCATGCATTCAAGGATCGTATTTTAAACTTTATTCGAGTTTTTAAATTTTACAAATCAAGACCCGAAAGTAATCAATGTGGTACCAATTTTGGGCGTATGAGAGTGCTAACCCTTCCTCAGGCGTAACTGACTCCCGAACTTGTTTTCTAGATTGTGAAGACCAAAATATTTTTTAAAACGGATTTTAAACATTTTGCGGTGATCCAATCACACCAAATAAAGGATTGGTGGCGACTTCCATTTTCCAATTTTAAAATAATTTTTGAAACTCGTCATTTTCAAAAAATAAGGTTTCGACAATTTTAATATGATAAATTTGAATAATTAATTAATTTATTTATTTCTCAATATTATTATTTTAGAACATTTTAAAATTTTAACTTTCTTTACATATTCATTAGATTTTTTAAATTTTTAAATTTTTTTAAATATAAATTTTGAAATTTTTATAAATTTTTTGAATTTTAAAAATTGTTTTGATATTTTTAATTTTTGTTGTGAAAGACCAATTTGCTCATTTTCAAAATTGACAAAGATCAAAGAGGTATTTACACCAATCTGTTATTCAAATTATTCAAGTTATTTAGATTGTAAAATTCAATTTGACTCGAACTCAAAACTCGAATTACTTATTCGAGTTGACTTAAATAACTCAATTCAATTAACTTGAAATTCAAATTTTTTTTCAATTTTTTCGAATCGAATGCTCACCCCTAAACTATAGTATTTGTAACATGATAAGTATGGGGTAATTGCATCCAAGGCCACTAAACTATTAATAATTTTTATTTTTGTCACTCAACTTCAAAAAGTTACATAATGGTCATCAAACTATTCGAAAGTTTTCATTAAATCAATGGGCTATTAAAATAGTTATTGTATGACATTCTATGTTCGCACTGCCTATACCAATTGAAAGCTCTCTTCTCTGTTGTTTTCTACAGTTTAATTTTTTTTATGAAACATCTTTGAGCGTTACAAATTTGGAAACCAAAATCCAAAAAACTTTTTTTTTCAATCTTTGAATCTGGCCGTTAAATCGACTTGGATCTATGGTATGTTCTTCTACTCCTCGATGGGTACTGGTAACTGAATTGCCGCTTCGAGCTCGCTAGCCAAAATTTAAAAAACAAAACAAAACAACCTAGTGACTTAAATAAAAACTTTTGAATAGTTCAATGATCATTTTATAACTTTTTGAAGTTAAGTGACCAAAACATAAACTTATTAATAATTTAATGACCTTGAGTGTAGTTTGCCCAAAACAACATCAACCTATATATATATGTTAACATGTTAAAATGCACCTAACATAAAATAATTAAATACCCTACACCATAACTTTAACTTAGAGTTGTCGATTGAATCATAGTTTGATTGGCATCGATATTGTTGTCAATGTAAGAGGTCGTAGGTTCGAGTGTACTGAAATGTATTATTATCTTATTTAAGGGTTGGAAAAGAATTATAAGTAACTCTAAATTATTTTATTAAAAAAATTATATGATAAGAATCTATAATAAAACTATTTTTTTTAAAAAAACTTTAACTTAGAGATGGTGTGCTCCACACGTTTTACATCTATTCACTTTGAATTTTTTTTCTTTCAAAAAGATGAATATTTACGTAGTGGAATAATTATGGTAAATGTTTATTTCATTTCATTCCGTTGAACTTTTAAAATTATTATTTACCTCTTATAAATTTTTTATGTATTTATAAAAAACTCATTTTATAAAAAAAAAAGTAATACATTAATAGGTTTTTTGTCTTAATATATGAAAGAAGTAATTTAATATACTTGCTTTAAAACAATACTCCCATAGTAGCTTAAAAAAAAAATCTAGCATTTTACAAGTTTGGTAGGATTATTATTTCACACTAGGAATAGAAAAAACACTACAAACCAACCAACCATTTTAGGTTGATATCATTTGTTTTTAGAATATAACAAAATCATAATGAAATAATTTAAAAATTGCTTAACATGATACTAAACCATATTGTAAAACTTTTTTACTCCACCGAAAATTAACAAAATAATGGTTCTTCATATTATAGTGATGAGATATAGAACATTTTTATTGTTACCCACAGGGGGGAGTAAGGTACTGCAGATTTTTCTACTATAAAATTATTATTTTTTGTTTTTTTTTTTTATAAAAATAATATTTAATACTACTTTAAACAATGAATTATATTCAGTGATCTAACCCTGTCTGAATGTGAACAAAAAAAAAAAGAAATAAATTTTCAGATTGACCCATAAACACACAATTATTATGGACACGTACTAATATGATATCCCTAAAAAATTAAAATGCATAATAGAAATATAATATTAGATACGTATACGAATAATTAGTATATCAAAATTTATATAAAATTTATAGCAGTTTAAACACCGACAACATGAATACATCCCACATGCCCAGTTTAACTTCCAGCCTCACACTCAATCAACTTTGTTTTTGAGAGATGAAGGATCTCAAGAATTCCACCAACATTGTTCATATATACCATCTTTAGCAGCCTTTAGGAAGAGGAAAACAGATAATTTTGCTGGTAAATTTGTGTTTGTTTCTCTGCCTTTTTCTCACCCATGATAAGCAATTGAACTTCATTTCTTCATCTTTTTCTCTCATTTGAATCTGACCATCATCTTCTTTATCCATGGCTGCTGCTTCTTTCTTCTCTTTTGTTTCTTTCACTTCAACCTGCAAAGCCCACTATATCAATGAATTTGTTTTAAAAGGATTCCCGATAAGAGGGTAATGTTGAAAATGCATCCGATTTGAAAGACATAAACAATCAAAAGGATGAAATAACAAAAAGAAAACTGAAGACTTCTTTTAAAGATTTGGCATTTGAAGCAAGCATCTTTGGTTGATCCACATTAAAACAAAGACATGATTCAAGTAGAGAGACAACATTTTAAAAAATCCTAAAATGTTTTCCAATTCTTGTTTCTGGTGCTTGAAAAGACTGCCCCCGGAAAAGAATCAGAGACAGATCCAACAATGTGTGCTGGAAAGTTGGCTGCTTTTTTTTGGTAAGGAAACACTATAAGACTACAAGATGTGAAAATAACACCCAGAAAATAATTAAAATGTAAAATTTTTAAATTATTGAAAATATGACAGCACAAAATATACGATTTACTAAGTTTAACTTATTTTTTATTGTATAAGCAAACTGGTGTCCATGTATTTATCATTCTTAGAGGGACCTATTGAGATATCAGTCTCCCATCTTAGGACATGCTATTCAATTTCGAATTATATTTATACATTTTTCATGTTATAATAATATTTAAAACATTCCATATTTCATAAATCTTGATTTATTAACCATTTATATTTTAAAAAGTTCAAAATGTTAATATATTTAAAATATTTATTCAAGTTCAATTATTGGTGCAGGAAAAGAGGCTAGTAGGGGCAAGTTTGTGTCATAAAAGCCACACAAATTGAGAGATTAGTCGTCCCCCCCCCCCCCCCCCCCCCCCCCTTGTAAGGACATACTCAATTATAGCTGCACAAAAAACAGGCTAGTTGGGCCATAACATCTTAACTTACAGTCAGCTCATGTTTTCGATTAAATTCAATTTAAAAATTTGAGATGAAATTTAGTATTTTAATTAAAAAAATCAAATTAAGCATCATAAATAATTGCATCAAATTAAAATTTTAAATGTTTAAAAATGATTTTTATATAATATTTTAAATTATTTTAGTAAATCCAAAATAAAATATTTAATTTAACATTTAAAATAAAAATTAATCAAAAGTAAAATAAATTCAATTTGAATAATTAGGATATTTTAACATATGAACAGAAAGGAAAGATAATAGCTGGTTTATTCAGTTTTGTTTTTTGTTTTTCCTTAGCCCTCAGCTTATGTACCCACAATAGGCAGGGACCAAATAATGTTAAACAGCCCCGCACTGAGGAAATGCACAGTGTAAGCATATATCTCTATTCTGCCAATCCTAGCTGCCTTATCTTGAAAATATAAGCCACCATAAGCTATGCAACACATGCAAAAGGACTAAACAAGCAGCTTTATCAACACAATTTGTCGACTGTGACTCCTTGGGGCCTCACACGACACAATAAATGGAAGTAGTATCAACACTTATGTCCCACAGTTCATATAAGATACATAAAGATAAATGGCAGGCATTCTATGGGATTTATCAGCTTTTTTCTAGTCCTGTGGAAGTATTAAGAATAATCTGCAAGCCGGTAACTGACTGCAAAGAAGCACCGGGCGATATACATCATTGCCCGGCAGGTGCATTTTAAGTTCGATAGCTTTTACCAACACTATGATGGGCTTTGACGGTAGTAAAATGAACATCAAGCCTTAATGACGCTTGAAAGAATTCCCCAACATTGTCCATGATATAAGCAGAACATCCTAAAGTGAAAACTATTCTTTTTATGGTTGAGTTGAGTTCCTTAGTAAGTCCAATAAAACTAGTATTTAGTTTAATTGATTCATGTAATCATCCATATTTCCGGACTATGGTCATCTTTGTACCCAAAAGAAGCAAGTTTAACAGCAGCAGACATGAAAAAGCATACCTGTTCATCCGATTTTGATTTTGTGTTGGAGAATGGGGAATCATCATTTTCAGTTCCCCATCGGTGCGTTGCTCTCTCTAAAATTGAAGGGGTTGAAACAGGAGTAAGACTACCAGAACTGCGAGCAGGTGGAGTACTTTGAGTTCCCACATCTCTAGTCAAGCTCTCAGCTGTCGTTTCTGCAAACAGAGGGTGAACTAAAACTTCAAACCAATTTTGAATCAAGCAATTTCACTAGTTCAGCTTAGGACCTAGCAAAAATAATGAGAAAACCGAAATCAAAGGGAACCATAGTGTTCGCTTTAATTATAAAAATAAAATTAATGCAAATTATTTAAAAGAACATATAAAAAATACTATTTTAAAATTTTAAAAAATCAATGTACCGTACCGGTTCAAGTAAGTTCAGTTAACTTTTGATATTCAATTCGATTTTCTAAAAACAGAATACTGCAAACTAACAGTAGAATCTTTTTTAAAAAATTGCGAACGAACTAAATTATTTTGGTCAACCCCATGAAATGCTGAGAAAAGATGATGAGGAATTTCAGAAACCTGGAATTGGGAAGTGAGCAATGTCATCCTGAAGTGTGGTTGAAGAGTAAAAGAGTGGAGCAGAAATGGTGATTTTGTTCGGTAATTTGCGAAATGACCTTCCACTGAGTGTTTTTGCAGACAAACATTCCACTGGAAACTCTCCTGAAAGAGGATTGCAAATGTACTTCTCTGCTTCATTCCACTTGGAGTTTAAAGCAAATCCCTCAGGTGAGCACTCCAAACTATTATACACTGTCCTCGCCTGCAATGCTGCACAACAAAAAACAAATTGAAAGTTAAACCTATATTATTCGGACTCGAGTGTTTAATTTTCAAAGTTTTTCGATATAATTGGAAATACTTAAGTATTCCGGTATCTATATTCGAATAAATGTCAGACAACTATGAAGTTTGTGAATAACAATAATTTAGAAATCACCTTTAAGAGCTGTAGTGAATGAATATGTTGAAGGATCGATCCCATCTGCAAAAATGATGCGAAAGTTGTTAGATTAAACACTGAATTCAACAAAAGGATGCGAATGTTTCAGATTTCAAAACCAAATTTTCCAGGAAAGATGAACAAGAGAGGTACCTTTCAATGAACATCCTGGAGACGACGCAGTGCTGGAAATGGTAAAGTTGGATCGAAATGAGCTTGAATTTTCTCTGAAATTTCTGATATAAGAACCCGAATATCTTCTAGAAACAGTGTTTTCATGGCGGATTCGAGCTTTGAGACCCCACTCCCTCAAATTGAACTCTGGTTGTTCTTCATTTCGTCGCGAAGAAGATTGTTCAATGGCGGACGCCATGAGTGAGTGTAGCTATAATTTGAATTGTTGGAAGGTTTCAAAATGGTTTGTAAATTTGAAATTCCGCGTGAAAATTTAAAGCCAGGCCACCATGCACAGTAAATAAATAAATAAATAATCAGAAACCGACATTTTCTGAATTTTTCGATTTTTTTCGGATTTTAATCCGTAATAAATTCCAAGTAAAATTTTAAATTCAAATAATAATAACCTTCGAATATTTGAACTTACCATGATTTTATTTTGGAATATGCTTACGTAATTCTAATATCTATATGGGATCTCAATTTACTATATAATAATTTTTAAATAATAAAAAATTGAATATTTAACGAATTTGACCCCACATATATTATTATAAAAACCAAATACATATTCAAATAATATTTAAATAAAAACTGTATATTAAATAAAATTGAATATTTTATACAACTATAAAACGATTTTATTCAATGATATCAATTCAATTAAAATTTTAAAAAAATCTCAAAAAAATATTAACTTGGAAATTTTAAAACTAATGTTATAAAAATCTATTTATTAGAAAAATTCATATAATTTATTTTATATTTTTGCAACCTTATTTTTTTAATCACAAGTTCTTTAGAAAAAAGTGCTTTAAAGTTTCTTAATTCCCATAAACATTTAAGAAAGTTGTTTTCGAATTTTATTTTTTTAAATCAAAATACTTTTTTTTATGTTGATTTATGGTTTATGAAAATTAATATTTTCAGAATTTATTGCTACTTTGTATATATAATTTTATTAATATTCACAAAAAATAATACTTGATAATGTTTTCTGTTTTCCTTTTTTCTGATTGGACAAGTTAAAATTAAAAGGATTGAAAAATGATCACATTGATTGGAATAAAAACACAACACACTCCAAAAAAGACGCATAAGTAAAATGTGATAATATAAATATAAAACAGTATATGATTTTAATTAGTTTTTTTTTTACTATTAAACGTATGAATTTAATTATTGTTATATTTTAGTAAAAATATAAAATAATGTTATTTTAATAAAATTGACATTTACAGCTTAAAATTTATATGAAAATTGTTATTTTTAATTTGTAATTCAACATTAAACAAATAGTTTTATTTGTTGAACCATAAAAATTTTAAAAATATTGACTTTAATAGATAGTAAATGAAAAAATTTAAACTGTAAATATTAATTTAGTTAAAATTTTATTTTATTTATTAATAGTACATTGGCTAAATGTATTCATTTAATAATAGAAGAGTAATTTAAATCGATCCGACCTGCCAATTACTTTCACCAACAATTAAATAAAAGATTGATAATTTATTGCCATTCACCTAACTCAACTCAAACTGACTCAATTTAAAACTAACCAATAAGAAATATTTTTTATTTTATTTTTATAATATAAATTAATATTAATATTTTATTTTTAAACAATAAAACGAGTTAATACACCATGACCTATTAGATTTGAGCATGAAGATTTTAAAATCTAATTATAACATGATTTAATACATGAACACCTATTCGCGTGATGAAAGTATGAACCTAGATCTTTTCTTTTTTAAGAAGCAAACCAAACCAACGAGAGGCCTTGGTGCAATTGATAAAGGCAAAGGCTTTAGGTCTTGAGCATTTAAGTTTGAGACTCATCATGTGTAATTATATGTTTAGATCTTCGACTCCCATCATATACTATTATTAGGTGTATGTTTTAGTTTAATTTATTAATTTTAGTCTACATTGTTTAAATTCTTAATTTGTTTTGTGTTATAATTATTTGATTTTATATTTTATTCTCGTTCACCATATTTTCTGATTACTTATATAGTTATATTTATAAACTTATGAAAAAGAGAAGGAAAAAGAGGAGACCAAAGTTCATCCAAGGCAAAACTAGCCGATGGGAATGGTTTATTTAATTAGATTTGGTAATTCATTTTTTTAGTAAAGATTGGTCCTCTCTTCTTCTTTTTTTCCCTACACACAATATCTTTTAGCTAAAGCATGAGTGGAGTTTAGTTTGGGTTGAGTAAATGCATCTATCATTACTATAATATTTGCTTAAATTTGGTGAATCCAACCTAAATTCATTTAACTCACTTGTATTTTTATTTCTATTTTTATTTCAATATTTAATTAATTTTTAAACATAAATTTAAGATATTATATTACAGAATGATAAATTTAAATATTATATATATAAAAATAATTATCAAAATTTTGAACTCAACGTTATTTTTGTTCAAATAAATAAAATATACCAACCATTCAATGGGTTTAATGGTAGACACGTTGCCTTGACGACACATCTTGTATGTATTCCAAAATTAGATGAAATTATTCTGCGTACAACATCATTGTTTCGTTTTGTTGTATCACTAATTATAGTGAACTTGAATGTTGATGTAGAGTTTTGCTTCAATTATAGCGTTATTCACCACCACTTTTTATTTTACTTTGTTCATCAACCTAAAAAGTCAAGCAGTTGGGGACAACACTTTTTATGTCCATTTATATTTTTAAGTTATTTGCTTATTTAAAATTAAAATTTAAAATAGCAATTGAGTTTTAATTCGGTTAATATTGACATTATTATTAATGTAAGAAGACGTGGGTTTAAACGTGCTGAAATACATTTTTTCTATTATTTAAAAATTGGGAAGAAATTATAAGTAATTCTAAATATTTTATCAAAAATTCAAATTTAAAATAATATTTTAATTATTTTCATATCATACTCTTGTATGATCATATCGTGTTTAGTATCATCTATTCACGTATAAAATATAACAAACAGAGCCAACAAATTATTTCATATTTGTTTCTCTCCCCTCCTTTTTTTCTATTGTCCTTCCCAACAATGTTGTTTTCAAGGTTTTATTGAAATATCTTCAAAATAGATAGTGTTCTAATAGTTGCAAATAAAAATTTATAAATAACTAATAGTTATAGCTTTCGATTATTAATAAATAGTTATAGTGATGAGTTATGTCTCTTAAATACAAATAGTTATGTCACTTGGTTTTTAACAAAAAATTAAACCATTCAATACTTGAATAGTTTTGTCTATTTAAAAGATGTAATTATAATAAATACCTATTAAAAAGTTATGTCTCTACGAAGAAACATGAGAACTCCTATAAATAGGTTATAAATTTAATTTGCATGGATACGAAGGAATGCTAAAAACACGTCAAAAATTTAGAAACAAAAGTTTCTTTCTACTCTCCTACATCTTTTAATATTCTTAGATTAATTGTTCTATAAAGAACTACGGTAAAAGTTCTTTATAGAAATTGATGCTTTTGCTATGCTCCGCTCATTGCTAAGTGGATTGCTTCTGTCGATACATAACATCGACATACATTAGACTTCATTGTATCCTCGAGATTTATTTACTAGTAACTTTTTTGCACACCAGAATATAGTAGGAGACGAATAGAACCTTGAAGATAGTGTCATGGTTCCACGCCTTGAAGCTTTCAATTAATTTCTCATAAATTCATTTGATCACATGCACCAACAAGTTCAAACATGAATTCTCCCCTTAAAAGTGAAATATGTCTCAAAAGTGAAACTTGCATTTGCACATTTCTGTATAAATAGTTAATATATTAAAAATTATATTAATATATATATTATAATTAAAATTAGATAAAAATCCATTCGAATTTAAAGAATTATTTCTTAACTCTTAAGTTCAAAATATCAATGTTCCTACATAAAATAAGGCTTGCAAGAGCATCAACACATCTATTTCCCTCTTGGAAAACATGATGGATTCAATTATGTGAAAAAGTCTTAAAAATAGCCCTATAATCATTAACAAGATTGGTGACTGAGGTAGCATTAAACTCAACAATTAAGTGACATTAAAATCCTTAGCAAGCATTGATGTATTGTTCAAATTTCAACAAACATAGTTGTAGCGTGCCCAAGAAAATAGTGAGAACCGACCAACCCCTTTCCTCATGGTTACCAAATTCCAAACATGTGTATATAAACACATCATGACCAAATTCAGGTATTTTGACATGTAGCAACCACCTCTACTCAATTGCACAAGTTAATTAAGTGAACTATTAATCTACCATCACGCAAAATTTATATGTTTCAAAGATGTCAATTACAACATAATATCATACCAAATCAACCAATTACTCACACATATCATGCTTAAGTAGAAAACACAAAATAAAGCAAAGCAAATTCTATGTACCCACCCACACTTAAACCACACATTGTACTCAATGTGTTCTCAATAAAAAACTAAGAGGTCTGTAATAGTATGATTTTTAGTCAAAATTATAGGAGCATATTACCTATAATTAGGACTAAAATATTAAATAAAATAAATGGAAAATAGATGCATAAAAATCCAATCCAAACCAAGGAACGGTCCGTGAGTCCATCATATCCAGTTGCCATTGTAGGGCAACATCAGTTGATCACCACTCTTTGAGGATTTCGGCCAACTTGATGTGCATGGGCATGTGGATGACATGTGCTTGTCACCCATCATGAAGAGAAAAAACGAATGGTAGAGGATATCCTTTATAGGTGGGTCCCCATTGTAGGGCTCATCATGGCCGTCAGTTTTTGTCTCACTTTGTATGTAACGTAGGTTTCACCGAAGGGGCAGAGACGTTGTCTATGCCACTAGCTTTTTGGGTCCCCGTTTCTTTCATTTTAGATCTTTTAAACTTTGAACACAACATGAAAATTATTAGACTACGGTATCAAATATTATATGAATATAAAATATCTTTTAAGAAAACAAAAACTACAGTTGGTTTGGGTCTGTTCTTCATCTTCCAACCTTATCATCATTTTAGCTGTCATATTTGTCTGCATAAAGTGACGTCATCTTGAATCATCATCGTTTACATCTTCCTGGTTGTGTCTTTGCAAATTTAACTCAATAGTTCAGACTGAAACAGAGTTTCCCTCTTGGCAGTAATTGCAATATGACACGAGTGAATAATATGCTTCCATTGTCACATCCATGCTCACAAGTTTTATCTTAAAGTTCAGGTTAAATACGAACAACTCGAGTTACCGAACGAGTCAAATATTAATATCTAGTTCGAGAGCTCGAGCAATGATTGTAATTGTAGTAATTATATCACAAGTAAAATAAAGTGGCAAAGCAATATCCAGGCCCAAAAACAAAGGTAAAAAGGTTCATTCTTGGCTATACTCGAAATTGTAAGATGAGCAAATGCTTCCAAGGTTAGACACCATAATATGTCCGCTGCACATGACAAAACAAGAAAACGAAAGGCGAAATATAGGAACATACCAAAAGCTATGTCAAAAGTTATATAAACATAAAACAAATTAAACACAATTATGACTCGAAATAACACATCAACACCATAAAAATACATGAATTCTCAAGTCACCCCCTTCAGATTTTAATTCTCAGAAGTTGACATAGTGACTAACCTTATAAAAGCTTTACAACAATGGAGTTTCATAAAAGATCATACACACTAGCTTCCATCTTTATCACCTCAGTCATCCAGTAAACAACACAAGATGTAATTAATTGCTTGCTGTCGAAGATGAAACGGAGTAATGTGGTGACCAAAGCTTCAGTTGCAAATTGATTTTGTGGCTAACATAACTGGAGCCAGAGGTAGATGTTGGCTACGAATAGTTGAAAAAGATACAATATCTCAGGACCCGTATCTCTATCAGCAGCATCTGACTTGTCCCGTGATTATCTGTATGTTATAGAAAAGTAAATTATAGCTCAATAAAATGAAAAACAGATTGCTAACCAGAAGCAAGACATGGGAATCGCAATAAAAATCATAAATTTGCATGACTTTCAACTGTAAGCCATAATTTCAAAACCAAATCCCTTAATTCGGTTTGCATGCCATAAGCTTATGACTACCTAGAGTTTATAGATATATTTCTTCCAGTTTCAGCCACCTTATAGGATAACACTTTTGACCAGTTCAAAATGAGAATATTCAATTCTTTTTCCACATAATTGGAGGGTCTTATTATCCTTGTTCGAATATGTATCAGAGACAAATTTCAAACATGAGTATTAAAGGAAAATGAAGAGTCCAAGCAAGGCTTCCAACAGTAGCCATAAACCCTAAAACTTCATCTTTTTTCCCACCCAAACTTACCATAAATACTAAGAACACGATCATATATCTGGCTGGCCTACATAATTTCGTATGTTAAATTACCCGATATTTATTTCGATAAACTGAACTTCATATCACACATACCTTCAAGAGGCCCGTGTCCTCGAAGCCTTATGCACCATTAGACACATGACAACTGCAGATCTTGACTTTAGACTCCTCTGTACTCCAGATGCAAGATAGCCAACTGAAATTTAGGGAATGTCGATCTGAGAATCAATGTATTGGCAGTTTGCAAAAGAGTTCATACGTACTCACTAAAAAACAAGTCCAGGAATAAATTGAGGGTATATAATCACCGAAATACAACCTGGAACACGGATACCTACAAAAACATCCAATGAAATCAGTATCAGGGGATCCAAGATGATCTTGTTCCTAAGAAAGGCAGAAAGCTCACCGCACAAAAAGATATGGTTGCCGAAACACTTCAGGAAATAGCATATGCATACAAGCTTCCTGTTCAATATAAGTAGGTGAAGTCAAGAACTTTGGAAACCACATAACCGAACATTGCAGAGTGAAAAATATATGATTATGCAAAACTTGGGTAAAAGTGACAAAAAGGAAAAGAAGGGGAACGGAGATAAGGCATATGCAATAAGCATAACAGTATCTGTATTATGCTCCCCGAGAACAATTCATCATATCTTCATGATAGATTACTGACACATACGATTAACTCTATAGTTGCCCTCGGAAAGAATGAACAGAGAACATACATAGGCTAGCACTTCCAGTCAATTTCTAATTTTAAGGAGCATTGCTCACAGATAGAATCTACGTTCAAAGCATCCATGTCCGATATTCATGGATGACACGAGTATGAGGATATAACCTCTAAAGATACTCCAAATAGATAGAAAAACTTCAAAAATCTAACCATGCTCGTGTTGGACAAACACCTTGTAAAATAAGATAAAATACCTTTGAAAGAAAGAAACCAGGGATTACCTTGTCCAAGGATCAAAATACTGTTTGCAGCCGTAGGTATCATATCTTGGATCTTTTCGCAAGTAAAAATTGCTTGAACAACTAGCAAATAGAACAGGGAAAAAAGAAAATCATTTCATCAAATTTTAGAAGGAAAAACACACACTAGAATAATAAACTGGAAATAACACATGGGAACATTACAAGAATATATAAGAAAAAAGAGTAATAAAGTGACTGATGAATCAAGTTCCCCGAAATCTTTGAACATTCACACGCAATAATAAAAATTTTGCGGACAACACCACAAAGGAATCAAAATCATGGAAAAGAATATGAAAGTATTCTCCAAATATTGATAAACGTAGCATGTATATATGAGAAAATATTAAATTAATGAAATCAGAGGATTTATAAAACTTGAGATTCATATTAGCGGTTTCCTCACTCTCTCTTTTATCAGTTTCATTAACAGCAGAGCTAATGTCCACCACATGCATGGAATGATGCCCATCCGATATCCAAACAGTTTGTCTTCCTACAAAATGATGGTGAGTATCATTTAATGGCATAGACATAATATAAAGCTGAGGTCAAATGGCATAGATTATCATTAACAAAGTTCCACAGAACTTTTATTTTACTATCCATTCTTTCTCCTGTATTTTTATTAACACAGGGTGTTTTAATAGCATATGACTTCAATGCTTCAACCCCGAACTCGTGCCCTACAAAATATTTATTTTGTTCCTTGTTCTTTGCTCACGAGATAACCGATTAGCAAAGAACAACGGAAAGACTCCACTAACTGTTTGCTAGGTATCCAGAATCTTCCAAATGGCAATAATTCTGAGTCATGTCCCATTGCTGTCCATTAATCATGCAAACATTTCTAACAAATGAAGCCTTTGGAAAAACTAAAGAACAATGTAGAGAAGCTTACTCAATGAAACATCGGGGAAAACAGCCATCATTTGCACTTTCATAACATGTGGCAATAGCCTCATGTAGCAGGTGACATCTGATCCGAGAGACGTGTCTGTTACATGCAAGACAAACAAATCTCCAACAGTATCCAAGACCAAGAACCTCTTTGAGGACAATGGTTGAATTGAAATTGCCTTCAAGGACATAGAGGATGCTTTCGCAGATGTCAAGCCCTTAACCTCCTTTGGCTCAAATGGCACAAAGCATGCACCTGGTTCAGCAGATTCTTGTCTGTGTTTACCAGACCTTGGCTTCACTGCAAATCAAGATGCCAACCAAAGATAAAAAGGAACCAACCTTATGTCAACTCTCTAGGTACTTTTAAAAAAACAGATAATTATACTGAAAAAGGAACAAAAATCTTGCTAAGTACTTAGAATGTGCAAGTGTCATATATTATTTCCATAGTGACCTACTATAAATACAGGGAATGGCATTGTTATCCCACCTGCTAAACTTCAATCAAACAAAAGTGAAAACATATAAGAGAGCTCAGTCGAGCATACTCTATACTTTACAATATAAATAATTAACCATCTCAGGAAATCGATATGATTTAAACCATTTGACAGCATCTTGCTCACAACAGTCACCAAAGTGCTTGGTTAAATAAATGCTAAAGCAATATGTTAGGGAAAATAATAATTTGAACATAATTCAGTGGATATAGCAGAAGGTAATGCAAAGGATGTCCAAGTAAAGCCAATTAACTGAGTTATGCTGTCATAATGAGCCATATGTAATCACCAGAAGATTCATGATAACAATAATCTATTACTCGTATCTAGAAGGTCGGTCTAGATCCCTGATTAAGTAATCCATTCCAATTTTTTGTTTGATAAGGCTCAAGCTAAAATCTTAAACTTGTCTACACTCCTTGATCTAGAAATCTAACTTGATGAAACAGGAAAATGGCAGTAGATGGTGTTGACATGTACCAAATTTTAATCATTTTCTTTGATATCTGAATAATAAATTCCAACCAAAAACAAACTTCCTCCTATGTTACTAGGTATTTAAACCTCTTCTTATAAGATCTTCACTGAAATGCATTTACACCAAGCACTCTCTAGAGTCCAGACCGTACTTTATCTCCTGTAAATTATCTCAGAAGCCATAACACAAGAAGCATTAATCTAAGAAGTGCACAAAGTTCCTTCTTCTAAAGACCAAGCATCGCAAAGACTTTATCTGAAGTTATGCACTAACTATACAGGTACGGGGATGTCAAGGGCACTAGGTGCAGCATAAGTGGAAGAATCCTTATATTGCTTCATGCGCAAGGTGCAAAAAGGAGTGCCCATCTAAGTGAAGTAAGGCACAATATGTATATGCAAGTATTATATGGTATGTGTATTAAGCTTAAGATATATAATCATGGTAATAAACTCTAAAGATATATTTAAGGATGCCACTATACTAAATCACTTGAGCATTTTTGCAAGTAAAATTGCCAACAATTATAGACTGAAATACAGAATCCTTACGTCTTTCAGAAAACAGATTTATAAGCAATAAAACTAAAGTTCAAACCCATAGAACTTACCTGAAACGGATGGCTTTTCAATCTTCCCATCCAAATGACCATTAGAAACAATCTCCGAAGTAATTGATCCACCATTGGAAACACCATTGTTATCTCCAATTACACCATTTGAAAGACCATAATTCTTCACTTTCTTTACCTTTTTCCCTTTCACCAATTCTCTTAAATTCCAAACTTTAACCCCATTTTCCTCCCCTAAAACCAGCCATTCAAACGAAGTACTGATAGAGAAAACAGGCTTCAAACAATCAATCACAGCAAATTTCATGAGCTTAAAAGCGACCCCATCAAAACTTTCATGAGTATCACCCACCAAGTTAACCCCAAAGATTAAAACTTTGGAGCTTGAAACCGAATACAATGCGAAGAAATTAACAGACCCAGAAATCATAAGTTTCAAACCATGACTGACATCAATCAAAACCCCAACTTTATCATCAAACTCAATACCCTTTTGCTTGGAAACAACAACTTTAGCCTTCTCAAAAGCCTTGGTTCCATCATTCCTATAAAGAAAAAATCTAAGGAGAACCCTGGAACCACCTTTATAAGGGCCAGCAACGACGAAAAGGACCCTGGGGTTAGGAGATTTTTGCGTTTTGAGGAGAAGGAAAGTGGAGGAAGAGGAAGGAGGAGGGATAGAAAGGGACTTTTGGGTGGAAGAGAAAGGGAAGGAAATGGAAGGAAATAGGGAAAGAGAAGAATCAGAGTAGGAAAGGGCGAGGGAAAAAGAATGGGGTTCAAAGAGGAGAGACGTTGGAGTTTTAGAAGAAGAAGGTGTGGCAAAGGGAGTTGGGAGATGGATCTTTGAAGCTTGGCAAACAACCATTTGAATTCTTCTTAACACCAACCGATCTCTGTGATTTTGGGTTTTTGGATTGAAAGAAAATACGGAAAGAAAGTCAACAAATTTATATGATTCAAAAGGTTAGATTTAAATGCTAACTCTATCGAGTTTGGTCAAGTGTGGGAGAAAATCAGAGGCGTTAATCCTAAGGTCCCGGTTTTGAAAATTTTATCATCTTTTCGTGTTTATATCGGTTTAAATATCTTAATTCTTTAAATTTCATTAAAAAAATCTTTAAATTATTTTTATATATTTTAAAATAATAATTATTTTAAAAATTGAAGATAAAATTTGATAACTCTAATAAAAAAAATTATCTCTCTCATTTAGTTTTTATTTTTTAAGATATTTAATAGCATTTACTTTTTTTTTCTTGGTCTAGTAAATGGAGTTAAAAATTTTCAACATTAGAGGACAGTTCGACTCCATTAATATTGAAGTTCAATGTTCTAATTTCTTTTTTTGATAATTGAAGAGTAAAATGGAATGGTTTGAAATCGAAGTTAAATTTTCATGCTTATAATATAATATTTTTGTCATTGAACTAATAGATTATTAGCGAAATTTAATATTTTTATTAATTTACGTTTATTTTTTTATTAATTTATGTTTACCCAAAATTATTTTTAAGATATATTTTTAAGGTTTGCTTCAATACTTATGGATATCATACTTAACATTGAAATATGCACCGTAAAATTTTCAATATCACGACTGAATCTTACATATAATTACGTAATGAGTAAAGTACATTAACACTACCTGATATTGAATTCCTTACAGTTTCTAATTGAATTGACACTATTTTTAAAATAAAATCATAATAAATACGGTAAATCGTTCTCGACACCCTCTGGTATTGAGTTTTAATGTATTTAGAATCTCACTGTTTACTGTAACCTAGTTCTAATGAATGTTTTGTATTGATTTTAACAGCTATGGGTGTATACTTTAAGTTTAGATTGTTTTTTCTTTACTATTTAACACAACCTAACCCTAATAAATATAGTAAATACAACTCAGCACTCATGAACGTTATTTTTCTTAATGAATTTTTAGAAATATCAAAACATGTACATGAAACATTTCTCAGTTTTTTTTTAAATCTGTTTGTATAATTAAAAACTTTTATTATATTATGTGTATTTTTTTTTTGTTTCACAAGCATTCTCAAAAAAATATCATGTTTTTTTTTAAATATTTATTTTAAATAATTTACTATATAAATAAGATACTTATTAACTTTTTGACTATACTTGTAGAGTCTAAAAATCTTAGTGTAAGTTTAATTTTATATGTTGATTGTAATAAGGGGCGAAGCTAGGAAATTTTTTGAAGGGATCGAAGTTAAATTGTAATTTTTATGATAGTAAAAATGTAATTTTAAAAGATTAAATCAAAATTTTATATTTTTAAAAAAAGTCTAAAATGTAATTTTATTTTTATTAATTTAAAATTTTTAACTAAATGAAAAATTTCTCCTTCTAAGAACACCTAGCCCCAAACTGTCCCCTGTAATGAATTGAAATGTCCAACATAATACTAAATTAAAATAAAATGTTATTTTAAATTAGGAAAGCAAATAAACACTTTTTAAAAAAAAGTGAAGTTGCAATATAGAATAAAGATCTAACATCTTAATCTATTTATAAGTAATTTTCAAAATCATCAGATTTTACATCATTATCTTCGTCGGTTTTTAATATGCCCGTCAGTACTTTGTATTTAAGTAAAATTAGAAATTTAATTTTCGCACTTAAAAAAATTGAAAATTAAAAAAAATTAATGTATTTACCGAAAATTTTAGAAAATTACTAACATTGTTTTTAAATGGAAAATTTAATTTCAAATTTTATTGATATCATATTTTAACATATATAATACTTTTCTAGTGAAATTTCTTAGTCTCGATTTATAAATTCAGTTAATTGTCTGAAAATTTCTAATACCTAATCCTTTGCAAGCATCATATTGAGGTTCAGTGATGTTCGTTTAATTTCTTTGAATGTAAAAAATTAAAGGAAAACAATTTTTTAATTTATATAGTTCAGGTCGAACGTATATTAAAAAAAAAATCCCAAGTTCAGAGCAATTTATGACTAGTTGAACTCCATTTTTATGGCATTTCCACCATTTCAACATCTACAATCCCTATAGCATCAAATAAAAAATAAACATACAATATATTTTCTCTCAAAAAGGGATATTACACAGTTTGAAAAAAATCCCATCACACATTCTAAGATAAAAAAATAAAATAAAATTGCCCCCACTAAACTAAATTTCATGCAAATATCCCAAAATTTTTGTCATTATAAGGAAACTAGAAGCAACTTTTCCTTCAAACACGATCAAATCAAAACTAAAAAGAAAATAAAAAGAAAATTAAAAAACTATGAAGGGCAATTAATAGAAGTACCAAGTTGTACCCAGGCAAATTCCTGTTTGTATCCAACACCTTCACAAGAGCCTTCACATGTGTATACTGCTATCGTTGCCCAATCGAGAGATCCCGCATCATTCTTCACACCAAAGTAATAAAGCAACTGAGGTAATATCTGATCAACACATTTGTACATGTATTAGACATTTCCTTCTTTGAGCTAAAGTAGAGATTCCAATGAGGAATGTAAAATTCTAAAATCCATGGGGAAAAAAAAGAATAAAAAGTCCGCAAAGGATTATTGCAGAGGATTGATATTTTTCTCTTATTTTTGAAAATTGATAACAAAAAATTGGGGCTTCCATGAAGAAAGATTACCAAGTACCTGAAATTCAAAACATAGGTGACCACCACAATAGCTGCACATGGGAATATCAGCCTTGGAAGGGCGACCACCTAATATGGGCCATAGTGGTTTAGAACCAGCACTCCGGCAATATCTGTTTTTGTTAAAAGAAATAAACAAACATGAGAAACATAAGAAAATCAAGCAATGGAAAAGAAAAAGGAATGAACTTGAAGAAAAAATATGTAGTTCTAAATGCAATATCTCCAGCTCTTTCATTTTTCTGGATGAGCTTCCTTTTTTATGGATTGAGTAAAAGATTATGAATGACATTTGTTAGTTTGTTACTTAAACAGGTCTATGTAAGCATATGTTGTTGTCTTCTTTCACAACGCCATCCTATATTACTAGACTCAGGTGTAACTGCTGAATACGGACATGAATTTGGTGGAACCTTGGAGGTCATATACCCATATCTATGGGTCGGGCATAAATGCTCGGCATTGATGCTTTAAGAAAAATAAAGAGTAGAAGTAACATAGATGCCATCCTCCATATCAAGGTACTGTAACATATGTAGGGTGCTTTATACAAACTAAGCACGGTAGAGACACTACTCACAAGTGATTTGCTGGAATTCTGATATCTTCTTCTAAACTGTTATATGGTGCAGAAGAAGTCAAAAAAGCATTCAAGTTCTCACCTCAAAACTTGTTCAGGAGCCTTGCCTATCCGCTCTTGGAAAGAAGCCCAACTCTTTTTGTCACCATCTCCCTATGCAACAAAGGATGCCAACATTAAGAGACTTGGAACAAGAATGCATAACATGCCACTGCAACAGTTCGGTATAAATACCTCAAAAGTATCCATAAGTGACTTCATTGTGTCATCAACCTTGTTTCTAGGTATCAATGAATTATCGGTATGTCCCTCATCTCCAGACATCTCTGTATCATATTCACTTTCGTGTTCGTTTTTCATCTCATACTCCGGCCATAAACTCTTGCTTGCAACTGTTTAACAGGCAACATTTTAGTAAGAGAAAATTCAGAAAGTTCACAACTAACATTTGTTTAGATTCTGCAGTTCAAATACATTCACTCTATTCTTAAAAGTTATCCCAGAAGAAAATGGCAGAAGCCTTGGCCATTAACATGCCAATTTACATGCATAGCTGATTCCAAGTCAATACCCAGGGGGTTAAATAAATTAATACTTGCCTTTTTCGGCTTTAATTTGTGCAATTCCACCATGACAGGCATTGGAGTCAGATGACTGAGGCGAAAGACTCAGCTGCTGACATTCAAGTTTATGACCTGCACGCCAGTGCATGACCTGAAAAGTAAGAAAACAGGAAGGGTAAGCAAACAATCTTCTAACAAGTGAAAATAAGCAACACTTGAAAACCCTACCCACCTGGTGCTTTTGTGAGCAATATCGTGCTACTTTACAACTACTACAGAACTTATCTCCTTTCCAGGTGCCACACCAGTTACAAAGTGGAGCTGCAACAAGCATACACGGGGGAAAAATACCATTATGAGCGTGAATGTAATTAGTGAACCCAATTTGTGTTGGCTAATACAGTGATGCAAACAAGAGGCTAATAAGCTAACATTGACTCCTAGTGTAAAGTGATCGCTATAATGCAATGGTCAAGGAGAAATTTAGTGCATATAATCATGAATAAGGCAATTAAGCAAAACCCACAACAATGTCAACTTAAACAAATATTTAATGACATTTAAAAACAGAAATAAAATTAGGAAAAGAGCATGAAATCAACGTCAACTTAAACCAGTATTAATGACACAAAAACAGAAATAAACAACGGAAAAGAACATGAAATCAACAGAAAGGGAACTCATAGCAGGAGCACACTGCATTATGGATACACTCAAGAGAAATGTTATTATCATGATGGAAAAAGCTTTCTTCTATGTTATTTCACTTTCCTTTTAAGTAATAGTATGGGTCGTAAGAAACTTTGCATTGAAATTTTAAGAAGCTTCCCTCTTCTAATCAACCACCAAATCTATTGAAACTAAGAGATCTGCCAAGAAAAACTTGTATAACAAAACTCAAGTTTCCCAGAATATACAATTGCTGGGAATGATGAAGTACAGGTGGTGAAAAGAAATGAGCAGAGGAGAGAAAATGAGTTTGTTTGATGAAGAAGAGAAAATAAGAAATTGAGGATGAAAAGTAGATTAAACAACTACATCCAAAGTGCTGATAGTTTCCCTCTGTTTTCTCAATATACGGGTGAAAAGAATCTGAAGGATTTAAATGAAAGCAAATCCATTCCATCCTACTTCTATTTCCACCTAAAGAATGAAGGGAAATGCATTCTCTCATCTTTCCCCTTTTTTTCCCGGTTTCAACTTTCCCTTATTGCCCTACTTAAGATGGTGAAAACCAAAAGTTTGCAACTTAACGCAAAACTCATCCCTTCTAATCAAGCACATAATGAATGCTGAGGTAATAAGATCTTACACCTACACAAACTTAGTTATATTCTCATTCGTATACATGGTATACAAAAAAAATCCAATATTGTCATTAAATTTGAAATAGAATTTAATAATTAAGCAGAACCCAAAGTTACCTCCAAGGGTTAAAGGTTTGTCGGTAGCATTGCCTTCAGGGGGTTTACTTGAATAAAAAGAATTTGCACGAGGCAATTGGCAACGAAAAACCTTCACACTTGAGAAAACAATACAGAATCAGAAAGATAAAGCACACTGAAAATACTAGCATTGAGATGGAAAAAAGCAAGAATTCGATATACCTCCTTGATTGCTCATCTGGATGACGCTTCCATTGTTCATGTTGATCTCGGAGAAGACATTTCATAGACAGACACATGAATACAAATAATGTTCGATGAAATGTTGAGTCTTTTTCAACTAATGGAGCATAAACCTAGGAATTCAATCAAGATGAAAATTAGCACAATCAGCCCACTTCTGCCCCTCTGTCTCCCCAAGCATATGGTAACTCATCAAAGAGAAATACTCCATGGTGTAAATAAGTCAAACTATAACTACCAAAACAGCTTTCAGCTTTGGAAAATTCAAGTAAGGAGTCAAACAGAGTGATGCAGAAGGATAATCAAACATTTTTATTTTTCTAATATAACAAAAATATAAAACAAAATATGACATTTATTGGAATTGATTCAAGTTTAAAGTAGAACTCAAGTCTCACGAAGAATTACAATTCAAATAACCAAAAAAGGTACCTGGAGTAGGAATTGCAGGGGTTCTCCGCATATATCACAGACACAAGACATTCCTGCAGGCAAATTATCCGGGTCCAACCAGGCCTACAAAGAAAATAATAACATAAAAACCCCAAAAATGTATATGTTTTTACTATTCAATCAGCAAAGATATCAGAGAAAAGCAAAAAAAAAGAAAAAAGGTTTACTGGGACGCCTCCAGCTTTGCTTGGAAACTGCTGGCGAAGAAGTGACCAGCTGTGTTCAGGCTTTTCTACAAACCCAAGAATTACAGATTCCTCTTCTTCTTCATCATCTTCGTCTTCGTCTTCGCCATTATCATCTTCGTCAACAGCGATGCCTTCGTCATCGTCATCGTCAAGGTTAGTAATTCGGAGGCCCTTGAGCTCATCCACGGAATCTCCCTTGCCATCAATATCCATCTCGCTGCCGCTTTTTCAATAAAATCGTTAAAAATAACAACACTGTATCAAAATTGACAAGCTTTTTTATTTGTATTAGAGGCAGCAGGTAGATAAGAGAACTGAAGAATCAGCTGCGGCGGTGGACTGATGGCAGTTGATTCAGGTGGCGGCGGGGGAGGTTAAAGCTTCAAGTGATAGTAATCGAACTTGGTTTCAATGGATTTTAAGCTGCTCTGTTGAAAAAATAAAAATTAAAATAAAGTTATCATCTTCCCTTTGTAAGTAATCAAATTATCATTTTCATTGCCTAAAAATTTGGGTTAGAAATTGGAAGCCCAGCCCAACTTTTCAATGGTTAAAGTTAAACAGACTTTCAAAAAGCCCAATTATATAAATTATTAATTTTTTTTTTACAAAAAAATTCTTTTTAGAAGCAATGTTAAATTCACTTTTAAATATGCGCTCTTCATTTTTGGATGGTTGAAAACTCGTAATGTAATTTATAACCATTAAGAAAGTTTAATTCTGAATTTTATTCCTCTACTTTACAAAAATTATGAAGTTAATTTATTTACTTTAAGCAGTCAAAATATAATCTTGAAAATTGAAAAAAAAATTCATTTACTTCAATTTGTGGAAATTTAATCTTTCAGTGTTACAAAAAATAAAATTTAGTTTTGATGGTAAATAAGTGAATTTGATCAGTTGATTTTTGTTAATCTATTATATATAGATTATTGAACTACTGATTTTCTAATTATTTACATAAATGGTTGAACTGCTTATATCCATGTCAGCAATTTGACTATAAGGTTTAACAATCTTAACTAATTAGACTAGGATTAAATTCTAACAAATTGAAATAAAAAACTATTTAAAATTTGCAAAGTATGAGGATGAAATTTAGAATTAGTCCAAAAGAAAACTATGGTTACGACCATTGACCCCAGGCAATTTGGGCCATTTAAAAAATTATCAAAAAAGTAAAAGAAGATAAAACTAGTGGGACTATGCGTGACAGAAGCACCCATTTTGTTTTTTTTTTAGAAATAAAAAAAAACCCTGGTCGCAGTCCTCAACGAAGAAACCCGGCAAAGAAGATGAAGAAAAGCCAAAATAAATATCAGTTTTCTACAATGTGGACTTACGAAGACTTACAAAGTTCAAACCGAAAGGAAAAGAAAAGAAAATAAAAGAAAAAAAAGCTTAAATTCTTCTCTGAAATTTGAAAAATCCTATATTGAATGGAAGATCCAATGGAGAGGATAGGATCGGAGGAAGAATCGGGATTAGAATCGACGATCAAAGAAGATCTTTGCATGGAGATCGATCCTCCGTTCAAAGAGAAGGTTGCTACCGCAGAGGATTGGCGGAAGGCTCTCAACAAAGTTGTCCCGGCTGTCGTCGTCCTCCGTACCACCGCCTGTCGTGCTTTTGATACGGAGTCTGCCAGTGCTGGTTCTGCTACCGGTTTTGTTGTTGATAAGAGAAGAGGAATTATTCTCACGAATCGTCATGTCGTTAAACCTGGTTGACATCCTCAAGAATTATTATTATTATTATTATTATTTCTTGAACTTCTTTTTGTTATTGCTTCTCAAAATAAGATGAGAGTTTGTTAGTTATTAATAATGTGAAAGAAATAAAAACAATTGGCTGTCGTGAGTAATGAAATTGATTATTTTACTATTTATGGATCAATTAGGTGTTGAATGTGCCTTGCATTTTAGCTGTATGCTCAATTTTTAAGGTATATGAATATCTGCCTGTGTGCGTATAATACTATTGGTTTTACATTTGAGCAACTTTTGAAGAAGAATACCAAAGGAAATACAACTAAATGGCAATAGCTAAATGTTTTTTCTTTTACCCCCCTGTTTGTCCGTCAAAATTTGGAAAAATAAATGTTTGTAAATTTAGAAGAATGACTTCCTATAATGTCTGCTTTTAGGTCCTGTTGTTGCCGAAGCAATGTTTTTAAATCGAGAAGAAATTACGGTCCACCCGTTGTATAGGGATCCGGTGAGTATATAGTTCGTTTGGGATTAATGTTATTTTTAGTGTAATTTAGCTTATTGCGAGAAAATATTTTTGAATTTTACTATTGGAAATGTGCATTATTTTGATTGTCGTCCAAGGAAGGCTTTGATCTTTGAGCCTATAGCTATGTTACTTGGACTTAGGTGTGAATTTTGCATATGGGTATGCGTCTGATATGAGTGTCGTTGGATTGTTCCAAGTTTTTACATATATTTGGAGGGTCACATCCCCTTATCCATGTGCTAGACAGAGTGTTAGACATGGATACTTCAACAAAAATGAAGTTTCGGAGCAACATAGGCCTATAGTGCTTGAAATTAGTAACTTGGCATTGTATGTGATCATTTGGCACATCATATGCCTTGCATTATTGTAGAGTTTTCTTCTTGCTCTTGTTACTATTGACTAACTTTATGTTATTGTTCTCTAGGTTCATGATTTTGGCTTCTTTCGTTACGATCCTGATGCCATTCAGTTTTTAGACTATGAGGAGATTCCACTTGCCCCAGAGGCTGCTTGTGTTGGGTTAGAAATCAGGGTTGTCGGTAATGATAGTGGAGAGAAGGTAATACAACAGCATTAGTAGTCTTTGGTTCTTTGCTTTACTTCTGTTTTATTCTATTAACATGAGGAAATGTAATTTAATGTTTGAATTCCATTCGATGAAGGATTGTCAAAAAGAAAAAAAAATGGAGTTGTTTAACTTGGTTTTGAGATGTTCATCTTTTTGCTAGTACCAATGCTTTTCATGAGTGATGTCTCGCTATGTAATGCTAATGCAGAACATGAAAATTAGATACTTAACTACAGCATTGTTGATTTGATAAGAAAAAAAAATTGTATGCTTAACTACAATGTTGCTGATTTGAGAAAAAAATTTGTAGGTTTCAATATTGGCTGGTACTATTGCTCGTTTGGATAGAGATGCCCCTCAATATACAAAGTATGTGATGGTTTTATTATCATTTTCCTTTTGAATCTTTTGCTTTCCAAATGGATGTAGAATCAATGTTGTTTAACGAACTCTTTTTGGGGGAAAAGTAGATAGTCTACAAATATGTAATTTGTGTCATGGTAGCTGACATGCTTTTTGTTGCAGGGATGGCTATAATGACTTCAACACTTTCTACCTTCAAGTATGTAGTCTATTCTTTATGCTGGCCATTGGAGTCTTTTCCCCTTGGGGGAGGAGGGTTGATTAACTTTCTGGATTAGTTTTAGTTTATTTTTTTCGTTGCTATTTTAGTTTAAGAGGAATAGGTTTTGTCACAGTGTATAAAAATGCATCTCACATTATACATGTTTTTTAAATATATACTTGCTAATTTTCATATTGGATTCCCATGATTTACTTAAAATTTATTTAACAAAGAGGTTTTGACTTTGAGATTTCATCTATTAATATTTCAATTATTTTCCATATTGACAGTTGATGGTTTTTAAATTGCCAAAAAAGAAAAAAAAAGTAAAATAACAAAGAAAATAGATATAATTTCCATACTTCCTAAAATGAAAAGATGAGTACAAAGTTGAGAGAGACCATGTAATTGTATGCATATCAGATAGAAGTTCATGATGTAAGTCATTTGAAAATTATATACTTTCATTCTATGATGTAAGTTTAAAGTAGATGGTGATCTTTGGAATGATATGATGCAATCCTGTGGACGATATGTTTAACCACTTTCAGAATAAGCAAACAATTTTAGACTATTAAATGCTTATAACCTGAACAGCATTCTGATGGAACTGCTGCATTTTGACATGTAGTTTTAATATTGTTTTTGACCAGTGTGGCATTAAGATGTTCAATGTTATCTTTGTTAATAGATTTGTTGCCAATTGTTTTTGTTGAAGAGACACCCTTGGTTATGCTATTTTCTTACATTGGCATCCATGTTTGTCTGTTCTAGATTGTATTGTTTTGCACTTATGCTCATTTTCAGGCAGCATCTGGGACTAAAGGTGGTTCAAGTGGATCCCCAGTGATTGATTGGCAAGGCAGAGCCGTGGCGTTGAATGCTGGTGGCAAGACAACCAGTGCATCTGCCTTTTTTCTACCTCTAGAACGAGTGAGTACTGAGTGGTACTTTAACTACTTGACCTTTATGCCTTATTTTTGGTATTATCAAAGATTTCATTTTTCTCTTTAGGACTGAAGATTGTATTAACTTGAGAGATTTAGACTACAAAGTCTGATGGTTTATATAGCTCAAGCTTTCTATGATTTGCTTAGAATTTGTAACTTAAGGGAGTAACTAACCTTTCCACAGGTTGCTCTAGACAGGTCCTAGTCCTTTAACATAAAAGTTCTATTATTTATTATTATTCTTGTTGTATGCCTTGTAAGTATTATTGGATATTGCACTCAAGATTTTCCTTAATAAGTCTGGTGCTCACATATTTGAGTCCTAGTCTGGTTATCTATGAAGCATGGATATTCTATTGGGGGAATGTCCAAGTATTGGATTTACGTCTGATACAGACATGGCTCCAACTCAACAAAGTATGTGTTGAACATGTCAAAAACTTGAAAAAAAAAAATTGGATGTGGTCAAAATATGGTTAAAACACGACCAGGCTTGCGATAAGGATTCTTTTTCTTTTTTTATTTTTTGCATATTTATTCCCTATACATAATCAATTTGAATAATTTAGTTCTGACTTGCTTTTTAAGATTCAAGTTTTTAAATCGAAAAATACTTTTTTTAGAAAGCTATTTGCATGTTAATGTTGAACTGAAAAGTATAAATGTTACATTTTTATTGTATGTATTTTTGGTACAGTTGTGATTTGAACCCAGCCAATAAGTTATAACTTGGGGCTCAAATATTTATTGTATATTATTATATAGAAATTATTTTTCATTGTTGTGTTCTGTTTTGTCCTCCTTTTCTGGAAATTCATGTGTTCATCTCGTGCCATAGCCCGTATTGTGTGTCCATTTCTGTGCTTCCTAGATGGTTATTTTTTTTTTGTAGATTGAAATGTGAAATTTATAGTTTATAAATTTGTGCTTATTTGCAGCATTACATTGTTTTTTTTCCCTTCTAGATTTTTTAAAGAAAATTTTGCAATCGCAAGAATACGTTTCTCAAAATTAGTCCCACCCAATTAATTGTTGGCTAGACGAGAACCTGTAAAGCCTTAAAACAATATTGACCTGCTCAAGATTCTTGCGGAGGTTATCTTTTCATGCTATGTTTCTTCTCCTGTATTGGGTCTAAATTTAGCATAACTTGTTTATTTTAGCTTTTTGGATTTATTTTCAAACTTTTACATGTACTGTGTTTGCTATAATATAGCTAACCTATATTTCTCAGACTTTGCATTTTTTTGAATTATTCATTTGACAGGAGTCTCAGACACATTTTTAAACATGGGTGGGGGATATGACCCTCCAGGGATCCTTTAAACACATGGAAAAACTTAGAAAAATTGGGCATGCTCATATTGGAAACTGTTAAGAACCTTGGCGTAGGATCTAGTCACAGGTCTAGACGAGGAAGAAGCCTTGCTTCGACTTATGGTTACTCAAAAGGCAGATTCGTCCTTGACTGAACCCCTCTAAAAATAACGTTTCTTAATAGAAAAATTGCTTAATCTGTATTTCCTAATGGCAGCCTTTTTATAGGCTTAATAACAGAAGAGAAGTCCTAATAGAATTCCTAATTTAGAGTTTATAAGGGAAATAAAAACCTAATATAATAAGGAGAATAATTAAAACTAAAACTCTTAATAAACCTAATATAATAAATAAATTTAAATTAATCTAAAACTCTGATTTTTGTTGTTCCTATTTCCTATTCCTTCTCTGATATTGTTGTCCAATAAAAACATCCACATCATTTCTCCCCCTCTCGGAGTTGAGCTTGTCCTCAAGCTCAAATTCAGGATAAGCTTCTTGAAAACAATCAGATGGCTCCCAAGTGGCATCTTCTTGAGGACAACCTTTCCATTGCACTAATAGTTCCCGTCGACCTCGATTTATCCTGCTACGAATAATGGCTTGTGGAGTAGGCACGGCCTTGCCATCATACACTAGGGGCAAGTTTCCCACGGTATCTGGTTGAGGTCCCTTGTATTCTTTGAGGAAAGAAACATGAAAAACATCATGTATTCTGCTGCCTGTAGGTAATTCAAGCTAGTAGGCCACTGTTCCTATTTTGTTCAAGACTTTAAAAGGACCAAAATACTTTGGCAGCAGCTTGTGATGCTTCTGTTTAGTTATTGTCAATTGTCGATATTGCTGAAGCCGTAACCAAACCCAATCCCCTACTTTAAAGTTCAACTCTGTGTCCCAAATCATAGGTGTTCTTCATTCGTTGCTGAGCTAGCAAGAGTTGTTCTCTGGCATTTTGTAAAAGTGCATCTTTTTAGCCACCCTAAAGGATCTCCAACACCGTCATAAGTGGGAAATTCCATTTTAGAGTATCGAGGCACCATGAACCCACCGTGTTGCGAATCTGAATTTCGTTTCCTGCCTCCGCTACTGCCCTGTTCTTCATTTTTTTCTGAATCTCCTTTCGTTGTCTTTTGGACCAAAATAGATAGCATTGCCACCTGCTCCTCCAATGCTTGGTGCCTTGTAGCCATTTGTTCCATGAAAGCCTCGAGCTTGGCTGTCAAAGTCTTTTCGTCACCCATGACAGCTGACTCCGATACCAAGTTGTTAAGAACCTTGGCGTAGGATCTAGTCACAGGTCTAGATGAGGAAGAAGCCTTGCTTCGACCTATGGTTACTCAAAAGGCAGATTCGTCCTTGACTGAACCCCCTCTAAAAATAACGTTTCTTAATAGAAAAATTGCTTAATCTGTATTTCCTAATGGCAGCCTTTTTATAGGCTTAATAACAGAAGAGAAGTCCTAATAGAATTCTTAATTTAGAGTTTATAAGGGAAATAAAAACCTAATATAATAAGGAGAATAATTAAAACTAAAACTCTTAATAAACCTAATATAATAAAGAAATTTAAATTAATCTAAAAATCTAATTTCTGTTGTTCCTATTTCCTATTCCTTCTCTGATATTGTTGTCCAATAAAAACATCCACATCAGAAACATACCTGTATCCAACACTCACACCCAACTCCAAGTAATATAGCAGCTAACTTACAGACATGTTTCTAAATATTGGCATGTTCAACTCCTATTCGTTTAGATTTTATGTATAAAAATTTTCCTTTACCCGAAAAATAAGCTTTGCCCTTGCTTTCTGTACAAATTGAACCTTCATTTTTTAGATTTATGTCTGATTTCTAAGTAAAATATTGAAACATTAGTAATTTGATTTTCAGGTGGTAAGGGCTTTAAAATTTTTCCAAAAAGGAGGAGAATCGTACACGAGTAAGTGGGAAGTAGTTTCTATACCACGCGGTACGCTTCAGGTTTGTTGATATTATCCTTGTACAAGTGAAAAATAACATTTTCACTAATCTCTACAATTATAAATGAAATTTTCCACGGAAGTGAAATAATTATAATGTGCTGCTGAATCTTTTTTATTTTTTTGAATGTCTTTGACAACTCGGAAAAATGAACTTACTAGGCATGCTTGCACCTCTTCTTCCATGAACGAACCCCAAACATATTAACATACTGGTAACAAAAGTAAACTCTCTTTAATCCCACCTTCTGATGTGGTGTGATTAGGAGGAATGAGTGGCAATTTGGGTAAGGGGAGCGGAAGAGAGAGGAGAGAAGAGAGAAACAGCAAGGAAAGAGAAAATTGTGGGACAGAGGAAACTGGAGGAGAATATAGAGGAAGAATGAGAGAAAATAGTGAGGATGAAGTAGAGTGAATATCCAATTTCAATGATGGAATAAAATGATGATCTGTATTCCAAAAGTTCCCTGAAAATTGCAAATTCGATTCCCAACTTAAATTGCTGATCTTCCTTTAACTGAGGCTTAATAAAGATCCTCAATGGGGACATAACCATTCAAGCACTATGCAAAATATGTTGCTAGTGCCAGAAATTCGCATCATACACTGTATTGCTTATCAACTGCTGCACTGTGAGGATGTTTATTTATGTGTCTATGCTTTTAGTATTCTGTCAATGATTGGAAATTTGCTTTTGTTAGATTTGGTGTGAGATATTTGTTTTGTACAGGCTACTTTTCTCCATAAGGGGTTTGACGAGATACGTCGTCTTGGTCTCCAACGTGAAACAGAGCAGGTTCCTAGTTCTTTTTCATCAACTTTTTTGCTCCCTTTCCGTGGCTTGTTTTAGGAAAAAAAGTGATTTCTCATTTTATTTTCTTATTAATTTAGATGGCACGACATGCGTCAGCACATGGTGAAACTGGAATGCTTGTTGTCGACTCTGTGGTGAGTAAAGTTCTTTTTCTATTCAATTTCTGCTTTAAATTTGCCCCCCTTTTGTTTACATTTTTAGTTCACTTCTTATTTCTGAATCTGAACCTACTCTAGGTGCCTGGTGGCCCTGCTCATAACCATTTGGAGCCAGGTGATGTACTTGTTCGGGTAAATAGGGAGGTGAGTTATGCATTCAGTAATTGAAGAAACAAGTTTTGATTCATTTTTAGTATTTATAGATTTTTTCTCTTTTTTTTTTCTTTATTTGACGGATTTTTTGAAGGTATGTGTGCTTTATCCCTTATGAGTTACGCACGAATGCTGGGATCTTAATTTATGATTTTTAAGGCACTTGGGAAGATCTCTGACATGATTTGATTAGTAATGCGGTGCCTACAAACCCTTTTTTAGTGCTTGCTCAAGCATGAATTTTGACTTTGATCATACATGAGAAACTTTTCTGACAGTGGCAGCTATTCATTTCTTTAATAGATATTGCTTAATTTTTTCTATCTGAAATGAAATTGCTTCATTTTTTCCTTTCATTTTATTGAAAATCTATTGCAGGTTATTACTCAATTTCTGAGGTTGGAAACTTTACTTGATGACAGTGTTGAGCAGAATATATTGTTAGAAATTGAAAGAGGTGGCACACCATTGAGTGTGCAATTAGTGGTAAGATTTACTCTTTCTCATTTATGCATGTTTAGCTTCTTATTTTTTGATGCCTTGAGGTTTAAATTACATCTCATATTATATAGTTTGTTATTAATATTGACTTTGATCCTGGTGGCTAATACTAAAGGTTCTTTAGTAGTTGTGTCAGTGTGACCTATGCAGTGTTGTTAAGGAATGCACCTAGGTGTGTCTAACTATTGCGCCCTGGCAGCAAGCTACAAAAGTGCCTTTGACCCCTTTAAGCGAGATTCATTTGATCAGACATTTTTGTTAGACAATGGACACAAATAAAAAGCCTGATTGATTGAACTTCTCTTTAATTTGTTTATTCTTTTATTTTTTTAAATTGTACCTTTACCTGTAAGAAAGGGGATAATATCAAACTCTGCTTTTGTATATTTGAGTCAACATTGGACATGAGACCCAAAGGAAATTGTGCATACAGACCAACAAAGAAAAAACCATTTTGCATGTTTTTAGACACACACATTCATGTTGTACATTACTTCACTCAATATTTTTGCACCTTGTGCCCCAGAAAAGATAAGGGTTTTAGTGCCTAAAGTATGCCTTGTGCCCTTGACAACGTAATATTTACCTCTGGCCTGCATGTTGATGTAAATCTGATTATCAAGTTATTTTTTATCTTTATAATTGGGTATCCTAGTTGTGCCCCATTATTAACCTGATGTAAGAGTTCATGTAAATAATAAAATGTAAGCCCACCACTTAAAGTTAATATGATTTTTGAAATTGTATACTAATAGAAATATCAAAATGTGATATGTTTAGTTCTACTGAATTAAATGGTTTAGTAAATGAGGAACTTGATATCATTTAATGAAGTTGAATGTCTATTTATTTTCTTTGAAGTATATGAGCTTGTTGACAAAATATGGTATTTTGTAACTCTAAAAGAATGGATGCTAGAGTAGAATAACTGTTTCCTCTATTACTCTCGTTGTCATTAAAGCATAGTCCTTATGTGGTCTATTACTTCTTGAGGAAAAGGATTTGGCACTCTGATTGCACATGTGCCTAGAGTCTTTGATTTCTATGTTCTTGGATTGACAATTTTGATGGGCAGTAGCATTTCTATTTTTGGAAAATGGTTCTGAATTTAGTACTAGCTGGTATAAGGCCCTTGCATGTGTTCTTATGATTGCTTTGCTTTATTTATCAATATAATTTTAGCATGTAGCTGTTATCCAGACTGTTAATTTTCTTGAAAGTTAATGTTGGACATTTGTGGGTAAAATAATCTTTCTATATTCCATCCCGCAAAACCCATTGGTCACATTTCACTGACAGCCTTTTCTCAAGAACATTGAACCTGATATTATTCATTGTGGGATTTATTTTAGCTTTTCTTTTTTTGTGTGACGTTAATGCCAATGATTTCTCGAATAAGTTAGTGTAATGTGCTGCTGAGGTTGTTTCTGGAAATGGACTGAATTTGCAGAAGCTCGTTCTTTTAGTTTGTCAATTTGCTTTATGTTGAGTGTGGTTGCAAAAGCTAATATCTATCAATTTTTTGTCAGGTTCAGGATTTACACTCAATAACTCCTGCTCACTTCTTAGAAGTAAGTGGTGCAGTAATACATCCCCTATCTTATCAGCAGGTAGGTTGCAGTTTCTGCTTAGCACCTAGAAGCCCAGTGCCCTGCTCCTTATCCTTTTTAATCTGATTTTCTGTACATTGTTAGCTGAATAGGATTTGTTTGCTTTTATCCTTATGCATATTTAGGATGGTACTTTTGTTTCTGAAAGATAATCTTCTTTTGCTGATACTTGAAACAGGCTAGAAATTTCCGTTTCCAATGTGGTCTTGTATATGTCTCAGAACCAGGGTAAGTCTACGAGTCTACCTGTATCTATTTATGAAATCCCCATACCTAACTATTCAAAATATATCTTGAAAATAAATAATAGAAGCAAAAGCTTAATTTATACATATGTTTCTGTGCCTAATTTCTACACTTATCCATTGGTAAGAAAAATAACTTTTGTTGCCAAACGAATTAGCTTGAATTGACGCAAGCAGTATCTTTCTAAATTGTTTAAGCTAATTTATTTTATAAATGAAGCTTGATTTTAGGCCATAATTCATGTTATTATTCTGATTTAAGTATTATAATTCAATAATCTCTTTTTCTTCCCTGTGCAATGCACCTGAGGATTCCTTGATCACTTTGGAGGTTGAAAGACTGATTTATGCTTAATTTTATTTCCAGCAAGACATAGTGTTTCGTAATGAACATCATAGATTGCCTAATCTATTGGGTCACCAACGTGGGAAATATGGGAGTCCTGTATAACACAATTAGATTGCCTCTAATTTGTATCAATTATTAGGTTGGTTCTTTCTCTGTATGGCTTTGTTTGATTTATTAATAATTAGATTTCCATCTGTTGCAGATATATGCTATCTAGAGCTGCAGTTCCTAGACATGCCATCATTAAGAAGCTCGCTGGCGAGGAGATATCAAAACTTGAGGACCTAATCTCTGTTCTATCTAAGCTATCTCAGGGTTCTCGTGTGCCTTTAGAATATATAAGCCACACGGACCGTCATCGGAGAAAGGTATTTTATTCTTGACTATGCAGTTTCACCTGATGCTTATGTCTCCACAACCTTCAGGGGTTGAAAATTGTGGTTGAGAAAGGTATTTAGAGTTTGTTTTTGATACATTGACTGGAGGTTTTTAACTCCACAAGCATGTTAAAGAGATTGCCAGATGTCACATTTATTGTTTAAATAATTTTTTTCTTAAAAAGAATTTAAATATACACTAAGAGGTTTGTCTCACCTATCTAACTGTGGTTGTGGAGTCTAAAACGCCACTAGTGTGGATGCATTATGGTTGTGTGAGGAGGGATCGTTGTAGTAAAGAGTTCTGACCTCGCTTGCCATTAGGCTCTAATGTTTAGTTGGGCTTATCAATACACATCTTGACATAATATTTGCATTGGATGTTTCTGTTAAAAAATATGGTCCAAAAGTGCATCAGGTTTCTTTTGATGTTTGATCAAAAGTAGCTAGAATATTGAAGAAAATAACAGGCAGGTGGCCTTTGGTGGAGCCTGCTTTTGGAATTGGATAACTGCTTAGAATGAATAAATCAACCAAATCTGAACCAAGGTGACTTTGAAATATTTATGTGGATGAGCAAGCTTGATCAAATAGTTTCCAGTCATGATTGATAAAGGGTAATGAAGTCTACATAAATTTAGGTTCAAATCTGTTTTATAAAAGAAAGCCTTAATAGTTATTTCTATAAGAAATTTTAAAATATCTGACATCCTCTTATTTTTTCGTAAAATTTCTGTTTATTTTATTTAGCAAGAGAGTGGAGAAAAAAAATAGGATTTGATTCTGCAAACTAGAAGCATGATTTTTGGCTCTTTAGTGGTTTTATGGTTGTGATTTCATCAAAATAGGTGTAGTATCACTTGAATGTCAGAGACAGAAAGGGCTTATCCCATTGAAGAAAGAGCTAATTAAAAAGATCTATGAGTATCAAATAGAAAAAAATATCTATTATTATACCGCAAAATTAAAATTAAAATTTCTTTGATGACTTGACTCTATTCCTTGCATAATGTGTTAAGTTTTATTAAAATTCACCATTAAATTCTGGCTCTTAGTATCCCATCTACAAGTGACTAGAACGAGGCCATATTTCTTTTTTTCTTGTTTTGTATAGCACATATTGGCCTTTTCTGTCAATGGAAAATGTTATACATATGAAACAAAAGGCAATTGAAGAAAGCTAAAGAGAACTTAGTTGAAACATGCTTCTTTGTAAAGGTGCCTGTGTTGTCAAGGGCACATGGTATCTCTAAGAGCTAGAACTGTTATATTGCTTGAGGAACAAGGCACAAAAAAAAGCTTGCTGAAGTGAAGGTGCATTATGCATATCTGTGTGTCTATATATATTTATATATAGAGATACAAATATAGAATAAACTTGAGATATGTAACTTTGATATTAAACTCTAAAGAGTTGTCCATTTATCTTTGAAAACATGCAAAATTTTGTTTTCCTTTTGTTGACCAATGATTTTCTTCTGGTCTCAAGTTTCTTGTTTGAGTACTCAAACATTGAGAACTAGAAAGGGTGATATTTCCTATTAAAGGTACAGTTAATGAAAAAACCAAAAATAAATGAAAGATTTCTATTAGGCTTGCCATTTTTCTATTTGTGCTTATCCCCTAACAAGAAAGTGCGCCTTTGTTCACCATTTGTATGCCCGATTGCCCAGAAGGTATACGGCACTTTTATTGTCTGGTGCACCCTTTAAAAACTCTGGAATATACTTTTATTTGATTGATGTGCTTTAGCACCTAAGGCCAAGACTGCACTGCATGATTGTAGTTTCTATGATCTGAAAACTCTATGTTCCAACATTCAATTTCTGTTAGAAGTTTTTAGGGAAGCATCATGATAGGTGATGAATGATTTGGATCATTGGATCTAATCAAACCTCAGGGCTCAACTTTCATTTGTACTGAAAAAGTACAAGTATTGTGGGTTAGCCTGAATGGTTAAATCTTAAGAATATAGAACCAAAGAATGTAGCCAGGATGGTAGTTGCAGTTGTTTATTATGAATTTGGTTTGCCAAATTTGGTCCTATCTTTTCAAGTGCATTGTGGAACTTGTGCTTCATCACTTTTCTTATTTGCTTCCTTATTATTCTTTTTATTTCTTCTTTAAAGGCACTCTTCCCTCCCTTGTCTTCTTCCCTCTCTGCCTCTTGATGCCAGCATGTTTTCTGTATTCTACTTGCTTGCTCTGTGGACATGTTCAGGTTTTGTTTCAATCGAGATTATCTTTGCTATTTATTGATCTTGGTTTTTCTGTTGATGTTACAGTTTGTATTGGTCACGGTTGATCGCCATGAATGGTATGCACCTCCACAAATATACACTCGTGATGACAGCTCAGGTTTATGGACAACAAAGCCTGCATTTCAGCTGGAGTTTATACTCCCATCTGGTGTTAATGTTGAGGCTACTCACATGGAACACATACATGAAGATAACCACCAAGGGTTGACTGACGGTGCTACTAGTATGGAAACCAGTTTTGAACATGCTTCTGCAGTATTGCATTCTCAGAATGAAACAGGTACTGGATCAAAAATAAAGCGAGTTGAGGAGTATATGTCTTCTGATGGAGTTGTTACTGACTGTTCATTAAATACAACTGCTGAAGTTATGTTGGAGGACACAATTGCCAAGGAAAATGTTCTGTTAGGGGATGGTCAAGGTGCAGCAGCAGTAGCTAATGCTTCAATTGCTGAACGAGTAATCGAGCCTACTCTTGTAATGTTTGAGGTAACAAATTTCTGTTGATCGCATAGTTCATTCTTGTGAACAATACGGTTTAAGTATTTTTGTCACAACTCTGTTTGATGGTAAATGATGATTGTTTCATTGTCTTTAGTCATGAATCATTCTTCTAAGATCATTATACTATATGAGTTCTTCTTGCTATAATAACTGTTTGCGAGATTGTTATTGTTGGCTATTTATTGTTTCCCCTCTTGTTTATCTCATTAGAACAATCTAAGTTAATCTTCTTTATAGGTTCATGTGCCGCCATCGTGCATGCTAGATGGTGTCCATGTGCAACATTTTTCTGGAACTGGTGTCATCATATATCATTCTCATAGTATGGGTTTGGTTGCTGTTGACAAGAATACAGTTGCAGTTTCCGCATCTGATGTGATGCTGTCCTTTGCTGCTTACCCAATTGAAATTCCAGGAGAGGTATGCTCTTATAACTGAAGAACATTGAGAAACCATAGATTTTTTGTTACAGTTTCATGTTTTAAAATGCAGGTTGTTTTTCTTCATCCTCTTCACAATTTTGCTCTAGTTGCATATGACTCCTCGGCACTACGGCCTGTTGGTGTGTCTGCTGTTCAAGCTGCAGAACTACTTCCTGGTAGGTGCTACTTTTTGCAATTACCCTGCAGTTTGGGTTTGTTACTTGCTCATCTTTCCTTATGCAACCAAGTTTGCACTTTTTTGTTCTTATAATATACTATACTAAATCCTTTATTGTGTCCAAAAATATTAGTTGGGAAATTGATTTGACCAATGGATAAAAATATTATGGTGTTATGCTTGTAGAAGTCCATTTTGGTAAAAGGAAGTCCTTTCTCTTTGAAAGAGGGGCTGGGGGATGGAAAGCTAACATTGATTTCCTTAATTGTGTTTTCTGTTATTTTGTTGGTAAGACACAAGAAGACTACTTTCGACAAGGATTAACAGTTTGTTTTATTTGACAGACCCTGCATTGCATCGTGGAGATTCTGTCTATCTTGTGGGTTTAAATAGAAGCTTACAAGCAACATCTAGGAAATCTGTTGTGACCAATCCATGTGCTACTCTGAACATTGGCTCTGCTGACTGTCCACGGTACAGAGCAACAAATATGGAAGTAGTTGAGCTTGATACTGGTATGTTTATTGCTATTACTTAAGAAGGAATCTAATTTTACCATTGTTGTCAAGGCGTGTGTGTATTACCTGTGCCTTAGTGGTAAAAAGCAAAAGTGTCTCAGACCCTTTCGTGCAAGGCGCATTTGATGAGATGCATGCCTAGTCTGCTTAGGTGCACTTTTTTTAAGTTGATAGGCATAATAAACCCCACCTCTTTGAAATTCTCTTTGATTGCTTCTATTTTAAACTTTTTTCATTAGATGTATCTTCACTAATAAGAAAGTGATGGTATCAAACACTACTACTCAATATTTGAGCATTCAACAATAGACATGGAACCCTAAGGAAATTATGCATATTGGCCAGCAAAAGGGTTTGCATGTTTTGCAGATAAACTTGAGCACTTTTTAGATTTTATTATCATAATTACATATCTTAAGCTTATTATACACACTAGATTATGGCACACCCATGATGTGGGTGAAAAACAAAATGATGTAACAAATATATTTATAAAAAATTGATATAAATAACAAATGAGGCTTTAGTTGAATGGTAAAGTACAAATGTGGAAAGCTTAAGAGGCATTGGTTCAAATCCTATTTTGCATGTATATTTTTCTATTTTCTATATAAAATATGTAAACTGACAAAAAGACCCTCATAATACAATTTACTTTGTAAAGTGAGGGTATTTTTGTCTTTTCCCAACTGAGTTGGTACTCGGTTAACCCGTGCCACCAACTCAGTCAAGGGCTTTATAGTAAGTATAGATATATATACACTTACACACACACATGCAAACATACATATAAAAACAAACATATACATATTGCATCTTTACTTCATTCAGGCGAGTGCTTTTTTGGCGCCTTGCGCCTTATACAAGGGTTCTGGTGCCTAGAGTTCACCTTGCATGTTTGCCAACTCTGATTTTACCCGAGTGCTGATTTGAATGTATAAAATGGATTTTGAACTCTTTTGCAGATTTTGGTAGTGCATTTTCAGGCGTGCTAACAGATGAGCATGGAAGGGTTAGAGCAATCTGGGCAAGCTTTTCGACACAGGTTTCCACTCTGAACAAAAAATATAAAAAGAAAAGAAAAACAAAGGTTTCCTCAAGTAATCTGCCTTTTTGGATAAACTCCAATATGCCCAAGTATTCTAATGCTTGCTTCATTGATTTCAGCTGAAAGTTGGTTCCAGTACATCAGAGGATCATCAATTTGTGAGAGGTATCCCAGTTTATGCAATAAGCCAAGTACTTCACAACATAATATCTGGTGGCAATGGACCGCATCTTCTCATAAACGGTGTCAAAAGGCCAATGCCGCTCATTAGGATCTTAGAGGTTGAACTTTATCGTACTCTACTTTCAAAGGCCAGAAGCTTTGGATTGAGCGATGATTGGATCCAAGTATGTTTATATGTTCCTTTATTATATCTATTTTTGTTAGAATGTTTTTTTTTTTCCTTTCAAGACTTAGCAATACTAAACTCTGATGCTAGTGACAATTACTTTTTCTTTCCTTTTTCTCTTTATATCCTCTCAGTTTCATTTTTCACATTGCATTATTACAGTATCGCATTATATGTTACTTTTTGTAGGCTCTAATCAAGAAAGATCCGGTTCGTCGTCAAGTTTTACGTGTTAAAGGTTGTTTGGCAGGATCAAAAGCTGAAAACTTGCTAGAACAAGGTGACATGGTTTTAGCAGTAAATAAAGAGCCAGTTACTTGCTTTCGGGACATAGAAAATGTTTGTCATGCATTGGACATTGGTGAAAGTGGTGGGGACCTTAAGATGACCATTTTTCGGCAGGTAAGCAAATAGATTCAGGCAGAAAGACAATCTATTCCTTTTCTACCTTGTAATTATTACCATTATAAATTTGACCTGTCCGATAAGTTGTGTATGATCTAACGAATTTTCTTTTGTTCTTCTAGTTTTTATTAGTACTAACATGAAACATAGAAACAATTATGCCTCATTTTCCTTTTAATTGTATTATTTTCCAGGGACGTGAAATTGATCTTGTTGTGGGGACAGATGTTAGGGATGGGAATGGCACAACACGGGTGATTAATTGGTGTGGGTGTATTGTTCAGGATCCTCATCCTGCTGTGCGTGCTCTTGGATTTCTTCCGGAAGAAGGGCATGGTGTTTATGTGGCACGGTAAGGATTTTTCTGTTAGTAAAAAGTTTTTATTTGCATTTTAGTTGGAAAGTAATGAGGTGAACATAGCAGGTGGTAGTAAAGCAGTAGAACTGATTTTAGCCTCAATATGTTTGAAGGCATTAGAACACTGCTAATACTACTTCTACTAGAATTTCTTAACAAGTTAACTCATGAATATACCTGATGGTAGAAAAATACCTGTGAGTTTGATTGCTCTGGCTGCAATTTTCATCTAATAATGAAAATATCGTATCAAATTAATGAACATGTATTTCTGTAGGTTTTTTTTTTCCGGATCATGATAGTTGTGAATTGATGGCAATAAATTGTTGTCTGTAGCCCTCTGATTACAAGGGAGTGATAATCAATACCTTTTAAATTTAGTTGAACCTCTTTTTTACTGAGGATGTAGATGTAAAGTATTTATCTAACTTTTCTGGAAGTTCAAAGATAATAAGAGAAATTATTAAAACTTTAAGATGCCTGATGTAAAAGAATTATAGGAACCAATAGCAGCCAAAATTTGAATATAATTCTAGGATATTAAATAATAATTTCAATTAGGGTGAGCCTGTTTCAACTTTTCTCCCCAAATAATAATTTCAGTGGGTGGGTGGAACTCACATGTCTGTAAATGTGGCTGGTTTGTATGAGAATTTAAAAAAACATGATAGGGCCACTTTCCAGTTATTAGAAAGAAAGTAAGAAACAAGTTGAGAGTTATATTTACTGCCCAAAACCAATTCATATTTGGTTTAGAGGCATTGTGTAAACATCTTTGTCCAAGTAAGATTTGGGTTTGCAGTATAAATGCCCATTAGTATAGCAAGGATTCCCTTAAATTTTGATAATAAATGTGGGTATTCATTTATTTTCTCCAATAATTTCATGAACCGTAACTTTTCTAAGGGATTATATATTTTGTAAGATCAAGTTTGAAGGTTTTTGAAGGTTGGCCATAGTCTGTATTTTCTCTTTCCAGGATGTGTGAAATTTGTTATTGACTTGCTACAGATTTTGGATTAAAGTGTGTTAAAAAAATCTAATGTCATGTGATTCAAATTGTGTCTTGTATAATTTAATGAAATTGGATAACTAGGAATTATTCCAAAAGATATGAGAATGAGTCTGTAATGGGATTAAGGATTGGAATATGAAAGAGTTAGGGTTCACAAGGAGTATTTCAAAATGAAATTGTAGCATATAAGTTCAGATTAAATTCTTTATTGCAATCAAAAGAAAGTTTATGTGTGTTCCATGAAGTTTTACAATTTGAATTTTATTTGTTTCTAGTGCTGGTTGGATCCAGTTTTTTAATGGATCAAAGTAAATATTTAATTTGGGGTTTTCTATGTTGATATTTGCGTAATTACTTTGTAACGTGCAAACATTATCAGTTAGCAGCACCTACGGACAATTTATACTGTAAAGCTGTTGAGTCTTGCTTCTAACTTGGAACCTTGTGTGACATAAAAGCCTATTTAGTCTTGTTTTTGTTTCTAGCTTAGGCTTTGTGTGGCTGAAAACCTATTTAATCTTGCTTCATAGCTGAGCTCAGAACATGGAACTCAATCTAGATAACTCGAGGAAGAATCTATTACATTTCCCATGTTGCCACTGCATGGCATCATTCACTCGTACCAAACAGAGTGGCTTATTTCAATATTGAACACTTAAATTCTATTTGCAAGGATCCATTAAAAAGTAGATTTAAATAGCTTGGCAACATAAAATTCAGATATCAAACTTCATAGATTAGTATAAAAATTTTATTTAAACTTTGAGTGTTCTTGGGAGTTCAGCTAAAAGGATGCTTGATGTTTTGATGCTCCTTATAAACTCTTTCATGCTCAAGCCCTTAATTCCATCTTAAATCTATGCTTACAACTTTTTTGAATGATTGGAATTCAATCCTAGTTACTTGATTTCTTAGTTTGTTCTGGAACAAATCCAAATCATAGAACTTTTAGAGTTCTCTAACAAACTTTAGTCCTAAACCGCTGTCTATACTCTTGTAAGCAATTCTCCCAAGTTTTGTACTCATCTTGAAAAGAGAAATACAAGTACGGCATATTCCAATTTTCAATCTTGGTCTTGCATAATATCCAACCTTATAGGAAAGAGATGTTTTATGTTTTATTTATTTATCTGTTTTCTTTACATTGGTTAAATTGGCTGCTACGCTAACTCGTTTGATCCCTAATTTTGGTTGTAAGTCGCTTGCTTATGAAACTATTTTGATGAAACTTCCCATTAACTACTAAGAATTAAGGGGCGCTATGCTATATTTTATATTGGGTGATCAAGTCTCCCAAAATCTTAAGTTAAAAGGCCCTAGTTATTCTATTTAAAGTTCAACACATCTCCTCACGTGCAAGCCGGATAAATGATAATGGACTTGCGCGTGAACCCAAATGTAGAAGAAAAGTGCAAGTTGAATAAAGATTTGAGAAGCAGCACAGAGCTCAATGGGGCAATATGAAATTGCGTGAAGAAATGTTTTAGGGGGAAACTGGTTGCTAGGATCTTGAGCTAGAGAGCTCTGAGATCATATTAAATTGAATGACAAGATAATCCAAAAGCTTAAACTATTAAGAAATGGCACAACTACAAGTCTGGATACTGTACTTACAGGCTTTGATAGTAACAGTCCAAGTGTTATTTATGCTAATATCACTGACTGCTTGAAACATTAAGATTTTCTAAACAGAATATTCTGTTTGTTGAGTATTTCTCATGACAAGTTGCTCTTCTCTCAGGTGGTGTCGGGGTAGTCCTGTTCATAGATATGGGTTATATGCTCTGCAATGGATTGTTGAAGTTAATGGAAAACCAACTCCTGATTTGGATGCTTTTGTTGATGTGACAAAGGTACCGTCTATTTGCTTCCCTTTTTCCGTACTTTGTATATTATGCTTCATACATAAAAGTTCATTTATTTGATTGCTTGATGAGTAGCATATATGCCTCCATTTCTTAAGTGGACTTCTTAACTATGTTTAACTCGGGTGTGAGGTCCTTAAAAAAAGGTCTGACCATACTTGTGTTGAACACATACTCATACCTGGTACTCACGCCTGAATCCAAATAACATAAATTAAAAATGTCACCCATGTCAGATACATATTTGAAACACTCCCAAGCTCAGGTAACATAATCTAGGATCTGATTGAATCATTACTTTTTAATCAACTGGCTATGAAAAAACTTAAAGATTATATGACTAATTAGTTTTGTTTTTCTTTTCTCTTAAAAAAAAAAGGAAAAAGAAAACTCCAGTTAGTACTAAAATAATATGTACATGCTCTTTGTATTTGAACAGGAATTGGAACATGGAGAGTTTGTTCGTGTAAGGACCATCCATTTGAACAGCAAGCCTCGAGTTCTAACATTGAAGCAGGATTTGCACTACTGGCCTACATGGGAGCTTAGATTTGATCCAGAGACTGCAATTTGGCATCGACGGATGATCAAGGCCTTAGACTGTCAGAACTTATGAATTGGGTGCCTTTTTTTCGGTTTCCCTTCCTTTTTCAGGAAGGAACCAAATAACTGAGTCGGATATAATATCCTGGTATTGCTTGTGGTTAGTTGTTGATTTTCGACATAACCCAGTGCAAGGTTAAAGCTTTGTTGGCTGACTCGGACCCAACCCAGTGCAGGGTTAAGCTTGGTTAGCAGACTTGGACCCGACCCAGTGCAAAGACCATACGGTGAGTTGTGTTTTATAGCAGATTGGTGCCATATTGTGAGCTTTAAGTTTCATGGTGAGTTTTCTGAATCTGACACTCCAATGAAGACTAAGCATTTATATACTGTATGAAAAATTTATACTTCTTTTCAACTACTTGATATTGTATTTACTCCAAGTTATATAGACTTGCATAGATTAAAGATGGGATAAAATTTAAAAAAAAAAAAAAAAGCTTTTGGAGTTTCCCTACCCATTCGGTTTTCTAACTAGAATCTGAATTGTAAAAACTCGATCCACCAGCCAATTCGTTTTGAAAGAATTTTTTTTTTAAATGGAAGCGTGGTTTTTTTGATAAATGCTTGCTGTAACATACACGTTCTGGAAACTAACTACTTAATCCACTCATGTTTGAAAAAAATAATATAAATACCTTGATATTTATTAAGTAAACTTTAAATAAAAACAATATCTGAAGTCATGTTTAGGAATGTAATTGAGTTGAGTCGGGTTCGAATATCGGCAAGCTCGAGCTTGACTCGAAATTTGGAGCTTGATATTTGATTTGAGTTTAATTGAACACCTATTTTTATGTTCAAATTTAACTCTTTTACATTGCTAAAGTTTTGAATTTAAACCATGTTAATTATTTGAACAAATATATATTACAATTTTAATAAATAATTATAACTGTAATTAAAAAATTGAAACCCTTTCGCTGGCAAAACAATCTGGTAATCATAATTAGAATGATCAAATTATTGAATGTGCACAAAATAAATAAAAATTCAAACTATATATCATCAATACCTCCACAAATTAATGATAATGATAGATTTATTTTAAATATAATATTTAGAAAATATAAAATCAATTTAATATTTTTAACATTAAATGATAAGTATATGTTGTATTTATTTTTTTCAATATTTTATTAAAAACTTATATTAAATAAAATTCAATATAATTATGAAATATATTTAAAATAATTATATTATTGAAAATGAAATTTTCCAGTCCGATAAAATTGATTAAAAAGGGTAAACTATTAAAATAGTCACTTTTGTTTATTTTGAGTTACATTTTTGTTACTTATGTTTGAAATGTTACGTTTTAGTCACATAAGTTAAGGTGTTGTAACATTTTAGTCACTGAACAATTATTGTCGTTAAAAGTGTAACGGTAAGCTCACATGACTCGTTATATCATCATTTCAAACAAAAATTTTAGGTTAAATTATATAGTTGATCCCCATATTTTTTCATTTTGAGTAATTTAATTTTTTTTCTTTTATGTTCTTTTAACTTTTTTTATTTTACACTCTCTTCTGCTTCTCCCTCTGTTTTCCTCCTTTTTCCATCTCTTTTAACATAGTTTTTGTAACACCCAAATCCCGACCACCGTCGCCGGTTAGGATCCCGGTGTTTCTATTCGTTTAACTCTATTCATCTTTTGGAAATATCAAAATATTTAATCTTTATTTAATACAAAATTCACCTATTATAATTTGGATCAATATTTATACATAACACAATTTCTTCAAGGGTAAAAATGGTAAATTCCAACATTTTTGGGACTTCTACCGATACCTGATGATCAAGTATCGGTAGTAGTCAATTCAATGAACAATTTAAAACTGTGCAGACTTCTATCGGTACCTATGCTAGTTCTACCGATAAAAGTCATGTAACTACCGATACCAAAAACTCCAAAGAGCTAAAATCCTCACCCTGCAACTTCTACCGATATAAGCATACATACTACCGATACATCAGTACTATAAACTATCGATACTTGAGATTCAACTATCGATACAACCCAAGTCAGAGAAAAACCTCTCTCCTACCTTGTACTTCTACCGATACAAGCATAAATTCTACCGAAACAAGTATGCAAAATCTCAATATTAATGCCAAGACACAAGTTTAATGTCTCAACACAACCAATACAAGTTATGCATTAAAACATCACTCAACATACATAACTTCTAAGTCTTTACAAGCATCATAAGCTTAAGCATCTAAGTTTTACTTCATGCATTTACACCACCAAAATAGTAAGATTTCAACATCTTTAGTTCAATATCAAAGGTTAAAATCATCCTAATACATGCCATAAGACCAAGTGAGGCAAAATCTACCGACAAACTCCGCGATAGTGTGACTTCAGGTGAGGACGATGATCCGATCTTCAGTTAGCAAAACGATCTACAAAACAACAACAATAACTATGGTAAGCTTTATAGATTAATAAGTTCGATAGTTAAGAAATACCAACATGGTAATGAGCAACAATGACTTCATCAAGCCAACGAAATTCCATTGCTCTTTGAGTATTTACAACTTCTCTTCCTGTTCTTAACTTTCTGTTACCAGTACCCGATGCTGCTCACACGAGTTATCGAGGACTCGCAACGTATGCGGTACCCCAGCCATCGGTACGGTGTCTATCTGTACTGTAAACTGTTTCCTAACGGTGTTGCTCACACGAGCTGTCAAGAGTATGCATAAAGCATAAGTCCCAACCATTGTAGGACCTATAATCCATATAGGATCCATATCTCTTTTTCTGAGTCACGATGCTGCTCACACGAGCTGTCGAGGACTCGCAACACATGCGGTAACCCAGCCATCATGTCGGTACTATTTCAACGGTAGAAAGCCTACTATCTTTTGCGTTTCATTTCTTCGATCATCTTCAATACTGAATGTTTTCAATTTGCTGTACATTGACAACATATATACATATACAAGGAATATTAAGTAAGATTTACACTACGAAATAGATTTAACTACGAACTAGATTTACACTATGAACTTACCAGACTGGTTTGCAGTTTTAGAAAGACTTCAGGGACTAATCTGCTAATTTTCCTTTTTCACGGTCGGTAGCATGATCGTAGTCTGCATTCACAAATCATTCAATTCTCACATTAAACTACATAATTTAGTCATTAAACTCAATTTAGTCCTTTTGGGAAAAATTATAGTTTTACGCCTAATAGTTTCCTTTTATTCAATCTAGTCCTTTCAACACAAAACATGCAAAATAACCATTCTCACACACAACTAACAACAACCTAATTCTCTTGAGTATCTATCCAACCCATTCACACATTTATTTTCATAATAATACATGTAATTTCACCATTTTCATATTTTAATCCTTAAACCCTAATTTCATCAAAAATCACTTTACAAAAAGATTTAACTCAAGTATCAAACATTCAAATACATCAAAATCTTTCAAGAACAAGCAATTTCAACAATGGTAAGTTTTCTAACATTTGACAAATTCATAAATTAGTCATTGCATAAGCTAGATTAAGCTAATACGGACTCAAAAACATAAAAATTACTAAAAACGATCAAGATTTGCTTACCCAAATCAAAGCTCAAAGATTGGAATTGAAAACCCTAAGTTTCCTCCCCTTGTTGCCGTGTGAAGAAGAAAGAAGAAGAAAATGGAATGAAATTTACTTTCTTTTCTTTTAATTTCATATATATAGTAATGGTATTTTTGTAATTATTGAGACTTTCATCATTAAGCTTTAATTAATCATTTTTTTAATCTTAATTAAATCTATTTATACTTAATATAAACCATACCAATCCACTAACTAATATTCCTTTGGTTAATTTATTCATTTGGTCCTTCTAAGTAAACATCTATACTTTTACCCTCTTTATAAATTAGTCCTTTCTATTCAATTATCTATTTAATCTATGAAATATTCAAATTATAATTTCATACGATGCATATATCACCAAAAATACTTAAAATAAATAAATTTATGACTCGACTCGTCGGAGCTGTGGTCTCGAAACCACTGTTTTCGACAATACTGAAAATCAAATTGTTACAGTTTTTCTATATTTTCCATTTGTTAAAACTTTTTTTTTATGTTTATGAAAAAAGAAAAGACGAAAGTTGAAACCAAAATAAAACTTGTTTCGCATGTTCTCACCCCACAATTGCAAACTCTCATCGTCCATCATCGCTTTAACGAATCAATTTGGATCTCTTGATGACCTAGTTACAAGCTCACATCACTTGAAGACCTCGCCAGTTGTGACTTGTGGCAATCCACCATCAAAAAAGTTTCCCAAGCCCATTTCCTTAACCTCCTAACCAACCCTCACAACCATCTTATCTATCTTACCTACAACATTCTTTCCCTATTAAAACTACGTTATTTTAAGGATTCTTCAAACGAGCTTTACACTCTCAACTACTAAAACGACCATCGTATGAAACTTATCCTGAATTTTACCCAAATCAATTTGGTTTCATGCTCCCTTTCTCTCTTCGATTTATTTATGTTAGACTTCCAATCAAGCTTGCTTGGGAATATCCAAAAAGGTCTAAATCAATTTTATTCATCAGAAAACAAAAGCAAAGGAAAAAAATAATCTACACAATTCTGTAAAAGTTTGAAAACGGAAAAAAATTGTTTTGAACGTAAAAAATTTAATTTATGTTTAGATTTGATTAAGGATATGATTTTTTATATTGATTAGTACTTAGATCCAATTTTAGTTTCAAAATTAGATTATATTCAAATCGAAATTTGGTTAGGAATGATTGATATTTGGTTTTGAGTGAAATTCAATTTAGAAATCATATAAAATAAACAATGACTTGGTTTATTCGGTGGACAAAGATTATGTTTTAGTAGCGAAGAATATAAGAACAGAAAAAAATAAAAGGGAAGAAAAAAAAGGAAAAATAAAGAAATAAAAAAAATGAAATTGTTCAAAAAATAGAAGTATAGAGACTAATTTTAACAAATAGAAAACATAAAAAAATTAAGTTAAAAGAAATGGAAAGGGAGGAAGACAGAAAGAAAAAGAAGAGAAGGGGAAAAAAAGAGGAAAGTTCAAAGAACATAAAAAAAAAATTAAATTATTCAAAACGAAAAAAATATAAGGATCAATTGTATAATTTAATCTAAAATTTTGTTTGGAATGATAATTTAAAGAGTTATATCAGTTTACGGTTACACTATTAACGATAATTTATGTTCAATGACTAAAATATTACAACACAATAACATAATAAAATATTATAATAAAATAACATAAATTATTAAAATGTAACATTTAAAATATAAATAACTAAAATTTAAGCTTAAAGAAAAGAAATTGACTGATTTATTAGTTTACCCTTAATAAAATTTTACTGACCCGAGTGAATTGGTCGACTAATAACTTAATAGTATGGTTTCTTCATTTATTTTTGCATTCCACCGCCGGCTGCATACCCATTAACCCACCTCCACCACCGCCGCATCCAAACTCCAAGCGACTTCAACAGCGCAGCATTCCGTCTGCAACTCCCCACAGCTGCACGCTTGCTGCCTCTTGTTTGCCTGAGATGGTGTTATCGTCACCCTCGATTTTGTTTGCGAGTTGAGAGATCCTTGAAGGATTTCTCTGATTCCGGCGGCGACTGCAAAGGAAGAAGGGAGCTTGACTGCAAGATCCATCCGTCCAGCGGGGGCGATAGTCGGACAGTGCCGAGTAGAAGGGACGTCGCTTTTTCGCTAACGTTGAACAAGTTGTATCTACTATCTACATCCAGGTACGTAAAACTACAATTTCTGTGAGCCAAGACACCAGAACATTGAAAACCGGACACCCAATAAAACACGATGCTGATTTCTTATGCTTTGTTTTATGTATTGCTATAAACTAGATTTCATGTGGATCGATTTGTCGGATTTTTAATTTAGTTGGAAAATCCTTACCACACCTCTTATCTATGACATGAGGGTTGAATACGGGTGCTTTAAGAAAAATGAAGAGTCAGGATATCATGAGTTGCTCTGTTGTGAACTATTGGGTGCTTTTCTTTGGTTGACAATGAAATGCTGCTATAAATTTTTAGTTTCATCTATGTTGTTCCATTTTGAGACCCCTTTTTAGTTTCATTTTTCACCCCCTCAAAATGTCCTCCATTGTTCTCCAAATTCAGTGTTTAAAATCTAGAATTTTAACTGATAAAGTCGGATTCTCGTTTTTGGATGTTAGAAAGCATATTGATTATGCTTCTACTTGTTACTTCTGTTTTCAAGTTGTTTGATGCGATGTCTATTAGCAGGATCTATGCCAATGGCATTCAGGGGTCATTGGAGATCATACAGCTCAAAAATAAACCTGAAGAAGCTTAGGCCAATGATACTCAAGAGAATTGAGAATCGAGCCAAGGATTATCCGGTGCCTGGAATGATTCCAGTGGCTCAAGAGGTTCTCAAGGCCAGAGAAATGCTTTTCCAAGGAGTCTTCACCCTTATTAAACTATTCCCCGTCGTTGCTTGCAAGTAAGACCCGCCCTCATTTCCTCTATCTATTCAAATATGCCTTAATCCAACTTTTGCCTCGTTTTTACATATACAAAGTAAATTTTTATTCATGCTTAAGACTTAACTGCTACAGCATGTGCAAACAAGGACTTTAAGTTTTAGTTAGGCTGATGAGAGTGGAGAGGGAACCTTTGTACATTAAAGAAAAGTAGGGGAATAAGAATCTGGATTGGATTGATTGGTTGAATCGAAAATTGGTGAAAATACCACAGATAAACATTGAACCGGTCAAAAACCAGTTCAATCACTACAAACCGACAAAAAACTGGATTGGACTAGTAAAAGATTGATATTCTATATATATCTTTTTTTTGTTTCAAACTTTATTTGTTATTAATGAGATTTACAATCTCTTAGTTTTATGTGAAAGGTATTAGCATCAATTTAAATGCATTTTTTATTAGTTATTAGTTAATTTATTTACATTAAATAAGTGTTTAAAGTACTTAAGCACTAAAAAGTCCAGAAAACATCAAAATGCCTCACTCAACTGGCTGGACCGGAAATTGGAGGTCTAACTGATTCTGACTTCTGATCCAGTTTGAAAATTCCTCTAATTTTACTGCATTACTCTAACCTCTATTCATGAAAAAAAACTAAAAAAACATTAATTGATATAAACCTTTGCAGGTTCTGTCCAGAAGTGTACATTGGTGAGAAAGGTCACTTAATCCAAACTTGCCACGGATACAAGCGCATTGGAAAGAACCGGGTTCATGAATGGGTCCGTGGTGGTTTGACCGACGTACTTGTTCCCGTAGAAGCTTTTCATCTACACAACATGTTTCAAGGTGTTATCAACCACCCGCAAAGATTTGATTTCAATCGTGTTCCTGCAGTCGTGGAGCTATGCATGCAAGCAGGGGTCGAGGTAACCGATGAAATTTTGAGATCTGGTTCATTAACTACCCATGAATTTTCCGGTGCAATCAGTGGAATCGAGTCCTTGTCAGATGATGATATAAGGGTGATAGCAAATGGCACCTTGAGAGCATGGGAGACCCTTAGATCCGGTGTTAAGAAGCTGCTACTGGTCTATCCAGCAAAAGTTTGCAAATATTGTTCTGAAGTTCATGTCGGGCCGTCCGGCCATCTAGCTCGTCATTGTGGAGTGTTTAAATACGAGAGTTGGCGTGGAGCCCATTATTGGATGAAGGCAAGGGTTGACAACTTGGTCCCTCCAAAGATTGTGTGGCGGCGACGGCCTCAGGATCCGAAAGTGCTTTTGAATGAAGGTCGGGATTACTACGGGCAAGCACCAGCGGTGGTTGATCTGTGCTCACAAGCAGGTGCTATTGTTCCAAGTAATTATTTTTGTATGATGAAAGTGAATGGTTTGCCTGGACCTATTGGAGTTAAACCTTAATCTTTTGCAAATCTAAACCTAAGTCGGGGTTAGGGCTGTAAATGAATCAAACTTAAACAAACAAACTTCTGTTTATGTTTGTTTGTTTGTTTTTGAAGTTGTTCATATTCGGTTCGTGTTCGATAAGAATTTCAAATGTTTTGTTCATGTTCGTTTATTTAAAATTATGTGTGTTCATGTTTGTTTGTTTAATATTCACGAATATGTTCATTTAATTTAATCGAACATGTTCATGAACATTAAACAAACATGTTCATGAACATATAATTGAACATGTTCACGAACAATGTTAATGAATAATAAATAAATACATACACATATATTATTTTAATATTTTTATAAAAAAAATCATTAATAAATAAATGAGTCATAAATGAGTTAATAAAAAAATTTGTTCGTGAACATAAACGAATCGAACATATATTTGTTCATATTCGTTCATTTATTAAACGAACATAAAAATTTTGTTCATACTCGTTTGTTTAGCTTAATAAACGAATATAAACGAACGTTATATGAACGATTCACAAACAGTTTATCGAACGTTTTGTTTACTTACACCCCTAATCAAGGTGGGGTCAAAGGTTAGTGGTATGTACAAATTTCAGCAATAATGATAGTATTAATTCAACATTGTAGTCTCTTCTAAAGCTTGAGAACTTTGTATACGAAAATTTTCCCCTTTTCTCAAGAAAAAGTAGAATAGAATTTAACTGCCCTATTGGAATGGAAAACGCTTTGCTATTTGATCGATTTGTTTTTTTTGGTCTAAATTAAAATAAAATATTTTATTTAAATTGTAAAAATAATTTTGAAATAGGATTTTTTTTATATAGAATTAAAGCGTTTTTAATGTTGTTTTATGGTTCATGAAGATTGACTCTTTCAATCATGTGTCTCTATAGTTAGATTTAAAGTTTTTTGAAAATATAATGTGATTTACCATTACAATTAACACTCATTGATATATTCTTTTCTTTTCTATTTTTTGAACTGTAAATCTAATTGGATATACTTAACTATGATGAAATTATATTCATCAATCTCAAAATGCTAACCTATTATTGAATATACTTAATTAAAACAAAATTAAATTATTTAAAAATCAATCTTTATTTTTTTTTATTTTCAAAACATTACTTATTATCCCAAGAGAACTTCAGGTAAAATAAAAAGATGATAATAAGGCGATTCAATATTTAGAGAATTGAAGAAAAGATAAATGTGAGATCCATCTTGCACTCCAAAGTCCGCTAGAGAAGCTCCATCATCTTCTTTAGTTATAAGCTTATTTTCGTCTTTAGAATCAACAATCAAGATCATACGATCACGGGTCAAATTCTCTTGAACTTCGATCTCTTTTTTCAAGTCATCGATTGTGGCATTGTCATCGACTTGGATATAAAACAGGTTTCCGGTCAGAATCTCCACCACCAACTTCATCCTTTTCCTCACCAAATTGTCTCTCATTCATAAAGAAATTTACCGATGAAAAGAAAAGGTTTTAAGTGATAAATCCAAACAAATGACATGTTCATGTTAGCTGCATTTTCGGGTAGTTAGTTTCAACCATGCTTTTGATATGAATACTTAATTTTCCCATGCAAGTTTCTAGCTGAAAAAGAAAAAAGAAATAGTGGTAATAAATAATTTTATTTGTTTTCATAATTTCATATATGATATTTAATTTAACAATCTTTTTTAAATTAGTAATTTAATTATGTAACAAATTAGTTATTCGATTTAGTAATGTTTTTGTTTGTCGAACATGAAAACTATTAAATGGATCCAATATGTTTCTTTATAATATTGTTGGAGAATACTGTTTTTAAAATATATATATATATATATATATATTTAACAGTTCTTTATTGAACAAATAAATATATATTAAATTTAACCAAATTTTAGTGCGCATAATTTATATAAATAGAATATAAAATACAATATACTAATTTCTTAATAATTTTGTATCCATTTATATGGGATATCATGAGCAACTAAGAGGGGAAAAAACTATTATCAATCGGGGTGAAGGCAAAAAAAATTTAGGGTGGAAATTAAATTTTAATTTTTAATAATTTATATATTTATAATTTATAAAAGATTAAATTAAATTTTTATAATTTTAAGTAGGTTAAAATGTAATTTTATCATTATTAATTTAAAATTTTAAAATTTTTTAAAAAGTCTAAATAATCATTTTTCTATTTTAGGAAGAGCTAGGGCCCCTGTTAATCCCTAAATTCGCCTCTGCTATCAACCAAAAAAAGAAATCCCAAATTAACTTTTAATGTTTTTATTTTTTGTTAATTTAGATTTTTTTAAGTTAAATTTAGCTTTCATTTTTTTATAAAGAGTCAAATTTAACCATCAACATTTTAAAAAGAATCGAACGATTATTTTTAGTGAAAATACTAACTAGAACATTAAAATTTTAAGCATGACTGTCCACATAGCAATTCACCGTATACTTCATTTTATTGAATTTTATAAATTTTTTATTTTTGAATATTTTTATATTTTTAAATTATTTATCCATGTGTTATATAAGACAAATAATGTCATATCAACATGAAGTACACGTGACGGATTGCCATAACAACATCGTTAAAAATTTAATGTATTAATCAACATTTCTATTAAAAAATGATTTGATACTTTTTTAAAAATTAATCGTTAAGTTTAATTAAGAAAAAATGTTTTACCTCTTGATCTTATGCGATTAATATTATTTAGGATAAAAGATTTTGAAGTTATTTTGGGCATTTAGTGTGTATTTAAAAGGGAAGCCCTACATCTCGAGTTCTCAAGTTTGAAACTTATCATATAACATGCACAATTATATATATAGGTATCTGAGTCACATAATATATGAGAGTTTTAATCCAATTTGTTAGCTTTAGTATGGATTATATTTGTTTTTAATCTGTTTGTGTTGTAATAGTTTGAAACTTGTGATTACTTGAACTTGTATTTGTAATTATACTATATTTATTATACTTAAAAAAAAAAAGCAAAAAGTATCATGAAGGCGTTGGTACTAAAGGTCAAATTGCATTTTACCCTTCTACTCAAAAAATTAACAAGTTAGTCTCTGCATATTAGATCAAAGAACAAGCTGATCATTCTGTTAAAAATTTCATCCATTTCCACGGTTAAATACTGGACTTTGTATATCAACATGAGGTACAGTAACACACCACGTGTAACTGTTTGATTATTCCGTCCGTCACGCCAGTTTTTAACAATAAAAATGGATAAAATTTTTAACAGAAAAGATTAATTTACTCTTTGATCTAATATAAAAGGATTGTTTTACTTTTTTTTTGAGTAAAAAGTAACAAAATGCGATCTGACTTTTATTAATAAAAGGTGTATCCAAATTATTTGTACTTAAATACTTTGAATGTCAAACTTGAATTATTCAAACTCAAAATAATTCAAACTTTAAATATTTAATATCTAAAATCACATAATCCAAAATAATTCCAACTAAAAAAATTCATATTCAAAATAACTCCAACTTTTTATAAATATATTGTTTTTTTAACTTTTTCTTTGTATGTTGAAAAATAATTATCAAAATATTAAAAATTCTATCACATGTGTATGCGCGTGAAAATAATGTATTTAGAACACATGGGTATGTTTGAAAATAACATAAAACAAATAATGTAACGAATAAAATACAATATTAAAATGATAAAAATTCGATTAAATTGTGATTAAAAAAAAATTTAAACACATAAATACATCATATTAAGAATATTAAATTAGTATAATTGTTTATTATGGTGTTGTCATCAAATTTAAGTGTTGAGTTAACTTGAGATACTAATTCAATCAACTATACTATTATCGATGAAGGTAGTAAATTGTGCATATTAAAATAAAAACATCAAAATAAAATTTAGATTAAAAAGTAAATTTAAAGTTTTATTAATCCAAATGCTACGGTTTAAATCCGACCATTTATATATTTATTAATTTTTTTAAGTAAAAATATTAAAATATTTTTAAATAATATAAATTAATTTAATTTTGAAAGAATATTTTTATATTTTTTTAATTAAATTGGCTCCAAATTAACTCATGAGGTAACTGAATCAAATACTTAAATAATTTCAGAATAAAGCTACCTGGTGAGTTTTTATTTTTAAATTTCAGGCCGATGAGGTCAGTGATGGATGAGGAGCTCCTGTTTTTAGTTTTTGCACTCAAGGGAGAGAAATATAGAGTCTAAAATCCAAAAATTTTCACACAAAGCATGAACATAACCTTTGTTTATATTTTTTTAAGTGAGAAATATAGGTGTAAGCTTTGTAAATGGAAGAGATGTGTTTTGGCATGGAAGATCCTGAGTTCGTGGATGATGGCTGACTCGGTTGTTCTTCAATACACAAAAAAAACTTGAGACCGAGTCGTCGTCCAAGAACCCAACTCGTAGACTCAAAACATGAAGGAACAAGAAGAAGGGACAAAGAAGCTTAATGTTAACACATCAGCCAACTAATTGTTGTTTGAGAGGCAGTCAAGGGCTGACGAGGTCGGGCAGAAATGATTCGACAGACCTGGCGATTCAAGGTTCCTTTTATTATTCTAAAAAACTGTAGTATTTCTTTTTTCTTTTTTTTTGAATGGAAAAAACTGTAGTATTTCAGAAAATAAAGAAACAAACTTATTATATTTAATTAATCCAATATTCCAAATTCAATAGTCAACACTTGATTGATTCAAAACCTAATACATTTTATAGCTGAGTAATTGAGTTTTTCATTTCCTTCTTATCTTTCAAGCGCCGGCGCCATACCCATCTCCCCCACTCCCCAAATCCTGCAGCCGTAGCCTCTCGTTTGGTTGAGGCCGTGAGTTGAGAAGATCCGTGGAGGATCTCTCAGGACCCGGCGATTTCTCTAACATTGCATTGTATGTAAAACTATACATACCGTTAGTGCAATTTATGGTATCATATCATGAAACTTTTTAACTTTTAGACTGTCTTAATTGCCTCTAATATTTTGCTTACGAAAACCTTTTTCTTTTTGGTGGATTTGATGATCGTCAAATGGGGTTTTCATCTTTCCTTTTTTCTCTTTTCTTTGTATTTGTTTTAGATTCTTTGACCTATTTGATTCGTAATTTTGGTTAGGTGGAGCTAAAATTTAATAAACATATTTAAAGTAATAAACAATACTAAACATAAATTTTTTTAAAACTAAAATTGCTTTTGATTTAACTTTACTCTTAATAAGAACCTAACGAGTGGTTCTAGTGAAAAAGAGAATATTGTTCATCTTAGGAGTCCCGGATTCGAGTACCTGTGTATACAAAGTGTGCATGCATTGTTAAAGGGTTAAAAAAAATAAACAGATACTATTATATAATCACACCAGTATATTAAAAAAAAAACTTTACTCCTAATAACATTTTTTATCATTAATATAATATTTATATTAGGTGTATAATTATTTTTTTTGAAATTTATTTTAAATATATAATGCTATATATTTAAATTTATAATGATTATAATTAATAATATTTAAAATATAAATGCACTATGAATCAATATCGAATAACAAATTTAATAGTTGAATTTGCAATATATAAATCCATGAAAAGCAGATTGGATAGTATCGAATATTTAATTTTTTGTTATACTATATATATTAGGGACGATCGTGTTAGCTACAATTTATTTTCAGATATATTATGGTTTTGATACATTAACATACTTAAATTTCAGCTTTAATCCTTATACTTTTATTTGGTATAATTTTGTTAGGTATAGTGTCTTTAGTCATATTATGGATTTGGTCCCTTACTATGTATAAATTTAAGATTTAGTTTCTATATTTTTTGGGGAAAATTTAACACCCTTAACTATTTCAATTTAAATGTCAATGCAAATTTAATCTTATAAACACCCATTAAAACTCGTGTTGATAAAATAATTTTTTTTGTTGGAATAATATTCTTAAGAAAGTTGGCATTAGTACTTTAATTGTTAACAATATTGGTGGTTTAGACTACTAATGACATTATAAAAATATAGATATCAAATTATATAAAAATTTGAAATATAAAGATTAAAATTTGAATTTTAGCATAGTATAGGGATCAAAATTGAAATTTAACCATTATATTATAATGTAAAAAAAAGTAAGGCAAACACAAAGGTAGGTTGACATTTGTCAAAAGGTAAACGCTTTGGACATTACTTTAAACTATGTGGGTGCAAGGTAACCAATTCTATTTCGGTATCAATTTGTATTAGTTGGAATACTTTGGTTTAGTGAACAATAAACTTTAGGGTTTTTGTGTGTGTAAATTTCAATTAATATCCAGCGTACCAATGTATATCGATTGATTATATCAACTGGTAAAAAAAAATTGAAATATAAATATAAATTAAATATAAAATTTGTATTATTTATTTTAGATTTTTATACAAATTTGATTTTTTAAATGATAAATTATCATATGTATAATGTGAAATGATTTTATTATTTAATTTATACTTGTTTATTTTAAGTTTGTTTAATCTTATATAGTGAAGTTTATTAAAAATTATTTTATATAATTAATGAATATTTTATATTTGAAATTTATTTAATTTTATTATTTGATATTTATAAATATTTTTATATACATGTATCAAATATATATTTTTATATTTTTTAAAACAGTGATAAGTTCAAAATAATATACAAAACAAACTAATATCAGTACATACTAATATTATATAAAAATGGTACATTCACAAATATAGATTCATTACCTTGCTTGGGATGGTAAAGGTAAAAATATTTTTGGGTATTACTCGTAATTAGGTAAAGTGGTAAAGATCGTGATATTTTTTTTGAGTTTTGAATTCGAATTTTGTGAATCGAAAAAATAACATTAGAAAAGTTTTATTTCTTATTTAAATATTTTATTCAATTTGATTGTATATTTAATCGAAGTTTATATATAATTATCATGAAAAGTGTTAGATGTATATTGTTTTGATATTTATAGATCTGCCAGCACCATGGAATCTCCACCATTTGTGAAATCCACGAAGATTTTGGAGTCGATTTCAATGACATCATGCAACAAAGTGATAGACATTCCTCTAGTACACACATTTGAGCCAACAGTCCCCTCACCCCATCTCCATTTGTGTTTCGTAGCCACCACCAGTTGCTGGACTTGTGTTCCCTAAATTAAATGCCGACCTGGGCCAAAAATACCGATGGAATAACTAAGTATCAGTTTAGTATTATTTTTAAAAATATTTTTACGCAATAATATTTTTAAATAAGATTATTTTTTGATATTTTCAAAAGTATTTTTAAAACAAAAAAATTTTGCGAAAACATCTTTTTAGTTAAAAACAAAAGTAGAAAATTTTAGTTTTTATTTGAAAATGCTTTTTGACCCAACAACATTTAAGCAATGTTAGACTAAGCTTAATATAAGTTTTATTCGTCGATCATATTCATTTCAAGTTATGGGTGAATTTGGATTTACAATTGCTCTCAATGGGTTTACTAACAATGAAAAACTTTCAATGAGGTAGCTTTTAATTTTTTATTTAATTAAAATATTTAAAATAAGTGGGACAACTTTTACTTGTTGGATTCTATTGCATAAATTGAATTCGTATATAATTATATTTCTTCCATTAAATATTGATTATAATAGAATTGTTGATCCTTTAAAATAGATGTAATCGAACTTTTTTTTATATTATGTGTTTTCTAATATATTGAATTTCTTTTTCTCTGTTTGTGATTTTTTTTAAATCCTTTATGTAAAATCTGTATGTTTTTATTTCTTTATTGCTTTGTAATCTTTTTTACTACCATTATAGATGTTGATTATAAGATTATATTATTATTTTAAAAAAAAAAACCAAAGATACTTTGTGAAGTTTTATAAATTAAAAAAATCAACTTCGACAATACGTAATATTTTTAATTAAAAAACCCAACCCCGCTTGTCCTAAAATCTGATGTCGATTGAATAAGGAAAAAAAAAAACTCTTCTATATCAGGCCCGGTCAGCTTGGATCTCGATGTCTTAATGTTGTTGTTGTTTTTTTCATCAGAGTTGACATTCGCGTCCAAATCGGTCTAGGAAGCCGTTTAGGTACCTTGGCCCAGCGCGGTGGGTGCATTCTCTGCGCTCTACCTTTTCTCGACTGTGCCGTAAGAATCCCAGTGGAGAAATTAATTCTCCCCCGAATCTTCCCAAAATGCCCTTGCTTTTTCTTTTTTTTCTTGTCTTTCTTCTCTCTCTCAAATCTCCGGTACATGGACGGAAATATCTCTTCCCTTTACAACTTTTTTTGCCTTTTTATGATTTTATTTTTTTTCAAATAATTAATATAAACTAATCAATAAACATCTAATTTTGATTTAGGCATTTTATTTATGACAAAAACTCAATATTTCCCTGCAAAGATAATAATAATTTCATTTGCAAAATTTTAATTTATTTAATTTATGCATTATTCCTTTTTGTTTTAGTGATTTGTATGGTGTTGAATTAATTTCAGAATTTATTGGACTTGTCAAAGATCGGAACAGTTTAGCTGTTTAGTAAGTCGGAAATGGCATCTCCTCCAATTTTATCATTGGCTCTTCCATCAAATACCGGTAGAGTTCTCAGCATTCAATCTCACACAGTTCAGGTACTTCTTCTCCTTTGTATTCTACTCTTTGCACTTTTTTTTTACTCTTTGTTTGGTTGTTGAAAATGTTTAAGGCACTATGATAATCTTGATTCTGTTTTCAGTATGATTTGTTTTTTTTTCATCTGCGTCAATGTCTGTGCATTAAGGGAATTATGTTTGTTCTTAGATTCGTTCTATAAGTAGAAGATGCTCTGGCTTTGATCACTATCTGTCTTGTTGTAGTACTTAATATCTATCTAATAATTGTTTCAATCATCAAGAGCTGGGTACAAATTTTGTTTTATGTTCTTAATATATCGTGAATTACCTGTACACTAAATTATTCTTATCTATCTTTGAAAACATTTGGAATAAATTCTTGTTTTCTCCATTTTAGCAATTAAAGGATCCTTGGAAGTTTACAAGTGAAGTAATTGTACGATTGATTTTACCTTCACCTAATTTCCTCGTGGAAAAAAAAAGCATTTCTATGTTACTCTTTTGCTATTAAGTTCTGTTGTTATTCTAACTTAATTTCTTCTCTTTTTTTTCCCTCCTTAGGGATATGTTGGTAACAAGTCAGCAGTTTTTCCTCTTCAACTATTAGGATATGATGTGGATCCAATAAATTCAGTACAGTTTTCGAACCATACAGGCAAGCTGCTTATACTACTACTGAAAAAGTCTCAGAGTACTGAGGCCTGATATATGGTGTGCTGAAAAAATCTGTATAAGTTTGAGTTTGGTGTTCTGACCAAAATACAGTATCTTCTAGCATAGTTTAATCTATCTGAAATTTGTGCAGGGTACCCAACTTTTAAGGGTCAAGTTCTAAATGGGCAACAATTATTGGATTTAGTAGAAGGCCTTGAAGGAAATAATTTATTGTACTACACCCATTTACTAACAGGTATTTTATTTCTGGTTGCTCTTTGATGATGACAGCTGCTCCATGCTATAAAATTCTCTAGATTGTTATAATATTCATCTATGAGGGGGAAAAACAGGACTGTTATACAATATTTAAAAGAAAAGGAACATATAGCATTATTTACTAAGAAGAGAAATTCTCTTCTGTGTAAAATGAGTGGTTCTCTGGAATCATCTACCCACTATAGAGTAAGGAAACAAAATAAGTAAATAACACGTCCTATGTTGTGTATTTAGTAAATTGTGTCACAAAAAGGTATTCACTTGGATGCTTCTGTAGTGGATTTTGCATTTAAAGTTATAGTTTCTTATCAATGAATGTCTAAATGGTGTAAAAATAAGTTTCTTAACAATTAATGCTTGAATGGTATAAAAATCATGTTATTCAGGTCAAAATCCGATTTAAATAATCTCTTAGTTTGTTTAGGCTCCTTTTGTTTGTTGACTTTCAAACTTGATTTTTCACTTTCTCAAAAATTACCAAGTAAATAGAAATGGTATAAAGGCAAAATCATAATCAATTAAAAATTTAACAAATAACGAAAATGCAACTGCGGTTCAATATATTTGTGCTTTCATCGGTAATTAATTTGAATGAGTTGATAATTCATAATTGCTTTGAGACATTAGGGTTGAATATTCTGGGCAGTTGTATGATGCAAATCATCTCTCAGACATGTAAATGATATTCTTTATTTCTGGTATAGAAAAAGTTGTGCAGAACTGTTTGTTTCTATTCACTTGTTATTTCTCTGTTTCTGTAATCATTAAGCGAATTTAGTTTTTGTTGCTTCTATTTCTGAAATTCATTGCATTTCCATGCCAATAGTGTTATCTGTTTCAATATCTATTGCTTCAGTTTTTTCATGGTGAATTTGCAGGTTATATTGGCTCTGTTTCTTTCTTAAAATCTGTATTGGAGGTTGTAGACAAGCTTCGCTCTATTAATCCAAATCTTACTTATGGCAAGTCTACTCTAATCTCCAGAAGCTATTGGACCTTATTTTAAGCTCACTCGCTTGCATGTGCTTTGTCCTTTTTGAAATAAGTTTAACTCATGATCAAAGGAGATGATTTGTTCAAATCCATACGATATAAATAATTGGCATTGTATTCTTCATCTTTTGTTTGCAAAATGTGAAGCTACAAATTTGAGACAGGAATGTAAGTTTCAAAAATAACTAATACTGAAGGAACAATGAAAAGAAAAAGCTTGCCTTGATGGATCTAGAAAAAATTTCCTCATCCTTTTTCTTTACTATATCTGACGCTGAATAAAATGTCTTTCCACTTGGAACATTGTCTGGTATTCAATAATGCTTGATATACACTGCCCACCCCCCACCCACTGTACACCCCTCACCACCAAAAAAGAAAAAACAAAACAAAAGGGACATCCTTTTTTTCTAAGACATGTCATTTGTTCTCTAGTTTGTGATCCAGTGATGGGTGATGAAGGAAAGCTTTATGTTCCTGAAGATCTAGTATCAGTATATCGTGAAAAGGTGAGCAATCAATCTTTATCTGAAAGCTTCCAAGTGTTCCTTTTCTGTATCCTTTGTGCTGATTTGGTTATTTCATACTTCAATATACAGTAAACAATCAGGAATTGCTCTTTTAATGTATTAGTTGATTACACTTTTAAATTGGGAGCTTAAATAGCAGTAAATTCTTTATTCATTTTAGAAGAAATATACATAATTATCTTGATGCGTAATTAGTTGTTTAAATTATATAGTTGGAAACTTGTTAAACTTATTAGTAACACTCCTTATGGTTAGGTTGTCCCAGTGGCTTCAATGTTGACTCCTAACCAGTTTGAAGCAGAACTGTTGACTAAATTGAGGTATTTTCGACTATATGATGAAAATAGTTGAAGTCCATTTGCTATGTTGTAAATTCCATTTTCTGTACACAATCATGTTCTTTCCTTTTAGTTTATGTTTTCTTGGGAACCTTTTGGGACTTGGGTAGCTGCATGTAGAAGGCAAAATTATTGATATCTTATAAAATTTGAACTAAAATAAGATTTCCCGAAATCTGAATTCTCAAGCTTATATTTTCGAAAGAGCCGGATTTTTCGGTGTTCTATTTATGTTTAATGCAATGCATCCGTATGATTTCAAGGCAATTGCTTGGTTTATCTTCCCTTTGTATGGTTCAAAAGACAAAATAGATACCATTTAGGGAGTGGGATAACTGTTATGGCCTAGAGTCAGAGGTTATATGAATCACTGATTATAGTTGATTGGAATTTCAACAGAAGCGTTTCTGGGGTTTCATATAGCTTCATTTATGACTAGATCTTTCGAAGAAAATTTCATCTTTATAAACCATGAGATGTAGAGTCATGCATTTTGACAAGTGGTTCTTCGATTTTCAGGTTTGGATAATTAATAGGAACGAAAGAAACTCAAAACAAGCAGTTCTTTCATGTATGCTTGATTGTAACCTTTCAGTTTTAAATTGTATCGTTGTTGTTGCTGCTGCTGTTGTTGTTGTTGATAGTATTATTATATATGCATCTGCCATTTTGATAATTGTCTGCCGGCAAAACCACCGGGTTCAACGCTGAATCAGGATAAGAAAAATTTTAAAGTGCAAATGAATAGATTATTACTGGAGAAATAGGACCAATGAAAAATTTGTAGGCTCATACTGCTGTGCCCTCCTTAGCGATTATTGGCTTTTATTTACCCTATTGTGGGGTGGATGTGCTTTGAAAAAATGAAAAAGCAATCTGACCTGCTAGGAGTTGACATCCTTGATATTGGCTAAAAGGAGAGTTTCTTTCTTCATGCATTTCAGAGACTGTCCAACTTGGTTTTTCTTGGGTCTAAGAAAAGGTTTTTGGTTTATTTTCTTTTCAACTTGTATTCTTTTTCTTGTCTGTCTCGTAAGGTTGCAAGAGAATATTCTCTTGGTTATCTCTCTCTGCACCAAGTGTTCCTATATGTTGCTCTAGGATTTAAACCTTATATCAATTTTGCTTTGATGGCAATTTGTATCAGAATGGAGTTACTATTTGAGACCTCTGTCTTGTGATATTTCATGGTAGTAAGCCTTCTTTTGCTGCATCTTTCTGTTGCAGTTTCTTAGAATATATTGTTCCTGCAGGATTGATTCTGAAACAGATGGTCGGAAAGCATGCAACATTCTTCATGCTGCTGGGCCTTCAAAGGTTGTGTGTGTGTTTTCCTTCCTGCATTTTGTACCTATTCAAGGCTTAGATAGTTCTACACAAAAACCAGTTTTCTTAGTTTATTCTCCCTTATCACTCTGCATCTTGGGTAAGGCTGAGTAATTTTTTTCTTTTCCATTGTTAGAACCTTATGAATAAGAAAAATGTAATTTAAACAGGGGCAGAGTTTCTGGCAACGCTTAAATGATTACAGACAGATTTAAGACTAACATAAAAACAAGTTAGGGTTTGGTGGGATGTAAATCTGCTTTAAAACTGACATCATAAAGTTTGAACTCAAAATTAAGTATGGAAATTTTCTTATTCCTAAAATGTGCGTAGAGTGTAGAGACACAAACATGCAGATGTAGATACTTGGAGAAGATGATAGTAGTCTGTTGTTCTCAACTAACTTTTGCAATTTGTATGGTAAGAAGATAGAATGGGTTCTGTGGCTCATATTATGATTGGTGGAAAATTACTTTATAATAAATCTACTGTTTTTTTTGTGTGGTCTCTTGCAGTCCAGTTTTTCTTTTGAGGTCATAAGAAAACCTAGCAATATCTTTCTGTACATATAGAATTATATGGTTCATTCCACAGTTTAGCTCCTGTCTTTAGAACTTAGTTCTCATATATCCTTCACACCGTTTTCTGTGAATTTTGATTGTCTCAGGTTGTGATTACTAGCATCAATATAGATGGTAATCTTCTTCTCATTGGCAGTCATCAGAAAGATAAGGTAGTATTTTTCTGAAAGTGACCCGCTTGACTTTACATGTAAAGCTGCAGGTTCATTTAAAAATCTGTCATTTGTATCTGGTGCATTTTTTAAACATGCTTCAAAACTGAGAAGGTCTAAACAGACATTATTTTCATGAAATTTCCGCTTCTTGTTTGTGTTAATATTTTGTTATAAATACATATATTTGGTTAGAGGACTGTATCCTGATTTTTAAGTGTCTTTCCTAGTGAGTTGAAGATTCAAAGGAGGGGCTGAATATTTTATATTCTGTTGACGAAGGAGTGAAACTGTAAAAGTATAAGGGTATATGTTTCTGATATTTTGTTCTGAAATAAGGAAGCATATGATGGATTTTAGGGTTAGCATCCTACCAATACCATCTTTGCTACCATAGAAGTGATCATTGTGGGTTCATTATGTTAAAAAGATTAAGGATATCAATATAAGACTCTTAGCTACCGTGACTCTAGTAGGTATTAAGAATTTCACATGCATGCTTTATACCGAGAAGAGAAAAGTGGTACCTCCGTTCACTTCAACTTGAATATCTGTCTCACTGTATCTGTATGCTTAACAGGATGTCTGCTTTCATAAGAGTAGATAAAATTTTCCATTACTTTACCTACATGTAAAATATCACTTCTTTTCATAAAAACCGCATTGGTTTGGTTGGGCCACCCTCTAGCTTTTGTGAAATTTAAAGAGTCAAATTAGAGAGTAAGGGATAAGTACCTCATTCATAAATTTGTACCATTTACAAAGTGAAAACTTATTCAAAATTGAGATATTTCTTAATTAATGCTATTGCAATGCGGTGCATGGCTGAATGAAATGACTAGTTCATATTTATCATTGATTGCTATTTACCTCCAAAAAGCACTTATATAAAAAAATGTATTTGCTACTCTTTTTGATCCTTTTTTTTGGGGGGGGGGGGGGCGGGGGAAGAGAAATAAACTGTTGCACTAAATGAAAGTGATTCTTTTCTCTTTCTGTACCGATGAAATTATAAAATCAACATTTAACTGGTAGAATTTATGGATTTTGCTTCTGATTATGCACTTTAAAATTTTTTAACTCTGTGGTAATGCTCGACTCCAATATGATTTATCGATTCATACATATCTGCAAAATATGCAACAAGAAATAACAATATTTGCTTTGTTTTTTTATGCCTTTTTTTCATGTGTAAGTTAATACACCCTTTGGGTTGGTTATTTTGTCTTATTCTTAATTCGTCAAGCATGCTGACAAGCTTGTCTCCATTTATTGTGGTGTTGGTTTGATAGGAACAAGCTCCTGAGCAGTTTAAGATTGTCATACCAAGAATTCCTGCATATTTTACGGTATGCAAAGTTTCCTGTTGTAAATTGAGCATGAACCTTTTCATCTTATGAGAATCTTGAGGCTATTCTATCTTTTTTTTGCACACCGTTCCTCTTATGGTTCTTGTTTGTGTTGATACCTGGGATTGTTAGAAAGCCTAGTTGTTGCTGAGTTTTGGACCCAAAGTTTGACCTTAAATTAGGGGTGAGCAAAACTCGATTCGAATCGAAAAATTCGAAAAAAATTTCGAATTTTGAATTATTCGAATTGAGTTATTCAAGTTATTAGAGTTAAACGAATCGAGTTGAATTTTTTTTTCAAATTTCGAGTTTGAATCGAGTTGAATTTTCGAAATTCGAATAACTCGAATAATTCGAATAAACCGAATAAAATTATATTATTTTTAATTTTAAATTTATATTACCCAGGCCCAATTTACTTTACCCCATTTTTCCCCAAATCTCAAATCTTTTATCTTATCCAATTTTTCCTTAAAGGTTAAAACTCATCCATAAACTAAACCCAAATATTTTTAATTTTTTACATTTTATCTTACTCAAATATAATTTCGTTCTTACAAAAAACTCATAAATTAAATCCAAAATCAATTTTCGCTTCTTAAAAAAAACCCTAAATTAAATAAAAATATTTTTAAAAAATTATATAAAATTAAACAACACCAAATTAATTTTTTTAATTTAACTTGAACAAATATATTCGATTTGATTCGAATTATATCTCACTCGACTCAATTCGTAAAAATTTCAAATTGAGTTAGGATGATGAAATAGGATTCGAAAACTCGATTAACTCAAAAAATTTTCATTCGATTCGATTCGATTCGATCAAATGCTCACCCCTACCTTAAACCAGTTCTTTTCTGACACTTACTTTCATCTTCTTACAAACTGTTTATCCAATTATGAATAAATAAGAAAGTACTGTTACTTTAGCTTTTATACCTAATTTTGTTAAAAGCTACAAAAGGCAGCAAAACCAACAGTTTATGCAGTAAAAACATTCAATTAAATGAACTACTGGCTTGCTTCTAAAGTTTGTGCTATTCTAATGAAAACCAGAACATTTGAAGGGAGGCGCTACTAGTTCTCTTTTGTACGCATGGACCCTCTATCGTTCTCTGCCTACACAATATTGGAACTTCAGAGCTTTAGGTTTAAGTCTTGAAATCAAATCTTTGAGCTGCTTTGAGAAGGCCAAAGTATAGCTATTTGTTATGTGCATAGCATAACAGTTTTATTTTAAGCTGTTTTGAGGAAGTGGCGTAAGACAGATTCAAGGAATTGTCTACTCATGCTTTAGTTTTATTCTTGGAGTTGAAATAGACTGAAGTTTCTGGGATTGTGATGATAGAGTAGTTTTCTGGATTAATAATTGAAGCAGCATTTTGTTTAACACAACTTAACCAAACTGCTATAGTAATGACCTCTAACTACGATTGCGAACCTGGCATTTTAGATATGGAAGGTATATCCTCGAAAGAGCCATGGAGTATTGTGTTAGATAGTAGATCTCTAGACCTATTAGGACCATCGTAGATATCTGCATATGTTCCCTTGATATATTACATTATTGGTGGAATTTGAACTCCATATGGAATATCTTTGAAACCTTCTGATAATTTTTTAATTCTTGAATAGTACAAACTAAGGCTTCACTACTACATGTGCAATTAATTCTGCTAGAAGGTTTGATCGTCCACTTTAAAGAATTACTTCAATGAAAGAAAAATGCATTTCAGTTGTGTTCCCTCACTTTTAGATCATGAAGTTTTGTAAATTATGCTTACTTCTGCTTGCATGTGAGCTTTATTTGCGACTATAGTAGGATATTGATGTTCTGTTCTCTTTTATTAGTTGCACTTCATTCTTTTCATTGGAAATTATGTTGATGAACATCCAAATGTTTTGTAGGGAACAGGAGATCTAATGACTGCACTTCTACTTGGGTGGAGTAATGTAACTTTCTTGTTTTTACTCCTGCCTTTAACTCAGTATATTAAGGTTTAGTTTCTTAGACATATGCTTTTTGCTCTGCTCAGAAATATCCTGACAACCTTGATAAGGCAGCAGAGCTTGCAGTTTCGAGTTTGCAGGTACTGATTGTTATAATCTTGAGGGTTTTTTTCTTGTATCTATAATCAGAGTAAAATCATGCACTTCTAGAATGATGAAAAACCTTTCTTGTGTCTGCATGTTTAAGTAGGCAATGATTGATCATCATTTTTCTAGCTGACATACACTTTCATCAGCATTTCTAATAATGAATATGCATAGGAATCTTCATTATTGTTTTCAAAATCTAATGTGCAAGTGGTACTTTGTGACAAAGCACTCAATCTGCATCATTATTAAGAGTGATAATGGTTTGGCTCGGTTTTGGGAAAAAATTGCAATTGTTGTGCAGTAATTTGGTTTTTAAAAATTGAGATGAATGCCATAACTAACCTAATTGACCTGAACCAACTTTCTTTGGTTTGATCGCATTGATTCATCGGTCTTTAAAAACAATTAAAAGAATGTCTTCTAATACAATTTTCTTTTCATTAGAAATAAAATATTTATTTTTATATTATAAAAATTAAAAGTCAAACCGAAATCAGTAAGAACTGATCAAATTGAACACTACGGAATGAATTGGTGCACCTTTTCTTGGTTTTTTATGCTTACTGCTATTTATTTTTAAGTAGAAAAATGCCCTGAGTTGATTTGAGAAAGTTTATGATAAACTTTGTAATCTTTGAAGCTATAAAGGATTAGACTACACTTTTGATCTAGGCTGAGTCATTTTGAAGCCATGAACCAGAAATAGGATACAGAGCCTTTTTCACTGCAAACTTATTGATGTGAATGAATCATGGGTTGATGCTATTTGATTAGTGAATCCTACTTTGGAACAGCTTACAAGACATTAACATATATTAAATTAAGAAGGTTTTAAAATTTCAGCCTTGTACCAAATTGTTCGTACATTAATACCACACAGTTGCAATTGTTGGACTCCCCATTTTTCTTCTTCTGGCCATTAATAGAGATACAATGTTTATAGTACCCCTTGCTATGGGCTCTGATGAGATGTTTGTTTGGATCATGCTCTACTGCTTGAGTATTTAAGGTTAGTTTGTGGAAACCGTAGGCATTCATGAGTAAGGATATAAATGATGTACTTATGCTCGCAAGTATTCCGGTTCGGCTTGAAAAAGAACTCAAATTTGAGTGGGTTATTGTCAAGTCAAGCTTGAGCTTCTGTTAAAGTAACACAAGCTATTGTGAGATTCGAATTTGAGTATTTTAATGTTTGACTTGAGTAGCTCGTAAGCTTAATTGGATTTTTTATGTTTAATATTTTTTTTTTCTTAATTAGTTCTTTAAAAAATTTTCTCAACTTGAAATAAATAATTGAGTTTGAAGTTAAGCATGAGAATCATGCTTATTTTTTACCAGGTAAAAGAAGTCAAACCTAATCAAGTGAGCTCAAGCAATTTGACTTTTTTCTTGAATTAAGCTTAAGCTTTAAAAGTAAAACTTCATCGACCTTGAGTCTGTTTTCAAGCCTTGAATTTCAAGTTAAGCTTGAGCTTCTTATGGTTTGAGCTTGACTCGACTCGATTTACCCCTATATATGAGGGAAAAACTACCTCTTATCTTGTGCAGCTTTATTGGAACATCAACAAACCATTGCGGTTTTAAGCTCAAGCTCCTTACAATTTGAGGGTTTGATTTCAGCCTTACATATGAGGGAAAAACTACCTTTATCTTGTGCAGTTTCATTCAGCATTTTTAATCAACAAAACCCTTGCAGTTTTATTCTGCGTGAATGGTTAATGTTAAAAATCATATTTAATCCATGTTTCAACTTTCATGTAGGCACTTTTGCAGAGGACATTGAATGACTATACAATTGCTGGATTTGATTCAAAATCGAGCAGCTTAGAGATTCGGTTGATTCAGAGTCAAGACGACATCCGCCAACCAAAATTGACATTCAATGCTCATAAATACACCTGAAAGCCAATACATGATGAGTAATCTGTATTGAACTACAATAATCCTCTTGTTGTTTTTTCGTAAAAGGTATTTTGCTATACAAAGTTTATATTATCGTGTTAGAATAAATAAAAGAGATAATTAAGTAATAAAACTCTTGGAACAGCAAGTACATTAGAATGTAGTTCTTTGAATAGCTATAGATATAGAATAGATATTCTAAGAAGCTGAATTTGTGACATTCACCTTTCACTTGGAAGGAAATTTCAGCTTTCTTCAGAGCGACTCATTTTCCTTATAAACTCTTGTTTTTATGATTTGATTTTTCATTGACTCAATTTAATTTCAGTTTTGCTTGGAACTTTAAGTGCGTTAGTATGTTGTACTTTCATTAGCTGTTGATATAGATATAGATATTCCAAGAAGATAAATATATTCATCTTCACATCTCCTTTCACTTTGAAGAAAATTTTGAGTCAGCTTTCTTCAAAGCCATTCATTTTCCGTTTAAATAGCTTGTAACTTTAAGTACATTAGAAAGTAGTACTTTCTATAACTATAGACATAGAACAGGTATTCTAAGAAGCTGAACTTTTTCGACTCTGCTTTCATTGAAGTGCCTCATTTCGATGTTGCATTGCCTTGGATGTAATCTGGTTTTACTTGGAATTGAGTACAGTAGAATGCCAGTAGCCATAGATATAGAATAGTTATTCTCAGTCAGCTTTCTCCTTTACTATTTATGCAGCATACGGGAAAAAAGGGAAAGGTTATGAAAATTTAATCCAAGATGTTGTTCAAAAATTAGATTTTATGACTTTCAATAAAGAAAAAAAGATAATTGACTGTTTGTTATTTGGTAGACCAATATATACAATTCAATATAATTTCAGGTCCGTTGACCAATATAAGCAATATATATTTATAGTATACAGATAAATTAGGATCCAACTTTTGGGAAGCAAATTCTTTGTCAATTGCCTCGGAATTGTCACCAATCAACATAATTGAACTTCGAAAAATTTTGCAACTTCTTCATGGCAATGGCCCACACATTTCCTTACCAACCCTATTTAAATGGGTCCATTTTCATGTACAGAAATTTTATGTCTGTTTCTTTTTCATTTAATGTCATCTCAACAATTATCTTAATGAATATTATTTGAGATCGAATCTAAATTTTTATGTTTATAATATAATGTTCTTGTCACTAAACATGGAAATTGATATTCATATACATTAAATGTTATATCATTTTTATATGATAAAATTCTTAACAATAGATTACTTTTTTAATTTTAATTTTAATAATGTGTCATTTAAATTATATACTATCAAGACATCAAATTTAAATTTATAACAGGGAAATTAAAAGTATTTCCTTCCCTCTCTAATCTTGGCATCATAATTTCAAGACGCTAAAGTTTGAGTTTTGATGGTTAAATTTTATTATTAGTTCCTGTAAAAAGTGCAAGTCGTAAATTTAATTTTTGTATTCTAATTTGATTACTTTTTGTTTTTATGTTTTTAAAGTTTTAAATTTTAGTCTTGACTCAAATTATAGTAATTAAATTTATTAGGTCAAATTCTACTATTAATCTCATGTTATGGGTAAGTTGTGGATTTAGTCCACTTACTTTTTGAATATTGAAAATCCCAGTCATAACTCCAAAACAAGCTATTAAATCCTTCAACTAAAATGACACGTTTTTTAGTATTATATGAAAATAACAAGTTGACATTATATTACACATATTATAATATGTTTAGAATTTAATTTGACTAATTTAATGACTACATTTGGATAAGACTGCAATTTCAAATTAAAAAGAAACACAAAGATTAAAATTAATTAAATTAGAGTACAATAATTGAATTTGAAACTTAATGATAGTACAATGAATAAAAACAAAATTTGATGAATTTTTACTAACGTCTTGTAAAAATATGTGGACGTATGCATTGTTTTGGTGACGAAACGCTAATATGTCACTTAAAAACTCGTCTTGTAAAATTTCTTCTATACTATATTTTAGAATATAAATTTGAGATTTTAAATTTAAATTTGATTTCCCATATAAATGGTTGGACAAAAATGTGTATGTAAAAATTAAATGAAATTCTTACGATTATGTTTTTGAATTGTATAAACATATGAATTGTAAGTTCACAAATATCTATAACAATTATAAATTCAACCCGAAATATACATCCTATAAAATTATGATTACTATTTTTACATGTTACATTATTTAAATAAAAGGGCAAAATATAAGTAAAAATTGTTCATGATGTTTTTATCACTTTTGTATAACTCTATTCTTATATAGGCCAGGATTGGAATTCAAGTATGTACAACCCTTTCCAATTCTTCTAATTATTATTAAATATGTAAATAGCGGTTACCAAAACCATAGGTTGTTTAATTAAGTGATATTTTTAATTAGGTTTGAAACTTACTCTATGAGGATATAAAAATTATTTATTTTATTAATTGTTTATATGCATATAATACTTTGAGAGGTGGGAAAATAAAAAAACTGCAAGGTGATGATGCTTCAAACGACTAGTTGGCAGCAACCAGTTAGTCAAACTCATGGTAGTTTAATTTGTTGATGACAAATTTATATATATACATACCTCCTGGGTTAGATTTGTGGATTATTTGTTTGGTTTAGTAGGTTGAATTTGCTTGAGTTAATTTTCTCTTTGAAAGAGAAAATTTATTAATTTAGTCAATAAATGAGATCATATAATTTTTGGAGGAAGAATAACATATACTCGTTACATACGTTGAAGGATAAACTCTATCAACACAACAAAAGCTTCAATTTTAGCATCAATAGAATATTATGACACGTTGACAATTGGTTCTGTCACAACTCAAGCACCACATATTAGGAGTGAATGCAAGCACTTAATACAATAAAAAAATCAGCCCCGGATGATCCAAAGCGGCGGCATAAATCAGCAAAAGAACCGAACATCCACCAAACTAGAGAGGACGGCGACAAAACTAACCCTAAAACCACTTGCAAAAACAAGACTACATGCATAAGCAAGACTAAAAAGAGTATTACAAGAGTAGACAAAAACTTCTAAAAGTGAAAATTTATTAAACAATAGAAAAATAAACAAAAAAAACATATAAAACTTAAAACAACACGAGTCTAAACCGACTCATGAAATCATTTATTATTCTGACATACTCTCGAAACAGAAACAAATTAAGAAGTCAACAAAGAGCTACTCACTTTCTAAAAGAAATTATCGGAGGTGTTTCAACGATGATAGACACCGTCACTTTTGAAGACAACAAAAATACCCACAAAATAGATCTACAAATTGAAAAGAGAGAAGACGCATGAAGTGAATGAGAAGAAAAAAGAAAAAGAGGATTGATAGGTAGGAGAAAAAGACGGGCAATAGCTAACCTGGAAGCTAACACCGTCGCTAGGCAAAAACAAAAAGATAAGAAGCAAACTGCCTGAGTCAAGTTCTGGGTAATTAAAACATTTATTATATTGTTGATTGACGTGAGTATTATTAATCCAAGAGGACGTGGGTTCGATTACATTGAAGTGTATTATTTTCCTATTTTAAATATGATCAGAACAGAATTTCTTGAGAATCCTACAAGATCCATTCGTTCTTTTTTCTCTGATATATGGTCAGAACTTTCTCTGAGTTCGAATCCTACTTAGAGGTCCACTAGAAATCAGAAATAGTTGAAGAAAGAACAAAATGTATTTTTTATCCCTTCCAAGAGATCGAAAAATAAAAAAATAGTTAATATATTCAAGATAATTATGTATTTACAAAATACTGTCTCAATCATCCTATTTCATCAGATCCCAGATGTGATACTGTTTCGAAGGATGAACGAGACAATTCCAATAAAATTTTATTTTTGAACAAAAATCTATTTTTTAATTTATTTCATCAATTGTTTTAAAAAAAACATTTATTATATCAACATAAGTATTATTGTTTTTAATACAAAAAATAATAATAAATTCAATGTTACCAGTCAACTTAAAAAAGAGCTTCATTAAAGAAAAAGTAATAATTCAAGTTACGGTTTAGATGAAAGTAGTTAGATTTGGCAACTACACATTCATATCGTGTTTGAATTACTTGACAGATTTGAATTAGAATTATTACGTTACCTTTTTTTTTTCCTTGGTTTTCATTATTAGCTAATTTTGCTAAGTATCAGTTGAGAAATTCGAGGAATGATTACACAAAAAATATTGAATTAAATTTAAATTTTAACATAATATGTTAGACCTATTGAGGCAATTTTTGAGCCGTGTTTAAATTGATCTCTGGACTTTATTTAGTTTATTGTGAAATATTTATATGAGTGCATTGGTTGAAATAATCAAGTGTGTGATTTAATTAAATATAGTTTAAGTTAGTGAGTGTTAGAGCTTGGAAACACTTATATTTTTTACACTTTTTATTATTGGTACCTGAAACAGTTTAAATTTCTCTAAACACTTTTAACTTTCTGCTCTCAAATATCAATTTGGACTCAACAAAACATTTGACTTAAAATCAATTAATTTTATTTTAAAGCATCAATGTTATGTAAGATCTGGAGCAATTAGTTGGAATGTGATTCTAACATTTGCATATTGAAAGTTATTGACTTTCCTTGTTCTCTTGGGAATTGCTTTTCACCAAACAATAAAATTATTTAGTTAATAGAACGTGAGATTATCTCCGATAATATGATTATTAAAATATAAGATTGCTTGGTATATTGCTAGGAATGATGTATAAATCTGTTCAGTTCATTTATCTTAAATATAAGATAAACCTTATTTTATTATTTGAATACATCAATTTCGATTTCTTTTATTTTATTACTACCTATATTTTTTTTTATTAAAAAGCATTTTAGATCATTTGTAAATTTGGTTAATATACTTTGACACAGAAATTGGTTGATATATTATTTTATTAAATGTGATAATCAATAATTTTATTTTTTTATTATTAATATATTAAGTAATAATAATTTTTAAAAATATATGGATAATGTATTTACTTAATATATAAAAGTAAAAATGTCATGAAATAAATAATACCTTTGGAATCTTACATTATTTAAGAAAAAGCTGAAATTGAAATTATCCCTATATTATGAAATTTTGGCACTTTAAGAACGTAAGATTAATAGCTCAAGATTATCTTTGCGAACCAAAAATGAGAATATTGTGTGGTGCGTGTGGAATAAGATCAGAAAATTTTCTTTTTCCTTTGAAAATGTTCTATCGGAATCAGGGACGGGTACCTGTTAGTCCTCCTAAAATTGATGTTCCTTTTTTTTTTATTTTAACTCTTTAAAATTTTAAAAATTTTAAATTAAAAAAAATAAAATTAAACTTTAACCTCCCTAAAATAATAAAATTTTAATTTAATTTTTTAAAAAATATAAAAATATAAAAAATTAAATTTCAACCTCTTGAAAATTTTCCCTAACTTCAGCCCTTATCAAAATATAAAATTATCATAGAAAATATAATATGACATGAACCAAACGCCTCTAAAAATGTGATTCCAGTCATAAAAAGTGGAAATTAATTTCCATAATTTGTAGTCTATGCTATCTACTATAGCTACGTAATTCGCTTCGATGGATTCTTCCAAAGTTTTTCTTTTTCTTTTTTTAAAAAAAATATTTATCATTTAGTATCTACAATTTCTAATTTTTAGTTAAAATGATATTTTTAATCAATTAAAATATTATGATTAAATATTCAACAAAAATATTTGATAATAATAAAAATTATTAAAAATTAAAATATTAAATATTATATTTTATTAAATAAAAAAATACATGTCAGTTAAAACTTTTGTCAAATACTTGTTTGACACGAATTAGAAATTAAAACATAATAATTTAATTTTAAAAACATAATAATTGATATTAGATTGAAGGGTAAACTATAAAAATAGTTACTTTTATTTGTCTCAGGTTACATTTTAGTCACTTATATTTGAAATGTTATATTTTAGTCACTTATGTTATTATTTTATTACGAAGTGATCACTCTACCGTTAAGTTTCGTTATCTCCCTAACAGTAATCGTAAGTGGCAGTGCCAACTTAGATTTTTAAATGAGATGAGGATAGTTTTTTTAATTAATTAATTTTTTTTGAACTTTAAATCTTAGCTGAAAAAACCTCATCTCCTCTTTTTTTTTTAGTTTTCTTTTTGTTTCTTCTTTTTCATTTGACTGTGGATTGTTTATTCAACATAGAAAAATAAAAGATGGATTTAATAGAGATTCCATGTATGTCTTCTTTGCATCTTAATCATTATATTTTCCTGTTCTTTCATAATTCTTCAATAATTGATTTTTTAATTCGTTTTTTTATCTGAATCGATTTATTTGTTCATAATCCTTTTGTGAATATTCTAGATTTTTCTTTCTTACTATTGATTTGCCTTGTAATCTTGTTGTACATATTTATTTTTAATTTTCTAAAATTTCAAGCAAATTGGTTGAATCTAAATCCCATCATCCAATTCCCAATTATAATCGCCCAAACAAATTTGTTGAATTTGCACTTACCATATTGGTTGGATTTACTTGGTTTGTTAGTTTGCTTAATTCTCGGTAACCTTGCTTTAAGCACGAGGTTATAGAATCAACCATAATCTGTTTAATATTTTTCAAGTGTACAGAATTTTAGTTTTAGTTTCTACCATTTGAATCTGAAGCACCCTTGGAATTTTTTAACCTAATTTTGCTGTCAACTTCGCTATTCAAGCGGCCTGTTTTTTAGGATTTAATGTTTTCTGGTTTAGGATATCTTGACATATAGCAATCTCAGATGTTGTCACTGGAGCAATTAATCCCCCTTTCAAACCATCAGGGATAATGCTTCTTAGAATCTCCTTAAGCAAATCGTTTTAAATACTTCTTACCGTATGATCAATCGTACCAAGAGTTTGCTGAAAATAATTCACCTTCATTGAAAATATAATGATTAAGATGCCAAAGATAAACAGATACAAAGAAGACATACTTGAAATCTCCATTGAATCTATTTTTTATTTTTTTTATGTTGAATAAAAAATCCACAGTCAAATAAAAAATGAGAGTCAAAAAGAAAATTAAAAAAAGAAAGGAGATGAATTTTTCAGTTAAGATTTAAGGTTTAAAAATTTTAATTAATTAAATTTGTTTAATTGAAAATATATTCTCATCCCATTTCAAAATTCAAATTGACAGTTAAACTGCCACATAGGATTACCATTAGGGAGATAACGAAATTTAACGGCAGAGTGAACTTTTCGTGAACAAAATAATAATATAAGTGACTAAAACATATCATTTCAAACATAAATGACTAAAATATAACCTACTTGAAGCAAACAAAAGTGATTATTTTTATAGTTTATCCTAAATTGAATTCAAATAAACAAATTTTTTGAAATAATTTTTAAGATATAAATATTATAATAGTAGGTGGTGTGAATTTCTATTTTTATAAATAGTTTCTAACTCAATTTTAATTATTAATTGTTGAATGTAGATTGTTAATTAAATCTAAATATTGTGTCTACTAAATAAGTTATCATAACATTATTTATATTTTTAAATATTTATTTTAATTTTATTAATGTACTTAATTTGTGAAAATAGTTTATATATTGCCATTTGGCACTGTAATAAGTTGAAATGTGTATTCTTACTTTCCATATAAATGAAAAAAAAGTACATAATTGTCGGTTCATGAAAAAAAAAATGAAAATTTTGAAACAGATCATTCAATTAAGAGTAAATTGTGGTAATATGGATGCAAATAAATGAATTTTTTTTAAATTATTAAATGTACAAGCTCAATTTCGTTCGGGCCTCGAAATTCAATTCTATTTTTCTATTATTTTTATTCATTTATTATTATTTTTATGAATATAAATAAATATAAAATAATATTAATTTTTTATTTTTTATTTATTATTTTATGAATATAGATAAATAAATAAATAATAAACCCAAATAATAAATCCAAAGTCAAAGTCCTTAAATCCTTGAAAATCAGTCCTCAAAATCCTCTCAAATCCCATTCAAACCCCTCCACTTTTGGTGCCTTTATGGATTTGCCTCAAGTTAGTTTCAAGCAAACTTTGAACTAGTCAAAGTGCTCAAAGGGTGGTCGGCCATGGGATTGAGTGGCTGAAATTCATTTTCTAAAAATAGCCACTAACTCCCACCTATAAATACCCCCTACGCTACCCATTCTAATCACGAATTCACCAACACATTCTCTTCTTTATCTCATTTTCTCTCTAGCTTTTCCCTTCCATTCCTTTGCCGATTTTCCCTCTTGGGAAAGAGTGGTCTTCAGCCTTGGAAATAGCTTTATTGGGTGTTCATTAGAGATCTCGATCTGGGAAGAATCGAGCAAGAAAAATGAAGAACGTGACAGAAGTTCTTGAGAATTGTACTTGTCGAAACCACCTCGGGAACAGGGCTTCGAAAAAAATCATTTTAATTAATTTTGGGATAAAAGGGAAATGGGAGTCGCCACCAATCTTTTATTAGGTGTGATTGGATCACCATAAAACGTTTAAAACGTTTGAAAATGTGGGTCTTCGAAATCCAGAGAAACAAGTTCGAGAGTCGGTTACGCATGAGGAAGGATTAGCACTCTCATACGCCCAAAGATTGGTATCAAATGATTATTTTCGGGTCTTAACAATTAAAACTCGAGTAAAATTTAAAATGCAATGTTTATTTTAGACGGCTTCATATAATTTCAAAGGAAAACTTTTAAGGAAAATTCGTTATCGTGTTTCGATCCTCTATGAGAATTCGAAGTTGTATCCAACACGTTAGGGCACTAAATTCTCGGAGTTTCAAAATTGCGGGACGTTTCGAGACATTTTAAAGGGAGTGTTCTATCATATGAACCATCCGAAGATCACACCCAACACATTAGGGCACGAAGTTTCGAGATCTTCACACGAAAAAACATTGTTTCTTCTTTTGGTTATAAAGCCACTTTGTATATAATTATTAGATTTGAAGAGTATTTTGAAAACTTTTGAAAAGGATATCCGATTTGCATGAATTACGAAAATCACACTTAACACGTTAAAGTGCGATTCTTCGAAGTTCTCACACGAAAGGACATTGCCTCGTTTTAAAAAAAAATTGTGATATAGATATATTTTTGAGAATTTGAAAATTTCGTATTGAATTTAAAATGTAATCATCGGGCACATAGTTTAAAAGATTCAAATATGGAATACCCGTTTACTTCGATTTTCGCGGAGAATTAAAATCGTGATCAACACGTTAGGACACAATATTCTCGAAATTTCGGGGTTAACGGATATAAAAATCTTAAAAGAGGATATTCGACGCGTGTGAGTTATACGAAAAATCACACCTGACACATTAGGGCATGATTTCTCGAAGCTTTCACACGAGAGGAATATTGCCTTGTCTTTGAAGATACTTTAAAAATGAGCGTGTAAGTATAAATTTCGAATAACAATTAATAAGAGAAGTTAAATAGGAGGCAAGATAATAAGCAGATAAATAGAATGCAAAAATGTAAAATGCAAATGCATAATGATTAAGATAAATGCGAGTATTTAGTGAAGAAGAAAAACGATGCGACCGGGATTGAAAATGGGACCTTTGGATACTCGGGGGTGAAATGATAATTTTTGACTTTCGGGGGTAAAAATGTAATTTTTGGTGAAATCAGGGTTAAAAATGGAATTTTGGAAAGTTCGAGGGTAAAATGGTAATTTTTGGTGAAATCGAGGTTAAAAATAGAATTTTTGAAAGTTCGGGGGTAAAATGATAATTTTTGAACAGTTTAGGGACCTATAAGGAATAAAACCAAAGAATGGGTGACACGTGGCAGCCCCACAGGCATCCAGAAGTCAAAGGACTAATTTGCAAATCTTGAAAAATTCCTGGGCCAATTGTGTAATTAAATAGAAATTGGTTTAAGGACCAAATTAAAACAAATTAACAATAAAAAGGATCAAATGCATAAATAAGCCAGAACAGTGACACGTGGTAACCTCTGGTACATTCAAAATGTCAAAGGACTAAATTAAAAAGTAAATAAAATTATTGGGCTAAATTAAAAATAATTAAAAGTATGAAAAGGACTAAATTAAAATAATTTAAAAATATGGAAGGACCAAACGTGCAAATAACCCATTAAACGAAAACACGCGGATCCTAAGCCGGTTTGGGTCGGATCGGGTCGGGTCAATGGGTTTTATATAAATGCTATTTTAATTTTTTTTTCATTTTGTTTTAAAAAAACCCTCTCTCATCCTCTCAACTCTCTCACCCCCCAAGGCCAGCCATGCTCTGGTCATCCACCGGCTGACCGCCCGTCGTACATTGCTGCGACGCGCTGCCGCAACCCCTCGGCCCGATGCCGATCGTCAGCCTACGACGTTCACGCGCTGTCACGATCGCCGTGTACGTGCCATCGTCCTGGTCCACACGCCGTCTGACCATCATCTCTAATCTTTCTCCGCTCGTTTCTCTGCCATCCGGACCCGCCCACGCGCCGATCGTCTTAGGTAAAAGCTTCTCTTTTCTTCTTTATTTTTTAAAACCCATTTTCTCTTTTAGTAAACCCAGATCTGGACCAAAGTCCAAATCTTTTTTTTTTGAAAAATTTAACTTCTTTTCTTCTTTCATTAAAAGATCATTTTTTTAAAAACTATTTTAGTTTCCAGTTGAATAATTATTCGATTCTTTTAACCCTTTTGTTACTTTTTTTCAAGAACTTCGATCACCGGGCTACAATGTTAATGGTGACAACGTGGAGAGGGTCCAGTCGTGGCTCCGGTAACGGTGGTAATGGCGTAATCAAAGGTCAGTAACCGATTGCCCCTTCCCTTCCCCTTTTTTATTAATATTACCAAAATATCTATTATTATTAAAATATTTATTATTATTATTACTATTAATTAATGTTATTAATGATATATTCAATAATATTAATATTATTATTAATAGGATTATTTAATACTTAATGTATTTAATGGTTTTGGGGAATGTAACTTAGATTAATATAATAGGTTGTAATTTAATATATGCTTGTTAAAACCTTTGGCAGTAAGTAACAGCAGTTATGATAAAGCATGTAATGGGTTAATGCATTTAAAGCACACGTTTTTGAACTTTTAATAATGCATTAAACAGACAATGAGTATACCTCCTGAACCGATTCTGTTTAGCTGTTCGGATCTGCTAAGCCTCAATGCCTTGACTTTGAATGATCTCTTCCTGTTCTCTTTGTTTTTGATCGTTTCTATGTTTAAAGAAGGTTGGTATTCTATATTGATTTTCTGAATGCTTCCAGAGGTTCGTATATTGATTTTCAAAAGGTTTTTTATTGATTTTCAGAACAGGGTTCGTAACCCTTTACAATGAAATTTGAATTAGCTTTTATAGCCACTTTCATTATAATTCTATTTTGTTTCTTACAATTTAATGCTAGTCCTAATCTCCTCTTTCTTTTTGCAGGTGCCAGCAGTGGCGGTTGGAGCAGGTTGAAGTTGCAGTGCCAGAAGCAAGTTGACTGAAGAAGGAGATACAGCTTGGGCTGACGTGGCGGTCTTCAATTGGCTGAGGTAGAGGTGGCTTAATGCAAGTGGGCAGATGGCTAGGTTTAGGTTTTGACTTAGATATTGGACCTACTTGGGCCATTGTAAATGGGCCCTCAATTTGGGCATTTGTAATTGGGCCTTCAATTTGGGCCTTTGTAAATGGACTTGGTTATTTGGACTTTTCAATTTAAATTTTAATTTAAATTCATTTCAAACATTTTAAATTTAAAATGAATTTAGATTTAATAAATTTAAACCTAAAAAATCCAATCATTTGGGCCCGGATAAATTGGGCTTCAACAGCTGCCCCTCTTTGCTCGTTGCTGTGTAACAGGAACAGAGCAAAGACCAAAAGGAAAGCTGAATTTTGTCAAGTTTTATTTTTTCGCTGCTCTTTCTTCAATTGATCCTCTTTTGTTTGCTAATCGTCCAATCTTTACTACATCCACCTTTCTATATCTTTGATGCCGCGATTCCATCTGTTCTAAGGTGATCTTCAAAAAATTAAAATTTGCTACTATGACCTCACCCCATTCTCTCGAACTTTCAAGGAGATTGGAATTTTTCATCGTGGTCTTTGAGTCCAATTCCATTGACCTGGCCTTCTTCTCTGTGTCTCATCAGGAGGATGACCGCAATCATTTGTTTTAATTCGCCTCTCTGGATCTCCTCAGGAAGACGAATTTAGTCCACTTCTCTGTGTCTCATCAGGAAGTTAACCTTTTTATTGCTTCGACTTACTTCTCAATACTTCATCAGTAAGCTGGGTTCGAAGATTTACTCGCGTTGAGCGTTGAGTTGGTGTTCTTCTCTGAATTTCATCAGGAAGACAACCGCATCACTTGTTTTAATTCGCTTCTCTGGATCTCCTCAGGAAGACGAATCTGGTCCACTTCTCTGTGTCTCATCAGGAAGCTAACCTTTTTATTGCTTCGACCTGCTTCTCAGTACTTCATCAGGAAGCTGGGTTCGAAGATTTGCTCGTGTTGAGCGTTGAGTTGGTATTCTTCTCTGTATCTCATCAAGAAGACAACCGCATCACTTATTTTAATTCGCTTCTCTCGATCTCCTCAGGAAAACAAATCTGGTCCACTTCTCTGTGTCTCATCAAGAAGCTAACCTTTTTATTGCTTCGACCTGCTTCTCAGTGTCTCATCAGGAAGCTCAGTCCGAAGATTTACTCGTGTTTGGGCGCTGAGTTGGTGTTCTTCTCTGTATCTTATCAAGAAGATGATTGCCTCGCTTGTTTTGATTGAACTACTCCGTGATTGGAGTAAGATCGATTGATGGTGATCCGCCTCAAACTTGGGGTAAAAGATCAGATAATTGTAATCTGTCTGAAAAAAATGGTTATCCTTATAACCTCACGGGATCCGTCATGAACTTGTTATTTCTCATCTTGATTTAGGGTGTCAAGACCTGTAAAATATGCTCAAATGGGCATCTGGGTAGGCCAGTTTGTTTAGGATGTCATGCTCAAAATGAATCGAAATGCTCCTAACTATATGTGTGCATGATTAATGTCTTATTCGTTATTAATCGGGCCAGTATGGTTTATTGTCTATCCAAATTCTGTCCTTGATGCGTCGATCCAGCTTCTTCTATGCTGACCTTGAATTGCCCATTTTCAAGTTTGTTTTCTTACTTGTGACCTTGTTTCGGACCCTTATAGTTTAAAAATTCCTAGGATGATGCTCATGAATCTTTGTATGATTTATCAGTTCATTATTCGTTATTTAAATGCAAAATGCCTGCACAAAAATTGTATGAAAATGAAGTTGCATTTGAAAATTGTATTAACAAGGGAGTCAAAGGTAACAACATTAATCAAAATGGCTAAGTACAAGAAAAGGGCAGTTTAATTGTCCTCTATATCGCCTAAAATGAGCCCCTCTTGCATTGTCTTATTGAGAAATCACCCTTAGCCCGGACGTATGTCTAGAAGACCTGGAGTGCTTTGTTGATGCTTCAAGTTGTAACCTTTCTCTATCTCGTTGACCTTCTTTGGATTTGAGCCGCCCTTTACGGGTTTTCAACTCAAAATTCTCTTGGTTCTAGGATGCCCTTTGCGGGTTTTCATCGTGGTCCTTTTTTTTTTAGGGGAAGTATTTCTTTACCGAGTCTGAATTGACGGGTTATATAGTTCCTTACCGTCCATTTCTGTTAAGATGAGAGCTCCTCCTGAGAAAGCTTTCTTTACTACATAAGGTCCTTCCCAGTTGGGCATCCATTTTCCACGGAAGTCTTTATGTATGGGAAGTATCTTCTTCAAAACCAGGTCTCCCTCATGGAACTCTCTAGGACGAACCTTTTTGTCGTAAGCCCGCATAATCCTTTTCTGGTACATTTGATCGTGGCGGATGGCTTTTAATCTCTTTTCATCGATCAAATTTAACTGATCATATCGAGCTTGGATCCATTCAGCCTCGTCTAATTGGAGCTCAGTTAAGACTCGGAGCGAAGGTATTTCAACCTCAATGGGTAAGACTGCCTCCATACCATACACCAAAGAGAACGGTGTTGCCCCAGTAAAAGTTCTGACTGACATTCTCATAGGCGAAGAGGGCAAACGGTAGTTTTTCGTGCCAGTCTCTGTAAGTTTCGGTCATCTTTGCCACAATTTTCTTGATATTTTTATTGGCCGCCTCTACGGCCCTATTCATTTTTGGGCGGTAGGGAGAGGAATTATGATGTTTGATTTTGAGTTGTTCGTAAACTTCTGCAATCGTGCTATTGTTCAAGTTCAAAGCATTATCGGATATAATCCTCTCTAGCATCCCATACCGGCATATAATCTCCTTTTTCAGGAATTTGCTGACTACAGACTTGGTAACGTTAGCATATGAAACTGCCTCTACCCATTTGGTGAAATAGTCAATCACCACAAACATGAATCTATGCCCATTGGAAGCTTTCGGAGAAATTGGTCCAATGACATCCATGCCCCACATAAAAAAAGGCTAGAGAGAAGTCATGACATGGAGGTGCGATGGGGGTACATTAATCTTATCTCCATATATCTGGCATTTGTGGCATTTCCTGGCATAGTTGATGCAATCGCTTTCCATGGTAGACCAGTAATACACGAATCTCATTATTTGTCGGGCCATCGTGAAACCGTTGGCATGCGTCCCACAAATTCCTTCGTGAACTTCCTCTAAAATCTTCTGGGCTTCCACTGCGTCGACACATCTCAGTAGTACCTGGTCTTTCCTCTTTTTGTACAATCTTTCCCCGTCTAAGACATATTCGCTAGCAAGTCTTCTTAATGTTCTCTTTTCATTATCCGAGGCTTACTCGGGGTATTTTCGACCTCTTACAAATTGAAGGATGTCTTGGTACCATGGGTGTCGTCCTTTTCTACTTCTTCCTCTGCCTCGATATCGCAACAATGAGCGGGAGTTTCATAGATACTCATCTGAATAGGCTTCACATCTTCTGGCCTACTTACTTTGATCATCGAGGCCAAAGTAGCGAGGGCATCACCCATTTGATTTTCCTCTCGAGGGAGATAATGAAATGTGACATCATCGAACTCCGTAATCAATTCGAGAACTAGCTTGCGGTAATCCATTAACTTAGCATCTCTTGTTTCCCACTCTCCTTTAAGTTGATAGATTACCAATGCAGAGTCTCCATAAACCTCCAGAGTTTTAATTCCCCGTTCTATGGCCGCACGAATTCCCATGATGCACGCTTCATATTCAGCCATGTTATTAGTGCAGTCAAAATCAAGCTTGCTGGTAAAAGGGTAATGATCTCCCTCTAGTGATACTAAGACTGCTCCAATCCCGTTACCCATGGCGTTTGAAGCTCCGTCAAAGTTCAAAATCCACGGTTGCTCCCTCGTGGTTGCCTCTTCAACTGTTGCGACATACATTAGATCTTCATTCGGGAAATCGAAATTTATTGGCTCATAGTCCTCTAAAGCCCTATTGGCTAGGAAGTCTGCTATCGCACTACCTTTTACTGCCTTCTGATTGACATAGATGATGTCAAATTCTGAAAGTAAGATTTCCACCGAGCTAACCATCCATTTAGCGCTGCGGACTCCATTAGGTACTTCAAAGGATCTAATTTCGAGATCAACCAAGTAGTATGGTAAAGCATGTATTGTCTTAGTCTGCGTGTAGTCCAGACTAGTGCACAACATAATTTCTCAATAGAGGAATACCGAGTCTCACAGTCGGTAAATTTCTTGCTCAAATAATATATCGCCCTCTCATTCTTTTCAGATTCGTCATGCTGGCCCAACACGCATCCCATGAAATTCTCAAATACTGTTAGGTACAGTATCAAAGGCTTTTCAGGAATTGGAGGAAGTAAGATAGGAGCTTTGGACAAATAATCTTTGACTTTATTGAACTTTTCTTGGCACTCAGCATCTCATACGCCCGGGTTACGCTTTCTAAGCAAGCGAAAGATAGAGTCACATTTTTCGGTTAATTGTGAGATGAACCGGGCAATGTAATTTAATCTTCCTAAAAATCCCCACACTTCTTTTTACGTGGTGGGTGGTGGTAATTCTTGTATGGCTTTGACTTTGTCTGGGTCGATTTCAATTCCTCTTTTGCTAACCACAAAGCCTAATAGTTTTCCTGAGGTAACCCCGAAAGTGCACTTAGCCGGGTTTAGCTTTAGTTGATATTTTCTTAACCTTATAAACAACTTCCTCAAGATTCTCACATGCTCCTCCTCTGTTTGGGATTTAGCTATCATGTCATCAAAATAAACTTCGATTTCCTTGTGCATCATGTCATGAAACAAGGTTACCATAACTCTCTGATAAGTTGCCCCTGCATTTTTAAGTCCAAAGGGCATTACCTTGTAGCAAAGTGTTCCCCATAGCGTGACGAATGTGGTTTTGATCATGTCCTCAATGTCTATTTTGATCTGATTATATCCCGAGAAACCGTCCATGAATGAGAACAAGGAATGTCCTGCTGTGTTGTCGACCAAAGTATCTATGTGAGGTAAAGGGAAATTATCTTTTGGGCTAGCTTTATTTAAGTCTCGATAGTCCACACACATTCGTACCTTTCCATCCTTTTTAGGAACATGGACTATATTAGTTACCCATTCAGAGTATTTCACGACCTGGAGAAAACCAGCATCAAACTGTTTCTTGACTTCTTCTTTTATTTTCAAAAGCACATCTGGTCTCATTCTTCGGAGCTTTTGCTGTACGGGTCTGCACCCTTCTTTTATAGGGAGTTTGTGCACCACGATGTCAGTGCTCAAACCGGGCATATCTTGGTATGACCATGCAAATATGTCTTGAAATTCTTTGAGCAGCTTGATGAGGTTTTTTCTAATTTCCGCAGAGATGCATGTCCCCATCTTTACTTCTTTCTTTTCATCCTCACTCCCTAAATTAATCATTTCTACAGGGTCTGAATGAGGCAGGATTTGTCTTTCTTCATGTCCTATCATCCTAAGCAGATCAAGGGAGAGATCACAATCCTGATTTTCTTCAAAGCTCTGAAGCTCTTCCAGACACATGTCTTGCTCAAAGTGAGGTCCTAAGTTAACGTCAGAGTTACTCATGTTATTGATATTTGAGGACCTGTTGAGAGATAAAAAAGGAAGTCCAAAGAACAAAATGAATTTATGAAAGAATGATCTCGTGGTATGTATATGAGTATGTGTGTATTGAAAGAATGATTAGTGGTATCTGTTGGTTATGTACAAGCGATTTATTAAGCTGAATTAAAAATGAACGAATAATTTTAGGATAGGAGATGCACTTTCATTTAAAATAACCGAATAATGAACATGGGCCTTTTACAAGAGATCCTTATTGCTTTCAGGCCTAAGCAATAGGTGATTTTGAGCATTACTCTGAGGAAATTTTAAAGATTACAGGTAGTTCCTCCATGGTCCAATTATCCAAGGTGCTTCCAAATGCACAAGGATCATTCCTTGATAGACTCCCTTCCTTTTCTTCTTTTGATATGGCGTTGATGCTCAAGTCTCTCGTGATGCTCTCCCCAGCACCAATGGTTACTCGCTTTTCCCTTTGCTCTTCATTCTGGTTAATTATTTCTCCCAAAACAAAAGTTTCGTAAATGGGCGGGAAGATCATGAGTTCCCACGAGAGTTCCTTTCCAGATAGTCTGGCCCTCCTCCTCTCTTATCTCTTTTCAATCTCTTTCCTTCTCTGCTTTGCATCCGACTTATACCCTAAGCCGTAGTGATCCCGCTTTTCCACCAGGGTTGGTACGTTGGTTCTCCTTTGGAGGTACTTCCCAAGTCCTTTTCCAGAGGCAGCTCCTTTCCCAAGCATCATTCGCAGACCCATTCTAGTAGTCGATGATATTACTGGCACAGGCACCTTGCTTCCTTCCGAAATGAAGGTTGCATTTACAAATTCCTGTGAACAAAGCGAGCATTCTAAAGCCTCTTCATCCATCCCCACATAAGGTGTCTCGCTTGTTACAGAGGCAATTATCTCTTCCTCCGCGTTGATGGTAATTAACCTCCCCTCATTCACTAACTTCACCTTCTGATATAGAGAGGAAGGTAGAGCCCCGGTCGAATGGATCCATGGCCTCCCCAATAGGCAGTTGTCGCTAGGCCTAATATCCATCACTAAGAAATCTATCTCGTACGTGTTCGGCCCAATCTGTAGGGATACTTCAATTTTTCCAATCACCTTCTTTTCTGTCCCGTCGAATGCTCTTACTATGTTGTTGCATCCCTTCAAATGAGAGATATCGATCTGTAATCTTTGGAGTGTAGCCAGTGGTAATACATTCAATGCTGACCCGTTGTCTATGAGTACTCCCGGTAGTGTGTACCCTTTGCAACGGGTTGTGATATGGAGGGCTTTGGTCGATCCCATCCCCCCGGACGGGATCTCATCACCGCTAAAGAAGATGAAATTGTCTGCACTAATAATGTTAACTAAGCAGTCCAACTTACATACCGATATATCATTGGTCACGTAAGTCTCGTTGAGCACTTTCATTAATGCGTCACGATGTGCTTCAGAGCTTAGGAGCAAAGATAGGATCGATATTCGTGCAGGTTGTTTATGGAGCTGTTCCACCACACTGTATTCACTGTGCCTTAGGAACTTTAGAAACTCTTTCGCCTCCCTTTTAGATACTAATTCATTGGTGGATCTCTCAAGCCTAGCGGTTATTTCTTCTTCGGGTTCGCACATTACTGCTTTCCCTTTGTTGACCTCTTGTATTTTTTCGGCTGAGTCATAAATTTTACCACTCCGGGTAATTAAGCTTACATCCTTCTTAGGTTCCCTTTCTCTAGGCATGGTCACATTGCAGTTGTAATTCCACGGAACCTTTTTACTATAATTGTAAGGGAAGGTTGCAGGTTTCTGAATGATAATATAAGGCGTCGTCTGGCCACTGGTTGTGCTTTTTGGTGGTTTGCAAATAATCACCTTCGGGTGGTTGACCGACCCCTCTTCGGAAGCACAAATATCATTGATTTCTTTTTCTTCTCCTTCTTCGAAGAATTCCAGCTCCTGATTGTCCATCAATGTTTGCAGCAAGGCTTTGAACTCGTCACAATCTTGGATTTCAAAGCCCTTAACAGCATGAAACTCGCAGTCGGTCCCTATTATCATACATTTCTCATCCCTCACGATCATCCCGACTTTGACCATTTACTGCCATACCCATCGTAGCGGAGAACTAATGTCTTCCACTCTTCTCTTGACTTCTCGTGCCTTTCCCTCCAGCACGGCATTGATCCCTTGGTTGGAATGGTTCGGCAAAAAGTTCCCAACTACATTTGGCCTAGCTGGCTCTTCCAATTTCACGACCCCAAATTTTATCAAGTCCTCGACTCGCCTTTTGAAAGCCGGGCAGTTTTCAATTGAATGACCTGCCGCATCCGCGTGATACTCACAATGAGCATTCGCGTCGTACCAAGCCGGGAATGGTGGTTCGTACGGTTTCACCCTTTGAGAAGCTACCTCATGGACGTTATACAACATCTTGTAGAGTTCTTTGTACGACACCGACAGTGGAGTGTATTGAATTTTTGGCCTAACACTCGGTTCTCGCCTCAGGGCATTTTGATAATTAACTACTAGTGCTCTAGGCTGACCTGCCACGAAGGGTTTGGCACCACTAGGTCAGTATATACTTGTATTGTTGACCTCATTATCTTTTCTTCTAGGGGCAGGTCTTCTAGCATTTTCTCCCGTCTCGATTTTACCAGCTTTAATTGCATTCTCGATCATCTCTCCTGAGATGACCATGTCGGTGAAGCTTTTGGTAGCGTTTCCTAGTAAATGATTAAGATAGGGGGCTTTAAGGGTATTGACAAACAACATGGTGGTCTCTTTATCCGTCAACAGTGGCTGTACTTGTGCTGCCGTTTCTCTCCATCGCTGTGCGTACTGTCTAAAACTTTCATTTGACCTTTTTTCCATGTTCTATAATGTGAACCGATCGGGGGCTATCTCGGTCACATGACCATATTGTTTCAGGAAAGCTTGTGCCAAATCTTTCCATGAACGAACTTTCGCTTGGCTCAGTTGGTTATACCATCTGACCATCGATCTGGCCAAACTATCTTAAAAACAGTGAATCAACAATTGATCATTATGAACATGCCCTACCATCTTTTTACAGAACATGGTCAGATGTGTTTCTGGGTAGCTCGTTCCGTGATATTTTTCAAATTCAGGAACTTTAAACTTGGGAGGAAGAACCAAGTCTGGAACCAGACTCAATTCTTTGGCATCCACTCCGTAAGAATTTTCAATTCCTTGTATTGCCTGAATTTTCTCCACCAATAGCCTATACTTTTCCTCCATTTGCCTAGGGAGGTCCTCTTTTATCATCTCATCAAAATCTTGAACTCCCAGGTTTACAGCATTATCTTCTGGATTTGACCCAGATCCGACTACATAGTTAGCAGGCCCTGACGTGCCTGTGGTCTGCTGTTGTGGCCTAATGGTGACATGGGCTTCTCTGGCCGGTATTTCTTGTATGGCCGGGTTGTGTACTGGCGTAAAGCCCGGAGGAACACTCGGGTCTTCGTCGTCTTCAATAGCAGGGCTTTTTCCTTTATTAGTCATGCTTTGTTTAACTTGCGCTAGTTCTGTCATCAAACTCTTTTGTACCTCCGAAAATTGGTTCTTCATTTCCCTACACATTGCTGCCATTTTCTCCTGCATCTGATCTTGTAGTTCTTTCTGGATCTGCTCAAGCCGTTGTTTCATGGCTTTTGTTTTCTTGCGGGTATAATAATGATGCGTATTTTCAATGATGATTGACGTTAACTGGTTATTAATTTTAATTAATTAGTATTGTTATGTGAGAATATGCAAAATATAATGCAAATGAAATGCAAGAAAAGGCATTGATTCCAAGATCCACTTTCCATTAGAGCAACTTCTCGAGAGAGAAAAATCTTTACATAAAACAGAAGCTACACAAATGGTTTGGCCTTTTGTCTTAGAGCTTTAACTTTTTCTAAAAGCCTAGCTAACTCCTTTCCTCGCTCCGACTTGGATTCGTATTGAAGGCTCAAAACAATAGCTTCAGCAGCCAATTTCTGTACGTGGTCTGCAGCTTCTCTCATCTGAGTCAAAGCTTTCCCCATTACATGATCTCTTTCCCCGATTTCCCTCTGGGCTTGACGAGCATGCCATTCACTAGTTTCCAAATTTCTTTCCATAATCTCGAGTCGGATTTCATTGCTGTGGAGTGTGGCTTCCAATTCTTGCACTCTTTCTCTTAACTCTTATTTTTCAGCCATGCAGGCTTTGAGTTCCAGTACGGTATTCCGATTACGGTGCCTTCGTAACGACTCTTCCAATTCTTCTATCCTTACTTCTAGGCTTGTCATCTTAGCTCTCATCTTGGTCTTCTCGACCTGTTTTTCTAGTAATTCCCCTTTCAAGGCGTTTTCACGGGCCTGACCATCTTGGAACCTTCTTTGCCATTGTTCCGCTTAGTCCTTCTGTATCTGAATCTCCTGGCGCTATTGCTCGGATGTCTTACCCAGCCCTGCAATCTTCATAGATTGACGAAGCTTCTTGTAATGCTTCTTTAAGTCCTCGAGGTCCTCTTCGGCTTTATTTTTTCCTTTTCTCAGCTTTTTCGCCTCTAGTCTGTGGAAATCTACGTCCAGCCCCAACTTCATCTTATCTTCCTCCAATACCTCTATCCTCTTACCAAACTCCGAGTTTTTCCTTTCAAAATCTTGTTTGAGGATGTCTAGCTCTGAAGGAGCTTCTTGCAGACATTCTTCTACTGCACGAACATTTTTCGGATTTGGCATGAGAATGTTGTCATTAACCCTCTTGCTCCTCCACCAGTCGTAGTTCGAGGTTATTAAAGGGTTCGCACTGAACTTCTTCATTCTTTGTACCCTTTTCCACGCGTTTGCCACCTCTCGGACCTTTTTCTTATAATCATTCCCCTTATATGCTAGACCATGAGTTACAGGGATGAACTGTCTTGTCTTGTATTGTCTCAAAACGAGCAGAGGAGGATACCCAGTGGCACCCCAAACTCCGAGTAACGGGACCCAATCGAAATCGCCACAGCGGTAAAGGACCTCATTGGGAAGAAACCAAAGAGTGCACCATTGAATGTCCTCGTCCCGTAGATTCTGGAGAACAGCCGCCCACTTTTCTTCAGACGCTTTCAGTTCTCGTTGCGAAGCCATAAAATTCTTTAAAGGCGAGAAGTCAGTCGAGAAAACCTTACAAGAAAATTTCTCCACTTTCCAGAAATGGTTGTGAAACCAAACCATCAAGAGTTGTGCGCAGCCGATAAATCTTCCTTCTCCTTCCCTCCGACAAGCACTCAACGAGCGAAAAGTTTCTGCCAGGATAGCAGGGACAGGGGTAATTCCTCTACTGAGTCGATCAAATAATGCTACTACTGCATCTTCCACGTGCCCCAGTGCTTTCGGGAACAAGACCAACTCGTATATACTGAGGGAAAAAATGTCAATGCGTCTTCTCATATCCAGGTGTGTCACAATCAGGTCTCGCAAACTTTTCCAAGTAATGCACCTGTTGTCCCCTTTTACTCTTATACGAGGAGCAACCCATTGCTCGCTCATCCCCATTGCGTTTATCAGTCTCTTTAACAATGTTGGAACACTCACGTATTTAGAATATGCCTTATCAACTTGGATCCTTGGACATCGGATCAGAGCAGTATATTCTTCTATAGTAGGTGTCAAGTCCAAGTGTCCGAAGGTGAAGCAACTATATCCGGGGTTCCAATGTTGAGTAAGGGCTCGGAAGAGTTGCTTATCGATCTTGACTTCCAGTAAGTAAGGTAGATCTCCATAGTCTTGATAAAACATCTGTTTCATCTCATTATCCCACTGTCCCCAAATCTCTTTCAACTCCTGCAAGTTGTTCTGAGTCACATTGATACGAGTATAGTCCCAAAATTATGACAAATGCCCCTCTTTCAGGCTGTCACCTTTTTCGCGTTGCTGCTCCTCAAACCATAGGCGCGTCACCATATTACCTTCTACTTTATCGAGAAATCCTTCCTCCATGATGAAACTGCCTAGTCGGTAAAATGGATTTAAATCAACACTTTTTCATTTATGATGATGCAAATGCAGGTGAAAGAGGCAAAACAAACATGGTTAGTAGCAGGTGATAAATATAACAAAATCATCATACAAATATATAACACAGAACCTAAAAAATGTTTCGGGTACTAACAAGGCTCGGCCTAACTCCATTTAGGGTGAGTGCTTACGGCTCACTATATGTAGTTTAGGTTCTAAAGTAAAGGGTACCCAAACCAGCAGATTCCTCTATCCTCACCTATTACAGGCTTATACGGACGAGTTCGGTTTAGGGGGATGCATTTCTCTCATGTTTGCACGAAAGTGAAAACTTCACGAAAACAAGGTTACTTTGTAATCCCGAAGGCGATCTACCATCCTGCACGAAGGTGAAGACCTCACGAAGGAGTAGTTTCCCGCCTCCACTTAAAAGGGTAGTATCACAATGCACATAAATGCAAAATTACACTAGCAATATCACACAATAAAATACCACACAAAAATGCCGAGGATCGCATGTTAAATAAAACCGACATTAAAAAGTTCTCAAAAAAGACTAGAAAATTATCAATTTTGGCCTGACTCTCGTTTATTTTAAAAATAATTCCCCAGTGGAGTCGCCAGCTGTCGAAACCACCTCGGGAACGGGGCTTCGAAAAAAATCATTTTAATTAATTTTGGGATAAAAGGGAAATGAGAGTCGCCACCAATCTTTTATTAGGTGTGATTTGATCACCATAAAACGTTTAAAACATTTGAAAATGTGGATCTTCAAAATCCAGAGAAAGAGGCTCGGGAGTCGGTTACGCATGAGGAAAGATTAGCACCCTCATACGCCCATAAAATGGTAATTTGAACAAATAAGATTTTTAATAATCGATTAGGTACCAATTTTGGGCATATAAGGGTGCTAATCCTTCCTTATGCGTAACCGACTCCCGAACTCATTTTATGGTTTTAAAGACCAAAATTATTTTAATGATTTTTTTTTAAAATCTCGAAAGGTGACCCAATTACACATGCTTTAAAAATTATTAGTGGCGACTCCATTTTCATTTTCCAAAATATAAATCGAGACTTATTTTTGTTTTTTTCAAAAAATAGTTTCGACAGCTTGGCGACTCCATTAGGAACAAATAAGAGAGTCAAGCTGCAAGTCGATTATTCTTTGTCTTTTTTGTTGAAAATTTCAAAGTCGATTTAATTTAATTTACGATCCTATACATTTTTTTTATGTTTTATATGTTTGTTGTGATAATAGCATGTGGATATTACATGTATATATTTTTGCATACATGTATTTGTTACTACACCGGTTAAGTGGAAGTGAGAAGCTACTCCTTCGTGAGGTTTTCACCTTCGTGCAGGATAGTGAATCGCTTTCGAGATACATCTGTACCTATGTTTTCGTGAAGTTTTCACTTCCGTGCAAACATACGGGAAATGTGTCCCCCTAAACCGAACTCGTCTGTATGAGCCTATAATGGGTGAGGATTGAGGAATCTGCTGGTTTGGGTACCATTACTTTAAAACCAAAAACCGCATATAATGAGTCCTAAGTGCCCACCCTAGGTAGAACTATACCGAACCTTTAGAAACCACATAATAGATGCGTAGGTTCTCTGTGGTATATTTGCTGATACATTTTATAATTGTTGGTACAAACTTGGTTTTTTTTTATCTTATTTTGCATTTGCATCCTCATATTAGGAAATGTATTGACTTGAGTTCGATTACTAAATAGAAAATTGGTCATAAGAAAATGGATTTCTTGATAAAGTAGAATACAATATGGTCGTGCATCTATGGTCAAAAGAAGGACAAATGAGTAAGACGGAAACGAAGATCGCACAACGAGCCACTTTGACCCGAGTACGAGAAGTGACTGATCACTTAACCATTCAAGCTGACATTTTGGATCAAAAATCAAATACGAACCAGGGCGAAATTGGATGATTTCTTATGAAGATTAAGGCTATTGAACACTAAGGCACGACCATATACGTATCTACCTTATGTAAAGAAATTTGTTTTCTAATAAAGTTATTCTAATAGAATTGAGCTATGAGTCAATACTTTTCTTATGCATACACGCACTCATAAGCAACACATTTTTTTAACTTGGATTTAATTCCATGAGAGCCTACCTCAAGTGGAACTGTGCCAGAACTTAGTGGTTACCAAGTTAAGAAATACAATTATACTCTTGCTTCTTTCCTTTTAATTGCAAGTTATTTTCAAGTTTTATTCTTAAACCTGTTTGCATTGCATTTTCATCAAAGAAAAGGTGTTTATTTAAGCCAAATTACCAAATAGAGAACTTAACATGGAAAACGAGTTTTTTTGATAAAGTGGAAGACAATGTGACTGTGTGTATATGGTCAAAGAGAAGACAACTAGAGAATGATGAGATCGGGCTAGAGGTGCATATATCAAAGTCTTGGAATTTCACTTAGATAAGCATGATTAAGAATAATTCGCAAAAGTTGAAAGAAATGGGATAATGAGACAAGATAGACATTTTACTGAATATGGTGATTTACTTTACTTACTCGAGATTAAGAAGCTGATGAGCATAACCGGGGAGCAAGCATTAAGTTATGATTGGGATTAAGAAAAAGGGATAATAAGTGTATCACCTGAAAGAGTTCGTGAAACTTAAATTTGGTACACCTTGACACAAGGAAAAGGTCCACATATTCGCCTTAAGAGTTTATGGATCAGTCATTTTCCCCAAGGCATCAGTGCATATAGAGGATATAGTCTTAGATTTATGACTGAGCTGAAAGGCAAGCCAAGCCAAGAATGAAGAGTTCAAAGGTAGAAGAACTTGAGGTCTCATTAAGAACTACAAGTTAAGCTTCTCAAAGAAACTGTAGAAACAAACAGTGAATGCTGGAAAACAACTTCAACGCTTTCATAGACAGCTCAAGGATAAAAAGATTATATTGCGAACGAAGCTTTGTTCCAAAGACGAGAACTGACTAACCACGTGCAGACCTTAACCATTCAAGACCGACATTTTGAACTTGAAATCAGAGTTAAACCGGAGCAAAAATTAGCTTGGAAGATTAAGACTTTGAGCATTAAGGCATGACCATATATGTATCTGTTTTATGTAAAGAAATTTGTTTTCTAGTAAAGTTGTTCTAATGGAATTGAACTAGAATCAACGTCATTTTGCATGCATTTTACCATTCATTTGCATTGCACTTTCTCACTAGAATGAAAGTTGTCTTACCCATTGGAGTCGATTTCCTTCCCTCCAAATTTTATTAGAACTAATGAAGCAGAATGGATCCAATCCAGATGCAGTCAGCTAAACTTGATTAAAAAAAAGATACTTAAAGTCATCCATCATGATCAGGTGACAAGGGCTTACGAAAAAGAAGGATTCGCTCTAGAGAATTTCACGAGAGAGCTCTAGTTTCGAAAAGGATCTTATTACAAAAGACTTTCAAGGAAAATGAATGTCGAATTGGGAAAGGCCCCATGAGGTGAAGAAAGCCTTTTATGGAGGAGCTTTGATTTTGTCTGAGATAGACGACAAAAACCTGCTTAACCTTATGAACTCGGATTCGGTGAGGAAGAAATTTCACCAAAAAAATAAAAAGGAAAAAAGAGAAAAAGAAAAGGAAAAAAAGAAGAAAAGAAAAAGAGGAGGTCGAGGTGAAAACCAGTAAAGGGCATCTCGAAACTTAAGAAGATTTGAGTTAAAAACCTGAAAAGGCGACTCAAATTTGAATAAAAGAGAGATGTATGAAACGATCTTTTCTCTCAAAAGAAACAAGATGGAGAAACTTTACACCTTGAAGCATTGACAAAGTACTCCAAGTTTCATGGACACATGTCAAGCTCAAAATGATTCTCATCAAATTTGCTCAGCGAAACTCATAATTTGATATCTAGGGCACCTAACTTCATTCTTTGCTCACTTGATATTTTGGTAACTTTTTATCAATGTTTGCCATTTTTAATCTTTTCACCTCATAATCATGTTCAAGCATTTTTTTATTGAAATTACAGTTAGTAGACTAGTAATTTTTAATCTTTTCATTTATGTGAGCTTTGCCTCCAATCAAATTCAATTTTATCCACCTTACAACCTAATTCATGCATTTTTTGCATTTGAAATAACGGCTATTGGTCTAACGATATAAAGAATAAAAGGATTTCTGCATATTGTTCTGAAAAATTCCTAAATAGTGTAGAAACCTGAAACAGGACCAGTAGTTGAAAATAACCAAACCCGAGGGTTAGAAGGATCTTCAAACAAATAGTTCAAATTATGATTACCTCTTTAGGTTTCATGTCAAAAATATCATACCAAAAGAAGAACATGATAACATATCTGCGATAGGACTTAGACAAACGACAAACAATGTTAACTTAAGGACTAAAAATAAAATCGTTCTCAAAGATGACATTTTTGCATTCATTATTCATATCCATCTGGTTAGGAGCATTTGACTCATTCTGATCAAGACATCTTAAAAATCTGGCCTACATAGAGGTCCATAAAAGCATATTCTACAGGTTTGAAGGGAAAGATTGAAGCCGCAACGGTAAATCTGATACCCTAGAGATATGAAGAGAAAGGTTGAACCCGTAGCGACGAACCTTATACCCTAGAGATGTGAAGGGAAAGATTGGAGCCGTAACGACGAATCTTACACCCTGAAGATGAGGAAAAGTATATTGAAGCTGCAAAGGTGAATATTACGTCTCTAAAGTTGTAGAGGAGCAAATTGAAGCCGCAACGACGAATCTGCTACCTCAAAGTTGCAATGAAGTAGATTGAAATAAGTAGCAGATCTCAACGTCCCTGAGGTTATAGTGGAGTGGAGTAAAGCACTAGAATCTTATACCCCTAAAGCTGTAAAGGGGCATATTAAAACAAGTAACGAACCTCAATCTCTCTTAAGTTGTAGTGGAATGAAGCAAGTTACAGTCATCCAATCGTTTACCCTAATCAGAGGGCAGGTTGAAGACCATTCAATCTTTTACCTTAATCAAAGGGTAGATTGAAGACCATCCAATCTTTTACACTAACCATGGGGGCAGATTGAAGTAGTCTAATATTTTACCCTAACTAGAGGGCAAATTGAAGCCATCCAATCTCTTACCCCGACCATGGGGCAGATTGAAGCAATCTAATCTTTTACCCTAATTAGAGGGTAGATTGAAAACCATTCGATCTCTTACCCCGACCAAATGGCAGATTGAAGACCATCTGATCTCTTACCTTGACCATGGGGCAGATTGGAGATTGAAGTAATCTAACCTTTTACCTTAACTAGAGGGTAGATTGAAGACCATTCGATCTCTTACCCCGACCATGAGGCAGATTGAAGCAATTCAATCTTTTACCCTAACTAAAGGGCAGATTGAAGACCATCCAATCTCTTACCCCGATCATGGGGCAAATTAAAGCAGTTCAATCTTTTACTCTAACCAGAGGGCAAATTGAAGTCATTTAATCTCTTACTCCGACCATGAGGCAAATTGAAGCAATCCAATCTTTTACCCTAACCAGAGGACAAATTGAAGACCATCCAATCTTTTACCCTAACTAGAGGGCAGATTGAAGACCATCTAATCTGTTACCCTAACTAGAGGACAGATTGAAGACCATCCAATCTCTTACCCCGATCATGGGGCAGATTGAAGCAATCCAATCTTTTACCCTAACTAGAGGGTAGATTGAAGACCATCCAATCTCTTACCCCGACCAGAAGGTAGATTGAAGACCATCCGATTTCTTACCTCGAATAGAATACATATTGAAGACCATTTGATCTTTTAGGCCGACCATGGGGCAGATTGAAGACCATCCGATCTTTTACCCTAACCAGAGGGTATATTGAAGACCATTCGATCTCTTACCCCAAACAGAGGGTAAATTGAAGACCATTCGATCTCTTAGCCTGACCATGGGACAGATTGAAGACCATCCGATCTTTTACCCTAACTAGAGGGTAGATTAAAGCCATCCAATCTCTTACCCCGACCATGGGGCAGATTGAAGCAATCCAATATTTTACCTTAATTAGAGGGTAGATTGAAGACCATCCGATCTCTTACCCCTATCATAGGGCAGATTGAAGATCATCCGATCTCTTACCCCAACCATGGGGCAGATTGAAGTAATTCAGATATTTTACACTAACTAGATGGCAGATTGAAGTAATCCAGATCTCTTACCCCGACTATGAGGCAGATTGAAGCCATCAGATCTTTTACCCTGACCATGAGGTAAATTGAAGCAATCTAATCTTTTTTCCTAACTAGAGGGCAGATTAAAGACCATCCAATCTCTTACCTCGACATGGGGCAAATTGAAGCAATCCAATCTTTTACCCTAACTAGAGGGCTTATTGAAGACCATCTGATCTTTTACCCCGACCATGGGATAGATTGAAGCAATCCAATCTTTTACCCTAACCAGAGGGCAGATTAAAAACCATCCGATCTCTTACCCCGATCATGAGGCAGATTGAAGACCATCCGATCTCTTACCCCGACTGTGGGGTAAATTGAAGCAATCCAATCTTTTACCCTAACTAGAGGACAGATTGAAGATTAGATCTCTTACCCCGACCATGGGGCAGATTGAAGCAATCTAATCTTTTACTTTAACCAAAAGACAGATTGAAGACCATCCTATCTCTTACCCCGACCATGGGGCAGATTGAAGCAATCCAATCTTTTACCCTAATTATAGAACAGATTGAAGACCATCCCATCTCTTACCCCAATCATGGGGCAGATTGAAGCAATCCAATTTTTTACCCTAACTAGAGGGTAGATTGAAGACCATCTGATCTCTTACCCCGATTATGGGGCAGATTGAAGCAATCCAATTTTTTACCCTAACTAGAGGGCAGATTGAAGACCATCCGATCTCTTACCCCGACCATGGGGCAGATTGAAGCAATCCAATCTTTTACCCTAACTAGAGGGCAGATTGAAGACCATCCGATCTCTTACCCCGACTATGGGGCAAATTGAAGCAATCCAATCTTTTACCCTAACTAGAGGGCAGATTGAAGACCATCCGATCTCTTACCTCGACCATGGGGCAGATTGAAGGAATCCAATCTTTTACCCTAACTAGAGGGCAGATTGAAGACCATCCGATCTCTTACCCCAACCATGAGGCAAATTGAAACAATCTAAACTTTTAACCCTAAAACTATAGAGGGGCAAATTAAAGCTACAAAAGCAAATCCTATACCTTTAAAGTTGTAGAGGGGCGGATTAAAACTCCCAGTAGTAGATCTCTATCTTCATTGAAGTTGTAGAGAAATAGAGTGAAGCTATGAAGGTGAATCCTTATCTCTCTGAAGTTGCAGTAGAGCAGGATGAAGCTACAAGAACAAATCCTATATTCTTGAAGTTGAAGTGGGTCGAATTAAAGTCATTAGCAAATCCTATCTCCCTAAAGATGGAGTGGAGCAGGATAAGGCTACAACATTAAATCCTATCTTCTTGAGGTTGCAGTGAAACGAATACCGTGGAATAGAGCAACTAATAAGGTGAAAGGACGGATGGCTGAAAATAAGAAACATCAAAAGTTGAAAATCAGTAGGATCGGACGAAACTGGTCTTTTTTTTCTTTGCTCCATTCTCGTTACACGACAACGAGCAAAGAGGGGCAACTGTAAAAGCTCAATTTCGTCCAGGCCTCGAAACCCAATTCCATTTTTCTTATTATTTTTATTCATTTATTATTATTTTTATAAATATAAATAAATATAAAATAATATTAATTTTATTTTATTATTTATTATTGTATGAATATAAATAAATAAATGTAAAATAATATTAATTTTGTTTTATTATTTATTTATTATTTTATGAATATAGATAAATAAATAAATAAATAAATAAATAACTCAAATAATAAACCCAAAGTCAAAGTCCTCAAATCCTTGAAAATCAGTCCTCAAAGTCCTCTCAAATCTCATTCAAACCCCTCCACTTTTGGTGCCTTTATGGATTTGCCCCAAGCTAGTTTCAAGCAAACTTTGAACTAGTCAAAGTGCTCAACGGGTGGCCGGCCATGGGATTGAGTGGCTGAAATTCATTTTCTAAAAATAGCCTCCAACTCCCATCTATAAATACCCCCTACGCTATCCATTCTAATCACGAATTCACCAACATATTCTCTTCTTTATCTCATTTTCTCTCTAGCTTTTCCCTTCCATTCCTTTGCCGATTTTCCCTCTTGGGAAAGAGTGGTCTTCAGTCTTGGAAATAGCTTTATTGGGTGTTCATCAGAGATCTCGATCTGGGAAGAATCGAGCAAGAAAGACGAAGAACGTGACAGCAGTTCTTGAGAATTGTACTATTAATTGTATTTATTACATTTTTATTCTTTTATTTGTAAGTTATGTGCATATTTATGTTTACATAACATGGTAATTCATTTTTTTTTTAAAATACATAAATTGTTTTTAAAAATCAATGCAATGTCCTTTGTCTCGGGAATTAGAAAAATCATGCCCTAACTCACTGGGTGTCGGTTTTTTTTAACCGGGATAATTGAATATCCTTTTAAAAATTTAAATACGAGATTTTTTTTTGAAAAGTTCATTATTTTTGAATATTCGAATTATTATATCCTAACTTAATAGATGTAACTTTTTCTCGATTTATTCGAAATAACAAGCTTTCTTCGGAAACAAATTTTTTTTTCAAAATAAAATAAATATGACATTCATGCATTTAAGGATCACAATTTAAATTTTTCTCGAGCTTTTAATTTTTAACAAATAAGATTTTTAATAATCGATTAGGTACCAATTTTGGGTATGTAAGGGTGCTAATCCTTCCTTATGCGTAACCGACTCCCGAAATCGTTTTATGATTTCAAAGACCAAACTTATTTTAATGATTTTTTTAAAAAATATCGAAAGGTAACCCAATTATACCTACTTTAAAAATTATTGGTGGCGACTCCATTTTCATTTTCCAAAATATAAATCGAGACTTATTTTTTTTTTCAAAAAATAATTTCGACATTAAATGTAATAATCTCATATTTCTAATTTCCCAATTTATAGTCCTTCTCTGCCTATAATTTCTAATCTTGCACCTACAATTAAAATAGAAAATAGAAACTCCAGTAAGAAGAAATAATTCAAGATATATTTCTATTATATTTTTTTAATTTCGTTTCTAATAAATTTTCAATTTACTGTAATTGTTTTCATATAATTTTTGTAATATCATTTTTTATTTTGTTTTTTTTAATTTGATATTTTAATAATTACATTTCTAATATGCATGTTAATTATTTTTTTATTAATAGGTTTGCGATGGAAGGAGAATAAACTTAAAAAAAAATTCAAAATCGCAATTAAAAGTGAGAAAAAGAATTTGTTTTATGTAAATTGAAAAATCAGTTTGCAAAATTTTTTAATTACCAAATTTGTAAAATAGTTTACAATTTTTTAAACATTATAAAATTTTTTATTCCCTAACTTTTCAAATATATAATATTTTCATTGCAAATCTAGATTCACTATAATTAATCATGTTATTAATACTTATTATATTGTCTTAATCTAAACATATTTGTTTCTAAAATGTATTTTAAGCAATTGTATTAAAGTATTTTGTATATGTTATTAAAATATTTTGCATATTTAATTATAAATGTTGGGAAGTCACTAAAATTTTAGTAAATAATTTAAAAATTATAAATATTACTTTTTAATTATTTATTTAAGTATATAATACGAGATAATTTTGTTATTACCTTATTAATACCCATGTAAAGCATAGATGAAGGCAGTCCAAATTTGAACTAAAATTTAAGTTGAAATTAAAAATAACAATACTTTCGAAATTGTAATATTAATAGAAAAATAAAATAGTTCTCTCTCTACCCCTCTCTCTCTCTCTCTAGGATAATTTTAAAAGAATAATTAAATGTATTAAAATATAGGATAAAATATCATTGAAAAGAAAATATAGTATATTTTAAAATCAATATAATGTTATTGAATTTTATCTGATGAATTATGTTATAAACAATAATTTAATAGTTTATAATATTTATATTATATTAACCATCGGTCTCTGTGACTATATATTATTTAATTATATGTTATCTATAACAATTTATTAAGTGAATATTTTAAAAATTTTATGTTTAAGATAAACAGTTAATTAAAAAACACAAATTTGAAAAAAAAAAGTTAACGTATACATTGAATTTAACTTATATAAATAAATTATTTATTTAATTATATTTAAAAATAAAAAAAGGAAATGTACCACTTGTCACAATATGGAGGTTTGTATACCTTATTATATGTATAAGATTAAAGATAATTACCCTAATTAATTAAAGTGGTTATATAATAATGAATTGTTTTCTAAAAGATGTTTTGACCTTTTGATTAGACTTTTTTATTTGTGAATAAAATAAATATATTTTTTTGGTGATAAGAATAAAATAAATATTATACTTATCAAAAAGACAATTCATATAGAATTAGAACATTCCTAAAATATTAATGTTTATTTTTTATTTCTTTGAATAATACGTCTGTCAGGCGTTATAGTGACAAAGGGATTGGCTTCTACGCACCAATGTAAACCTCCAACTATCCATGGATGAAGTCGTACGTAGCAGCAACAATTTATAATTTAAATACTCATTTTAAAATTAATAAATTCTTTTCCATATTTTATAATTAAATTTAAATAGAAACACTATTTTTATTATTAAATTTTTAATCTGAACCAAGTCAGGTCAACTTAAATTATATTCTACATATACTTGAAAAATAAAACTACACATTACTGGACAGTACGTAATTTCTTTTTATGTTGACAGTCTGTTATAAAATTGGAAGGAAAAGCATTTACATTAAAATAGTTTCTTCTGGTTTTGCAAGTGTTGATGTCGTATTGCAACGCCGTTGGCCAAGTTTGAAGATGCAATGTTAAATGGGAAAAATGTTTTTGGTTTAAATTCAAAAGGTGGAGAAAATAACCCTTTTTTTTTTTTTGTATTTAGTAGCAGAGTTTTGGATAAAACCAACTAACTATCTTCGCATCTAACTTCTTTTTGTTTTTTTTTTTATAAAATACGAATCTAGCTTTTATTATTTTCAACCATGTATATTTTTTTCATTTCAATTTTTTATCAGATCGATTGTTTGAATTGATTAAATGAAAAATCAGTGAATCACTTGAAATCAGGTTAAAAAATTAATTAAATTAATATTTTTTCTATTTTTAAATATATATTTAAAATTTTTATAAAATTTTTAAATAATTTATTTGATTAAACTAAATCATCCTTCTAATTCTTAAAACCTTGATTATGACATTCATTCATTTCTAATATTAATTTGTAACATGCTATGTTTTTTTTTCTATATAAAATGCGAGTTTAATATCATATCTGAATCATAATTTGGTTCAATTGTATATATGATGTTTTGATTTTAATTAAATTTTCACAAATAACCAACACTATTATTAACTTAGCATAATTTTATGTTTACTTATTACGGAAATAATTATAATTGTCTAATGTGAAAATAAGAAAAATTGTTAATTTTTTAAATGTGTATGATTAAATTAAAAATCAAAGCGTTTTTTTTTTGTGTGTGTATAATTACATCAAATTAAAGTTTATATACTAAATTACACATTGAATTGAAAGTGATGAACAATTTTTATATTTATCCGAATATATGTGAGTGAGAGAGAGAGTTAGTGTATGATTCCATCATTTTGGAAATATCTTGTTTTATTCAGATTAAACCCTAGTTGGGCTGTTTCACCCAATCCAGTGTTTGAGAAACATGCATGGCAGATTGCAACTCGGTGAGTGACTCAGTTTCATGTTTGGACTGGTTGGTTAATGGGAAGCTCCACGATATATATCTACCAGTCATTCAAATATCAGCTTCTGATTTGTTTTGTTTTGATTTTCTTTTCTCCGATTATTTGAAACAAACAGTCAGCACATTTAATATAATGTTCACAATTTACCAGTCACAATGGTTAGTTACTATGAACTACGATTATAACGAGTTTTGAAGGTGATATGTTCTCTATCTATGCTATCTCAGTTATGAAATTATTTTTATAGAGGAATAAATATTATTTTTCAAAGTATTTATATATTTTTATATTTTGATAATTTTTTTTATTTCTCAAGGTATCTTACTGAATCGAATCCAGTAACTAACTCTTCGCATTCTGTAGATCCATTAAACTAACAATAGAATCAGTTAAGACAAAAAAATATTATACTCAAAATAATCTTCACATCGAATTTAATCACACATCTTACATAATTGTAATTATTACACATCTTTAAAAAAAGAAGCAATTTAACTCTTTTTAAAAAGTTAATGGTCACATTTAGCTAAAAAAAGAATAAGGGTCAAATTGATAAAATATGTAAATATTGAAAGTTAAATTTAAATTATACCAAAAAGAAGTAATCTAATTTAAGTTTTTGTCTCCATTATCTAATCTAAAAACCCCCGAAAATATTGTGATCTGATTTTCGAATTAAATATGTAAAAATTATATTTCTGAAGGAAAATGTTAAAAAGGTATTAAATAGTTTAAGTGATATTTATAGAATGTAAATTTGATATAAAAAAAAAAAGGGAATTAGAAAAAAAAAGTTCCAAATGATATTTCGGTTTGGTGAGGTGGAAAAAAATTAGAGAGATAAAAAAAATTAAGAATAGAAAAAAAAATAAAGAGAGAATATATATGTATGTATGCATGTTTTCTTTTGAGCATTGTACTTGGTAAAAAAAAAACAGGTAAAGATGAAAAGTACAATAATTTTTTTTTAGTGAATTATAAAAGGAGAATAAAATTTTAAAAGCAACGTGATTGACGCGACTCGAATTCAGATCATATTTGGGACAATGAACATTTTTTATCATTAGACCAGTACACTGTGTTCAAAATAAAATTATTTTACACTCATTCCTTGAAAGTTATGAGAGGAAACAAAATAAATTTTTTTAAATGGATAACATTGTATTTAACTCAATTGGCATTGTTGTTATTGCAACAATTTATGAATTATATATTTAAGTGCATTTAAACGTGTAATATTTTTCAATGCCAGGAGCTAGTTTATGGGTATTATAGGAATAGCTTAAGCCTCTTTTGGCCCCTAACTATAGCTAAATTATCACTTTGATATATGTACAATTTTATTTTATCAGTTTCATCCTTGTACTATCATTTTGTATACTCTATTACCTCAATCCAAATTACCGTTATAAAAAACTACTAATTTTTGTGACTATCATTTTGTAACCAATAACAAACTGTCACGTGTAAAGAAAAAGTAAAAAATATAGTTAAAACATTTTAAAAACATTAAAAAGTTTAAAAATCCATAAAACATCATTAAAAACCCCAAAGGTCTTTTTTTAAAATAAAAACCCCAAAAGTCTTAAAACTTGGAGAGAAAAAAAGAACTAAAAAAATTCATAATCTATTTTTGGAAATTATAAAAATATTTATAAATTAACAAAAAATAAGTTATGTCGATTTAACGAAAAAAGTTTACTTAAATGTTGAAAATATACATTTCAAAAATAAAGAAAATAGAAATGATCAATAGAATGAAGGGACTAAATCTAGAAAAATACATTCCAAACAATTTTACTTAATACATATTAGTAAATTATTATTTTTAGCTAAGAATACATTAGATAGTAATCCATTTTGAAAAAAAAAACAAAAATTGTTATAATAAATGCCGATAATGGTAATAGAACAATCGCAAAGCAATAAGAAAAAAATACACATTTTAAGTGGAAGACCCTTTTAAAAAAATCACGGGCAGAGGAAGAGAAATACACTAATGTTGAAAATCAAATGATACAAGAGAAATTTCGATTACATCTATTTAAAGGTTGAAAAATCTTATTCTAATTAATATCAAATAGAAAAAAATGTAGTTCTATACAGATTCTACTTAAGGGGTATGTTCTGTACCGCGGGGGCTCCACCCCCACATCCTTAGGCCTTTAGCCTCAATATTTTATCCTCACAAATCTCCTTATTTTGATACTATATTTTATTTTCTTAACAAATGATGAGATTCTGATCATACAAAAATAAAATATGCAAATTCTAGAGTGCGAGGTTATCAGTTGGGAAGGTTTTAACTTTGAAATGTTATGAGGATGTAGCCATTAAAAATGATAAAGTATCTGGAACTTCAAAAAAAAAATTAAAAATTTCATAAACTTTTTAAAAAATTGTTTGTTTCGAATTTTATGCCTTTCTAAAGAAAAAATTTAGAATTTTATGGAATTGTTTTAGAATTTTTGTATTTTTTTGGAACATTTAGGATTTTTTTTGTAATTTTCTTTTATATTTTTAAGGAACATGTAGCATCATTTGATTGGAGATGAGTATATAATAAAAAAACATAAATGGGTAACATGACAGACAGAAGGAACAGTATAAGAGCAAATTGATAAAAAAAATTACATTTGTATTAAAGTGATAATTTAACTATAATATATTGGTAAAAAATGAACTTTTAAATAAAGGTTTTTCCCTCATTTGTAATCATTTCATATAATTTTATTATATCCTCATTCATAATAATTGAATATTACTAGGAGCATTTACTCAAACACTTTGTGAGCGTTGCTGTCTTGTGGTTTTTCTGTTTTCCTATTGCATTTTTGTCTTTGAGTTGTTTCTGTTTTATTTTCGATATCTTAAAAAATTTCTATTGAGAATTCTCACTTTGCGAAGATTAGGATGACTTAGACAAATTTAAAATAAAGAAATTATCTGAAGCCGCACGGATTATGAGATTAAAGTTTTAACCTCGTGACATTAATACATAGAGCAAAAATCCTAGCTTACTCTATCATAAGCTTTATACATATCAACTTTCAAACACCCAATATACCTTTACCTTATCTGTTCCCAAAAATTGTCTGCAGCAACTCAATCCTTAATATAATATTATTTCCGGAAATAAAAGCATTTGATCTCCCAACACTTGACGCCTTGTTCTTACATTCCCAGAAAGTGTTGTATTCCATTGTCTTAAATTTTCCTTTGCAATCTAAAGTTTAGACGTCAAAAAATAGACCGGTGATCCCAATAGTGTAGCTTCCCATGATTGCGGATATGTGTCCAATATTATTGCAAGTGGCGAATGGTAATGTGTGTAATGACATTGAACCACGGTCCGAGACAGTAATATGTAAATATTTATGAGTGCTATATTTTGGAATTCATATTATTAATAAATCCCCAATGTAGTCATTCTCAAACTGCCTCTTCTCTTCTCTGCTCTTCTCTTCTCCGGCTCTATTATTCGTCCACGTAAAATGCTGCCCCTTATTCTCAATCTCCCCCACAACAATCCTTCTACGAATCCTTGGGTCCCTGTATTTCAAAAGGATATTTTATCCTCTTTTAAGTGTAGCATTTGGTTGAACTATCCAATCAAAATCCACCACATTAATTGCTGGGTAACTGAAGTAATCGGAAGCGTATTTTTCTTTTAACATAGTTTTAAATTAATTCACTATATATAATATAGCATTATTTTAACAATTAATATAGCATATTTAATCTCTACTATTTTTGCATATCAATTCAAATACAACTCATACATTTCACATACGCACACAACTAATTATCACGCATACTGTGCTTCAGGTTGATCTCATGTCTTGAAAAATGAGATGAATATCTCTTTTTTTTTTTGATATTTTACATGTTTGTTTTACCATCTATATTTAGGGTTCTTAATTGTTTATCTCAACAATAATAATAAATTAATCACATTTATTTAGACACCTTATTATTATTTATTTTTTTGTTTAATAATATTTTTCAATCTCCATTTTTAATTGAAAATGAAAAGCCCATAAACACCAACTAAACATAACTTTTATATTTTATGCATTTATACCTCATTCTTATTTTTAAAATATTTAATAAAAATTAAAGTAAATGTAAATTAAAATTAAAAGATAGTTAAACCCTAAATGTTTTAAAAGATTAAATATGATAGATTTTGGTGACGGATTCTTTCGCAACGGCAAAAGGCAATTTATTTCAATGTAAATGGAATCAACAATTTTGTGCAACTAAAGAATATATATTTTTAATTTAATTCTTTTCAAAAAAAATTCATATGAGTATAGTATCCCCGATTTTAATTTTTGCTTTTTAATACAATATTGAGAATTATTTATAACTACTCTCGACCCTTAAATAAGAAAATAATACGTTTCAACGTACTCGAATCTACGCTCTCCTATATGACAACAATATCGATATCAATTGAGATAAGATTCAATTGACAAAAATATTCTTTTTAAGCGTGAATCAATGATAATCTTAATTATCGTTGCATTCTCTTCTTAAGCAAAACTTAATCATTAGAGTAATTAATGCTATAGATGGTAAACAACAATGCTGTAAAAAAGAATTAAATACCTCCCTTAGTTACTTTTTTTAGGACAATTAGTTACCTTTTCCTGTTGCGTTATGTTTGTGTATCTAATTATCTTATAATCATGTGTGAAGTATTTTCTTTTAATTTGTAAATTTTAATTTTTAATAAATTATATTATATTCATATTATTTTCTTTATATATTATGTTGTATTTTATTTTATGTTATATTTTCGAAGGCGAAGCGAAGGGTTATTAAGAGCTTTTGACTCTTCTTTCGAATTCTATAACAATAGATCTGGAAATAGGAATTTGAAATTTGGATTTTATTTGCGATATAAATTACTAAATTAATTGAGATTTTATATATTTGAAAATTATATAAACATCAATTTGTTAATTTTAGAAAATATTTTAAGAATTTTAAATTAACAACTAAATAGGTATCTAACAAATTTATAAATTTGAGCAATAAATGTATTTTTATATATGTTTTATTATACAAATTGTAATTTTTTTAAAAATTCAAATTCAAAATTTGGAACCCAAGTTTCCAAACACTACTTAAACTTAAAATTTACATTTTTAAATTAAAAAATGTAAAATTTTATTTTAATCCCTCTAAAAATTTATAATTTAATCATTTATAGCTTCGCCTTAGATATTAAATACTTATCAGTAAAGGATTGTCCAGCTTCTATTGTAAATATAGAGTTAATTAAGCCACATCAGCATGATTAGTTGACATCTTATAAGAAAGAAATAGATTAAGGCAATTTGTGTATTTGTATGTAATTAATAAGCGTCATGTCCACACTAGTTTTTATAAATTTCGATCATATTATGATTCCAAAAGTACAGCTAAATGGATAATGCATCCCACTGACAATATAAATCAAATGAGATGAGAAACGTTAATTTTGTAGGTGCGAAAGAGACACATACTGAATGGTAAACAGATTCAGCTGATAGCCTGTTTGATAATCAAACACATTATCCTAATGCACCAATCCAAATGCCTCTTCAATACATTGCTACAATATACCTATTGCCAGTGACTTGAATCAGACCGTTTAATAGTGACCCACCTAAATCCTTAAAACCACCAGTCCAAGTCAACCCACACCCTACCCCCACTATACACCCTCCTATATCTACGCCCCCCATGTGCTTTCCAATGCCCCTCCCTCCTTCATATTTTCTTTCCCCGTGTTTGGTTGCACAGAAAGTGAGAGAAACTTTTACTTTTTTTTTTTTTTTTTTGGATTTTGAAACTCCGATGAGAAAACCTTGCTGTGATAAACAAGGCACCAACAAGGGAGCCTGGTCCAAGCAAGAAGATCAAAAGCTCATTGATTATATACGTATTCATGGTGAAGGCTGTTGGCGTTCCCTCCCCAAAGCTGCAGGTTCTTTTCTTTCTTTTTTCTTTTGGTAACACCCTACTTGGGTTCTTAATTTTATTTCACTGACTTTGTGACCATGAAAATCACCAGGTTTGCACCGTTGCGGTAAAAGTTGCAGGCTGAGATGGATAAATTACTTAAGACCAGATATCAAACGTGGTAACTTTGCTCAAGACGAAGAGGACTTAATTATCAAGCTCCATGCTCTCCTTGGTAACCGGTATGTTTCGTTTCCAAAACACAACATTTACGCATATGATAAGACTATAATGCATTGCACTAATGGAGAGGGTTTTTGAAATATTAGGAGTTGAATGTTTATTTTTTTTGTGTGTGTTTTGGGGTGTTAGGTGGTCACTGATAGCTGGTAGATTACCAGGAAGAACAGATAATGAAGTGAAGAACTATTGGAATTCCCATATAAAGAGAAAGCTAATGAAGATGGGGATCGATCCTAATAACCATAAGTTGAACCAATATCCTCATCATGTTGTTCCCCTTAACCCCACCACCACCAACTCCATGGATGTGGCATGTAAGCTTAGAGGGTGTTCAACAGACAATGATGATGGGGTCTCAGATGCTGCAAGTTATCTCGAAGACGAAACACCGCCCACTGGTATATCCAACTTGGACCTTGATCTCACAATTGCTTTTCCTTCGAGTCCTATCAAGAATATTATTAAAGAAAGCCAGCAGAAAATAGCATCTATTGTAACAAATGATGAAGAAGAACAATATACAGCCCCTACCCTTCTTCTTTTTAGATGAGACAAAAAAAACGAGCCTACACATGTGGAGATTCGTGCAAAAAACCTAAAGGGTCACGCAGCCAACATGCATGCCATTGTCAAATTCTTTTGGATGATGGATTGAAACCATATGCATGTCCACTGGGAGGAGGAAGATAAGCTAAAACTGTATTATTGTGTATAAATTTGGTAGAAAGAAAGATTTCAACTTAAGAATTAGGATCAAATAACTGAATGAATGAAAGAATTGCAGATAAGTTGTTTGGAGGCGTTCAATCAACTTATCTGCAATTAATTTGGTGGAGCTGATGTAGGATGATGAGTTCATCGTACATGAACTGAACCTTTGATATTTCAGGCTTTAATTGTCTGTTTATATGCGTAAAGATATTCTTCAATGTCAGATCAGCTAAAATGAATGTGTGGAATGGAGTTGTCGATTTTCACATGTACAAATATAACACGAGAAATACGACCTGAAACACTTTATGATAAAAACATGATATCAATTTATTTAACCTAAATTACTATCCTGTCAATACACATCTAAAATACCTTCACCTCATATACATGAATTACCATATTGGATGTGGGAAATCTAACTTTGATACTGATATATAAATATTTGTGAATATATTACTGTTTTATGTTAAGAATCTGAAGCAAACTTAGCAATGAGATCTAAGGGATTATGGTCAATTGGTAAAAATATTGTAAAAATGAATGTTGTAAAAATATTAGTTTTAGGTTTTCAAAATTTTACAAAAATTATCGTACACTCTCTCTTTTTTGCCGATTTTACATTATTTTTAGTTTTTAATTTTAAAATTATGCAGTGAAATTTTACTTTACTTTAAAAATTTTATTTTAAATTATGTCACATAAGATTTTATGTGTCATTTAATAGTTAAATTTAATGGTTTCAATAATTGAAGAACCTGATTGATATAACATCAATAGTTTAGGGATGTAAATAGAACGTTTTGAAGTTTAGAGATAAATTTAGAAGGAAGGTTATAAGTTAAGGATACTTACTGTAATTAACTCAATTTATTACATATTTAATTAACCAACACTATATAAATTATATATAAATAATGTTCAAATTTTATATATTATTAATGACACAAATAATATCATTTTATCGTTGAAATTATTTTTAAAAAATATCAAAAACATTACATGAACATGATCAAGGAAATATATACAAAACCTTTATTTTTAAAATTACAAATAGCAATAACTAAAAATAGGGTATGTTGGCTGCTATTGTGTCCCTCTCATAGATGTTGGAAGGTTTGAATAACCAAGGTTTTGAAAATGGAGTTTGACCTTTCTTAGCAGCAATGGAGCATGGAAAAGGGGCATTTGATTTCATTCCACTCATCATGAAGGAGGTTAGGTCTTGTAGTAAGTAAATTCCATTTTCACATGCACTCTCAAACCACTCCACTACTATAATATTCTTCCATAAAACCTTAAAGTAATCTTTACTTTCTATTTCTATCCAAAAAAATCTATGTCCCATTTTTTTTTGGGTACATTATGTCCCAATTTTGGGTGAATGTTTTATAGATTTTTGTAAAGTAATATGAATTTGTTTTAAAGAGGAGTGTATTAAATGATTTAATCGGTTGTTGGTTTAGTCTTAGTTTGATTGATATTTTTGTTGTTTTAATTTGAAGAACGTGAGTTCAAACGCGATTAAATATTATCATTTTAGGAATCAAGGGATTATGTTTAGTTTAGACCTATTGAACCATAAGTGGTAGGGTTGAGTAGAAAAAATTGATCAAATCAAAAATCGACCCGAACCAAAGTATTTGAACGGTTTATGAAATGTAAATTCAAAAATTACGATTATCCGAAGCCGAATTGATTTTTTTATTTAATATATAATTAATTTTAATTTTTATAATATAAAAATAAATATTTTATATTTGAAATAGTGAAAATAATCAAAGGTTCTTGAAATTTATTGTTTTTAAAAATATCCATGAAAAAGACCTTGAAAATTTTGTCAAATAATATTAAAAAACCATAAAATAAAGCTTATTTTATCAAAGAACTGAATTATGATTGTCGAAACGTTTTTGAAACGCATCCCGACTTTTAATTTTTTAAATCGAAAATGGGAGTCGCCACCAATCATTTTTATTTGGTGTAATTGGAGCACTTTAAAGCGTTTAAATTTGTTTTAACAAAAGTTTTGGTCTTCGAAATCCAGAAAAACAGGTTCGGGAGTCGGTTACATGTGAGGAAGGATTAACACCCTCACACGCCCTAAATTGGTACCAAATCGATATTTTAGGGTCGTAATTGTCAAAAGTTTGAAAACTCGAGGATGAATGAAGATGTGATCCTTCCGTGCATAAACAAGATGCTTTGATGTCATTTAAAAATTGAATTTTATGGAGGAAGCTCATTTATTTCTAATTAATCGAAAAAAATCATGTCCAATAAGTTAGGGCACAATATTTTCGAAGTTTCGAAATTAAAAGATATTTTGAAAAATTTGAAAGAGGATACTCGATTGTGCAAATTTTCCGAAAAATCACACTCAACACGTCAGAGCACAATTCTTCGAAGTTTTCACACAAAAAGATATTGTCTCGGTTTTAAAAATAATTCATACAATAAAACAATGTACAATTTATTTTCTTGAAGTATTTTTTGTTACAAAAGTAAAACAAATATGTGTTCAATTTGCAATTATAATGGTAAGATAGGTAAATACACGTGTGCAGAGTGGGTCTAATAAATATAATTGTCGAAACCATTTTAAAAAAAAACAAAAATAAGTCTCGATTTATATTTTAGAAAATAAAAATGGAGTCGCCACCAATAATTTTTTTAAACAGGTGTAATTGGGTCACCTTTCGAGATTTTTAAAAAAAATTATTAAAATAATTTTGGTCTTTGAAACCATAAAACGAGTTCGGGAATCGGTTACGCATAAGGAAAGATTAGCACCTTTATACGCCCAAAATTGATACCTAATCGATTACTCAAAATCTTATTTGTTGAAAATTAAAAATTCAAAAAAAAATTTAAATTGCGATCCTTAAATGCATGAATGTCAAATTTATTTTATTTTAAAATAAGTTTTGTTTCCGAAGAAAGCTTGTTATTTCGAGTTAATCGAGAAAAAGTCACATCCAGTAAGTTAGGACATAACAATTCGAATATTCGAAAATGACAAGCTTTCACAAAAAAAAACTCATATTTAAAACTTAAAAGGATGTTCAATTATCTCGATTTGGTACTAATTTAGGGCGTGTGAGGGTGTTAGGACATGATTTTTCAAATTTTTGAGACAAAAGACATTGCCTTAATTTATTAAAACAATTTGTATATATATATTTTTTAAAAATCAAATTTACATGTCATGCAAAAGTGTAAACAAGATTTACAAGTATACATAAATAAAAAAAATACATACATAAAATATAATAAAATGAAGTAATATACATATGCATATATGGAAGAAAAAAAGAGAAAAGAATTACATTAAAACGGGGTTAAATTTTAATTTTTGAAAACTTTAGGGGGGTCAAAAAATGATTTTAAAATAAATCAGGTCTTCATAGATGATAAATCCAAAAAATGACACATGACAGTTTTTGAGATATTTTAGAGTTAGAGACTTAATTGAAAGCTACACGAAATTATAGAGATAAATTAAAAATAACAAAAAAAATTAATTGAAGCAATTAAAAGAAAAAGGGGACTTAATGAGAAATTAACCCCATTTAAAAAAAAAGGACAATTGCCATGCCCTATGCACTGCCATTTCACGTGGGTGGAATGGCTTTTCATCCATTTTTCTTTCTTTTTCAAATTAAATTCAATTTTCTCCCTTTTTCCTTCAAAATCAAATGGCTTTTCATTCATTGTTCTTTCTTTTTCAAATCAAATTCAATTTTCTCCTTTTCTCCTTCAAAATCAAAGCAACACTATGCCCTGTTCGTGCTCCTCAACACCAGCCAACGGACCCTCTTTCTTTTTGTGTTTTTTTTCTTCTAAAGCAAATTAGATTTAAAGCTATAATTTACCTAAAAAAAATTCTCAAAAAAATTTTGAACTACCCGATCTTTTGAATCCTTAGAAACTCTATTTCCTCCCATTTGCAACCATAACAACGACGAACGGCAACCATGGGTAAGTCTAGCTTCGATTTTCCTCTTTCATAATATTTATTTAATATGTATTTGCAAGTAACAAAAAATACATACATATATATATATATATATATAAATACATGAAATAAAATAATCAAGTAGGCATAAACAAGTAATGTTAGTATATCTTAAAGAAAATACAATCTCTCTACTATTGTATTTAAAAAAATCGAAAAGATCTCAGTTTTTCTCGTACTTTTGTAAGCTCTTAGTGTTTCTTTCGTATCTCTCCCTCTGTATATATATTTTTTTGTGAAAAATTACATTTACATTGTCGAAACCACCTCGGAAATGAGGCTTCGAAAAATGTTTTTTTAAAATTTGGAAAAAAGGGAAAAAATGGGGGAGTCGCCACTAATCTTTTATTTTGAGTGTGATTGGATCACCACAAAACGTTAAAAACGTTTTAAAAAGTTGGTCTTCGAAATCCAGAGAAACAGGTTCGGGAGTCGGTTACGCAGGAGGAAGGATTAGCACCCTCATACGCCCAAAATTGGTACCACATGATTATTTTCGAGTCTTGTTTTATGAAAACAATGAAAACTCGAGTAAAGTTTAAAATACGATGTTTATTTTAGAAGGCTTTATGTAATTTCAAAGGAAATCTTTTTAAGAAAATTCGTCCCTGTGTTTCGATCCTTTATGAGAACTAGAAGTCATGTCCAACACATTAGGTCATTATATTCTCGGAGTTTCAAAATTGAAGGACGTTTCGAGAAATTTTGAAGAGAGCATTTTATCACGTGAATTATACGAAGATCACACCCAACACGTTAGGGCATGGTGTTTCGAGGTCTTCACACGAAAGGACATTATTTTTTGTCTTAAAATCCTTTGTATATAGATATATAAAATTGAAGGATGTTTTGAAAACTTTTGAAAAGGATATCTGATTTGCATGAATTACGAAAATCACACTCAGCACGGTAGACACGATTTCTCGAGGTTTTCACACGAAAGGACATTGCCTCGTTTTGTTTCAAAATCACTCGTGATATATAGATATATATTTTGAGAACTTGAAAATTTCGTATTGAATTTAAAATGCAACCCTCGGACACGTAGTTTAAAAGATTCAAATATGGAATACCCGTTTACTTCGATTTTCGCGGAGAATTAAAATTGTGACCAACACGTTAAGACACGATGTTCTCGGAATCTCGGAGTTAACAGGTATAAAAATCCCAAAAGAGGATATTCGACGCGTGTGAGTTATATGAAAAATCACACCCGACACGTTAGGGCATGATTTCCCGAAGCTTTCACACGAGAGGAACATTGCCTTGTCTTTAAAAAATATTTTGAAAATGAACATGTAAGTTTAAGATATCAAATAGCAATTAATAAGAGAAGTTAAATACAAAGCAAGATAATAAGCAAATAAATAGTATGCAAAAATGTAAAATGCAGGTGCATAATAATTAAAATAAATTCAAATATTGATGAGGAAGAAAAACGATGCAATCGGGATTGAAAACGGGACCTTTAGATACACGAGGGCATAATGGTAATTTTTGGCTCTCGGAGGGCAAAAAATGTAATTTCGAGAAAATTCAGGGTTAAAAATAGAATTTTAGAAAGTTTGAGGGTAAAACGGTATTTTTGGTGAAATCAAGGTTAAAAATGGAATTTTGGAAAGTTTAGGGGTAAAATGGTAATTTTGGGTGAAATCGAGGTTAAAAATGAAATTTTGGAAAGTTTAGGGGTAAAATGATAATTTTTGGAAGTTTTGAGGTTAAAATGGAATTTTGGAAAGTTTAAGGGTAAAATGGAATTTTGGATGAAATTAGGGTTAAAATGGAATTTTGGAAAGTTTAGGGGTAAACGGTAATTTTTGGGAGTTTCGGGGTCAAAATGGAATTTTGGAAAGTTTATGGGTAAAATGGTAATTTTTGGAAGTTTTAGGGTCAAAAATGTAATTTTGGAAAGTTTAGGGACTAGAGAGCAATAAAACCAAAAAATGGGTGACACGTGGCAGTCCCACAAGCATCCAGAAGTTAAAGGACTAATTTATAAATCTTGAAAAATTCCTGAGCCAATTGTGTAATTAAACAAAAATTGATTTAGGGGTTAAATTAAAACAAATTAAAAATAAGAGGGACAAATTGCATAAATAAGCCATAACAATGACACGTGGCAGCCTTTGGTACGTTCAAAATGTCAAAGGACTAAATTGAAAAGTGAATAAAATTACTGGGCCAAATTAAAAATAATTAAAAGTACAAAAAGGATCAAATTGAAACAATCAAAAAATGCGAAAGGATCGATTGCAGAAATAACCCATTTTCGAAAAACAAGCGGATCCTCTGAGCCGGGTCGAGTCGGCTCGGACGATACATGGGTAGAGTGTTGAAACGACGCTGTTTTAGGGCTTAAAAGCCTAGGCCAAAACGGTGCCGTTTTGGTCCACCATAAAAGCCCCCCAAAGCCCCTTTTTTGTTTATTTTTCATTTCATTTTAAAAAAAAAACTCAAAAACTCTCACACACCCTCTCTCAATCTCCATGGCTGGCCTCTCCTCCAGTCGGTGCGCCATCGACGGTCCCACGCGCGTCGCCGGCCACGCGTTGTACCGGTCGTGCTCACGAGTGCCGCGAGCCTGCCTTCGTCGACACGCGCATCCTCCGTCGCTGCCACGCGCCGCCGAGGTAAGGTTTCTCCTTTCATTTTTCTTTCTTTGTCATCGTTTTTCTTTTTGTTCTTTATTCTTTTGAAAACAACAGACCCCAGATCTAGCTTTGAATCCAAATCTGGGACTTTAATCCTTTCTTATTCTTCCATTTTTGTTTCATTTAAAATCCATCTCTTTCGTTCATTTTCATTTGTTTATTTATTATTTTTTTTAAATTGATTTTTATGCTTTGAAAACTAGTCTCTGTTTCGAAATTTGTTTTAGATATTGATTTAAAGTTGTTTCATGTTCTTTGTTTCTCGGTTTGGCACACGAACAGACGGCGGCAACGTCTGGGGTTGCGAGACCCGCGGCGGCTCCGGGAACTTCAGCATAGGGCTCAGGTGATAGTAGGTTCAACAGAGGATAAGTCCCCGACCCTTCGACTATCCCTTTTTTATTTTATTTATTCAATTATTAATAAAAAAATAATATCATAATTAATACTGTATTTATTACTAATAGTTATTAATGTTAAAAAGATTATTAATATTATTAATGATACTTAATATGATAGCTAATATTTAATATTAATATATTAATGTTAATGATGTTCATTAATATAATAAAAATAACTAATAATGGGGATATTAAAACAATGTATTAATGAAATTAGAAACTGATGAGTTTGTATATGCAATCATAAATGCTGAGAACAATGCATTGAAGGATACTTGAATAATTTAGTGTTTGGGTACTGTGAATCTGGCTTGTATTCTACTCTTGTGTCTGAGAGCTATTCGAATACCCCTATTTGATATTAGCTTCTTTTGTTTGAGGATCAGGAATTGTATGTTGATTTTTCAAGCAAAGGTTTTTTCCTTTTTTAGAATCGGGTTCTGTATGTATTGATTTTCAGAAAAAGTTTGTCCATTGATTTTTCAAGAGCTGGGTTCATCCCTTATTTACAGAATTGAATTTGGCTTTTATAGCCAAATATACAGTGATTTCAATTTGTTTTTCTCACTTAAATGCTAGTCTTGTTCTTCCTTTTTCCTTTGCAGGCACAATGGTAGTGGTGGCTATGGCAGTCGGCGTTGCAGTGCCAGAAGCAAGTTGAAGTAGTGGCTGACGATGGTGACGTGGCGCGTTGTGGTTGGCTGAAGGTGGAGGTGATTTGTGCAACTTGCATCAGATCAGGCTTCTCTTGGTTTCTTTTTGTAATTGGGCCCCCTAATTTGGGCTTTGAATTTGGGTCTGTTTTGTAATTGGACTCTAATTTGAGCTTCTGTAATTAGACATTGTAATTGGACTTTCCATTTGGGTTTTTAATATTGATTTAAATTTTAATTAAATTTAGATTTAAAGCAATAAATTTAAATTTAATAATAAATTTAAATCTATTTAAACCCAAAAGTTTAATCCAATCATTCAGGCCTGGTCGAAATTGGGCTTCAACATACATCTACTGTATTTATAACACATTTTTTACACCTAATTTCTGAATTTTTCGGTGACGTGCGCGAGGTGGGGTTCGGATCCGGCGAAATCGGCGACGACGACGACGGTGGCGGCGTGGGTGAGCTGGCGACGGTGGCGGCTGGACAATAGAGAATGCTAGGGTTTGTTTAGTTTTTTTAAGGTTTGTGAAATTAGGTTTGTTTGGGTAGTTTGTTTTAAAAAAAGGTATTGGGCTTGTAATATATTTGCGTTATTTTGTATTGGACATTTTAATTTAGTTTAGGCTTAAGTTTGGGTTGGGTGTATTTGGGCTTTGGTTTATGAAATTGGGTTTTAATTCTATTATTTCTTTATTTGTTTATTTATTTAATAAATAAATAATAAATTTGGGTTGTAGAGGCCCGGACAAATTGAGCTTCTACAGCTGCCCCTCTTTGCTCGTTGCTATGTAACAAGAACAGAGCAAAGACTAAAAAATTGACCAACTTTGTCCGGTCCCACTGGATTTGGCCTCTTTAGCCCTTCTTCGAGTAGCTTACCCTTCACTTCATTGGACGTTCAAACTCATTGCATCTGCTTCTCCACAACTTTAAGAAGGTAGGATTTAGTGTTGCGATTTCGCCTTGCCTTAAGTAGATTCCAAAGAAACAAAATTTGCTACTATAGCTTCACTCAATTCCACTTGCAACTTCAAGGAGGTTGAGGTTCACCATCATAGTCTTTGATTCAATCTACTATCACTTTAAGGATTTGGTGCTCGTAATTTTATCTTTCGGTCTACTTCTCTGTATCTTTAATGAAGATTGATAATCTGCCCCTCTATTACTTTAGGGGTATAAGATTTGCTTTTGTAGCTTCAATCTGCCCCTCTGTAACTTTAGGGGTAAAAGATTGGATTGTTTAAATCTACCCTAAAGTCAGGGTAAAAGATTGGATTTTTTCAATCTACCCTATGATCGGGGTAAAAGATCGGATGGTCTTCAATCTTGCCCTTTAATTAGGGTAAAATATTGGATTTCTTCAATCTGCCCCATGATCGGGGTAAAAGATCGGATGGTCTTCAATCTTACCCTCTGGTTAGGGTAAAAGATTGGATTTCTTCGGTTAGGATAAAAAATTAGATTTCTTCAATTTGCCCCATGATCGGGGTAAAAGATCCGATGGTCTTCAATCTTGCCCTCTGGTTAGGGTAAAAGATTGGATTTCTTTCATCTGCCCCATGGTCGGGGTAAGAGATTGGAGGTTGTCACTTCACTTCATTTCAGCTTCAAGAGTATAAGATTCATCCTTGTGACTTCAATCTTCTCCTCTACAGCTTTAAGTGAATGAGATTTACTATTACAGCTTCATTTTGCCCCTCTACAGCTTTAGGTGTGTCGAAACCACCTCGAGAACGGGGCTTCGAAAAAAAATCATTTTAAGTATTTTTGGAATAAAAGGGAAGTGAGAGTCGCCACCAATCTTTTATTAGGTGTGATTGGATCACCATAAAACGTTTAAAACGTTTTTAAAAAAAAGTGGGTCTTCGAAATTCAGAGAAACAGGTTCGGGAGTCGGTTACGCACGAGGAAGGATTAGCACCCTCATACGCCCAAAAATTGGTACCACATGATTATTTTCGAGTCTTATTTTATGAAAACAATGAAAACTCGAGTAAAATTTAAAATACGATGTTTATTTTAGACGGCTTCGTATAATTTCAAAGGAAAACTTTTAAGAAGAATTCGTCCTCGTGTTTCGATCCTCTATGAGAATTAGAAGTCGTGTCCAACACATTAGGGCACTAAATTCTCGGAGTTTCAAAACTGCGGGATGTTTGGAGACATTTTAAAGAGAGTGTTCTATCATATGAACTATACGAAAATCACACCCAACACGTTAGGGCACGATATTTCGAGATCTTCACATGAAAGAACATTGTTTCTTCTTTTGGTTATAAAGCCACTTTGTATATAATTATTAGATTGAAGAGTATTTTGAAAACTTTTGAAAAGGATATCCGATTCGCATGAATTACGAAAATCACACTTAACACGTTAAAGTGCGATTCTTCGAAGTTCTCACACGAAAGGACATTGCCTCGTTTTTAAAATTATTTGTGATATAGATATATTTTTTGAGAATTTGAAAATTTTGTATTGAATTTAAAATGTAATCCTCGGACACATAGTTTAAAAGATTCAAATATAGAATACCCGTTTACTTTGACTTTCGCGGAGAATTAAAATCGTGACCAACATGTTAGGACACGATATTTTCGGAATCTTGGGGTTAATGGGTATAAAAATCTTAAAAAAGGATATTCGACGCGTGTGAGTTATACAAAAAATCACACCCGACACGTTAGGGCATGATTTTTCGAAGCTTTCACACGAGAGAAATATTGCCTCGTCTTTGAAGATATTTTAAAAATGAGCGTGTAAGTTTAAAATATCGAATAGCAATTAATAAGAGAAATTAAATACGAAGCAAGATAATAACCAGATAAATAGAATGCAAAAATGTAAAATGCAAATGTATAATGATTAAAATAAATGCAAGTATTTAAGGAAGAGGAAAAACGATGCGATCGGGATCGAAAATGGGACCTTTGGATGCACGGGGGCGAAATGGTAATTTTTGACTTTTAGGGGTAAAATGGCAATTTTTGTGGAATTGGGGTTAAAAATGGAATTTTGGAAAGTTCGGGGGTAAAATGGTAACTTTTGGTGAAATTGGGGTTAAAAATGAGATTTTAGAAAGTTTAGGGGTAAATGGTAATTTTTGGTGAAATCGAGGTTAAAATGGGATTTTGGAAAGTTTGAGGGTAAAACGGTAATTTTTGGTGAAATCAGGGTTAAAAATGGGATCTTGGAAAGTTTTGGGGTAAAACGGTAATTTTTGGTGAAATCGGGGTTAAAAATGGGATTTTAGAAAGTTCGGGGGTAAAAATATAATTTCTGAACAGTTTAGGGACATATAAAACAATAAAACCAAAAAAAGGATGATACGTGGCAGTCCCTACAGGCATCCAGAAGTCAAAGGACTAATTTGTGAATCTTGAAAAATTCCTGGGCCAATTGTGAAATTAAACAGAAGTTGATTTAAGGACCAAATTAAAACAATTTAAAAATAAAAAGGATCAAATACATAAATAAGCCAAAATAGTGACATGTGGCGGCTTTTGGTGAATTCAAAATGTCAATGGATTAAATTGAAAAGTAATAAAAATTATCGAGGTAATTTATAAATAATTAAAAGTACAAAAAAGTCGAAATTATAAATTAAGAAAAACGTTGAGGGACCAAAGGGGATATTTTCCCATTGATAAAAAAAATCTGATTTCTCCATGCCAAAACGACACAGCACAAAGGGGTGGGTTCTTAAGTCCAATTTCTAAAAAAAAACGTTATTTTTATTCATTTGTTTTTTTTAAAAAAAAGCTTTCTTTTCTTCCTTCTTTCTCTCTTCTTCTCAAAAGACACCCCTTTTTCTCTCTTCCATCCATGGCCGGCCACCACAACCTCGTCGCCGGTCGGTCCCTCCACCATCACTACCGTTGTGTGCTTTCGTCACCTCCGTCTTCGCACCGTCATAGGTAAGTGAAAAGCTTCGTTCTTTTTCTTTTTTATTTGTTCTTTGAAAACCAATCTTTCATTTTTATTACCTTCTTTCCTTTTTTTGAAAACAACAAACCTCAAATCTGACTTTGAATCCAAGATCTGAGACTTTTAATCCCTTTCCTTCCTTATTTAAAGCCATTATTTTGGAAAAACAAAGGAACTGATTTGTGCTCCTCGAATACCCGATTATGCTTCACATTCCTGTACTCCTGATTTTTTTTAAAACGTTTTCCATCTCATTTTGTTCAAGTCAGTTTCAATGTTATTACAGGTGTTTGAATGACGACGAAGGTGGTGGCTCCGACGACGGCAACGGCGATCAAGAGAAGTGCCTTTTCACTTTCTTTTTCTTTTATATTAGACTTTTTTTAATATTAATTATTAATTATCAATTAATGCTGCCATTATCATCATGTTTATTAAAAAGTAGCAATTAATATTATTAGTGTTATCTATCAAAAAAAGTTAATATTATGATTAATATTAATATTGATATTGCTCATTAATGCAGTAAATGAGAATAAATATTGACAGAGATGTTAAAAAAGGTATTAATGTATTTAGAAATCAATGGGTTTGAACATGTAATCATAAATGCTGAGAATAGTGCATTGAAGGATACCTGAATAACTTAGTGTTTGGGTATTGTGAACCTGACTTGTATCCTTTTCTTGTGTTTGGAAGCCGTTCGAATACCTCTGTTTGATGTTAACTGCTTCTTTTTTTTGTCAAATGTTTTGAAAGTCTTACTTTGTATTAATTGGTAAATTTTGAAAAACAAAAGAAGTTTGAATCTGGGATTCGTAACCCCCTCCCCCCTTACAATTGTTTGAAATTTGGTTTTTATAACCAAGTTACAATCATTGCAATTTGTCCTTTTCCACTAAAAATCAAGTCTCCTTTCTTCTTTGTAGGTCTCAACTTGCCGTGGCAGGTTGCTGGTGATGGTGATTGAAAATGGTGGTGAAATTTGCTGACGTGGCAGCCTTTGATTGGCTATGAAAGGTGGCAGCAGCACAAGTGGAATTCTGGATTTTTGGTCCTTTTGGGTCATTTGTAATTGGGCTTTGGGATTGTATTTATGCTTGGGCCCCAATTTGGGCTTGTAGATTTGGACCCCTTTTGGACATGTAACTTGGACATTATAATTTTGATTTTATGTTTAAAACTATTCTAAATGTATTTAAATTTAAATAAATTTAAAATCAATTCAAACTTAATTTAAAATTAAAATTTTGATCCAAGTTGGGCCCGGTCAAAATTGGGCTTCAACAAGGTGTATAAGATTTATCGTTGCGGTTTCAATCTGCACCTCCACAGCTTTAGGTGTATGAAATTTGCCATTGCAGTTTCAATCTACACCTCTACAGCTTTAGGAGTAAAAGATTTGTCGTTCTATCGCCATCCTCTGAAGATATGACCTGTAGAACTTGTTTTATGGGCTTCTACAATAATCAAACTCAGATTATGAGAATGACAAATCATGCGCATAGTGAAAACACGTAAAAAATTTAACAATAGACATCAATAACAAATAAGGGAAATAAACAACATACGAAAGGGAAAAATAAATTAAGACCGAACAACCTATGAAACAATAAAGTAATTATATACGAGACTAAAAAAATTTAGAAAAAGGAATAAAAGGTTTAATTAAAATAATATAAAAAGCTTAAACGAATAAATAAAGAAATAAGAAAGGCAATTAAAGAATAGTAAAATCAATGGACGATTAGGAAAATAATAATAATAATAATGGAAATGATGGGTAAATTTTCAATAAAAAATAAAAAAGGGGTTTTTTTCCAAATCAGTTTGAAAGGCAAGGACTGAACAGAATATTTTTCAAATTATTTTTGAAAAACAGGGTTGAAGGGTTAAATTATAAAAAGGTAAAATTTATTCGCTCATTAAAATATTTAAAGAAATCAGATGGACCAATTTAAAATGAAAAAAAACATAAGGGACTTAAAACCTAATTTTCCTCTTTTTATTTTTTTAAAGATCTGTCACCCGTACGACAGCGTTTCAAAGCTACATGTGTAAGCTTGAAAACGCCGTCGTATTAGTCTGAATCATGTTCAAAAGGACTAAAATAAATATGAAGGGAAAATAGGAGGACTACGGAAGCAATTCCCCAAATTCTAAAACGGTTGCATTTTTAAACTTTAAAACCCATGCTAAAACGGAACTGTTTCATGAGCCTACAAATGACCAAAATTCTAAAAAATCATTCTTGTATTTTGTTTTTACAAAAAACCCTTTTTTTTGACTTTTGTTTTTCTCTCAAGCTCCCAAAAAACCTTCCATGCTCGACCCATCATCGGTCTTTCAGACGCTGTGGCTCCGTCACTTTTCTGTCATGCTCCGACACTCCTCCGTCGCCTTCGATCGCCGTTAAACGGTGACAGGTAAAAATAAATCTCTTTATTATTATTATTGCTTGAAAAATCTCAAATCGGATTCTTAAACTCCGAATTCGAGCCAATTAAAATAAATCTCTTTATTATTATTATTGTTTGAAAAATCTCAAATCGGATTCTTAAACTCCGAATTCGAGCCAATTAAATCAAGAGTTTTGCCCTTTTTTATGAGTTCTTCTTATAAAGTTTTAGATCTGGGTTTTCAAAACTCTTTTTTTTTTCAAATCTATTTCATATTTTCGTTTTATTTTTTTGTTATATTTTTTTTTCTGCTTTTTACTTATGAAATAATAAAAGTCAATATGTATATCTATTTACATACATATATGTACGAATATATGTATATAAATAAAAAAAATGAAATCAATATGTATGTTAATATATATAAAAAACAAGACAAACACACATACCAAAGATTCATCTTGAATCCTTCTTTGCAATTTTTATTACCCAGTGTTTTTTCATTGATTGAATCCCCCCTCATAGACTTGAAACCTTGAGGGTTTATAGCCGAAAATTACACCAAAACTCTGTTTCTTTGTCTCTGTTTTTACTTATGTTCTTTGTTTTTTTTTGCAGGTATCACAAAGTGGCAGCGACAGTGATAGGCCTCAAGGAGTGGTGTCTTGGGGCGTGTGCCATTGACGTGGTCGAAGGGTGACCAATGGGAGGTGCAACGACGAGAAATGTTAGGGTTTCAGATAATTTAAGATAGTTTTAGGGTTTAGGCTTAATGGGGTTAAAATTAGTGAGTTTGAGTTTGTAATTTAATTTTTGTAAAATAGGCTTTAAAACAAATGGATTTTTATTTGTTTATTTATTATTATTATTTTTTTAGATTTTTTTGTTTAGCTTTTGGGCCGGTCAAAATTGGACCTCTACAATAATAAATAGTTCAAAAAATTTTAAAAAACCCAATTAAACCGAATTGATATCACCACAATAAATAAAGTGAAAATATTTGTATTCAATTTTAATTGATATTAATTTCGAGGTTTTTATTAATTTTTTAGAATCACATTGAATGAATTATAAGTGAGTAATGGTAAAAAATTCATATTCAACTCAATATTAATCTAGAATTTAATCCTTAAACAATTCTTAACCCTCTCACTCGCAAGGAAAATATTTTAAAAATATGTACCGAAATTTTAATAATAATTGTGTTATGGCTGTTATTTTTTAGTTTTAGCTTTATTTGTTATTGATAGTCATTGTAATCCAAGTTTGAATAGTTTACCTGTCCATAGCAATTTTACTCGTTACTCTGAATTGCATTTATGTAAATTCAACTCGTGAATAACGTTTTCTCTTTTACAAATAAAAATATAAAATATCACAAGTTATTTTAAATATTATCAACAGTGACATAATTATAATTACTAAACTATGCTACATTCACGGTGTGGGTGAAATCAAAAAAATAATATTAAGAATATAATTATAATTATTGATGCACTACTTGAGTTATGATGGTTTATGATTGTTCATCCGATGAGTAAAGAATCGTAAATAATTGGAGACGATTAGGATAACGATCCTTTGAGGATATTGAAGTTCAAAAGAAGAAAGAAAAATAGTTGAGAGAGAGAGCGAGTTCTTTTGTTTCGACATTTGAGGGTCTTAAAACAGAGGTGCCTTCAATCATTCCCCATATGCCACGTGTTATAAAAATCATTATCTATCTTAAGACATTTGATTTTAGTTCTTTCATTTAAACATATAAAAATAGTAAAAGATAAAAACATTATAGATTCTTTTTCTCTTTAAAATTTGTTTTCAAGTAATTTTTTTAATTGAGCTGATATTAAATTGATTTATGACATCAATTTAGTCAACTGTGTTAGGCCTGTTTTTAGTTAAATTATTGAGTAAAAATTTAAAGATTACAATATGTTTAAAGTTTTTAAACTTTTCATATATTTGGAATTTAGTTTCATACTTTTATTTTTAGAAATTTAATCCTACTTTTTAATTTTAAAAATTAAAGTTCAATTAACATTGTTAAAGTTTTTCGATTGCATTCTCTAGTGTGAGTTTTTGAAATTAAAAAAAACTAAAAGTTAGATTTTTTTTGTTCCTTTAATAAAAAAAAAGAAATTAATCTTTATGTTACGTCAAAAAGAAAATTAATTCTTCGGTTAAAAATTTCATCTATTTCTACCATTATGTAATGGCGTGAATGATGGAGCAAATAGACAATGATACAAAACGTGTCATATGTACCTCAACATATATTTAAGAAAATAAAAAATCTAAAAAAATAAACATTTTTAATAATTATTTAAAAAACCACATCCAAGATAAACCTGGATAAAACCTAGACAATCATTTTTGTTGGAGTCCAATTTTGATCGGGCTCAACATTTAAATAAAATTGGACCCATTTTTTTAAATTTTTAAATTTAGTTTAAATTTAAATTTATTTTAAATTTAAATTCATTCTAAATTTAAATTTATTTCTAAATTTAATTAAAAGTCCAAATACAAAAGCGCAAATGGCTCAACCTAAACTAACAACAGAAACCCTAGTAGCAACTTGCTATTGTAACCGCTCCCCTTGCCCAATCAGGTGCCACCACGTCACCATCGCCCATCTGCCACAGCCACCAATCGCCACCAGCAAGTTGCACTACTGCAAAACCGAACCTGCAATAAGCAAGGAGAAAAGACCAACATTTAAATGGAAAAAACAAAATAACATGATGGAAAAACAGGCTATAAAGCCAAATTCAAATATACTTGTAATTTTTTACGGGAATTAAACAAGACAATACAAAACAAAACAGATTTTCCATATCAATATTTACAGGAAGCATTCAAAGCAATTAATTCCAAGATTCAAAAGCAGATTCAAGCATTCCAAAATCAAAGTATCCATTTATTGTACATTTATTTCCTGGGATTTGAATGATTTTTATTATTATTATTTTCTTTTATATATTATTGATTGTTATTGTGAGTAGTTACCTCAGGTTAATAAATGTATAATTAATAATATATAATATTTATTAAATATGTAATTTTTTTTTAAAAAAAATAATAATAAAAAGAAATTTGAAAAGGCTCACCTTAAACCGATTAGCCACCATCAAAGCTGTGAACGGAGCCCTTCCGAACCGTCGTTGTCAGCGCAGCTCCCAAATATCGTTGTCCTCGCGGTTCCAAAAATGGCAAAATCAAGAAACGCATTACAACAGATTTAAAACAAAAAAATATATGAATAAGAAAACTAAATGAAAACTGATAAAAAGGAAAGGAAGAAAGAACATAAAAAAAAGAATCAAAACTTTTTCTTTAGATCTGAAACTTTCACAAAAGGAATAAAAATGAACAAATTTTCAATGGTAGTCGGCTTAGATTCAAGTTTTTAGGGCTGATCTATGTTTTTTTTAAAAAAAATGAAAAAGGATGAATTTTTACCAAAGAACCATTGCGCACGGTGGCCGACGGCGATGAGGCGGTGACCGGAGCAGGGCTGAACTTGAGGAGAGGTGAGAGATTTTTTTGAGAGAGTTTTTGAAACTTTTTTGGAGAGAAAAGAAAGGAAAATGAAAGAAAAAGGGTTGAAATGGAATATGTAGTGGACCAAAACGGCGTCATTTTGGTCTAGGCTCTTAAGCACCAAAACGACGTCGTTTTGAGCCTTTCCCGATTTTTGACCTGATTCGCTCCAAAGGATTCGTGTGTTTTTATGAAATGGTATATTTCTACAATTGGTCCTTCTGCTTTTTTTACTTTTACAGTTTCGTACTTTTTTTAATATATTTTTAATTAATTTTAAATTTGTCCAATAATTTTATTTCATTTTCAATTTAGTCCTTTAACTCTCTAGAAGCCTAAGAAGCAACCACGTGTCCCACTTTTGGTTTATTTATGCATTTGGTCCTTTTTACTTTTCATTTATTTCAATTTTGTCCTCAATCGAGTTTTATTTTATTGTAAATTTGCCCAGTGATTTTGAATGATTTTCAAATTGGTCCTTGAATTCCAAAATGCTTGATAAGCTTCCATGTGTCTCATATTTTTGGTTTTATTACTTAAAAGGTCCCTAAATTTTCCTAAAATACATTTTAACCCCCTAACTATTTAAAAATTACATTTTAACCCCTAAACTTCTTAAAAATTACATTTTTGCCCCTAAACTTCCAAAAATCACATTTTTACCTCATACTTCCAAAAATCACCATTTTACCCTCAAACTTCTCAAAAATTACATTTTTGCCCTCAAACTTCTCAAAAATTACATTTTTGCCCCTAAACTTCCAAAAATCACATTTTTACCTCATACTTCCAAAAATCACCATTTTACCCCCAAACTTCTCAAAAAATTACATTTTTACCCCTGAACTTCCATAAATCACATTTTTACCCTCGTACTTCCAACAATATCCAATTTACCCTCGAACTTCTCAAAAATTACATTTTTACCCTCGAACTTCTAAAAATTACCATTTTACCCTCGAGCATTTAAAAATTACCATTTTACCCCCAATTTCCAAAAGTTCGACTTTAATCTCAAATTTTTCAAAAATTTCAATTTTGACCCCAAATTCCTCGAAAATCATGTTTTCATCTCGAGTTTTCCAAAACCTCATTTTTGACCTCGTTTGTCTTGTTTTTTTCTTCTTTCTTCAATGTTCATATATAGAATTTAATTATTCTTTCGTATTTTGTATTCTAATATTTTTATGTTTAATTTTTATATATATATTTATCTGCTTAATTATTTTGTTTCGTATTGTTTAATCTCCATTATTAATTGCTCATTCATATTAAATCTATATGTTCGCTTTCAAAATTATTTTACTTACAAATAAACCTTTAAAATCGAGGCAATGTCCTTTTCGTGTAGAAACCTCGAAAAATCATGCCCTAACGTGCTGAGTGTGATTTTTCGTATAATTTGCACGAATCGAATATCCTCTTTCAAACTTTTCAAATACCTTTTAAATTCTGGATTCCGAGAATGTCGTGCCCTAACGTGTTGGTCACGACTTCAATTCTCCGCGAAAATCGAGACGAATGGACATTCTTTTTAAATCTAATCTTTTTGAACACCACATGAAATAAGCTATGTGTCCGAAGATCGTATTTTAAACTTAGTTCGAAATTTCAAGTTCTCAAAAAATATATATATATAAATAATTTTAAAACAAAAAGGCAATGTCCTTTCGTGTGAAAACTTCGAAAAACCATGCCCTAACGTGTTGGGTGTGATTTTCGTATAATCCACACGATCGAATATCCTTTTTAAAGTCTTTCAAACTGTTCTTCAATTTCGAAAGTTCGAGAACATAATGCCCTAACGTGTTGGACACGACCTCCTGTTCTCCTAGAAATTCGAAACATACGAACGATTTTTCTCAGATAGGATTTTTGAAAATCTTGCAAAGTTTTCTAAAAACAAAGATCATATTTTAAGTTTTACTCGAATTTTCAAGTTTTAACAAATCAAGACCCGAAAATAATCATTGTGGTACCAATTTTGGACGTATGAGGATGCTAATCCTTCTTCATACGTAACCGATTCCCGTACCTGTTTTCTGGATTTCGTAGACCAAAATATTTTTCAAAACGGATTTTAAACGTTTTGTGGTAATCCAATCACACCATATAAAAGGATTGGTGGCGACTCCCATTTTTTTCCGATCATTTAAAATACCTATTTTTTTTAGATTTTTAAATATTGTTCGAGACTTATTTGTTTTCCCCAAAAATAAACGTTTCGATAATTTCTTTCAGGTTTATTTTGACCATAAATTTTTAAATAATAATAAAATGTTAAAAATATAAAAATTTATTTAAAAATTATTGAAAATTACTAAAAATTTAAATTTAATCTTAATTTAAAATAAATAACCAAAATTAAGATAACTCTAACCAAATCATAAATCCAAAATAATAAAATTTATAACTTTTTTTGTCAGTGAACAGTATATATATTGTCATTTACTTTAATGATGTTCACTTTTGTCCAAACTGTAACATATGTTCTTGGATTAATAATAGTGAACAATATGCAAGGCGAACAATTGCTTAAAACAAGATATTTCACTTCCATTAAATTTTACATGGTTTTTCTAATTTTTTATTATTTCAATTCTTTTTATATTTATAGTAATTTCTCGTAACAATTATTAAATCTTTAAATAAGTTGTAAATTAATGAAGATAATTAATTACCAATTTTAACTATTATTATTAATTTTTATTAATTTCAATAATTTTTTATTTTTTATAATTATTTGAAAACTTACATTTAAGATGAATATCCATGGTGATGAACTTAGATGATAATTTTCAAATAGTTATTAAAAATTTTATTTTTTTTAAATATTTGACTTGATAAAATACCAAGTCAATATGATGTACACATTACATTTATGTATAAGCTAATTTATTCATATTTTTAGTATGTAGCAGCCATAGATTACGTTTTGCAGTAAATTATTTAAAATGAAACAAGTTCAGCACTGCTGTGAGGATTGCAGCGATCATGACGTCTACAACACCACCACCATTAATACAATCCGATACAAAACCTCTTTGTAAGACCAATTACAATAATATATTTTCTATGTTAAAATTATAGTCTATAAAATATTTATTTCACGGTCTATATTAGAAATCTATGATTATCCTTTCAAACAATATCGTTTTCAAGATTCAAAAACGCATTCTATCTTTAAAAATCCAATATACTTTACTATTGCATCCAATTATTGTTTTTTACCAATTACAATAATATACATCCACAATAACATAGCTAAAACAAAGAAAAAAAATAAAAGAAACATATTTTAAAAAAGTTATTTCATTATTGATAAATAGATTAATATTTATAAATGTATTAACCTGTAAACAATTTATAGAAGTATTTTGTTTTCAATTAATGCATATATATTACTCTTAATTAATGTAGAAGGTAATTGCAAACGATGTTCATATGCCCTTTTCCGTAGTGTATTTAAAAACTGATATGATAGATTAAAGAAAAAACCTTGCATGACTTAAATAGCAAATGCTACAACTGAAGTTCATTAACTTATGCACCAAGATTTACAATAATTATGCACCACCAGTTCTCTGGTAGCAGGAAAACCGATCAGAACGCCCCAGGCGGAGGTCCATCTTGATCTGCCGTGAAATGCATGAGAACTGACTTGGAACCAGGAGAAACCCTAATGACTGTGGGCTATCAACTCGTTTCGGAGTGCTCTTTGTGAAGGACTGTAATCTAAGATTACTTACATCAGATGGAGCTTTCACAGTTAGTTCATAGAAGAAACCTCTCTCTGTTGAGGGCCCGATCCGGCTCAAAGTAACTACATTACCCAAGTTCTCAACCTTGTTGTGAAGAATGAACAAAGAACCATCTGTCTCCTCTCGAAGAATAAGGAATTTCTCAGAAACTCCTAAGGTAATAGGTGCTAGACGATCATAAAGGAAACGTGTTGCGGAATACTTGTGTACATTGCCGAAGTGTGCACTTAACTCCTCTGATGAACCCTCAAAGTCACAATCAGGAAGGGGGCATGAACATGGCGCGAAAAGGCATTGCTTTCCATGTTTCTGCTTCATGCTATAACTGAATGCTTCTTTGCACCCATACTTTGTGTTTTGGCATGTCACTTTGACAGATTCCAAAACCTTCTCAATTGCCCTGCAGCGACTATAGCCAATTGGAGTCATACAGGATGGACATCTATTCCTCATTTTGATGCAACAGGTAGAGCAAGCTATATGCCCATTCTCACACTGAATTGCCAATCACAGACATACAGATTGATCAGGATGTATTTAATATATGAAAGAATGAACAATATCATAGCAAAAATATGGGAACTTATTCGATATTTCGATTCCATTAATTTCATGTGTGCTGTCAATGATATCCTTTGATCAGACAAAGCCAAATCCATCCACCAAAATAACTTCAAGTTCAAAAGGATAAGAAGTACAAATTTTTCGTACTAAACCACAACAGATCTTTTGTTGAACATCAAAGATTGGCCATTCAAGGGATCCCCACAAGAAGCTAAGTATTAAGCATTATAAAACTCGTGGTTTTTTTTTATTTATTCTCACAAATTCCAGACTGAACTGGCTGAACTGGTACATGGCAACATGCTAAAGAGGTCTCGAAGTTTATATGTACATGTCCAAGTATGAACAGCACTTTAAAACTCACAAATACCTTCCCCATCTATGTTATTAGGACTCAGGTGTGAGTGTCAAATACAAGTATCTGTTCAACACGTATATGTTCAATTTCTTAGTTTTTCCATATATAAGGAGAGTCCTCGGAGAGTCATATCCGCATACCTACATCCAACAATGTGGGTGCTTCAAAAAACATAAAAGAGTCAAAAGAACATAGTTTCCCATCACCTTAAGAGGTTAGAATCTCAAAGGGCTCATCCTTCCTCTTTCTACTACTTGTTCAAATATTGGCAACACTTCTAAGAAAGCACTCTTGCAGGAGCCGGAATGTGTTAATTACACGGTTAAGGAGAAATAGGAATAACCTATTCTTCCATTATTGCTTATACCAAGAGATGCAACTACGATCTCACCCTTAGAAAAAGGTTAGCAGCCTACTAAATATCACTATATTGCTCTAACTCTTTATTTTATTTTTCTTTAGGTACTCATGTCCGTCATGTATTTAAAAAGAGTATAGGGATATGACCCACCAAGAACCTTTCAATTACTTAGAAAACCTGCAATGCATTTCGAAACAATTATTTCCCCTTACAAATTCAAATAGGGAACAAGAAATATGCAAATTCTACATCATTCTCATGATTATATCTATAAATTTACAAATCATCCTCGGCCATTGAAACTAACAATCACTTCTATGCTTTTTCACCGGCCATATCCTTCCCTTCAGCATTCCATTAAATAAGAACAGACCATAAACGTCAAGTCCAGTATGCATTTACCATGCAGCAATTCTCAGAACAACTATTTCACTTATTCCCCCTGACAAACTCTTATAGGGAACAAGAACTATGCAAAATGCACATCATTGACATTATTATATCTATTAACTTAAATACTATCCTCTGTCACTAAAGCTAGCAATCACTTAATGCCTCTTCAGCAACCATATAGCTCCTTTCAGCAGTAAATTAAATTAGAACAGACCATAAACATCGATTCTAGTATCCATTTCTAGAATTTAAACAGAATTGCTAAATCAAAGAACCTTAACTTCATAAAAGAAGTAACAAATCAACAATACCAACTAATAAATCGAAGTTCAATTCTAAGTAAGTCCTCTCCAATCATATTCCTCAAATCAATCTTCAAAGTTTTGCATCAATATCTAGTGCTAATGGAGATATCTAATGAGAGGGCAAGTTTAAAAGAAAAACACAATGAAAAATATAAGAAATATGATTTAGAACATCTATTTGAAACCAAAATCAAGAAACTAAACAAATTTACAAGCATTTCAGCTTTTCACCTACAAGAAAAAGAACCACAGGTGCAAATTAAAGGGAAAAAACTGAATAAAAAATTGAAGCAAAAATCTTAAGCCTTTTAACCCAAAATTAAAACCCACTCCAAAAATCCAATCTTTTCAGCGTAAAAGAAGGAAATTAAACGAAAATTGAACCTTTTTTTCACCAAATAAAAGGAAACACATATCCAAAATCACCTGATAACCGATAATTAAACACCAACCTGAAAAACAGGGATAGTCAAGGCCTCATAACAGATAGAACAATCAAGAACTTCAGGGTCAGTTAACGTGATAGAAATGGATCCATCTCGAGAAGTCTGAGGGCTCATTGCTCCTTGCTCAGCTCCACTTTCCTCCAATTCTTCTTCTCCTTCAGATTCTTCAGAAGCTTCTTCTTCTCCTTCGGATGCTTCTTCGCCTTCAGATTCTTCGTCTTCTTCCTCTTGCTCGGATTCTTCCTGACCAGAGCCCTCGATATCAAGAACACGCTCCGACCTTTGACGCTTAGGGATTCGATTGCTTGGCCCTTCTCCGTCTTCGTCGATCCCCACAGAGAACTTTGCCATTCTCTTTGATTTTTTTTTCCTCTTTCGCCCTGTACTTTCTTTTTATTTTACGTTTATTAGTCTTTCCCCCCTTTTTTTTTCTTTTTTTTAACTTGAATTTTTTAATAAAGTATATAAAATTCGAATACACCTAAAAATTGTTGAGATTTCAATTTGAATTATTATTTTGGAGTTTTTAAACTTCATAATTAAATGTTTTATTAATTAGGTTTATTAAATTTTGTAACCATTTTTATTGAAATATTAACTTTCAATATAGTTTAATGCGAATTTATTATTTAAAATTTTAGAAAATTTATATTTTAAAAGGTTAAATTAATATAAAGAATTTTCGTACTATTTTTATATTTAAATACGATTGAGTATTTTGCTATGTGTCTTCTGGAGAATCGAATATTTATAAAATACAGTTGTTGTTCATATAAATGATATCTTAGTTAGATTCCATACATGTCAATACGTATATTATTCTAGACTTAACACGTGTTCATCGTACCACACGTTTGATTTTGTACCCTTTACCTATGAACATTAGAAACATGCAAACCTGGCTCACGAGCTCTCCCTGCGAAACTTTAATGTCTCTACTTTATGGGGACTAGGTTCCTCCACATCTACGTAGGTTATGGGTCAGTAATTCAGAGTCATATTCAAGTTTCGGGTCGGTAAAAAAAATACCATAACAAATATATTATAATTTATTTTAAAAAAAATATTTTAGCAATTTAAATTGATAAACTTTCTTATGTTTATTACCCATGTAAATGACAATGAAATTAGAATTAAGGGTATATTCAACAAACAAAATAAAGAGTGTTTTAAGATATATTATTAGAATATTTTGTAATTATTTATATAATATTCATTGTAAAATTTGTCTGTATTATATATTATTAAATTATATAAATTCCTAGAATTATTATAATGCTTTATATAATTTGTACAACATAAATTATCAGAATATTTGTAATATTTTATCTAACATTTCTTTAGCATTTTTATGTATCATATAAAAAAATTATATAAAATTTTGATTTCACGTCTGTTTCAATAAAAATATGATAAATCATATTTTTTCTCTTTATTTTTCCTTTCAATTAGAAGAGATTAAAAGGGCCAATAACAATAAATGGGCTAAGAACAATTCAAGGGCTAAATGCCACCAATATCAAGATTCCAAAACCTCTAGCTAGTAGCCACATCATGCCATCGCCTTGATGGAGGAAAAGGGGAGAGCACCCATAGAAAATCAAGTGCAACCTCGACGTAATTGACCAACGGCATGCATAGCCTCCTACATGCACGCCTCTGTCGGAGGCTATGCCACTACGAAACCCCCCAACAAAGGACGTCAAAACCTCCAAAAGGATCAGCTAAACTCCAGCGGAAGAAAGAACCAAAACCATTATAACGACTATGATAGTCATCAAAGAACATATTCCGATGCGATGACTTCAGCCACTGTCAAGAAATAATTCAAGCGGACGCAGAAGTCATATACTCATGAAAGCAGGAATCTTCGCTAAAAAGAGAAGCCAAAGAAAATCTAGCAAACCCAAAAGCCTTGTCAAAGACCAAAGGGTTGAAAGCAAAGCCATGGTATGAAGCATGAACCATGGAGGAACAAGATCCATACTTCCTCTCATTCTGGCGTAAGGTTGAACAATGAGAAAGAGAGATCTTGAGGCTATTATGCCGAAAGCATAATAAAAATATGAAAATAAAATAAAATAAAAAGATAAGTGGAGAAGAGAGTGGCACTGGCATGAAGGATGAGCGACCGCTCGCAAAGAATAGTAGAGAGGAGAAGTTTTTCTAGAGACAAGGGAGAGCTTTTTTTTCGCTGAAAATTTATTTATTTTTCTTTATTTCTTTGGTTTAAATACGTTTGGTCCTTTGAATTTGTCACCTGTATTCATATTTTTAAAAAATTTAATTTTTAATATTTACATATTTTATCAAATTGTTATTTTTTAAATTAATTTTAATCATTAATTTTTAAAAAAAAATTAAATCATTTTTTAATAAAAATACTAAATAAAATATTAATTTTTTAACAACATTGGTGCAAACCCACACGAACGGCAAAGCTAAGAAATTTAGATTGTGGGATTAGTTCTTGCAAAAAATAAAACCTTTATAAAAGTCATATAAACAAATGCATAATATTTTTTTGTTGTTATTCTTCCTCTACCTAATTAGTAGAGTTTCTTTAAAAATATTTTTTATTCTAGTTAAACATTTAAAACAAACAAATTTAAGCCTTAAACATGTAAATATATTTATGAAGTTATCATACAACTAGTGATATTTATTCAAAAAAATAAAAAAAATAATTAAATTTTTTTTTGTGTTATGAGAACGCAATATATCAATTTTTCAAACACAATATTTAAAATTATCAAGAAATTAAGATTATAAATACAATAAATCCTAATTTTTTAATGATTTGTATTAATCAACTTTTAAAATTTATTATCCAATCATAATGTTAGGAATTTTATATAAAATAAATATCCCCAAATAATTCAATAAATAAAAAATTAAATCTTGCATAATCATTTTAATATATTATAAGAAAAGCTACATTTTAATTTTTTTTTAGAGATTAATCAATAAAGTTTGAAAAGAAAATAAATGTTGTTACCAAATTAGAGATACCTACTCAAATGTATCGAAAGATTGAACACCTACTTTGAAAAAATCTAAAGAGAGTGTGAGAGAATAAGTAAATGTTAGAAAAGAAGTTTATATAATCTGTTTTATTGCTTTGTCTCAAATACATTCTTTCATCAAAACTGATGCATCAAAATTGGTAACGCTAAACAAGACTTACTATGTAATTTTTTCAATAAGGGCTTTTTCTAATTAAGTCAATCTGGCATTTCCAATAAGGGCATTTTAACCCAAGAAATGAGGTCTGCTATATGATTGATGTCCTGAAACGAAGTTGAACAAAATAGTATTTGATGAGCATAAGAATTTAGAGGTAAAATGATTTGACATCAATTTATTCTGTCCTGCTCTTATAGGATAGAAATTGCTCTATCAACTTAATGCAATGTTCTTTTTTCAAATAGCACAATTGAGCTTTCACAACTTTCTTGAGAGGCGGCAACATGTCCAATCTCCCATCCTGTGAATGTATTTGGACAACCAAATCCTAAATTCATCAAATCAAAGCCATTTCCGAATGACCAATGAACTGTGGATAGTAGTGAACATTATTAACAGAAATGGATGAATGAATGAATGATACTGCAGATGTCTTATTCACAGAAATGCATTTTCAGATGAGGGCATCCTTCAATCTCCAGCGTTTCCAGTGCTGTGAGGCTCCATACCCCTTGGGGCAATGACATCAAATTACAACAATACTTAATCTCCAATTGCGAAAGCAAGTCGAGGTGTTGTATCTCATTCGGGAGAGAAATTAATTTCACACAACTCCAAATACGCAGAGATCGAAGAGAAGACAGATGTTGGATACTCTGTGGCAATGAGGTTAGCTCTGGACATCAATTGATAAGCAAGTCTCGGAGTGAAGTCAGATATAGCATCCCCTCTGATAAAGAGGCTAATTTCTTACAATTTTGAATCCTCAATGAAGACAAAGACAATAAGCCTTGCAATCCATTTGCTGGAAGGGATACAAGGCTGTCACATTGACTTAAATCCAAAGTTTTTAAAGAGCTGATATTTTGTAGTCCTGCTGGCAAGCTTTCAAGCTGTAAGCAACTTTCAAGTTCCAAATGTTTAAGGGTGGATAGATTATCCAGCAGATCAGATAAAGACTCTAGAGTACTTGACACAATTGTCAAGCTGTCAAGGTGCTTCTGATTTTGCAATAGTCCATCCGGTAAATCCGTTAACTCATCAAATTCATTAATCCAGAGAGATGTAAGAACAGTGGCATTCATCATCAAAGATTTGAGTAAAGTAACATTAATTCCTCCAATTTCTAGTTTTTTTAGAGATTGAAGCATTGGCATCTTAACCAACTTGGGACAACATTTGATAGTTAACGAACTTAAGAGAGGAAACTGTTCTCTACCATTCACAGTTGTCCATTCCTCCAAACATGGTGCCATATCTATTTCGAGAACCTTCAGTGATGGAAAAGAACTTTCCATATCTCCATAGGAGTTGCTGTCAATATACTTCAGAGCACCCATTTCCTTAATAGTAAGGACCATAAGGAAGCGCAATTTCCCCAGAGGTGGAAGGTGATCGCATATTTCACAATCTTCAAGTGAGATTTCAACAGGGTTTGGTAGAAGCAGATCCATCATCCAATATGGAAACCTAACGCCTTGGTAACCAAATATGCATAACTTCTTCAAGCTAGAATGAGGTTGGAGAACATTAAGAATCTCTTCATCATTTCTATGTTGATGATGAGAGGTTTCCAAGCTGTTTACTCGCCAAGATAAGCTTAATGAACTTAAATTTTGCTTCTTTATCAAATTGGCATTTTTAGCTTCTGTTGAACTCTTTATGTTGCGAAGTCCTGTGATGCTCAATTCCCCCACTAGGGCCAACTCTTTCAAGCCATCAATGCCACCACAATCAATGTCCTTTCCCACAACAAACATGCTGAGCTTGCGCAAGCATGACAATTGTCCCAATCCAACAGGCATAGAAGTTAGTGAAGAGCAACATCTGAGGTCCAAATACTTGAGATTTTTCAAGTGCCTCGTATCTTTTGGTAACATTTCAAGGCTGTGACAATACTGCAGATTTAGTGTCTGTAAGTTATGAAGGGAGATTGTTGATTCAGGTAGGGTTTTCATATTACCATCATGAAGGCACAGGTACCTCAGCTGTTTCAAACTTTTAAATGCAGTATTGCTAAAAGAATAACCAAAATCCAACACCTTCAGATTTTTTTGTTTATTGATGAATTGGGCAGGATCAGAGAGGTTACAAATACCACAAAAGCTGATCTCGTTGCCTAGGATCAAAGAACGCAACGGTTGCAACTTGGACAAGTCCATAATGTTTGTTGATGAACTGCTATTATGAACAAACAATTGATGTTCAGTTTTTGGTATTTTCAACCTCTCATTGGGCTCAATCACACAGCATTCATGTCCCATTATTGATGTTGCAATGTCATGGATTAAATCATGCATTTTACATGTAACAGTTCCGTCAACATCCTCTTTGATCTCTTGGAAAAAGGACCTCTGAGTCAATTCAGAGAATATTTCACAACCCGTATCATGCAAATCCAACAGTCTTCGAGAAGGAATAAATCCATTTGCCATCCATAGTCCTATCAGCTCGTCCTTTACCATGACAGAATCTTTGGGAAATATTGAGCAAAATGAAAAACCTTGTTTCATATATGGTGGAAGATGCTCATAACTCAACCTCAACACAGCCAAGATTCTTTTTCCCTCATCCTCCAAACCCCATATCTCACTATCTTTGATGCGTAACCATTCACTTTCTTGACTTTTGGAACGCAGTATGCTTCCTATGGCCGTAATTGCCAATGGTACCTCTCCACATCTCTGTAGTATCTGCCTCCCAATTGCTTCCAGGTTCACATTTGCCTTCTTTTCTTCCCACCCCTAAGGCTCTTTGCTTGAATAAGGACCAAGAATCATCATCTGACAAACATCCCAAGCGATAGAAAGGAATTGTAGCCATCATAAGAGCAACTTTCTCAAGTCAAGTAGTGACAATGACTGTACTTCCTCTCGCTCCACACTGTAGCGCTTGCTTCAGTCTATCCCACTTGTCATGGTATTCATTCCAGACATCATCCAAAACGAGCAAAAATGGTTTCCCAACAAACATCTCTAGTAAGCGCCGCTGCAGGGGATCTAGCTCTTGTATATCGCATGACTTCCCTTCAATGGATTCCACAAAAGCTTTAGTCAACCTTTTTATATCAAAATCATCAGATACGCACACCCAAGCTCTCAAATCAAAGGCTTCTGCCACATTTTTGTCATTGTAAACCAACTGAGCAAGTGTGGTCTTTCCAAGACCTCCCATGCCACATATTGCATAAACAGAGAGGTCATCATGATGACTCGCATTGCTAACCAACATACTAACTCTCTTTTCCTTCTCATCTGCTCTGCCTAATATTTCCGATTCTTTCACAAGGGAGTTGGTTTGCCTGTCCTCATTCCAATCAATTGCAGCTTCTACCACACTCTCTCTCAAATGAAACTTGCTTTTCTCCCCAGCAATGGCATCTAATTTCTCTCTTGCATTCTTAAATTTGCGTGCCATATTTAAGTGAAACACAAGTGGGTTCTGAAGAGAAAAGAAAGTGGATACCTTACTTCTACGCCTCTGAGCTTCAGTTTTGAAGTCATCGAGCACATCTTCCAGATCATAAGCTGCATGTTTAAGTTTTCCAAGCCAATTCTTGATAGCTTCACTCTTCCACTGCTTCTTCTCGGCATCATGGAGCACAGCTTGGATTGTAGTAAGAGTGCCTTCCAGGCTCTGAAGCTCTTTTTTGAGGCTCGCAGCAAGTCCCATCTCCTCCAGGAACAAGGCGTTCAAGTTGTCTAAGATGGTATTCACAACAGCTAAAACAAGCACGTCTGCCATATCCACTCTCCCCTAATATTTCACAATCAGCAAAGCAACAACAGTTGGAAACCGAAGAAGAATTTAACAACGAAATGAATAAGGGAACAAACATTTGGAACAGTCTCTGTATGAAAAGTGAACAAAGAAAAGTTATTGTCAGAGTTAGGACCACACGGTATATCTTCAATGTTGTTCTTGTTGGTACAAAGCATATATTCGATGTTGAAAAAGAAAGAAAGCAGAAAGTGTATAAAACGATAGACAAGACTGACAGTGACTACCCACGCAATTATGCGGTAAAAGAAAGAGAATAATTTTTAATAAAAAAATTTTAAAGGTAAAAGAGAATAAGTCCAAAAATTCTTAAAATAAAATGTTCTCCTATCTATAACAAAAGGTTAAACTCTGCTTTACTTGGTCACGAGGTGATTTATAGCAAAGATTGGACCGAACTATTTGGGAAACCTTCGCTCCCAATTGCTTGGTTAGGAACTTACATCGTTTGAAATCGGATCATCGTCCCTTATTGATTTCTTCCCATCCAGAATGCCAAAAGAAAGATAGGTCGTTTCGTTGTCTTGTAAGCTGATTTGAACATTCTAATTTTCGAAGTATGGTGGAATTTCATTGGAATAATGATTTATTGGCTTTTGAGAATTTGGAAGAGTTTAAATCAATTGCCATGAAGTTGAATAAAGAAGTCTTTGGCAATATTTTTATTCGGAAAAGAAAGCTTATTTCGGAACTAAAACAGGTCCAAAAAATCCTTGAGTTTCGATCTTCTCAGTTGCTATTAAAACGGGAATTGGAGTTAAAATTTGATATTGAGGAAGTTCTAGCCCATGAAGAGTTGTTATGGTTTCAGAAGTCAAGAGCTGATTGGTTAACGCAAGGCAATCGTAATACCTCGTATTTTCATAGCCGTACTTTGTTGAGGCGTAATAAAAATAGGATCTCGGGCCTGATAATTGATTCTAAGTGGTGCTTTGAAGAGGAGTTTTTGAAGACTCATGTTAGGGTTTTTTTTTTAAATCTTTATACCATGGAGGAGAGAACGAGTGGTAATTTGCACTGTGTTCATAGATTCCCTACTCTTTTGTCTGATGATATAAGTAATATTGGTTTTGAGGTTACTGATGCGGAAGTGCGTAAAGTTGTGTTCAATATGACCCCTTTAAAGGCTCTCGGAGTTGATGACTTTCAAGGAAATTTTTTTCAGACTCCGTGGGATATTGTAGGTCCGTCCGTTTGCTCCTTTGTGAAGACTAGTATGCTTGGAAGACCCTTTGAACCGTCGTTGAATTGAACTTTATTAGCACTTATTCCGAAGGTTTCGAATCCTGAGAGGATCTCTCAGTTTCGCCCTATTAGTTTGTGCTCGGTGTTATATTAGGTGCTTACTAAGACTATTGTAAACCGCTTGCGTCCCCTTATGATTAAACTGGTTAGCCCTCATCAATCTAGTTTTATTCCTAGTCGTGACATAGTTGATAATATTATAGTTGCTCAGGAGGTGGTCCATTCTTTGAAGAACTTCCGGGGTAACAAAGTTGGTATGATTTTGAAGATAGACTTGGAGAAAGCTTATGATAGGATTCATTGGGACTTCCTTCAGGAGACTTTGCTTGTTGCTGGCATCCCTCCTGCGTTGGTCAGAGTTATCATGTACAGTGTTTCTACTGCATCCTTTCAGGTTTTATGGAATGGAGTAACTACAGAGTCTTTCCAACCTACTCGAGGGTTAAAACAAGGGGATCCTTTATCCCCTTATCTTTTCGTTTTGTGTATGGAGCGGTTGAGCCACATTATTACGGATTCAATTAATAGTGGGTTATAGAAATCTTTGAAGTTGTCTTGTAGAAGCCTTTTTTGTCGCACTTGTTCTTTGCCGACGATCTTATGCTATTTGGTGAAGCTAGCACTGAGCAAGCCCTAGTTATTGATTCAATTCTGAAGAATTTTTGTACCTTGCCAGGTCAGAAAGTTAATGTCTCTAGGTCACAAGTTTTCTTTTCACCAAATATTCCTTCTATGGTGAGTAAGAGAATTTGTGCATGCTTGGGATTTAATCAAGTGGACAATCTTGGCATCTATCTAGGTTTACCTTTGCTGCATGATCGTGTTCAGATATGTACTTTTGACTTTATCCTTTGTAAGGTTCGACAGAAATTGTTTGGGTGGAATGCAAAGAAGTTGTCTCTGGCTGGGCGTATCACTCTTACGAGGTCTATTCTCCTCTCTATTCCCAATTACTTTATGTATGTGGTCAAAGTTCCTGTTACTATTTGTATGGAAATAGAAAAGATTGCTCGGAACTTTAATTGGGGCTCTACACTTGAAGCAAGGAAAATCTCATTAATATCTTGGGATAATTGTTGTAAGCCTTTGGATAGTGGCGAGCTTGGCATCTGAAAATTGAGAGATCAGAATAAGGTGTTTTTGTTGAAGCTTGGTTACAAGTTTCTTACTTCTCCTGATGTGTTATGGGTAAGGCTCTTACGAGGTAAGTATAATGTGCCTGAATATATTTCGCAATCTATTTCTCGTTCTAGTTGCTCATTTGTTTGGCGTTTTCTAGCTTTGATTTGGTCGGAGGTTATTAATAATGTCTATTGGTCTGCGGGGGATGGGCGATTTATCAATTTCTGGAATGATAATTGGATTAAGCAAATTGGCCCTTTGAAGGACTGTAGGGTGACTACTGGTCTTTTAGACAATACCTTGCATGTATGTGATCTTGTGACAGAAGATGGGCGTTGGGATTGGGATCGTCTGAAAGTGCTTGTCTCTCCTCTTGTGTTAAAAATGATTGCTGCCATTCTGCCCCCGTCTGATGCTATGGGAAGTGATCGCTTAGCATGGAAATGGAGAGAAAATACAGAGTTTTCTTCTTCTAAGACTTACACGTCACTTTTCTTGCTTCAAAATGAGGATTCTGACATTTGGAAGCAAGTTTGGAAAATTAAAACGCCACAGAGGATCCGCACATTCTTATGGCTTTTGTGGCATGAGAAAATTCTGACCAATTGAGAGAGGAAAAGACAGCGAATGACAGAGCTTGATTGCTGCCCTGTATGCGAACTGGATGCTGAGTCTATCATTCATGCTCTGCGTGATTGTCCTTTTGCTAGTGGCGTTTGGCGACAGGTAGTTCCAAGGCACGTATTCTCCTCCTTTTTTACCTTATCGTTTCAAGACTGGTTCTTATGGAACTTGCGTGATAGTGGACGATTGGAGAAGGATGGTTTGGAATGGCCTACTCTCTTTAGTATTTTGTGTTGTTTGTTATGGAAAGTAAGGAATGCAGTTGTCTTTCATCAAGAGCATAGAGATGCCCAGGCGCTTCTTTCTACTGTAGTTGTTTGGGCTCGAAGTTATATTGAGTTGGGTGGAAAATTTAATCATGGTAATGCTCAAGTTCATCATTTGCACTGGTCGGCTCCTACGGAGGGTTGGGTTAAATTGAATACTGATGCTGCTGTTGCGAAAACTGGTGCGTCTGTGGGGGGTGAAATTAGAGATGATCATGCTAATTGGCTTTGGGGATTTCAGTTGAGCCTTGGTTTAGATTCGGTGTTCAAAGTTGAAGTAAGAGCTCTTTTGGAAGGCTTATTTCTTGCTTGGGATAAGGGCTTCCGACAGATTATAGCGGAATGTGACAACTCCTTACTTGTTGATCTCTTGTCTTTGGGTGGAGGGGCTGATAGTAGTTTGGTTGAGATTCGGATGTTGCATCAACTCCTCCATCGTCAATGGAAGGTTTGCGTACGTTATATTCCAAGGAGCATCAATTGTGTAGCGGATAACATGGCTAAGCTATCATATTCTAGCTCTCCTTTGATGCGAATTTTTCGATCACTTCCAACTTCAGTCTTGGGGTTGCTTGCTGAGGACAGTCGTGTTTGTTTTGGTTGATATCTTAGTTTTTCTCTTGTAATCACTTAAATGTTGTTCTTTCTATCGAAAAAGAAAACTCTGCTTTTAGTCTCTCGCTTTATAAATATGTATAATGTAATATCAATTTATTATTTCAACATATTATTCATAAAAATTTAATTAATGTATTAACTGTTACTATTTGTGTCAATATTGAAATTTCATTATTTGAAAAGTATAAAAACCTAGAATGATCCAATTAGATAATATACACTAAATCTACAACAGTACGTATGGTATAAGACTAATAATTGAATTTAATCAAACAAATTTAACTATTACTATTTAGATCAAGACTAAAATTTTACTACAATTTTAAAAGTTTGACCAATTTGAAAAATATAAGGATTAAAATCATCAAGTTAAACTAAAGGGATTACATCCATAATTTTTGCAAAGTACAAAAGACTAATACAAGAATTTAACAAAAAAAAAAAAAAATCCCTTTCACGTTTCTACGTATAGTTTTCAATGGGTAGTTGCTTAGAAGGTTTCAAAAAGAAAGGTTAACACAAAATACTTTTTTTTTTGTTACCGTTTGCTAGTGTGCCTTGAAAGAATCTACTAATTAATGAAACATACCACACCTCAAATGAAAAATTATTACTCAAGACTCTTGCAATATCAGCGTACTTCATTCACTACCACAACTTCTTTTGAAAGGATTTATTAATAAATGAATCTTTATTACTGTTATACTCAAGGACAAGTAGCAAGTTGAAAAACACTCAGGGCTAGTTTAATAATGTTTTTCAAAAATACTTTTGAGTCAAAAAAACACTTTTGAGTTCATCTCTTTTTGGTCAAAAAAATGTTTTTTCAAAGCATTTTTGGTGTCAAAAGCACTTTTGAAAAACTCCAAAACATTTCGTTCAATAATGCTTTTATCTCAAAAGTTTTTTATTCCAAAAATATTTTTGAGAAGCAATGCTAAACAAAACCTCAAACAATAAGTCAATTATAGAAAATTGGGAAGCCACCCATAAGAACTTCTTCTTGAAGACAATCATTCGAACTGGTGCAAACTATTCATCACCCAAATCCCCAAGCTTTTATTGGAAATATAATTGGTCATCAAATATCATGTGGACTCAATTGCCTCGTACCATCAAGTCAAAGTAAATAATATGATCTGTTCCAACACAAAGATCTTAGTCTCATCGAAGGCATCTATCCCACGCGTTCCGTAACGATAACTAGATGACAAATCCAACACGTTAGCATCATCTTACACAGGATCCTCGCCTATAAATACTCCAAAAACAATGAAATATCAATCCTCCAAGAATACCAAGCCTATGCTTTGTCAACTTATCTTCAACTTCATCATTTTCCTCACCTTCACTCTTTGTAACTTCCGACTCTCCGGCCCAACTAGATGAACTAATCTCCGCAGCAACCATAACTCTCTTCTCCATACCTCATCATTGTTGTATCATTGTATTAACAACCACTTTGTATACACAGCCAACCCGACCTTTTCCTAGCTCATTTTAATCACAAAAAATACTGTTGTTGCATGTAAAATGCCCAACTGAATTGAAGGAAACTCCCAAGATCTTCCCACATTTTCTAGATTAAAACTTTCGCTTGAGTTCTCATGCGGAATGCTTCCCACTACCAAGTCAACTAATGGAACTTGTTGGCCTCTATCCTTGGTGATAAAACATAATGTGATTGGTATAAGATTATAACAAAATATTGTAAATGCCAGCATGATCTAATAGTGCATACATTGAAAGTTTATCCAATTGTCCTCCTTTAGAGATAAATATTGAATGAAGATTACTTGGCTTGTATATTATAATTTGTAATTTTGCAAGTGTAGTAACATATTATATTCGATAACTTTAAGTCATTACAAAAGAGTAGATTTTGATTGTTTATATAATGATACTATCTATACCTATTACTAAAGCTTTGGCCAAAGGTTACAGTGGTGCCTGCAAGCAAATGGGTGAGAATACAAACCACAGCATTGACTCGCATTGCTGCAGATATTCTTTGTTAATTTCCCAACTTCTCACTCACCTTTCTTTCTTTTCGATTTATTTTGCATGCTTTTCTAAGTCAAAAGTTCATCATCAAATCAAGTAAATTTTCAAATGAATAAATTAATTTTAAAATTAAAAAGAAAAACGATACTTTTGGTTGAGTTTATGCTTATGCAGTTTGTCGCTATCAAAATGAGTCATCCATCTAAATGAAACAATATAATTGTTATTTGTAAGGGCAAAGAGAAACACATTAAAGTTGCTGGATTCTGATAGTGCATCTAATACAGTACCAAAAGCCTGATATCATCTTTTTGAATGAGCATTATTGGAACTTACTGCCACTCACCTCAGCTTTGGCTTACCATCAAGATTGTTTTAAGAAATCCATGATTAGGGTATTCTGAAACAGAGATGAACAGAGTAATATATGATGAGCATAAGAATGTAGAAGCTAAAAGTATTCGCCATCCATTTATTCTTACCTGCTCTTATGGGATACAAAGTGCTCTCTCAACTTACTGCAATGTGTTTTTTTCAAATAGCAGAATTGAGCTTTCAAAACTTTATTGGGAGACAGCATGTCCAACCATCAATCCTGAAAATATATTTAGAAAATTATATCTTAAATTCATCAAATCAAAATCATTTGTGAATGAACAATGAATTCTGGGCAGCAGTGAACATTAATAACAGACATGGATGAATGATACTGCAGATGTCTAGACATCCTAATTCACGGAAATGCAATGATCAAGTCCTTCTACATAATTTAGAGATTCAAGCATTGGCAGTATAACCAACTTAGGACAATCTTCGATGATTAATGAACTTAAGAGAGGAAAATGTTCTCTACCATTCACTGCTGTCCATTTCTCCAAACATAGTGCCCAACGTATTTCAAGAACCCTGAGTGATGGAAAAGAACTTTCCATATCTCCATAGAAGTTGCTGTCAATATACTTCAAAGCACCCATTCTATAAATAGTAAGGACCTCAAGGAAGCGTAATTTCCTTAGAGGTAGTTGATGGCATCTTTTGCAATTTATTAGTGAGATTTCAACAAGGTTTGGTAGGCAGATCCATCATCCAATATGGAAACCTAACACCTTGGTATTCAATTATGCATAACTTCTTCAAGCTTGAATGAGGCTGGAGAACATAAGAATCTCTTCATCATGAGAGGTTTCCCAGCTATTTACTTCCCAAGATTGCCTGAACGATCTTAATTTTTGCTTCTTTATCAGATTAGCATTTTTAGCTTCTGTTGTACTCTTCACGTTGCAAAGTCATATGATGCTCAATTCCCCCTCTAGGTCCAACTATGCACTCGAAATTAATTAAAAATATGATTAAGTTAAATGCACTTATAAATTAATGTTAGAATTGGATGATTAAAATTCTTGTTAAAATAAAATACAGTGGTAAAATAAAATAAAAGTAAAGTCCAAATAAACTAGACTTTTTTTATTTTATTTTAATTAGAATAAGTCATCTATTTTATTTTAATTAGAATAAGGTGTTTCAACCTTACTACGCTACTTCTATTAGTTGTTGATTGGAATAAGATTTTTCAACCTATAAATAGGCGTAGTTATCTCCTCTTGTATTGATTCAATTTTCGACATTAGTGAATCTTCTTCTCCTCTGCCCGTGGTTTTTTCCCGAAAGGGTTTCCATGTAAAATCTGTGTGTTCTTTCTTTTCGTTTTCTTTGCGATATTTATTCATTGTCGTCATTTAAATTTTATCAAATTGGTATCGAAGCTTTTTCGGGTTAGTAGTCTCGATCACGATAATGGCAACATTGAAGTATGATATTCCGCTATTGGATCGCAACACCAGATTCGCGTTATGGCAGGTAAAGATGCAAGCAGTTCTTGCGCAGATGGATTTGGAGGATGCCCTGTTAGGGTTAGATAAGATGCCTTCGAATTTGACAGATGAAGAAAAGAAGCGTAAAGATCGGAAGGCTTTGACGCAATTACAACTGCATTTATCGAATGAAATTCTACAATATGTGTTAAAGGAGAAGACTACTGCTGCATTATGGGCAAAATTACAGCAGTTATATATGTCGAAAACCCTAACCAGTAAATTGCATATGAAACAACGTCTGTATTCTCATGTTTGGAAGAAGGTGCGTCTGTGCATGAACATTTAAATGTGTTTAAAGAAATTGTCTCGGATTTGGAACCCATGGAGGTTCAGTATGATAAAGAGGATTTAGGGTTAATTCTCCTTTGTTCGTTGCCACCGTCGTATTCAACCTTCAGAGATACAATTTTGTATAGCTGTGAATGTCTCACAGTTGATGAAGTCTATGCTTCCTTAGCCTCGTATGACAAGATGAAGCATCTTGTGGCTGGATCTGACTCTCAGGGAGAGGGTCTCATTGTTCGTGGAAGACAAGATCGTAATAGTGATGATAATCGTGGGAGGACACAAGAACGAAACTCCCGCAGTAAATCTAAAGGTAGATCGAGATCTTTAAACAGAGGTAAAACTTGTAACTTCTGCAAGAAGAAAGGGCACATTAAGAAAGAGTGCTACAAGTTACAAAATAAGATTAAAAGGGAGGTAGAGAATCAAAAAGGAAAACAACCAGAACAATCCGATGAAGCTGATGTAGTAGAAGACTACAGTGATGGTGAACTCCTACTTGCTTCTGTCGACAATTCTAAAGTGAGCGAGGAGTGGATCCTCGATTCTGGTTGCACCTTTCATATGAGTCCCAATCGGGATTGGTTTATAACATATGAAGCTGTGTCTGAAGGTGTTGTTTTAATGGGAAATAATGCTTCATGTAAAATCGCAGGTGTTGGCACAATCAAAATAAAGATATTTGATGGGGTCGTTAGAACTCTTAGTGGCGTGCGACATGTACCAGATTTGAAAAGGAATTTGATTTTGTTAAGTACTCTTGATTCAAAAGGACACAGGTACACAGCTGAAAGTGGGGTTCTAAAGATTAGTAAAGGTTCCCTCATTGTGATGAAAGGGCAGAAAGAGACTTCCAAATTATATGTTTTGCAAGGTTCAACTATTATTGGTGATGCTGCAGTCGCTTCCTCTTCCTTGTCAGAGGATGATATTACTAGACTTTGGCATATGCGTCTAGGGCATATGAGTGAAATCGGCATGGCAGAATTGAGTAAAAGAGGACTTCTTGATGGGCAAGGCATTAGCAAACTGAAGTTCTGTGAGCATTGCATTTTTGGGAAGTAAAAGAGAGTTCGATTCACCAGAGGAATCCATAACACGAAGGGAATATTAGATTATATTCATTCTGATCTTTGGGGACCATCTAGAGTGCCTTTGAGAGGTGGAGCTAATTATATGCTAACTCTTATTGATGATTTTTCCAGAAAAGTTTGGGCATTCTTTTTGAAGCAGAAAAGCGATGTGTTTTTCGCATTCAAGTCTTGGAAAATTATGGTTGAAAAACAGACAGGAAAACAGATAAAACACCTCTGCACAGATAATGGCTTGGAGTTCTGTTTTGATGAGTTTAATGAATTGTGCAAATCAGAAGGGATCATGAGACATTTGACAGTTCGTCATGCTCCACAGCAAAACGGCGTTGCAGAACGAATGAACAAAACAATCATGAAAAAGGTTCGATGTATGTTGTCGAATGTTAATTTACCGAAGTCGTTTTGGGCTGAAGCAGCCTCTACTGCATGTTTTTTGATCAATCGATCTCCATCCATTGCCATTGAGAAAAAGACTCCACAAGAGATATGGTCTGGTAAGCCTGCTGATTATTCTAATATAAAGATTTTTGGATTTCCTGCATATGCTTATGTTGATAATGGAAAATTGGAACCAAGATCCATTAAATGTGTTTTTCTTGGTTTTAAGGCTGGTGTGAAAGGGTATAAGTTATGGTGTCCTGAAAATAGAAAAGTTGTGATTAGCAGAAATGTTGTTTTTGATGAAACTGCTATGTTACCTAACTTATCTATTAAAGACCCTTCCAGTAAAGAACAACAAAAATAGGTGGAGTTTCAGATTGATCCAATATCTATAACAGAGTCAACTTCTCAAGTTAGCACAGAAGTTCATAATAGAGCCACTTCTTCACCACAATATTCTATTGCCAAGAATAGACCTAAAAGAGAAATTAAACTTTCGAAAAGGTATGCCGAGGTTGATCTAGTGGCTTATGCTTTAAACGTGGTTGAAGATATTGGTACAATATTTTGTAACAGTCAAAGTGCTATTTTTCTTACAAAAGATCAAATGTTTCATGAGAGAACAAAGCACATTGATGTTCGGTATCATTTTGTGCGTGATATTATTGCTCGTGGAGATGTTGTTGTGAGCAAAGTTAATACTCATGAAAATCCTGCAGATATGATGACTAAGTCACTTCTCATAATCAAGTTTGAGTATTGCATGGACTTGGTTGGTGTTCATTGTTGAAGAATACCCCTCAAGGGGTTTAGTGGAAGAGGTGGAGAACTTATTCGTTGAGAATTCCTGTTCGTAGAGAATTCTTGTCAAGGTGGAGATTGTTAGAATTGGGTGACTAGAATTCTTGTTAAAATAAAATACAGTGGTAAAATAAAATAAAAGTAAAGTCCAAATAAACTAGACTTCTTTTATTTTATTTTAATTAGAATAAGTCATCTATTTTATTTTAATTAGAATAAGGTGTTTCAACCTTACTACGTTACTTCTATTAGTTGTTGATTGGAATAAGGTTTTTCAACCTATAAATAGGCGTAGTTATCTCCTCTTGTATTGATTCAATTTTCGACATTAGTGAATCTTCTTTTCCTCTGCCCGTGGTTTTTTCCCGAAAGGGTTTCCACGTAAAATCTGTGTGTTCTTTCTTTTCGTTTTCTTTGCGATATTTATTCATTGTCGTCATTTAAATTTTATCAATTAATAATATAGTTATTGTAAGCATCGATATCGTTCCCACAAATACTAAAAGTACTAGTTGTTACTGTCTTCTTATTATTTAACTGATATATTGGAGTGGTTGTTTAGAACTAAAATTCACTAAATTAATAAAATAAAGAATACAGCAAAGAACAAAGCAAGAAAGCAAGCGAATAACAACCAATAAGCGAAGCAATACCCAGGAAAGAATTACCTAAATTTCATTTGTCATTATCAATCCGTAAAAATCTCTAAATTATGCTAATACCTCAAGCATAAAAGCAATTGAATTGATTCTAGGTTGATTAATTGAATTTTTTTGTAATTAGAACCTCTATTATCGCATTAACTCGATCTTTGGATTCCTCTATTAGATTTAACTCTAATCCGATAGATTAATGTAGTCCTATTTCTAGGATTGTATGCAACTCCACTCAATTATGCTAGATCTACTCTTAAAGAAAGTCTATTCCCCTCTAATTTAAGCATATCAAATTAATAGCCTAGAAATATTAAACCAAGAATTAAGCACACACAATTGACAACAAGACCTAAATATTTATTGCGTAAAACAAAAATCAAATTACAGAATTCATCATAAGGTTCATCTCCCTCTAGGTATTTAGAAAATTACTTCATAATAGCAAATAAACACATCTCAAATATAGTATAACCACAAGATAAAAAGAAAATCATAATAAAATTCAAAGAAATTAAAAAGAAGCCTTCAATCTTGATGGAAATTTGCTTCAGAAACGGCTTCAATGGTTTTCTCCAAGTTGTTTTCTTCAATAATTTCTGACGGCTTCCTCCCATCTTATCATATATGGTATATATATATTAGTCTTAGAATACTTCAAAACCCTAAAAATTACGCTTTTCCTCGTGTTTGAAGTACAATTCGAGAAATCCACACGGTCTGGCATATGGTCATGTGCCAGCCTGTGTGGCTTCTAAAATACGCTTTTTTTGTCTAGTTTTCGTTCCTTGTGTTCCCAGATGCTCTCCTAAGTATAAATACATGAATTTAAAGGATTAAGAACATAAAATTCATTATTTAAAATCGAATAATTATCCAAAAAATAGATTAAAAATAAGATTAAAATATGATGTCTTTAGCACTTATCATCCAACTCTTTCAACTCATCAATGCCACCACAGCCATGGCCCTTTCCCACAATGAACTCGCTGAGCTTGTGCAAGCATGACAATTGACCCAACCCAACAGGCATAGAAGTTATTGCATGACAATTTCTGAGGTCCAAGTACCTAAGACTTATCAAGTGCTTCATACCTCTTGGTAACAATTCAAGACAAGCGACAAGACTTGAGTTTTAGCATCTGTAAGGGAGCTTGTTGATTCAGGTAGAGTTTTCATGAATCTGTAGATACCACAAGTGTTTCAAACTTTTAAAAAGCAATATTGCTAAAATTAGGACCGAAATCCAACACCTTCAAATACTTTGATCTTCCCATAATATATTTGATCAATTTCTGCAAATTCACTCAGCATTCTAAAAGAAGCTCTTCGAAAGTTAATATTGTTGATGGGCAACCAAGTAGCTTTCTGTTGGGCAATGGAATGATTTTTCCATTCCCTTCCTTTGTTCGGCTTCTCTAAATTTACTACTTGCCTCACATAAATTATATATTTTTCTGTCAATTCAATAAATTCGACCAATTTTTTTCAGACTCAATTGTCTTTAATTAACATATCTATGTGTATAATAACATCTCCATTGTTTTCCATTGCTAAAAAGAGAACAATTTAACAATTATTCAAAAGCTATATTTTTGTAATTGTGAAAAAAAATGCAACCCCTATTACATCGCCAAGGGGATTTATTTGAAATTATAATTTATAACCTCATTAACTTATTCTATCACTTCAATCGGATTGAATTGATTTACCAACAAAACCTCCAATAAAAAACGCAAAATCTGTTGCTGAAAAGGAAGCATTATGGTGTCTCTTCCCAACATAACAATCACAATTCACATCATTAATCTGTTTGTTGAATTTTCTTGCACACACACAATAATCCAAATTGAATTATTTTTTTGGTGAATAATAATATTAGAGTAAAATTCGAACAATCAACACTATTAACGTGACTCAAATCTAGGGGCGGTAAACACCTTTAACCAATTTGGATGCATTTAAGCATCTCAATGGCAATACTTGGCACAACAATGTGCTCATCTTTACCTTCCTTCATCTTTTGATCTTAGTTACATGCTTGTAATTGATATTATATAGGATAAGTATTTGATGCACTGACAATGTATTTTTTTTATTTCACAAGTAATTTTAAAAATTTGACATGTGTTTTTTTTTTTAATATTTTACTATATTTTTATAGGATATCTGTCAATCTTTTAACCTTACTTGCGACGACTAAAAACTCTACTAACAATGTAACAAATACTTACATATATATATATATATACAAAAGTTTGGAAACTTTTCACTTTGTTCCGATAGAGGAAACTCATCGTTCTTTTTTCTCACTTAGGACTCTAATATTAAAAGCATCAAATTTTACAAAATAAAAAATTTCAGTATATTAGTATCCACAATTTCAGTTCATAAAAGTAATAAAGAATGATTAAAATAAAATTACATCATCAAAAAAAACTTCAGAAACATTGACACCATTTTATTATTTTATGAATATAATTATAAGAAATTAATTGAATATTTCAAAAAATCTATTGTGACTTTCTTTATATAGTTATATTCGTTACTGTCATATATTTTAATGTGTAAAAGAATTATTAATAAATAAACTTGAAGATGTCAAAAATTTAATGATGGTCTATATTTTACATTGACAATAATAATATTTATAAAGTATTGAGTCAAAAAAATATCAATTTCAATAAAAAAATTTTATAACAATTTTTTAAAAAACAATATATAAGTATAGAGAAAATAAAAGGGTTAAATGTAAAATTAATACTTGAACTTGTCTGCTTCTTTCAGATTGGTACTTAAAGTTTTATTTTTCCCAGATTGATACCCAAATTTTTTCTTCGTCAACTAAATTGATAATTTTTTTTAACGTCGTTAAATCTGAGATAGGTGACAAAATAAGAATATGACACGTGACATGATGACATCATAATGATGTCATAATCTAAAATGTATATTAAAAATTAATAAAAATAATTTCCATTTTCTTTTTATTTTTTACCTTATTTCATTTTTCCCCTTATTCCTTTCTTCATTCATTTTTTTTTCACTGTCTTTTCATTTTCTGCATTCATTTAATATTTCTGAGTTTTTTTGAAAAGAAATTTAAGAATATTTTTTTGTTTTTTTATTTTATTCTTTTTCTAGGTATTTCTTTCTTCTTCTTTCTTCCCCTCATCATTTTACCCTTTTTTTTTTTGAATTCATTTAACATTTCCAAATTCATTCCACATATTTGAGTTTCTTTGAAAAGGAATTTAAGAACATTTCTAAATTCCGCACAACTGTAAATATGAAACAAGTTAAATTTTATTAAATTATGTAAAAATTCAAACCACAAATCTAGTCATTATTGGAGGATAACATGAACAAGCAAAAGATGCTCACAACAGCAACCAAAACCTAAGAAAATGACAAGAAAATTAAAACAATTAAACTGATCAAATTCACAACTCTACTTGTAATCTTTCCAAATTTTATCAGCAATTTCATCCCACTTTAAAAAATGTTCAAGCTTCCCAGAAAGAGCAGCATGCATGGCAGACCCAAAAACAGCAGCGACAGCCAAGGGTTTTGGAAACAAAAAATAGAGTAGAAAAGAAGAAGAGTAGAAGTAGGAGAGAAAGGAAAGTCGTTCGATGCTTCTCCAATTGGTGATGACATTGAAACAGATGGTGACGGCATTGGAGCAAGGTGACTGATGGAGGAGAATCCCAACGGGATTTGAGGAGTTCACTGTGAAAAAAAATTAGAGGAAATGAAAGAACAAGAGTAAAAGTTGATCGGTGCCATCATTTGGACTGGAGAACAAACGTCAGTGGCAACGCCGGAGTGAAGCTATAGTGCATGTTGGCGGTGACTAGGGTTGGAAAAATGTTGGTGGCAACTAGGGTTGGGGAAGGGATGAAGAGAAGAAAAAAGGAAAAATAAAATAAAATGGGAATAGTAAAAAATAAAAGAAAGAAAGAATGAAAAAGAAAAAAGAAAAAGTGAAATAGAAAATTAAATTATAATATGACATCATCATGCCACGTGTCATATTCTTATTTTGGCACCTATCTCAAATTTAACGACGTTAAAAAAGTACCAATTTAGTTGACGGAGAAAAAATTTGAGTACTAATCTGGGACAAAAAAACTTTAAGTACCAATCTGGGAGAAATAAACAAGTTCAGGTACTAATTTTATATTTAACCCAAAACAAAATGAACTTTATTCCAAAGCTTTTTAAGATGAAGTTTCAGAACCTAACAAGTGGATTCAGTGGAAAAGAGGATGTTATTCATCTTAGGGATCCTGAGTTTGAGTGCCTGTGTGTACAAAGTGTGTGCGCGTTGTCAAAAGGTTAAAAAAGTATGAACAAATACTTTCATATAATAACATCAATATATTCAAAAATTAAATTACTATATTTTAATAATAATAATATATTTAAATAGTCTCAACTCTTGCTTAATAATTAATTGATATAATTTTAATAATTAAGAGATATAACTGAACACTTTTAACCCATGAAATATGGTATGCTATATTGATATCCTCAAACAGGGTTGTACAAAGTAAATATGTGAACATAACAATTTAGAAGCTAAAAGTATTTGTGGTTTATTTATTCTTACCTGCTCTTATGAGATATGAATCTCAACTTAATGCAATGTGTGCTTTTTTCAAATAGCAGAACTACCTTCTCCACCAAGCCTGAAAATGTATTTAAATAATCATATCTTAATTTTTCGTCAAATGAAAAACATTAATAATTGATATAAATGAATTATACTCCACTAAACGTATTTAGAGATGCTTATTCACAGAATTGCAGTGGTCAAATCTTTCAACATAATTCTTCAATGTGATAAGATAATTATAAGATTACTCAAAAAAATTAAAAAAATTGGTCAGCTCAAACTCAATTCACCAGAGAGAGCATGCTAGCTAGTATTGAAATTAAAAAGTAAAAAAAAAAAAAGTTCACCTTTTTGTGTATTTCAATGACCGGAATGTGACTTATGTTGGGCCAATCCTCTCCTCTCTTTTTGTTACACCGCCTTTCTAGATGTGGGCATTCTTCAATCCTCAGTTTTTTCAATACCGTGAGGCTCCGTATCCCTCGGGGCAATGACATCAAATTAGGGCAACACGCAATCTCCAATTTTGAAAGCGAGGCAAGATGTTCTATCTCATTTGGGAGAGAAATTAATCTCTCACAAGAGCATATATGTAGAGATCGAAGAGAAGAGAGATATTGGATACCATCTGGCAATGAGGTTAACTCTGGACATCCAGTGATACGCAAGTCTCGGAGTGAAGTCAGATATCTCACTCCCTCAGATAAAGAGGCTAATTTCTCACAATTTTGAATCCACAATGAAAGCAACGAAGATAAGCCTTGCAAACCATTTACTGGAAGGGATACTAGTCTGTCACATTGACTTAAATCCAAAGTTTCTAAAGAGCTGAGGTTTTCTAATCCTGCAGGCAAGCTTTCAAGTTCAAAGCTACATTGAAAACTCAAGTATTTAAGGGTGGATAGATTATCCGACAGATCACATGAAGACTTTAGACTACTTGACACAATTGTCAAGCTGTCAAGGTGCGTCTGATTTTGCAATAGTCCATCCGGTAAATCCGTTAACTTATAAAATTCATAAATCTGGAGAGATGTAAGAATAGTGGCATTCATCATCAAAGATTTGAGTAAAGTAACATTAATTCCTCCAATTTTCAGGTTTTTTAGAGATTGAAGCATTGGGATCTTAACCAACTTGGGACAATCATTGATAGTTAACGAACTTAAGAGAGGAAACTGTTCTCTACCATTCACAGTTGTCCATTCCTCCAAACATGGTGCTATTTCTATTTCGAGAACCTTCAGTGATGGAAAAGAACTTTCCATATCTCCATAGAAGTTGCTGTCAATATACTTCAGAGCACCCATTCCCCAAATAGTAAGGACTTCGAGGAAGCGTAATTTCCCTAGAGGTGGAAGTTGATGGCATCTTTCACAGTTTGCTATTGAGATTTCAACAAGGTTTGGTAGAAGCAAATCCATCATCCAATATGGAAACCTAACACCTTGGTAAGCATCTAGGCATAACTTCTTCAAGTTTGAATGAGGTTGAAGAGCATCAAGAATCTCTTCATCATTTCCACGTTGAGATCTTTCAACATTATTTACTCGCCAAGATAACCTTAATGATCTCAAGTTTTGCTTCTTTATCAAATTGGCATTTTTAGCATCTTTTGAACTCTTCACGTTGCAAAGTCCCATGATGCTCAATTCCCCCTCTAGGGTCAACTCTTTCAACTCATCAATGCCACCACAACCAATGTCCTTTCCCACAACAAACATGCTGAGCTTGCGCAAGCAGGACAGTTGTCCCAATCCAATAGGCATAAAAGTTAGTGAAGGGCAATGTCTAAGATCCAAGTACCTAAGGTTTTTCAAGTGCTTCATACCTTTTGGTAACATTTCAAGGTTATGACACCATTGCAGATTTAGTGTCTGCAAGTTATGAAGGGAGCTTGTTGCTTCAGGTAGAGTTTTCATATTATCATCATGAAGACATAAATACCTTAGCTGTTTCAAACTTTCAAATGCAATATTGCTAAAACCATGACCAAAATCCAACACCTTCAGATACTTTTGTTTACTGATGAAATGGGAAGGATTAGAGAGGTTAGAAATAAAGTCGAACCTGCAGCGAACGATTAAAGAACGCAATGGTTGCAATTTGGATGTGTCCATAAAGTTTGTTGATGAACTGCTTCTATGAACAAACAAGTGACGAGCAGTTTTTGGTATTTTCGACCTCTCATTAGGCTCAATTGCGTAGCATTCATGTCCCATAATTGATGTTGCAACGTCATGGATTAAATCATGCATTTTAAATGTAACAGTTCCATCAACATCCTCTTTGATCTCTTGGAAAAAGGACCTTCGAGTCAATTCAGAGAATATTTCACAACCCATATCATGCAAATCCAACTGTCCACGAGAAGGAATAAATCCATTTGCCATCCATAGTCCTATCAGCTCGTCCTTTTCCATGACAGAATCTTTAGGAAATATTGAGCAAAATGAAAAACATTGTTTCATATATGGTGGAAGATGCTCATAACTCAACCTCAACACAGCCAAGATTCTTTTTCCCTCATCTTCCAAATCCCATATCTCGCTATCTTTGACACGTAACCATTCACTTTCTTGACTTTTGGAACGCAGTATGCTTCCTATGGCCGTAATTGCCAATGGTACCCCTCCGCATCTCTGCACAATCTGCCTCCCAATCATTTCCAGGTTGACATTACCCTCATTCATTCCCATTACAAAGGCTCTTTGCTTGAACAAGGACCAAGAATCATCATCTGACAAACACCCCAAGCGATGGAAAGGAACTGTAGCCATCATAAGAGCCACTTTCTCAAGTCGAGTTGTGACAATGATTGTACTTCCTCTTCGTCCACTCCGTAGCGCTTGCTTCAGCCTATCCCACTTGTCACGGTATTCATTCCACACATCATCCAATAAAAGCAAAAATCGTTTCCCAACAAGCTTCTCTCCCAAGTGCCGCTGCAGGAGATCTAACTCTTGGATATCGCATAACTTCCCTTCAATGGATTCCACAATAGCTTTAGTCAACCGTTTTATATCAAAATCATCGGATACACACACCCAAGCTCTCAAATCAAAGGCTTTTGCAACATGTTCATCATTGTAAGCCAATTGACCAAGTGTGGTCTTTCCAAGACCTCCCATGCCGCATATTGCATACACAGAGAGATCATCATGGTGACTCGCATTGCTAAGTAACATGCTAACTATCTCTTCCTTCTCATCTGCTCTGCCTAGAATTTCAGACTCATCCACAAGGGAACTGGTTTGCCTGTCTTCATTCTGCGCAATTTCAGCTTCTTTTACACCCTCTCTCAAGTGGAACTTGCTTTTCTCCTCAGCAATGGCATTTAATTTCTCCCTTGCATTCTTAAATTTACGTGCCATTTGTAACCGAAAAACAAGTGGGTTCCGAGGAGAAAAGAAAGTGGATACCTTGCTTCGCGCATCCCTACGCAGGCTACGGTTCCGAGCTTCTTCTTTGAAGTCAGCGAGCACATCTTCCAGATGATAAGCTGCTTGTTTGAGCTTTCCAAGCCAGTTCTTGATAGCTTCACTCTTCCACTGCTTCTCTTCGGCATCAAGGAGCACGGCTTGGATTGTAGATAGAGTGCTCTCCAGACAGTCAAGCTCTGTTTTGAGGCTGCCAGCAAGGCCGATCTGCTCCAGCGACAAGGAGGTCAAGTTTTCCAAGATGGTATTCACAAGAGCCGAAACAAATGCGTCGGCCATTTCCACTCTCTCCTAAAATTTCACGATCAGCAAAGCAACAACAATTGGAAACTGAAGAAGAATTTGGTAACAAAGAAACAGCGGTGGATGGATTCAGGATAATCAAAGACAAAAGGAAATAATGGCACATAAAGTTGGGTCCACACGGCATTGACTTGACTTTATAAGCCGAATAAGGCGCCATATCTTTAATGTGGAAAAAGAGAGAAAGTAGGTGGCAGAAAATAATAAACTAAGACTAATTACGAAGTTTAGTGCAATCATTAAGATCGATGATTCATCTCTATCCCGAACTTATTTTATATATACTTATAATAAAAGAATCAATCGCCACTCTTCATTAATAAAAATAATAAACAAACTGACTGAATAAGATATAATATTCAAAATACATGTAGAAAACTTATAAGAAAAAATTAAACATATCCGTTTATAACATATATTTCCCATCTAACCTCCCAAACCAGAATAACATAATCCACAATAACTAATCATTATTCGAAAATGTTATGTAGGCAAAAATCAATAATTTCTTTTTAACATAAAACCAAATAATTAAATATTCTCCACAAAATGAAACTAACAAGTAGCTCCAATGAAAAAAATATATTATTCATCCTAAAAAATTCGAATTCGAACTCTGTGTGCAAAGGTTATATTCAAAAGAAAATCCTCCACAAAATTAAACCAAAATCATAACTTACTTTTATACAAATTGAAAAACCAAGAAAAAATGGAGCCAAATAGAGCTAGACTAGATCAAGAGTTCAGTTACCTATCCCTTTCATAATTTAATTATAAAAATATTAAATGTAAAAATATAAAGGTTAAGGGTCAAAAATATCATCTGTGAAAAATCAAAAAATCAATTGACCTATTTCGTTAATGAAAACCATTAGTTGATGAGTTTACAGGGACGAAGGTAGAAATTTTTTTACGGTGAACAAAGTTAAATTTTAATTTTTACGATAATAAAAATGCAATTTCACCATTTGAATAGTCTATATCTTTATAATTTTTAAAAGATTCAATCAAATCACTTTTAAGGGGACCAAAGTGTAATTTTATCTTTATTAATTTAAAATTTTAAAAAATTTAAAGGCCCCTACCTACACCCCTGCTAGTTTGACTGTTAACCTCACTAACGTGGCAGACAAAAACCACCAAAAGCCGCTATGTGGTAGTATGCTGACGTAACATGATGTCAAAAAAATTTTAAATTTATTTTAAAAATTAAAAAAATAATTAAAATATGCATATAAAATGAATCTGGATAAATGGTAATCCAAATTCATTTGAATTTAGTCCAAATTCATTTGAATTTAGTCTAAATTCATTTGAATTTAGTTCAAATTCATTTTGAATGAGTGCAAATTTAAAAACTTCAAAAATTATTGAAATTATTAAAAAAATCTAAAATGTATAATTATAATAATTTATTCTAAAATCATCATTATATATATTGTTGATACACAGTATCAACGGAAGTGGAGAAGGAAGAAGAGACGGTGTTGAAGGAGGCCAGTTCACTCATTTTAGGATTGAGAGTCGAACAAGTAAAGGGACTCAGGGCGAATGCTTAATGTTTTAGGGTTTTGTGTGGAGAGGAATCCTCTTGTTAAGAAATATATTAGGGTATTTATAAGAGGTGTGAGGGCCCAATGGAGGGCCCAACAGGGTCCAAGTTGGGATAAGGATATAACAATAGTCTCCCCCTAGTCGAGCGATAGGTTATAAAGTGACTTGCCTCGAGACCATCCACAAGTTACCCCTGGTGTGGTAGTTGTTGCAAGTAACGAGTGGAGGGTACAATTTATTGGCTGAATGTCCTGGGAATATATGATGTCTTGTGAAGTTATTGAAATTCATTTGTACCATTAATACTAATGCGCTTGCAGATGGTATTTCTACTCATAGTTGACTCATAAATTTCGCTTCTTGATTTAGTAAATGGTATGCTTGTAGGTTCGACAATCTGAAAATGTAAATGTACACTTGAGTGGTGAAGTTGTCAATTAGAGGATTTGAATTTAATTGATAGAAATCCAATGAACCCCATGAATTTTATCATCTCTCTTTTGCAAAGTCTTCAACAAGAAAAGAAGAAATAGAAAACAACAAAAATTAAAATATATCCTACAAAGAAAAGAGAAACAAAAGTCTAATCTAAAAATGAGAGGAAAAGAAAAGAAAAAAAAAATTATCCAAAGTCTAATTTCCAACCTAATTTTCTACTCTCCTAAAAAGACCTATAAAGTGACATTTACAATATTTTTTAAATTAACCTACAAAAGACAAGTGTGCTCTCAAAATTTAATTTGAGACTTGTTTGGTTGTAAAATGTCCTTCAGCAATTTTCCTTATTAGGGGTCGGCGTTGCGACACCCACACTTTAATGTCGCGACACTTTCAGCAATCAACTCAATTGGGTGTTGTTGGGCTTCAGTGTCGCGACATAGTACTCAAACAATTTGACTTCTTCATCTTCAAAGGCTTTGGTTGGTGTTGCGACACCATTAGTCCAATGTTGCGACCACAAGTGCTTGTATCACGAAATCAACTCTTTGGTGTTACAACTTTGGAAATAGTTCATATTTTCATTTTTGCATCAACCAAGTATCTTTCAAATCAAATATTAAGTCCCTAATGACATATGCGCTTACCATTTTATTTAGAAAAGCATTAAAATACGATAAAAACTAAAATTAAATATGAAACCCATAAAATACAAAAATATAACAAAAGACACTATAAAATACTCAAAAATAAACTCTTTTTAAGTGTTTAAAGAACCTAATTTAATGTATATAAATATGGCAAATCAATCAGTAAAGAAGCTCAACGATTAATAGGTAGGTTTGTTGCATTAAATGGATTCTTTAAAATTACATATAATGCATGCGGTTTTTAACGCTTTAAAATCACCCTTTTAATGGTAAAAAAGGTGCCAATAATCGTTTGAGAAACTGAAGCAATAAATTGTTAAATAATTATACGCATACAATTCATGCACGAGAGGGTGGTGTAACACCCTCCGAGGGGTTCATCACTTCAATTTCTACATATACACATTTATAACGCATATGCATGTACTGCTCACTAAATACTATATGCATATACGTGGCGGGGGACTTTAATAAATAATATATATACTGCAGCCCAATATATACATATACAAATATTACCAACCGCTAAAGACATGCATGCCGGTACACCCAAACATTCAAATTCAAATTTTCTATACCATATGCGTACAGGTAGAGGGGGTTGTAACCCCTTGGAGAATCAACCCCCTGTGTATATGCCACAAAACACTTAATACAATGTGAATGTCCCCTTAATAACTCAACCCTTAATCACCAATGAACATAATAATATTCAAACTCTTTAAATTGCATTTGCCGAATAGTTAAAATCACCATTTAAAACATCAGTGATTCAAGCAGCTTTAAACCTTAAAGACTTCATGATATAATGCTTAAAACTACTCATAAACTCTTTCCACCCGTAAATAAGAGGATAAACGCGTTTCAGTGCATTCGAACCCGAATCCTTCTATTTTGACAACAATGTCAATCAAGCTAAAACTCAATCAACAAAATTTCATGATTATTTTAAGCTAGATACTCAAGTTAGTATTGTATATATCAACTAAAATAAAAGAAATTATGTCAGGTCAGTTTTCTCGAAACATATACATAAAAAAGGTATTATGGAAAATAAAAATGTCATTATTACCCTAAAAATAAACTAGCAGATGACAAGTAAATACAATCGAGTAAATATTTGGGAGGGGAGTAAGGTAAACATTATATTTTAAGGTAAACTACATTTATTGTCACTTTAAAATAGGATTTGTTCTATTTTGGTCATTTTAATTTTTTTTCTCAATTTAGTCATTTTAAATAAGATAATTGTAAGAATTAATCACTGTCTTGAGTGACTATATGTATTTTTTTTTTCTTTTAACAGATTAATTACTAATGTGGCATATTAATATATTAAATGATTGACATGTGACATTTATTTGATTTTTGACTAAAATTTCTCTATAAAGTTTAGGGGAAAAAGTTTTGGATTGATTATAGAGAGATCCCTAAATGTTAGTCAAAAGTCAACAAAAAAATACATGTCAATCACTCAATGTGCTAACGAATCACATCAACAATCCTTTAAAAGAAAACGAAAATTTTAACGACAGTGACTAATTCGAGCAATTATTTTATTTAGAGTGATTAAAATGAAAAAAAAAAACTAGAGTGATCAAATTAGAAAACCCTATTTTAATGTGGTCATGGGCGGAATTCACCGTATATTCTAATAGCAACACTTATGCAAATAACTCAATCATTTTCATGACATATTAACACTTACGCAAATAACTCAATCATTTTCATGACATATTGGCCTCCAGCTTTACTCATAAAAAGAGAGATTAATCTGCAATGCAACAAAAACAAGCATCTACTCATGCATCACAACATCGGCAAGCATGCAGCCAACCCTTAGATCTACTGCCCCAAGAAAAGCAGACAATCGTATGTTTTATTCTTCCATTTATCAGAAAAGGCGTCTCAATGGATGCAACCATTAAAACCCCGAAAAAAAAAAGCTTCAAAACCGATGCCCATGTAGACACTAGGCATGTCAATCAACAAAACACATGTTTATATCCAATCACTACACGATAGACTTCAACACATACAAAAACCAGCCAACAGACATCACATAAGTATCTTTCAAAAACTTTATTTCAAAAGTATTACTCAAAGTTCCTCACGATTCAAATATCCTTCAACAATCTAAAACTATTTAATTTCCATATGAAATCGAAAATAAGATGCCTTAGGAATTTTTGGAGTTCATCATCTGGTCATGCCTAATGTTATAGAACTTAGGTACATAGAAGAAGGGAACAGTCCCCCAAATTTGACAGAGACGATATTTATTAACATTTTAAGCCTGATATTTAACTACTTATAAGCAATGATGTTTACACTGACAAAGGCTTTAAAATTGCAAACAAGATTCTTTGACCACTCTAAAGTCAGTTTATTCTTGATCATTCTGGAGTTCAGTCCCAGATCCAAAATATATAAGACAATACCACCCATCTTTCTATGCTGCTAAGCATCCCATAGTCAATGAAGATGCTATCTTGTAAGGAATGCTCCTCCATCACTATCCTTTAAGAAAAGAAAACAATGAATGTATTTCTTGCATAACCACCGACCATGTATGAAAACCTGCTAAACATTCAAAAGATGGTGCAACCTGCAAACTTAACTGCTGTTGGTTCTTGCATACAAGTATTTACATCCAACGAAATAAATTGTATATTATTAGCAGTGGACCAACGAACAAAAGTTTTGTACAATTTTAAAAGCATGCTTGCAAGTAAAAGACTCGGGTTATCTTCCAAATTCCGAAAACTCTTAGTTTTCTTTGTTTCTGGCCAAAATGCTATAATAGCAAAAATATCACAAAAAAGTACATTTTTATAATGGGTTTTTTACTTCAATAATATAAAATAAATAAATAAATATCAAAATAGGATAACTGTATTAATATTCATGAATCTAGGCAAATTATATAGTAAATAACCGGTGACCAATCAACGATACTTTTTTTCTCTTTAAAAAAATTTATTTTTTTGAGTATAACCTGACCAATACGTAACATCCGTATTTCAAACCCAAAATGCTTATTTTGTTTACATGAATAAATATAAAAACGAAAAAAATTATTAATACCACTGTCAAGCCACACCCTATTATTTTTAGGAAAACATACTTATTTAAAAAAAAAGCTTAAAAATAATAAGTTTTAAATTAATGAATTTTATTGGTGCCGCCTAACATCATTAACCTTTATTTTTAATAAAATATATATTTTTTTAACCAATGGAAAGAAAGGTTAATTACTGAACCATCCCTTCACTCTTCTTTCCATTGGTTCAAAATCCATTATTATTATTAAGCCTTCTTTTTCCCTTGATTCAAAAAAATATATTTTATTAAAAATAATAGGGTGTCGTGTGGCACCAATAAAAATATATTTTATTTTTTTATTATATGTAAAAAAATAAACGTATTTTATCGGTTGATAAGACGACACCTATTATTTACGATAGATTTACATAAATTCATGAATATTAGTACTGTTATCCTATTTTGATATTTATTTTATATGATTGAGGTAAAAAGTCATTTATAATCCATACTTTTTAATCATAAGACGAAAATGTTTAATATAATTTCCTAATAAACTGGAAATCTTCACTAAACAAATATTTCAATTAAAAACTTAAATAAATCATCAAACCATCAATTACGTGAAATTGGCAGTGATCCGAATTGGGATTGAATGAAATTAAATGGGAAATTATAAATAGAAGAAGAAAGAGAACGCCATCACCGGTAAATATATCAGAGTTTCGTTATCAACGTTCAGTTTAAGTTTATCATATCATTGTTGATACTGTGTATCAATGAAACTAGAGAAGGAAGAGGGGGCAACGTCAAAGGAGGCCGATTCACTCATTCTAGGGCTGAAAGCTAGACAGGTAGAGACACTTAGGAGGAATGGTTAGCTTTTTAAAGGTTTTGTACTTTCTCCAATACTGCAACTACACTTGATCATGAGTCGAGCCAGATTCGAATCGAGTCAATGCAAAATTTTAAACCCATTTCTAGACTTGAGCCCCTATAAAAAATGTTAAACCCATACCTGGCTTAAAAACATTAAAATAAATATTTTTCAACAAATTGAAAATACATTAAAAAAATCTTTATATACTTAAGAAACAGTAAGATAGTTGCAACTTAGTAAGCAAATATTTTTAAAATAGTAGCAAAATTAATAATAAAATAAGAGTTATATAATATCAAAACAATAACAACAAAATAGCAGCAATAGCAACAATATAATAACAACAAAATAGTAGCAATATAATAACAAAATGACAGTAAAAACAATAAAATGGCGACAAAACGGTAGCAAACAACAACAAAAAAATTAAGTAGATTATGACCAAACCTAAACTAAAAAATCTTACTTGAAACTTGATCCTTTTAAAAAATAGATTTTATTTTTTATTTAAGCCTATTTTTTGAATTTTTATTTTTATTTAAAATTCCTTACATTGTAGGTGGCTTTTAGGCTTGTACAAGTTATCCTGCCCAAGATGAGGTCTAACTGCAACAAAACAAAAATGGACTAGGAGGGGACTTTCTCCAAGTCAATTCTTCACCTTTCTTTACTGACATAAACTACAAAACCCTTCCTCTTGCAGGCTTTCTCTTTTTGGTATATATACAAGGATCAATATTTAACCTTATCTCTGTTGGAGCTCAATTTTGATCGAGTTTAGACTTTTTGTTTTAATTTGGAGTTAAATTGATTTTAAATTTATTTAAATTTAAATTTATCTCAAATTTAAATTTAATTATTTAAATTTACTTTAAATTTAAATTTAAATTTAAATTAAAATACTAAACATTAAAAATTAAAAGTTCAATGTCCAATTACATTTGGCCCAATTTAGCCCACTTCCCTTAACCCATTTACACCCATTTTCAAGCCCAAATTACAGTAGCCCAAATCAGACCCAAAATCTGATCCCCATTTTGCATCAGCTACCAGCCACCTCCATCTCAGCCAATGGGAAGCCGCCACATCAGCACCAGCAGCTTCAACTTGCACCGCCACTGCTACCAATCACCCTTGCCGACCTGCAAAAAAAAGAAAGAAGAAATGACAAGCATTGAGTTAGAACAAACAATTTAGCATGATTGTAAAATCTGGTTATAAAACTAGATTCAAATCAATGTAAAAGGGGTTTTTTTTTAAGAGAGGAGAATGAATAAAAAAGGATCAAACTTTCAAAATATTTGAAAATCAAGAAATAAGTATAGTAAACGGCAAGCAAAGATTCGAACAGGTACATTGCATCAGGATAGAAGCAAAAATAAATCAGATTCACAGCATTCAAAGGAAGTACCCAGGTATTCCAACATACATTCATTATCACTGATGACTGCTTTTTATATTCTTTGAACTTATAGCATGCATTAAAATGCATTAAATACTTGACTGTTACTATTTATTATCATACTCGGTTATTTTCAAATACATTGGTAATACTAATAATAATAATAAGGGTGTTAATAATAAATGACAGTTTTGAATAGCATTAATAATTATTAATGAAAATATTAATAATAATAATTATTATAATAAATAATAATGAATTTTTTTTAATAATAATAAAAGTTTTAATAAAAATAAATATTATTGAATAATAAAAAGAGGAAAGGGAAGGGTCGGTTATTGACCTTTGGTTGAGCCACCGTGCATCGCCGCTGTCGGAGCCGAAATCCATCACCGTCGCCGTTCCCCTTCCCAACGCCGGAATCTACAAAACACATGAAGGAAGTTTTAACAAAGGGCGAATATAAAGCTTTCAAAAAGAAAGGGGAAATCAAAAGTTTTTTTTTAAAACAATCAAAGGATTTAAAAATATAATGAAAGGTTTTTTTTTTTTTTTTAAATGAGATGTGTTGAAAATCACAGATCTGGATCCAGATCTGGGTTTTGGTTTCAAATACAAAAATGAGGTTTTCAAAATTAAAAAGAAATAGAATGTTTTCTTTTTTAAAATAAAATATAAAAACAAAGTACAAAAGAAAAGAGGGAAAGAAAGAGAATAACGAGAAGGGGAGGCTGTTTACCTTCCGAAGACGGCGATCGGACGACCTAGGAGCGGCACGTGGTAGGCGAGATCGATGAAGGGTAGGACGGCGATCACCCGGCGGTGGCTCGTGGCCCTGGACGCACGGCGGACGGCGGGCTAAGGACTGGCCAAAGTTTGGCCCGCAAGAAGCAAGAGAAGAGAGAGGAGAGAAATGGGGGGTCTTTTCTTTTTTTTTGAAATTAAATGAAATAATATAAAAAAAGCTTTAAAATTAATATTTATACAAACCCATGGGCCGATCTGACCTGACCCGAACCCGCCTCAGGATCCACGTGTTTTCAAGTATTGGCCTATTTTGCAATTGGTCCTTCCGTATTTTTATTTGCTTCAATTTAGTCCCTTTTACATTTTTTAATTATTTGTAATTTTACCCTGTAATTTTAATTAGTTTTCAATTTAATCCTTTGACTGTTTGACTGCACCAGAGGCTGCCACGTGTTATTTTTGGCTTATTTATTCATTTAGTCCCTAACATTTTGAATTTGTTTTAATTTAATCCCTAAATCAACTCTTATTTAATTATAAAATTGGCCCAAGAATTTTTCAAGGTTTACAATTTAATCCCTTGACTGTTGGATGCCTGTGGGCTGCCACGTGTCACCCACTCTTTGGTATTATTATTTATAAGTCCCCGAAACTTCCAAAATTACCATTTTACCTCCAAACCTTTTAAAATTCCATTTTTAACCCCGAAACTTCCAAAAATTACCATTTTAACCCCGAACCTTCTAAAATTCCATTTTTAACCCCAATTTCACAAAAAATTACCATTTTACCCCTAAACCTTTTAAAATTCTATTTTAACCCCAAAACTTCCAAAAATTACCATTTAAACCCCGAACCTTCTAAAATTCCATTTATTCGTATAATTCGCGTGAACCGAATATCTTTTTCAAGTTTTTCTTACACTCGTTCACTTTGAGGCTCCGAGAATGTCGTGTCCTAACGTGTTGGTCGCGACTTTAATTCTTCGTGAAAATCGAAGTAAACGAGTATTCCTTTTAATCCTTCAAATCATGTGTTCGAGGATTTCATTTTAACCTTCATACGAAATTTTCAAGTTCTCAAAATATATATACGAAGGATTTTCATGACAAAAATGATGCAATATTATTTTGTGTGAAAACTTCAAAAATCGTGCCCTAACGTGCGGGGTGTGATTTTCGTAATTCGTGCGAAAGAAATATCCTCTTCAAAAGTTTTTTTTTTAAAACACACCCCTATCATATCCAAATTTTTAAGTAAACGAGACAATGTTCCTTCACGTGGAAACCTCGAAAAATCGTGCCTTAACGTGCTGGGTATGATTTTCGTACAAATCACGCGAACGAATGCTCTCTTCAAAAGCTCCCTAAACGTCCTTCAATTTTGAAACTCCGAGAATATAGTGCCCTAACGTGTTGGACACGTCTTCTAATTCTCTTAAGAGGATCAAAATGCGGGGACGAGTTTTCCTAAAAAGGTCTCCTTTAAAATCACACAGAGCCTTTCAAAATAAACATCGCATTTTAAACTTAACTCGAGCTTTTATTGTTTTCATGAAACAAGACCCGAAAATGATCATGTGGTACCAATTCTGGGCGTACGAGGGTGCTAATCCTTCCTCGTGCGTAACCGACTCCCGAACCTATCTTTTTGGATTTCGTAGATCGATGTTTTAGCGTTTTAAACGTTTTTTGGTGATCCAATCACACCCAAATAAAAGATTGGTGGTGACTCCCTTTTTACTTCTTATTTTCTAAATTTCAAAATAATTTTTTTCGAAACCTTCGTTTTCGAGGTGGTTTCGACAGCTTGGCGACTCCACTGGGGAATTTTTAAAATAAACGAGAGTCAAGCCAAATTGATTGTTTTTGGGTCACTTTTGAGAACTTTTCTAGCTTCGATTTTGTTTAACATGCGATCCTCGACATCTTTTGTGTAATATTAGGCTCTGTGATATTTCTAGTATAATTTGGCATCATGTGCATCGCGTTATTACCCTTTTAAGTGAAAGTGAGAAATTACTCTTTCGTGAGGTCTTCACCTCCGTGCAGGATAGTGAATCGCTTTCGGGATTACAAAGTACCCTTGTTTTCGTGAAGTTTTCACTTTCGTGCAAACATGCGGGAAATGAGTCCCCCTAAACCGAACTCGTCCATATGAGCCTGTAATGGGTGAGGACCGAGGAATCTGCTGGTTTGGGTACCCTTCACCTTTTAGAACTTAAAACTACATATAGTGAACCGTAAGTACTCACCTTAGATGGAGTTAGGTCGAGCCCCGTTAGCATATACCCGAAGTATTTTTAGGTTCTGTGTTATGTATATTTGAATGCTTTTCTGCTATTACATACTACTAACTGTGTTTGTTTTGTCTCTTTCTACTTGCATTTGCATCATTATAAATGAAAAGGTTTGATTTAAGTCTGTTTACAAATTAGGCAATTTCATCATAGAAGAAGGATTTTTGGATAAAGTAGAAGATAATATGGTGGCACGCTTATGGTCCGAAGAGCAACAACATGAAAAGGGTGACAGCCTAAAAGACGGGCGTCTGTCAGAATTCTAGGACTACACTCGTATTAATGTAACTCAAAACAACTTGCAAGGATTACGAGAGATTTTGGGGCAATGGGATGATGAAATGAGACAGACATTTTACCGAGATTACGGAGATCTACCTTACTTGCTCGAGGTAAAGATCGATAAGCATCTGTTTCGAGCTCTTTCTCAACATTGGAATCCTGCCTATAGCTGCTTCACCTTCGGACATCTAGACTTGACACCAACAATAGAAGAATACACTGCTTTAATTCGTTGTCCTAGAGTCCAAGCCGATAAAGCATATTCAAAAGATGCAAGTGTTCCTACCTTTCTGAAAAGATTGATGAGTGTCACAGGGATGAGTGAGCAATGGGTCGCTTCCCGAATTAAGGCAAAAGGAGATAACAAATGTATTAATTGGAAGAGTCTGCAAGAACTGATTGCAGCACATCCAGATATGAGAAAACGTGTTGATATCTTCGCCCTTGGCATATACGGTTTGATCTTATTCCCGAAAGCGCTGGGACATGTCGAGGACGCGGTAGTAGCATTGTTTGATCTACTTAATAGAGGAATTACACCGGTCCCTGCTATTCTGGCAGAAACTTTTCGCTCATTAAGTGCATGCCGAAGAGAAAGAGAAGGAAGATTCATCGGTTGTGCTCAGCTATTAATGGTCTAGTTTCACAGTCACTTCTGAAAAATGGAGAAATTCTCTTGTAAGGTATTTTCAACGAATTTCTCCCCTCTAAAAGACTTTGTGGCCACACAACTCGAACAGAATATATCAGAAGAAAAATGGGCAGCCGTTCTCCAGAATCTTCAAGATGAAAATATTGAGTGGTGTGCACCTTGGTTCTTCCCAGACGAGATTCTCTACCGATGTGGTGATTTCGATTGGGTCCCGTTACTTGGAGTCTGGGGTGCTACTGGATATGCTCTGTTGCTTATTTTAAGATAATATAGGACAAGGCAGTTTATCCCTGCTACACATGGCCTGGCACATTGCGAATTTTCTTATAAAGGGAACGACTATAAAAAGAAAGTTCGAGAAATAGCAAATTCGTGGAAAAAGGTGCAAAGAATAAAGAAGTTCAGTGCCAAACCATTGACAACCCCGAATTATGACTGGTGGAGGAGCAAGAGAGTAAATGACAACATCCCTACTCCAAATCCAGAAAATATTCGCCATCTGGAGGAATATTTGCAAGAGGTCCCGACAGAGATAGACATCCTCAAGCATGACTTTGAAAGGAAAAGCTCAGAGTTCGGAAAAAGGATAGAAGCACTGGAGGAAGATAAGATGCAGCTAGGGTTAGATGTGGATTTTCACAGGTTAGAGGCTGAGAAATTGAGAAAAGGGAAAAATAAGGCTGAAGAAGACCTTGAAGATTTGAAAAAACGCTACAAGAAGCTTCGGAAATCCTTGAGGACTGCGGGGTTAGGGAAAACTTCTGAGCAATGGCGTCAAAAAATTCAGGAGCAAAAGGGCCAAACGGAACATTGGCGAAGAAAATTCCAAGATGGTCAAGCCCGAGAAAACGCCTTGAAGGGAGAGCTACTAGAAAAACGGGTTGAGGAGACTGAGTTGAAAGCTCAAATGGCTAGTCTAGAGGCAAGGATAAAGGAGTTAGAGGAATTGTTATAGAGGCACCGAAATCGAAACACAGTATTGGAGCTAAAAGCGTGCATGGCCGAAAGACAAGAATTAAAAGAAAAAGTGCAAGAACTGGAGGCCACACTCCATAATAATGAAATCCAATTCGAGATCATGGAAAGAGATTTAGAACCCAGTGAATGGCACACCCGTCAAGCCCAGAAAGAGGTCGGGGAACGAGATCATGTCATGAGCAAGGCACTAACTCAGATGAGAGAAGCCATTTGTATAAACTTTGTTTTATGTAAATAAGTTCTTCTTCTCGAGAAGTTGCTCTAAATGAAAATGAACTTTAGAATCAATGCCTTTTCTCGCATTTGCATACATGCATTTTGCATCACATCTTGCATATTATTGACATGACATCTCCTAACTAATTAAAGCTAAATCGTCCAGTTTAACATCAGTAAACATTGAAAACCCACATCATTATTATACGCGTAAGAAGGCCAAAGCTATGGATCAGAGAATAGAGAGGCTAGAGCAAATGCAAAAAGAAATACAAGAGCAGATGCAAGCTCAGTTACAAGACCAGCTAGAGAGAGTACAAAGGGATATGAGAGATCAAATAATCGAATCCCAAAGTAATATAATTAATCAGCTAACCCAGCTGTTACGAGATTCAGATAAGGGAAAAGGTCCCGCTGAAGACCCAAGAGAGAAAAACGAGGATCCCCAATATCCTCTTGGCTTTACACCTGTGCACCATCAGGCCCCGCCAGAAATAAGCCCACAAGAAACACCCATCTTCATTCGGGCGCAGCCACAGCCCATTGGCGCATCAGGCCAAGCGAATTACCTGGTCGGATCAAGATCGAACCCGGGTGAAATCGCTGCAAATCCCATCAACCTCGACCTCGATGATACGATGGAGGCGGAAAGAACCAAAATAGAGGTTTCCAAATAGATGGAAGAAAGGTACAAATGGCTGGAAGACAGAGTTAGAGCAATGGAGGGGATTGACGCCTATAGTGAAATTGATGCCAAAGAACTAAGTCTGGTTCCAGACCTAGTCCTACCCCCAAAGTTCAAGATGCCCGAATTTGAAAAATACAACGGGACAAGCTGCCTGGAAGCACACATTACGATGTTCTGTCGGAAGATGACAGGATATGTCCACAATGAAAAATTATTAATTCACTGTTTCCAAGATAGCTTGGTTGGATCCGCTGCAAAATGGCACAACCAACTAAGCCGCGCAAAGATTAATTCCTAGAAGGACTTGGCGGGAGCTTTTATGAAGCAATACGGCCATGTTACTAATATTGCGCCAGACAGAATTACCTTGCAGAACATGGAGAAGAAACTAAGAGAAAGCTTTCGACAATATGCTCAACGCTGGAGGGATGTAGCTACCCAGGTACAACTACCCTTAACCGAAAAAGAGACAACGATGCTTTTTGTCCACACACTAAAGGTACCGTATCTCGATCGCTTGGTGGGTAATGCTACAAGGAGTTTCTCGGATGTAGTGATGTCGAGAGAAATGATTGAGAGCGCGATTAAAAGTGGAAAAATCGACGCAAAAAACAGTGAAAAAAAGGCAACCCCAAAGAGGAAAGAAATCGGGGTGAATAATGTGAGCACATACAGGCCAACTTATTCGAAATCAATCACGATGATGCAATCAAAACCTCCTTCTGACAATTATCAGAGTTCACCAAGAACGGAATCAAATTGGAAGAAGAATACCGAGAAAATTCAGTTCACTCCAATTCCTGTTACGTACAAAGACCTCTACCAGCAGTTATATGATCAACATGTGGTAGCCCCATACATCACAGAGCCCGTATCACCATCATTTTCGAAATGGTATGATGCCAACGCCCAATGTGAATTCCATGGAGGAGTGATTGGGCATTCCATCGAAAATTGCTTCACCTTCAAGAAATTGGTAGAAAAATTAATTAAGATGAAGAAAATAAGATTTGATGAGCCATCGAGACCTAATGTAGCCGAAAACCCTTTACCCGTCCATTCTGATCAAGGGGTAAATGCGATTACGAGTGAAGAAAGGAAAAAGGTTAAGGCTCATATTAAAAAGGTCAGATCTCTTATGAGATGGGTATGGCGTCAGCTGGTGGCTAAAGGAGTGATCGTACAGAACGGTGAAAAGATGATAATGGCCAAGAACCATTGTGATTTCCACAACGCTGAAGGTCATGAGATTCAGCATTGTACGGAGTTCAAGGCTCTAGTACAAGATCTGATGGACCGCAAGGAATTGGAGTTCTTCGAAGAAGGAGAAGAGATGGGGGACATTTGCTCCTCCGAAGGAAAGAAGACACATGAGCATGATTGCCCGATAATAATCATCTCCACATCCAAGAGAGCTGAGACAAGAAGACAAGAGACACCATGTGTTATCATACGGAAACCCGCACCGTTTTCTTATGAAGACAGTAAAAGAGTTCCTTGGAATTGTGGGTGCAACATTGTGGCACCCAAGGATGAGCAGCTGCAAAATGTGAACCTAGTCACACGCAGTGGTAAAACTTACAACGTGGAAGAGAAAGTAGCTACCAAAGGGAAAGCTATAGCGGTTGAACCCGAAAAGGTGAATGACAAGTTGGAACCGATAAATGAACCGGTGGCAGAAAGAGAAGCACAAGAGTTCCTAAAATTCTTGAAACACAGCGAATATAGCGTAGTTGAACAGTTACATAAGCAGCCCGCACGCATATCTATCTTGACGTTACTGCTGAGTTCAGAGGAACACCGTAACGCATTGATGAGGGCGCTCAACGAGACTTATGTGACCCAGGATATATCAGTATGCAAGCTGGATCGATTGATTAATAACATTAGCGCTGATAATTTTATTTTCTTCAATGATGATGAAATCCCCTCTGAAGGTATGGGATCAACTAAAGCACTGCATATTACCACTCGCTGTAAAGGGTACACCCTACCCGGAGTGCTTATCGACAATGGCTCAGCTTTAAACGTTCTACCACTGGCCACTCTTGAAAGACTACCCATCGATAGCTCCTATATAAGGACGTGCCACAACATAGTCAGAGCTTTTGATGGAACTGAAAGAAAAGTAATGGGTAGGATTGAAGTACCATTGCAAATAGGCCCAAATACTTACGAGGATGACTTTTTGGTGATGGATATCAAGCCTTCCTATAATTGCTTATTAGGAAGACCTTGGATTCACGCAACAGGGGCAGTACCGTCCTCACTTCACCAAAAGCTCAAGCTGGTAATCGACGGAAGGTTGGTTACGATCAATACCGAGGAAGATATTATTGCGTCTGTAACAAATGATGCCCCGTACATAGATAAGGATGAAGAGGCAATAGAATGCTCTTTTCGTTCGTTGAAATTCGTCAATGCCATATTTATCGGAGAGGGAAGTAAAATTCTTGAACCTAAATTATCGCGAATAACGATTGGAAAAAGAGCATTGCCAGGAAAAGGGCTCGGGAAATATCTCCAGGGAATAGTTAGCGCGCAGCTGCCATTTGGAAAATGGGATCATTTCGGGCTGAGGTATAAGCCAGACATGAAAGAAATGAAGAAAGAAATAGAAAGAAAAAGAGAGACAAGAAGAGTACGACAAGCCGGGGAGGGAATCAGTTGGAAACCGATGACTTTCCCTCATATTTCTAAAACTTTCATTTCTGGTGTGCTAAGGCTTGAGAAGGAAAAAGTTGCCAAACTTGTGATGGAACTGGACATAAATGTTGTTTCCGAAGAAGCTAAAGAAAGGAGTTCGTTTCGAATCTGTTCGTATGCACCTGGGAGTAATTTGGACAACTAGGTAGAAGAGGAGCTCCCCGTAGCTTTTAAAAACATTTCAAAGTAATACTCATTACACCTCTATCATTCTATGCCCGAGAATGATAGAAATCTTTTGTAAAAGGGCTTTTGAGTTTTTATCCATTATCTTAAATGAAGATACATTTTGACAACTATCTCTTACAGTAACACATAAAAATAAATAAATCATTCTTGAGTACATACACCCATAATCATATCACACAGTCATTCTTTAATTTATTTTGTTCATTAGCCCATTCCCATTCTTTATAGATCTTAGGATATCAGTAATATGAGTGACACTGACTCCGAACCTCATTTTGAGCAAGATATGTGTCTTGAAGAATCTCAGGACTTCGAAGATGACCAGGATTGTAATATATTTCCTGAATTGCAACGAATGATGGAACAGGAGGAAAAGCAAATCTTGCCCCACAAAGAGGTGGTGGAAACAGTAAGCATAGGGGATGAAGAAGAGAAGAAAGAAGTAAGAATTGGGACCAGCATGTCAGCAAAAACACGAAGAGATCTTATTGAGCTGCTAAAAGAATTCAATGACGTCTTTGCCTGGTCCTACCAAGACATGTCGGGGCTAAGCACCGACATCGTGGTTCACAAGCTCCCAATAAAGGAAGAATGCAAACCCGTTCAACAAAAACTTCGCAGAATGCGACCTAATGTGTTGCTTAAAATAAAAGAAGATGTCCGAAAACAGTTCGACGCGGGTTTCCTCCGAGTAGTTAAATATTCGGAATGGGTCGCCAATATAATTCCTGTCCCCAAGAAAGATGGTAAAGTGCGTATGTGCGTAGATTACCGGGATTTGAATAGGGCCAGCCCAAAAGATAACTTTTCGCTGTTACACATCGACACCCTGGTAGATAATACAGCGGGGCATGCCTTTTTCTCCTTCATGGATGGTTTCTCTGGATATAACCAAATAAAGATGGACCTTGAAGACATGGCGAAAACCACCTTTGTCACAATGTGGGGAACATTCTGTTATAAGGTGATGCCGTTCGGACTTAAAAATACTGGGGCAACATATCAAAGAGCCATGGTGACATTGTTTCATGATATGATGCACAAAGAAATTGAGGTCTACGTCGACGACATGATTGCAAAGTCTCGAACAGAGGAAGAACATGTGAATGTCCTGAGGAAATTATTCATGAGATTGAGAAAGTTCCAGCTAAGATTGAACCCTGCCAAGTGCACTTTTGGAGCTACATCGGGAAAACTGTTGGGTTTTATGGTCAGCCAAAAGGGAATCGAGATAGACCCAAATAAGGTTAAAGCCATACAAGAGTTACCCTCGCCTCGTACGTAAAAGGAGGTTCGAGGTTTTCTTGGGAGATTGAATTATATTGCTCGATTTATCTCGCAGTTAACAATGAAATGTGACCCCATATTTCACCTTCTCAGAAAGCATAACCCAGGCGTTTGGGATGATCAGTGCCAAAGAACTTTTGATAAAGTTAAGCAGTATTTGTCTGATGCTCCGGTACTGGTACCACCGAATCCCAACAAACCGTTAATCTTGTATTTAACAGTTTTTGAGAATTCTATGGGATGTGTCTTGGGCCAACACGATGAGACGGGAAGGAAAGAAAGAGCCATATACTATCTCAGTAAGAAATTTACTGACTGTGAAACAAGATACTCTCCAATAGAAAAACTATGTTGTGCACTAGTTTGGACTACCCAAAGGTTGCGACAATACTTGCTATACTACACGACATGTTTAATCTCAAAGTTGGATCCTCTAAAATACATGATGGAGTCAACTGCGTTAAATGGAAGAATGGCTAGATGGCAAATCTTGCTGTCAGAATTTGATATCGTCTATGTGAGCCAAAAAGCAATTAAAGGAAGTGCAATCGCAGACTTCCTTGCCAGTAAGGCTTTGGAGGACTATGAGCCGATAAATTTTGACTTTCCAAATGAGGATCTGATGTATGTCGTAAATACCGAAGAAGAGACAATGACCGAGCATTCATGGCGATTGAACTTCGATGGTGCTTCAAACGCTGTGGGTAATGGGATCGGTGCAGTTTTAGTGCCACCAAAAGGAGACCATTATCCCTTCACCAGTAAGCTTGACTTTGATTGCACAAATAATATGGCAGAATATGAGGCATGTATCATGGGGATCCAAGCAGCCATAGATCGAGGGATCAAAGTCTTAGAAATCTATGGAGATTCGACATTGGTAATCTACCAACTCAAAGGAGAATGGGAGACAAGGGACTCCAAACTAATTGAATATCGGAATATGATCCTCGAACTGATCGAAGAATTTGACAAGGTCACGTTCAGATACCTCCCACGCGAGGAAAACCAAATGGCTGATGCTTTAGCCACTTTAGCTTCGATGATAAAAGTGAATAGGCCAGAAGATATGAAGCCCATTCGGATGAGCATTCACGAAACTCCAGCCCATTGCTGTGACATCGAAGAAGAAGGAAAAGAAGGACATCCTTGGTACCAGGACATTCTCTAATATGTGAAGGACCGAAAATACCCCGAGGGAGCTACTGATAATGACAAAAGGACATTGAGAAGGCTCGCAAATGAGTACGTCCTGGATGGAGAAATCCTGTATAAGAGAAGGAAGGATCAGGTGTTGTTGAGATGTCTGGACTCAATCGAGGCTAAAAAGATCTTAGAAGAAGTCCATGAAGGGATTTGTGGAACACACGCGAATGGATTCAAAATGGCTAGGCAGATCATGAGATTTGGGTACTATTGGTCGACTATGGAGACTGATTGTATCAATTATGCTAAGAAATGTCACAAATGCCAGATCTATGGGGACCAGATCCATGTGCCTCCCTCACCCCTACACGATCCCCGTGGCCTTTTTCTATGTGGGGCATGGATGTTATTGGACCAATTTCGCCAAAGGCTTCTAATGGACATAGATTCATTTTTGTGGTTATCGACTACTTCACCAAGTGGGTAGAAGCTGCTTCTTATGCTAATGTTACAAAGTCTACGGTCAGCAAGTTCCTGAAAAAGGAGTTCATATGTCGATATGGGATGCCAAAAAAGATCATATCAGACAATGCACTAAACTTGAACAACAGCACGATATCGGAGGTCTATGAGCAATTCAAGATCAAACACCATAATTCGTCCCCATATCGCCTAAAGATGAATGGAGCGGTAGAAGTAGTGAATAAAAACATCAAGAAGATTGTTGCAAAAATGACAGAAACCTATAGAGATTGGCATGAAAAATTACCCTTCGCTCTTCTTGCTTATAGGACTTCTGTCAGAACATCTACTGGGGCAACACCGTTCTCACTTGTATATGGAATGGAGGCCGTTTTACCCGTCGAAGTAGAGATTCCTTCTCTCCGAGTCTTATCAGAGCTGAATTTGGATGAAGCAGAATGGGTCCAAGCCAGATATGATCAGTTAAATTTGATTGAGGAAAAGAGATTAAGGGCTATCCGTCATGGTCAGATGTACCAAAAGCGGATGATGCGTGCTTACAACAAGAAGGTTCGTCCTAGAGAATTCCATGAGGGAGATCTAGTCTTGAAGAAGATACTTCCGATACACAAAGACTCGCGAGGAAAATAGATGCCTAATTGGGAGGGGCCGTATGTGGTGAAGAAAGCCTTCTGTGGAGGAGCCTTAATTTTGACTGAAATGGATGGCAAGGAATTATACAACCCGGTGAATTCAGACTCGGTGAAGAAATATTACACAGAAAAAAAAATCGGAGAGGTCAAGATGAAAACCTATGGAAGGGCATCCTGAAACCAAAGGGATTTTGAGTTGAAAACTCGAAAAGAGCAACTCAAATACAAAACAAGGACAACTAATTGCTCCCTCAAAAGTGGCAAAATGGAAATATTTTACATCTTGGGGCATCGACGAAGTAATTCCGAGACCTTCAGAAACACGTCAAGTAAAAGATGATCTTTGGATCAAGGAAACTCATATCTGATATCTAAGTCTAATACTGTTCTTTTGTCGTTACTTGTTCTTTGTAAATATTTGATATCATAGCCAATAAATCTCCAAATTTGATCCCATTCTTTTCCATATTGTCCAAGTATTTTCATATTAAGATGATGGATAAAAGGTCATGAAAGGAAACAAGGATTCGCGAGTATTATTTTAGGAATTTCCTAAAAGACACGAGAATCCTAAGTAACTGCCAGTTGAAAGAGTTAAAAACATGAAAGAAGCAATTCGAATGTCGAATTTGCCAGGTTGAATTCAAGGAAACGTCAAGAAATGACTTCAAAAATGAAAAGACTAATCTTTGAAAAATTCAAACATTAAATCATACACATTCATTCTAGGTTAAGAGCATTTTAATTCATTTCCAAGCATAACATCCTAAACATACCTGGCCTACATAGAAGACCATTTGAGCATTTTCTACAGGTCTCAGCGTCATAGAATGCATGACGAAAAGCCAAGACCGCGATAGAAGATCCCGCATCACGGCGATTTGAAGAAAAGTTCCAAGTCACAACGAATAACCTAGCATTTTAAACATGAAGGGTCGAATCCACGACGATGGATCTTTCACTTACAAGACAAGGTGGATCAGACCACAGCCAGATCTTTTCCTATCCGCTTGAAATTGAAGTAGAGTTGGATAACACGTCTTTATCTCTGAAATTGAAGAGCAACGTCATCCTCTTGAAATTGAAGTAGAGTGGATAACACGTCTTTATCTCTGAAATTGAAGTAAGAGCAACATCATTTCCTATCCTCTTGAAATTGAAATAGAGTTGGATAACAAGTTTTTACCTCTGAAATTGAAGTAAGAGCAAGATCATTTCCTATCCTCTTGAAATTGAAGTAGAGTTGGATAACAAGTTTTTATCTCTGAAATTGAAGTAAGAGCAATATCATTTCCTATCCTCTTGAAATTGAAGTAAAGCTGGATATCAAATCTTTATCTCTGAAATTGAAGTAAGAGCAAGATCATTTTCTATCCGCTTGAAATTGAAGTAAAGCTGGATACCAAGTCTTTATCTCTGAAATTGAAGTAAGAGCGACGTCATTTCCTATCCGCTTGAAATTGAAGTAGAGTTGGATATCAAGTCTTTATCTCTGAAATTGAAGTAAGAGCTAGACAAAGCATCAAATATCGCTTCCTATCCTCTTGAAATTGAAGTAAAGTTGGATAGCAAGTCTTTATCTCTCTTAAGAGCAAGATAAAACCTCGACGTCAAACCCTACTTTTGAGGATGCAGCAAGTCAGATAGCAGATCCCATTCTCCCCGCAGTCACAGTGGATTGGAATAGAGCTGCAAATCAAGTGCTATCAATATGAAGTAGTCAAACGGCGGAGCCGAGATTCAACGGAACTTGACAAAATTGGGCCTCCTTTTAATCTTTGCTCCGTTCCCGTTACACACCAACAAGCAAAGATGGGCAGTTGTTGGAGCCCAATTTTGACCGGGCTTGGACTTTTTGTTTTAATTTGGAGTTAAATTGATTTTAAATTTATTTAAATTTAAATTTATCTTAAATTTAAATTTAATTATTTAAATTTACTTTAAATTTAAATTTAAATTTAAATTAAAATACTAAACATTAAAAATTAAAAATCCAATGACCAATTACATTTGGCCCAATTTGGCCCACTTACCTTAACCCATTTACACCCATTTTCAAGCCCAAATTACAGTAGCCCAAATCAAACCCAAAATCTGATCCCCATTTTGCACCAGCTACCAGCCACCTCCATCTCAGCCAATGGGAAGCCGCCACATCAGCACCAACAGCTTCAACTTGCACCGCCACTGCTACCAGTCACCCTCGCCGACCTGCAAAAAAAAGAAAGAAGAAATGACAAGCATTGAGTTAGAACAAACAATTTAGCATGATTGTAAAATATGGTTATAAAACCAGATTCAAGTCAATGTAAAAGGGGATTTTTTTTAAGAGAGGAGAATGAATAAAAAAGGATCAAACTTTCAAAATATTTGAAAATCAAGAAATAAGTATAGTAAACGGCAAGCAAAGATTCGAACAGGTACATTGCATCAGGATAGAAGCAAAAATAAATCAGATTCACAGCATTCAAAGGAAGTACCCAGGTATTCCAACATACATTCATTATCACTGATGACTGCTTTTTATATTCTTTGAACTTATAGCATGCATTAAAATGCATTAAATACTTGACTGTTACTATTTATTATCATACTCGGTTATTTTCAAATACATTGGTAATACTAATAATAATAATAAGGGTGTTAATAATAAATGACAGTTTTGAATAGCATTAATAATTATTAATGAAAATATTAATAATAATTATTATTATAATAAATAATAATAAATAATAATGAATTTTTTTAATAATAATAAAAGTTTTAATAAAAATAAATATTATTGAATAATAAAAAGAGGAAAGGGAAGGGTCGGTTATTGACCTTTGGTTGAGCCACCGTGCGCTGCCGCTGCCGGAGCCGAAATCCATCACCGTCGCCGTTCCCCTTCCCAACGCCGGAATCTGCAAAACACATGAAGGAAGTTTTAACAAAGGCCGAATATAAAGCTTTCAAAAAGAAAGGGGAAATCAAAAGTTTTTTTTAAAACAATCAAAGGATTTAAAAATATAATGAAAGGTTTTTTTTTTTTTTTAAAATGTGATGTGTTGAAAATCTCAGATCTGGATCCAGATCTGGTTTTTGGTTTCAAATACAAAAATGAGGTTTTCAAAATTAAAAAGAAACAGAATGTTTTCTTTTTATAAAATAAAATATAAAAATAAAGTACAAAAGAAAAGAGGGAAAGAAAGAGAATAAGGAGAAGGGGAGGCTGTTTACCTTCCGACGACGGCGATCGAACGACCCAGGAGCGGCACGTGGCAGGCGGGATCGATGGAGCGTGGGACGGCGATCACCCGGCGGTGGCGCGTGGCCCTGGACGCACGGCGGACGGCGGGCTAAGGACCGGCCAAAATTTGCCCGGCAAGAAGCAAGAGAAGAGAGAGGAGAGAAATGGGGGTCTTTTCTTTTTTTTTGAAATTAAATGAAATAATATAAAAAAAATCTTTAAAATTAAAATTTATACAAACCCATGGGCCGATCCGACCCGACCCGAACCCGCCTCAGGATCCGCGTGTTTTCAAGTATTGGTCTATTTTGCAATTGGTCCTTCCGTATTTTTATTTGCTTCAATTTAGTCCCTTTTAAATTTTTTAATTATTTTTAATTTTACCCTGTAATTTTAATTAGTTTTCAATTTAATCCTTTGACTGTTTGACTGCACCAGAGGCTGCCACGTGTTATTTTTGGCTTATTTATTCATTTAGTCCCTGACATTTTGAATTTGTTTTAATTTAATACCTAAATCAACTCTTATTTAATTATAAAATTGGCCCAAGAATTTTTTAAGGTTTACAATTTAATCCCTTGACTGCTGGATGCTTGTGGGGCTGCCACGTGTCACCCACTCTTTGGTATTATTGTTTATAGGTCCCCGAAACTTCCAAAATTACCATTTTACCCTCAAACCTTTTAAAATTCCATTTTTAACCCCAAAACTTCCAAAAATTACCATTTTAACCCCAAACCTTCTAAAATTCCATTTTTAACCCCGGTTTCACCAAAAATTACCATTTAACCCTCTAAACCTTTTAAAATTCCATTTTTAACCCCAAAACTTCCAAAAATTACCATTTTACCCTCGAACTTTCCAAAATTCCATTTTTAACCTCGATTTCACCAAAAATTACCATTTTACTCCCGAACTTCCAAAATTCTATTTTAACCTCGATTTCATCAAAAATTATCATTTACCCCCAAACTTTCCAAAATTCCATTTTTAACCCTAATTTCACCAAAAATTACCATTTTACCCTCGAACTTTCCAAAATTCCATTTTAACCCAGATTTCATCAAAAATTACCATTTTACCCTCGAAGCCTCAAAAATTCCATTTTTAACCTTGATTTCACCAAAATTACCATTTTGCCCCCGAGTATCCAAAAGTCCCGTTTTCCACCCCGATTTCATCGTTTCTTATTCCTTATCAATATTTGCATTTGTTTGCACTTGCATTTTATATTTTCACATATTGCTTACCTACTTATTATATTACTTCGTATTTAATTTCTCTTATTAATCGCTTCTCATGTTTTTAAACTTACACTTTCATTTACAAATTACTTTAAAAAATCGAGGCAATGTTCGGTTCAAGCGTAACTTCGAAAAATCACGCCCTAACGTGTCGGGTGTGATTTATTCGTATAATTCGCGCGAATCGAATATCCTTTTCAAGTTTTTCTTACACCCGTTCACTTCGAGGCTCCGAGAATGTTGTGTCCTAACGTGTTGGTCGCGACTTTAATTCTTCGTGAAAATCAAAGTAAACGAGTATTCCTTTTAATCCTTCAAATCATGTGTTCGAGGATTGCATTTTAACCTTCATACGAAATTTTCAAGTTCTCAAAATATATATACGAAGGATTTTCATGACAAAAACGAGGTAAATTATTTCGTGTGAAAACTTCAAAAATCGTGCCCTAACGTGCGGGGTGTGATTTTCGTAATTCGTGCGAAAGAAATATCCTCTTCAAAAGTTTTTTTTAAACACACCCCTATCCATATCCAAATTTTTAAGTAAATGAGACAATGCTCCTTCACGTGGAAACCTCCAAAAATCGTGCCTTAACGTGCTGGGTATGATTTTCGTACAAATCACGCGAACGAATACTCTATTCAAAAGCTCCCTAAACGTCCTTCAATTTTGAAACTCCGAGAATATAGTGCCCTAACGTGTTGGACACGTCTTCTAATTCTTTTAAGAGGATCAAAATACGGGGACGAGTTTTCCTAAAAAGGTCTCCTTTAAAATCACACAGAGCCTTTCAAAATAAACATCGCATTTTAAACTTAACTCGAGCTTTTATTGTTTTCATGAAACAAGACCCGAAAATGATCATGTGGTACCAATTCTGGGCGTACGAGGGTGCTAATCCTTCCTCGTGCGTAACCGACTCCCGAACCTATCTTTTTGGATTTCGTAGATCGATGTTTTAGCGTTTTAAACGTTTTTTGGTGATCCAATCACACCCAAATAAAAGATTGGTGGCGACTCCCTTTTTACTTCTTATTTTCCAAATTTCAAAATAATTTTTTTCGAAACATTCGTTTTCGAGGTGGTTTCGACAATCTCTCTGTCGTTATTTTATATCATTTTTTCCCACATTACCTCATCTATATATCTATATCTATTATCTATAAATAAATTAACGGGCAATTTAGTAGCTCCAATCTCTATGCAGGCTCGGTCCTAGGGTCACTTGAAGGTACAGTCACATGGGATCCAAGGTTGAAAGAGTTTCAAAATATTATTTTCCAATTTTTCATGGGTCCAATAAATTTTTTTTTTTAACTTTTTAAGGCCAACAAATATTTTTATCAACTTTTAAGGGGCCCAAAAATGTTTTAACTTTTAAAGGTCAAAAATTTTTTTTATCAACTTTTAAGGGATCTAAAAAAAATTTTCTCCAACTTTTAAGAAACCTAAAACCTTATTTTATTGTTTTACTTAGGACCCCAAAAATATCAAGAACGGGCCTTTCTCCATGTTTCCAACCAATTCAAAACTTGATGTCTTTTTGTTCAGTGAAACTCATCTTGAGGGAAGGAAATACAGGAACCCTAAACAAAAAACATATATGTAACACCATATTTTGTATTTCGTTGTCGAAATAGGGTTACGAAGAGTTATTGCACACATCGGAGCATTTTCATAACATACAGTATTTAAATATCAGTTTAATTCCTTTAATTTAGATATAATCCAAAATCATATTAAACATACATTTACGAGCTTTAAATCGAACCCTTGAGACCCTTAAAATAGTTTATGAACAATCAAGGACCAAACAGGAATAAATTAAAATTTTGTCGTACATGGGTCACATGGCCGTGTGGCTCCTCCACACGCCCATGTGGGTTGCTTGTGTGCAGGCTGTGTGTGCCCAAAAGTGACCATAATCATGCTCAATTTTCACCTATTTGTTTAGAGACCTAAACCAATCCATACAACAACTATATCATACCTTAAAACACACTCAAAAACATCCAAACATGACACATTCAACCATTTAAGTCCACATACAATCACTTATATGAAGCCACATTATAATGGACATACCAAACATCAACCTATCCATCATTTATAAGTTCTAACATGAACATTTCAAGCCATTTCAACCTTCATCGCAACTAACATGATATATTTTATTCCATAACATGAAATATTTTATTCCATGATTATATACACAAATTTAGTTTAACTTCTAACATTCATATCAATTAAAATTCACAATCCAAAACATCAACACAACTAGCATATTTCAAGAACTATCATGTAACCACCAAATACCAAGCAAGCATACATGGCCTTAATTCATAGCATAACAACCTTTTCCTATTACATACCATATAAGCCAAAAATGTTTACAAAATCTATCAAAAAGTCTTCAAGATAGTGTGATTCTTCGAGGTTGATTCGATCTTCCATCTACAAAATGGAATCTACAAGACAAAGGAAAAAAACACGAGTAAGCTTACAAAAGCTTAGTAAGTTCGCAACATTAACGATAAATCTCACCAACAAACTCAACAATTCAAATATAATAGATAGCAATGATATCCTTGCCAAATACAGTTCACAACAATTGAGAGTTACTCCGTGCTATAATTCAAACTTTTCCCGGTTTCCAATAAGGCATAATCTCATTCCATTAATAATAGAATACAACTCGTTCGAGCCAGTTACAGAATTTTGACTGGTTCACAATGCTGCTCACACAAGCTGATGAGAACCCACATCATATGCAGGACCTCAGCCATCGTTACGGTCTATATCACCCGCTCACGATACTGCTCACACAAGCTGTTGAGAATCCGCAACATATGCAAGTTCTCAGCCATCGCAGGGGTTCATATAATCAGAATCCAATATCCATTCAGAATTCACAGACTCACGATGCTACTCACACAAGCTGTCGAGAATCTGCAACATAAGCAAAATCTCAGCCATCGCGTCGGTTCAAATCACCGGCCCAAGGCTTGACAACTCGTTACTTCATTCATTTCTCAGACTTCTCAAATTGTTAAGCATACTTTAATTTGTTATAACAACAAAGAATGTATTTAAAAAGAAATATTAAAATATAGAAATAACAGTACGAACTTACAAGATTAATTTGTAGTAACGGCTCAAGTACAAGGACTATCCGTCAGTAAGACATCCAAAACTAGCTCTCGAAACTGTATAGCCCCTAATGACATGTCCTTTGTGTCCCAATTATCCACGAGGTTCATATGTGTCATATACCATGTCCATTTCAATTAACTTTCTTCACATTATAACATTTCGAGCACACATCCATATAGTTCTTATTTATCAGACATAATATCAAATTAACTAATAATGTAATTTAGTTCAATTTATTAATTGTCATATATCAATCGAATTAATTTTTTCGTGACATGAATAATAACTAACATAACATATAATCATTTAAGCGTTTCGTTATCACATGAATTCAACTATATCATTTTTTCATTTCCAATCATGCCCCTCAATACAATTTTATTTCAATTTGATTTAAGTCTACAATTTAATATTTACTATGCAAACAAATTTAAATATAACATACTTAAATTATTCAATAATTCACAAACAAAAACTAAATCAATTACTTTACTATACGAACTTATTTAAACCGATTCTGCACCAACATGACCTCGTGGACTAATCAGCAATTTCTCTTGCCATCAGTTATCCATTTATTTTTCCTGCTCTATAAAATAATTTATTTCACTTCATTAGCTTCAATTTCAAGTGTTATTAATATAATATATTTTCCTCTCTATTTACATTTTTTTTACAATGACCTAATCCTTTTACAATGAATTAATCTAATCACTAATATTAATTAAGCAATTCCACATTTAGCACATAAATCCAATACTGCGGAATACTCAACCCTTTATAAGCAGTCCATATTCTCTAAAATTTCCCATAAAATCCTTCTCATTTTGCAAATCAATCAATTAAATACTTAGTTCCAAAATTTATACAATTTTACTTTATAACAAGTCACAGAATTAACTTCTGGAGTTTCGACATTTACAAAGATGAAGAAGAATAAGAATAGGTTAGTGGCTTTCTTTTCATTTTTTTTATAAAGCATTATTTTATTATAAAAATTTAGTCAAAAACTTAATCAGCAAGTTTAATGTCGTCCACCAGAAATTAGAAATGGTTTTATTCCCATATAAATCCTTCACATAATATTTTCCAAACATTTGACTCAATTTCTAATAATAATTAACTTTGCATTTTTACGAGTTAGTCCCTAAGTCCAAAACTTACAATTTAACCATTTTCAAACACAATCAAATTTAACAGAACTGTCTAAGACTTCCCTACAGCCCATATTTACCTTTATTTTAAAACAAGTCTTTTTACTTTTATAATTTTTACATTTTAGTCCTTAAACATTAAAATTACAAAAAATTACTTTACAAAATTATTTTATTTAACAACCAAGCTTAATAATTTATCATTAAACTTCAAAAACAACTCAAACTCATTAATGACATAATCCAAAATATTTAATAATTTTACAAATTAATCCCGAATTAACTAGATTAAGCTAAAACGAGTTTGAAAGCATAAAATTTACTAAAAATGGGCTCAAGAATCATTTACATGCTCAAAACCTAACTTAGCCGAACTTAGCTCTTCAAAAATGACTTTTTCTTCTCATTTCGGTGGAAGCTGGAAGAAGACTAGCTTTTGTTTTATTTTAAGTTATAATTTACTTTAATTCCTTTTTGTAACTTAATTACCATTATACCCATTTTATTTCCGTCCAATTTCCACAATTTCTATTTTAGAATCGTCCACCATGAGTAATGGTGGTTTCTTTACTATCCAAACTCCTTTTATTTACCTTTTTAACTAATAGATTTATTTTTTCCCATATTTACAATTTAATCTTTTACTTAATTAACCATCCAAAAGTTAAAATTTCCTAACCAAATTTTAAAACGACACTTATGACCTCATAAATATTAAATAATTAATATTTATGACATGACACATCAGATTTGTGGCCTCGAACCCATCATTCCAATTATATTGAAAAATAGATTAATTAGTAAATTATTATTTAATTAGGATTTAATGGTAATTTACCACAATCTAGAGAATTTCACGTCATTTCTATTATTAAGCCATTCAAGAAGGGTTCAATTACACAATTGGTCCTTTAATTATATTAAATTCCAACTAAACAAACTTTATTTCAAGGACTTAATGAAGAAATAACCCAAAATTTAGTGGATTTAATCATGTCACAACCTCTCGGACTTTTTGACCATGGTTTAATAATCATTTTGGTCCTTTTAGCATTTTAAATTTATAGCAATTAACTTTTATCTTTTTTATAATTTAATCCTTTTACCTCAATTAAGTAATCAATCATCAAAATTAACGGACCAAATTTCAATTCAACTATAACACAACTCTGTAAATAAGACCTCTTTTTCCAGAACCACTTAACTTTTGAACTGAACTTCTTATATAAACTTTTAATTCAATAATTAAAATTCATCAATTCGAAATTTAATATAAAAATTATTATTAAATCATATAATTTAAATACTAATTATACAAATTTATTTGTCAAATTTGTGATCTTAAAATCATAGTTTTCGATTCCACTAAAAACGAGCGGTTATAATATCACTAACAATGTCATATTTGAGTTCGTGGACATGATGGTTTGTCATGCAAACTCTTTCTTCATTGGTTACCTTATCCCAACTCTATCCGTGGACGAGTTGTCTCATGCCTGGCCAAACTTACTTTGTTCTTCCTCTCGATCGCTTTGCATGCCATGTTTTGTTAGCTTCATCTCTTGCTGCTTTGAACTCAAAGTCTACCTTAAACGTACTCCCATCAACTTCGGTGCTCGCCCTTTCGAGTACGTTAAGGACGCAAACAGTGAGGTTTTGATTAAGGTGGTGCCTAAGTTTATAATAAGCTTCATTGTCAAAATAAAATAAATAATTTTAATAATTGATTTTAAATTTATTATGTATTTTAGAAATTTTTAAATAATTTTTGAAGTTTTTTTAGTTTGCACTTATCTAAAATAATTTGAACAAATGGTTATCCAAAATCAAATGAATCTAGATAATTATTTTTCAGATTTATTCTATATGTATATTTTAATTATTTTAAATTTTTAGAAAAATATTTTTTTAAAAATTTTTGCTAATGTCAACATACTATCACATGATAATCTTTGATGATTTTTGTCTATTATATTGATGAGATTAACAGTCAAATTGATTTATTGATAGTTTCGAGGATTTATTAACTTTTTTTTAAGGGTCAATGAACTCAAATTGGTAGGCTTTTTTTTTGTGAGGACACAATTAATTTTTTAAATTTTTACTGATTTTTTCATTTTACTCTTAAGCCTTAAAAAAGTAAAAAAAAAACGAAATTAATAGCGTAACACCAACCACCCAATAGACTCGTACTAAAGAAAGATATTTAAAAGTTAAAAACCGGGGTCAGCCCATAGACGCCTCTAATTTCATGGGTCATTGAAGAAGATGGGATTCAGTGCAAATCGAAGGCCCAGACTTCACACTTGAATTCTTCATCTTTAAACTCTTTCTTCCTCTTTAACCTAAAACCCTGCAACGCTCTTAAATCTAATTTCTGCCTGTGGCCGTCGCCATCTCTGCGTAAGCTTTCCCATTCATTTTGACTTTCAGAAAAATTTATTCTCTCCGTTTGTTTTAATATCTTCCATAAATGCCTTTATAAATGAATAATTTGGAAAGCTTTAAGCGTAAATTGAAAATCCTTTGTTTGATTTCTCCCGCTTTACTAATTTACCAGTAAAAGTATTGATATTTACCCAAAAAATTGGAAAAAGGTTCAAATATTTGAATTACGAATTCGCCGATTCATTATAGGAAAAACTTTTAATCCCTTCATATAGATTTATGCACTCTCGTTTGACCTTGTTTATGTTTTCACAATATCCAGAAATTTTGTAAAAGAAAATGATAAAGAGGAGGTTTTATAAATTTGAACATGCGGACAAAGATAATGTGTCGGATTCATCTTCATCGTCTTCGGACTCTGAACTCGAAGTGGAAGCCTCGGAAGAATCTGAATCAGAACCAGAACAAAAAGTTGCTGCTCAAGTAAATCAAAACAATCAAGCTTGCTCCTCTTCTTCGGGTTAGTTTCTCAGGGTTTAGTGATGGGTTATATATATTGATTTGCCAAACTGGTATGCGTTAAATTGATGATGTTTATTCTGTTTTCAACTTCCTTTTATGATTATTACTAATTTTACTAATTTACAATTTGTATGTTTGTTTGATTTTAGGATATAAAAGTGAGGATAGCTCAGCGAATGAAGTTGGTGTGGACTCGGCAGGTATACTTTTACGTGATTGAATGGAGAACCTTCATAATTTGGTCATTTGCATGAGAAATAAAACTTGGGTTCTTGAGTTTTGCATGCATATGGTTTAGAAAAAAAAAAGTGTTGCATTGTTCATGTCAAACATTAGAAGCCGTGTGTGAAAGTTGCTGAGAATCGTAGATATTGATTTGTCTTTTCCTATTCAGAACTTGTTCCTGATATCTGGTAAGTCTGAAGTTCGATTGACACCATTAAAATCCGTCATAAGCTGACTCTTTGTCAATAAATGGGAAAAGTGTTATGTATTTCATGTCAAAGAATGTGAACCATGTCTGACATTCGCTATGAATCTCAGCTTTTAAGTTGTCTTTCTAGTCCATATTTGGAACTTGGATATGTTTGAAGTTCGATTGACGCCATTAAAATCTGTCATAACTTTGATTCTTTCTCCGTAGGTGGGAAAAGAACACATGACAATCTCATTTGCTAATTCTTTGATTCAACGATTGTCTTCAGCTGTCATGATTTCATTTAGACATTATGCAATGTTGAACTGCATTGTTATGTTTATTCTAAAAAAAGATTCCTTTACTTTTGTGGTTAATATGACCTGGTTTTGCAGGTCTTATAGATGATGATAATGATGAAAGTGAAGATGATAAACAAGTATTTATCACCAATAAGTTACATACTGAACATGGTGCTCAAATTCGGGGAAAAAAATGGGGTGTCCCATGTAACGAAGAACCATTGCCGGATGATTTCCCGGCCTGTATACTGAAATGCAAGTCAGTTTTTAAGTGCAAGTTATGCCCAAGGATTGTCTGTTTGAACAAGGAGGCTGCTAGGGCTCACTTTAAATCCAAGGTCAGGCGTCTGGCTTGCTAGTTCTCTCTTTGTAACAAAATACTGGATAACCACATCAATGATTGAGAAACCATATGGTTCAATCCAATCCTGGAAAGTTTAGACTATCTCAAAAAGAAATTATATAGTCATTGTCGACCTTTTGAATTGAAGATATGATAAGAAATCTGATGTGACACTATACACTTTCACCATTTATATGTGGTGATTGCATGTAAATTGATGGTTCTGGGCATCAGTTTTGTCCATTGATTGCCGGAACAGGATTAAAGGAATATCATGTTTGTTTGGTTTCACATAAACCAATATGGATCTAACAGAATTTTCTTTATCATTGTAGAGGCATGCTCGATCTGAGAAATTACTAAAGGAAGGTAGACTGAAGACTATGCTTAACAGTGATGGGGAAATTGAGAATCAGGAAACTGCTGCAGAAGCGCATTCTCCAGTTGTCGCTATTGAACAGGTTTTGGCTGGAATATGGATATTTTCAGTTTGATTGAAAATTGAGTATCCCTGCAGAAACATAAGTTCTACTCTATTGTCTTGTACTAGGATAAACAGAAAACGAAACATAAAGGAGGACGCCATCGGAGGGGGAAGGGTTCAAAAAGGAAGGTAAAAATTTAAGTTTTCATATATTTCTTCAGTGTTTAAGTTAGAACCTAGGCTAATTTGTAATATAAACTGCAGAGAATGAGAGATGAAAAGCAGTCTACAAAAGATGAAGCCAAAAGAGGCCGTAAGAACGAAAACTGAAAGCTGTTAAAAGAATAGACGGAGAGCAATGTAAGAAATAGTTTCCATTTAGTTTTGCAGAACAGAGTTATGTAATGCAACCAACTAACCATATTCCCATGGTAATTTTGGGTTTTCCATATGCTTTTTCTTGTCTTTTTTTTTTTTTAAATATGTATTGGCAACTTACCGAGTCATCTTTTGATTTCATTGTTTGAAAGCCTTGTTGAGCTCATTCATTCTTAGTTATGACGTGTGTGTTTGCTACTTGCATTTTTTATTTTCTGGCAGATAATATGCATCAAATGCATGCACCCAGTATTTAGTTCAAAAACCTAATACGGAGGTAACCATGTGATCATGACCAGGGAGGGATAAAGAACTCAAGGCTCGAAGCTCTAATGAAACCCGATTTAATGCCAAATCTGGTAACAATAATACCGGTTAAAGTCTGTATAAACAAAATGGCAATGTCTGATTTAACAGTACACAAGATACTCGAATTTCTTGCAAACACTAATAAATAACATACGAGGAAAATGAGACAAATAGAGTTTACATAACATGGATTAAATAATACAAAACAAATTGACAAAAGCATGTTGCTTAGCTACCATAATTAAATTTTAAAATGATATCAAATTACAAAAGAGTACCGACACATAAAAGTTTGCCTAAAGGTTTCTGTTTTATTAAAAAAGGGAAATAGAAGCTCTGGCAAAGACTTGTATAATCATATCCATCCAGCACAATGAGTTGTTTCGTAGCATGGTATACAAGAGGATATCACTGGAGGTAAAATGCTTTGCTTATCATCAACAGAGTGGTAATGACATTCTGGTTCTAATTTGTTAAGCTAGAAACCAGTTCTTATTAATAAACTGATATTGTAGCAAGTTCCTCCTGAATTTTACACCACCAAATCCGAGCATTAACCAATTATTTCTAAATAATTCATATCAGTCATCAACGTTTCAGTTTATAATCATTTGTTGTCAAGAGGATCAATACTGGGTTGTTCACAACTTTATCTTCCAGAGCACAGAAAATAAGTCCTCATAATAGTATGGTGAAGGAGCAAGTAAAGTTTGGGTTTGTAGTCACATTTGTACAACACGTTAGACCAAAATATGGTATTCAGAAGGCTCTCCAAAAAAAATGTGGAAGGACTAGAAGAAAACAGAAAACCATGAGAGGAATTAATTGCTCGTACCAGGATCACCAATGTCATTGTACAGGTCCCTTACTTTTCACCGGTTTGTCCTCAACGTGCTTCTTCTAGTGCAGACGTAATCAAGCATCCACCATTAATTAATTCCTGTATCATTAGTACAGCATGGGTGCCCCTTGTTTCTTGTGTTTGCAGCTGTATCTCTTGAATCTGTCACCTTTTTGGTAAGTGATCTACAATAGTACAATCTGAGTGAAAACTTATCTTTCAGAAATAGGGAGTACGAATCCATTACTTTGAACGAAATTAGAACTTGTGGACTAATAATATTTTCATAGTAAGGAGCAACTTTGTAGATGCAGAGATACACAGCGGGAAGCACATCCTCAGGGGGCAACGCTAGCAAACTGGTTGAAAGAAAAATATGAAGGGAAAAAGGGTTAGCAATCAGTTACAAGTGTAAAATTTGATTTCACCACCAAGAGATGTAATAATAAGGATATAATCTGTACCAACTTTCTAAACATATTGAAAAGCATAGAAGCAGCCTTGGTCTTGCCCTTTTGAGCCCCCAACCAGGTCAAAGGCTGATGCAAGATGAACATAAGGAACAGGCTGACCATGCCTCCAGCATGCTGCACAGACTTCTCAGTAAAAGTTCTAAAGTTTCAAAAAGGAAGCTGGGAAGTTCTATGAACAGGCCTCTAAAAGAAAGAAACACCAAAGATGCAGTAAAACTATCGCTCAAAGAAATATGCCAAGTATTTCAAAAAGATAAAATAACTTCTTAATAGATGCTACAATACTCTAGAAGTAGAAGAATTTCAAAACAACATAAAGCATATAGGAAAAACGGCATCCAGATACCAACCTTGCTCTATAGGTTTACATGATCAGGATGCAACAATACAAGTTTTCTGTCAACATTTTCGATTAATTGTCCTGGCAAATATGAAAACACCATACATCTTGATTCCTCTGGTACATGTTTGCTCTTTCTAACAAAGCAATCATTAGTACAGCTCTGGACCTAAGCTAATTTGCTGGAGACTATCATATTCTCTGTATTCTCACCATGTTTCAATTCAGGATTACTATAATACAAATCCAATGCCTAGTTGATATCTCCTTGAGTTTTCTCAAGCAAGGACGCAACATGGTTTCTTGACAATTCATTGGCATTTACCATCTGAATAAACTGAATGTTTTCTCTATGTATGATTTAGTCCAATTACTAGGCAAGATGTTTTCACCTTTAGGGCACTCTTCAATTTTTTCGATCAGCTTTGCCACCTTTAGAGTCATCAGGCAAAAGTTTACTGAAGAAACTAGTTATTGTGGGTTGCTTTGACCCGCTAGATTCCAGTTTTGAATTACTTTTTACTTTCTTATTTGACCTCTTCTCAGTGTTTTTCTTCCTTTTGCTAGGAGATATGTTGCTCCAACGTGTAAGTTTCAAACTAGGAGACTTGCTGACTTGACTTAAATTAGTACTTACACTTTCATCAGTGCTACTTGGAAAAGGTCCTGAATTTGAAAGTGATATACTGCTGTTGGGTGCACTGGCATGGGATGCAGATTCAAAGGTTCTAAACACAGAGACCTGCTCGTAGAATTCAATTTCATGCTCATAAAAATTAGAAACTGCTTCAACAATATTCCATCTTGAGCTGCTAACCAAATCTAATATCTGGTCTCTGGTTACCCATTTGGGCAAAGAATCCCTGGTTTCCTCAATGATTCTCTCTCTTTCCTCCTCACTTGGTATAGTTGAATCTTGTGAATCAGGTTTATGGATGTAAGATACATCATTCGAAGAAACATCCATGTCATTACTCTCACCTGTTTTTATTTCAAACATATTTTTATTTCTCTCCATGACCCTTTCCTCATTAGCATCCCTTTCAACTTTTTCTACAGTTACACAGTTGCCGCGATGAAAACCCATCAGCAAGTCCTTCTTATTGTCCATTTCATCAATCAGCCCATCAAAGTGCTTTCTCAGTTCATCAGCATGTTTACTTTCAAGCTTCTCAAACTCCATACCAACTGTAGGAATAACCTTCTTCGGTTTCAAAAACTTTACATATTCTTTAAGCTCATCATAATTAGAATGTTCACTAAAAGGCACTAGATGTATCTCAAACGTATCCTTAGTTTGCACTGCAAATTTATTCCGCTTGACTTCATAAGTCCAGCCAGTCGGCACAAATCCGACAACCTTCTCATACCCTTTTTCCACCATAATCTCTTCCATTATCACAAAATTCGGCCTAAAATACGGCCAAGTTTCACCTAATACACTCCAACCAACAACGTGAACATCACTCTCACTCTCATCTTCAGTAAAAACTTCACCGTCCCCACACCCCAGAACACGCAAAATCTCCATTTTCTTCCCATCAACACATATCTTGGTCTTACATCTCCGTGCAACCTCAACCAAAATCTTCTCTTTCCCAGCAACATAAGTAGCAATAAGAAACAAAACCCTCTTTTTCCCAAGTTCTTTTCCTATCCTATCTACCACATAATCAATCGATTCTTCTTCAGAAGGAAATTTACATTTCGGATCACAGTATGTTGTATCTAAAAAAATGGCATCACAACCAACAAATCCAATCAAATAACTGTTCAACTTCATCGAATTGCAGTAACGAAAATCGCCTGTGTGAACGTACCTTTCAAAGATCCCATTTTTAGTGGGAACTTTGAATAAGAACTGGACTGACCCAGGGCAATGATTGGCGTCGATGAGAATGACCTCGCAGCCATCTACTAAAACGGGGTCGTTTAAAGGCAAAGCGAAGACGAAACGGGGTGGGATTTTAAGGGTTTGGATGAGGAGGAGGGAAGTGAGGTGGGAACAAAAGATGATGCCTTTTGACCAGGAAGGAGAGAGGCCGGAATACTGATCGGAGTGGAAGTGGGAGAGGAAGTAAGAGGTTGAGAAGGCTGTGGAGGGGTGGCGGAAGGAATCGATGAGGAAGCGAGTATTGGGGATGAAATTAGAAGGAGGAAAAGAGGAGGGAATAGGGGGCAAAGAAAGCGTGGAAGTGATGGAGTTTAGGGCAGTGAGGTAGAGTTGGGTGGAGTCTAGGGTCAAGGTTTTGACTCTCTCATTGGCGGTGGCTGTGGCCGCTGATTGAGCGGACATCGGCGGTGTTTCGTACGGTGGTGTGGGGTCAATTATGGGAGAAAAGGGGGCATTTTTCTTTTAAATGGATTTGGAATTTTCTGCGAGGCTGATTTGGGAGTGTTGCGGTTGCCACTTGCCAGTGGCGGAGGCTCACTGGCGCCAAAGCGGTAGTTTTTTTATTTTTATCATTTTGTTATTTTTCCTCCAAATTATTGAGAGTGAATGAAGGAAATAAATAAGATAAACTTGAAAGAGAGGATTACTACATTAATAAAACTAAAAATCATATATTACTAGTGTGGATGGAGTATTAATTCAATTAACATATATATTATTATTAATACAAAAAGATTCGAAATTAAATGTATTGAAACGTGTTATTCTCTTAAATTGAAATTATGAATAATTTATAAGTATTATGTCAAAAAAACTCAAAATTTATAAATTATGCATAATAAATTAAAATATATAAAAATTTAACTACATAAATATTTTTATTAATTTTTTAAAATAAAAAAATTAAAAAACCTTTTAATAATATAATTTATTTTAATTATATATATATATAAAAAAAAAGTAAAGTGATTTTACTTTTCAGAAGTGATATTAAAACATGTTTTAGCCTTGCCTTGAGGGCGACATAATCAATAAGAAATACATATTAAGAGAAATTTAATTGAAATCAAATATTACGAAAGGGTAAAACTTTTGGTATCATAACTCTCTTACTTTAATTATCATGCGAGTGGTTATTGAGAAGAGTCAAGAGTGCTTCCTAGAGAATCCTCAAGAGTCCGTTCTCCGGTGGTGGGGGTGGGGGTGGGGGAAGTAGTGACTTTGTCTGGTTTGTTATTATGGAAAAAGATGGGATTTCTTTTTTAGAAGAGGAGCTTGTACAACTATCGGTTAAGTCCTCTAAGATTTGTCCTTCAGATAAACCAACATTGTTATGTTCAGTTTGGACTAAGAAGTCTTTTAACCCGGATAGTTTGAGAGCGCAGTTGAAAAGTCTGTGGAAAACGGAGAAGAAATTCGACATAAAAGTTGCTGGGCCGAATTTATTTTTGGTTTGTTTTGACTGTGAAGATGATCTTGAACTGATAATGGCTGGCAAACCCTGGTTATTCCGTCAACAGGTTGTTCTGTTTGAGAGATTGCTCGAACCAATTGAAAGACGGAAAGTTCGATTAGTCAGATCCCCTTTTTGGGTAAAAATTGGCCCTTGCCCTCCCGATAGTGATAAAAAGGATCTGGCTCACGCAGTCGGATCGACATTTGGGGTTCTGTAATGCTCGGAAATTTTAAACGATTTTTGTCGTTTAAAGGTGATGGTGGATGTCACGAGACCGTTGAGAAGAGGGGTTTTTGTGTCGGTGGAAGCTCAAGGTAAAGTATGGTTGACCTTCAAATATGAAAACTTAACCATTTTTTGTTTAAACTGTGGAATAATGGGACACGAGGTTCGGGATTGTGATAAACAGCACAAAGGGAATCCTCTGGACGAAGAGGATATGCCGTATTCGAACGCACTCAAGGCAGAAACGACGTTGATGGGTAAGGAATGGATGAAATTTGGTCCTTCTTTTAAAAATGCTCCTTTTGTTCAAAAGGCCTATCTCGGTGAGGAGTTTGTTTCTGATGGTGTTTCTAATAGAAAGGAGACGACTGTTGGTGATGCTGCTTCTCTACAAGCAGTTCCGGCGACAGGAATTTCGAACGGGAGTGGGTTGACTTCGAATGGTTTGGAAAGTCCTAAAAATCAGGAAGATAGGGAGGATTTAAAGAATGATTTGAGGAATTTACCCATTTCTGATTTAGGGAATAATATTGACTGTAATATGATGGAGCGGACTGATTTGGATTCGGTGGAGATTCCATTAAATAAAAATGATTTGAATATTAATTTGCCAGCTCTGCCACCTTTGGTCAAACAGTCAACTTGGGTCAGAATTCAACGGGCTGATGTTGCAAGTTAGTCTGGACTACTTCAAAATTGGGAAAACGAAAATGTGGGCCTTTTGAAAAAGAGGGTCTATCAATTGTTGGGTCCCAAGATAAAAAATTTAAGCCAGTTAATTTTTCTGTTGATCATACGGTAGTGTTGGAGGATGTATTGGCTGGTTCTAGCGGGTTTCCTCTTTTTCTAATATATCAGCGGTAACCGGAGGGTATGCCGACCGGAGAAAATGAAGATCATCAGTTGGAATGTTCGGGGTTTGGGGAATCCCCGAGCAATTCAATTAGTTCGGCAGACGCTGAAATCTTATGATCCCCAGATAGTCTTTATGATTGAGACAAAGATTCAAAACGCATGGAAAGAGTTCGGAGAAGGTTTGGTTACGGTTCTGGTATTGATGAGGGAGCAGATGGCTCGCATAGGGGTTTGGCTCTTATATGGAAGGAAAATGTTATTGTTGATCTTCGTAGTTTCTCGACCCATCATATTGATGTTGTTATTGAAACTGATGGGGCTTTTCGTTGGAGATTGACCGGTTTCTATGGTGCACCGACTGCTACTGAAAGAAGCAATACTTGGAATTTATTACGTCGTTTGGGGCATGATCATGTTGAACGAGATGGTAATCTCCCTTGGCTAGTCTGTGGAAACTTCAATGAGGTTTTTTTTTCTTTTGAGAAAAGAGGTGGTCTACCTCGTGAAGAATAGCGAATGGCTATTTTTCGTGACGTTTTGGCAGATTGTGGTTTACGTGATGCAGGTTATTCTGGTGCTTGGTTCACATGGGAGCGAGGTAATTTGCCTGGGAGTAACATCAGGGAACGACTTGATCGAGCAGTTATTACGAATTCTTGGTTTGAGTGTTTTCCATCTACTCAAGTTAGGCACCTTGTTCATTCGTATTCTGACCATTGTCCATTGTTGATTGTCACTGATCAGATTCGGTCCTATCACCCAGTGAGAAAATTTCGGTTCGAAAAATGGTGGACATTAGAAGAGACTCTTGAGCAGGAAATTATTCTTTTATGGAGACAAGCGTCGGGGTCTCTGTTTGATAAGTTAGAATTCTTAAAGAATGGTCTGTTAAGGTGGGAACGCCATATCTTGAATAGAAGACATGATGTGAAGAATAGTCTTTTAAAGAAATTAAGTGAGCTACAGGAGGAGGACCGAACGGAATAGACTTTAGCTGATTTAATTGATACAAAAGTACAATTGAATTTGGAGTTGATTAAAAAGGAGGTATTTTGGGAACAACATTCGAGAAACAATTGGCTCCGTTTTGGTGATAAAAATACTGCATTTTTTCACAGATCTGCTTCAAGTCGTAGACGCTGCAACACTATAAATAGATTGAATAGAGGAGACGGTACAGAGGCTGTTTTAGTTAAAGAGATTGAGGAGTTGGCTATTTTATGGACCTTTTTCAGTCTAATGGGGTGAGTGATGCGTCCCACTTATTGCAAGGAATTAATCCTTGTGTTTCGGTAGAGATGAATCAGCAATTGACAGCTCAATTTACAAAGGAGGAAATTGTTTTGGCATTAAAATCGATGGGTCCGTCCAAGGCGCCTGGTTTCGACGGATTTCCCCCCTTATTTTATCAAAGATATTGGAGCATCATAAAAGAAGACGTTTTTTACTTTGCTTTGGGATTTCTGAATCATGGTACTGCTCTTGAACTTGCTAATGATACTGATATTGTTCTTATTCCAAAATTTCCTAATTTTGTTAGTTTAAGGAATTTTCGTCCTATTAGCTTATGTTCTGTTCCCTATAAAATCGTTGCGAAGGTTTTAACAAACAGATTGCAAAATGTTATTGATAAGTGTATAAATCCTGTCCAATGTGCTTTTGTTCCAAGCCGTCTTATTACGGATAATGTCCTTGTTGCTTATGAACTGTTACACGGTTTTAAACAGAAAAGAACGGGACTTAAGGGGTTCATGGCTCTCAAATTAGATATGGCTAAAGCTTACGATAGAGTTGAATGGCTGTTCCTTCGTACTATTATGTTACGGATGAGTTTTGCTGTTGGGTGGGTTGATTTAATTATGAGATGTATTATTTCTCCATCTTATTCGGTGTTGATTAATGGAAGTAGGGGTGCTTCTTTTAAAACTTCCCGAGGATTAAGGCAGGGAGATCCTCTTAGTCCATTCCTTTTTCTTTTATGTAGTGAAGGCTTATCGACTCTTCTGCAATTGGCTATATTTGATGGAAGACTTCGAGGTGTTCGAGCAAGTAAAGCTGGCCCTTCTAGTTCTCATCTGGTGTTTGCAAATGACAGCATTCTATTTGGTAATGCAACGATGGAAGATGCTAGGGTGATTAAAGGAGTGTTGGTGGAATATGAAAAATGCTCCGAACAAAAAGTGAATTTTGAGAAATCAACAGCTTTTTACAGCTCCAATACTGCCCGTGCTGCTAAAGAAGAGGATTTTAATACTCTTGGAGTCAAGGAATCTCGGTCTATGGAAAAATACTTGGGCTTGCCATCTTTGGTAGATAAAGGTAAAAGAGCATCATTTCAGTATCTTAAAGATCGTATTAATCGCCGTATTGAGAATTGGAGTACTAAAATGCTATCTTTGGGAGGAAAAGAAATCTTTATTAAGGCGGTCCTACAAGCTGTGCCCACGTATGCGATGTCGTGCTTCCTTCTCCCTCGTTCTTTTTGTAATGAGATTGAGAGTATTTTTGCCAGTTACTGGTGGCAAAAAGGGAAAGGTAAAAGGGAAATTCACTGGTGCTCTTGAGATAAAATGTGTAATCTGAAAGAAAAGGGTAGTCTCGGTTTTAGGGATATGGGCAAATTTAATATAGCCATGTTGGCTAAACAGTGATGGTGGATCCTTACAACGGATTCTCTTGTTGCTAGAGTTTTAAAAGGGAAGTATTTTCCTCGGGTGGATTTTTTTCAGGCTAGCCTTGGCAGAAATCCTTCATTCATTTGGAAAAGTATCTGGGCTGCTAGGGATGTTCTTATTCGAGGGTGTTGTTGGAGAATTGGCACTGGGGAGAAAGTATTGATAAACGATGATGCATGGTTACCGAGGAATGTTCATTTTAAATTATTTTACCCAATTCCTCATTTGCAGAATTCTTATGTTTCACAGTTAATTGATCACTCTTCACGAGAATGGAAAACTGAAGTGATTAATGGTACCTTTCATGCAGCAGATGCCAAACGCATTCTCAGCATCCCTTTGGCTTGGACACCAGTTGACGACGCTTTGGCTTGGGGCGGGGAAGGTTCTGGCATCTTCTCTGTAAGGTCAGCCTATAAACTATTACAACATGGCTTATATGCTCCTAATACAAACTATCTCCAAAACAACTATAATAAATTTTACAGACTCTTATGGTTTAAACATCCGCTCCAAAATCAAAATGGTTGTCTGGAAACTTTCCTGGAACTTTTTGCCAACACTGGTCAACCTACATGCTCGGAATTTGGTTCAGAATTGTCGTTGCCCACGTTGCGGTGAAGAGGAAGAGTCCACTATCATATCGTTAGAAGATGCCCTGTTTCAATTGAAATGTGGTCAAAATTTCGAGTCTCTAATGTTTTTGTAAATAATCACTATGATATTAGTCAGTGGCTTATCTAGCTTTTCATTAGTAGTCCCTGTGCTCAACGTCGGCAGATAGCTTGTGGTATCTGGGCTATATGGTGGGATCGCAATTTGAGAATTCATGAGAAGAAAATCAATACTGGCGGTGCCATTGCTCAGTTTGTTTCTACGTACTTGGCGGAAATCCAAGCATTAGGAAAGTGTATTTCTTTGAAACAAATCGAAGATACTGTTTGTAGTAGTTATGAAGGGGTACCTGTTCGGATTATTTCGATGGGGCTTTTGATGCCAAAAATTCCAAACCCGCTTCTGGGGTGATTGTTTCAGAATCAATTGAAGGAGATGACTGTTCAGAGGTGAAGATCTTTGAGAGAGTTTCCTCTTCTTTTGAGGAGGAGGCCATTGCATGTCGAGAAGCTGTGAGACTGGGGATTGCTAAAGGGTGGCCGGAAGTTGCCATTTTAGGTGATGCCCTATCCATAATCAAGAAATGTCAGAAAGATTCTTGGGATTCATCTCTCCTGCATGCTTATATAGACGATATTCATCATTTAGAACAGTTTTTCCAGAAGATTACCTTCCATTATATCCCTCGATCGGAGAACCTTTTTGCCCATAATGCTGCTACAGAAATGTTGTGAGGTGGAAGGTTACCTGATCAGCTTCCGATAATTCCATTTTTGTCGATGGTGTTTATTTCTTTATTATGTTTTTCTTTTCAGATATTTTATCCAGCTTTTTCCTGGCTTTGGGTTTTTTCTTTCTTGGATGTTGGTCTAAGTGTGATTGGACCTTATTTGTTTCTTATGCTCTCCTTGTTAATAAGATGCCCTTTCTGATGTTTACTCAAAAATAATATTAAAAAAGAAATCGAGCTTCAGTTTGATACTTCTGAATTGCACCCTTAATCTTAACAACTTTGACGACAGGTAAAATGGTTGGACAATTACGGTCAAACAATTTTCGTAAATATTTTTAAAAACATCTATTTTTTAAATATTTTTTAAAACGTTTATTTTCGTAAATATTTTTAAAACGTTTATTTTCGTAAATGTTTTTAAAAATTTCTATTTTCATAAATTTTTTTAAAAACGCTTATTTTTGTAATTAATTTTAAAAAAAATCTATTTTCGTGAAAAAATTCAAAAACACCTATTCTCGTAAATGTTTTTTAAAAATGCTTATTTTAGTAAATATTTTTAAATACACCTATTCCCGTAAATATATTTAAAAACGTCTATTTTAGTAAATATTTTTAAAAACGCCTATTCCCGTAAATATTTTTAAAAACGTCTATTCCCGTAAATATTTTTAAAAACACTTATTCCGTAAATATTTTAAAAACACCTATTCCCGTAAATATTTTTAAAAACACATATTCCCATATATATTTTTAAAAATGCCTATTCTCCTAAATATTTTTAAAAACGCCTATTCCTCTAAATATTTTTTAACAATACATATTCCCTTAAATATTTTTAAAAACATTTATTCCCCTAAAAAATTTTAAAAATGTCTATTCCCCTAAATACTTTTTTAAAAATGCCTATTCTCCTTAAAAAAAATTAAAAAATGGCGTACCTCTAAAAAACGATCTATTCCCTTAAATATTTTTAAAAATACCTATTACCCTAAATATTTTTTAAAAACACTTATTCCCCTAAATATTTCTAAAAATGGCTTATTTCTCTAAAAAAAATTTGAAAAACAACGTGCCCCTAAAAATTTAAAAAAAGGGCGTATCTCTAAAAATTTTTAAAAACAACATAAACCCCTGAAATTTCTTAAAACCGGCATAAATTCTTAAATTTTTTTAAAACCGATGTAAACTCCTAATTGATTATAAAAAACGGCACATATGTCTTTGCCTCCTTTCTTCAAAAATACTTTTTTTTCCTAAAACACCCTCTCTTTAACTTCTTATTTATTCCTTCCCTACTTCTTAACGGACACCTACCTGTCGTGGGCAATCCCGTCCTTGACGACATACAGCTTCAGACACGCACGTTGGAAAATCTTCTAATTTCCCAAAATTCCCTAGCACGAAACATAAGCATAAAGGGTAAAATGGTATGGACACAAAAGATCGTTAAGTGGTGATAACAAAAGGTGGCTGAAAGTATAGAGAAAAGAAAAAAGGAAACTATGCTGTTTCGGGACGTTATCGGATTTTAAACTCCACTCTTTGCCGTTATTTAGGGCTCTATTTCAAGTCCGGCGCTAGGTTTTCAAATTCTCAAGCGTAGAGAAACAAACCAGAAACAGAGGATAAGATTAGGGCTCTTGTTTTTTCGAGAAAAAAAAATGGTACTTCTGGAATTGGGTACTGGGTATGTAGTTGAAATTTAAGATCGTTTGAGGGGGCAAATTGAGGAATTCGACAAATGCTTACGCCGCAGAGGAAGGTTTGGTCGGGATGGTCGTTTACACCCGGGAAGAAAGCAGACGGGTCGGGTTCGGATCCTAACTCCAATGGGGTTTCTGTTGGGAAAGGGAAAGAAGCGGCTTTTGCTGAGCCCTTGACTCGTAATTGTAAAGACGTCAGGTCAGAGGACCAGGAGGAAGGTTTGCGCGAGAAAGTGCTAAGACTCGAAAATGAGGTTTTCTGCTACAATATATTTCTTAATTTGCTATTTTAGGCACTTTAAATTCGTTATATTTTTTTTTTCGGTACTTTTGTCCATATCGTTATAGATAAACATTTTTTTGATAGGTTTAGGTGAGAAATTGATATGATTAAAAATGTTGCCTTTATAATTACTCGGTTTAAGTTAAAATGAGTGAGGTAGGAGGTGTTAGACGAAAGTAAACACTTGATATGGTTTCTTAATTTTGTTAGATTAAACTAAAATCCATTTTACTGCAAGAAGAAATTTTCCTGTTGTTTTTCGCTTAATTTTTTTACTATGTCACAGTTAAAGCGACTTACCCAATTGCACAGTTCATTTTTGTTATTAGTTTTTGCCCTTTCTTTGGGTAAACACCATTCGCTTATTCAAATTATGGTTCAGACAAAGATAACTTATTTCACCTTTATTGGTGGCATAGCATCTTGCTATTCTCTTTTCTCCTATGAAGCTCAGAAGCTTCTGTCAGAGGAGTTTCCAAGTGTCAAACACATGTCTGACCTGGAAAAATACATGTCAGACATGCAGCACATAAAAAATAGATAAAATAAGATCGAACATGGTCTAGGCACAGTTGGACGCTTGACGAAGGTTTTTTTTTTTTTTTTTTTTTTGCATTTCTCCTAAATATGGAACCCACAATGAGTAATTTGATTCTAATAGGTTTTGAAGTTTCAAAATTAATTTTAAAAAATTGAAATGTTTGAAGATTAATATTTAATTGAAAAGAATCAAATTTACGTTTTATTGTATATTATTATATAAAAGAATAATTTTACTGCTGTGCCTGACCATATTTGTGTGTCGTTCGTAAATTTTAGAAATTCCCATCTCTCTAAGTCCATGTCATGTCATACCTGTATCGTGAGTGTCCATGCTTCCTAGCTTTTCTCATTTATGTCTAACTGAAAATTGGGCCCAAATTTGTCACCTTTTTGTCAAGCATCATGTTGACAGGTATGAACTGCCGAAGGCTTTACTGGGAAAGTTGAATGTTTTAGGATTGCTGACTGGGCTGTGCTTATATATAGGATGGCTTTCTTGAGCATTCTTCATTTGTATCAAATTGAAAAGTTTGAAATTTAACATGGTTTTAGCTTTATAATGTGATAAACTTTTCCTGATGTACTCTAAAGCTATCTACTCAATTTGGTTGGTCTGTCTTATTTTATGGTAGAATGGTTTGTTCTATGTCCCACTGTCTCATCTGAATGATCCGTATTATTTCTGTTTCTTTTCCAGCTTTTTGAATACCAATACAATATGGGACTTCTCTTGATTGAGAAAAAGGAATGGACATCTAAGTATGAAGAACTCAATGAGGCATTAATAGAAGAAAAGGATGCTCTCAAACAAGAACAAGCAGCACATTTAATTGCAATAAATGATGTTGAGAAGCGGGAAGAGATTCTACGCAAGGCCCTCGGTGTTGAGAAGCAGTGTGTGCTTGATGTACGGATCTTATGTCCTGCTTTAATTTTTCCCCGAAAAAGTTGAAAGATATCAATATAATTTCCTTGCATTGTTTTGGTTTTATCCATGTAAATTTTGGCTTTTCCTTTGTATTTTTCTTATCACCAAGTTGAGGAAAGATTATTTTGGGGTACTTTCTTCTGCAAATTTCCAAGTATAATTTTGAATAAATTAAAATGTACTTATGTAATTTGATACCTTGGAAATTAAAGCTTTCTTACTCCATAAATTCTTTTTGATATTATATATGATGTAGTATATTCAAATGTTCGGATAATGGTTCTTTTGTTTTCTACAGCTGGAGAAAGCTTTACAAGACATACGCTCAGAAAATGCAGAAATCAAATTTACTGCTGATGCAAAGCTTTCTGAAGCAAATGCTATGATTGCTAGTGTTGAAGAGAAATCTTTGGAGGTGGAGGCAAAATTGCGTGCAGATGATGCAAAGCTTGCCAAGATTAGTAGAAGGAATTCAGAGATTGAAAGGAAGTTACAAGAGTTAGAGTCTCGTGAAAATGCACTTCGAAGGGAGCAACAGTCTTTTATTTCAGAGTATGCTTCAACCTACCTTTCACTTATCTGCTAGTGGGACTTTTCTGTGTTTAGTTCTCATCCATGTTACTCGGACTAGGGTGTGAGTGTTAAATATGGGTATCTTTAACTTTTTAAAAGTGTTTCCATGTATTTTGGAGGGTCCCGAGGGTCATATCCCAATACCCATGCCCAAATGTGTTGGTGATGGGTGTTGGAACACAAGCACGTCAAAAAAAAATGAAGTGACAGAGCAACATAGGTTTTTGGTTTTTGTTTTTTTAGTTTGATAGTTGGTGGGTGGCGGTTCTTTCTTTTTTTTTTTTTCTTTTTTCTTGTGTGTGTGTGTGTGTGTGTGTGTTACCTTTCTCAATGAATATATACTCTTGTAGAATTCTTTGTTTAATTGTCAATCCAAGAGTTATCTTTCTTTTTACATTTAAAGTTCATTGATATTTTGTTTTCCTTTCTATTAGGCAAGAAGCACATGAGACTACTTTGTCCAAACAAAGGGAAGACCTACGAGAATGGGAAAAGAAATTGCAAGATGTGGAGGAGAGGCTGGCTAAAGGCCAAACATATGTCAACCAAAGGGAGGAGAGAGCAAATGAGAATGATAGTCTCTTCAAACAGAAAGAGCAACACCTTGAAGAGACACAAAAGATGATTGATGCAGCGCACAAAACTTTGAAGGAGAAAGAAGATGATATAAACAACAGGCTAACAAAATTAACTTTGAAAGAAAAGGTAGCCTAACTTTCATGTTGAGCAGCAGCGTTAATATGAAATAATAGTATTTTACTTTGTTGCTCCAACCAGGGGCGAAGCCAAGAAAAAAATTTAGGGGGGGGGGGGGGGTGAAATTAAATTATTTATATCTATAATTTTTAAAGGATTAAATTAAATATTTATCATTATTAGGGAGTCAAAGTGCAATTTCCCTTAACTAATTTAAAAAATTTTAAAATTTAAAGGGCCAAAATGGCAAAATAACCATTTTAAGGGGTGTCGGGGCCCTTGCCACCCCCCCCCCCCCCCCTGGCTCCAACTCTTCATTTTTGTTGAAGCACCTATGTACGACACATGATATAGCATTTGACCTCCTAGTGTCCTCCAAAATACACGGAAAAACTTAGAAATATCAACCATATCTGTGTTGGACACATACCATATCTGATACTCACATCCGAGTCTGAGTGGCATAGGTATTATTTACCATTTTCATTTGGATGCAGGAATGGAGTGTTGTGAGAGAGAAGTTGGAGATGAAAGAGAAGGAGTTGCTCATTATTGAAGAAAAGTTAAACACTAGAGAGAAGGTAAGGTTTTGCTAGTGTTTCTGAGACACATGCATTCATCTGGAATTCATATTTTTTTGTAAAAATGTTGGTAGATCTATTTTTGTAATATATGTTCACAAAGGTTCCTTGTTTTTTCACTTACTTAATGTTTTTCTCAAAGAGCTCTATTTAGTTCTCTTGGAGGGGCAGATATTATTAGAAGGCATCATTTAGGGTCAGTTGTTTTATTTTTTTTGTGTTTTTGGCAGATGGAGATTCAGAAGCTCCTGGATGAACATAATGCCATTCTGGATGAGACGAAGCGTGCATTTGAGTTGGAAATTGATGGAAAGAGAAAATCCTTAGACGTTGAACTGAAAAGCAAGGTGATTGATGTGGAGAAGAAGGAAGTTGAAGTCAAGCACATGGAAGAGAAGATTTCTAAAAGAGAGCAGGCATTAGATAAGAAATTGGAAAAGTTTAAAGAGAAAGAGAAGGAATTTGAATTAAAAGTGAAAAGCCTCAACAAAAGGGAGCAGGTCATCAGATCTGAGGAAAATACTTTAGAGATCAAGAAGAAGCATATGGATGCTGACAAAGAAGAACTTTTGACCCTTAAGGCTGAAACTGAGAAGCTAAGGATTTCAAATGAAGAACAATTATCAAAGATGCATGAAGAGAAAGATAGGTTCAGAGTTAGCGAAGAAGAGAGGTCTGAGTATCTTCGCTTGCAATTGGAACTAAAGGAAGAAATAGAGAAATGCAGACTTCAAGAAGAATTACTTTTAAAGGAAGCTGAGGACTTGAAATGGCAAAAAGAGAAATTTGAAAGAGAATGGGAAGAGTTAGATGGGAAAAAGTTAGAAATTGAGAAAGAGTTGAAGAATATCAACCTACAGAAGGAGAAATTTGAAAAAGAAAAACTTGCTGAGGATGAAAGGTTAAAGAATGAGAAGCAAGTCGTCAAGGATTGTATAAAAAGAGAGTTGGAAGCTCTTGAAGTTGCTAAAGAAACTGTTGCTGCCACCATGGAACATGAGCAGTCAGTGATAGCTGAGAAAGCTGAAAGTGAGAGAAGCCAAAGGCTTCATGACCTTGAGTTGTTGAAAAGAAAACTTGAGAGTGATATGCAGGATAGATTTGAGGAGATGGAGAAGGAATTAGGAGAGAGGAAAAAGTCCTTTGAGGAAGAAAAAGAGAGAGAATTGGACAATATTAATTATTTAAGAGAGGTAGTAGGAGAGAGATGGAAGAGTTGAAACAGGAAAGACTTAAGATAGAAAAAGAAAGGCAAGAAGTTAATGCTAGCAAGAGTCATTTTGAAGGACAGCAAATTGAAATACGAAAAGACATTGATGACCTTGTGGATCTCAGCAAGAAGTTGAAGGACCAACGAGAGCAATTGATGAAGGAGAGGAACCGCTTTATTTCATTTCTTGAGAAACAAAAGAGTTGCAAGAATTGTGGTGAGATTACCTCTGAGTTTCTACTCTCTGATCTACAATACCTACAGGAAATAGAGAATGATGGAGTCCCTCTGCTTCCAAGTTTGGCAGATAACTATACCAGCGGAAATATTTTTGGGAATTTTGTTACATCTGAGAGGCAGATGATGTCTGCATCTGTTGCTTCAGGATCTCCAATTTCTGCTGGAACTATGTCATGGCTTCGTAAATGCACCTCAAAAATATTCGAATTCTCTCCTGGGAAAAACATTGAGCCTCATGCTTTAACAAAATTGAACGTGGGACTCTCTCTCTCTAGTCAACAAGTTAATATGAAAGGCATGTCAACAACTGAACACGAGCCAGAGCTCTCTTCTGTTGCGGCAACTGAATCTTTGGAGATTCATAGGTTCCAATCAGACACCAGCACAAGAGATGTTGAGGCTGGTCAGGACTTGTCAGTTGATAATCAGAAGAACATGGATAGTAAGGAACTGGAAGATTCTCAGAATTGTGATCTGAATCATGGAAAGCAGGTTCACAGGGGAAACAGGCCTAGAGCTAAAGTAACACGCTCTGCAAAAGCAGTTGTCAATGATGTTGAGGCTATTCTTGGGAAAGCTTTAGAACCAAATGAGATTGAGCATCCAAATGGTAGTATTGATTCTGTTCATGCCAATGCTTTAAGCAGGGGTGAATCTGGTCTTGCTGATGGGGGCACATCTAGAAATGAACGGAAGCGGAACCGTGCTCAAACATCCCAAATATCAGACAGTAAGCAAGATGTTAGTGAAGGACATTCTGATGGTATTGCAGCAGGCCAGAGAAGAAAGAGGCATCAAAAAGTTGTCTCGGCTATACCTACTGGTCAGAAAAGATATAATCTCCGAAGGCCCAAAAAGTAAGTTACTGTTGAGATGGTAGATTTTTCATCTCTTGCCTCATGTGCGTATGAAAATTCATTGTGGTTACACAGCTTGATGGTTGCTTTATAATTAAGCTGAAGGAACCACTACTTGTTGATTTGTCTTATCTGCTGTTAATCTAAGCTTAGCATAATTCAATTAATCATTCATAGAATTTCCAGTCCACTTAATTAGAGATGGACTAGCACAATTCAAGTAGCGATAAAAAGACTTGATAAAATTGAGGTATCAGGTGATCCCACTTAGTGAAATCAATAATTCTGCAGTGACTGTAAAATAACTACATGGTAGGTTGCTGAATCATTTTTTTTCAAATGTATTGTTTATGATAAGTTGGATTAGATTACAATTTAATTTACTATGTGAAACCTGTGGATGATGTTATTTTGTTGGACAAGGACAACCCAGTTTAAAATAATTCAGCAGAAGCAATTTTGAAGCAACTAAAATCCGGAATATGCTTTGATGTAGTGGGGTCACAGTTGCTAAAACCACGTCTCACATGACTAGAGAAACTGAAGGTGCTAAAGATGCAGTGGATCAAGTTGACTACTCTCCAATGCCTACAAGTGAAACTGGAGATGCAAGTGAGAATGGTGGTGCACACTTTCTGCAGCAGGTAAGGGGCCTTGAAATTTTAATTTTTGTACTGTGGCATGTGCATGTTTCATGCAGATGGCTACGTGCATGTCAATGATCTCTGCTACAATTTTACATCAGCTGTCGCTTGACAGAATGCTTTGACTCGTTAGTTTAGTAAATTATCTATGCATGGCATGGTCTTCGTTGGTTTTCTGTTTTCTGAAAAGTTGATGACATGATTTCATCATATCATCATATATATTAATGAGCTACCAGGCTCATGTTCTAAAGCTGAACTTCACCATTTCAGATTTTGATGATTTATAAAACTCGTCTTAATGATGTTCACCATGTTTAAATAATCTTGTTTTATATATCTTTTATGTTGCAGGGTGAGACAGGTCCAGACACCAAAGATGGTAATGCTAGTGCAACCAAAACATTTGATGCCAATATGGCTTTAAGTGAGGAGGTGAATCGCACACGTCAAGTGGTTGGCGAGTACGGTGATGGAAATGATTACCAGAGTGAATCACACAGCGAAGGGCATAAAGATGAGGATGTGGATGAGTATGATGAAGAGGAGGAGAATAATATGGAGCACCCTGGTGAAGTATCGATAGGAAAGAAGTTGTGGAGTTTTCTGACCACATAATGATGCAAATGCATATTTTGTAAATTTGCCAAAGTCAGTCCAGTTGTTCAGGTTTCCTGGAAGGAATAGCTGGTGTGTATTAAAATATAACTGCAATTATTCGCCAGAAATTAATTCAGGTAGGGTTTTCCTTTTGATTCTTTTGCAAGACGGTCCTAGATTAGATGGATAGATTCATGATTTATTTGTTCTAGAAATGAGGGAGCAGTACATATTTAGTGGACTATATGGCTTCCACGACACTTGTGTATTTCTAATCCGTAATTATTTTCAAAATCTTCCGAATCTGTAATTATTTTTAAAATTTTCCTAAATCTGAACTATTTTCAAAATTTTCGTAATCCATAATTATTTTCAAAATTTTCCTAAATCGTAATTACTTGTAAAATTTTCCTAAATCTTAATTATTTTAAATTTTCCTAACCCGTAATTATTTTTGAAGTTTTACTAAATCATGATTATTTTCAAAATTTTCCTAAATCACAATTATTTTCAAAAACATCCTAATCCATAATTATTTTCAAAATTTCCTAAATTGTAATTATTTCTAAAATTTTCCTAAGTCTTAATTATTTTAAAATTTTCCTAAATCATTATTATTTTTATAATTTCCTAAATTGTAATTATTTCTAAAATTTTCCTAAGTCTTAATTATTTTTATAATTTTCCTAAGTCATAATTATTTTTAAAATTTCCTAAATGATACTTATTTTTAACATTTTCCTACAACGTAATTATTTATAAAATTTTCCTAATCCGTAACTATTTTTAAATCACCTGTTTTCATAATTTTTTTCAAAAACACCAATTTTCTTATTTATTTTAATAACACTTCTTTTCATAATTATTTTAAAAGCACCTATTTTAATAATTATTTTTAAAAACACCTATTTTCATAATTAATTTTGCACTTTTAATTTACTAAATAATAATCTTAAAAGTATTTTGAGACATTCATTTACTAATTACTAGTGTGTTTCTCGCTTTACATTTGGTTAATTATTTATTTGTATCAAATTATAAAGTAAAATGTGAAAGGTTAAAAAATGTTTTAAATATTTGTACTTATTAAGAATTTAATCCCTCTATTTTTTGAATTTAAAAATTCAAGTTTAGTTATTATCATTGTTGAAATTCTTCCGTTATATTAAGTAGTATGACATTTAAAATTAAAAAAACCACTTGTTAATGATGTAAAAAAAGGTTAAAAAAATGCTAACGTGAATTAATGTACTTGAAATACTTAACAATATTAGCTATTTAGGAGCAACTTACCATTGAGGTTGAAAAATACTTTTAAAAAATGCTTTTAAAAAATATCGATAATGTTTACCATTATCCATAAATGATTTTGAAAAGATAAAATGTTCATTTTAGACATAATGTTATAAAGTAAAACATTTAATGAGATAAAAATGACATTTTATTAAAAAGCACTCTTCCAAAAGCTAAAAAATTTTGGCCTTTAGGTTTGATTTGAAATCCCAATTTAAAATCAAAGTATGGTTTGGAAAGCTGCTTGGTTACTAAATTTTTTTTGTCTGAAATCATGGTTTGGGTTGAAAACTGCATTTCAACCTCAATGTAAACACACCCTTAGACTAACTAATGGCATAATAAAAGGGAACAAATTGTGACACCCCACACCTAATTCGATTGCCAAATCCGAATGCATGACATCACATTACATTGCTAAAGCAACTCAAAACTATTTCAAATAATTTAATCAAACAATTTGACATTAATTCATAGTACTCACATACAATCATAGTTATTAGCATAAAGACCATCCTATCAAAATATCAAAAGTGCAAACTTTCCAACAACTAAATGATGCCAAAACACTTTCTAAATCATTCAAGAGTAATGCTAAGCTAAAACACATCCAAATGACATAAAAACATAATCAATATCTTAAGAGTCATGACATTTCATATATCTCTTTTCAACATTAATTAATAGATAGTTAACTAAATACAACTTAAACCAAGTAGAAATTCAACCATTACCAACTCAACAACCATTATAACATAAATCAACCTAATGTACACATACTTAATTTGTATAATTGCATTCAACACCTAGAGATTATAATATTTCTTCCATCAGAACTAGCCTAATTAAACTAACCAATTAACCATTCAACCAAAGTTACTCCATCATATTTATACATATGTGTGTGTGTGCGAGCATCAAGAAATAAGTGAAATTCAAAATCATTCAACCAATCACCAAGCGTGCATTTTAACATATTTACAAATCAAAATGACATAAGGACTTCAAAACCCTTCCTAATGACTTAGGTACATGTCACTGATAACCAAACGTAGGAAAACATTACAATTGATGGCTAAGCTGAGTATCGATGCTTGGATGCTGATAGGATTATAAACACACCAAGAACTTAAGTCAAGCTTGCGCACGGAAGTAAGCAAAACTGTATGTTGAGCATTGAATACTCAGTGATACTAACATAATTTTAATTCAAATGTGAAACTATTAAGCTAGTATCATATAACAAATGTATTAAATCAAGAGTTAATAATCTCAAAATATCATTTCATTACATGAATTTCAGTATCAAGATTGTTTAATAATCATTTCAACATGATTATCACCACATATCTAACTCAGAATGACCTCTCATAAGCATAATCAACTTAATATTCGATTGTCAAGATCAGAATGACATTTCATCAACAATTCAGAATATCATATCATTTTCGGAATCAGAATGACAAATTAAAAATTTTCTTTTTGCCCCTATTAATTGGATGCAGACACAAGTATGAGTAAACAAATTTATCCCCTAACACTCCACAATAAACACCAAAGTGTTGGTCAAGCATAGATGCGCTGATCCCCTAACATTCCACAAAATGTAATGCATCGAAGTGCAAGAATGATTTGCACCGTAGTGTCAGAATGCTCCCACCAATACATATATAAATCCTATGGCATGCCAACTATACCCTAACTATGTCTAGCATCATTTAAAAGGGTAATCCCATACTTTACAATATCAATATATATTACCATTTACTACTCAATATAATAATCAAGTAGCTAATCCTTTTAATACCATTATGAGTTCCATATACATAAACATACCTATCAACTTACCAATTAAGCCAACATTTAACACAACACATTCTAACACAGTTTGTAATCATATATCACTAGCAATTCAACAAGGTTATTTACTTAATTGAATTCAAGAAAAAAAAGCAAATTATATTAGTACAAACCAATACCGCTAATCCTTGACAGATTTCGCCTTGCATTTATCCTTCAATGGTTCATCTTCATCTTTAGCTATGTTAAATAAACTAAAATACAGGTTAAAATCACACATTTGACTAATTATACTTTCAAATTAAACATATTATGCATTTATTCAATTTAATCCCTATAAATTCTATTATCCAAAATACTTGTATTTTATAATCTACCTGATCGAATTACAATCTAACTTCGTATTTACACTCTAGTACCTCAAGCTGTCAACACAACAATTTCATCAAATCCCTCATTCTTTCTCTGCTCAACTTATTTAACGTTTTTCCTTATCAAAATTTCAGTAATTGGATAATGTACTAAATGAGTTAGCTTTAAATAAAAGCTTGATTCAAAATCTAACAAAAATTAAAGTGAAAAGCTTACCAAACAACCCTTGAAAGCTTGCGGTGATGGAGCAACTAAGCAAAACTTTCTTCCTTCTATTTCTTTTTCTGTTTCCCACTTACACATATTCATACTAATTACTTAATCAAATAATGTAATAATTAATTAAAATATTATAAATCTATGGTCATTATGCGTCCATCTTAAAGATAATGGAAATTAATAGCCAAAGCCATTGTTGGCTACTAACATCAAACTAATTATGGTATAATTTATTTTGAGGCTATGCTAAAATTGCTTTATTAATTCTTCTCATTTATGCTATCATTTGATATTTTTTTTAATTTAGTCCCTGTATTATTATAAAACAACTTAATCGATTTAATTACTAGTTAATTCATCTCTTACTTTCTTATTCAACTCATTAATTTCTAAATTTTGAATGGCTCGGTTCAAAGAATTTAACCTTGAACAGGATTTTCCAACACTGATGAAAATCAATTCATTACACAAATTATGTCAAAAATTAAAGTACATAGATTAAATCCATGTTTTAGCATAGTATAGGGGCTAAAATTTAAATTTGACCATTGTCTTATAATATAAAAGAAATCAAGGCAAATCCAAAAGATGTGTCAGTTTCTAAGACCCTTAGGGTATTCAAATTATATATAACCATATAACATTTAATCTAAAAGTTTACGATATTAACTATTTGGACTAATTAATAACATTATAAAAATATATATAGATCAAATTATGTTAGAAATTAAAGTATAGAGATTAAATCAAGATCCTACTATGGAAATTTGTCAGGAATTATGTCCCAAATTACCAGAATCTACATTACAGACGATTAATGCATTCGAATAATGACCAAGGGGCTGTGATATGTGTGAATCAAGTGTGCATGTCATGCGAGATTGTCCATTTGCAGCACAAGTCTGGTCATCTCTCAATTACCAGTGGCCAGTCAATATTAAAAACTCAAATTTAGTTGATTGGTTACATTGAATATTTGATAATGTTGACTCTGTGAAAAGAGAGAAAGTACCTACCACAATTTGGGCTCTCTGGTTTGCCCGGAACAGATTTATTCATGGAAGGCACGTTTCAAGGAGGAAATAATTACCTTCATAAAAGGATTTGGTAATGACTACCGAAACCTGGCTGTTACGCTGCATCATCCTGGCCCAAGAGATATGATTGCGCGGCATCCTCCTCCGCCGAGATGGGTAAAAGTTAATGTCGATGCTGGTTCTTCAGAGGTAAACCAATTAGCTGTCTCGGGTTTCATTATTCGGGATGAGAAAGGATTTTTCTTAGGATTGGGGTTTAGAAAACATCACCTGGTTGTCTCGGTAAATTTGGCTGAAGCCATTGCAATGCTCCATGGGATTCAGTTCGCTTCGGATATGGGTTTCCAGAGGGTGATTCTGGAAAGTGACTCAAAGATCACAATCAACCACCTGAAATCTCCTGCAGAAGACTACTCTGAAATGAGACCCATTACTGGGGATGTTAAAGCCTGGGCAAGAAAGTTTATTGAATGTCGATTCGAATATACGGGAATAAATGGCAACCTGGCAGCCCATGCAATGGCGAAAGAGGGAATGAGACATCTTTCCGATCGCTTTTGGGTTGAGGATGCACCGGAAAGGGTGAAGATCATCGCCGATTCAGACTGCAAATTTTGCCGGCCACCATAGATGCCCAAGGATTCTGGTGCTATTCTATTCAGTTGAGGAGTTTTCTGATCAAAATAGGTAACCTCAACCGTTCTTCTTCGTTTGCTTGAATCTGTGGAAACAAGAAGAACTTCTCTGCTGCTTTCAGGGTTCGTGACTTTTCAGGGGGCTGATGGTTTTTTTGTTCTTCTCAAAGTTGTATTGTTTCTTTCTGATCTTGTTTTGATGTCTTACTTTACTCTTTCTCTTGTTAATTTTGTTACGAGTGCATTGGGGTGTGGGTCATTTTACTTTTCTATTACTTTGTTATTAAAAACAGTACCTTTTAGAAAAATATATATATAAAGATTAAATCTCAAATTTAAATATAATCAAAAATTAAAATTGAAATTTAACATTTTTCGAAAAAAATCATATACCTTCTAAAAAAAAGGTATACATGAACAATGCCATGGACATATCTCTTCCGTGGCAAATTATACAATGAAAATATAAATATTAAAATATACTTACAACGTACATTGGAGTGAGAAATGAGAGTGATAATGTTCAAATATGTATTACATAAGTGTTTGACAAAAGTTTTAACAACAACTCCATACAAATCAAAACAAAACAAATAATGCTATATCTTAAGTTGTTTTGATTTATGATTTCATTGTAAGTAGATTATATTGATATTTAAGACGTATTAATATAATTTTTATTGTTAAATTATATTTACATTTCACCCCTTGAAATCAAATCCTAGATCCATCCCTAAAGCATGTCAAGTTTTAATGAATTAAAAATGTTAGCTATTTATTTTATATAAAAACTTCCAACCATTAAATATATATATTAATAAAGGTAAATATTTCAGATTAATTCAAAAATTATATGCACAACAAGGATAAATATATTAATAAATTTAACCATTGAATTGTTAAAGTATTTATAGTATAAGAATCTCGTGTGTTAACTTGATGGTTAAGAGTATTTATTTCTCCAAATGTGATCTAGGTTCGGATCGCACCAATCGCGTTATAGTTAGGACTTTTCTCCTTTGTATTTCACCCAAAAAATATATTAATAGTATAAAAACCTATAGAAGTATGTAAAACTAATCCAATGAAAATGGATCTCTCCCATACATGAATGTGCAAATAAATGTCATAATCCGTATAATTAAAACAAATATAAATAGCATATTTGATTGTGTGACAAAATTTGACATATGATATCCAAAAAAAATTATCTCAATTTACTCAAATAGTAAATCTAAGTAATATAATCTAAAAAAATTATTTAAATCTACAAAAATTTGAATTGAATAGTGCCGAATATCTAATAATAGGAAAAAGAATTCTTTTAATTTATTATTTTCTTGGTTAAAATTGGTCACTTCTCAATTAATTGCACTTACCTATGATCTAGACATGTGTTCTTGATCAACCTTAATTTCAGTTAAACAGTTCGGAAGTTGCACACATTTCAGAGGTGATCCGTTCTTAATGCCTAACTCCCTGTTTCAAAGGACAGCCTCAATTCTTACTACAATATGTCCTTAAAATCCACAGCTTATTTGCCCTCTCAATCTCATTGAGAAACATAAACCAAACACAAAAACAACTTTCACCACATACATTACAACAGTAAAAAAGACATGGATGATCAAGAGAAAGCTGATCTAGAACGCATTTTCAAGCGATTCGATGCCAATGGGGACGGCAAGATCTCGTCAGTGGAGCTTGGGGATGCCTTGAAGACGCTCGGATCGGTCACACCAGAAGAAGTTTCGAGGATGATGAGCGAGATCGACACCGACGGAGATGGCTTTATTTCCTATGATGAGTACATTGATTTCGCATCTGCCAACCGTGGCCTAATGAAAGATGTTGCTAAAATATTTTAATTTTTTTATTATAAATCATTTGCAAATGATTCACTAATTAGTGAAATTTCAATTTTTTTTTTTACTCTGTCACTGTCATGATGAGAGAAGTTGTCGGTAGTTAAACTGTAACCTCATGTATTTGATTGCTTTCGGTCTCTTGGTTCTTGCTTCTCGAGTGTAAGATCTTTTGTTTTCCTTTTTTGCTGTGTTTGTTTACTTGGGCAAGCTTATCTAATGAATAAGCTGCAATGTCGTAAATTCTTTTTTGCTTTTTCTTTTGAAAAGATAATACAACTAAACCCCATCATTTGTTAATTACATGAGTTCGCATGGATGTAGTCGTGTATGTATATATATATAACTCACATTTATAAAAATTAATTTTTACACAAAATATTTTTATATTATATTAATTTTTTACGAAATTAAATAAAACATATCTTATAAAAAGTAAAATATATCTAGAAGCATAGTTAATTAATTATAAAATTAAAAAGAAATATTTTGGTGATTTTTGGGTCAATAAAATATGGGTTTGATCAAAATTGACTCAGACCCTGAAATTTTCAATTAAAAACACATCCTGAAATTTTCTTTAAAAAAATTAATTATTAGTGCTTAGCCCTTTAGATGATGTGGTTTTTCATAGGAGAGGTTTCAAGGGGATTCGAACTCCAACTTGACCTTAGCCTTTAAGTCCTAATCTTTCAAATCAACTCAATTGCCTTGCTTGAAGCCTTGAAAGTACATTTCCATAATGTTCTTTTGGCTAAAATGAGTTTATTCATTGGAAAAGAGGCAGCAGCCATTAGATAAACAAAGCAGATTATCCCTGACCGCCGAAAATCAGAACCAAAACAAGCTGAGAACCCCTGCGACACAAACACAGCCACCATAACAGACCACAAGATCCAAAACATGCCTTGGAACAATACAAACACCTTACCACTTCATGATGATCCAAAACGGGAAAGGAAAATACGGTCGCTAAGGCAGAATATGAATGACCTCAGCTAAAAATATTTAACTCTTTGTACAAGTTCTCATAATGGTTGAAAGAATCTACTTGCGTTGCAAGATATTTTCATAAAGATTATATATTATGCTAAAAATTTAAGAAAAAAATCGAAATTTTATTACGAAAAGATTTAAAAAATTTTGATACTTTTGAGCTATACATAGTATAGTAATAGTATATAGGTTAAAAATAATTTTCTTAACTAAAAATTTTACTAAATAAAAAGATTAAAAATAATATACCATTTGATACCTTTATTTAGGCCTAATATTCAATTTAGTATCTGAGCTCTTTATCTTTATTTGATATTTAAGTTTAGTTTTAATTTTCAATTTTATACCCAAACTAAGCAATATCATATAGTTTAATAAATATTTGACATGTGTGCTCTATTTAAAAGAAAATAGGTACTTAATTGAGACAAAAAAAAATTTATGCACCTAATTAAATATTAAAGTCAAACTTAAATACTTCTATGATACAAAGAAAAACTCGAATATCAATCTAAAAAAAACCTCATGTTCTAAAACAAAATATTAAAATCAAACTCGAATACCAAATTGAGATAAAAAAATTCATATTCCAAATTAAAGATTTAAATCAAATATAAAAACGAAATAATATATTAACTAAAAAAGAAAAGAAAGAATTTTGTAGGAGTGAGAAACATCACAACACAAAATGGCATTAATTAAGCTTTGCCCCCACAAAATTCTTTGCTTTGGAAAGGAACCACTTATTTTTAAACAGTACTGATAATCAATATTACGGGGTTATTTACATAATTATATTCTATAGGGTTTTTTACGATAATAACATAAAAATTAGTTATGAAAATAGAGTGTCTTCCATATTATTTACGACAATAAATTATTTTAAATAATATTTTTTAGTGTCGTTATGTTGTTAGGCGATATAATACAAATGATTAATATATAATTGTAATTGAAAAAAATAATTTTTTTAATCGATGTTAGCACCCCATACGGTGACACCAAAATTTGTTGGTATAAAAATATTGGTTTCGCCGTATTGGTGACGACGCCACTTTCTACCACTTGCATGCGTGCTTGGGTAACAAACTAAGATAGAAGAAAATTGAATTGTTATAGTTAGACAGGATGAATTTTAAGTTCTAACCAGTTATAAATCTCAAATTTGTATCCCTACAGTTATTAGAAATCAAGATTGAAGATTAAGAATATTAATTTTTAAATTCAGAAATTAAGTTTGAGTTAATAAAGTTAGTTTGTAATTTTTTTTTGTCATTTCATTTCATTTTACTATTATGTATAATTATGTGTCTATATAGTGATAATAACTTCTAGTATGACATATAAATTATTTTGTTTGATACATAGTTTTTTTTTGTTTTAATATGATATAAATTATTTTAATAGCAACTAATATATATTTTTATTTTTAATTTATTTTATAAATTTAGTATAAAAGATGAATAACAAATTCTTCGTATACATCTATTGCGATAAGGTAATTTGCCATACAAAAGTTGGTTATATATTTGAATTGCACCATCAAATAGGAATGATGTTTAACAAGAGTGTAACTTGATGAAATCAAACAAAAAAATTGGTGCAAACATAGGCAAATACAACTTGTAGAGGATGATGGCATGGAGACTATGATCGCATTGTATTACTCGACTATTAACATTGAATTGATTGAGTTGTTTGCTGAGTTAGCGGATGTTGAGCCAATAAAAAATGTCACTTCATTAAATCAACAATATAGAGTTCATAACTCATATATAGAGATCCCAAAAGCGTCTTTGGGTAAGCGATCTTCTGTACACGAGTTTGACTTTGATCTAAATGTTGGTTGGGTAGAACTGTACAATTATGGAGGACATCAACATCGGGTGGCAATCCACACAATGCTCCTATTCTATATAATAACCCTATTTCGAGTCCTCATTTACAGATACATCCATTGGTGACTGGTCTTGATTCAGATAGTGAAGAAGGACCCGATAATGGTGATGGTTCTGATCATTAAAGGGAGGAATTCAGTGACCTCGATCTCAATGAGGCTCTAGATGATATTAGCGATGATGATAATATCAAATATATTATCAAAATAATACTTTCATCATAAAATTATCGAGAAAATACCATAATACACTTGCAGGATCAAATTACCTTTTTGTCCATTTTATGCCTCTAAGTGCAGTTTCTTCACAACAAGGGAGACTTATCCAATACAAATCTCAAAATTCACATATAAACTTTAATGTAAATCCATTCATAAAAATGGGAAATTTACAATTTAATCCCTATACTTTCAAATCTTTTCTAATTTGGTCCTAAAAGTGATTTTCATCGCACCATTACATATTCCAACTTATGCTTATGCTAATTAATCTATAATAACTCACATTTCTCATTTTGATCAAATTGCACTTTAATCTTTAAACTTTTAAAATTTGTGATTTAGTCCTTTTGCCACTATTTGAATTCTAAATTTTTTTCATTAATTCTCATATCCAAAGTCACTTTATTTTCAAGAGAATTCTTTTATCTGACAAATTTTTTAATTTTATCGAAAATTCACTATATTTGTTATCGATATAGCGTCACGTGTCTAACAAAAAAATTTAAGATGTTACACCTAACTTTTCCATCATCGCGAGTGGTATGGTAAATTGGGAGAGTTCTTGATTTCAGTTTAATGACATTTTTTGAGGGGTTTCGCGTTCATTTCAAAAGAAACTATATTGCAGAAGAGAAGAGGAGACAGAAGAGGTGTTTTGGCGCGTTTCGTTGTTGAAGATGAAACGGTTGACGACAACAATAATGGTGGAGAAAAGAGTGGCGGCGACTAGGGGTTCTAAAAAAAGAAAAGGAATAACAAAAGAGAAATAAGAAAAGAAAGACGAGAGCGAGAAGTAGGGATGAACGACGGTGTTCGTTGGCTAATTAGGCCACCCAAATCCAATAGCAGCAACAATGAAAGTGCAGTTGCTAGGGTTTGTAGGGGAAAAAAAGAAAAGAAGAAGAAAGAAGAGAAAGAGGGAAGAGATAGAAGAAATAATAATAAAAAGTCTAGAAAAGGAAAAAATAAAGAAAATGGAATTAAAGAGGAAATGAAAGAAAATACTTGCAAATTCGTTATGATCAGTTTGCTACTATTTAATGGGAGAGTGATTAGTTTGATCCATCTTTTTAACGATAAAATGATTAAATTAATAAATAATTTTACAGTGATTAAAATAAAAATAATTTATATTTAGAATGATTAACGGGATAATCATTTCTATCATTTTTTTATTTTAATTCTTAACATGAGCGAATTTAAGTGGCTAATAGGTTTTGGTTTCCCCTAAAATAATTTTTTTTCATTTAATCTCTTATTTTTTAAAAATTTTAAATTAATAAAGATAAAATTACATTTTGACCTCCTAAAATGATAAAATTTTAATTTAATATTTTAAAAATTATATTTTTACCATATTAAAAATTACAATTTAATTTCGGCCCCTAAAATTTTTTTTTTAACTTCACCCATGATCCTTAATATTTTTTGTCCTGATCAATATTAAAAAAATTGAATGAGGAACTAGAAATTTACCCAAATTTAAATCAGCTTAATTATGAGATTGAGAATTAATATAAAAAATAACACATCTTATGATCAATAGTTTATCTTCTTAAAACACCATATGAAAATATTATTCATTGGAGAAAGCATGACAACCAAGAATGTCTACGTCATTGCACAAAAATTGACACATTTTTGTTTGTTTGTTCATTATGAAATGGGAGGGCAATCAAATAACATGATAGATGAATTCTTTTCCCCTTTCTATGAAAGAAAATTGAAAACTATCTATTTGGTGGAAAGTTTTCGTGTTTTGAATATTTTTTTAAAGGGAAATTTGAGTGGTTCAATTTAAATTTGGTAGGATCCAGAGAGATCTTTGTTTGCTATTTGCCAATATGGTATATTGGTTTACTCAACTTGCCAAAATATAAGTGGTTTCCCTTTTAGATACAAACAAATTTGGTAAATTACGTTGTATTATTTTATTATGTTATATTTATGATTAAAATTATTTGGTAAAGTAATGTTTTACAAATTGTTAAATTATATTGTTTTACCCACTGCTAAATGTTTTAAATATTTTTTTTAATATTGAAAATTTAAATTTTAAAACATTAAAATTAATTAAATAAATTATTGAAATTATTTTATTCCTTGTGTCAATCAATTTATTACTATAATATTAAAATTAACTTATTTATTTTTTTAATTTTTAAATTTTATTTTACGTTTCAATATTATTCTTAATGAAATCAACTCGATAATTCATATTTAATAATTATCTACTAAATTTAAATTCCTTTTTATTTATTAAATTTGATTTTAATATGAAACATAAAATAAAATTTTAAAATTTAGAAGGAGATTAATTTAATTAATTTCAATATTACAATAACAAATCGATTAACATTATCAAAGGATACAGAATTTTCAATAATTTATTAAATTAATTTTTATGTTTTGAAATTTAAAATTTTAATATTGAAAAAAATAAAATTTTTGATAATGTTATAAACAAGTATAATTTGGCAGTTTTTTAATGCATTTATTTTAGTTTTTACAGTTTTTTGCTTTAATCTTTAATTTTTTGCCCCAATTACTTTAAAAAAGGATTTTTTTTTTGATAAAAAAAAGGGATCAAAACATAGTGTGAATATGATGTATCATGTATAGTTAACCGTCATTAGAGATTTAATGATTAAGTGATTAAAATGAAAATGTCTTAAAAGTTGAGTGAAGAAATTGTAAATATTTTATTTTGGATAACTAAAATGAAAGTGTTCTAAAAATTGAATGGCAAACTAAATAATTTACCCTTTAAATTTTAATGATAAATTTTTAAATGATTCTAGAAATGTATTACTTTTCTTCATATAATTAAGATAAGTGTATATGACTTATATAGAAAAATGGGTTAAATAAATTCAGTTTAGATACATTCTTACAAAAATAATATTAACATTCGTTGAATTGACTGATAAAGATTTCAATATTTATACGGTATTGTCTGACTATTTCACTCAATTATAAATTTAATAAAAAAAATTGAATTAAACTTATTTAGCAAATTAAGCAAATAATAAATCAAAACGTGCTGATTCAAAATTACTACTTATTGGCTCAAAAAAAAAAAAAAACGTCACTTATCACCCATTTATTATTTGTCGTTATAATGGTACATTTATATCCTTCCCCCCCCCCCCCCCCCCCCCCCCCCCCCCCCCCCCCCCGGAGATATCGAAATTGAACGAAATTAAATTACAACATTATTTAAAGATACGAATTTTATATTTTAAAATTAATTTTTTTACCGCTATCCAACTATCTCCTTCCGTACATCATTCTACCGCGTAGTTTGTCTCTTCTTTGCCTTTTCTATAAAAGTAAGTTACACACCAAGAATTGGGAGAGGGGGTCATATATGTACTATTTCTCAGCTTTTTGGTTGTTGGATAACCCCCAATTCTTTGTTTCAAAGCTCTTATATTTTGATTCTCTCTCTTCTGGGTTTGGTCAAGAGTTTAATTTTCATTTCTGGTTTAGGCTTCAATTACTGCTTTGGTGCTTATATTAGATTCAATTCAAGGAAATACAAAATTTTGGTTTTTAAGGTTCTGTTGGTTGGAAATTTGGGTTGCTTTCTTTTCTTCGCTTTTTATATCAAAGTGTTATCCTTTTTTCTTAGTTTGTAGATTATTTGAGTTTCTGTTGTTTGCAAAACTCTCTGTTTATTAAGTTCATTCATTGATTATTTTGGTGCTGTTTTTGGAAATGATCTACCTTTTGTTGTAGAAGATTTGGAAGATTCTCTCTTTTATCGATTTCAAAACTGTGCAAAGTTTATATATTTTTGCAGGTTAGTATTATTAGAATTCTTTTTTTTTTCTTTTTGGATTATGTTAGGAAGGAATTAAGTAAAAAAAAGTTCTTTCTACTTAGACAGATCTCTTGAAGCGTGCTCAAGCTAGGTTTTAGCCTGTAAGGTGGTTTAAATTTTCTGGATACAGTTGAATCTTTGAGAATTTTGGGTTATTTAAAAGATGACAATTGGGGATATAACACCAAAGAAGGAGAGGAAGTCAAGGAGGAGCAAACATGTTGTTGATGATACAGCTCCCTTGTTACCTAAACGACAAGATGAAGATGCTGGTTATGATGAATTTAATGGAGCTTCTTTTACTGGGGCGGTGTTTAACTTATCAACAACAGTTGTTGGTGCTGGGATCATGGCCTTGCCTGCTACAATGAAAGTTCTGGGATTAATTCTGGGGATAGCTATGATCATCTTTATGGCATTCTTAACTGATGCCTCGATTGAGTTCTTGCTTAGGTTTAGTAGGGCTGGAAAAACTACTTCTTATGGAAGTCTTATGGGGGATGCATTTGGAAAGTATGGAAGAATCTTTCTACAAATCTGTGTTTTAGTTAACAACATTGGTGTTCTCATTGTGTACATGATTATTATTGGTATGACTTCCATTTCATTCAACTTAGTTGCATACAAATCATTTATTTTTGTAGATAGTTTTCTCTTGCCTGATCTTATGGAAATGTGTAAATTTGCTTATGAGCTTATGATGGTTTATTGGTTCTTGAAGGTGATGTGCTTTCTGGAACATCATCTAGTGGAGTTCACCATGCTGGTGTCCTTGAAGGGTGGTTCGGAGAACACTGGTGGAATGGGCGTACCTTTGTCCTTATTGTCACTACATTGGTCATCTTCTCTCCATTGGCATGTTTCAAACGTATCGGTTAGTGTCTCGGTTGTCCTTATGGAATCTAGCAGTACACTTTATTATATCATTTGAGCTCTCAGAACCTAATGCTTTCAATTTTTACCATTATAAATCTAAGTTGAATAGTTTTTATGGCATGTTTATTACTTAGTTTAACGTAAATAACGAGCAGTTATGGTGTCTCATGCTTGCAGATTCCTTAAGATTTACATCTGCCTTATCAGTTGCTCTGGCAGTTGTGTTTCTTGTTATCACTGTGGGAATAGCCATTATCAAGTTAATAAGTGGAACAATAATGATGCCTAGATTGCTACCTGATGTCACCGATTTGACATCATTCTGGAGACTCTTCACTGTAGTCCCTGTTTTAGTCACGGCATATATCTGCCACTACAATGGTATGCAAGCAATTCTACTCTTGATTAAGCAATGTGTTTTTCGTCTCCTACATTGGGGCACATAATAAGAATTGCTGATATTCTTGTGTGCTTACATTTGCAGTTCACAGCATAGATAATGAACTAGAAGACTCTACCCAGATAAAACCAGTTGTGCGTACGGCACTTACTTTATGCTCGAGTGTTTACATAATGACAAGCTTTTTCGGCTTCCTTCTATTTGGTGATTCGACATTGGACGATGTGCTAGCCAATTTTGATACTGATCTTGGTATTCCTTATGGCTCCCTGCTTAATGATGCCGTCCGTGTTAGCTATGCTGCTCACCTCATGCTTGTATTTCCCATCGTCTTCTACCCATTGCGACTCAACATGGATGGTCTCCTATTCCCATCTGCAAGGCCGCTAGCTCTGTCTAATATGAGGTTTGCTTTCACTACTGTCGGACTCATCACACTTATCTTCTTGGGTGCAAATTTCATCCCCAGCATCTGGGATGCATTCCAATTCACTGGAGCAACTGCTGCGGTCTGCCTTGGTTTCATTTTTCCTGCTGCTGTTACACTTAGGTGTGTTTTTGGACTTTCAATCCGATTAGATATATTATCTGCTACATTTTACTTCCCCTCCGTTCACATTGATGACCATCTTTCTTATATGATATATTATAGTAGACATAGTGGCTCATACACATGGGAATAAAAACTAAAATTGAAACATTGCAAACATAGTTGCATACAGAACTTGATTTGCATTTAAAATTTTGTTTCTCCTGGCTCTATCTTGGTTTATCTTTGTTGGTTTAAGTTCTTACTTGTGTTGCATGTTTTCAGTAGACTTATGAGCTGCCTGTCATCGGTTGGTTTCTGGTTCAATACTAAACATAGATTTTCGTTAAACCATTTTTATCGGCTTTTCAGGGATCGCCACTCTATAGCAACAAAGAAGGACAAAATCTTAGCTATTTTCATGATTGTGCTTGCTGTATTCTCGAATGTGGTTGCTGTGTATAGCGATGCCTATGCTATGTTTAAGAAGAATTCAGTAACAGAACCCACAGCATGATCTCTCTGGAAAAGAGAGATGGTCATGTGTCCTTTGAAGATTACCTGATTAATGGCATCATTGGAGGTAACTCGAAAATCTGGGTTTTCAAAGGAGGTTTGATAAGCTATTTAATAAGATGTGAAGATGAACCTTTTCTTCCAATGTAAGAAGTTCGATTGTTGTGCAAGTGCATATATTGTCCCATTGTATCGTTTCCATTATTGTACTGCTTCATGCTTGATTCGAATCATGTTGTAAAATTGCAAATGAAATCTACCTGTTTGTTTATGCTTGAGATATTGACCGGAAAGTTTTGTTTTTCATTTCTTGATTTTATAGAGAAACGAATGAAATTTAAAATATGGTGAAGTTGAATGATAGAGAAAATTATCAATAACATAGCATACGGAATTCTGAGAGCGAAAGCTGTCAATTTTTTTTCCCAATGATAATAGCTACCCAAAAATACTCATACGTTCAGTCATTCACAGTCAAATCATTTTCTCATTTTCTATATTCAATCTTTCAAAATCTAAACCATTCATTTATTCTAATATAGGAGTGGTCAAATCTTAAATATCCTGCTTTAAGCACAAAGCCTGAGAATAACACTTAAAAAAATCATTTGCAACTAAATGAGAAATTAATCATCCTCAAGATAGCTTCAAAAAAGGTTTTGCTTGAAGTTTTTCTTCAAATTCTTAACTGAATGCTTTACTCTCGTATACATCATCTTGAACTTGTAATAATTACATGGTATTATTACCTAATAACAAAAAAATAGGATTTCAGTGCAGGCAGGCAAGTGGCCCCATTTAAGATCCGTTTCTACTAGCTCAATTTACATGTTAACTGTACAAACTGTAACCAATGCCTCCAGTATTGAGGCCTTACATTACATACCATGAACATCTTTCACGATGCCGGACAAAGGGTAAAACAGCAACTCCTTACTGGGATCATTTTCTCGTGATAATTCACCTTGTTCGACTGGTTGTACATTCACAGAGAACAAGAGGTAGCACAAAGCATGGGGTTGCTCTTAGGGTCTAGGCTCAGATGAAATCAAAGGCCAAGATATGAGATTAGTTGAAGAAATAGGGTGAGTCTAACACGTCTCTTAGATCAAAATCTCCCCTTTCAGGTAAAGGAGGAAAAGACAATGCAGGGAAAGACTCCTGAAAGCTTTCCAACAACTGAAAAAGTTACAAAAATAAAATAATAAATAATGAGGCGACAAAAACACTATGGTGCAGAAACTTATTTTGCAAAAATTCGATGTAAAAGGGCAAAAGAAGTTTGAAATTTTCAAATAATATTCACTGTTGTCTATCTGGATGCATGTTGCAGACCAGTAGAGTGAAAAGGGGAGTGAGGGAGCAGTGCAGTGAGGAGAAAAGAGCACCCTCACTGCGCCAGGTTAAACACCCTGTCCATTACATTTTTTGCCCATTACTTTCCAATACATGAATCAATACTGTTCATATGTATAGAACCCACTTACAAATTGAACTTGTATTGGACGGTAATAGGTAAATAATGGAAGGAGCTTTGACCCCACTACACCAGTGACCATACTAACAAACGTACCCTCAATCCCCTTTCCAATGCTACCACCAATCTCTCTCTCAAAATCATGAAGAAACTATTATTCATGCCAACCATTACGATACAAGTTTTAAGGCTCTACTTGGAATGAAGGACCAAAAACAGCGAGGATGAAAAATCTGTTAATCTCTTGGTTAACCATTTGATTAGCAAATTCTCCATCCTCACTCTTCTCCATCTTTCATGCCAAAAAAAGCCTAAAGCTCACAGTCCAAGGATGGTCTTAAGAAATTTGTACAGTGATATATAAAGTGAACAAATTTAAGCCAAATTAACATGCACACGAGAAAAATCAGGAACTAGAAAGTGAGGACACTTACATTCTCCAATATTGGATTTTCGTAGAGTTCAACAAATTTTTCTCTTAGTATCTTGTTCATTTGATCGACATCACTTGCATGTGTCCAGTATGAATCATGAACTCCTGAAAGTATACATATAGCAGTAACTTGAAATGGACCATAAGAACAAGAATATGAAATACCAAAATAACATGAAATGAACTACAGTACCTGCGAAGGTTAAGCCTGCTTTTTTACAGGTAATTGCAGTCATCATCATATGAGAGCCATCCAGGGAGTGAACAAAATTTGGAGGGAATGCTGTCCTCTGTCGTTTGACCATAATCTATTACAGGAAATTAATCACCCGCTTTAACATTTGGGCAAACTTTGTGTTCAATAACATTACGTGAATGTACAATGCTAAACGAATTAGGGTGAATCTAATAAGGGCATCATGTTATGGAATTTAAACAGCCGAAGATTGGCATAGAAATTCTCGTGGCCAATCAACTTCAAAAATCATGATTAAAGGAATTCAAACAACGCAATCTATATGTTAAATTTATTAGTGTGCAATTTGAATTCTAGATCCAACTTAATACAAAAATTATGAAGTTATAAAGTCAACAATATAATAGATCCAAATCTAAATCTAAATTTTATAGGAATATAATTGGATAAGCAAGCAGCAAACTCAGTCCTTATTTTAAGAATTAGTATCATAACAGTTTACCTATTAAGCATAAATTTCTCTCTGGCCAGTGGCCACTATTATGAAAAATTGATAAAATTTAGCCCCATTGCAATATTAAAGGCTGGTTCATATATGATAAAAAAACCAGCAGAAAAATGCTGAGCTATATCTAACATAGTAGCATAACTTCTGCTACTTTTGCACTAAAAATCCAGTGACTAGTATTAATCCTTTCATGCCAAAAACCAGGTTGTCTTATGATCTTCGCTTGACATGCTGTGTTCAGTTAGTTATCAATGCTAGAGTATGCAGTCTTCAAAGGTAATATCTAAAATATACAAACATATAAACCATAAAATTGAGATAAGGTTAATGTACCTTTTCAGTTTCGCGTTGCAGAGTTAAAACCTGAAGGGAAGTTTTTATCTGCCAATTACATGGAAAGAAGCTAAAATGAGTCAAAATAGTATTAGTGTTCTTGATACATACACAGATGAAGTGAAGTTTATTAAAATCCATTCACTGAAACTGCCAATTTTCAAGTTCGGAAAATCAGTTCTGACTTGCGACAAGTTTTTGGATGAAATCCAAGCATTTCTAGGTCAAGATGTTTTCATAGCGTTCGAAGATCCATCATCATCATATTTTCGTTTTCTTCCAATTAATATTTTTATTTTCATCTCACCACAATATTTATTTTTTGATTTTATGTTATGTTTTTCTTTTTATTTCTATTATTTCTAATCCGTTTTGTTTTTTCTTTCAGGTCAAATCCGAATCTTTCAAGAGTCAAACAACTTGAATACGATCTTCTGCTACACTATCAAATAATCTTTCCATCATCCATCTTATTTTCGTTTTCTTCCATTCAAAATTTTTTTCATCTCACCCTAATATTTATTTTTTTCCTTGATTTTATGTTTTGTTTTTCTCTTTATTTCCATTATTTCTAATCCGTTTTGTTTCTTCTTTTAGGTCAGATCCGAATCTTTCTTGAGTCAAACAACTTGAATATGATCTTCCACTGCCCTATCAGTTCTCAAAATCAATAGTTATTACCAGATTCATTTCTACTTGGAAATAAATATATTAGCAGGTTCTTAGTTTCCACAAAAATCAAACGCTCAATTCAAATACTCACAAGATGCCTTCCTAAGGCTCGGTATGGTTGTACAACAGGCAGTCCAAGTGGAGTTGTCCAGCTCACTGGCTGATTTTCAGATGCAATAATCTGTTCATGTTCACCATTTCAAGCTAAAAGCCATCCAATAAAATTTGAAGTGTACAGAAAATAGAAAAATGGATAACTACAGGCAGTGAGAAAGAGAGAGAGAGGGTGAGAGACACACCTTTGCACATTCACCAAGCCAGCTCATTATAGCTCGTGCAGCTTGAAACATCTCACCTAAGGCAGTTAACGTTGTCTGTTTGATAAATAAATAAGATTTTATCATAAAATTGAGAGAGCAGGTGAGAGTACAATTTCATTTATTGACTCTAATTGGAGTTAAAGTATTAGAAGTCCAGAGTTCCCTTCCCTACCTTAGCAGCATAACAAGAAGCAACAAAGAGTTCTCTTTCATCAGTAATCACACCACGTTCCTTCAACCTCCTCTTGATTTGATCTCGTGCCCCAATATAAGTTACACCATAGACTGAGGTCATCACTGTCTGCTTCACCAGTTTCCTATCCACCTAGTTAATATTTGCAGCCAACAGAATCAACTACCATGCAAACTAGCTTCCAGTCAAGATGGATATAAATTCAGCAAGTTCCCAATGCCATACTTGCCTTATGAATGACGATAGTGCAAGAAAGAAACAATAGTTGCACACTTTTTGGAAAACTATAATATTTTTTTTGCAAATATCATACAAGATGGAATACCTGGTTAACCAATATTTTTGCAAGCAATGCATCTGGAAAAACTGAAGGATCCTTCTGTGCATCAATCCGCATGATATCAAGCACTCTACATTCAGAATATGAATTCTTTTTGTTATTATATTATTATATAAAACTTATATGGAAAACATTTTTATCATCTGAAATATATATAAATCATAAAACATAAGTCAAGCAGCTCTTTGACAAGATCAAAAACCAGATAAAGTGATGACTATTATATGGAATGTGACGTGTGAATGCTATTACTAATTTTACCAGGCAAAGGTTTGGGCAATGGCATTTTAACTGCTACCTTCAAAAACAATAACTAGGATCCCTGCTTGCTATGATTGTCCAAATGTATTAAACTAAACAAAGTTATGCATAAGCCATAAAATGGAAACTATAGCATAATCACCCTGACAGATCCACTGCATTCAATATTAGCTGAGCTTTTTTGTTATCAGTTCTTCGTTTTTTAAGTGCTAAAATGCAGTAACAGAATCTGAAAAGTTAAACAAAACTTAATATAACTGTGTTATTTCCCTTCTCAAAAGAATCATGAATAAAAGTTGAATAAGAACAATCATTTCAATTGATTTCCTCCAAAAGGACACAGCTGGCCAACTAGGTTATTTTTCAATCACTTGTTAGAGTTGTTTTTTTTTTTTTTTTTGGGGGGGGGGGGGGGACTGCATTCAACAAGAAATATATCAAAAGGCTCACTTAGACAACTCAAACCAGAGGATCAGTATTAAAAGGTTTTTCTTGAACCAAGAGAAAAATGGCTTACCTGCCAGCTATTCCTGAGTAAACATCTGCTGGTTTTTCACCTGCAACCAGATTGACTGCAGCTGCTCCCAACTGTAAGTTAATTTTCAAACCAAAATTATAAGCAAAAACAAAAGGTATAATAACTTCAATCATAACTTCTGACTAGAAAAAGGATACCTTGTCTCTTCCAAGTGCAGCATAGTGTTGTAAACCATTGCAGGAACCATCCTAGGTGAAGGCAATAAAAAACACAACAGGCAAGGGATCAGCTTATAGGCCAAAACAGCAAACAGCTATTGAAAGTTGAAAGAAGAAGTGTCACTGTTTATAAGAAAGGATGTAAAATATATCATCCATAAAATAAAATATTAACTCAAACTATTCCTCATTCTAAATATTTGTTTGAATAATATTAATCGAACTGAAGGGAACATTTTTAGCTAGTCACTAAACAGCCCAGTATAAAAGAACGGACAAAAGTTGCATGCAGTTTAGATGGTAGAAACCTGAAAAATAAAGAAAACTGCAGGCACACTTCTATAATGCATGTAACAGTTTGATATTCCATCATGCAGCTCAATTTTATAGTTTGTTGTTTTCTGTTTTTTCAATTCTGTGTGCATATATTTGTATGGCTATCAACAAAGTATGTCTGTCTAAATTGCATATATATAAATATATATACTGACCACCAACAGATGAGCTATTCAATTCATGTAGTGCCTGTAATGAATGATCTCATCTAAATAATTATGCAGACAAACTATGGGGAAGGGGGGGGGTGGCAAAAGAAGGAACCTGATGCACAGGTATATGGGAAACAAATGTCTCAGGAGAGGAGCTTCTTAAAGCTTCAGTGAGATCAATGCACACAGCTAGGCACTGAAATGGATCTTCTGCTTTTAACCACCAGCGCTTTCCTTCAAGTGGTCTGTCTGCAGAGTCGAATATATCATCCAGATGATTCTCAGTGAAAGCCAATCGACCTTCAAGAGACAGTTTGTCCACCCCACCAGCAAACAAATTCGCAAGATGTATTTTCAGCCAGTTTAAGCCAGATCTTCCAAGAGGGCGACCCTCTGCAAACTCCAAAATACCCCGACAAAGATCCGAGCCAAGATGATTCAAATATGGGTGCATGGGATATGCACGTCCTCGAAAATCTAGATTGTGCGGGTAGTAGAAACCTTCTTCATCTTTCATTCTCCGTGCCACCTGCTCACAGTTTTAAAGAGTTTGAATAAGTCTGATTTTGTAATACACAAATATACTAGCAGTATATAAAGGTGAAGAAAACAGACGGCAAGTTTAAGCTCTATATCACAACGCTGTGAATGCCTCTCTCTGTTTTCCTTTTTCACAGATCTGACTTTCCACTTCCATTTCCTAAGCAATGCTTCATCCTCAGTATCTGGCTTTTCTGGGAAGGGAACCTGCAAGGTTTGAGGATTACAATTTCCACTTAAAGTCAGGGAACCAAAATAAATGAAAACAAAACCACAGTGAATTTAACATCATCCTCATAGACCATAAAATATACAGCACAATAAGAAGCCAAAAAGTGCCAAGTGTTAAAAAAAAAAGGCAAAAAATAGAGAAAAGAGATACAGTAGCTCACATCATTGCGATCCACCATATCAGCAAGACGGCCTCCACTAGTCCATATTCTATCTACAATATTAAGAACCCGCTTATTTATCCTCCATTTGGTATATCCAAGCGTATCCAGAGCCTACCATGTTGATTACACAAATCAAGTTCTTTGCAAAAAAAAAAAAAAAGCAAATGAAATATATAAGCACCGCCAATTGAGCCAGTAGTTAGGTACTAGCATCCCATTGCAGAATACCATCAGGTTAAGAAATTAAAACAAAAAAATCAACCTCAAAGACTTGTTCTAGCTGGTTCGTAGGGGTTCTCTTGACAGCTTCTCGTTGCTGTTTAGCTCCATGTGTGCGCATAATGTAGGAAGGTAAGAACAAGTATGCTCCTCTGTCGTAACTACAAAAGGAAGAAAAAAAGAAAGAAGAAGAAACATAGTTGTTAGCCACATGGTAATATTAATAGAGAAAAGATAGGTCATTGCTGCTTATCAATCATATTACCAGCAAAAAGAAATTTTCGCAAACTAATTAATACAAAAAAAGAAATAGCTAGTTCTTCAAAATTTGCACCCAGTTTAATCTAATAATACATGTCGTGGAATCAGTCTGTCATAGAAAAATTGTTAACTTTTTCATTTAAAAATGCTCATAAGTTATTCTTCATACATTTTACTTCAACTGGAATAAAAATGATTTATACTCTGATTTGCTAAACGTTTCCAAATTTTCTATGGAGAAAAAAGAAAACCTAAGCTGATAATCTCCATCAGCAGGAATTGCCACCTCTGATTGTCCTAGTTCAGCATCCTAAGCCTGTGTCCAGGTTAGTGGTTACTGCAGTTTTTTAACAGGCCGCATCAATCTTACTTGACCTCTCATTAAATACCTCAAAATTTGAATATTATACGAGTTCCAATTGCATAACCACCAAAGCATTGACTAAACTAATAAGGCTCCATATAACCAGAAAAATGAGAAGCAATCTTATATATCATAACCAATCCATATTTTAGACTTCTCACTGCATTTTCTTGGAACTTGACAGCTAGCTTTTTTAAAATTATCAAAAACCTCAAACCGAGGAAAAATAAAACTATAATCTTGACATGAAACAGAAAACAACATACCCTGTCCATTTGACTGGGGGCATCAACATTGGCATATAAGGAATCACCATGTGCCTTGCCTGGTGTAAGAAAGAATTAAAGAATAGTTTTACACTTTCCAATAGATGATTGAAAAACAAACTAATGCATCAAGGTAGCAGCTATACTTGGTCCATGACACAGACAACAATAAAAAAATGGAAGAAGGATGGTAACTATTAACCTTTATTAAGTCTCATATTCTAGATGCTAGTTTACAAGTCAGCCTAGGAATTTTACATGGATCTAAGTCTAACAACTTAAACAGAAAAAGAATAATAAAATGTAATAAATTATTCAGAAAAAGGATTATAACCCAACAACTTACAGTTCTCTCGAGCCCTTTGCGGACTAGTGGGTCACATTCAATAACACCATATCTTCTGCCAGTTTTCCTGCAGAAGGAAATGCCCAACAACAGCAATTTGAAGTGACGACATCAATCTGAAGTTGACACCATAGAGAACCAATCAAAATATAGAAATTAGTCCTCACTTGTTTTCTTTTACTACAGTTTTGAAAGAATGCAGAAATGCAGGACGAATATCTGGTGGTGTATCAGCTAACTGATCAGCTGGAGGTTGTATATAAGCAGTTCGCATCAATAACTCGATAAGATGGCATCCAACCTAGGGAAAAAGAGCAGAGATCGCAATTTTAAAAATCACTGGATTAACAGAAAAGTAATGTTTCATCAGCAATTACAAGAAATTAAATGAACCTTAGCCTTAGCATCCTGGCCCCAGGGTTTTGTGTTGTCCTGCCCCTTCACTATCTGCCTCACTGCTGGTAGCTTTTGTTTCTTTATCAAATTGGTCACCTTTTTCCTTAACCTCTCCTGTTCCTTAATTGCCGCATTGGATTCATTTCCTTCATCTTCATCCTCTTTATCAACCTTTTTTTTCCTTGTATTCTCCAAGAAATTGTGTATTCTAACCTAACAATGATAGAAATGCTTACGAATTAATGCCAGATTTCAAGAAAAAATGGGGTTGGTCAAGATTAAGAGAAGCAGGTCCAAGGAATGCAGCATCATCAAGTGTCACCCAAATGAAGATAAAACAAAGAAAAGAAAAGAAGTGCCATGGGAAAAATGGTGCATTGGAGTCCAAGCCACCTATAACTTGCATTGACCAAGAAATGATGCATGTATATGGATTTAAGTAACATTAAAAAATATTTCAAAAAAAGAAGAGAGAGAGAGAGAGGAAACAGAACAATGTCTGACAAGGAACACAAAATGTGCAATGAATTGAACATCATGGGCAAAGGAATGATGTAACAACACAGAATGTCCAATTTTGAAGGAAAAAAAAAAAAGCAGGATCCTAGTTTGGTATGCCTAATATTCTTATCAAGATAATGGGCAATAAAAGAAATAAAAACACATAAAGTGTATTTGTTAGATAGAAAATGGTCATTTTTAGAATCATTAGACTTCAAATTCAAAATAACCCAACATCTAAAATCATGCCAAACATACAGGCTTAAATATCTTCATCTTAACCAAAGGTTTAAACAAACAAAATATAAGCACCCTTCTCCTATTTGGGAAAAAAATAGCTTAAACATCTATTGCGTGCAATGCCACAATATTTAAGTTCCATTCGCAACTTCAATTGAACTACTGTTCAAGTCGTCAGCATTCTTCAGCTTTAGGTTTGTCATTCTAACAACTCATGCTTCATTATAAAAAAGAAAAAGGAGAAAAAGTTCGGATTCCATTTTCCTTCTCAGTGTCTATTATGTCTATATGAGTTTACTTTCTAATGCCAATACTTCCAAGATCTAACCTGAAATAACTACAACAGGACATGAATTTGTGCAACAGAACATCTGGTGAAGCATTATCTAACACATGAAACAATAGGCTTTCCATCAACTATGTAGTTCTCAAATAAAACCAAATACAATGACATACTAAACAAATACAGAGAAAAGTAGCAGTCAATCTCACCCACCTCCTGTTCAATGGCATCACCTATCAGACAAGCAGCCTGCACAACCCGAGCACATCCATGTTCCCCTCCAGTCATCAGCAGCCCCATCAACTTATGCATTGTGATGACTGCCGCCATATCAGCTGGCAACTGGTCCAAGTAAGCTGCATAACCCGCCCTAAGTTTCCCTGACCTATACAACTCTTGTTCCTTAATAATAGCATCACGAAAAGGCTCGAACCAACCAAGAAACAAAGACTTCATATATGGCAAATTGGGTGCCAATTTTTGCTCACACATATCCTTCAAAAGTTCCCTATACTCATTTGCAGCTTGTTCCCATGCTTCAGTCTCAATCTTCACTTGTCTTCTTTTCAACATTCGGTACTTGTTTCCCCCCATTCCTGTCTCCTGTATTTGAAGAATTCTATGCCTATTTGTATTCTCTCTCCTATGTTCTTTCTTCATTTCATTCAACAACTCCTTAATTTCTTCAACAGCAGATACGTCATCTTCAACATCAGTAGACGAAGCCACCTCTGCCACACTAGCATATCCATTTGGGCACAATCCTCTAAGTCTGCACCCAATCTCATTCCTCAAAAGCCCAAAATTTGGCTTCCCCATACAGTCCTCATTACCTAAAACCTCACCTATTTTTCTACCACCCATATCAAGAAACCCTGAGCTGGAGCAAAAAGACCCAAACTTCAATTTCTCCGGAAAAACTGAATCCTGAGTAACACCCAGAAAGCTATAAGTTCTAGGAAACCATTGAGAACAACGGGTTCTTGAAATGGCATGCTTAGCTATGTTTCTCCACATAATTCTGGAAATCCTTGGAGGGTTTTGGTAAAGAGTTGTGGGTTTATTATTATGAAAGGGACTAGAGTAATCGAATTTGTATAAAAGATTAGAAGAAATTAATGGGGTTTCCGGGATGGACATCAAATTACTGAAGAATGAACGGTGAAACTGAAAATGAAGTGGGATTTTGGGATTGGGATCGGGATCGGGATTGTGCAGGTTTTAGGACAAAGGAAAATAAGTTTGCTAAAGGAATATTTGAAGAAGAGGATGAATTCATAGAGGAAGGGAAGCAGTAGCCGCCTTAAACCCTGCTTAAAACCTTGTATGATTGTAATGTTGTGTTTTGTAGCTTAGTTTTTGCTCTCAGTTACTGTGGGCTGTGGCAATGAAACGAAGAGTAGAGAATTGTAATTTAAAAATTCTGGGGGATCCTTGATATTCAACGAGAAATGGAGAAAATTAAAGAAGCCCAAGTTTTTGCATTGAAGCCTGAAGCAATCAAGAAAACCCAACACCAACTACTCTTGGGTCGAAAAAATTTGAGTTTGGATCACAAAATTTATACCCAAGGATTGCCATGGATACAAACTGGCTATTACGTTCTGACCATCATTTTTCTTATTTTGTCAGCTATTATATTGTACATTTATGGAGAAAAAATAAATTTAAATTTTGAAGACAATGTTATGACTCCGAACATAAATCATAAATATAAAATATATAAATTTAAATTTTGAAGACAATGTTATGACTCCGAACAATGTTAGGACAAGGAATAGCCTCATTTAGAAGTTTCCATAAAAAAATAATTACCTTGTAAGAGAAGTGGAATTGTTAAAACAAATAGTTGGGTGTTAATTTGGAATATGGTGGTGAATTAGAGCTGAATTAGAAGCATTGGGTGAGGCTCCAAGAATAGCCTTAATCAACCCTAAATTTTTTTTTAAATATGCTGGTGTGATTATACGGTAATATCTGTTCATACATTCTTAATCATTTGACAAGGCACACACAGGTGCTTGAACCCGAGATCCTTAGGATGAACAATATTTTTTTTTTCACTGAACCCTAAATTTTTTAATAGAGAATGATAATCACAATTTTTTTTAAAAAATGGTGTGATTACATGGTAGTATCTGTTTATACTTTCTTAACCCTTTGACGACGCACACACACTTTGCACACATAAATAATCTATTGATTTAATTTAAATATTTCTTTATATAGTATATATAATATTATCTATTTTAATTTTAGCATAATTTTTTTGAAAAAATAATTATCACATATTAAAAAATATTTAGTTAAAAATAATTTTTTGATTTATTTGCAACATAAATATTTCTACGGTAACACCGTTAATATTTGAATCTTCTTTAAAAAAAATAAATCCAACAATAGTTACGACCACGAATCATGATCAGAATTCTATCTTTTTCGATGAGCTGACTTCTCAACATAACACCACCCACCACCCTAATGCAACCAACTACCATAACCAAAATCAATGAAGTTTCTAAAGGCACAAAACAACAGCAATATGTTAACAAACCATGGAAAAATATTGAATATTTCGATGTATAGAACTTCAATATGAAGGACCGAACCAGTAAAGTGAACGACACCCACCACGCGCAGATGAGAAATTTCACCGGTTTTGATGTATGAACAAGCAATGAAACTGATAATTAAATCCAAATGAATCCCCTGACAAGCTCAATCAACCAGCTGAAGCTATGAAATCCACCACTTGTTGCTATTAGATTCCAGAAACCAATACAAAGATACAGTATACTACTGAGAGCACAACAGATAGAAACAACAATGGAGATCCTGTCTCTTCTGTTAACAACGTTGCGTTGCTGTTTTGTGACAGAACATACAAACAAAAGTAGACAGAAACCAAAGAGGAACGCCAGGTTTATGACGTCCGTGATGGTTCTTTGAAAGCAAAAAGAACCAAAATCAAGTTCCCCTTAAATTATTGAGGACCACCCTGCATAACCATCACAAGGTTTAGAATTAGCAGATTTTCGTAGGTGAAAGGAAATGAAAACAAAGGGAGAACATGATGAGAACATTCAATAGTGAGACAAGAAATTATTTTATGGATTCTTACAATCACATCATTCATGGTACCTTTTAAATTATTTAATTATATTTCAATAATTTTTTTCAGATCATTTATATATAATTTTGATAATTTTTTATCTTAAATCTCGAACTTCAAATCTAGACTAAATTCGTACTTTAAATTTTGAACCTTGAACTCTGACGGATATGAGATTTAGGATAAAAAATTATCAAAATTATACATCAATGACATTAAAAAGTTATTGAAATATAAGAAAAAAAAACCATAAATGATACGACTCCTCGTATATATTAGAAACATATTGTCTGCATTACAAAAGATTTGAATGGGTCATGATGTTGTCTTACACTAATAACTACTGATGGTTTAAAAAGATCTTAGTCACAGGTAAAAGGCGATAAATTTTCATGCAAGATTAAGAAGTATATAATTAGTGATAAAAATCCAGTAAGCATTAATCAAACAGGTGAGCAAATAAGTTTGTAGCAAGTAGGGTCTTGAAGGAAGCCATAGGTGATAGTTGAGGATTCACTGTCAAGCTGTCTGTAAATCACACAGTAGAATAGTTTAACGTTAAGGGCTTTCTATGTGTTTTGGCAAAAATACTTCAGTGGATTATGTGAAAGAAACCCTGCTCTCAGCTATCCACAGAAGATGCCATCAAAGAACTTCCCTCAGTCCACCAATTTATTCCATGTAGAAGGAATCCGGTTTTTTGTCTTGGTAGTCGGTGGCGGTAAGATGGCTGGTGGTGTTATGTTGGTAGGTGGGTTCGGTAACTTACATTCTAAAAACATAAAAAAGAAAAACTGCACCTAATTTTTTTAAAATTAATCGATAATTTCGATTAGTTGACTGTACATTGTTACCTAACGATGACGTGGTCGTTAAAAGTCTGTCCACGTGGAAGATTTATATAAAAACCATTGGCTTCTAAGCAGCCAAAAAAACAAAAAAAGCAGCCAGTTTCATTGTGAGAGAGATAAGTAGGCAGTTTGAAATGTATTCTAGGATGTTATACGGTTGAAATAATTGCAACTCATATTTACATCGATCTCAAAATCCCACCGTCTAACTTCCATGGCTTCCTCCTCTCGTCACAGAAAACATGAAGTTTTTCTCAGTTTCAGCGGCGAAGATACTCGCAACAACTTCACCAGCTATTTATATCAAGCTTTGAAGCGGAAAGGGATCGGAGCTTACATGGATGAAAGCCAACTGAAAACAGGGCAGAATCTGTCCTCATCACTGTTGAGAGCTATCGAAGAATCAAGGATCTCGGTAATCATTTTCTCTAAAAATTATGCTTCTTCCTCATGGTGTTTGCAAGAGCTTTTCAAGATCATGGAGTTGAAGCGGCTCAACCAACTAGAAGTAGTGCCTATCTTCTATCATGTTAACCCCTCCGATGTGCGAAAATGTACGGGGATTTTTGAAGAAGCTTTTGCTAACCATCAGCAAATTTGGGCACACAAATTGCAAGGGTGGAAAGATACTTTTTCTGAAGCTGGGTATATAAAAGGATGGCACATAGTTGGAGATAAGTCTGACAGGTGACAAAATTTCTCATCCTCTTGAATTAACTATATTTTATTTAGAATTTTGTACTTTATGGCTTTTTTTTTTTTTTTCCCCGATTGAAACTTACAATTCAATATTCATCGGATATGATATGACATGATATGGGTTCCATAAGTTTATTTGTTTCCTGTTTGTCTTATTTAAATATATATATATATATATATAGATTTAGTCTATTCATTTTATGATTTTTCAGATCAGAACCTGAATACGTGATGAAAATTGTAGAAGATATTATGAAGAAGTTGGATCTTATGTCTCCTAATTATATTAAAGGATTGGTTGGAATAGATCATCACAAACAGCAGATTAAAGAATTGTTATGCATTAATGTGAAAGACATCCCAATGATAGGAATAGGAATTTGGGGTATGGGTGGTATAGGCAAGACAACTCTTGCTCAAGCTATTTTTGATGAAGTCTGTGGTGAATTTGATAGTTGCTGCTTCCTAGCAAATGTTACAGAGGAGTCCAAAAGACGTGATGGAATTACTTCACTCCGAGATAAGCTTCTTTCTGTGATATTAGAAGAAGAAACCCTTGGTACAGGAACTCCCAGAACAGGATCCAAATTCCTCAATGGTAGACTCCATCGAAAAAGGGTACTTGTTGTCCTTGATGATGTTAGTGATTTGGACCAGTTAGAAATATTAGTAGGTGATCTACGCCACTTGGGTTTTGGAAGTAGAGTTATAATAACGTCTAGAGATCAACAAGTACTTAAGATTGGATCAGTTGATAAAATATACAAGGTTGAGGGGTTGAACTACCTGAACTCACTTCATCTTTTTTCTCTATATGCCTTCAAGAAAAGCCATCCTCTTGATAATTTTGTGGATCTATCAAATCGAGTTTTAGAATATGCTAAAGGGGTTCCAATAGCTCTTAAAGTTTTGGGTTCTACACTTTATAAGAAGACTGAAGAACAATGGGAAAGTGCGTTGGATAAGTTAAAGGAACATCCCAACCCAAAAATTCATAATCTGCTGAAGATAAGTTTTGATGAATTGGATGACATAGAGAGGGGCATATTTCTTGATATTGCATGCTTCTTTAAAGGGGAAAAGGCAGAGGTTGTTACAAAAATATTAAATAGTTGTTATAAAGGCGCTCATTTTGCAATAAGCAACCTGTTTGATAAGTGTCTCATTAACATTACAGAATTGGATAATACTCTTTGGATGCATGATTTGCTACAAGAAATGGGTTGGAACATTGTCCGCCAAGAATCCAAGGATCCTGGTGAACGCAGTAGGCTATGGATCCCCAAAGATGTGGCTCGAGTCTTAAAACATGATGCGGTAAAATTTGATTACATTATCTTGTTCTTTTCCTCGTTCATTAATTTTAAGTTGTTGAAAGATGAATGCATGTGTAAGATAATTCTCTTACTTGTACTTAATTGTTTGTTTTTCATGACAGGGGACTAAATCTATTGAAGGGATATTCCTGGACATGCATGGGATTGATGGAATACAATTACATCAAGATGTTTTCCACAAAATGCATAATCTTCGGTATATAAAATTTTATTATTCTCAGCTTTCTGGAAAGGAGGGTAACTCACTGCTTTCACAGCAGGATCTTAAGTCTCTTCCAGGTGAGCTTAGTTATTTTCATTGGGAGTACTGCCCATTGAAATCTTTGCCACCAAATTTTACTCCGGAGAAGCTTGTGGAATTAAGATTACCGGACAGTAACTTTGAACAACTATGGGATAAAGAGCAGGTATATATTCTGTACTATTTTGCTCACCCCCTCCCCCCCAAAAAAAAGTTACTTTGTTTAGTAAATCTCTAAATTTAGTTACAGACTTGAAACTAAATTTGTTATTCATTATTCTCATTCTACAGAATGTTGCGAATTTAAGAGTGATTGATCTCAGGAATTGCAAGAATTTAACTAGGATCCCAGATCTGTCAAGAGCCTTGAACATTGAAGAGTTGGAGGTCAGTGGGTGCATAAACTTGACTGAGCTTCCGCGTATGATTCATTTGAAATTTCTTGAAAACCTGTGTCTTAAAGACTGTCCAGTTACAAAGTTTCCTGAAATTCCACGAACCTTAAAAACATTAAACTTGAGTGGGACTCAAATAGAAGAAGTGCCTTCATCAATCCAGTGTCTCAATCAACTTGCTTCTTTACATATGAGCTGTACACGACTTCACAATCTTCCTGACAGTGTTGTTAAGATGGATTCCCTTAAAATAATCTGCCTGTCTTACTGTCCAAACATCATTCATTTTCCAAATGTTTCAGAGAACGTAGAAGACTTAAATTTGGCATATACTCAGATTGAAGAAGTGCCCTTGTCAATTGGGTGTCTCGGTAAACTTTCTCTTTTAGATATGAGTGGCACAAGGATTGGAAATCTTCCAAGAACTATTGTCAATTTGGATTCACTAAAAGAAATTCATCTTTGTCATTGCCTGAACATCACCCAGTTTCCAAATGTATCCAAGACTGTAGAAATCTTATTACTGGACAACACTCCAATTGAAGAAATTCCCCTGTCGGTTGCTTTGCTTAGAGGCCTTTCGAAGTTAAGTATGAGTGACTGTACTAGGATTAAAAGCCTCCCGAGCAGTATTTTCCAGTTGAAATTTCTTCGACAACTTTGTCTCCAAGGTTGTTCAAATTTAGAGACTTTCCCAGAAATCCTGGAGACCATGCAATGTCTAACTCAGCTCGCTTTCTTCAAGAGATCAAGTATAAAAGCTTCACCCATCTTGAATGAGCACATAACTCGTGTGCATCACAGAAGAAACTTGAATGTTCTCAGTGTCATCCTTAGCAGTAGCTTTCTCAAATTTCACACGTTGTCAACTCTAGATCTGAGTGGTTCAAATATAGTGAAAATTCCAATGAGCATCCGGCAACTTCCTAATCTAATTTCTCTTTACTTGAAGTGTTGCAAGAGCCTTATATTATTGCCAGAGCTTCCCCCAAGTTTACAAGACCTAAATGCACATGACTGCACATCATTAGAGCTTGTGTTGAGTGGAAGACAGTTTTGGGAGAATTCTAGCCTAGTCCACATGCTATTCAGTAATTGCTTCAATTTGGACCAAGATGTAGTTGACAACATTGTGGCTAACGCACAGCTTAGATCTCAATGCATAGTAGAGGAATGGGTGAAAGAAAGGTCATTAGGATTTTATGAAATGATAACTGATAATATTTTTTATGGAGTTGTTGCCTGTAGTGAAATTTCAGAAAGGTTCGAGTATCAGTGCAGGGATTCTTCAATAACAATCAAGCTGTGTCCTGATTGGAAGACTGATAGATTCTTGTGTTTTGTTCCATCTGTTGTGGTTAATTTCAAGAACAATCCCAAAGACATTGGTGTTAAAATTGTCTGTGAAATTCAGTTAAAAACCATATGTCATGATTGTCATAATTTCATAAGTAGGTGGACTTTGCCTTTGTATTATGATGAGCCCATATTCTTTGAGTCCAATAACATGATCATTTGGTTTGATAAGAATATGTTTCAAAAAGATGAGCATTATGAGGAGGCCTCATTCGAATTCTACATCACAGCTGGAGAGGATAGAAAGTGTGCAGATCATATGAAGGTGGAGAAATGTGGTGTACATGTATTCTATGTTGATGCAAAGTGTTCTATTAACGGCAATGTCAAATCCAAAAAAAATTCCAGCTCTGATGAAGAGGAAGGGAAGCAAGCCCTTAAGCATTTGGAATCAAGTTATGGAGTTTCTGCTTATCTGCCATGCACTCAGGATGATGAGAACGGTTGCAGTCGTAACATGATACAGTTCCAGTCAAACCCTCCAATTGATCCGAATCATCTCTCATTGAAAAGCAGTTTTAACAGTCTAGATTTTGGTGGATCAACAGACCGAGAATATATCAATTTTAACAATGGCCACGATAAACCTACTATCAGGAGATGTGGAAGTTTCAACTTTAATGACGAGGATGAACCAGAGCAAAGAAGATTGAAACGTTTTCATTTCTTCTGACTGAATTTCGGATTTAAGCATCCAATGAAACAGGGCCAAGGTTGGTGTTGAGGAGGTGTTACTTCTCTTGATCCATTAATTTATATTTTTATATTTTTCATGAATGTAACATAAAATGTGTAAATATTCTGGTTTTGTTGGTCTTATTTGCTAACTAACTTGTTCCCATTTTCCCTAGGTTCTAGTTGATTTCTGATTTCAATAATGAAGTTTGAACACTAAATTCTTGCCAGCCAGGTAAACCTTCCATTGGCCCTCCCCAAAGTGTTTGTTTACTTCACTTGCGTGAGACTGGTTTTTGCTTTATCTTTATGCTAATTAGTTGATACCTAAGGAGCACCAAAGAACTCATAGGAGTGCTAAAGAATGGCCTGATTTGATACCTAAGAACTTGCAAATCATCGATGTTTCTGTTATTTTGTTTGTCATCAGCAGAAAAAAGTACTCAGCAAATATTTCTTATGGACTTAGTCTAGATTGTGACCAATACAATTTGTTTTCTCACATCGAATGCCTATTGACTGACATAATATCTGTTGTGATACTATCAAGGTAGAGAACTGACATCCCCTACTTCAGACTGCTTTCCCCGGCAATTTCAGATCTTTTAGGTACAATGTTTGGCTTCCATATCTTGTTTAGTATTGGGGATATTACTTGGCGTGCTAAGATCTTGTTTATATTCATTATGTGTTTCTCCATTCAACCATGGAAATATGTAGTCACTAAGAGTGGTTGAAAGAATGAAATGTAAAATGAAAGTCAATGATGTATGAACATATCATTACTGATAGAGGAGGTCCTCGGTTAAACATATGTACTAGGAAAACCAGTGACAATCATTCTTTTCTTGTATAAATGTACTTGTGTTGTGTAGAAAAGTCAAACCTTGAGACTGCAAGGGCGCACCAAAAAGAGCCTATACAAACATGTTGGGTGTCACTTGAAGCTAAAATGTCAACTTATTGGATTGTATTATCATTTATGTATATATGCCACCTTTGCATTTCACCTTTTAGTGATTGTGGATGTCTTACTCACGTGTGAACCTCAACAATCCTTGTCATTTACTTGTGGGGGATTGATCAGCTCCCCGTGCGAGTAAAGCTGTCAATGCATCCTTGGTCCAGCAGTAAAATTTCCATCTTTTGTGCGTTGGGGTTGTCTCAATGCACTTTAGTCCCACCACTCAACTTTGCATCTCATGTGTGCTTGGGTTTTCTGCAATTTGGTCACAGGTTGTCTCTGTACATCGTCTTCTTTGGTTTTCCAATAATACCATCGCATCTAAATCAAGCATTCCACTCTGAATACTATTTTTTTGGAAGAAAAGTCAAACCTTGGGTCTGTGGAAGCACATCAGAAAGAGTCCATACATACATGTCAGGCACAACTTGAACCCAAAGAAAGATGATCGGTTTTCTTCTTTTTGGTTATTTATCATATTTATTACTTATTTAACATGAAAATGTATTTTGTTGTAATATTTAAAAATATTTTAATTTAAATAGGTAGATCAAACTGCGTAGACTTATATATACTTCAATACTTTACGGTGCACTATCTGACTTAAAGGATCATAAAATCCGAATCGTCCATTGAAATTCGAACCGTCAAATGGATTGGTTCTTTTTTGTTTTCTGAATAATGGTGGATTGGATGTTGATAATATATACTAAAATTCTCAGGAATTCAATCCTACCATTAAGCAATAGTAAAGAAGGTTTACAGAAAACATAATAACAATGGGTAAAAGACTTTGTTAAGTAAAAACAAGCAATTATTTGCTTCAGCAGCCTTTTAACATGGGTTGGTCCTGCAGCATCCCCACCATTTTTAGCCTGCATATGTCCTCAACTATTGCTCTGTACTGCCAGTGGAAAAGGTACCATTTTCTATTTAAGCCACTCGTCCCGTTCACAACATAAACCAAATACAATGTTCCAATTCTCAGCTTTTTTAGGATTTGCCTTAGCCTGTTTGCCAGCAGAAGTTGGAGCTGAAAACAATACAATCGTTTCTGTCAATGATACAGACTGCTCCTCCCATACCTTTACTTCCTTTTCTACTACGCTACGTATTAAGGAACTGTATGCTTAAACTATTCAAATCTCATTATTCATAAATTAAATTTTAAAATTATAATAATCGATATACCCGTTTGACTAATGATACATTCTAGTGCAGTAGTTTTGTACCGTAATTTCAAAGCAGCTTCTACAATTTGATTACATCACAAATTCATTTTCATTAAAAAAAAATTGGTTGAACCCAACAAGTGGTTCCAATGGAAAAGAGGATGTTGTTCATCCTAAGGGTCCCGGGTTCGAGCGCCTCTATGTGTAAGGTGTGTGTGCCTTGTCAAAGGGTTAAGAATGTAATATGAACGTATACTACCATGTAATCGCACCAATATATTAAAAAAGAAGGTTTATTTGACACGTCCAAATTCAAAATTTTATTTTTAGTAATTTAATCCCTTTACTTTTCATATTTCAAATTTCAAAATTTAGGGGAAACAATTAAAAGTGTTAAAATTATTATTTTTAGTTACATGACTATCAAGTAAGTATATTTTTTTTATTTCAAAATGTCACACTAACAAATTTAACAAAAAAAATTAACAGAATTAAATCCATGAAAATAAAAGTATAAGAACTAAATTTTAAATTTTTGAAATATATTTTAACAAAAAAAATATTTAGTTTAAATTCAATACAATTTTGTCCTATTTAAATTTAGCATATTAGGTATTATAATATGTACTATCAAAGTGGGATTAAAGTTATCAACATGTGCATTTAGGAGTGAGCAAAATCCGATTTTATTCGAAAAACTCGATAAAAAATTTAAATTTTGAATTAAATAGTTCGAGTTATTTGAGTTAATCGAGTTATTCGGATCAACTCGAATAAAAAATTAAGTTTTTCGGTTTAACTCAAATACAAATTACATAATTTAAGTTATCCAAAAATCTGAATAAGAAAAGGCAAAACTACGTTGTTTTGATAAATGTTTACCATTTCTAAAGTTAAAAGTCAAAAACATTAAGTTAAAAGGTAAAATTATGTCATTTTGATAAATGTTTATCCATTAAGTTAAAAGACAAAACCATTATATTGTTTATGTAGTTAAATAATCTTGTATTTCATTTACTTGTTAAATAATCAGTCAATGTAAATAGAATTCGTTAACTCGACTCAACTCAATTCGAATTTTTTTAACTCGATTCGACTCGACTCGATCGAATACTCACTCCTATATGCATTACGTTTTATTTTTATTTGACACAATGCATTTGATTGGTATTATTTGAGTAAAAAAGAATAATTTTTAAAAATATTTATCAGATAAAAATAATTGATGAAAGTACTATTATAGCCTTTGTACGTGATTAGAGAGTATTAGGTTAAAAACAAAAACAAGATTAGAGAGTGTTAGTGGGGACATTCATTGACCAATCAATCCCAAGTTTGCTGCTATGTCATGTCTTCGTTGGATCTCTCTTACTTGGCACCAGTTTGGAGTTTGGCATTTGGGCTCCAATTTTCAACTTTAAAAAAGTCCATTTTTATTTAATATTTTTTCAAATAATGACAAAATCAATCAGAAAAACGAATGTAAGAGAGTCATTGAGGTTAGGTTCCCTCATTTCTATGCCAGAAATTTACTTCTCCTAACTTCCTAACCAAGAACAGAGATAAATCCTTTGAATCTAAGGTAACCCATCTAAATATTCTCCCAAGATTCAAACTTTTTCTATCTTTTCTTCTATCGTTCATTGATTTTAACTCAATGCTTCCACCAGTTGTTTGAATCATTGTTTTCTGTTTACATGATTATCATGCCTGGATCTGATTTAAAAGTTTTATTTTTTTTATCCCAACTGAAGAGCTGGAGTTGTTCAGTTATCTATTGTATTGATTGGGTTTTTGTGATTTGCTGTGTTATACTTGATTTGATTTCATCGTTTTTTGCTTGAAAGCTAGGATCTTTGGGTGAATAAAGACTTGAATTTGAGCATTGAGCTTGGTTTTTAGATATGAAACAACATTGGGTTGCTTCGCTTTTCGTGACTTAATAGCTATGGGTGGTCTTGACTGTTAAGCAATTGGCTGCTCGGTACTTGAATACATTGTTTTAAGCTTGAAAGTTAGGATTTTGGAGTAGGTATTTTTTCTTTTTAACTATTTATTTATTTATTTTAAATAAAAGCAACAAAATTGGTTTGCTTAGGTTTGAGGATTCATGACTATGGATGCTGCTGCGGAATCATCTGAATCTAGATTATCCACTTCCCAGTTGAACCAAAACAAGCCTTTTCACAACCATGAGAGTTGTCCTAAAGAAGTATCACCTATTAGGGGTTGTGGGTCGAGGAATACAAGCCCATCAGGTCGGATAGGATCGAGGAACACTAGTCCGTCTAGGCAGAAGGTGGTAAAGACTAAACCACGGGGTTTAGATGAGGAGACAGTTGCTACATTTGGTAAGGCAGTTCAACCTGATGTTCAAATGGAGGATAACATATGGGCAATGTTGCCTGAGGACTTATTTAATGAAATTTTGGCAAGGGTTCCCCCATTTATGATATTCCGGCTTCGTTCAGTTTGTAAAAGATGGAATTCAATACTTCAAGATAATAGTTTTCTCAAGTTTCACTCAGAAGTGCCATCTCATGGGCCGTGTCTACTTACGTTTTGGAAGAACTCGCAGACTCCACAATGCTCAGTTTTTAGTTTGCCATTAAAAACATGGTATAGAATTCCATTCAGTTTTTTGCCTCAGTGGGCCTTTTGGTTGGTCGGCTCTTCAGGTGGTCTAGTTTGCTTTTCTGGACTTGATGGTCTAATTTTCAGAGCTCTAGTATGTAATCCTCTTACACAAACTTGGAGAACACTGCCAAGCATGAATTATAACCAGCAAAGACAGTTGATTATGGTTGTGGATCGAACAGACAAATCATTTAAAGTTATAGCCACTAGTGATATTTATGGTGACAAGTCACTGCCTACTGAAGTATATGACTCAAAGATTGATAAGTGGACGGTCCACCAGATAATGCCTGCAGTAAATCTGTGCTCCTCAAAGATGGCATATTGTGACTCCAGGTTATATTTGGAAACCCTTTCACCCCTTGGCTTGATGACGTATCGTCTTGACTCTGGATATTGGGAGCATATTCCAGCAAAGTTCCCAAGATCTTTGCTAGATGGTTATTTGGTTGCCGGGACACAGAAGCGCCTGTTTCTGGTTGGAAGAATTGGTCTTTATAGTACTCTACAAAGTATGAGAATTTGGGAATTGGATCATGCTAAGATTATGTGGGTGGAGATAAGTAGAATGCCACCTAAATATTTTCGAGCTTTGTTGAGACTATCAGCAGAGAGATTTGAGTGCTTCGGACAGGACAATCTTATCTGCTTCACATCTTGGAACCAAGGGAAGGGCCTAATTTATGATGTGGAAAAGAAGGTTTGGTCTTGGATTGCCGGCTGTGCTCTTCAGTCATACAACAGTCAGGTTTGCTTCTATGAGCCAAGATTTGATGCCTCCGTCCGCTGAGCTGGAAAATTTCCCTTGAGATGACCTGTTGAGAGGTTAACTTGCAGCCAGTAGTTCCTATTTCTTTGTAAGAAAGATGATATCTTCTGTCACACCATCCTTTTTCCTGCTTACTGCACATATTTTGACCGGAATTACTTCTCTGCTGTTGGCGGATTGTGCCACCAAGTGATCCTTGCTACTGCATCAGCATTGTGAACATATCCTTTTCAAGCTATTTATATCACCAACAATTTTTAGGCACTTGGTGATATCATTCCATACCTGGACTGAATGAGGCACATTGACAGCGGGCTGGGTTGTACTTCGATAACTAGATGAAGGCTGAACTCCTTAAAGGTGTATATCATGGGACTAAAAGAATTGTAAGAATTTTTGCACTGGCCTTTGCTTACACTAATTTAACTCATAAGAAATTTCATCTCATAATGTTAGTTTACTTTTGTTGCCTGTCGATTTATGTAATAGTGGCTGATGTATGTCGTTCTGCTGACTTCATCACAGCTTGTACATGTCGTACTTTCAATGCCCTTAACTCTCCTCTTAGTGATTGAGAAGCTCTTCTGGACCCTCTTTACTTTTGTCCTCCTTAAATAAATCTATTACGGGTGTTTGAATTCTTTATAGAGGTAATATGATATAAATTTACCACAACTAAAATAAAGCATTGGTGTTTTTCATGATCTTCCAAATTGATTTGGAGCATCCTTGGATTATATACTGTCATTGTTTCTCATGAAAAAAACAAAGAAAAATTGCAACACTAGAATTTGGTTATGGTTTTTGAAGAGTTAATCCAATCTGTGCTTACTATGAACCGACACAAGATAAATTGTATGCTGTCTTTTGCTGCACTGGATGAATCAACATTGTGCATTCTCCTTTTAGATTATTCAGCCTAGCAATTTTTAGGAGTTTATTTTCAACTAACTGGAAATGTTAAGTTCATGTTCCCCTGAAATATGTTGGACGCTCACCCGTGAAGATATTTTAGCTGGTACTGCATTTGTTTTTAATCATTAAGGAAGCCTGTTAGCTTCTATTTTACCTTGATGGTTAGTTTCAGTAATGCTCCTTGCTTGCTGCTGGACGGTCGCCCTTTTTTCTTGCTTTAATTGATCCACATGTGCTTAAAGTGACATAAAAATAAGAATATGCTTTATAAAGCCAACAGGAGCAATTATTTCGTTTTCCAGAGCTGGAATTTGGTTTTGGTGAGGCTGAGAGGTAGTAATAGAATTTGGCTAGTTTTTGTTATTCTGCACATAGCAGTCTTCGGCAGCTTCACCAACAAGGAAAACAATGAAACTACAGAAACGTTGACATTCCATGTAAAATTTTCCATACGTTGCAGTCTGATGACTACAATATATGCTCATGCATTGCATCTGATGTCAACTGATGAGGCAGTATCATTTACAAATTACAACTGCATTGCCCATTTGAGTTGAATGAACAATGATGTGTTGATTCTGGTTTCAGCATGGTTGCTGCCGAGGAAGGTAAGTTCCTCTCCATTACCTCCTATGAACAGCAACAGGCTTTGATTACATGTGAAAATGAAACTTCAGATCTGGTGCTAAAGGGGTTGTATCGAGACATTATCACCGTTAATTGGTGATAGGTTACAAGCTAAATAAATTGCAAGAGATGCTAGCTGTTATATCCTGCTCCTGTAGAGTAGCATATTAACAATGCTTTAAATTTGAGAACATTTGTTGATTTGGGTTGTAATAGTATAACATCTTAACATTTTCTTTGCCGGTGGATAACTGGAAATCCACGTTTTGCTGCAGTGAATTGAATGTGTTGCATAAGTAATAGTGAGGAACATCATGCCGAGGATTGTGTTTTGAACCACATATAGAAAGATTATAACCATGTCGAATATTGAAGTATAGATGCATCATCAAAAGAAGCTGACAGGTTGTCATTAAACTGAAGGACATAGTCTGTTGCTGTTGCTGGTTACTCTAGGATGAAGCTCCAGAGTGTTATTACTGCAACTGGAACCACTTCTGGGCTATCTGGTTTGACCTTGTTAAGTAGTTGTGCTAAATGATGACTTTGTTGCAGTGTGGGTTTACTTGGCTTACCTTATTCTGAAACATCTTTGAATTGACTTTATGAAATAAAACAAGATGACGGAGCAGAAATTGTTGAGAGTTTGAATGGACTGCATATACCATTCATCATACTCTCTCCTCTTCTCCATTGTTTTTTGTGTCTATTGAAGAAGTAATGGAGTTAGTGGGGGAAAACTGATAAACCATCTGCAGATAGCAATAAATTAGTCAATGGAAGATGGAAAGCTCCAAGATATTTCTTTGTAAAGGAAGAAATTTTATTGTACTAAAGAAGAAACAAAAAGGCAATCTAAAAGGAATCTTATTTTTTCTTGGGTTGCCAAATAATTTCTTGACAACCCCAAATTGATATAATTAATGGTAGTGTTATACATGTGACATTGTCCTTTGAAAGCAAGCAACTTATTTTTCCTGGTTGAGTTCTATCATTCAAAAACACCAGATTAGCCTACCCACATTACAACAATCCCAATTCTCCAAATTCCGTACGTACACAGACACATTGATTACAAATCATTTTGTGTGTAACAAAAGGCATAGTCATTTTGTTCCAACTGCAGGTGGATTAGTACAAGTAATAATAATAGAATAAGGTTAATCGTAATCGATGCTTATAGTATTCCTCTAACTGGTTTTAAAGTATTTTTATATTCAATAAAGATGAAAGACACATGACATTGGTAAATGGAGCCATACTGTCTTTACAGGTGTCGAAATCCCCTTTATTCTGGGCTTAATCTTCCTTAATATTCTTCAGTACTTTATCATGAATAATGAGTTTAACCTTCTTTTTTTTGCGAGATCAATGAGCAGCTTTCTCAAAAATTAATGTAGCATTCTTCATAACTTCTTTAGGTCTTCTACGCTTATAACATTTTTTAGATTTTGGAGATGAGAGAGCTTCAAATATTCAAAAACCTTCTCTTCAAGCTTCGATTTCTAAACTCTTGGGCTTCTGAATTTTTGAAGCTTAAATAATTTGGAGATGACATCTTTTTATAGTGTTAAAAGAGGGAGTTCTTGTGCAACATGGTATCTTCAAATGAACAATTATAAGGACTAAATCTCTTTTATCTATTATTTATGTCATAATTAATTATATTAATTAGTTTTTATTATTTATTTTTTTAATTAATTTAAATTAATCAGAGATGAAATAATCCTTAAACAATACGAATCTCTATAAAAGAGTTGTAAAGAATTCAATTGTTTTTATTTATCTCTTATGATTGAAATAAAAATATTTATATTTTCAAGTATTTATTTCAATTTTAATAGCGTATTTAATTGATAAAAATAATGGTAAAATTAAAAAAATAAACTGTTTTTAAAATTTTTAATGATTTATTATGTAAATCTGTAAGTTGGATGATTGAATCTAAGGAAATTGGAATGAATTATTATGAAAATATAAACAAATTCTATGGCCTAAAAAATTAGAAATAGATGAAAGAATTTTATTCATGAAATTTGAGTTACAATTTATGTATAAAATTTTCTTTAATGGATTAGTGATTGTTTAGATTTAATCTTGTATGAGTATTGTTAGCTTTAAAGGTCACCGGAACATAAATTTAAAAAAGTTTTTGGAGAGTTATTTGCTTGAGATTGATTTAAGGGTTTCGAGACTTGTGTTTGGGTCAATGAGATTTGCTTCAAATTATCATTAAGACTTAATCTTGAAAAACAAATTTTACCTCTTTCGTGTTGGCATAACCATATTGCGAGATTGAGATGAGATTTGATATATATTTCTTTGAGATTTGATATTGAAGGGATAATCTTGTGTGAAGGATATTTTAAATGAAGGAGCTTAGCCTCATTTATATTGATTGAACAAGATGGAAAACAACTTTCTCCTTTGCATTCTTCAAATCTTTAAATATCGAAAATGTTCTCCTCAAGTTCCAATTTTTAATTTATGAAATTATTTTAAATTGAAAATCTTTGTACACTACCAATAAGAGAGTTTTAATAAAACATTTTTTTTGGGATGAGTGACGTAGAAGCATTACCTCTTTTATTTATTATTTATTTTATGATTAATTAAAAATAAAATAATTCTTAAAATTTATGATATATCTATAAAAGATTTTTTTTTTCATTTCTCTTTATGATTACTTTAATATAATTAATAAAAATAGCTGGAATTTTTTAATTGGTTGAAAACAATTTTCATGTAATCAAGAAGAGGTGGGTTAATTTTGAATAAAAAGGGAGAAATAAGGAAGGCATTAAATGGAGTGGGTGGGGACAGAGGAGCCTCGGCTTCTAAACAGTAAACAGAAGGCGGGATTCATTTATTAGAGGGGGGCATACGTGGTTTGAATTAAACGTGATAGGATTTAGCAATTCTATGCACTAATCACTTGCCCATGTTACTTCTAGCTCTTAATTTCATGCTCATGCCTCTTTGGGAACTATGCTTCATTGCTATATCTCCTACCTCCCTCCCTTTTATTTATTTATTTATAACTTCATGCCAACTATATACAAACCTTTTTTTTCCCCTCTATTTCGAGTGTAATTGTAAAATATTATTGCATTAAAAATATAAATTTAAATTTTAGAGATAATATATTGTTAAGAAATTCAGTCATAAACCCTAATAAAATAGAAAATTAATACTAGAATTTAGGTCTATTTCTAACCTCATCCATTCAGATACAGATATCTTTATGCTTATGTATACATATATTCTTGAAGAAACCTAACTAGAAAGAAAATTAGTGATGAAGTACAAATATATAAAGAAATTATATTTGATGTGTTTATAATAGAATGTTGGTGAATTAAATATGATCCATCCTCCTCTATATGAGATTCTAGCTATTTTTCTTTGCTTCTAAGTGCCACATTTCACATAAATTTAGTTTCTCCCATTGCTAATATGGAGGCTGATAATCTCGTCAAAATAGAGGTCAATAGAGTCTGCGACTTATTGCAATGCTTTGCTTAACTTTTTTGACTTCTTCCTCGACTTTTGCTTCCTGGGTGTACTCTTATTTTGGTAAGGAATTTAGGAGGATTAAAAGGTTTTTTTTATCTGGGGAGCTTACATTAATAATACAAAAAACTTATTTACGAAAATAGAGTTAAAAAAAAATTATTTACGAGAATGAATCGTTTTGAATCGTAAAAGTCGGTGTTATCAATGTATCAAGCACACCACCTATAAAAATTAATATTTTAATTAAAAATAAACAAACATAATAATAAATTAAAATAACAAATAAAAATAATATTTTAATTATAAAAGGGGTGTAGCCAACCCCCTTTTCACCTGTCACCTTTTTTTCTTTTTTTTAAAGGCATAATGGAATATTTACCCCTCCAATTTTATAAAAAATTCATGTTAACCTTTCATTTAATTTTTCGGTTTTTTTAGATCTTAAATTTGTAATTTTTTGTCAGATCACCTCGAAATGGGTGGAAAAATTAATATTTTTAAACTTTGATGATATGAGACACACGTAGATTGCTACATGAATGACATGTCAACATTTAATTAATTTTTTAAAATTTTAAGAATTAAGAAAAAACTAAAAATTTCTATGTCAACCACGTGGCAATCGATATATATGTCACGCCAATAAAGTTAATAAACGTTAATTTTTCCATAAAATTTAGAGTGATTTGATAAAAATACAATTTCAATAACTAAAAAAAGACAAAAAAATAAATAAATAGAAAACTAATTTTTTTTGTAAAGTTGAAAGATCAAATATGTCATTATACCTTTTAAAAATATAAAACAAAAAAATAAAAGATGATAGGTAAAAAACAGGTGCCACCCGCTTATAATTAAAATATAATATTTTTATAATATAATTTTTATGAGTGGTGTCACCTGATACATTAGTGACACCGATTTTTATTGTTAAAAATAAATCATTCTCATAAATAATATACTTTCCACTCATATTTATAATATATTTTGTTGATATTATTAATGTAGAAAAACCCAATCTTAAGGCATGAAACAAAACTAGTACAGCTGAAACATGGGATCTAAAAATTAATTTTCCTAATACATATCCTACGAAATTTGGACAAAGAAATGCATTTGGGTGTGCTGAAACTAGTCCTTTATAGAGTTTAAATAGATACATAGTAAAGCGTTTGCCTACTACTTCCAGGTATCGTGATCTTACAGGGGTTTGATTGAATAGGTTAATGCCATGAAAAAGGTGCCTTCAATATATCATTAATTTCAGAGCAAATATCATCTATTAATTTATTCTATAAAAAGAAAGTATAGCATGCCTTTAAAAAGATAAATTTGTTAAAAAAAGAAGAGAAATGTGCATAGCTATGGGTACCCTAGGGAACACAGATTTGTTTTTATCACATTCTTCCTCTATGTAATATTCAATTCAGCAGAAGACCGAATCTGTAACTCAGAGACCTTGACCAGTTCTGACACTCTTTTTTTTTTTTTTAACCATCTTTCAATTTGCAGGGATTCGAATTCGTTTAAGTGAAAAAAACAAAGCCAGCTTTAATACTAATATGAAGTCAAAGTTTTAGGGCAAATTGGATACTTGGTAAGACTCATGTCAAACAAGCTCCACCTCTTTACATAATAAATGAAAACTCCCTACTAGGATTTAACAACTCAAACACCGTCGTTGCATGCATGAAGGCAATGGGGGACAAAAGCTACACTCACACTTTGTCCCTAACTTCGGTAAATCAATGCTCAATACCACATTCAAACTTTTGATGCAAAGAATTATTATTATTTTCTAAAAATTTTAAATTTGGATATTTGTGATTGTCCCAAGTTTTTTTATTGGTGAGTTTCCCTAAGCTCTGCATTTATCCCAGAAGCAAATATTTTATTTAGGAAGGTGTCGGAACCCTAGCTTTGACTTGGGGTTGAACTCTCTATAAAACCTATTCCTTGGTTTTTTCCAGATTTCCTCTCTTTTAAGTTGAAGGAAGAATCACAAAGATGGTGCATATGATAAGGTTTACAGCAGGCTTGTTAATTTTGCTCTTCTTTGTTTTGCATGCCCTTAACAGCTGCTCAGTGCATGCTCAACAAGGTGGGGAAACAGCTGGTGAAGGAAGTGTTACTCGAAAGGTTGGTTTTGGATTAATTTGTAAGTTAAAAAAAGGATATTTGTTCATATATTTTGAAGTTTTCGGAAAGCTGATGCATATATTTACGTTTGCAGGAACTAAATGGAAGGAAAATCGGAGGACATGAAGTAATGGTGGCTTCAAAGAATTCAGGTGCAAACCTGTGTGATGGAAAATGTGAAATTGAAGGAAAGGGAGGTTTTAATGTGAAATATGGGAATGAAAATAGGAGTGTTGAAACAGCTGAATTTGTAGCTTTTGGTGCTGATTATCGAGGGCCTAACCATCACCCTCCAAAGCATAACTGAAAAAAATCAACCCTTCTAGATCTCTTCTGTGAACCTAGGGTTATTAGATGTTAGGCCAAGGATGTGTGAATATCATAACTTGTATGTATGTATCGGAAAAGTTTTTGTTGTTTATAAAATGGATTTTTCCTTTTTTTTAGCTTATAATTTTGCTTCTTCAAATGCTTCTGATTTAAATGAAATGTTATACAATATGTTCTGCCATGATTGAATCTCAACTTTGTAGTGTATTCATCCTAGATATTGCCCTTTGAATGCAGGGGGGAACAATGGTGCTGAATTTATGTCCATTGGGAAATCTCGACATCAACCAAATAATCAGGTCCTTCCTTCTCTCTCTCTCTAAAACACACACGCCTTTAACTCTACAGTACTGCTGCAATTAGTCCAAAAATATTCTTGTAAATTGTACATTTAATTAACCTTAAAGACTGTTTTAAGACATGGGTTAAGCTAACTAGATGTTTGGTTTCATTTGCTAGGTGTTGTTTACAGTAACCTATGAACATTATTATTTTATGTTTGAAAAACAGGCGAGTGGTGTGAACAAGTTGGAGGCAAAGACAAGTAATTTTGCCGGATCAGAAAAGCTTCTGGAAGCAACTAAAGAGATTGTAAAGTTGACGCAAGAGGATTACAGAGGCAGACCTCGTCGGAAGCCTCCAATCAACAATCATGTACCTAGGCATTGATTGACTTTGCCTTACCCTCATCACTAAAGAAAGTGAAGTCCCTTAGCCTTTATGTAGCAAATATCAGTTTGTTGTGTTTTTGTCCTTTTTGGTTATAGTTGGGTCATATAGGCTTGCATAGGAACAAGAAACAGTAGGGTTTTCAGTTATAGGAACACAAGTTTTGTAAATTAGGTTTACTTTGTTATACCATGTTTTTTTCTTTTGTTTTGTTTTGGTTGTGATATAAATATATATATATATATATATAGTCATATGGTGAAGACTTCCAAACCTGTTATGAATATTTAATATGATAGCATAATTGATTTAAATTTGTATGAGGTCCTTAATGCTAGAAGGAGTACAAAATTCAGAAGTGTTGAAACAAAGGGAGGCTGCCACTGAATTCCCTGTTTCTGTATTATGATAACCATCCCAGAAGAAATGTTGATTTGGGTTAGGGCATGGTTCCAGCCATGGAATACATGCAGCACTCCCATTACCCCAAGTTGTGCAACATGGATTGCTTGCATCACTATATCCTGCAATGATATGGAGTACTATCATTCAATACAATGGATACATGATCTTTTAAATAAGTAATTATGAAACTATGCCTTCAAAGCTTACCATATTTTGAAGGATTAGTAATGACATCATAGCCTAATGAATTAATTCGTGCAAGAACAAATATGGAGCCTTGAAGAGTGGATGTTAAAGACTTGAGCAATTCATGAAGCTTGGTATTGAAATATGAGACAATTTGGTTCGTTTGTTCATGACATTTGCCTACGAGTAGCTGATATTTTCTTGTATAATGTGGGATGCATCCAAGTGGGGCTATTTCGTGCATTATTATCTTCCTTGCTCCTAATGTATATACGCTCTGCAATTCCAATAACATGATCAATACATATATGAAGAAGAAGCTGAGACTGCTAAAAGGAGAATTTATGGAGAGAACCTGGAAATGGTTGGAAAGATCATCTATAAGAAGCTGAGCAAATGATTGAGGATCATAATCATGATTTGTGCTAAACAAGGTTGGTTCTAAATAGTTTTGAATGTAATCATTGCTGCCTGTTGTAAATATGAAAATAGAATCTGCCAAGTGTTTAGAAAGCTCCTCTAAGCTGTTAAAGTGTGTAGGCAGCTTCGATTCAATTGTCCGTTTAAACAAGTCAATTTGTTCACCCAAACTCAAGCATTTGCCCTGCCCCCAAGAAAAAAGGTGCCATGAAAATGAATTGGTGGGTCAATTTCCAATTAATTAAGAGTAAAGTAAGGTGAAGGACTTACAAATATAGTTCCAGTTTGAGGGAGAATTCCACAAGCTGAAGATGCATAATTCAAACCTGTTAAGGGTACTGAGTCGTGTATGCCCAAGTATGGTGGAGGGTATGGCAGCTCAAGAAATTCAGCTTCAAAATAACCATAAATATTTAAAAAAAAACCGTATATAATTTAAATGAAGGAAAATTGAGTTTTAAGACATAGAATACCTATAAAATCTGGGAGAGTTCTACCATTAGTGAACCTTCCAGTGAAGTGTTGGACGAAATTGTGGCCGTAAGGTGGGAAGTTGGCCTTGGCCATTGTTGGCAGAAGATTGTTATTGCCACTGTCAAACAATGAATCTCCGAATACATAGAGAGCTGGTACCAGAGGTTTACAGTGAACTAACAAGAGGAATTGATGGAGACTGAATAAGAAAATGTTGGAAGTGATTAAGTTATTGTTGCTCATCTTTGCAAATGAAAATTAATATGTATTTGTGCAAGAGAAATTAAAGAAGAATACGAGGAAGGTATAGAACATCCAATGGTTTTATATGAGATTTTAAGAGTGGGAAAAAAAGTAATGTTCCTCATCATACGAAGCTAAGCCATTTTGCTTTTTCTTTCCTATTTTTCCTTTTTTGGTTGAGGAGATAAAATGTTTTTAGTGACTTCAGCAATAGGTTCGCCAATAATATGACACAACCGAAATCAAAATTACTCTTTATCACTAAACAGAATTTCATGACTATTACATGAATTTTTTTATTTTTTCTGTACTGGAATTTAATTTTTACTTTGAAATTCTTATATTTCATTCCAATTTTGTTACCATCTGCATCATGAATTATTAGCATTTCATGAGTATTACATGTAGGAGAGTAAGATTCGATTCGAAAAATTCGATAAAGAATTCAAATTTTAAATTAAATAATTTGAGTTAATCGAGTTATTCGGATCAACTCGAATAAAAAATCAAATTTTTCGGTTTAACTCGAATATAAATTATACATTTCAAGTTATCCGAAAATCCGAATAAGAAAAATAAAACTACATCCTTTTGATAAATATTTATCTTTTCTATAGTTAAAAGTCAAAACTACGTCGTTTTGATAATTTTTTACCGATTAAGTTAAACGACAAAACCATTCTATTGTTTATATAGTTAAATAATTATTTTGTATTTCATCTACTAGTTAAATAATCGATCCATGTAAACACAAGATTAAGTATAAATAATAGGATTCATTAACTCGGCTCAACTTGACTCGAAATTTTAACTCTATTTAATTCGAAAACTTTTCAATTTGAGTTTAATTGCTAAAATAAAATTCATCAAATCGATTAACTCAAAATTTTGTCTCAAATCAACTCCACACGATCAAATATTCACCCCTAATTACATTAACTATTAGTTTTTAGTGTATGAATTCTCGCATTACTCCTTTTTATCATCAATTCCTCCTAATGAGTTAAACTACATTAATTCAATTGAAAAAAATATCAAAATGAAATAAAAGAAAGGGTAATTTATGGATTTTAATTAAAAAGCATATATAACAACATACTATTATAAAAAAGCATTACGATGATTGGTAAGGAAGTTTTGTCTTTGGGACGAAAGCCTCCAAAAACTTAAATACCATTTATGATATTTGAGTGTAGATGGTGAAGCTCAATACCATTTGGCTATACAGTTCTCCATTCATTTTAAACTTTTCCATTTTTGGTTTACTTATACAGACTAAAGCTGGCATATGAATGATAATTAAACTTAAATGAAAAATGCATATTCAATATTGAACTAAACAAATCACATTTCGGATTCAAACCCAATATTCCAAAATCCCTCAGGAGTCATAGGAGGAACATACTTATATCGATGCCTCGACACACCATCATGATGTTCACAACGGAAATTCTTGTTGTGATCTTCATTGCCTTCATCTCCCTTGCTAAGAACAGCATCATAGAATTTCTTACATTGATTGCATTCATATCCTTTCAATTTTTCCCTCTCTGCTTTCTTTTTTACTGGTTCCACATACTTGAAACTTCCCTTGTCAATCATTTGAAACAGTGTCTCCTGTTTTCGTAGCTTCTTGTCAACGCTAACATCATGTGTCTCTTCATCTGAGCTATCAACATCCATGTCGTCTTGAACCAGAGGATCACCAGCTTCTTTCTTCATAGCTTTCTCCAGGTTTCCTCTGATATTCTCCAGAGGAGTGTCAAGAAAATCATCATGGGGATCATGCCTAGCTTGACCTTGGTGGGACCTAGTATCTCTCCAACCGGAAGCCGGTCGCTTTGTACCAACTATAGGATTAGATTTCACACTTGAGGGGCATTTACGACTGGAGTGAGAGGTAGAGGTTTCAATTGGTTTGGCTCCTTTCTCGTCCTCTAAGTCACCATTCATGCCAATTACATCCTTCATGCTTTTTGTGCCAGTCTTCAGAATCCTGTTTTCAGCATCTGTAATGAGACAACAAAATGTAGCTTAGAAATCTATTACAAAGAAAAGCAGATATAGAGCAGTGGCAGCAATTTATTTCAGCATGTTGCCTCACTTAAATCATCAATTCAGCAAAACAAGAAGTCAATAACTTGATAGATCCTAGAGCAAATGTAGCAATTAGCAGAAACTAACTAGGATGACTAAGCATTAAGCATTGATCTAAATAGAAACCAACAGACCTAAACTAAATATAAGCTGCGGAAAGTTACCAAGAGAAGGTTTGGATTTGTCATGATGCCTGGCTGAGTCACTTTCATCTTCCAGTTTATTTGAAAAAGACATGTTCTCGGTAGTAAGGCCATTCTTTCTGCAGAGGTAATTGTACTGAGATTTTAGCCTTTTGTAAGCATCAAGGAGATCTCTTTTTTTCTTCTTCTCAGCCACCAACTCAGAGGCCTTCGCTTCAATCTGTTTTAGTAACTTTTCGTATAAATCCCTTTCTTCAACTGCATGGTGTGCGTCATTACCACTTCTACTAAGTTTGGCAGCCTGCAGTTCACTGATCTTCAGTTCCAAGCTTTTTACTTTGGCCAGAAGTTGTTCTTTTATTTTCTCATTCTCCTGCAACTGCTGTTTATTCTTCAAAGTTTCTGACCCTTCTAAATCAATTTGTCTAAGCAACTGTTCCTGCAATTTTCTTCCTTCCTCAACTTCATCTGTCTTCTTCCCAAGTGCCACATGGAGTTCTTTGTAGCTCTCCTTCAATTTCTCAAAGTTGGCCTCAAGTAACTTCTTCTCCTTGTTACAATTGATCAGCTGCTCTTCATTATGCATAACATCAAAGGCTTGTGACTCAACCTTTTTAAGTAAATTTTCTGCCAGTTTCTTCCCATCAGCAACTTCCTGAGTCTTTTCTCCAAGCTCCTGCTGGAGTGCTTCAACCTTTTTACGCAGGTTGTTTAGGTCACTGAGAACTACATTTGTTTTCTCTTCATGCTCTTTTAATTCTTTACCCTTATCAGCTATCACGGAGGCTTTTGCTTGAACTAGCTGCACTAATTTGCCATGCAATTCCAATCCCTCATCAACCTCCTTACACTTCAACATAAGCTCCCCTTTTAGCTCCTCAATTTTTGTTTCTTGACTTTGTAGTTTAACAACAAGTTGCCTCATTTTCTCTTCGTGCTCCTTTTTTAGCTTTTCCTTCTCAAGCAAGAAGGAATGATTCTCTTCAACAACCTTTTTCTTTTCAAGTTCAAGCTCTTCCAATAGGAGTTTGAACTCGTTTTCCTTCTTCTTCCATGCATCTTCAGCCTCTTTCTTGGCCTCTGCATATATTTTCTCCAAGCCTTTACATTTCGACTGGAAATTTGGATACAGTTGGCTGCAAAAGATGTACTCGATCTGAGAAATTTTGTCCTTTGCTTCCTGAATTGAAGCAACTAGTATGGTGCTTAACCCAGAGATATACTTAACATCATTGCCGTCGACTGAAAGCCCTAATTTTGGAGATTGTTCCATTTCTGGAATTAACATCGCAAGAACAGAACAGTCATCATTTTAACACAAAATATGTCGGTGAATTCTGAATTTAACTAAGTATGATTGGGAAAGGGGATATCCATTTTAAAAATAAAAAAGAACCCTATCGTTTGAACTCAATTTCAGAGTTTTGTTGAACAACTGAACCTTAAAGAAAAAGGATATTAATTCAAACGGTTTAAACAAGCCGGAGCCTCTTTCTAGACAAACTAGCAACGGGACAAAGAAAAATAACAATAATCTCAAACGGGCAAAGAAGACCAGAAACAGCTTAAATTCATCGTTGTTGCATGAATTACATATAAATAGTTAGCAAGAAAAATGAAACTCAAACAAACAAAAAGTGAAAGGAAATTAGGAAAATTAAAACCAAAATAACAAGACTTACTTTGTGCTTGAATCCAGCAATCAGAAAAAGAAAGAAAGCAATGAATTGCCTGCCTTCACCAATCTAAAGAAAATGTCAGCCAAATCTAAGAAATCTAGAAGAAGAAGAAGAAGAAGAAGTTAGAAATGCCGTCACCAAGTTTCGTTTTGGTTGGAAGCAAAAGGAGAAACGGGACGAACAATAAGTTGAAGAAATGAGAGACTGAAAATGCCTTGGGAGTGGAGATGCACCAGGACGGTGGCGGGGACTTTAATTTGAGCCGATGGCTCACCCTTGAATTGCACAGCGGCTGTAGTTGCAGTGGCGGGGAAGATTCAGAATTTTAATTCATTTTAATAACATAAGAATAATAAGAAAATAAATCTGGAGGCCCAAATCATTAAAATGGACTCTTGGGCCTTCACTATTATTTCAAGACCACTTATTCTTCATAATTTTTTTTTATTTTTCAAAATATTTATCGAAACGAGCTCACTAATCAATTTTTCGTATTTTATAAGTTCATTAAGATGATAGTTACTGATCACGAATTCTAAATTGCTTCATAAATTTGTTGGAAAAGGAACGATTATTATTTATTAGCATGCTGAGTGGAAAGATATGGACGATGATACATCAAAAAGATTCAATCTTTGATTGTAACATGTATGTAGTGGAACAAAATGTTGAATTTTAAAACAACCTATGCAAATGGCAATGTGTTCTTTCGCATATCACAAAATTTATTATAAAGGGACTTTCTTGAAAAAGGGTTGACCATAAGTCCTAGAGGTCAACGACCACGCCTCATAAGCTACGCAATATGGTCATGAGGTTCCTACGTAAAGTAACTAGATGGGAAAGGTTACTTGGTAGGTAACTAGTGGTAGGGTGTTATGACACATATTAGGATATAATGTGTAACATTTTTGATCCGATCGTTTGACTCAACATATGAGATATCACATTAGGATATAATGTGTAACACTAAGCTCGTGATTTTTTTTTAAAATTTTATCAAAAATGCAATTGGAGTGTCGAAGTTTAAAAATAAGTAAAATTGGAAAAAAAAAAAAAAAAAAGCAAGACAATGGGCTGAATTGAAAATTGCAATATTATTTTTAAATTGATAAAAAAATCAAATTTTTTTGAATTTATCAAATCCTATATTTAGGAAAAAAATATGACTGTGTTGGTTGTTAAACATGTTAACTCTTGAGAGATGTATAAAAGGCCATGTATTTGTGGCATGGAGATGTAATTGGAAAATGATTGAATTTGGAAAGCAAGCACTATGCCATTTCTTTCTTTTCTTTACATTGGTGCAATTCTTCTTTTAGTCCCCTCACTTTTCTTCACCTAATATCTTCCATTAAAAATCCACATTTCTAATTCAATCAAGCATGATTAATTTCATGCTCAACTAATCTTCATTTAGCCTTAGGCCAGTCATCATTCCGATCTAGAGTTGTGAGATATGAACCCGCACTAAAACCTTACAATACAGTACTCATTATCTCTTCGAAATATGATATAGTCACAATCGTCTCTTGAAGTTAATTCAATTTCAATTCAAAAAGTACATGTTGGGTTGGAGTTGTTTGGCGTACAGTTGGGAAAATGAGTCGGTCGTCTATCGCATTCAGGTTCTCGAGAACAAATTGGCATGTCCAGGTGGGTAAGGGTTAGTTAGATTCCGTCAAGGGAGATAATGATCATATTTAAAAAATCCACGGGGTTGAGGCCGTTAATTCAAGTTGGGCTCTTCTAGATCGCGAGGCTACCGAGATTTTAAATTGTGGACGTGTGTTACGTGGTTAGATAGTCGATAAGGGTTGGTTTGCAGATTATTCCGGAATCAACTACACAAGGAAGAGTTAGCGGTTGAAGCATTCTTGGTCGTTATAACCAGCTTATCATTTCGAAGGAAAAATCCACTATCAATGATCGATTCAAGTTTGGAATATTTCGAGCCTAAGGCTAAAAATTCGCATATTTGATTTACCAATTTAATTTTATTTTGCAATTATCGATTTTTTATTATTTCATTCTATTCATTTTTATATTTTAACCTTTATCAACTAAAATCTCATTTTATGTATTTTTCAGTTCAGCACGCGAGAAGTTGTGGGCATGACAACTGCCACGACTTTGAAATCTGGTCATGTAAAAACATTATGAGGAGTCTCAATCCCTATGGGATCGACCCTACTTCTCTATACTACTGTTTAATTCAATTAAAGCGTCGAAAATTTATATTTAGTGATTTCGACAACCATCAAGGTGTCAATACAATCATTATGTAATTCAACTATCAACTAAATCAATTTGCATTTTCATGTCTCAAGTGCATAGCCCAATACCAAATCATTTGACATTTTATTCATGAACACATAATTTCTTTTAACATCATATCTCAATATCATATATGGCATACTACAAGTTCATTTGTAACAACCCGGTTTTCAGTGGTATCGAAAATAGTGATTTCGGGATCACAAAATCTGATGAGTCGAGTCGTAAATTTTATTTATTTAATATTTATTATGTCATTAGCACCGTATTAAATTTTGGTTATGAAATTCTACCATTTAGATAGTTAATTAAATAGAAATGACTAAATCGTAAAAGTCGCAAAATGTAGGAATCATAGATTAAATTGCTAAATTTCAAAGGGATGACCTAGAAAGGTCCTTAAATGGTAAATATACTCTTAGGAGGTATAGTGGACAGTTTTGGGTCTTTATTTGGTGGAAATTTGGTTTAATTCATTAAGGGCAAATTAGTAATTTTTCTTAATTTAGATAAGTTAAAAACAAAAGAAAAGAAATTTGAGTGAATTTCACTCATCTTCTTCCTTGTGTTTAACCTAAAAACTCTAAAAGAAAAGCTTGAATATTCGGCTAGCTTGGGTCTTCAATAGGGTGAGTGATTCTCGTCCGTTTTTAATAATTTTTATGTTTTTGAGTCCGTATTAGCTTAATTTAGCTTGTGAAAGGACTAATTTGTGAATCTGTCAAATGTTATGAAACTTTCCATGGTTGAAAATGCTTGTTCTTGAAAGCTTTTGATATATTTGAATGTTTGATGCTTGGGTTAGATCTTTTTGTAAAGTGATTTTTGATGAAATTAAGGTTTAAGGCTTAAAATGATAAAATGGTGATATTGTTGTACTTGGTGTGAAATAAATGGATTTGTATGATGGATATGAATGTTCGGCTAGTGTGGGTTGAGGAGAAATTGGGTATTTTGCATGTTTTATATTAAAAGGACTAGATTGAATAAAAGGAAAGTATTAGGGGTAAAATCGTAATTTTACCAAAAAAGACTAGATTGTGTTAAATGAATTGGTTGTGAGATTTAACGCGAGGGAATAATTTGTGAATGTAGACTACGAATAGTCCTTGGAAATCCATTCACAACTGCAATCCAGTCCAATAAGTTCGTATGGCTAAATTCCAATTTAAATTGCATATTCTTGTATTGTAAACTATTGTAGTGAGTTGAAATGATGATCAGAAGTGTGGAAGACGGGAACAAAGGAAAGGAAAGACAAACGGGCTTTGAGTCGTAAATGAAAAGGTTCGATTACTACGTGTCATCGTGAGTATATGAATCATTTACGGATTATGAGGTCTGATGATTACTTGTCCTCATGAGTATATGAATCCTTTACGAATTATGAGGCCCGATGACTACGTGTCATTGTGAGTATATGATTCTTTAACGAAGTAAAGGTCCGATGACTTTGTGTCATTGTAGTATTTAATATGAAATAAACCTACCTTGAATGTATACAGTTTATTCAATTCAGTTAATTAGATTTTACAACTATTGAAGTTTTGCAAATCTATTTAACTTTTTGAACTTACTAAGCTTTGAAATGCTTATATGTGAAATTGTTGTTATTTTGTAGATTCAATTTTTGTTGTTCAAAGATCGGATCATCTTGAAGCATCACACTATCCCGGAGTTGTTCGGTAGTTATTACATCACTTGGTTATATGCCATGTACTAGGATGATGTTATCCTTTTGCTTTATGTATTTGAGATTGTGGAAAACCTTACCATGTTTGATGAAAGTAGAAATGTATGTTGTACAAGTTAAATTATAGACTTAAGTGTACTATGTAATGACTTGGAAACTATGTATTTTTTGTTAGCTTAATACATAATTAGAGTTGTGAATGATTTGAGCTAAATAACTTGTGTTTTGGTATGATTCTTGAGATTCGGCTTACTTGTTTCAGTAGAACTCATGTATGTATCGACAGAAGTACAGGATAGGAGAGAGGTTGTTCACTGACTTGGATTGTATCGGTAGTTGAAATGTAGGTTTCGGTAGTTCTATACTTGGAAGTATCGGTAGATTGATTTCTTGTATCGATAGAAGTTGCAGGGTTGGACTCTTAGCTCTCTAGAGTTTTTAGTATTGATAGAAGAGTCACTTGTATCGGTAGACCTGTCACTTGTATTGGTAGAAGCTTGCACTATTCCTGAATTGTTTACTGGCTTGACAACTACCGATACTTGTCCAACAAATACTGGTAGAAGTCTTCAAAAATATTAGAAATGACCTTTCTGCCCTTGTTGAATTGTAATTATAATAGATTGATAAATTATGGCGTGTTGAGTGTATTTTCTATAGAAATGTAAGATTAAATGTCATGATTTTAAAGATTAATAGTGTTATATGAATAGAGAGACACCGAGACCCTAGCCGACAACGGTTTCCGGGTTTTGGATGTTACATCATTCATTTCTCATTTCTATCTTGAATTCATAGATTTGTTTTATGTCCATATCAATCCTCAAGTCTCATTTAAATCGGTTCGCATGATCTTTCACATGTCATCTTTTGGTACTTTAACGTTAATATACAAGATACATCACTTACAAATAGCATTTCATATCAAATATTACTTAGCAAGATAAATGTTTTACTATCCCTATTATCGAACACAGACTCAAGACAGATACATAGATCATCGAACCATCACACCAATATATTTGACACCCAATGCTTCATCAGAACGTCTAAAGTATAATTTGTGCTTCACGCCTCATCAGTATAAATCGAAGTAATGTGTGTTCCGCACCTCATCGGAACGCCCGAAGTGTAATATGTGCTTGACGCGTCATCAATATAAATCGATGTATAATCTCGTAGACTAATCTTATTTCATGCCAACTATATCTGACTTTGCTTGAGACCATTAATAGGGTAACCAATGTTTTCAAGCATATATATATACATGATTCTTCATATCATAGTTTCATGCAAATGTATTATATCGAGCTCAATTCGATACATACTATTTCATATCATCATATACATACCAAATCATGAGACAAGTAGGACCGTTACCTTAATCAAACTTGTTTGTAACAATGCATATATATACTAAATTCAAATCATCATGACAGTACAAACCATATTAACCACTCGTCTACGACTCTTGTCTTTCCTTTCTCTCAGGACGGCATGATGTCGTCTTTAGCAACGTTTAATAATTCAATTATAAAAATGACATTAGTTTTCACTCAATCACATGAAAAATATATAATCAAACATATTTTGCATTTTATTTATTTTAGTCCTTATATCTAAAATACTCACATTTTTTTATATTTATCATCAAATAAAAATCTGATTTCATATCTTTTCATTAAGTATACCTTATACTTTTAATCTATAACATAATTTCTTAACAATTTTCAATTTATTCGATTCAATTCTTAATATCAAAATTAACTAAACTTTAAATTCTAAACTAATTTCACTATCTTCTAATATGACCTGAATAAAATTTAAGTTCAACAACTAGATATCTATCAATTTCAAGCTTAATCTCATCAACTTCCACCTATGGCAATTTCCTAAAAACTAAACAATTGATGAAATTAACACTTGAGTTAACTTAATTAAACCTCCATGATCAAGAATCTATTGTAATTTCAAAGAAATGGCTTAATTATCTTACTAAAATTAATGGTTGAATGAAGCTAAGAAAGCTTGAATTTTTATTTTCCCTCCATAGGTTGTATGAGAAATTGGGCAGGGTGACCCCTCCAGATCCCTCCAAATCATCGCTTCAATGGTGTTTTTCAGGTAAAGACCATCTTTTGCTTCATGCCAAATCTATCCATGGAATTGGCACTTTGTCATTAAGGATTGCCTTTTTTGCCAACTCAACCTCGAAAAAGATGGCGGTGGCCCCAAGATTTTATAGTTTGTTACCTCACTCAAGATTTGTGTGCGCAAGGTGTTGAATGGGTGAGGTTACGAGATTTAGCGTATGGTGTCTCTTTTGCTTCTTCCCCAAGGTTGATTTTAGTGGGATTTTTAGACCTACTCCATGTTTGGGAAGGTATTGGCATTATTCTCCCTCCTCCGAGTTAAAGCTAATTTTTTTAGTGATATGTGGTCCTTTTGGGTTCCTAGATGACCTTCTAAAGCATGGTTTTATTGTTAGCAACGAGCTATTTCGAGCCAATATTCTTCATTGTAAAGGCAAGTCAGTCTAAAGAGTTGAGCTCAAAAGTGCTCATTTTTTGCTTAAAGCTCTCAATATTGTTGGATGAAACTCTCTAGCAAAAGGTTTTAGGGGTAGGTTTCCGGTGGTTGGTCCCAATGGGAGGCCAAAACTCGTAGGTGGGTTTGCATGTGGTTTTGGCATGTGGGATAGGAAAGAAGAGATAGTATAAGCTGTCGTGGTTTTAGTTATTTTGGTCATAAATACCATTAAAAAAATGTGGCATTGGTAGCCTCGGCATGTAAGATTTTTTTGGTTAGTCTGTGCAATAAAGGTGACAACATGATAGTGTTATCTCACGTTTTTTAAGCTTCCTTTACTTGAGGAGTAAAGACCTTTTTTTTTTTTTTAGTAGAGACATGGTTTCCAGTCTTGGGTATCAATGACGATACTAACAATTGATACAAAATTTGAGGGTTGGTGATCAAGAGCGGTTCAAATAGTGACGGAACGCTATGGGGGTCTTTCTAAAGATGGTTGCCAATGGTCTAGATGGGGAGAAAATCCTTTTTCTTTCAATGGAGTAAAAGTTCTTATGTAAGCGATGAGCTTGGAACAGAGTTAGTCATAGGTTTTAGGGTGGGATGTGCGGTGCGGTACATTAGCTTGCTTTTTGTCTCACGTTATAATATTTAATTTCATCATCATTATTATTTTTATATTAATCACAAATAAACGTATCGTCCATCTAAACTCATCTTCAATGAACAATGACCCTACCTCATAAGTTAAGCGGAATAGGGTCATGACGTTTCTACCCCAATGTGACTGGATAAAAAAAAAAAAAAGCTACTTGATAGTAGCTAGTGGTAGTTATTATGACACGCATCAGGATATGACGAATGTGATTAGAAGGGTCTTCAATAAATCTTGAACAAGATATGAGTGATTCCTTATGTAGATGAGCCCTATACTCATCGGAAAATATGGGACTAACAAGAACCAGTTGATGAGATATTGGTATAACATGATCCTTTCTATAACCAGTACAAGGCAACCAATAATTTTTGTCACCACTCATCACTAAAGAAATGACTTTGCTTACTTTCCCTCTCAAAGGTGGTACTCTTTATCAACTTTCACAACTATTCTGTGACAACATTAGTGCTCTTCACGTATGTATCAATCCAGTTTTTCATGCTCAATCCAAATACTTTGAGCTTGATTGCCGTTTTGTTCAAAAACCAATATGGTAGGGGTCATTTGGTTACCGAAGGCGTTGCTCCTTTCTTCCAAGTCGCGTTACTCAAAGCATCTTTCAGTAGGTATATATCTTTTTTGAGGGAGGATCTATGATAACAGTAAAGATGAATTGAAATGACCGAATCTAAATTATATAGGAAGCAAAGACAATGTAATTAGCTTTTTTAATTTTAATAAGCTTTGCACCGTTTATCGACTTAAAGTGGGAAGGATTTACAGAACTGAGATATACAAAAAGAAGAGAATAAAACAAGTGCACCCGAAAGCTATACACATGAAGAAGAAAGGATAGAAGGACAAAAAAATAGTCATTTATTTAAACAACTCCCAATCCTTGCCAAAAAGGCAATTACATGCTATATACTGCTTGCCAATTTCACGTTGTCGTTGAGGATTCAAATTCCGAACCGGGTTCATCGTCCTCGTCGAAAGAAGCAATGCCAACTGAGCCATGACCGGGGCCAAAAGCCTTGATATGATCTTTCAAAGACCTCTTGTGCTTGAAGTCAGACCCACAAATGCAATACCAAATCTTCCCACAGTTCTTCTCGTGGGTTCTCCAATCTCCTTTCACCGCAAAAGCCTTCTCACATTTTCTGCAGGTGAAGGGTTTGATTCCATGTTTCCTTTTGTAGTGGGTTTGGAGAGTTCTGAAATCTTTGAGCGCTCTTGCTCTTGGGTGATCGATGTTGTGCTTACAACCGGGTGCGCAGCAATAACATGGGAGCCTTAGCATCCCTGTTGGCTGGCTTCCTCTTAGAGAATCGGGTCCCTTTCTGTACTGAGATCCATGCCCCCACATATGCATCTGCACTTTCATATATACGTACATGAGAGAAAGATATATATGTAGGTTATAGCTAACTGTAAATGTAAACCTTATCACAGTTGAAACATCAACATGAAGTGGCTTCTCGGCTCTTAGCCTCTTGATTAAGACGGTAAGCTAAAACTGAAGTTATGGTTCAGAGTCCGGAGAAGAAAAGGCCCGTGATCGATGGAAATTGCAGACCGGAGAAAATAGAACTAATTAAGGAGGAAATTTTGGTGAATCATGTCTCATGCAACGAGGGAAGCATGCATACCTGTAGGTTGTTGTATCTGTTGAAGGTCTTGCAACAGACAGGACATGAAAACTGTGTAGGACCAACGAGAATCTGAGTAGGGGTAGGAATCCAATACTGTCCCTTGCTGCTGCAGCTTAAAGGATACCCAGAAGCTGCAAGATTGCCATTCACTCCACAATTATTAGTCAAATCTACGGATGGGGAGAAGCCATAATCGGAACTAGGACTAGGTAGGCCTATGTGTAGGGCTACAGCTGCAGCTTCATCAACAACAGTGCCGTGCTTATCGTCTTCCATGGAACTGCTTGTGGGTTCATTATTCTCTTGTTGCCTTGTGGGACTCAGATAATTGACGAGGGGAAGAGCTTCTTCGCCAGGAGGCGATGGGGCAAGTGGATGACCACTAGTTTCACTGTTGAGTATACTGTTTGGGTGAAGATGAGAACAAGGGTTTGGGTGATTTGGTGGAGTGGGAGCAGTAGCGTAGTGGGGATGGAGAGGCATGAAGTTGAAGCAGCCAGTGAAAAGATTGGAGTAAGGGTCTGTCATGGTTGGAGTTGAAAGATTGGGAATTTTGAAAAGACTCTAAAGTGGTTTGTTCGTACTTTAGCAACTAGAATGATAAGACACCCACACACCCACACACAATATTTATATCATCTATATGTCGATGCATACATACACGCATACATTGATACACACGTACGCATGCATGAGTGCGTGCACCTCATAGAGTTAAGAGAAAGAAAGGGGTGGATGCAAAGGAAATATTCTGTTATTTTTAACCCCCCCCCCCCCCCCCCCCCATCTTCTGTCTTCAACCAATAAGTTATGATTTGAGGCTAGCTAGCTAAGAGACCATTCTAAGTGGTGTGGAGGATCAGTCTCTGTCACAATTTTTACCTTAATAAAACTTTTGCGCTCAATGAGTGTCACAAATAATTTTAAAATTTTGGAGAATTTTATAAAAGAATTTATTAATTCAAAATGATAACAACTGTAATTGCTTGATTGGTTTAAATAATTGTTTAAGGAAAAATTAATTAGAATTTTATAAGTTAAAAAATAATTATGTTAAAATAAATAATATAAAAATATTCAATATGAATATAATTAGATTTGTAAAGACTGATAAATATTTTAATAAAATATTAAAATTATATATTAGAATAAAATAAAAAATAATTTTTGAAGTTTAAATCTTTTATGTTATAGTGGGTTCATATGTTTGAATGGAAACAAAATTATCAAAAGTTTTGAAAAATCTCTTTAGGTGGAATTTGGAAAAGGAAATTAAGCTCTTGAAATTCCTTACAAATTTCGAAATTCTTCAATAGTTTTACTTAAACAAAAAAAATTATTTTTAGAATTTTAAAAATTTTGATACAAAATAAAGTTTCTTTCTAAGTCTCTCATCCAAATACACCCAAAAGTTTACTCCCAAAGCTTGAATTTATCTTAAATTATTTTTAGTATACTTAAAAATTTGAATAAAAACTTATAAATTAATAAAAATTAAATATTTTATTTTGAAAATATGAATAAATATAAACGAATTTGAACTTACCAATTGTAAATATAAATAAATATTATCAAAAAATTTAAAATTATTTCAAATTTAATAACCATATAATATTGGTGTCGGCACCGTTGTGTTTCTAAAGCATTTTGCAGCCATAAATAATAGGTTTAATGTGTAATTTAATATTTATGTTTAATAGTTTTTTTAATGTAGTATTGGTTTAATTTTTTTAGTTCAATGTGGTACTTGTATTTAATAAATATTATACATTTTAGCTTAAAGATAACAATGTTATTTTTTTATTGTTTAATTTAAATTTTAGAGTTGATTTGATAAAAATTCATAATTAATTAATAATATTAGTAATTAATTTTTATTAGATCAACTCTAAAACTCAAATTAAATAACATCCTTTAGACTGTATTTAACAAATTAAAAGCAAAATTACAGAACCTAACAAGTGCTTCTAGTGGAAAAGAAAATGTTGTTCATCCTAGAGGTTTCGGGTTCGAGCACCTGTGTGTGCAAGGTGTGTGTGCCTTGTCAAAGGATCAAGAAAGTATGAACAGATACTATCATGTAGTCACACTAGTATATTCAAATAAAAAATAAAATTATAAAAAATTCAAACCTAATAATAATACCAATTAATTTTGATCAAATCAATTTTAAAAATCGAATTAAACATTAAAAAAGTAACACCAATATTTTTGGGTACCAAAATGTATAAATTTTATCAAATACAAATAACATATTAGAAAAAAAAAATCAAACTCAAATATCAAATAATATATTAAGCCTAAGCAAATACTAAACAAATAAATTTTAAAATAAAAAGTTCTTATGAATTCAAACACATATTTTGCTTTTAAAATGTACTTTTGAAGTCAAACCACATTTTTAATCATCATCTATTATTCAAAGTATTTTATGTAAAATTTATTATACAATTATTTTTCTATTAAATTTTATTTCAAATATAACATTATAATTTGATTTTGTAATGATTATATTTTAATATCTAAAATATAGTTTATATATTTAAATTAAATTTTACAAAAAATTTATATTAATTACTTAAAATGTATTTAAAATTTATATTTTATATATTAATATTGAGTTATAAAAAATTAATTACTTATATTTTTATTGAAATGCATAATATTAAATGAACTCACTATATGTTAAATAATTCTTTTCTTATTCTCTTCCAGTCCCTTCACTTTTATGTTGCATTTTTAAATTCTGATGAAGTTTTTTCACCGGATTTCAATTGCCAACAATCGCCTTATAACCTACTGTCGATCCTCTTTTCCTTCCCATTCCTTTCGCCCTTCTACTTCTCATTCTTTCCTTTTCTTCCTTCTTCCCTTCCATACTTTTTTCGTTTCATTGCCTTTTCTCCATGATTTGTCCTTCTTATTTTCTTCAGTTGGCAGTTAGGTTGTCGACAGTTCTCTGGTGGCAACCCCCATCAACAATAGACCCTTCTATTTTTGCCCCCTCACTTCCTCCTCTCTCTCTCTCTCTCTCTCTCTCTCTTTTGCTTCTTTTTTTCTTTGACCTATCGACCTTTCGGTTTCATTAGATTCATTCCAAACCTTTGGTCGCGCCCTTGGCTCCCCCCACTATCGTAATGGGTTGACTTCCTTAATGCAAATAGTGTCTCAATAATTATTTTGATAATAGCGTTGTGTGAAGGATTTGGTTCCCATTTGGGAGTTTTTGGGCATATCAGGATTGCCTAATTTGCTTAAGCTCTTTGCATCTAGTTTTTCAAGTTAGTAAGAGGCATGTCCATTGCAGTAAAGGCGATAACATAACAAGGCTCCATGCATCATAGTGGCTTCTCTACCATGATGGTTGAACACCAACATACTGCCAAGGGTTTTCGCCCTTACTTCATCTTGATAGGCAATGACAACTTGATTTAAGCAATGTAACACCCCATACTCAACCCGATTACCAAGTCCGGGTATCAAATGCCACAATTACCCATTATTACTAAATAAGTACAAGATCGATTAATCGTATTCCAAACAAATTATGTCTATAATCTATTTCATGTGTAATGATTATAACTTCTCATTTAACAATTAATTAATTTCTGTTTCCTACATGTACTAAGCTCGTGTTGCCTTTTCAGGTTAATAGACTCAACAGTTACCACAACTTAATGAGACTTATGACTTTGCTACGACTACAGTCAACTAATCCCTTAGGCGTGACCTTAAGGGTTGCCCCTCTATACACATGAAACAGTTACCCTCATTCACCTAGGCCAAACTACATCTGGCTTTATCCCCCATTATGATCCTTGAGTCAACCATTGACCCTACAACCATACATTTTAAACGTAAGTTCATATTAACTTAGTGAGATCCTATTTAGTAAAGTCATACAATTTTTTCCAATTCCAGGAGATAAGAAATGAAATGCAAGATTTAACACTCCTTGTATTTCATCGAAAGCCACATGGGTTCCTTGGCTTAGCCAGCGCTTAGTGTTTATTGTTCTATAATTTCAGCTTATCAGATGATTCATCCAAATTTGGCAGATTCTTACTGTGGTACGTGCTTATGTCTTTCTAAGGGTCAACAGACTTGTTTCACCCCTACGACCCTCACCAGTGGATCCCCTCAAAAGATCCGCCGCTTTTTTAATAGACTTATCATACTGTTTGCCTCTTACTTTTTTCCCTTGATGAATCCCTTTTTTATTCGGATATCCACGCCCCCTAGCATTCATCACTTATGCAAATCCTACAATTTATCGTGTCATTCATGTTGTTCTTTTGATCATAGTCTATGTCGTACCTTCTTTGTGGCGAACTTCTCCTTTTAGGTCTCACATTTTACATTCTCAGTGGATATTCTCGCATTCATCGTTCCGAAGGGCCTTTTATAACACCATATCATCATGGTTTAACTCCGCATATATCTCGTGTTTAATGTCCTGGCGAACTATTCGCACTTCCATACCAACGGATCCTTTGGGTTACCTTAATTGAGCTAAGGTCTTACACCCTTCTCCCCATGTGTTCCTTTGGTCCTGGTGAACCTCCTCGTGTTTATTGTTCTGGTGGACTATCCATCATGTATTCATAGTCCCAACAAACTACCTCTATGGATGCCATGAAACCTCTCTCCCATGGTCTTCCACTGATCCATCATTCTAGCATACTATCTTATGACGTCATGGAGTCTTTCATCTATGGTCTTACTCATCATACTTGGTTGCCATAACATCTTTCATTTATGGTCTTACACCATATACCATCGTCACGGTGTCTCCTCAATGGACCAGTCGGTACCCCCATCGTAATAAATACCATTCCACTATTTCATTTCTCGAATCCTCCTCCCATTACCTCTTTACATCACCTAAGATTGATGCTCGAACACTACAATATTTCTTTCGTAGGGTTTGGAGTTTCGCTCGAGGATATAACTAAGGTTCTCTCCCCATTTCCCTTCCTATCTTCATCTAAACCCATGAGGTTTTTCCCACAGTTATCATGCAAGCATGGACACAATGTCATTCAACACAATGGCGTAAGGAACCATATACCCCTAAAACATACCATGATCATTTCATGCTTATTGACATGCAGTGACAAAAACTCATTTCATCATGCATACATGCCATACTGACCTAGTAGGGTTCATACCAACCATATTGTAGTATAAAATCTCACTTGGCTTCCTTATTATTAGTAACTTAGCTTGTTGATCTCGCTCGAGTTTCCCTCGCCTTGGTTGTAGTTCATTCCTTTACTGCCAAAATTGGCTCCTTATGATGGCAACAACATGCAAAGCCTCCTACAGCTACCTCATCATCTTCTTCAGACTGTCTGAAGAAGATGATACTTGGTTTAGAGAAGGAGAAAATGGTTAACAAAATTATGAAGAATTTTGTTTCCAACTCATCCTATTCATACCCCCTTAGCACGATCTCCACATACCGTTACTACCACTCAATCCTAATTATTGTGTCTTCCACTATGGAACCAGCCAATTTTAATCTAACTAAACTGGTATTGAGATTCGACTCTTCCTCAACCAGGCACTCAAGTTTTTAAGTGCCTGATTAGTTCTCGTGAATTTCTACTCCTATTCAATTGGATCCCTGACTCTTCCTTAAGTTCAAGTGTTTGGGATATCCAAGTGTGACAACTAGAGTTTGCTCCTTTCTCGGAATTTGGTTTCAAGCCATTTGGCTCTTGTCTTTATTGTGTTTGTATGGCTTGTTTCAAACTTATTGTATTTTTGCGCAGCTTGTGTCTTATTGATTATACATTCGTATAGGACTTGGTCTCGAATTGATTGTAATCCTTTGTTATGAAGGGATAATATTAATGAGTTTTAATAAATATTTTTACTTTAAAAATTTATATCTAAAATGAATATTTTATTTTCTTAAAAATGTTTTTTAATAGCAATACTAAAGATGTGTTTGGACACCATTGAATAACTAGATGAAAGTGTATTTAGGATAGTAATTACACTCTTTTGTAATTACAATAATTTATAATTTTCTGTATGTGTTTGATGGCAGGATGTAATCACATTGTAATTGCTTAAGTGCATCTAATAGTAAAAATTGTAATTACACATTTATATAATTTAAATTTAAAAATATTAACTACCATAAAAAATTATTAATAATATTTGAAAAAAATTAAACAAGTAATAAAATTAAATCAAATCATTGTATGTAATATGTAAGTCCAAGAAAACAATCGACAATATGATTATAGATAAAAAGAAAAATAAAAATAAAAATAAACGTCATATGTAATTTTATCTAATTTTTCTAATAATATTTCTTATTTGTTGTGTTATATTTAACTTCAGCATTTAACATATACTCATTAATATATTAAAAAAATATACTCATTAATAAAAATAAATTTTTTTAAATAATTTAATTACTATTTCGATAATTTAACGTAAACTTTTAAAAATAAATTATTAAAATATAAATTAATAAATTCGCGATAGTTTAAAGAAAAACAGTTGCAAGCTCTGGGGTGTTGTTAAATTTCAGGTTGAGCGAATAGATTACACAAAAAGGGTAAAGTCAGAGGAGGAGAGATAAGCCTAAAACCATGATTGCGACTCACTGTTCATATTCGTATTTGACGTCATAAATGAATTAGAGTGTGAAAAAGAGAAGTTGATTTGTGGATGAAAGTGATGTGGCAACATGGTTATCCTTGGTTGGATGGGTTTGGCATTGCCATGCCCACTCCCCGTCGTCAGGTTCAAGCTCAACTCCTGCATTACCTAGCTTGTAAGTTGTTAGGGAACATCAATTTAATCCCCCCTACCTCTTTGTTATTTTAACATTCATTAATATCCTACCTTAGCTATACATAAAATTTGAGGAAAAAAAATGAAGTACTTCATACGTAGATTATTGCAATATATCGTTATAACAGAAAAAATACGAGTAATTTATATATGTAACTTACATTCTTCTTTCCTTAATTTTATTTTGGTACTATATAATTAGAGTGTTAGTATTTACATACACATAATAGGGACAAACCTAAATCACAGTCTACATAAAAGTTTATCACTTACTCTATTGGAGATTTGAATCCGAGTGAATGTTCTTTAATCATCAAACTAATCATGAGAGTTTTTTTTTTTCTTAATTATAATAATAAAGTAATTTTATTAACAATTTGTTTTAGCATAAATACATTAATTGAGTTCATATTTGATTTATATAATATGATTTTTGAACTTTAGCATTTAAGTTGTCCTAGAATTTTAACATGGAAACACATTCAAAATTTTATTATATAACTCAATAAAAGTAGAGTTTGTTTGGTGAATAACCAAATGACAACATATCATTTAAAATATTTTAGATGAAGCATTATTATTTAATTTATTGACAATAAAATAAGATTAATATATAATATTGACATCAACATTAAATTCACCGAAATGCCCATCAAAGATCTTCATGATTCATGAGTGTTATTGTCAATTAAGAAAAGAAACAAAGAGTGACTTGTCTTAAGTTTTTGGTTGAAGAGAGAGGAGGGTTGGGGGGGGGGGGGGGGCTGGCCTCTCCACCCGTCCCTGCATATCACATCACTGATTTGTCTCTTTGCATTTTCTTCGTCGTCCTTCCTTCGCCAATAGGGGATCAATTGAGGCTTGATGTTAAGCAATGAAAATGGACTGAAAGAGTACCCCTAACCACATCTGCACATTGCTCCAACCGTCCAATGTCCTCCATTTCTAATTTACTAACCCCACCATCTCTTTCTTTTTCGGCCCTATAATTTTTGTCTTCTTACTCGAAATCAAGGGAGAATGCTAGCCTTCTAAGATGGCAAAATATAAGTCGACTAATGAATTTCGAATTGATTTTTCCTTAAATTATAGTAAAAGGTAAAACGTAATGAATTTTTTCTAGTTTTAAAAGTGGATATGGACTAATTATGATATTTACCTGTCTTGACTTTAATATCTTTGAAATTATTATTTTACGTTTATATATTTAACTTTTAAAATGATAAAAATGCAATAATATGGTATCTAATAAATCCAAAATATTTGAATCCCATGTAATAGTTTAATGATCAAAGATGTTCATCGCCTTAAGTATGATGTAGATTTGAGTTGCCTTAGTCATGTTTATTGTTTAAGTTTTGCCTTGTTATTGTAAGTCATCCAAAAACAAAAATGAATCCAAAATATTTGAGATATTTATAGATTATTTTGTCATGTTTTGAGTATCTTTATGTCAGTTTTACATTACATGTGTAGGATTCGTGGCTGTCTCTTTTAATAATATCATTTTCAATGTTCAAACTTATATTATTTCTTTAAAAGTACAATATACCTTAACATTTCACTCCGCAAATTATTCATTTTCATATTTATAAGTCAAAATAAATTATTAGAAATAGCTAATATATTTGAAATGGGTGGAGTATGGTGAAATTATTCTACATCTATATAGAAATAATAACTTTTAAATATTAACATCACAAAACGAGGCAAGAGACAACAGAATTATTTACTCCGTCCCGTTGCAGGGCCTAGTAGAAAAGTTTAGTCCAATAATTTTAACCCCTCCATCGGGAACTTAAAACCCCACGAGTTAGAAGTATTACGAATTCCCTACATGGAAAGAAACCTAAAGAATTACAAAGTAAGGGCAGGTAGCTAAAATGAAAATGCCCAAGTAGCAACTTCAATGGTTAAGTAATGGATAAAAGGGGATGATAAGAAAATAACCTAGGCAAAAGACTCCAACAATGGGACAGTGACGGCAGTCCTCAACTAAGCAGACAGCAACCATCTTCAAGGGGGTTACCACTTAATCTGCGGAAGGGATAATGTGGCATAAATCAGACCTCTCAATGCGGACCAATGCAAAAGATGAAAGAGACACCTAGCTAGCTTCTACCACCTTCAAAGCTATTATTAATTATTATTGTTATTATAGCACTTTGTCATCAACCTCAAGTTTGAAAGCCCTTGCTCAAGAACTTTCAAGTAAAAAAGAAGTAAATAATGCAAGGCACAAAGTAGATAAGCTACATCGAGAAAAGATCCAATATGTGAATAATTAGCAGGAAAAAAGGTGTTTGCCCCTTGCGCTGGCCACATCCAGCTCTTGACTGTCAAAAGAAAGTCCTCTACCTAATCACACACCATCTTTAAGTGCTTGAAAGTAAAGTGAACGAACTCCTGCCAAGTTAAAAAGTAAAACAAAAGCCGTATCCCATGACTAGTCGAATTGGTTTCAGGGATTCTATTATTGTATAAAAATATCATTTTGGAGTTGAATAACAGTTGATGGAACTGCAATAAAAAGAACCTTATTTTTTACGATTTAAGATGAAGCAGATATTATTGAAAGAAAGAAAAAAGTAAAAGGAGGAGATAGATGGACATGAAAGAACAGGAGGATCCCGGGAATCAAGGACCCAACACTTGAGAACATGAAGCACGTGATGTGAGGGATAATTAATCAAGACTTGTTGGTACGTGAAGGCTTTTTGGTTTTATTTTATTTATTGGGGGGGTAAAGATCTTTAATCAAAATCGAGTAACAGGGCAGGGGGAGAAACTTGTGTGGCCTAGCATTGTTTTGACGGTGGTGGGGTGGGCCGTAAGTGAACGGAGGGAGAACCCGTCCGCATTTATACAATTGTGTTGTGTTAAAAGCTTAGAGCCCTCCCTAGGAAGGGTCTTTTTAATCATGTGATTCAATGCTTTCTCATCTCTTGCTTCAAAATTTAATAGTTGTTCAATATCACCCTTTAATTATATTGTTTGTGGTTCAATTCTAATTTATGGGAATAAAGCGCATTTTATAATCAACTGTTTACTTTTTTGTAGAACATCTATGACATAGTCACGATTGTCAATGATGAATATTATGGTCGTGACAAAAAAAATTATCATCTCCCCAACAAAAATAAAACTAAAGTTTATTCAAAAAGATAATAATAAGCTTCTAAACCTTATAATTAAATCTTCAAAATATCAATATTTTATCAGTTAAGTTTTCAAGAGGAATACTACTCCAATTTTGATTCTTGGCTCTACCATTTGAGCGTAGAGAAGTCCTATTTGTTCAAGACCTTAACCATGTAGAGTAGAGGCCTAATGTTTCTGGATTAGAGTCCCCTCACTCCATCAACTCTGCTTTGGGAGATAGCCTTATTCCCACTTTATTTGCCAGAGTCCACTATCTATGCCAACCCACCGTATTGGTGTGTTCTATCGTTCAATTAATAATTTTAGTCTCATATTTTTATTTTATTATATGTGTTACAATTATTTTTATATTTTTAAAGATAATGTGATGCTTGGTACTTATATTTTCATAAAATATTTAATATGACATTTGAACTATCAATTTGTGTATTATTATAATATTTAAAATTAATATCAAGTTCGGCCCTGAGATTGTCTAAAGATGCGGTCATCAAGAAGTCAAAATTATTTCTTTAACTTTTCAAGGTTAAAAATTTTTTATCAACTTTTAAGCAGCTCCAACAATTTTTTTTTAACTTTTAAGGGTCAAAATTTTTTTACAATTATTAAGGGATCTAAAAAAAATTTTCTCCAATTTTTAAAGAATATAAAACTCCATTTTATTATTTTATCTAGGGCCCTAAAAACATCAATAACAGGGCTGATTAATATAGTTAGTGAATGCTAAAATAGTGGATAACAATTCGACATGTGAATTTTTTTCTAAATCAATTCTACATGAATAATATAATTTTATATGAAAAACTAAATAAAATTAAAAAATATAACACCACATTTGGTTCGCTGTAATGGAATAGAACTGTAAAGGAATAGGGCTGTAATCAGTAATTCAGTTGTTTGGTTGAATGGAATGAAATAAAACTGTAATAGTATTCTTGTGTTTGGTTGAATGGAATGATATTGTAATAGCATAAAAAAATGCTTAAATAACTAAAGTACTTTTAACAAAAAAAATTTAGATAGATGATTATTGTTATTAAATTTTAATAAGATTATTATTAAATATAATTTAATAAAAATAATAAATAATTTAATTATATTTTTACATAATTATTATTAAATATAACTTAATAAAATAATATATAATTTAATAAAATATAATTATATTTTTAATACCCACGCCAACTCCCTCTCAAAATCCCAAAATGCACTAACCATCGTCAATTTCTTCCCCATTTTCAATTATTTTTTCCCTTTCACCCAAATTTTTCCATCAACAGTTTTTTTTAAAATTGTTTAATTTCAACTTTTTTACTTTATCTAAAATGATAAAATATTTATGCTTCCATTCTTATCTACTTGTAATACTTAGAAATTTTGGATCTCAAAATTCCCAAAAAGCAACCAGCCTCTTTTCTGCCTTAAAGACCAAATAGTAACAAAGATGAAGAAACATGCAAGATACTTACTTAAAAATTTAAGCAGATTTGGTTCTTTTAGGTGCAGATGGGTTTGGTCTTTAAGTAGATGGGTTGTTATTCTTTTCTTTGTATTTTATTTGAGTATTTGAGATTGAGATGATTGAGTCTTTTTTTTAAAGATAAATGTTATAAAATTTGTTATTTTTTCTGTCATGGTTTACTTGCTGCAATATTCAAATTAAAGTGTTGTTGTGTTAGATGATCGTTTGGGATATGTTAATCTATTCTCTTTGTTTAATTTTGGAGTTTTATACGATTTTTTGCATGGATAAATTGGCTTAAAAAAAGGAAATATTTTCCGAGAATCGCCGAATAACTCATTCAAAAGTGAGTGCGTTGAATGGTGATTACTGCACTTTGCCGCTTAATCCCAGAATGATCATTCGGTTAAATGGTGATTCAACCAACCAAACGCCTATTTCACTGTGACGAGGTAAATACACCCTAAATATCTTAGCCATTCAAGTGAACCAAACATGCTGTAAGTAACCATTAAAGTCAATACTAAAGTCATCAAGGTGGGAATATTTACATGGTAGTTATGAAAAAACAAATCCCAACATGAGCAGACCCAAATCTAATAAAATATGAATTATTATTTTTGGCACCCATATATTCCATACGAAAAAACAAATCGAACGAATGAAAGCGTATCAACTAAATCACAAGCCAAATCCAAATTAGGAAATTTTGACATATATAAATTTTGGGAAATTTTGGAATTTTAGGGTTTTAAAAAAATCGAAAATGTTTAAGTTAAGAATGGTAAAGCCCAAACTTATTCCTAAACTCCGCTCTTCAAATTTTCTCCAAGAAAAATTAGAGAAAATTTTAGGGTTTGTGGAACTATTGATCCTTGGAGGAGGATGGTTTAACAATCAAAACTTTTACTTTTAGAATGTGTTTAGTTTGATGTATCCTAAATTATAAGAATGCAAATATATAGGTGAAATATTATATTACCTTATTTACTTGGAATGTAAGAATCATATATTTTGTTGATAGAATATAAGATTATTTCAAAATAAATTTTATTAAATTGTTCTTATTACAGAATTTTTTTTATGAGTTATAAGTACATATTTTAGTTTTACATTTTTCATAAAATTATAATAACTTAAGAAATAGATTTTTTTTAATTATAATAATAGGGTTAAGCCCGAACAACAAGCATGATTAATGCGAGTTAAACTTAGACTAAAATTTATAATTATTTATTTTAAAATTTTTGAATTGCTTTTAATATGAAAAGAGAAATGGAATTAAAATTCATAATGTAAACCTCTAAATTTTATATTCTATTTTGGTTTGGGGATTTCCAACCAGTCTAAGAAGACTAAATTTTTTTAAAACAATCTTGGGTTTTTTTTAATTGTTAATTGTTAATGTTTGTGGCAATTTAGTTTTTGTCCAAACTTAATTTGTAAATTTTTATTTAAGATAAGAATACATGAAGGCTTTTATTTCCAAATAAATAAAACCATATAAAGAAAATAATTTCTCTCAATCTTTTACTAGGAATGTTTGATTCTAATCTCTATATAATAACCCCCATATGCCAAGCAATGATTCATTAACAAACTAGTAACTAATATTAGTCAAACATTTTTATAAAAAAAAAATTAAACAAATAAATTAAGTTCGTGATTTAATCTAATATCAAAATTCAAAATTTATAATAAAAAAATCTTCGATAAATGTAATAAGCCACAAAATAGTATAAAAAAAAGAAGGTAATTTTGTCTTAAATATCATATTCAGTTTGGAATCTAATAATTTAAGAAAGAGGTCGTAATAAGATTATACTCTATACTATGATATTTTGATACTATTTAAGAATGTAAGATTATAAGATGATCGAAATATTAAGAATCCAAACATCATAGTCTCATTTTAGAATGTAACATCACGTATTTAATTGGGGGAGAGGTTTTTGCTTTTACCAACAAAGCATCAAAGAGTGGAAACCTTGATGAAAAGAGCTTTTAAGACAACATCGAATACAGTTTTGATACAGAGGAAATCGTTGGTGTATGTTGAAAGATGTGCAGATACCGCTCATGCTGGCTCTTCTGCTCAAAAAAATACAAGGGTTTTTTGCTTTGAGAGAATTGTGTTTCCAGTAACGTAAATATATTTAATTGGGGAAGAGGTTTTTGCTTGCCAGCAACCGAAGGTGGCAGCGGTGTTCCTTTTTTGGGGCAACCAATGACATTTAAAGGGCTTAGCTACATACATACTGGATAAGAGAAGGAAAATGGTTTAGAAACAATGGTATTGGTAACATAATCTTGACAACCGATACAGTGGAGTGACAGCTAAAGAGCCTATTCTTCTAGTTCTACTTAAACAAGGGTCCTTAGGCTTTTAAAGCCATTTGCCGTTGAACTGCCAGTCGCCGCCCCCACTTATCACGCCTACTCCGGCGAGTTTGCCACAATGATCTTTACGCTCGTTTGTTTTGTTGAGCCGTAGTCTATGATGACTCGCATTTTATTGATATTTGATGAAATTTGCTTGTCAGTATGATACCAATGTGAGTCCTCCTTTGCTCCTTCCTTAGTAGTGGTGGAGGCTTAATTCAAGTGTTGTGTTCTCCTGTGCTACCCAACATGGGCTTTATGTTTACTAGTTTTTGGGGGCCTTTGTTTTGTCTTGATTAGAGCTTTAGGCCTCTCGTTACTTGTATGGAGCTTGTTTGGGGCCTAGGTTCTCATTCACTTGTATTGAGCTTTCACTCTTTTGCTTGAATGCAAGTCTTCTATTGTTTAAAAATAAAAAACTTAAACACCCAACCTAACCAACTGACTGGAGAATAAATCAAATAGCACAATAGACAATCGACAATGCCTAGCAGCCCTATCATAATATAGCTTAATCAATCAAAGTTGCCGAGTACACAAACTAATCAGTAAACAGACCAGCACATCAAGAACAGTCTGCTAACTAATAAGCATGAACCAGACAGCCCAAAAATCAGGCATAAAAACATCTGTCCGTAGCATGACTTTTATAGTATTGGTGGCTAATTTGATCGTAACGTCTGGTCGGATTGGGCAGGTTACGCTTTTTTTTTTCCCTTCAATCCTTGTCTGCTCATCCCTAATCTCTTTCTTGAATTTCATAGCAAGCGTATAGTGTTGTCGATGTGCCCCTCCCAAATTATGAATTCGTGTATTGCTTTCTTAATGATGTATGAAGAAGCATAAGTTATATGGGTATGGAATAAGATTAAAATATAATTTAGCCTAAATTCCCAGGTACTGCTAGTTGACTTCATGTTGAGACCATCTTGAAATTTGCAGGGTGGAAATCTATTTACTGAGATTGTATATAAATCAAACTGCTAGGCTTCTTATACTGGTCTTAACACTTATGTCATCATGTCATGTAAAACTGTAATATCACTTTCTTTTTATATACTTTTTTTAATTTCAAGATAAATAGACAAAATAAAATTTTAAAGACAGAAAATTACCAAAAATTATATAAAAAATCTTATTGATCTTACTAAAAACTTTAAAATATATTACAAATTCTATTTTTTTTAAATCTCATAAATTGCATTTATTATAGCTTGAATATGAGATCGTTGTCCCTTGAAAACATATCATCTATTATAATTATTTTATAATTCAATCCATTTAAATTTATAATTGAACCCAACAAATGGTTTCAGCGGAAAAGAAGATGTTGTTCATTTTAAGGATCTCGAGTTCGAGTGCCTGTGTGTGTAAGGTGTATATGACTTGTTAAAAGATTAAGAAAGTATGAACAACAAAACTTTAAGAACGGAAAAATAGTATAATTTAGGGATTAAAATATACATTAAGCCATAATATAAATAGATATGAATTTTATTATTTATTTTTGAAGCAAGCATGATGACATTAGTGAGGAAAATAGACATGAGTTATAGAAGAGTGATATAATTTGCATGAGTGGATAGTAAGAAGAAAAAGGAAAAAGACAGGATGATGGTAAAGGGAAGTTATTCTGGGGGGGTTCACATTGTTGTGGGAGGTTATGTTGTTTGGCCGCCTCTTTGAATTATTACCAAAATTGCAACTTGGAATCTCACCTTTTTCTTCATTATGTTTTTGGGAGTTGTGAATTCATACAATACAATTGAATCCAAAAAAGTTACTTTATTAATTAACTTTAATTTATGTTCCTAACTTTAACTTATTCATAGTTTTAAATTCAACAAAAAATTAAATTATTAAAGATTTTTGCAATTTTTTAAATAATATATTTAGATCTAAGCAAGTATAATATGAAATGAGATTTTTTTGAATATATTGGTGTGATTATATAATAGTATGTATTTATATTTTTCTTAACTTTTTAACAAAGTACACACACCTTGCACACATAGATGCTCGAACCCGAGACTTTTAAGATGAACAACATCCTCTTTTTCACTGGAACCACTTATTGAGCTCAATATGGAATGAGATTTAAAGAAATATATGTATAATTAAAATCCAAAGCACCACAATCCAGGTACCCACTGGTTCACATCATTTACTAGTAATAATATTGTACTTTAAAAATGCAAAAAAAGGTAATAATTGATCATTTATTGGGTTTTCTATAAATAATATATCCTTGAAATAGTAGAGAGCAAAATCCAATAATGTTAATTGGCAGGCTGGAGGATATTGGACAACAACTTTGAGATAAATAAACATGGTCCATAGGCGTACTACTATTTCTCAATACTAAAGGCAAATTTAAATAAATCAATAAAATTAAATAATATAATACCATTATAACATAAAATAAAAAATAAATTAAACATTCCACATCTAACCTCTAATCCAAAACTGAATAAATTAATGAAGTCCCACCAATTATTACTTATCCCTTAAGCAAAGTGAAAAGACAGATCACATTTTGTACCAATAACATTAAATGTAGTCTCTATCCTCTGCACGTAATTCACCTTTTTTACGTGACATACAGACAGCTCAACTCAACCCCTCCCACTGGCCAATAAGGCTGAGACCTGGCTCTCTCTGTGGCAAATCCCACAAAGTCCTCCTCCTATCCTATCTCCCCACCTAGCTACTCTTCCTTCACACTATCCCTTTTTTTTTTTTTTTTTGGCTTTTAATTTTCTCAACCAATTTCTTGAAAACAAAGTATCTTTTTTTTTTCTTTGATAATCGAAAATTTAATGGTTAAAAATAAGAACAGAAAAATTAAGTATGATATTTGAGTTATGAAATATGAAATATAATTAAAAAAATTGTTAAATTTAAAATTGAACTTAAGAAATATTTTTATTTCACACTGTTTTTATTGTTTTATAAGCATTACACATTATTTTAAATTAAATGTTAAATTTAAAGTGTTTAAGAGACTGTATAATCTTAAAAATAAAATAAATAAATTATGTTACGAATAATTTATTGTCGAATGAATGTCTTTTAATATCAAAATAAATTTTATTTATTTTAAAATTTTAATAATCATTAGAAGGTGAATTTTATTCCATTTATATATTTTATATCTATTAATAAATAAAATAGATTCTATTATGTCAATTATTATTTTTGTCAAAATTTTCATCCTTTTTCTTAAATTTCTTAAAGAAAATCTCAAAACCAATGCCCCCTTTTGTTTTTTCTAAGACTCGTAACCGCTCAACTGCACTAACCTTTTACATCATGTGCATAAACAATCAATAAAACCAATTAGTTGTATTTAAGAAAAAGTAACCCATGTGGCAATTGAATCCATGTCCTACATCTACTCTCTCTTTCCTTAACCACAAACCTAATTTGATTTTTTTTTTCTACATCTTTTATGGGATTAAAATTCTGTTTAATATTTCTTCTAACAAAAAATATTTCTAAATAAATTACTTTTTAGAGAAAAAACTTCTTTTAAATAAAAAAATTAACCCAAAGCACCTTTTTCAGAATCTAAAAATTTTAATTTCTCCCCGAAACTGTTTTTTCCTCAAAAATATTTCTGAGAAAGCATTCTTAAACTAGGCAGATGAAAAATACAAAACCAACACCTACAGGTTGGCTCAAAACTATGCCTCCAAGAGGGAGGTACTAACTTCAACCATTTCTGTCTCCCAATACATTATTGTCTAGACGCACAAAAAAATATGCAACATAATCAACGCCCAAGAGAAAAAAGAAGCAGGAAGACTACCACTAGAACAACAATTTGAACTTGTACCTTTTGATATTTATTTATTCCAGCCTAAACACAATTTGTCAGGATTTGCACGAAATTTTTATTCAATATTTTTTTATTTATGTTTAATTATGATTGACTTAATTAACTTATTTTAAGCTTATTTTTTATATTAATTATGATGATTTGATGATCAATAATGTTTATCGTTTTAAGTGTAATTTAGATTAAAATCACGTTAATTTTATTTATTGTTAATGTGATTTAAAAAATCATTTGTCACGCACAAATATTTTGCTCAACTCTATCAATATTTCTTTAAACAATACGTCTTGCAATCAAAATCTTTAATGGCACAAAATTAATTTAAAACTTTAGAAGAGTTAATATATCAATATTTTAAGGAACAAAGTTTGTGATAATTAATATATTATGTTCTAATCAATCTTGATACTGAAACAAACAAATATTAATACAATATTTGGTAATACAGAATTAGTTTAAAGCTTTCGAAGAGCTAATATAATAATATCTGAAATGATAAAATTTGTGATGCTTAATGCATTAATTTTAAAAGATATTCAAAGTAATAAATCTTGTATTGAAATTGTAAATAAGTAAAAGATTATATTTAGTATCTATTTATTTTGACACAGGAATAATAAGCATAAAGAAGATTTGAGTTATTGAATTATATTTATCACTTTTGGTATTAAATTGAATATTGACTTTCATCTATCAAGCAGGGGCAAAATCAAAAAAAAAAATTAAAGGAAGTCGAAATTAAATTGTAATTTTTACGATAGTAAAAGTGTAATTTTTAAATAATTAAATTAAAATTTTATTATTTTTAGAGGGACCAAAGTATAATTTTAACTTTACTAATTTAAAATTTTAAAAAAATTTAAGGGCTTAAATGAAAATTTTTTCATTTTAAGGAGAGTCAAAACCCCTGCCAGCTTCTCTGATTTCGTCCCTACTATGAAGGGCTGAAAGTTGAACATAGGACTATGAAATATCTACTTAAATTGTGGAATAATTTTAAGAGAAGGAAATGACCATTGGAATATGATAATTTTATTTAAAGTTTGTTATAATTGGATGCACTTGAAATTGTAAAATCTAAAAATTGTGAGTGAGTATAACTCTGCTGTATTTAGGATAAATTCTCAAATTAACATTATATGGGAAGAACATTACTAATAAGAACTTGTTAGAAAATTTCAACCCTTCATGCTTTAAATGTGATTCTACAGGAGTAATATCGTGAAAAAACATTGTTTTTACAAGTCCAATTTCGTCCAGACCTCGAAATCCAATTCTATTTTTCTTATTGTTTTTATTTATTTATTTATTATTTTTATGAATATAAATAAATAACAAACTCAAATAATAAACCCAAAATCAAAGTCCTCAAATCCTTAAAAATCAATCTTCAAAGTCCTCTCAAATCTCATTCAAATCCCTCTACTTTTGGTGCCTTTATGGATTTGCCTCAAACTAGTTTCAAGCAAACTTTGAACTAGTTAAAGTGCTCAAAGGGTGGTCGACCATAAGATTGAGTGGCTGAAATTTATTTTCTAAAAATAACCTCCAACTTCCACCTATAAATACCCTCTAAGCTACTCATTCTAATCACGAATTCACCAACACATTCTCTTATTTATCTCATTTTCTCTTTAGCTTTTCTCTTCTATTTCCCTTCCATTCCTTTGTCGATTTTCCCCTATTGGGAAAGAGTGGTCTTCAGCCTTGGAAATAGTTTCATTGGGTGTTCATCAAAGACCTCGATCTGAGAAGAATCGAGCAAGAAAGACGAAGAACGTGATAACAGTTCTTGAGAAATTGTACTATTAATTTCATTTATTAAATTTTTATTCTTTTATTTATATTTGTAAGTTATATGCATATTTTTGTTTGCATAACATGGTAATTCATTTATTTTAAAAAAATACATAAATTATTTTTAAAAATCAAGGCAATGTCCTTTGTCTCGAGAATTTAAAAATCATTGCCTTGATTTTTAAAAAATCATGCCCTAACTCACTGGGGGTCGGTTTTTTTGAATCGGGATAATTGAATATCTTTTTAAAAATTTAAATACGATATTTTTTTTGAAAAGTTCATTATGTTTTAATATTCGAATTGTTATATCCTAACTTACTAGATGTAATTTTTTCTCGATTAATTCGAAATAACGAGCTTTTTTCAGAAACAAAATTTATTTTCAAAATAAAATAAATATGACATTCATGCATTTAAGGATCACAATTTAAAATTTTCTCAAACTTTTAATTTTCAACAAATAATATTTTGAATAATCGATTAGGTACCAATTTTGATCGTGTAAGGGTGCTAATACTTCCTTATGCATAACTGACTTTCGAACTCGTTTTATGGTTTCAAAGACCAATATTATTTTAATGATTTAAAAAAAAACTCGAAAGGTGACTCAATTACACCTACTTTAAAAATTATTGGTGGCGACTCCATTTTCATTTTTCAAAATATAAATCGAAACTTTTTTTTTTTCAAAAAAATATTTCAACAGTTTACTTGTGGTTGAATAAAATAACGAGTTATTAAATAAGTAAAAAAAATCATAAAATCCATCTTACTGGATCTGTTCCATTCCTTAAAGTGAATATAGCAATATATAACAAATTTAAAGGGCATAATCGTGGACATGATAGATGAAACTATATTAATCGTCAATGGGGTAGTTAAAATAACTTTTTTCACCACCAAAAGTAAAAAATGAAGTAGACATAGAGACTAATAATAAAATTAGTGTTGGAATTCATACTTATAGTTTCATCTTATGTTCCAACTTTTAACTATTGTGCATTTATGGTATGCTTATAAACTTTGCTTAATTTTGTACATATATCTCTACAAATGAAATACTTATTTGTGTGGATTTTGTAAATTGATAAAATTTATTTGCAACAAATGCATGTAGTTTCGGTTTTGATTTTATTGTATTGAAACTCATGTTTTTATGTTTGGATGTTTCAAAGCTGACATTTATAATTACCTTTAAACTTATTAAATTTGTATTTTTTTCGATGCAATGCTAGTAGGGCGAATCTAGGGAACTGGTAGGGGTCTTGGTCTTCCCTTAAAATGAAAAATTTTACATTTAAGTTTTTTAAAATTTTTAAAATTTTAAATTAGTAAAGGTAAAATTGTATTTTGACCCTTTCTAAAAATGATAAAATTTTAATTTAATCTTTTAAAATTATATTTTTACTATAATAAAAATTACAATTTAATTTCGCCCCTAACAAAATTTTATGGCTTTGCTCCTGAATGCTAATATATTTGTTTGTATGGTTAATCACATGCGATGGTAAACTAGAAGTATACATTAGTATTGTTGAATCATGTGCATAGTAAATCAGAAGATTACTAGTCTAAATATATTAATTAGTTGACATGATCGATTGGACAATCCCGACCAATAACAATGTGATAAGATAAAAAATTATATAGATATTTATTAAAAAAATTGAAGATTTTTCATTTATTAAATGTTTCTTATTCTCGAAGAATATTTATTAAACTTTATTAGCAAAAGTTAATGTTAAATTTCTTATATTTCTGAGAAAAATATAGATTCGTTTATCAAACAAGAAAATATTTTGATATAATTTAAATAAACGCATTTATAAAATTATCGCATGTGAATTATTAACTCGAAATCTTTAATTTGAGAACTTGGTTGCTAATATTTAGATTTTTATGAAGGGTTTTGTTATTATTGAAGTGAAAAAATAAAACAAAAAAACAATAAAATAAGCAAAGGAGTGGGCAAGAAAAACTGCGAATGTGGATATCTCAGTTGGTCGGCCCTAATCATTATATTTTTGTTTACATGAGTTTGGAATTGATTTATTTAAAAAAGAAAATTTATTTTTATAAATAATTTGTTTTATTATTTAAAAATATTTGTACGCTTTTGTAGTTAAATTTAAATGAAAATTTATATTTTATAATTAAAATCTAAGGGATTAATCCAAGTTAGATAAAAAGTTATCAAATCAAATAGATAACCCTTCTTTGGATGGATTAACACTTTATCCCTACAAATAAAGGAAAATTTTCCACTATCACACGAGTTTAATTTAGACCCACATACGTCACATTAATGAACCAAAAAAGTTTATAAAAAATGAATAAAAAAATCACGTCATATTATTCATAAATCAGATCCGATGTGGCAGCATAATATCCAAAAAACATCCTAATCCTACATCCCGATCTCATCATTCATTGAATTAATTCCAAAAATATTCATATTTGTTTGTAGCACGCGCAGGATAAGAGAGTGGAGCAGTAGTATTGATCAGAATCTTTCCCTGTTATAGCATGTCGGATCTCTCACAAGTTACAACCCAATTAAACACCCCCTGCTACTTCAGTTTCTTTTTTACTACAAAACATGTTCTCACACGTTTTCACAGTCTCTCTCTCTCTCTCTTGCTTTGTATTTTGACTTTTCTAAGTGTTTCTCCTTCTGTTCTCTTCAGTTTCCTCGTTCTTTAACCTTTCTTCCGTTTCTAGACAGAGAAAGCAAATACCCCCATTGAGTTTTAGGAAAGAACGAAAAGAATATTAAAAATGAAAGAAGGGAAAGCTTTTTTGAAGTCTAAGATGAAATGGGTGGGGTTGGTTGGTTTAGTTTTATCAGTTTTTTCACTCTTTGTGCACTTCTTGCTAGCCAGATTCACTGAAGATGGCTTCTCCGAGTACCAGTCTTCCATAACCATCTTCTCCTGGAGACCGGTTTTTGAAGCTACGGACCTCTCGAGAACGGTACTATGCGATTCTTTTATATGCTTTTCCTGTTTCTAAATTTTATTCTTTTCTGTTGACGTGTTTTTACATTCAGGGTATTTGTCAGTTTGTTTGTTTTTTTGAAACATTTTGCTCTCGGTGACTTCACTTTTCTGTTCTTGGACATGTGGATTTGGGGTTTTAGTATTGTTTTTGGGAGTTTTGTATGGATCCATTTTGGTTAACTGAAAATGCCCAGATTAGTGTTTTTTTGTTTCTTTTCATTAAGGTGACCTGAAATTTGCACTTTGGATCCGATTTGATTTGGTTTTAAACTGTTTTGGTAAGTTTTTCTTTGTTAATTCTATTTAACACATATGGCTTCTTAGGGTTTCTTCTTCTATTGTTTTGGTGCAGAGCCCATTGTATAGAAGACTATGGGGTCCTGTTGGGCAATTGGAATCTTTGCACCCACATGCTAATCCTAAAGGATACTATGCAGGTTAGCTCTCATTTCCATTTCTGATTTTTGACAGTTATGTGTTTCACAATGATTTTAGTCATTTGTTTTAAAAAAAACATGACATTTCATGTTTTTCATTCCCAAATTCTAGATAATAGAGGTTCCGGTTAATTTGCTAGCATTGAATGATTAGGATTTAAGATCTGTTATTATCCTTATAAAAATTACTGTGACTGCTAACCATCATCTTGATACGATTCCAATGATAAATGCTATGTAGTTCCTTAACAGTACCTACAGAGTGGTTTTTCATGGCTTATAGTAGCATTGATTGTTTATGATTGACCGCTAGGATTTTTGGAGAGACTAAAATGAAAGCTGTGGGCATGCTCGCTCCATCGTATCACCTTGAATTTCCCCTTGTCTTTTAATTCTTATCCTCACATGAAAACTACGTTATGTATGCAACCTATAGAATGAGAGTGTTGAACTTTATGTTATTTTAAGAGTCATGTTGATGAATTTATTGGTGTATGTGTCTTTTTGAAAACACAGATTCTGATTTTTATCATGTCCTTCTATCTATTGCGAGTTGCAATTTAATCCACTTTTTGAAAACATAGAATTGTTATTTCCTACTAAGGTTGTACTATTATACATGTGCCTTCGACAGATCCTAGTGCTCAGTCAAATGGTTACATTTTTGTCAGAATACAAGGCGGTTTCCATGAGATTAGGAGCTCGGTAAGGGTGCTAGAGTGAAAATTCTTATTTATGGATTAAGTTATCTTATATATGTAGTTGGAATTGTAATGATTTTGTTTGAAACCTAGATATGTGATGTGGTTTTGGTTTCTCGGTTTCTGAATGCTACTTTAGTTGTTCCAGAGATCCAACAAACAACTAGCAAGAAGGGAATCAGGTAGCTTTTGTATAGTCAGTACTGCTTTCCATTCTTATTTGGAGTTGGATCATATGATAGTTTGATGTATCAGTAATTTGTCCTGTATCAACTTATATTTGTAATATGTTTGATGCAGCTCACAGTTCAAGAGTTTTGCCTACCTATATAATGAGGAAACATTCATGGCGGCTTTAGCAAAAGATATTAATATTGTGAAAACCCTTCCTAAAAGCCTTAAATCAGCGAGGAGAAATAAGGAAATCCCAGTGTTTAGAGCGCTGTATGCAGCTTCACCGTATTATTATTTGCACAATGTGCTCCCTATTTTGATCAAGCATTCTGTAGTTGAGCTAGTTGTTTCTGATGGTGGCTGCTTGCAGGTGATTGCAGATGCCAATTTTCTGTGGACCTTTGATTTGAACTTTAAACATCATTTTCTTTTTAACTTAGAATATCACCTTTTCAAAATTTACGTCAAATATCTCTGTTAAGCGCATTTTTCCTATTTCTAATGATGCTTATTTTTGTTAGGAACTAAATCTGTTCTTGGTTTCTTAATTTGCATGTATTCTAGATCAATTTGTATCCATGTTGTTCTTTCGTTAAAATTGATAAATATTAAGGGCATGCATTCTTGTGGTGAAGGGTTAATTGCACCTTGTTAATTTCTCATCTTTCAATTCTAATTGTTAAGCATTTGGTGGTTCTGTAATAGGCTTGGTTTAGGCTTTTTGTGTTTGACCCTTGGGCACTTGCATTCTTACCAATGCGTGACCTACATTTATGTCATGTGCTAAGTATATATCAGGACTACAATTCCCTTTCTAATGGCTGAAACAATTCAAAAGACTTGATTTAATCATCTTTCTAATGACTCGAACAATTTCAAAAGACTTGTACCAAGTCAGCTACACAATTTGTTATGTTGAGCATGGTACATCTTGCTTTTCATGTTAAATTCCTGAAACACCAAGTGCTCTGCTTAAACTGCATTTAGGTAACCATTTTAATGTTCATCCTTTTATGCGTCAGACTTTTTAAGGTCTCTTAACTGACATTTTGTGCTACTGATATCTTTAGATTAGTAGTTAAGACTAATGTGAATATTGCTGCAATTAAGTTAAAATGCCTTATTATTTACAAATTTTAATTTCTTCATGAATTTGTGATTGTTGTTAATATTTTCCATATCTGATTTAGGCAATTCTTCCACCGGATCTTGAAGAGTATCAAAGTCTTAGATGTAGGGTTGCTTTTCATGCCCTGAGGTTCCGACAGGATGTTCAGGACCTGGCAACTAATATATTGCATAGGTGAATAACTAACCATGATTGTATTATGTAATATTATTCCTTGTCTTCTTTTTTTTCCTAATATGTTGTTATCAATTAAGATTAAGGGCTCCTGGAAGACCATTTATTGCTTTTGATCCCGGGATGACAAGAGATGCTTTAGCCTATCACGGTTGTTCTGAACTCTTCCAGGTACCTGCTTTTAAACTCAGAAGGCACCATTGGTGCTTTTACTCACTGAACCTTTGTTTCAAATTTTGTCCATCATTTGACATGTTTATTCTCTTTTGGAGCTTACCCAAGGATGTGCATGCTGAGCTCATTCAGCACAGAAGAGCTTGGATGAGAAAACGTGGGATAATAAAGGGGCAGCTTTCTGTAAATTCTGCTAAGCAACGTCTCAAGGGTTCATGCCCATTGACACCAGAAGAGGTAGTCATTTTTTATTGATGAACTTCATTTGCTTATGAAGCTTCCGTTCTATGCTCATCTTATTGTTTGAAACCAAATATGTAAACACATCATAAAAAGTTAATTAATGCAGTCATTCCATTGGATAAGGAGAAACAATTTGAGAAAACTTGAGATGTTAAATGAAGTCACTTGTCTTTCTACAGGTTGGTATTCTTCTTCGGGCATATGGATACTCATGGGATACAATTATTTATGTGTCTGGAGGTGAAGTTTTTGGAGGCCAAAGGACATTGATCCCACTTCACGGATTGTTTGAAAATGTTGTTGATAGGACTTCCCTCAGCACAAGCTGGGAGCTGAGTAGAATTTATGGTCGTGAGGCTAACCTCGACGAAAGTTATCCAAGGGCTCCTCCATCTGCTCAGGTTGAAACAAAGCTTGATGCTTGGAAAAACTCTGGTCCTCGTCCTCGTCCTCTCCCACCTCCTCCTGCTAGACCCAAGACTTATAATATTGAAGGGTGGTGGGGTTGGGTCGCTGAGAGTGACAATGAGCCTGAAAGTACAGTTGTAGAGTTGAGGACTAATGCCCATAAGTTACTATGGGAAGCCATAGACTATACAGTTGCTGTTGAAGCTGATGTTTTCATTCCTGGATTTGATCGTGATGGAAAGGGACATCCAAATTTTGCCAGTCTGGTTATGGGACACAGATTGTATCAATCTGCTGCATCTAAAACATACAGGCCAGACAGGTAAGCATCTCTCTGACCAGACGCGCTTGCTTGAATGTACACAATTAGTTTAGGGATGTATGATTTAGTTGCAAGTTAATGATTGTTGTGGAGTCTTAAATTTCTTTTTAGACGTCTATCAAGTCATGGAAGGTTACATGCTCTCACCATGCGCTGATTGTAAGCTTTTTCAACACAGGAAAGAAGTTGTCAGGCTTTTGGATCAAATTCGTGGCCACATATATCATGCAAACCATTCCTGGTTAACATCAATACGAAGGCATATGCGGAGCTCTTTAATTGATGGACTGATCGAAGCATCAAACAAGTCAAAATCTTCTTCTTTTCTTTCACATCCAGTCCCTGAATGTTCTTGCTTGAGGCCTAATCCTAGTGAAACATTGTCTAATGCTTCAACCCCTTCAGCGCACTTGCAAGTTCACGCTGCTCTTGGTGTGGTACATCGTTGCCCTGCTTGGATGGATGGTGAAAAAAATTTAAGCTCTAACGAAAAGGACAACGAAGAGGATATTGATGAAAATGATCCGTCGTCATCTAGACTGTTTCTTCAGCATACTGGAAGTCATGATGCTGGAGGCGAAGATATAAACCTCAAAGAAGAATCTCAATTTGAGGACCAAGAAGAAGATGGTGGTGAGTGACAACAGGAGCTTTATATATTTTGTTCAAGTTCCAAAATGCAGCACCAGCATTGCAGTGTCAGTGTACATATTTTAGAGTGAGCAAGAGTGTCTTGAATTCCAACTCAAGATGAAGAAGCAAGGTGGCTTATACCAGTTCTCAAACTCCAGTGAGTCAGGCCTCTAATCGAATCCATCAGAAGCGATATTAAGTTCTTTTGCACGGTGATGTATCATATAATTGAAGCTTCGCCAGGAAAAGCAACCGTGTTTTCTGCGAGTAAGCCTGCAATCAATTTTGACTAGTCTTACCTTGTTCTTAATGTACAAACATAAGTTTTTGTGGATCTATTTTTGGGACATTCCCAAATGATTATGGGCATTTTTCATGCATGACATGTATAACATGATTAAGAACAGAATGAGATAGGTGTTTTCCTTTAATCCATTACTAAATATATAATTTAGTTATCTTTCTGTTTATTCCTTTTGTGATGGATATTGGCTTTCATTTCATTTGATAATTCCTTGTATGCTTGAGCCTTTTTGTTCTAAACAGGCTTATGAAAATTCCCGGCCTAGAAAAAATAAGAATCTGAATAGACAGGCGCCCTTTTGGAACCAAATTTTCTTCTCCAAGAAAGTAAAAATGTCCATAATAAAGCATTTTGGCTCAGAAAGAATGTTTCGAATCCTCCCAAGGTAGATTAAGGTGTGGACTATAATAAAATCCGATGTAGATTAAGCTGTTAATGATTGATCATTAATATGGCGTTTTTTTCTACACATGCACATCTTTCCACAACGGACTAAAGTATATCTGAACAAAGAAAATTCTCAGAACAATTTATCAATAAGTCACTGTCATAGTGAAGTTTCCTTGGACTTTCTCGGTCAAACAAAAGGCTTCAGAACAGAGAAATGAAGTTTCAGCGATCTTGAAAGCCAAGCATGGTGTGTGTAGATTTGAACAGTTTTGTCAAACGCATGGTTTCGCAGCAACTTGGATCGACCACTAAGAAAGCGGTCAAAAGGCCATGTGGCAACTAGTCCGTCAACCTTGAGTAAGACTTCTGCCTTCAGTAATCGAATTCCACAGTAATATTAGCTTTATCTACAAGCAAATATTTGGTTTAAGAACCCCCAAACATGACATAGTAAACCATCTAGTCTCAAATCAATCAAGCAAGCAAAAACACCAGTTAAATCTTCTCTGTCCATTGGGGGGTTTTGTCAAAGTCCAAGATGAGCAAAGGCAAGGACGAGATTTCGTGTGAATCCTTTTTACGATTTCTGCTGTCCTTATGCACCAATTCATTCTCAAAAACTGCACAACCAAGTGGCCCTGAAGCTGCCATAGCTACTGCAACTAAACATTTTAGTCAAAAAGTAAAGTTTGGGTAGTTTTTATAGCATCTCTTCAAACAATCATTAAATTGTAGGGGGTCCTCTCCTGTCTCTGTAAGTGTTGTTATATTTCATTTTCTAATTAAGACTAAGAGGCTTTTGTTGTAAATATGTATACTAAATAAATAAGTACCATATGCGTACATGTGGGTACTCATCTATCGGCTAATCTAAGCCTGAGACTCCACTTCCATAGGTAACAAGTAGGTTTGTATTCAACAATAGTAAGGAGTTGAACTATATATTTTCTGTTTATATTGAATTTGGTTGAACAAAAGACGTCAATAGCAAAGCATTTTGGCTCAACAAGTCTTTTTCGATTTCTCCATCTCCAAATCAAAATATAAGGATAAAGCTGTGGTGTATGATAAAATCTTATGTGTAGATTAAGCTACTAATGATTGATCATTAGTATGACTCTTTTTTTCAACATATACACATTATTCCACAGATGTGCGAACTATTAATAGGCTAAACAATATTGCATCTGAATAAAGAAAACTCTCAAAAAGATCAATTTATCGTTGCTGTCAGATTGAAGTTTCAGCAACCATGTAAACTTTTCCTACTTATGACCAATACCATGTTTTTGTTAATACTAGAAACTAGACTGCTCTCACATTTGAACATTATTTTTTGTGGCAGGTTTCAGATTTTGAGAGACCTTATACCTCAAAATGATGAAAAGAGAGACAAGGCTCCTTTTTTTTGTTCTTTGCTGTACTACATGTACATTGCATATGTTCTATACATGCATGAATGTGATCACTATGTTTATTATTTGTTTTTCATGAATGGGTTTTGAATGTCACCTACTAATGTATGTGTAGGTCAAAGGGTACATTCAGTTTTTTACGTGAAAAGTTGCAAATATATGAGCCAGGAGAACACAAACTTGAGCCCAGGGGTAGGCTTTTTTGTGCTTAATGTTTGGGCCTATGAATGTGCATGCCGATGTGGTTATTTTGCACGAACCTTTTAATGATTTATATTGATGGGTGCGTGGTATGTTGTTGATGATGTTTCGTTATTAGAGATTTAAAATGCTAAAAGCATAGGAAAAAGGTTCAAAATAATTCCATCTTTGTTTACTGCTATCAGCAAAGAGAGCTTATCCATCATCTTATCCTAGCCGTTCCTGATGCATTTCTTTTGTCACCAAACAGCCAAAAAGAATAAAAAAACAAAATTTCTACTTCTATGTCATCTGTCTCCCTCTGCACCATCCTAATTGTCGTCTCCATTACTGAATATTGAGCAATCGGCTGAGAATGGAGGAAATATATATAGGTACAACACAAAACTATATTCTTATGATTGCATTATTAAATGAAATCAACACCAGTGTCCAGATGGCTAATCATATATTAGCTAGGCTTTCTATTTATAAACCTAGAACAGTTGGAGTGGGATGCTGCAACGTGTATCTTCTTTCTATCAATCTTTCAAGTTAATAAGACAAAGACTCATTGTTGTTTTCATTTAACTAATTAAAATTCCAGGTTTTTAGTGATGTCATGTCGTGATTATCATTTTCGTTGAGTGGTTGCTGTTGGCTTATTTGTTATGTAGTTCAGGCTTCACTAATATAGTCATTGCTCAACAATTCCAAAATAAGAAGAAGAATAAGCTGGAGTCATAAAATGGAAAAAGAGTTCTGATTTAGAAAAACTTTAGACTAAAGAGAATTAACCTGTTGGAATCAGATGACCCCTGGATTGGATTTATTATATAGTACAATAATTGTGTCACATTCACGGGAGCTTCCTATTGACAATGGCACAGTCAATCACTCTACAAACAACCAAGAGAAAGCCCACACTGTTTAGGTAGATTATTTAACTGTATATATAATTGATAATCGTAATGAACAAGAAAGATATACATATGTAATTGATAATCATCAGAAGAGTGGCTAGATTGTGATAGGCTTTAGTGCAGATTCATGACTTACAGTATTCAATTAAGGAGAGGATTTCTTTGGTGAAGTAGAGGCAGAGGCAGGGGGGATACCAGGGAAAGGCGGTACAGGTGGGAAATGGAATGGGGGAAGAGGAAACGGGAAGGTTGGTGGAGGTGGAGGTGGTGGCGATGGTGGTGGAGTTAGTCCTGGAATTGGTGGAAGATGAAACCATGGTGCTGGAGGTGCTGGAGGTGCCGGAGGAGGCTGGAAGGGGTTTGGAATAAATGGAGCTGGAGGTGCGGGAGGAGGCTGGAAAGGGTTTGGAATAAGTGGAGCCGGTGGTGCTGGAGGAGGCTGAAAAGGGTTTGGAATAAGTGGAGCCGGTGGTGCTGGAGGAGGCTGAAAAGGGTTTGGAATAAGAGGAGCTGGAGGAGGCTGAAAGGGGTTTGGAATAAGTGGAGCAGGAGGAGGCTGAAATGGGTTTGGAATAAGTGGAGCTGGTGGCGGCAGTATGGGAGGAAGCAACGGAGGAGGCTGAAAGGGGTTCGGAGGAAACAGGGGAGGAGGGAAAAAGAATGATTCAGGGTGGCCAAGGACAGCCTTTTCTCCATTTGCTTCTATTGGTTTTGTTCTACACAGGTTTGGTTGTTTTAGAGGCTTGAAGCTGGAAGCCCCAGCTGAAAACACATGCGTTCCATGCTTCCTCGACACCAGACGGAGTGCAGACGAAGCTGGTGTTGAGGCCACCACATCACAATCTGGCTCACTGCTTTTAATCAATTTCACTGAACATCCATTGATTTTCTTCACCCTCCCGCTAACTGAGAAAGGCAACCGAAGTTTGAATTCACCATGCTCATTGGTTTTCACTTCCTGCACGAAACCTGGCCTTGAAGTCCCTTCTTTACATTCCACTGCAACTGATGCACCTGCATACAAAACCACGTCAATTCAGCCTAACTGATGGAGATGGAAGCTTTATACAAGTTTGGCAATGGAATTAAACCTGAAATGAAATGGCTGGTCCTAGAGAACTCCTCTTGGGAACATGTAGTATCACAGTACACACTTCCAACAACAACTGCAGATTTCTTCCTATGATGATAATGGGCATGGCTACCCTCTGACAAATCTATAACTATGGAACTCGACAATAATATTATAAGGAAAAACCAACACATCTTTCCAGTCTCTTTTTTATTTTCTAGGAAGTTTGTCGATACCAATTATTTCAAGAATATGGTGTTTATAAATAACTCCCCCTCTACTTCTTTATTTAAAAATAAAACAAAGGAGATCATAATTGGGATATTAATATTAAAAATGTCATAAGTTAAACCAAAATATATTATTTCATTTTGGGATGAACAGGGGTCCCTGTTGGTTCACGAGACCTTTAAAACCGCCACAAGAGGATTATTTCACGTGGCCTCAGTCTCAGTACTCGCATGCCATGACAAAAATTGTTGTCAAACTCGAAAATGAAGGTTGTAATACTTTTAAAGTTGTTTTTAAAAAAAATATAAATTAACTAAATTAATCAATTACCAAAAGTCTAATGGATTTGATTTCAGATGAGATTTTTTCAATATAATTTTGCAAAACCGCATGTGATTTGTAGGACATCATAATAATTGATTCCTTTCAGATTCTACATTTAAGACTGAGATTGTTCGGAAAGAAATAATCTAAGATTGAGTAAAGCTTGCATTTTTCCTTCACGGGTATCAGAAACAGAAACACATGCACTTCTTGTCTTTTTTCTTACAAGACAAGGTAAGCTCTAGAAGTAGTATCCTATAAATATATTGTAATTATATGGATAATATGATCTCATGCTTTGCCAGAACCTGGAAGGAACAAAAAAGGAGTTGCAATACATTCCATTCAAGTCAAAAATTATGTCTCGAAATCATTGTTTTTATGGAAGAAATTAAATGGGAGATGATAGATTTTGGGTTAGCCTTCACCAAAGTCTTCGTGTCCTTATTATGATGTAAAGCTTAAAACTTTGATTTGCTTGGTCATTACATGCCCTCCCACGCCATTCACAACCTCACCTCACCTCTTAACCTTTGCACACTGCTCATCATTCATATTTACCTCTTTTGCCAAATCCACTCTCCTGTTAACTTTTTTAAGAAAATGCATGACAGATGATAGGAGTGGAAGGCTATTATTGGTTATCTGGAGACTCAGCCCTGCAAGGATGTAAACAATGAATTATAGGGCTCGTAATTGTTGTTCTGATATTCAAGTCGATGGAAAGCGACGTAGAGTTGAGCTGATAGGTAAATATTCTGTTTTATGAGACGCTCATATTTTCATTTTTAACCAACCTGGGCCTTCATACGTTTCTAGCCCAGCTTTGTATTTCTCCATTCCCAATACTTACATTTTGCTTTGGGCCTTTTGGGCTGTTAATCCTTTACTCTTTCACGGCTAATTTACCATTAATATTTAAAAGTACCCTGAAAAAAAAACGTTTTTTAAAAAGAATTTATAATGTTTACAGATATTACCAAAAAGTTATTTTAAATATATAAAATATTAATTTTAGATATAATGTAAAATAGAAGATTTAAAAAATAACTTCATTGAAAACCATTTTTTTCAAAAAACCAAAAGTTCAAAATTTTGGCTTGGGTTAAAATTTCGATTTAAAAAATTGCTTGTTTACTAAATTTTTTTTTGGTTTGAAATCAATGTTTGAATTGAAAAATGCTTTTCAACTTCAATTGTAAACAATGCCTAAATCTTTATCTTATTCATAGTTGGTAGTATAACACTATGAGTTATTTATTTATTCTATAATATTATGTAATCTCTTGATTGAGTTGGTATCACCTTTAATCAAGTCACCAATTTGATTAAAAAAATTACGAAAATATCTTTTTATAACTAAAATAAATTATATCATTCGAGAATATTTTTGATTTTTTATTTTAAAAAACTAATAAAAATATCCATATGAGATTTAAATCCAAATTAATTCTATTAGTAAAACTTTTAATTTATCGCTCAACTCAAATTTTATTTTGATATTTGTTTTTAGTAACCAATAAATTTGCACTTTTTACTTCTTTCTCCAATTTTTTCTTCCATGAACTTAAATTTACAAAACTAAAAATAAATAATTAAATAATTATTAGAATAGCTCTACATATAATTAAATGATATATCACCTGTGAAGTTTTTCAGATTGACAAATGTCACATTTATTTGCATATTTATTTATTTTATACTTCATCCTACAAGACACATGTCACACTTAAGTCCAATTGTTGAGACTAAAAAACTTAAGAAAATAATTTTCTATAACTCCTAATCAAAACTTAAAGTACGATTTTTTTTAATTATAAGAGTAAGACAAAATTCTAATAATAGCACAATTAGCACAGTTCGAATTCAAGTCACATTTAAGGTAGTGAATACCCTAATTACCAAACAAACACAAAAGGGTTAAAAGTATGATATTTTTAAAAGAAGACATTGATTTATGAAATAAAAAAAAAACATATATGATCATCCGACTATTAAATTTTTTTTGTTAAATTATTAAATTTTAAAAAATTACAAAATAATAATGAGTTACCCTTTTATTTTTTTTAAGTCTAAAATCTAGTGCCATGGTTGTTAACTCGACTTGTTTTTTTAACCTTTATTTTTATTCCCCATAATTTTCATGTCATATTATAATAAAAAAACACTTTTTATTTTTAAAGCCAAAATTACACCGTTTTTGGTTATCTCCATCCCCAAAAATTTAACTTTTTCCATCTTCCAAAATCCACTCCAACCACAACTCTAGTCGTTTTTCTCGACAAAACCTCCTCGCAGTTTTTATCTCAAGGAGTGATTCTATCCTTTGCATTTTCGATAGCAAACGCCCTACCATGAGACGTCGCCTTTGTCGATCAAATTCCAGTCTACTTTTGGGAACCGATTGTTCCTTCACTCCCTTAACTTAGATGGATCTATAAGCCATTGTTTTTTTAATGCTTTTTTATTTGTTTATGTCTTTTATTGTAATGGAATGATGGGTTTTACCATTTTAGTTGTTTTTAAGGTAAATTATACAAACAGTCACTCGACATTGATTTTAATGACAAAATAATCATTCTACTTTTAAAAAATAATAAATCAATGTTATTAACCATTTTCTATTACAGACGTAATGGAAAGCTAACATGTTAAGATAATAAAAGAAGAAGAAAAAGAGAAAAATTCAAGAGTGATTCAACAATAGCATGAGGTTGTGGATTACAGTGACGACAGTGGGATAAGCTTCATAAAGAACAGTTTTGGTGACGAGAACGGTCAAGAGGTTTTTTTCGTCGTATTCGGCCAAATGAACCATCTCGACCGTTCGGGAACAAAGCAATATCATTTGCTACAATACTTAATTCTATTTCGAATTTAGGATCTTGCTAATCATTGGCCTGACCTAAAATTTTACTTGTCGGCATTTGACTGCCCCTTTGGAGGAACCATTTCTTTTGTTCCCGAAAATCATGGGCTCAATCGATTGTTTGATTTATCTGGATGTTCCTCTTGTTTTGCTTTTGATTTTGTTTTATGCAAATTGATAATGTTGGCAATGAAGTTAGTGTTGTTTAACTTAATCAACGACCCTTTTTGTTTATACATCATATCCCATGAAGATTTTAACAAATCTGAGTCGTTTTGGTTCTTAAATCGCTTGATTGTTGCTTTGGAGGATTTTCTCCTCACTAGTTTGGTTGTGAGTACTGATAATTTGACCCCAAATTATCTTCAATCTCATTTCGATTTGATTTTTTCAAAATTAATGATTTTGAGTAACAAAAAAAGACAATCAGACCCCAATTGTGGTGGCTCCTCTATTGAGGGATTGAAAAAGAAAAAAAAATAGAGTAGTGATTTGAAGGTCAACGATGGTGACGCCAAATATAATTGTAATGGAAACGATAACGACGAGATTGTTGGGATGGAGAAGAAGAAATATAAACATATTAAGTCATTTACTAAAAAAATATTGAGCTATTTATTTAATAAAAACAAAAAAAAGGGCGAAAATAAACAATCACTCAATTTTATTTCGTCCAATATGACAAGTTAATTGACCATGTCATCTGTCTCGATTTGTCACTTTTAGATAATGTTAGTAATTGATTTGTTAATTTTTTAAAAGTTGAGTGATAGAATTAAAAGTTAGATGATTATTTTATTATTGAGGTAAAAGTTGAGTAATTGGTGTAATTTACGCTTGTTTTTATTGAAAATTTTTTAAGTAGATGAAAATTGGGTGTTGTAGGAAAATGTGGGGAATCTTTAGATACGAATGGAAAGGATAAAGAACTTGGAGAGGAGTTTGCTTTATATGATATTTTGGGATTAGAAATAAGGGATTTGAATTTGGTTTGAGAAAGAGTAATCCTTTGAATTTGATCTTGAAGATGGTTTTCTAGTTGAAAGAAAAAAGGGTTTTGTTTCGGTTCCCTTAGAAGGAAACTGGTGGGCTAGAAGAAACAAGAACAGTTGCAGTTAGAGGTTGGATCTATGGAGGAGGAGTAGTAGTCGGAGAAGGCGATGATGTGGTCGAGGAACTCGTAAGAGTTGAGGATGGAGGAGATGATGAAAGTGATTTCAAAGGTGATGTTAACGGAGTTAAATAAGTCGTTCGTTGGAAAAACGACCGAAATTGTGGTTAGAGTGGATTTTGAAGATGGAAATAACTGAAAACGGCATAGTTTAGGGTAAAAAAAGTGTTTTTTAAAAAAAAAAAATTATAATATGACATGAAAATTATGTAGAATAAAAATGTTAAAAAACAAATCAGATTGTTAGCAATTTAACGATTTTGAACTTTAAAAAAATAAAAAAGAAAATCGAATGATAATTTACTACTTTTTAAAATTGGATAATTTTTTTTAATAATCGAATAACCTTTATATAGTAATCAATTTCAGGAATAGATATATATCAAATTCATATACAATATCTTGTGTCTAGAAGATTCTTTTTGTGAAACGGAATCCTTCGGGTCCTTCATAATTTCCCAACCTGACTAGATCCGACCCGATTCCCATATTCCTGGAGCACCACCGGGAACTCTTAAATCCAGAAAAGTTACTGTCTTTGCCTTTTTTGTCTTGTAATAAAATCTCCATTTACTAATTTATTTTTCTATTTAATCCAAGAAAATTCAATTCCATTTCCATTCTCAAAACTGAGGTGCGTTCTTCAAATTCCCTCGAATTCGTTTCCTCGTTTCTTTTGAATTTGATCAAAGTTTTATCGATTTGTAAACGCGATCATTGACTCTAGAAATTGTCAGAATCTTTTCTTATTAAAGTCTCCTTTCCTTTCCTGCATTTTCACGTAAACGAAACTCATATTATATCATCATCATTGTCCTTTTTACCTTATTAACTTAAAAGCACTTGACTTTTCGTGCGGGTTTCTTTCTTTTCTTTTCCTTTCCTCCATTTTCCCACCTACCAAACTAAGGTAATGTCATGAACCTCAATTGAAAAAAAACCCTTTAATTTTAATTTTTTTTGTTAAATTTATGGAAATTAATATAATAGACAAATATTTAATGTTGTGAGCTTGTTCTTATTTATTGCATCTATATTTGTTTGTAAATAGATGGATATTGAAACAATTATGGGTGAAACAATGACCCGTTCTCAGAATATTCCAACAAAGAGTGCAATTTATGTGTGGGGATATAATCATAGCGGCCAGACTGGTAGGAGAGGGAAAGAACAACACTTGAGGATCCCTAAACAGCTATCGCCCGATCTCTTTGGGTGTCCGGCGGGGGCAAATTCCCGCTGGCTGGATATCGCTTGCGGCCGTGAGCATACTGCGGCAGTGGCCTCAGATGGGTCATTATTCACGTGGGGTTTGTTTGTTTTATTTAAATGAATTTGATTAGTTGTTTTTTCATTTTGAAAATGATGTGTGTTGTTATTTATCTTGCCATTTAAGTTCTGTTGTTGATATCTTGGATTGTTGAGGATATTGAGAATGTTGTTTTTGTTGCATTGGTTGGTTCTGTTGATGTGATTCTATTGGTTTTGGGCATTTTTCCTCTGGAGCTTGTTTTCCATTTCTGAAGTCCCTCTTTTAAGTTTCTCTGTTATCATTCAAGTTTTGAACATTATCCTGCCTTTAGAATTTGTCTGCTCCTTTGCTCTGGTTGTTTTAATCTTGCTATTGACTTTTTTTTTTTTCCCTACGGCTGGAATTCTGCTGGTCTAGTGGCGAACATTCGTATTATGTTGTTTCCTTTGAGGTGATTTGGTTGTTCTTATTGCTTGAATTGTATTGTAATAGCTAATTTGATTGTAGATTATCTCCTTGTTAATGAGAATTTATCTTTAGTGTGGATGGTCATATATGTGTCGTATGCATATATGTGCTCGACACAGGTATATTCATTTTCTTTTTTCAAGTCTTTTCATGTATTTGGAGAGTTCTTGGAGGGTCAATGTCTGATATACATTTCCATACATGCTTGGACACGGTACTTCAAGAAAAAATAAAGAACAGTTGGAACAACATAGGTATAGATTGTTTTGATAATTAAATATGTGAAGGTGTTGTGCTACTGAAAATTGGAAACATAAATGAAGTAGTTTTTGCCAAAGATGTGGCTGTTCTTGTTGTTTTTGTATGTTCATATCAGGAAAAGAAGAATTATATTTTGATGCATTTTGCTAGGTGCTAATGAGTTTGGACAACTGGGAGATGGCACTGAGAAGGGGAGGAAAAACCCAAAGAAAGTAAAGCAATTGCAGACGGAGTTTGTGAAATTTGTATCTTGTGGGGCACATTGCACGGCTGCTATCGCAGAACCTCGTGAAAATGATGGGACCATCTCAACAAGGAGACTCTGGATTTGGGGACAAAATCAGGTAGTGAAATTTGTAGTTAATGAATCATTGCTGCTTTCTAGATTTTTAATTGATATTGATCTCACTTTCTACTTACTTTTCCATATATGGTTACAGGGATCAAATTTACCTCGTTTATTTTGGGGCGCATTCACTCCTAACATGGTATTGTCTTGAATTCCTGATGTCTTCACCCCAAGAGATATTGCTGTTATTGTTTTGTTGCCCTTTGTTTTTGAACCTTTAATTCTTCATGGTCCTGTTTATGAAGTTTGAGGCTTTTATTTATTTAAAATTTACGTTTCCTGTGAAGGACTAGGAAAAGGAAACTTCGTTCTAATCACTTTTAGACATTTTGGTTCTCTGGGACCAGTTTTTATTCAGAACCAAATGCGAGGTTCCTGCTATCTCCTTCATAAATGAGTGAACCAAAGATAGCTTTGCTTCAATAAGTCATGACCTAACTTTTAGGATACTTTTGCAGTATCATTTGCTTCTAATATTATCTGTGTTCTTTTATCTATATTGACATGTTATCTAGCTCATGACCTGGCAGAGAAATAAGTGGACTTTTCCAGTCGATTTTCAGGCTGGCAGGTTGTTCCTTGAATCGGTCCATTACCTAACCAACCCTAGAGAAACTCCACTTTGATGACACACATGCACAAGTATGAGAGAAGAAGGACCCACTTTACACTCCTCCCTCCATCGACTTCGATTGAATTCAGTAACATGGAGTTTGCACATTTTTTTCTGTTTCTGTTTGAGACAAATATAATTTAGCTTCTGCTTATGTAGTCTGATCTTAAGCAGAATAATCTTCCACCATTCTTCATTATTGTGTCTAATTGAATCTGCGTACACTTATTTTTCCTGATTAACCGGTCTTTTTCCATATATATTTCGATCATGATTGCTATCCAAGGATCAGGTTCTCTGAAGCTGTTTACTGATTGCTTTATTATACGAGATTAATATGCGTTGATTATTACAGATCATCCGTCAAGTGTCCTGTGGAGCAACCCATGTAGTTGTTTTATCAGAGGAAGGCCTACTACAAGCTTGGGGTAAGGCTTACTACTTCACAATATCATGATTTATTTACTGACTGGAGTTTGCAAATATATTTGAGGTTTATTGCAAACGATTAATGTGCCTATAGACCGCATTCTTGACAGAACCTAGATTTAGGGAAGGAAACTTAAGAAATCACGCTAGTTTCATGCCACCTATTAATCGATATTTATCACTGTTCTGATAAACCAGGCTATAATGAGTATGGTCAGCTAGGCAGAGGCGTTACGTCCGAAGGATTACAGGGGGCTCGTGTGATAAATGCATATGCGAAATTCCTGGATGAGGCTCCCGAGCTTGTGAAGATTACCCAAGTGTCATGTGGGGAGTACCACACTGCAGCTGTTTCTGAAAAAGGCGAGGTGTAAGTTATCCAAAGGACTTACTAGATGGAGATAAGATCTGTGTTTAAGTATAAGAGTTGTGGTTATCCACATCACTTGGGTTATTAGGTTCCAGTTGGAGGGGAGTTGTTGTTGAAAGGGTGTACCTGCTTGTACAGATGGAAGAAAAATGATTGATTTTATTCCATTCCTTAATTTTGGTTTTCGAGGAGGAAAAGAAAGAAGTAGAAGAGCTTTTAAGGGAAGGGTTACTATTATCAAAGCACCTTGAGACATAATTCTTTAGTTTATATATTTCCAGGTTTAACAGGCTTTGCATCTTAGCAGATCTACTATCTCTTACTTTTTTTTCCATTTGCCAAGAAAAAAAAGGAGGGGGGGGTGGGGTAGACAATTTGTATAGCCTTACACAACTTAGTTACTTTATATGAGTGTTTGAATATAGTTTATCATGTGAAACTCAAAACATTAGCCAGGAGGAGATGGGATGCAATGGAAATGAGATGGATTGTGATATGCAAGTCTATTACCTCACTTAGGTTATACCATGAAATGAGTGCTAGTACTTTAAAGGAAGTAAAAGAATGACCTCACACTTTCAGTGTACGAGCTTGTTTCATGTATTTACCAATTATGGTAGTCTTTACATTTTGAAGATATCTGATACTTGAGTTTCATGTTAGGCTTGTATTGGAGCTTGTTATCTCCACCTTAGTTCCTTGCATAGTGCATTTATTTATGGTGTTTTAGGATCTAAAATTCCTGCAAGTTCCAGTCTGCAACATATCTACAAGCACTATGCATAATTTATATCACCACGCATTCATGCACTACATCAAAACAGATGTTGTTCATCACGTGTTAAAAGTCTTATGTTGAGAATTCTGCCTTACCAACAAAGATTTTAGCATTGATGATTATCTGCTTTTCTATTTCAGCTATACTTGGGGTCTAGGAAACATGGGTCAACTTGGACACAGTTCCCTTCAATCTGGTGATAAAGAGCTCCTGCCAAGGAGAATAGTTGCTCTGGATGGTATATGCATAAAGGATGTTGCTTGTGGTGGGGTACATACATGTGCTTTAACTTCAAAGGGAGCACTTTATGCCTGGGGTGGTGGTCAAGTAGGACAGCTAGGCCTTGGCCCTCAAACAGGATTCTTTTCATGCAACCCTAATGATTCATTCTTTCGTAATATCCCTGCTTTGGTTGTTCCCACCGGTGTCCAGCTTGTTGCTTGTGGACATTCTCACACACTTATTTGTTTGAGAGATGGAAGAATTAATGGATGGGGTTACAATAGTTATGGTCAGGCAGCAAATCAGAAATCTATTTATGCGTGGTATCCTTCACCAGTTGACTGGTATGAATATAGCCAAATTGTTGTGCCATAGGCTTTTGCAACGTTTTATGGTGTTCTGTTTAGATGACAATTCTATATTGTAGGTGCGTTGGTGAAGTGCGAAAACTAGCAGCTGGGGGTGGTCATTCCGCTGTATTGACTGATGCATGTTCTTTGAAAGAACTTTGCGAGTTTAGGCTTGCAGAGTGTGTGACCTTATCAAATGCTGCACGGATAGGGGATGTTGCTTCTCGAACTGGAGCAGATGCTTTAGCACGTCTTTGCGAGAGACTGAGGTACTGTTTCTCTTTCTGGGCTTCATTCTGCCTAATTGCTCTGCTGTATGGAGCAGATGCTTCTCTGCTTTTTCTTGTTTCGATGAGTAACATGTCAGTCTGTTCTTTGGATTTGCAGGGAACATCATCTTCATGGTGGTGGTTTCTGACGATCAGGATGACATCAGCAATATGAAGAGTTGACTTCTTGCTGCGAATTTCGTGTTGTGACCTTCATTACCAACCTTAGAATTGTAGTATAATTAATTGTGAATCAATTCAAAATCCATGCATTGTATTGGTTAGAACAATATAGCAGAAACTCAAACTAAAACAAGAAATCAAATATCAGACTTGTTTAGTATGAGTTGGTGGAACTTGAAAGTTTGTATGGCTTGATAATTGGAAGGCTTGCAAACAAGCATTCACCCTTAACAAAATCATTCTGTTTCTTTTTGTGTTTTGAACTGCTCTGCTCAACTCCTGCTTTTGCATTAGTACTGCAGCATAAGCTCTATAAGGAACTCTTTGAAGAGATTGATATTTGATTTTCTTTAAGGTTCTTATTTCGATTATTACAAATTCAATTCAGTTGTGAAATTACTAAAAGTTTAATATTTTTATAATATTTTTATAATGTAACAAATAATAAAATTACACTAAAAAGTTTGAAACGGTAGTTAATATTTGGTAGTTACGGTATGCGTTTAAGCCTTTTTTTTTTTTTTAGTTTTGTTAGATTTAGATAATGTAACAAGCATAAATAGAAATGATACTAAAATTTGATCTCAATTATTATTTAATAATAAATGTTTTTGAGTTTTAAAGATATAAAAATTAACTTTTTTATATTTTTAATAATAAACCCCAACTTGATAAAAAAAGGGTTGAGCCACAAATGGACGGATAGAAATTGTACCACAATATATTTTAGGATTGAGTAAAATTAGATTCAATTTGAAATCGAAAAAAATTAAATTTCGAGTTACTCAAATAAGTAATTTGAGTTAAATTTTACAATTCGAATAATTTAAATACTTTAAATAGCAAATCGGTGTAAATAATCTTTTGGTCCCTGTCAATTTTGAAAATGAGCAAATTGATCGCTCTCAACAAAAGTTACAAAAAAAAATCAAAATCATTTTTAAAATTTAAAATATTTATAAAAATTCCAAAAAAATATAAAGAAAGTTAAAAATTTAAAATTTTTTAAATAATAATTTTGGGAAAAGCTAATTAATGATTCAAGTTTATCTCTCTAAAATATCTCATTTTTTTTGTTATTATTTTACTTTGAAAAAGTTTTCAAATATATATAGTTTCAAATTTATGTATTCTAATATGGAATTAATTATTCTGTAATAAGATTATAATTTGACATGTTTAATTTTTTAGTTTAACTCGAACAATTCACTTGATTCGATCTGGCTCGAATTTAATTTCACTCTACTCGATTCAAAAAAAATTCAAATTGATAAAATATAATTTATACACTTGATTATTTCAAAAAATTTTTACTCGATTCAATCAAACGATGACCCTTAAAATGTAATTTATGAAAGGATTGGGAATATCATAAAAAAATTTCATCCATAAATAGCTAAATCTTAATTTTAATGCACTAGATATGAATTTAAGTTTCTTTTGTATGGTAAATAGATATTATCGAATTATTATGGGATAATTTCTTAGGAGTACAGGGCTCATGTTAGCAAAGAATTACGAATAAATACTAACGTACACTATGAATGTAAGCCTCTAGGGTTTAAGAAAGATCAACAAATTAAATTAAACATGAAATAAAAATAAAATAGGGTTTCCGGTGGACCTTGCTAATCCTATATTCAGAGTTCAAACTTCAAAGCACGCGTATAAACAAAACAAGCCTCCTTCTTTTCATGAATTTGCTTGCAGCTTTCACAAACTTTCAAACGCCGAATTCAATTTTAAAGCCAAAATAAAAATAAGAATTTGATTTGCTACTCAAATTTTATCTTCAAAGCCATTGAAAGAAGATAATTAACTACAAAAGGAAAAGGAGAAGGACAAGAAGCCATAACTTTGTTGTTGCATGTAAAAGGAGAAACAATGTCGACGGATCTCAATGATTACACTATCATCAAGGAAGGAGAAGCTGAGATTCTTATGCATGCTAAAAATGAAGTCTTTTTCAACAAAACCCAGGTTTCACTTTATTTTATCTTATTGAATCCCTTATTAGAATGTTGATGGGTTTTAGTCGATGGTTTAGCCTCTATTTTTATTGAAAGTTTCTCGTTATTGCGACGTTTTAAGGGAAACTAGTTATGGGTTCTCATGAGAATTGTGACCTTTTTCTTAATTGAATGAATTGATTGAATTCATTGTTTGTGGTTAGATTTTTTCATGTTTTAGTTAATCGGAAGCTTTTGGTTTGACTAAAAACTTTTATATTGTTGATGATTTATTGTTGGAAAGACTACTGGCAGTGTCGTTTAAGTTAAATCTAATTCTGAAATTTGTAAGCTCTTTTCAATAGTGTGACCTGATGGCGCCGTGATTGGCTAATAGAAAAGGGCGAGAAAAGAAAGGAACTGTAAAATTTTCTCTCAGTAATGCTTTCACTGAATACATACTGTATACTCGGTTTTTAGATGCTTTGAGTAGGATATTGTTTCCTCTTCTGTATAATTGTGGTGTTAGTTGTTTACTGCTTGGTTATTATTCTCTAGTAGGGATCCTAATTATTCACTATTAATAATTAGGTTAACAACAGAGACATGTCCATTGCTGTCTTGAGGACATTTATATCAAAACGGAAGCAGGAACAAGAGGCATTGTTGTCTAAAAGAAACAAAAAGAACGTTTCTTCATCTGATGTAGAAGATAAACCTAATGACTGCGATATGAATATTGAAAAATCTAATGGACAAGGGCTTGAAGAGAAGCCTAATGAAGATCCATGTACTGCATCTGAAGAACCAGTTAAGATAGAGGGAAAAGTTCGAGGGAAGCTCAAACCACCAAGAGTGCTAGAGGTTATTCCACAATCTTTTGTTTTTCCAATGTAAATATATATGCTTTTACCCCCAATGCTAGTCGTTTCATTTTCCGCATGCCTTTTCTGGTGTTTATATAGGCCTTGTCAGCATCTGGGTTAAGGGCTCTGAGATATGCTCGGGAGGTAGAAGGGATTGGCCAAGTTGTTGCCTTAGATAACGATAAAGGTATTTTGGATGTAAACTGATTTTTGGGATGTTATGGTTTGCTATTATGATTCCTATGCATATTCATGCTTATATGATGATTTGCAAACAGATTTTACCTATATGTCAACTTGCAGGAGCAGTTGAAGCTTGCCAGCGAAACATAAAATTTAATGGTTCTGTAGCATGTTCAAAAGTGGAATCACATCTTGCTGATGCTCGTGTATACATGCTTACTCACCCAAAAGAATTTGATGTGGTACGGGATCTGTTATTTTATAATAAAGTAACTTTATATGCACATCTTAATCTGCATGTATGCTCAACTGCTGCATAAGTATTTGGTATGCTTAAATCAAATAATTTCTATTTTCTGTAGAAATAGTTCTTGTTATGCATTCATTTTGTCTATACCATTTTATAGTTGGTAAAAGAGAAGTGTGTTAATTAATTGGGAATTTGTCAGTTGTTTCTGTTATTTGTTATCCACATTTCATAATTAATGGGAAACTTGTATTGTTTCTTGGCCGCACTATTCAAGGAGAGCTGTGCTCATGCTCTTTATTGCTAAATCTGTTTTTTCAGGTTGATCTTGATCCTTATGGTGCACCTTCTGTATTCCTGGACTCAGCAGTTCAATCTGTTGTGGATGGGGGCATGCTGATGTGCACTGCAACAGATATGGCAGTCCTTTGTGGGGGTAATGGGGAGGTTTGCTATTCCAAGTAAGATTGTAGTAGCTTTGCCTTCATTTGAACTATGGTCTTGAAGATTTAAGCTCATCTTGTAACTGCATGTGGAAACAGATATGGATCATACCCATTGAGAGGGAAATATTGCCACGAAATGGCTTTGAGGATCCTCCTAGCCTGCATTGAGGTAGTTTGATGTCCTTTCTTTTAGCATTTGAAACGCATGATATAGAAAACAATATTGATCTGTTGCACAAGGACTGTGGCTTCTAGGACTTCTTTTTTCTTTCACCTGAACTACCTTTAGTTGATGAAGGACATTAGAAAAGATACCTGTAACTGTACCACCTTGTCATAGAAATCTGTTCTCCTAAACGATAAAGCCAAAAACTTTCTTTTAGAATTAAATGCCAACAACAATCTTCTTCTTTTCCATAATTTTTATTTCTTCTTTCTTCAATGCAGAGTCATGCGAACAGGTACAAGCGTTATATTGTTCCTGTTCTCTCTGTTCAGATGGACTTTTATGTCCGTGTTTTTGTTCGTGTATACACGTAGGTGGCTTATTCTTTTAATTTAGTTTATCAAGTAATGTTGCTCTCAACATAACGTTGACAGAAGGCTAATTCATTCAATGCAGTTCTGCAAGTGCAATGAAGAATACTCCCCTTAAGCTCTCATATGTCTATCAATGCATTGGTTGCGATTCTTTTCATCTACAGCCTATTGGGAGAACTGTTTCTAAGGTGTGCTTCCTGATTTACCATGCATTTGGTGTTTCTTGTTTTTTTTTAACATATACATGGCTTACATCATTTGTGCTTCTACATAGTGGAGTCATAGTGTAGGTGCACATGTGATATCATTAAAATAACATACTGATGTATGAGCATTTAATTGCTTAGTGTTGCTATTGGTGACATGTTCATGCCTCTAGTTAACTTATTTTAGATGAAGATATTTGGTTTCTTTTCTATCTTAATTAATGGAAGCTTGCTTTTACTTTTATTTTTTGAGTATAATTTCAATGTTCAGACATAACTAAAAGAAATGTATCAAAGTTATTTACTGTATGTAATGATGTTTTAAAGATGGGACCATAGCGACATATTTGTGCTTTGTACATCAATGGCTATAATTTTTGACTTGGCTTTATTTTGAACACCACAATAATTTTATCTTGCATCGACCTTATAATTTCCAGAATACCAGTGTGAGGTATCTCCCAGGCTTTGCACCTGTCGTCCCTCAAGAGTGTAGTGACTGTGGGAAGAAATTTAACATGGGTGGACCTATATGGTCTGCTCCCATCCATGATCAGGATTGGGTAACTAGCATACTAGCAGATGTGAAATCAATGAAGAATTGTTATCCTGCCTATGAACGCATCTCTGCTGTATTGACTACAATTTCGGAGGTATGCATTTTTTTCCTTTGTAACTTCATTTGGGCGACCCTTTCTCAACCTTAGAACACTAGTTCCTCTCAGTTTTTAGCTGTGTAACTCTGAGCCATCTCATTTCTATGCTAAAGTATACAAAGTAAGGCTCTATATTGACCATTGGTTTGAATATTTCAATCATGAAAGTGTTAGCTAAAATCTTTTAGAGAAACATGTCATTAGATGTTAGGATGGTTATGTAAATTGTAACAATCAGATGTCAAAACTTCATGCAATATACATGACTAAGCCTATTTGAGGAACAAATCCTTTTCTTTTTAGAGATACTTTTAAGTTCGTTACCTGACTTGCAATTTTTTTGCAGGAGTTGCCTGATGTTCCTCTCTTTTTGAGTCTGCACAACCTCTGTTCTACACTAAAATGCACTTCCCCATCTGCAGTTATTTTCCGCTCCGCTGTCATCAATGCAGGATATCAAATTTCTGGAACTCATGTAAATCCGTTGGGACTAAAATCAGATGCACCCATGGATGTCATTTGGGACATAATGCGCTGCTGGGTAAAGGGCTTCTTTATGTTTTTTCTTTATTTCCATCATTTGTGTAGGTGTATAGGCTGAAGAAAGTACAAGTGACTAAACTTCAATTAAATTGTTGGGACTTTTGAACACCTCAGTATTCCATGCACTAGTGCAGTTAAGAGACGTGATTAAATGATTTCTTAAGTTTTTGTTTTCTCTATAGGTTAAAAATCATCCAGTGAAAGCTCAACCGGCTGATCAGCCTGGAAGTGTGATACTTGCCAAGGAACCAGTTCTTCAAGTATGTTTTTGATGCCACTTCTTTAGTTGCATGCTTCTTTCCCTATGTATCCAGAGTCCTTGTTTAATGTTCCTGCATGTGAACACACGCATTCCCTATCTTAAACATGTACAACTTGAGATTGAAGGTGGGAAATATTGTTTTAACACCCCCCAACTTCTGTTTGGCAGGCAAATTTTGCTCGAGTTGTTGCATCCCTTAGCAAGGCACAAGCTAAGAAGGTTGCTCGCTTCCTCCCGAATCCCGAAAGGCACTGGGGGCCAAAGCTTAGGGCAGGTCGCCAAATCACCACCAAGCACATATCTCTTTTGGGTGAAGAGGCAGTAAATGGATGTCTCAACGATCAAGATAGTGAGCGTGATGCCAAGCGTCAAAAGATTGAAAAGTCCAATGATGCTACTGCAGAATCATAGATTAGGAGGGTAGTCAAGCCAAATTGGTATCATTCTGATTGTTACTGCCTCTGTCATCGCCTAAAATTATCATAGTTTGATAGAGGCTGAAATTCATGGTTGTGCGACTATGATCAGTTTTGCAAAATGTATTTTCTGTTCGAAAACTACTTTAAAATTTTAAGCAATTTATTGCAGATTTGTGGTTTCTGGAAATCAGATGTTATTAGAATATTGATGTTTTTGTTCACAAGGGGACCAAGCTATAGGGGTAGAATTTAATGACCAGGATAACTAATGGCTGTTCAAGGAAAACTTGTATTTTCTGCAATGCATAATAATATTCAGTTTCACTTGGCTCTATTCATTGTGTTATTTAATCCATAAAATTAACATTTGGGCTTTACAATAAGGTTTTTAATCCAATGATTAACTTCCAAAGTTTTTATTCTTTTTACATGAATCATCTATCTATGTATGAGCTCTTTACTTTTATTTTTTTTAAATAATTTTTTATAAGTTTTTATTACATTATGTTTAGAACTATTTATAATTTTTCAATTCATAAATAAGAAGATAATGCTCTTTAAGGAATTTAAGCCTTTTTGCATTAACAATAATATCTATATCAATTGAGTTAAAACTCAATTAATTTTTTACTTGTATTTTTATTATATGTTTTTTTTTTTATAGAAACACAGGTTATCGCTTGAAAATCAAGCTAAAAAAAACATCTGATTCTAAGCTTGGTAAAACATGCGATAAGTGACCACACAAGTTTCAAAAATTTTTTAAGATAAACATAGAAAAGGAATTCTACAACAGACGAAATCAAAATTTATTTTAAAAGATCGGAATTAAAAATATTTTTACGATAGTAAAATATAATATTTTTATAATTTTTAAAAATTAAATTAAATTTTTATCATTATAAAGAGATTATAAAAAATTATTAATTTAAAATTTTATAAATTATAAATAATTTAAATAGTTTTTTTTTCATTTTAAGCATAAATTTAAAATTTATTATTGTAGAAAATAAAATGGAAGAACTGCTAATTCAACTAACACATGTTATTCATGTCTGCAACTTCATAACATAAAGTTGATAAAATTACATAATATATCCGGCCAAAATCTAGTGAGGAAGAAGATAAATAAATAACAAATAACGAACAAAAATTATTAAAGTTCATTTAAACTGTAAGGAAATAGTGGTGCAGCTTTGTGTTGAATAGAATAATATAATATAATAAATGTGATGTGATGGAAAATTGTCTAAGCTGCTTTCCCATTTGGAACAGATCCTGTAGGAGGGTTGAGCTCATCCCAGGCTTTAATCCAAGTGACCATTGCATCAGCCAGCTTGTCAAAGTAGGGATCAACTTTGCTAAGCTTTTCCTTCACCTGCTTAGCCAGTTCAACATAGCACTTTTGAACAGTGGTGCAGTCTTTTGGAAGCACAGCTTGTTGGAAGAATGGGATGATCTCTTCCTGCCAGAATATACCCTTGTATTCCTTCCTTAGATTCACAAAGGGGTTGCTGGCTTTGCTGTGATAGATGTATGGTAGACCCGTTTTCACCCCCAATCCCAAATGGTCACATATCACCTACACCATAAACAATCATCAAGCACAATAAACATAAAGCAAGGCGAATAACTAAACTCCAATCGAAAACATACCTTGATGCACCAGCCAGCCCACATATCATCGTAGCGACCAATTGGCTGGCCATCTCCCATGAGTCCAAAGTACATGGCAGGGCCGATCAAGTCACGGTCGAAAGCCAGATTCATACCACACATGGGGAACAAGGTGCCCTTTGGGATGGTGAGAACCGCATCAACAAACCTAGTGTTCCTCTCAAGAGGCTTCACAAGCTGGGTTGGTGCATCATAATCTGGGATGTTTAGCCACAGGCCATGAGAAACAGCAGTTGGGACACCCTCACGGAGACTGAATGGATATCCACGGACGAAATCAGCACCGTCTCTGAAGGGGTCATACAAGGTGTTGAAGAAGAAGGGAGTTGATGGACATAGCAGGTTCTTGATGTGCTGCTCGAGTGCATTGACTGCTTTGCCTGATGGGTCCTTAGCAACCTAATCATAAACAAAGATCCATAGTTTGGTATAGTAGGAATGGTGATTTACCTATATTCTTAAAGAGAGACACCCAAATCCCTCCCTAATCATTATGAACCATTATAGTTAAAATTGTAAAGATCCAGAAGAAAAAAAGAAAATCAAAAGAACTTACAAAGCAATCATCATCAATGGTAAAAATGTATTTCTTCTTAGACACCATGTAACCAAAGCAACGGCAAGCAGAGTCCTTGAAGGAAATGCAAGAAGCCTTGGGACCCAGAATCTTGTTGATATCATTCCTGTTATAAAGCTCATAGTCAAAACCAGGAGGGACCTTGATGGTTTTTGAAGGATCGCCATCTTGAACAATGATGAGATGGTAGGGCTGAAAAAATGGCCTCCACATCTCAAGGAAGTCCAAGTTTCTTATAGTTGGTATCACAATGTCAAGCTCATCTTTCAGCTGAGGCATCACCGGAGCTGCTGCTTGGGTTGCTGTTGCAGGCTCAACCATTATCACTGCTAAAGAAAAAGAAACAAAAGATTAAGGGAGAGTTTTGTTTTTGTTCTTGTTTTGGAGAGAGATGATGTTGGGGATTTGATTGAAAGGGAGAGGTTGTAAGGGAATATTTATGGAGGGAGAGTGAGGTTAGGCATGTGAGAAACGAGTGAGTCGGCATGAGTGAAGGAAGAGGGAGGAGTGACGTGTAAGAAATTTGCAGGTAATGACGACTTATTCAATGCCTGTGTTTTAGGCTCTAAACTTGAGCCTATGTCAAATTGGAAAATCAAAATTTTAAAGGCCCTTAAATTATTTTATCCTCTCTTTTTTATTTAAATAGTTTTTTTATGTCAAATAAAATGTTGATTTATATTAAGTTTTATTGTGGTATAAATTTAAAAGAATTTACTAGGATTTATATTAAGTTTAAAATTTTTTAATGATTTTGAAAAACATAATATTTAACATCATATTCTATATATAATCGTACAAACTGTCAAATTGAATCGTTATGACTCTTGATATTAATCCACTCAATAAATTAAAATTTGCATTAATCATCTCCTTACTCGATAAAAAATCCTCATACAATTGCTAAACGGCTGTGATCCTCTTTCCACATCAACATCTAGTTAAATCAAAATAAAAATCTCTTCTCCCCTATCTGAAATTGTGAAACCCTCATTTGGATGCCATATATTTACCAACATATTGCGCATGTACTAATAATGCACGACACTAGAAACTATCCATCAAGCCATGCTCTTAATCATAGGCAAATGCAGTAACCACTTCCCCTAATTTAATCTGCCATGGCTCCTCCTCCCCATCATCAATGGTGAGTGCCGCAATATTATCCTCCGTATTTTGAAACCAAGAATTAATAAAAAGGCAATCGAGCTATAAGAGCAGACGATCAGAGAAAAAATATGCTATAAGAGCAGATTGAAATTCCATTTGTAAATTTTATTAACTTCATGGAACTCAGCATGCATACATGTATTTATGTATATGTCTACAACTTGTACTTTTACGATAAGAGTGAATTCAGTGCTTAAAATGTTGATGTAGTCTGAAATCTTGTGCCGCATCCTCTGCCTGGAATCCACCTTATGGTGTGCAGGCCCCTGAAGTTGATCCAGCCTGAGTGGGGTTGGACACAAACAATTGAGCTCGAAATAAGTATAAAAATATGGTTTATATTAATCTAATTCATTTGCAAAATCTAATCTTGACTTACCTCACATGCATGAATATCATCACATCCACATAACAGCTTCCCATTCAAAGTGTCGACAGCTTGGAATGATCCTCCTCCTTCACTTCTCTGTGCAAACCAAAACAAGAATATTTTCGGGTTTCAAAGCAAATGAGCTTAATCAACAAGAAACAATTAGCAACTTAAAGAGTGAACAAAGGAACCTTGTAATAATCGACAGCAACAAAGTTAGCCCAACGGTTACCAGCAGCCGCATAGCAAGTACGAAGCATGTTAATAAGATCTCCAGAGTTGTCCTCACATGTCTTCTCTTTGCTTGACATTGAATGAAAGTAATTTACCAATACCAATGACTTAGTCTTGTCGTCTAGACCTGATGACTCTGCCCTGTTCGGGCAACTTCCTGCTTGCATTCCGCCGTCCCCATCTGCCAATTTCGCATTCAACAACTCTGTGTTATCTCGACTTTTCACTTTTCCTAAACCATATCGATGTCTAAAACTTAATTAATAATGGATATATACATATTTATATGGTTTACATTGATTTTCGACCATGTAGTTCCACTGGTAAGCAATTCCTTCGCTTGCTTCCTTGGACTGAATGGAGGTGAAGACAAGTAGTCTTTGGTTATTAGCCACCATGTCACTGACTAGAGGCCAGTCTTGACCATTTTTGGGCATGTTTGACACTGGAAACCAGTATTTCATCAATCCAGCATCAGTAAACACCTTTGTCAACCCATTTGGACCAACATAATCTTCCAAGATTAATGTAACAATTTCCTCTGTATTTGCAGATAAGAACGCTTCGATTTCCTTCAAATAATCTATAGCTGGTCCCTGGTAGGCCAATCCAAAGGGGAAAAGAAAAAGATGGTGAAACTGAAAAGGGCAATATTTATGGGTAATTAATAGGGAAAATTAGATTTACAAATGCAGTAATGTCATGACATTGTCCTCCAAATGAATGGCACATCCACACATCTCCATCGAAATCATAAGTGTCAAGCATCAATGCCCTGGCTCCATTCTGCAACTCAGCTATGGGCTTATGTTAATCAAATAGAAATTAAAGATCATAGATAGTACTAGAATGTGAATTGGGAAACGTACATTGAGCTGATCGGTGATCATGTCTTCTTGATTGGTAAAGGTAACGCGAGGAACTGGGGTATGCAATGGATATCCATCGATGGCATATGCATTGTGGGTTGTCAAGTATGCGTACTTGTTGAAAGGAAGGGAGTTATTCTGTTCACCCCACGAGTAAACGCACGAGAATTAATATGTACACTATAGCAATATAACTGCCAATACACAGCTATAGCTAATATCTAATGAGAGATTTAAATTGTGGAGGAGAATCGATTTTGGCCTAATTCCTTAATAGCTTGACAATAATGTCTAGCTCTTGCGGGCTCAACTGAAAGTGAAAGGTCCCTGAATGAGCGACACAAACAAAAGAAGCCTTATCCATTTCACCACTCACCAGAAGCTTGAATTGGTTTGTAACGGTTGATCTTACACATCTTGAACCTGAAAATCCTTGCGGGCAAGCGAAACAATACAGGCCAGCCTCGCAATCTCCATCCGAAGAGCATTCATCGAGCAGCTGAATATATCAAAACTATAATCATATGCAATTGAAGAACAAAGAAAGGATATATGTATATCTTCCATTTAAGACCCTACCTTACACTGCCCATCAGAGCAAGCTGAAGCAATACTTAGAAACGCAGAAACTGCTGTAACAAGAAGCATATTCTGATAAAGACTCATTGTTGGAGATTGAAAGGAATTCAAGGTGCAATCCTCATAAAAGAAGTGGTCTTTATTGGGGACTAAATTTTGGGGTTTTCCTCAGCTTGTTGGCTGAGAAAACTAGGGAAACATTCATGAGAAACAGGGCATAAAATATATAGGAAAAGCGAGAAAACTGGGAATTAAGGAAGGGTTGGCAATCCACTTAAAGACAATGATTTTCATTAAAATGAAATAAGAAACAAGTCAAATGTTTGTAACAATATTTTAACTCGAACATGCAACACTCGGGCTAAATGTCTTCCACATGGGACGCGGAAGATACAATTGTGCAACGTCCAATCGATGATTTCAATGGAGGAAAGGGATGCGTTGCAAAGTTAAAAGATCATTGTTTGAGGTCAAACTTCAAAACAGTCCAAGAAATCCTTGTCGATGGTGCAATTGCGTGTCTGTGCTGCTATCCACCGCTTGGATTGGATTGGATTTTGGGGGTGTTTGAAAGAATGATAAAAGTAAAACATGTAATCGACGGGCCGTGTGTTTCAACTTTGAAGCGTTTGAAGGGAAATGGGATAGATGTTTAGGAATATCGGTTCAAGAAGATTACAGCACTGTCATCTTTTCGTTCTTGATAAATATCATTTTCGCCGGGCAAGGAGGGGTAGATTCCATTTTTTAATAGAGTTAATAGCATTAATCAAAGTAATGAATTGAAATCATAAGATAATAATGGAGCATCATCTAATTGCTAATTAAATAATTTGTGTGTGAAGTAGTAGGAATAGTTGTTCATCTGAAAGTGGGATAAGGGTGGAGCTAGTTAAAGGAAAGCTTAATTGAACGTATATCGCACCATGAGAGATGTCCTCCTTTACATTCCAAACCATGAATATGGAAGTTTGGGGAAAAAGAAGACTCCAAGTATTCACCGGTAGCATCATATAGTTAGTTTTAGGAATATTAAGAATTTTAATGTTATGTTTTACATTCAAATTAGGGAGGAATGGTTTCAACGGTAGTATATCAGTTTCAAACCAAATTTAAAAAATCTGTTACTGAGTAATTAAAAGAAGTATGTGATCATTCATAGTAGTGCTTGACGAATACAATATGTTTTTCTTTCCAACTAAGAGAGGATTTGGAACTTGAATTTAAGGCTATATATTTAACGCTTAATGTAATATTTGGAACTTGAATTTGATATATATTTTTAATTTGATACTTAAATTTGATATTTTTTTCTTAATTTGGTACTTAAATTTGATTTTTTTTAAAAAAATTTAATACTTCATCTTTTTGAAAGTCCAAATACTTGAACTTAACTCTTTTTCCTAATTTTGTACCCGAGCTTGTCAAACATGATACGAATTATTCCAATATATTCAGGGGGAAAGCCATAATTTTTTTTTGGGCAGAATAAAGTTGTATATTTTTATAATAGCAAAAATATAATTTTACCATTTTAATAGCCTATATATTTATAATTTTTAAAGGACTAAAATTTTTTTTTATCATTTTTGGAGGGTCAAAATACAATTTTTCCAAATATTATAAATTATAAAGAGACCAAAAGTCAAAATTTTCATTTTAGGGGATTATGAAGTAGCAAAAGTAACATTTAGTAAATGGCATGATATTTTTATTTTGTATTTTAAGTGTTTAATTACTTTTATTTATGTATTTCATTCTATTAATTTAAAATAATGAATTCTGAGTTTTTAGAATTTTTGTTTTCTTAATCAAATTAATTTGTTAAATATAATTCAATACATAATTTTTAACATAAATTTTCGCTAAAATTAATGATATTTTTGTAGCTTAACACAATATTTTAATATTGTTACGCCTCATTTTGTTATTAATGTAATAACACAAAGAAAAAATTTACTTAATACATATGTTTTAATACGCGAAAAAAGCTAATTTACTAACATGATGAATAAATAGTCCATTGTTAGGTAAATTGTTAGTCATGTAAGAAACATATATTACTTCGTTTGGTTACTCATCACCTATTTAAAGAATTACAATCTAACAATTGAATCGATACACCATAAATTTTAATCCAAGTGTTCAATTGTAGACATTTGCTTCAAGGCATAAAAATGAATGGATATACCATAAATTTAGTTTTTGTTTATCTATCTATTTTCAATTTGACAATCAATTTATGTCTCGATTTCTCTAGAAATGTTTAAAACAAGCATAACTTTCAAAAACCAAAATATGAGTCAACTAATAATTAAATTCAATAATCATTTACTAGAAAAAAATGATGAATAAGAAAAAAAAGGAAAAAACCCAAAATAAGAGATGAGATTATTCATCTCTTGAGATGTAATTTTTTTCAAGAAATCAAAATGAATTTATCTGCAAAATAGGAAAAAAAAAGTTAAAATAAAATAAAACTCTAAAACGTATGTTGAAGAAAAAAGAAGATCGAAAACACATAGCTGGAAGAATAGCAAAAAGTCTGGAAATATAAAGATGGTATTTTTGTAGAAATTAAGCATTTTAAACTTTTATAGAAAAGTTTTGAATTCAAGAATTCAAATCTTGACGTTGATCTTGAAAACTTTTAGAAACAAATACTTTAAAAGTTATATTGAAGTACTGTAAAATAAAATTATTATTAAATTATCTTTAAATTCAAGTAAAATTAAGCAATTTTAAATTATATTTAATTCAATTATATATTAACATTGAGATGGATTCATTAATTATTTTTATTTAAAATTAATTAGTTATTATTATTTAAAAAATTTAATGAAAAACAAATTGGTTAAAATAAAGAAAAACAAAAACAAAAATAAAAAACAATCCAATATATATAATTTAATTAAAATTAAGTTTAAAATATCTAACATATACATGCATAAAAATTATTAAAAAATAAAAAATAGGACAAAAAGAAAATATAATTATCATTAATGCTAGGTTTACAATATATATTAGAATATGATCTAATTTATCATTTAATAATAATTAAAATAAATTTATAACTGATTATAAGTTATTACTTTTAATTAAATAAAAAATGAATAATAATAACAATAATAATTAATAAAGAGTAAATTTATCTTTTTTATTTAAAATTCAGTTAATAAATACGCTTAAGGAGGTTGGTATTTTTCAACATAATAAAGTTGTGCTAATTGGTTTGTTAAAAGTTCTGACAAGGGTAAATTATAAAAATAGTTATTTTTGATTGGTTTAGATTATATTTTAGTCATTTATGTTTGAAATGTTATGTTTTAATCACTTACGTTATCATTTTGTTACGAAGTGGTCACTCTACGGTTAAGCTCCGTTACTTCTCTAACGACAGCCCTATGTGGTAGCCCAAATGGATTTCAAATGCCAACTTGGATATTCTACGTGGCAGTTCAAATTAAATTTATTTAATTAAAAATCTATTTTCATCCCAACAGCTGAATATCTTAGTTGGCATTTAAACCCCATTTATTTAACGATAGAATGATCACTTTATAATAAAAAAATAATGTAAATGACTAAAACATAACATTTCAAAAATAAATAACTAAAATATAATCTGAGTAAATATCTTTATAGTTTTAGCCTTATGAGAATTTTCTAGTTGCACCAATAACCTTTAGGAAACCATGTTGGGGTCGTTTCTTCTTGAAGAAAAAAAGTCTCAGAATAAAAGAATAACTTGAAAAAAGTATACCATTGAAGCATGGGGAAATTGCATGATTTGATGGATTATCTGGCTACTTGTCCCACACTGTTTACTTGCCTCTAACTCAAACTCTTCCTTCTGAATTCTACCAAAACTTGGCAACCAAAAATCAAAGCTTTTGAATCATAATGATTTCCTCTACCATTCATTTTCACCTTATTTCCTATGCAGGTGTTCAATGAAAATCAAACTACACATGGGTTTTAAGCAGACAAAAGATAGCGTGAAATTCAACGACACATACACTTGAATATGATTACTTACTGAGCAGACCAGTCATCAATTTTACACGTTACAGATTTCCAAAATAAAGAACAAAGCCAGGCTTCTGGAAATGTCTTGTGTGGTTAAAAACCTGTCAAAAGTCACCCTCAACGGGGCCGTTGAGATGTTGTGCTCAGACAACTCTTAAGCCCCCCGCTTTCTCTCGACCTAGCAGTTGCTTCAAGTTATGGAAAGTGAAAAATCCCTAAAGAATATATATATACACACACACACACACTCAAAATACAAGCACTTAACAACCAGTTGGTAAGCCGTCTTCCTAACTCTTCCAATATTGGAAATGTGGGAAAATTTTCTCTATCTTTCTTAGCACTCAAAACAACACTACCAACTTTTCTTCTTACTAATGATAGCTGCCATTGCACTGTCGGAAGAAAATTCATAAAGAGTAGTTTGCGTTCAGCAATTGTCGGAATATTGCTTCAAATCAGAACCTGAGTCTCGCCATTGCTGCAAGTCCATAGAGATGAAGTTTTTCATCTCAGTTTTGTTTCTTTTTGTCCTCTTTTCTTATGCAGGTGAACATTTATTCAGTTCCTACAGCATTTTTTTAATGTTTATTCAATTGCCTTGCATTTAATTTCTTTTCTTTGCTGTTGCAGCTGCATATGATCCTTTGGATCCAAATGGAAATGTAACAATCAAATGGGATATTGTGTCTTGGACGCCTGATGGCTATGTGGTGAGTGATAAATATGTATCCAGAATAATGTAAGTTGCACCGATCATAGCTGTATATATAATATATCTGAGATTCTTGTGCCAATGATTATCTTACAGGCAGTGGTTACAATGAACAATTTTCAAATGTATCGGCACATCATGAGTCCTGGTTGGACCTTGGGTTGGACATGGGCTAAGAAAGAAGTAATATGGTCCATGGTAGGGGCTCAAACTACTGAGCAAGGTGATTGCTCAAAGTTCAAAGGAAATATACCTCACTGCTGCAAGAAAACCCCCACGGTTGTAGACTTGCTCCCTGGTGTTCCCTACAATCAACAATTCACCAATTGCTGCAAAGGTGGAGTGCTTGCAGCATGGGGTCAAGATCCTCAATCTGCTGTCTCTGCTTTCCAAATTAGTGTTGGATTAGCCGGTACTTCAAACAAGACTGTCAAACTTCCCAAGAACTTCACTTTACTTGGTCCGGGACCAGGTTACACTTGTGGTCCAGCAAAGGTCGTGCCATCGACCACTTTTCTCACCCAGATCGCCGTCGAAAAACTCAGGCCCTCAGTAAGTCCTTTTGGCTTACAGGATCTGGATTTTACCTGATTGTTGCAATTAGATTGATCTGTTTCAATATTCTATGCTGCAGTGACATGGAATGTGACCTGCACTTATTCGCAATTTCTAGCTCGGAAAAACCCGAATTGTTGTGTCTCTTTCTCATCTTTCTACAATGAAACCATCACTCCTTGCCCAACTTGTGCATGTGGATGCCAGAACAAGAACAATTGTGTCAAGTAAGCTGACATTCCATTCCTGAATGCTTAAACTCGATTTACTTACAGAGATCATGAACATCGAAATCTTACAATGAATGCAATGTTTCAGGAGTGATTCCAAGTTTCTTAAAATGGTAGGATTGAACACACCAAGGAAAGATAATGCTCCACTGCTTCAATGCACGCACCACATGTGTCCGGTGCGAGTACACTGGCATGTCAAGCTCAACTACAAGGAGTACTGGCGAGTTAAGGTATCGATCACCAACTTCAACTACCGGATGAACTACACGCTATGGAGCCTTGTTGTCCAGCACCCTAATCTTAACAACGTAACACAAGTTTTCAGCTTCGATTACAAGCCGCTGGTTCCCTATGAATCAATCAGTAAGTTTGTTGACAGCTTTTTGCTTGCATTTATCATCACAGTCTAATTATAAACAGATACTTAAAACCATATCTATTTTATTCATGTGCAGATGACACAGGGATGTTCTATGGCATGAAGTACTACAATGACCTGTTGATGGAAGCAGGGCCATTAGGAAATGTTCAATCAGAGGTGCTTCTGAGGAAGGACAAGGATACCTTCACTTTCAAACAGGGATGGGCATTTCCCAGGAAAGTGTATTTCAATGGTGATGAATGCATGCTCCCTCCACCTGATACATACCCATTTCTACCAAACTCTGCCCATCAACACCTATCCTTCCCCAGCTTTACATTCATTGCTGCAATGCTTTTCTTATTTGTAACCTTTTGGTGATCGTTTCCCATGTTCTATGAACACACCTGACAGCGAGAAAGTACACAATTTTACAATTTTCGAATTTTGTTTCAATCAATCGGAAAAGGGATTTTGTAACAAAATCGTAGCACAATGGAATCTTGGTTTGCAGCAAAGTTGTATGCGCCCCCTTCATAACAATTATGTCCGCGTATTTCTTTGAGTCGATGGCCATTTTTTTAAAATTGTATAAAATAAAAAAAAAGCCTAAATTATATATATAATCTAAAAAATTATAAAAAAAATGTAAAAAATAATAATCAGTTTGAAAGAATATTTAAATTTTTTTTGAAAGTGTTACAAAAATAAAGAACAAAGAAATGAAGAATAAAAGAGAACTTATAAATTTTATAGATCAATAGTGATATATAAAGTAAATTGGAAATTGTTTGTTGTATAGTTGAATTGATTCGGTCAAAACTAGTTAAAGAATAAAAAAGATTGATGTTCATGCATATCCAAATAATAAGGCCATAGCTGCCAAGAGAGTCACCAACAGACCAAGTGCGGAGGTAAGCTGGTGGGAACTGGCATTAGGATAAACATCATGAGGTGCCGTAACACAATTACAAAAACACAAATCAGAATATTTATTCCTCAACGATTTTGGCTTTTCCTTTGCTTTTCCACGTTCTGGTGTCGTCTTTAATTATGTACTATACAGAAAATTCATTAGATATATGATTTGAAAATAAAAATATAATAATTAAATATGAATACACTGTATCCGATTTAGTCCTTAACATTCGAAACATTCGTTTCTCATAATTTATCCGATCAAATTTAAATCCGACTTAATAAAAATAGTACAATGACCTCCTACTACCATTATTTATTTTCAAACCTCAAGGTTTTTATTCTTTACAATATAATCCTTAATAAAACAATACTAACTTTAATAGTTTTAAGCTAAAATTAGACTTACTCTTACCTAACCCATTATCTTACAAACATTTTTCCTACTTGCAATAAAATTAACAACTAGTTTTTCTTAATTCCGTAACCTTCTCTAACAATTAGCATAACAATTAACTTAGTTATTCACTTAATCTAATAGTTTATTAAGTTAAAAGATTAGTTAGTGGAAAATGATGACACCACCGTTAATTAAGCATTAACATAACGTTTAGAATGGTTTAATTGATATTTTGACCTTAGTTTAAATGCCATTTAAGGCATTGACCAACTTAGAAATTATTTCCTTTATACTTTGTTCACTAAGCAATTTAGCCCATGTACTATTTTTATTAATCGATTTAATTCAATAACATTTAATTATTCTACGTTCTCGATCCGTGCTTGACTCGTAATTATTCTATTTTAAATTATATATTAATTTCACTCAATTAATTTAGTCTCAATTCAAATTTTATGACAACGTTTAGGATCATTACAAATTAAAAACCCTTAACCAATAAGTCACATGCTAAAGTTTAAGGGAAACTTGAGGTAAATCTATTTTTAATAGTTAGAACCCAAAATAAGCATAGATTTAATAGTTTAAGTAAATCTATTTTAATCTTTAAAAATATATATTCAGTTTGACAAAAAATTAGATTGTTCAGAGGGAAACTTTGGATGTTAGGTTGAGAGAGTTCAAAAAATGTTTAACCTAAGAATTGAAATTTAAAATCGTAACCAGGAAACAACTTTGACAAAATAAAAAACACACTAGGATTTCGATAGGTAATATGGAAAGAAAATTGAAAGAGTAGAAAATATAATTTTTGTTTCGTACTTGTGCTTGGTAGGAAAAAGATAAAGTAAATTTCTTTTCAATTATTGTTTGATAGAGTTGTAAAAACTATAGAAAAAAATAAAATTTTTGAAAATTTCATAATTTTTAACTAATATACATTCATCACTCATTTACTCTCTTCTTATCATTCTAATTTGAAATGATTTGTTTTTATGCGTTAAAATAAAAAATGGTCTTCTCTTATTTTTTTTTTCTTCTCACTTTTCATTATTACCAAGCATACCTATATATATATATATATTCATTTTTCCATTCTCCTTTCACCCTTCTTCTTTTCCACTAAACTAGACATGCCTTAAAACTCCACCAAAGGCATCCTCAGAAATGTCTCCACCTTAAATATCGGTTCCAATAAAGTTTAGAGAAATGAATAGTACATTGATTTTAGGATCCTACTTCACATTTAAGAAAAATTTTTGATGACAACACAAGAAGAAAAGATAAAATTTTGGATAAAGCATCCCGTTAATCACTTTAAATAGGGGTCATTCCTATTTAGATCACCCTATTTTTTTATTGTTAATTGGATGACTATCATTAAAAAAATTAATCAAACTAGTCACTCTACCATTAAACCTATCTCTTTCACTGTTAAGTTTATTTTCTATTTTTTTTTTCCACTTTCTTTATTCTTTTTTCCCTCTCTCCTTTCCTTTACCTCATCTTCTTCCTTGTGCTTCTCTTCCTTAGTACTTGTACTCAGGCAACGCCACTAGTCGAAAAAGCCACTAAACAATCCACCTTTCCTTTCATTTCATTTCTCTGTCAAATTTGTCATTTTTTTTAGTTAAATTTGACCATTAATTTTTCAAAAAGAATTAAATTACTTTTTTTAAATAGAAATGTAGACTAAAATATTAAAATTTTAATGATGTTAGTGTGGCAACCCGTGTGACAGTTCATATGCACTTCATGCTAACATAATATTATTTATCTTATATATCACATCAAAAAATAAATTAAAATTTATAAAAAAATTCAAAAGTTAATTATAAAAATTATAAAAAAGTATCATAATTTTTTTTTAAAATAACATGAAAATCATGTGAATTATCGCATCTCCTTTACAAAATCAATTAAACTATTTTTCAATTTGTTGATAGTTAAATGTGGTTGAGGATTAAATTGAATTAAAACAATTAAGGACGAATATGACAAAAAAAAATATAAATGATAAAAGGGATGAACTTTGGGTAAGAAAGATTCCAACAGGCGCGATGATGACCTTATTAAATAACATAACCTATTCATCACTCGGCCCCACACGCTTATATTTGAAAAATTGTAAATGCCCAGCCAACTCACCTTCACCACCTACCGCCCATTGTATATTTCCATCTAAAAGTTCGGGGGAGGCCAAGTCTGAGTCCATCACGACGTTGAGACCCTCCTTACGGATCATCTGTAAATTTGAATATTGATCATGAATAAATTTTTGCCATCATCCTTGAAACTCACCTTTCCAGTGTTCCACTAGCTCCGATAAAGTGCCTTCACATTTTTCTTATTATTTAATTTAGACTACCCCACCCAACCTAATAATGCTGGTCTGTTCTTTTGGATCCATGCATGGTTTTCCTTATATCTCTTTCAACCATATTTTTTCCTGAAATACTTTCAAGCATAATATTAAATAATTAAAAATTTGGATAGTTTCTCGTCCTCTTCCAACGAAGCATCCAGGAAATTGAAAAATACTAGTACATGATTGCGACGCCTAATATGCTAGTATTAGTATATTGTAACAAGCCAATTATGGGTTAGTGGGTAAAATATTAGGAAAAGCTAGTGGCATCTCTATCGATCTACTTCAAGGCTAAAGCTACATCCATCCGCTACAAGTGTTTCTATATTCAACTGCTTAAATCCCCTATGAAGTATCCTTTGTGTTCTCTTCTAACCATCTTCGTTTCGAAGAAAAAAGCCTCTCAATTACAAGGTTCAGAACTTCCGGAGGATATTTGCCGTCAATTTTCACTAGCCGAGATCGAAGCCGCTACCAACAACTTCCACCCAGACTCCATTATTGGTATAGGTCGTTACGGGAGTATTTATAAAGGAACTATCGATGGTGGAACCGTTGTTGCTGTCAGGCGCTGCCGAAGCAGTTTAGGAGCAGTGAGAGAGTTACAAAATGAGGTACGGTTGCTTTGCCAGTTGCGCCACCCACATCTCGTCTCCCTCATCGGCTTCTGCCTAGTGGAAAATGAGCTGTTTGTTGTGTTAGAATACATGAGCAGAGGGTCACTCGCTAATTTTCTCTTTGGGATTGGGAAGGATTACGTCCCACTGTCTTGGAAACATAGGTTACACATATGTATCGGTGCAGCACGTGGATTACATTACCTTCACACCGGTGCCAAGCATGCTGTAATCCACCGCCACATCAACAGCTCCAGCATACTTTTAGATGAAGAGTGGTGTTGTAAACTTTCAGATTTTGGCTTGTCCAGACTGGGTCCTCGTAGCATGTCAAAAGCTTTGATAAGAGTGGATACATTTATAGCGGGAGAGATCGGATATATGGCTCCAGAGTATGCCCTATACGGGGAACTGACTGAAAAATCTGACGTCTACTCATTTGGGGTCGTTTTGTTCGAAGTTCTTTATGGCAGAAGAAACTCAGATCGGATACAACCAGACAATCGATTATTTTTGCTTGCTTCGGCCATGGAATCCCTAAGGGAAGGAACCATTTATCATGCCATTGATCCATACCTCAAGGGAAGGATAGCTCCAGAATGTTTGAACAAGTATTTGGAAATTGCTTCTAGTTGTGTCCACTGTAAAGGAAATGAAAGGCCGTCAATGGGTGAGGTGGAGGTCACACTAGAACTTGCCTTAGAGCTGCAAGAGAGAGCAGATTCCGAAATGGAGAGCATCTATCCTTCTGGTGAGTGTATGTATGAAGAAGCATTGTTTTCTGCCTTTGTTAGGAATTTTGTGGGTCTTGGCTCTTGATAGCCTTAATTATTTTGAATTTGCTAGTGACTTATCAGATTCAGATAGTGTTGAAGTATTAAGTCAGTCGAGCTGTTAAGGCTGTTAAAGAATTAGTTAAAGAGGTTATGCAGTTGTAACTACTGAAAACAGACCCTACTCTCGTGTATAAGAACTCTTGCTGTCTTCATGAATGTTAAGTCTTGAAGTTTGCAGTTCTGCATTTCACACGGCTTTGCATTTCTTCTTTTGCTTTCTTTTGTATAGTTTAACAGATAGCAATAACCACAATAATAATACTTAAATGCTTTGTCAGGATAGCAATTTCTGTTTAGATAGTCTGCTAATTCAATTCCCAAGCATTCTTTCATTGTTGCATGACTTATCATGGATGGATTAACAATAGAGGGATGACCGGATGAGGACAATGATTTATTTATCCGAGCTTATATTTATTAATCAGGTTTAGATCATATGTGTTTATACTAAAATCATTGATTGTACTAACTATTGGTTTATGTCAATAAATTGTTTATTAATTGAAGAATCCAAACTGAAAGAACTTTTGGCTCCAAAATGTAGACTTTCTCGGTTTGTATTATGTTCTTGGGAAGAAAATTACACAGGTAACACCTGGGAGTGGATAATGTCACTATTCTTACCTGCAAATTAACAGGATTTTCCTCTTTCCAGGAAAGAAAGTTTAATGAAACATTGAACCCGCCATGGGGAAATGTTTACTTGAATTAGAGCTCGTTGCTTACAAACAAGTATTAAATAAAAATGTTTCAATAAATTTCATAAAGTTTTTATTGATACAAAGAGATGATAGCTTGCAAGGGTTAACCTTGCCCTCTCTAAAATGAAAAAAAATTATTTTATGAATTATATTTTGATGTTCCTAAAAATAATAAAAATTACAATTTATTTAATTTCGGTTTCTTAAAAGAATTTTCTGACTAGTAACTTGATTATTAAAAAAGGGTTTATAGAATGTTATTTCTGAAAGTCATAATTGGAGGCTTAATGAAACCAGAAGACATTAAGGTCAACACATTTCCGCGTTCTGAATAAAATTGTCGTTTACTTTTGAAATTTCAACAAATTCTGAGAAAGAGGTTCTGTTCACACTGCAGAAACTTATCAAGGAAGTTCAATCCTTTGACCCAATAATGCCACTTCCAGAAAGTTGCAAAGTAATGCTCAATCCCAAAATGTAATTCACATTTGAAACGAACAATGTAAGCTAATCAGAAGAAACTGTAACATTCAATCAAATCCAGACTTGCTTCCTTCATTTCTTACAATGAATAACCCTTTAAAATCCCTTCTACTTTTCTTCCACATTATTAATAAGTCGCCTAACAATGCAAAGTCGGATAAAAGCAGGGGAAAAGGATGGTCTCCAGGGAAGCAATGTTCAGCATTCCCAGAGGGACTATGCCGACAATTCTCACTTGAGGAGATTAAAGCTGCTATCAACAGCTTCCGTGCAGACTTTCTCCTTGGTCGTGGTGGTTTTGGAGATCTATACAAAGGAATCATTGATGATGGTACTATGGCAGTTACTATTGAGCGCTTTGGGCCATTTGGACTGCGAGGAGGTCGTGAATTCCGAACCGAGGTACAGTTACTGTGTCAGCTACTACATCCGAATCTTGTCTCTTTCATCGGATTCTGCGACCAAGAAGATGAAAAGCTTCTGGTTTATGAATATATAAGCAATGGTTCACTTGATAAACATCTTTATGGTAATCGTTCGAATGATCCACTCTCCTGGAAGCGGAGGCTAACGATATGCAGTGGGGCAGCCCGTGGGTTGCATTACCTTCATTCAGGAGCAAAGCATTCGATAATCCATCGTAACATCAGTAGCCGAAACATTCTATTGGATGACGAATGGAATCCTAAGCTTTCCGATCTTAGCCTGTCCAAGATGAGCCAAGCTGGTTCTCCCACTGGCTCTTCGAACATCAAAATACCAGGTACCGTCGTTCATATGGATCCAGAGTGTTATATAACTGGCCGTATAACCAGAAAAAGTGATGTTTACGCTTTTGGGGTTGTTTTGTTTGAGGTGTTATGCGGAAGGAAGGCAATTGATCTAACATTGGAAGGGATTAAAAAAAGTTTAACTTCTTGGGCTTGTAAATGTATCGAAAACGGGACTATCTATGACATCATTGATCCTTATTTGAAGAAGAAAATAGCCCCTCAATGTTTCAAGAAATTCGTGGAGATTGCCTATTGTTGTGTTTGCCAGACTACTAAGGGACGACCTGAGATGGGGGAAGTAGAGATGGCACTAGAGGCCGCATTGGAGCTTCAGAAAATAGCTGACTCGGAGAAGGAGAGCATCGATCATCAAGGTGAACACGAGTATGAAGAACTGCAACCTTGTCTATTTGTTGGGAACGATATTCCTGATTATGGTGGAAACGTAGTGGAACAGGAATTTGATAGCTGTTCTGATGTAGATAGCACGATATCGGATTCGTTTCTAGATTCTGAAGTGATACAACTAGCAAGGATACAGAATCAGGGATAAACAATGAGAAATCTATTACTGAAACTCTAATTCTTTACTTGTTCAATTAAAGGTGGGTGCCATTTGTTCATCCTTCAATAAATATATGTATTCCACAATCAGAATTCTGCTCCGCCTATGATTGCAATGAAGCTGGTTGGTCCTACATGGGAAATCTGGAAGAAAACAAGCAATTAGTGATTACTATATATGCTGTCCTGAGGCCTAAATTGGTTTCAAAGCAGCTATGGCGTTCAACTTTCAGAATTATATATGTTTAAAGTGATGTCCTGGTAAATCCTTTCTTAGATGGGACTACTCTTAGCACTCACAGGACATTCCCCCCTCTTTTTTCATGTTCTATATTTCTTTTCCCAGTTAAATGAAATAAGGTCACCTTGCTCTGTAAACCTGAACACTCTGACATTAATTTGTTTCTTTGCTATAATCTGTTCATTAAATTGTGAGATATGGACGATGAATCGTGCAAGTTAATTACTTGTGGATATTTTATTTGTTTTTTTATTGGATTCAGATTTATAGAATTCAATTTCCTTTTGGAGAAAACTAGATTTAGATTTCTGAATCAGGTATACTATTGTGGATTATGGATTCGGATTTTTCCTCCTGCAGGGTAGATGTTCGATAAATTGTTTATAGAGCAATCTTAGACGAGTTTGGTTTGTATGTTGAGTTGTCAAAGTTATTTTTTCAAAACCATTCCTTCTCTTTGTCGCATTTTGCAGTTCTTGCTTTGCATAATAGAAATCTTAGATTGCAAACTTACTTGATGTTTTCAATAGGCCGCTGCAGGCAAAGAAGAAAATTTTAGAATCCCAGAATTTGAGTAGCTCATAGTCCACTCCCTATTGTGAGGATGAGGAGACCCATGCTGTCAAAAGGGCCACTCCAGGTAATTGAAGCAATTTGTTTTGATGAGGTTGACGTGCAAGATTAAATGCTTTCAATTCTCTACCCAGGTCATAGGAATCTGCTAAATTGCCTTAGTATGTGCTTAATACATGATCAGCATAGCACCTATGAGAAATAAGCACCTTATTCAATAGTTGATGCAACACCAACAAGCACTCAAATCAAGAGAAGGTTTAACATATAAGCAAGAGAAATAGATAATCTTAAATGACAAATCTTGCAAAGAAACACCTCTACAATGCAAACCAACTTTTGAAATAGTTAATTTTGTCAAGGGATGACAATTAAGCCAGGCCGATTTTTTTGCCCACCCTAGTTTTGATAATTGTAATCCTATTTTATAGGATACTTTAGTGGGATTTGGTATGGAAACTAATTTGTATTTTAGCAAGCCTTAAACAGGCTTGACTTAGTTGGTAACAAAGTTAGCACTTGATTTTACGATTGAGTTTTCATGAAAAATTTAGGGGAGAATGATCTAAATATTTGTTTGAGTATGAGGTTGTTACATGGTGAGTGGTAGGACCTAAATCATCATCAGTACATTGTTGAAGATAGTAGATTATCTCTTTGGATAAGACCCCTTAGACGTAGATGAAAATTGAATTGTGTAATCAATCTTTTTGTGTTATTGTTTATCAATTGTTAGTTGCCCCAATGATAATTACTCATATAACTGCTCAAATATCAACTTGCAAAAATCAATTGTTTCTTTCTAAACAATTTTTAAAAGAAGTTTAAATATGTGACTAAAAGAATTGCTAAGTTGAGGTGTGGTGTGGTGATTGCTCACCTCATCCTTTAATCATATAATCGAGGTTTGATCCTCACTCATGGCAATGGAGTGTTAGGATCTAGTGCTCTAAGTATAGTTTATTATTTATTTTTATTTGTAATTTCTTAATCAAATTGATATAATAAAAATTCATTATTCACATTAATGTTGTTTGTATTTATCCTCAATAATTTTTGCACGCAAAGCAAAATGTAAGTGAATATTGTCTCATTGATTACCTAATGTTTAACTAATATTAAGTCCCATTATGTGGTCGGATAATAATGTGATAATGCAACTTATATTAATAGGTAATCTATAAGGTCCATAGTTTGATGAATCAAAATTGAGTAAATCAGTTAAATGACTATTATCTTGTCTATAAAGTTCAATTAGGGGGATACCTTATCTTAGGTATTAGAGTGATTGAATCCCAAAAGATGGAGACGTCAATGTGATTGTCTAAATTGATAATACATCACATAAGATCCAAGTTGAATTAATCCTAAATTCATTTAGATTAATTTACTTGTAATGTTCATAATGTGACTTACCTCAATCTTAAGTAAGTGACTGACTATGTGCGTGTAACTCGTAAACTTTGATTTATTAAAAGCTTGAGTTCAAATAACATTAGAGCCAAAAGTTGGTAGGTTGGATATACAACTTCTACATGTCATAGCTTCATTTATAATAATAGAATTCGTAATTTGATTAAAGGTAAATGATATCCTTTCATTGACATAACATGATAGATATATAGAAAAGCAACGGGGTCATGAGTCATTTGTTTAGGATGAATAATTTAATTACTATCGGTTAGTAATTGATTTTTTCATAAAAAAAAAGATGTAATAGTTACCATTAGATAAAATTTTATTATATTGTTGAACGGATTTAACCCAAAGAGATAAATGATATCCTATGAGGGTAACACACTTAATATAAGGTGATTAGAGAAGTATTTATAAAGTTATTTTCGTAATGATATATAATAACGGGGAGTTCAATCATGATACTTTAATAGGATGATTTCATGATTAAATGATGTTGTAATTATTAAACAAGAGTTGAAACTTAATTACAAATTATTTGAATTTTAATTATATATGTCCAATCAATCTGTCTGCTAGCTCGATATAATCCAAAATAGATTGCATGTAGAATTGATATTAAGGAATGTATGAAAATGACAATAAAGAGATATATCACATGCATCACTATCTGTAATAAATGCATTTCCTCGCTAAATGTAAAAGATAACTTAAAGATTAAATTTATTTTTTAAATTATTGTTTAATTAATTGTAATTAAATAATTAAAATTTAAAGTGGAAATTAAATTAATTAGTTATCACAGTTTTAATAAACGAGATAATCTTTTATGGAGGGTAAAGTTGTCATGATTTTAATAAAATTATAATTGAGTTAAAAATAACTTAAGTTAATTTAATTAATTGTAAATAATTAATATTTCGAGAAATAAAAATAATGATTATTGAGATGGTTGAATTATATGAATTGATTAAAAATCCAGATAATATATATAATTGTACTCAATACCAAATACAAGCCAAATAGACTCATTTAGCTTGTAAGGGGCGACAAACCCTAGTCTAAATAAGGGTTGTCGTCATTCCTTAGTATTCCCAACTATGAAATTGTATTGTCAATTAAAATAATATTATTCAATTACCCAATATTCAAGTAAAACTCTTATACCTTTTTCCTATAAATATGAACTATGGTTTGAGCCAAAATTACAATAGTTAATCATATTTTGTTTATTTCATTTCTTTGGGCCGTGTTTAGTCTCTCTTTATGTTTTTGTTTGGATTTTGTATGGTTTTTCTGAATTTTGGTTGGAATAAAAGCCCAATTGGATGTTGTCTTTTCAAAAAAAAAAAAATTTCGTTGAAAATTAATCAAAGATTTTATTCTATGCAATCGGTTTGCAAAATTAAAAGTCATACTCTAAGCAAATCAGGGTTCAAAGATAATAAAAAAGATCGTTTGATTCAAATATAACAAAGAAAATCGTTTGATAGAAAGTTAGAAAACAATTCAGGCTGTCTCTCAAAATCTATGTACTAATTTGATCTAGGGTTTATCACTATAAATATCACAAGACTTAATTTTAAGAAAAAAAAATAAACTTTCACTGTGCATATGTCACTATTTTCTAAATTGATTTTTCCAATCATTTGTATCAAAATTAGATTGTGTTATGTTTATAGTTAAAATCAGATAACAAATTTATTTCTATCTTTCTTTGTTTGCCTAAATAATATGAGAAGAGACATTCTTAAACTATATGCATGTTTTGGATTGTTATATATCTGAACGAATGTATGAATTTATTTTATAATTGTTATAAAGTAATTTTGTCAAAAAATTGTGATACCTAGCATTAGATAGGTTATATTTACGTTTTTTCATATTTTTTGGTTTGTTATTAGATCGTGAACTATTATATCTACAAATGAAATATTTTTAATTTTATTTTTTGTAAAATTAGAAAAATTCATATGAATAAAAAACAAACAAGGTAATTTTTGTAATATTAGATTTTTTTACGAAATCCAGAAAAGCATGGCAAGCCGATAATCCAACCCAAATAAAACAAAAGAACAAAGAATGGCGAGCCGCTATGGGTAGTGGTCAACGTGCAGTGACATGGGTGAAAATATTGGATCTGGTGCTTTAAGTGTAGTATTTTTGTCAATGTAAACTTGTAATTTTTTTCGAACAGATAGATTAATAAAACAAATTCATTGATATACTTTGTATAATTGTTCTCTTATGGGTTTTGCACGCAAAACAAAATGGAAGCAAATGTTGTTATTAGTTGTCTAATGTTTAATTGATATTAAGCGATAGTCAGATTGTAATATGAAAAGACAATTTATATTAATAGACGAACCTAAATATGTCATTAGTCAAATAGAAAATGAGCAAACCGATTGAAAGATTAATATGTCATCTATCAAGTCCAATTACGAAAATGTTTTGTCTTGGGCATCGACGCAGACAAGGGCGAATACAGGGGGCTAGTAAGGGCCCGACCCTCCTAAAATGGAAAATTTACATTTTAACCATTTAAAATTTTAAAAAATTTAAATTAGTGAAGATAAAATTGCACTTTGGCCCCTCTAAAAATGATAAAAATTTAATTTAATCCTTTAAAAATTATAAAGATAGAAAGAATTTAATTTCGACCCCCTCCTAAAAAATTTTCCTAGCTTCGCCCCTGGGCGCAAATGACTCTCAGAAGATAAAGACATAGATGTGATTGTCTGGACTGACAGTACATCAGACTAGACCCAAGAAGAATAGATCCTGAATCCGTTTATGAATTTATTCATTTATAACGTTCATAGTGTGACATACTTAAATTTTGAGTGGATGATGTATTATCAATGCGTGTTTTGTACACTTTTATGTAAGTAAAAGCCTCAGTTCGAATAGATAAGGAACTGAAAGTTAGTGCATTGGGTGTACAACTTCTACAGTTTATAGCGTTATTCATAATAGTGAAATTCATAGCCCAAGACCTGGGTAAAGGATATATATTGTTGGGAAGAGTATAGTCACAATACTATAGTGAAATGACTTCGTGACTGAATGAGTTTATAATTAATAGGCGCACAGCCGGAACTTAATAATAAATCATTTGAGCATCAATTGCATATGTCCAATTGATCCTTCCGTTAGCTCGTTGAAACCTGAAATGAATTGTAGGATGAATCAAATGAACAAAAATCGATAGAAATGATAAAGTTAGAGAAATGAGTTACATTAAAAAATGAATGTGATTTTCTCACCAAGTATGAAAATGACCTGAGATTTAATTTATGATTTTTCGAATTATTATTTAATTTGATACCTAAGTTTTTCTTTGCCCCATGAGGTACCAAACTTTGACCTCAAGGTTCAATTTGGTATTTGAACTTTTTTTTATTCAATTAGGTACTTGGCGTTTTGGTTGACATTGGAACCCAAACTTGGCTTCATATTTCAAATTGGATCAAATAATATATTTATTTTAAATACTAATCTAGACCAAAAAGCCAAGTTTTGGTACCAATGTAAAACAAAAGCAAGTTCAAGTATTTAATTGAACCAAAAAAAAACTTGAAGTACCAAATTAAATATTAAAACCAAGTTCAAGTACCTTATTGGAGAAAAAAAAGCTTGAGTACTAAACTAAAACTTGAAGCCAAGTTCAGATACCAAAATGTATATTAACCCATCTAAAAATCAGTTTTTTTTTAAAAAAAGGGAGCAACAAAAATGCTACTATTTAGTGAGTTTTGAAACATGACAGAGAAACAACAGAGCAAAACTAGACAAGACCTCAAAAGATAAAAGAAAACAAAGCTCTCCAAATGGGACACCTCAAAACCATGCAAAAAATCAGAGCTGGTGATCCCCTTTTTGGTAAAGTGAACTGCAATTACATTAGCCTCTCTTAGCACCTTGTTTCTCTGGTGCAAAAGGTCGTCAATGATATTCAAGCTCTTCCACAGCTTCCATGGTTTGGCAGCAGTGATACGGACCCATGAAACGGCAACGAAAGCGTCGGATTCAATAACTTATAGAAACCATGGAGAAGGAGAATCCACAAACAAATTTGTCATCCCGGAGAAACACCACCGCAACCAGCACACCCTGTTTTCCCTTTCGTAGAACCATCATCATTAAAATGCCAAGACTCACAAGGGACCGACCAAGAAGCACTCCCTCGATTCCAGAAGGAAAAATCCCACCATGAAAATCAGGAATTTTGAGGTCATCAAAGCAAAATCCAGTGCGGTGAGCAAAGAATGCAAAGGGACACCCCTTCACTGACAGAACAAACCTTATTTCTAGTAGATTAATACCAATTCAATTGTCGCAAGCCGTACGGTCCAGACGATGGCGACACAACAACAAACTATATTAGTCAAAGATGGCTTATCTGCCATTGCACCAAATTTAGAGTCTTACCAGATGTTATGAATTGGATTATCATTGACTTTGAAATTTCAAATCATTCACAAACATCAGTCCTATTCACATTGCAGAACATATAAAGAAAGTTTAATACAATACATAAGTGTTTCCATATGTTCTCATATATCTTCTCTCAGGCGTATAGAGTTCTCTTCAAATCTTCGTAGGGTATATTTTAAATAAATAAAAAATCCCCTATGAAGCATTGTTTGTGTTCTCTTCTAAGCTTCTTCGCTTCAAAGAAAAAATCTCCACAATTACAACTTCCGGAGGATATATGCCGTCAATTTTCACTAGCCCAGATCAAAGCCGCGACCAACAACTTCCATCCAGACTCCATTATTGGTACAAGTTACTTCGGGAGTATTGTTTATAAAGGGACAATGGATGATGGAACCATTGTTGCTGTCAGACGCTGCGGAGGCAGTTCAGGAGGAGGAGCAAGTGAGTTACAATTAAATGAGGTAAAGTTGCTTTGCCAGTTGCGCCACCCGCATCTCGTCTCTCTCATTGGGTTCTGCCTTTCGGAAAAGGAGATGTTCGTTGTGTTAGAGTACATGAGCAGAGGGTCACTCGCTCATGTTCTCTACGGGAAGGATCATGTTCCACTGGCTTGGAAACATAGGCTACAGATATGTATCGGTGCAGCACGTGGATTACATTACCTTCACACTGGAGCCAAGCGTGCTGTAATCCACCATAACATCAAGAGCTCTAACATATTTTTAGATGAAGAATGGTGTTCTAAACTTTCAGATTTTGGCTTGTCCAAACTGCTTCCTCTTAGCACGTCAAAAGCCTTGACAAGAATCGACACAGATCATGCCGTGGGAAGTTGTGGATATATGGACCCAGAGTATCGCCTGCGTTTACTGAAAGAAAAATCTGACGTCTTCTCATTTGGGATTGTTTTGTACGAAGTTCTTTTTGGCAGACCACAATATGATAGCACACTACCAGAGGAGAAACAATATCTGGTTGATTGGGCCATGGAATCCCTAAGCCAAGGAACCATTTATCATGCCGTTGACCCATACCTCAAGGGAAGGATAGCGCCAGAATGTTTGAACAACTATTTGGAAATCGCTTCTAGTTGTGTCCACCATAGAGGAAATTTAAGACCAGCAATGGGCGAGGTGGTGGTCACGCTAGAGCTTGCCTTGGAGCTGCAAGAGAGAGAAGATTCCGAAATGGAGAGCATCTATCCTTGCGGTGAATGTATATATGAAGAAGCATTGTTTTCTGGCTTTGTTTGGAAATTTTTGGGTCTTGATAGCCATAATTTTTCTGAATTTGCTTATGACTCATCAGATTCCGAGAGCAATAATTGCAACAATAATAGTTAAATGCTTTGTCACATAGCAGTATCTGTTTGGGGAAAAAAATGAAAGCCTGTGTTACAAAAAAAAAAAAAAAATTCAGGCTGTTTTTGGATTGCATGAATTAATGCGTGTGTTCTACAATAGCAGCGATATGAGGTCAAACCCTGCAGCCATTGGTAGTAGCTAGGGTTGGCGGAAACTGTTGCAGATTAGACATGTTGCTCGTCAAGTGGTTAGTAGTGATGGTTCGTGGCCTATTCCAGGAACTAAATATTCAGTGGCAGCAGTTTGGAGTATGTTAAGACCGGCGAAGGGAGAAGGTTCCATGGCTTAGACTGGTGTGGTTCAAGTTTTATATTCCCAAACAGACATTCATTTGTTTATTGGTTGGCCATTCATAATAGGCTTGCCACTAGGGACAGATTGATCTCATGGGGTATAACTCAAGAAGATGAGTGTGTGCTTCGTAGGAAAGAGAAGGAAACTAGAGACCACATCTTCTTTAGTCGCTGCATATCTTGGATTTATGTAAAATCCAAATGAGAGCTGTTGTTTGGGTTGAAGAGTCACTATGGGCTGCTACTTCAAGAAAAAAACAGTCCTTGATCACAAATATTTTATGGAGGGTTTTTGCACATGTGGAATCTACTGAGTCCAAAATTCTTGAACTAATTCAAAATGTGGTGGTGCTATGGATGCAGACTTCTTGTAGTTCAAAACAAAAGTGATTTTACAAAAGAAAGCTTTTGCATGTTTTGTGGGAAAATGGGGTGAAAAGGACAGTTTGATATTGTTATAAAAACTTCTAGCTACAAATTTGTTTTAGACATGATATTGAAAAGTAAAAATTAGTTTATTTATTACACTTTTAAAATAAGAATAATGTGAATCAAAATAATTTTTGTCATTAGATCAGAATAAATGTTTGAAATCTTGTATATTGATTTGATGATTAAGGGTGTTCATTGTTTCAAGTGTGACTTGAATTCTAGTCGCTCTTTATTTTCCATTTTATTTTTTTTTCTAAAAGAAAATAAATATGAAAGTAGATATTATAAAAAAAAATTCACTCTAAAACTTTTTTTTAATATAATTCACTCTAAAACTTAGATTGCATGGGAAAAAGAAAAAAAAGATTGAATGGTATTGGTTTTATTTTAATAAGGTGAGATAAATATAAAATTTAAGGTTTAGAATCATTTATTTTAATTTAATGGTTAAGATCATTTTGATTTTCATGGTTCTCGTTTTAAAATGAGATAAATCTCAAAATTATATATGAACTTTGATTTATTGTGCAATTGTATACATGAACTTTAATTTGGTGCAATTATACACATGAAACTCTAATTGTAATTCAAGTGTATACTCGAAATTTTAATTTTGATTTAATCATACACATTTAAAGAAATAAATACATTAATTTTTTTATATTGAATAAATATCATTATTTAAGTATGCAATATATAAACATAAAATGATGTTTTATCGATAATTGTGTTAATAATTTACAAGAATTGTATCAAATCAATATTTTATGTACAAAATTACACAAAATCATAGTTCATGTAAAATTACACATTAAATCATAGTTAATGTATAGTTTTGGAATTTATCTCTTTTAAAAATTCTCAATATAATTGTCACCTAATTTATATGATATTTAAATAATTTAATATAATTAAACATGAAATTTTTAATTAATTTAATATAATAATACATAAAATATAAATTAACCTTATTTTTATATATGTTTTAAATACTTAATATAAATAAGAATTTTTTAAATTTTCAAAACGTAAAAGAAAAAAAATTAAATCAAATATTTAAAAAAAAATCACTTTTGGCCTAGGCAAGTCCACGTATGCAACTGTTGACATGATACTATTTTGTCTTATATGCCACGTTAGCAAATGATTTTAAAATTATTAAAATTAATTTTTTTAAATATAAAAATTTTTAAATATAAAATTTTTAAAATCATCATTATCGTTTTTCTGAGTTTTTTTTCCCCTTTCTCTTCCCCTTATTTTCCTTTTTGGTGGTCGTTTACCGAAATTGTTCTGATGAATTGCTCGACGTTCAACACGACAAAAAAAAATGAGTTTTACTCAAGATTAACCCCGATGAACTCCAATATATTCTGGGCAAAACGATTTGAGAAACAGATTTTAGAGATAGGTCTTGGTCAACAATATATACAATCGGTTTGGAAAATAGATTTTGGGTATAATGATTTATGGGTTCATCAACAGGAACAAGAACATTTGACAAAGTTGTTTTTCTTCTTCAAAGAAAACCCTTTTTTTTTAAAGTTAATACAAGGTTTTTGTTTGGGCAAGAAATCTACTCCACTTCTTCCAATCATTTTTTTTATTTTGAGTTTAGCATGTCTATAAAAATTACTTCTTATTAAAGTGTTCTATTAAATGTTGAAGGATTCTAGTTATTTTTTGAAAAAATGTTTTGCATATTGCCTCCTGTTTTTGTAGACATGTTTTTCTTCGAAGCTACACTTGTATCTGGTTTCTTTTTTGCTCCATGTCGATCCATACAATTCAAACTTACTGCAACTTGTTTAATTTGGCATCATCGTAAAGCATTTGGTTGCAATCAAGGGGAAGGGGAAGGTTAAAAAAAACTCAGAAAGAACGGGATGATGATGATTATAATTTTAAAACAATTTTAATAATTTTATATTTTTAAAAAATAATTTTAATAATTTTAAAATCATTTGTTGACGTGGCATATAAGACAAAATAGTGACACGTCAACAACTGCATACGTGGACTTGCCTAAGTGGAAAAAAATTGTCACGTCAGCACCATTAGTCAACTAACGGCCACATCAGCAATACTGTTAAAAATGACCAATTTGACCAAAAAACAAAGATTATATATGAAAATGAGCTCAAAAAAACTTTAAGGGCCAAAGTGACCAAACACTTAAACGTTTTTTTTAATTTATTTTTATATAAAATAATCTAAAAAATAATACATGCGAGCCAGGTCGGACTCAAATTTAGCATTTTTAATTGGGTTGGGCTTGAATAGAACTTTATGGTCATTTTTTCGAGCCAAGCCTAGAAAACGATCTTAAAATTTTCCATCGGCCCGACCTATGATTAAGTCTAGTTGTTTGGAGTAGTTAAAGTTTTTGGTGTTTGTAAATTTGAATTTTAATAGATTATGATTTAATATTATTGAAAAGAAATTGATGAGGGAGTTTTATCATCTATTCAATTAGTCGTGAAGAGTAAGGAGAGAAGTTTGAAGTTTTGCGATATTCATCTTTATCCTTATCTTTATCATTATCTTTCAAAGCATTTTAAGCTATTGGAAAACTTGTTTACGAAGACTTTTGTGAGATAAATATTAAAAATAATTAATGAGATAATTTTAGCTTTTAAATAAGTGTTTAAAGTTTATCAAAACACTTCTAAAAGGGTTGTTTGTATATAGGCTTAGTTGTCGCACATTGGTATCAAGTTCAGTGTTTTTGGCTTTTGTATTTTGCTATTTTATTGAGTAATTTTGTGATACTCTTTTAGGTATCATTTGGAGAGCTTCATTGAATGTAAAGTGAGACATTTGAGAGAGTGATTCTTAACAATTTGAGTTGATGGGGTTGCAAATATTCATTGTGGTAAAGATAATTTGGGTTTTAGCTAATAGGTGATTCGATTATATTATTGAATAAAATTATTTTTTTGAGAGAAACTGTGTAAAGTAAGATTATTGATCTGAACTGTGTTAACAAATATTGAGTGTTATTTCTCTCATTACTTTGCATCATGTTCTACCTTGCTAAAAATATGTTGTCTCATTTCCTCTTCTAACATAAATTGGAATGAAACTATTTTATAGCCAGCCAAGTTATTTGTTCCAACATATGTGGGAACAATAGTTCAAAAGAAGTGCAAATCAGAGTATTTTTTTATTGGTATCGAAGCAGGCTTCAAGAGTTGTTTGAAGGTGATTTTTTGTTCGGTTTGCAATCATGGAATCCATGAAGGAAGGTAATTCGATTACTCAACCCCCGCTGCTATTTGGTTTAGCAAACTATACTTATTGGAAGGTTCGTATGAGAGGTTTCATCATGTTTGTTAACGAAGCAGCTTGGGAAGCTATTGAAGATCGGTGAATTCGACCCATTGTATTTGCTGGTGATGACACCATATGTCCTCGAGAAGAGGCAAATACACTTACGTAGAAAGAAAGGCTTCCTACTGAAATTCATAAGCCCTAGATATCATTTTTAGTGGAGTTGATTTGGACCAACTTTAAGTTATTTTTGTATGTGAAAATGCTAAGGAGACAGAGAAAATCTTGCAATAGATTTGGCTATTACAGTATTATCATAGGTTAGGGAAACAGTAGGTAATATTTGGGAACTATGGATATAGTAGACATGCTAGGTTAATAACCGTTGAGGTGGTAAAAATGTAATGGGTTTGCTTAAACATGTGTTGGTTTCTTGGTTATGAGGGGAACGTTGTGATATTCAGGTTGATAAGAATTTCCATTTTATCCTCTTGCAGGGTAGATGTTCGATAGTTTGTTTGAATAGGAATGATATTCTTTTGGAGCTGTCTCGTTATAGTAAAAAGTGAGCGCTGGGTTCTATTCATCCTAGATGAGTTTGGTTGTATGTTGAGTTGTGAAAGTCTTTTGTTGCATTTCAGTTCTTGCTTTGCTTAATTGCAAACTTACTTGATGTCTTTATTAGGCCGCTGCAGTCAGCAGAAAAATCCAAAACTTGAGCAGCTCAAAGTCCACTCCCTACTGAGAGGATGAGGAGACTCATGCTGTCAAAAGGACCACTCCAGGTAATAGAAGCATATTGTTTTGATGAGGTTAGCTCTTAATTGTGATGCAGGATTAAACGCTTTCAATTCTCTATCCAACTATCTTAGGAATCTGATAAATTGCATTAGTATGTGCTTAATACTTGATATTTAGTTGCTGTATCAACCCAGTAGCTATTACAAATATGCACCTTATCCAATAGTTGATGCAACACCAACAAGCATTTAAATCATGAGAAGTCTTAACAATATAAGCAAGAGAACTAGATAATCTTAAATGACAAATCTTGCAAAGAAACACCCATAGACTCTGCATCATCTTGCTCCTTTTACTTTTCAAAGCATCAGTGTCTATATAACAGCATTCCATGCAGTCCTGAACATTTGAACACACAGAATTTTCAGTCTAGAGTAAACAATGGACTGCAGATTTTTTCATTAATAAGAAGTAGCTCAAAACTTTATATTTTGAACCATTTAAATTATATAATTGAAGATTAAACAGCCAGATACAGATATGCTTGCCAATGTTAAACAGTGGTAGAAGCTTGCTGCAGATGGAATAAATAACTATTTCTCTCTGTGGATTCATAATAAAGTTGTTTGGTTTCTTTGACAAAACACTCATTGATAAAAGTTTTATATCTAATAATTAGCTATTTATAGATCTCTAGAACAAAGGCAATAATGTGACTAACTTGTAAAAGAAACTCTTGTTGTTAGAAAAGACAACCGGTAAAAATATGCCACCAAGCCTGGAATAAAACTAGACCGATGCAGTTAGAGAAGGTCTTGAGTATAACATTAATAGCCAACATGCAAATTAAATCAACATTATAACAATTGAACAAATTAACATCAATAGTATAGAATCACTCACCATAATTTTGTCTCAGTTCAAAAATACAATGGAAGGCACATGTTGGACTTTGTAGAAATCTTCCCCATCTTCCTCAATACTACTTTTGAATGCTCTCGACATCCACCTAATCTCTACTTCCCGGAGGGAAGTGACAAACCTCAGTCCATCTGGAACCATCTTCAGCTTGTAGCAATCAGAAATACCCAAACGACTAAGAGTAGGCATAGCTCCTTCTTCAATTGTCCACTCCTCAAAATTGGACAACCCGCGAAGAAGTAACGTTTTTAGTTGGGGGAAACTGTTCCTAGAGCAAGTCATTTTCTTTCCCATGAATACTTCCCATCCACTCATGTACTTTAAGTGAGGCAGCTTCCCAAGCGCTTCCATTGGATCTTCAACAAGTCTAGATCCCCATAAAGTTAACTTGGTGAGAGATGAAGGGAATTCATTATCTCGGGGCAAGTCCTTTATTCTTCCTTCTACATGCAGCTTGCAAAGACGTGGACAGCCTAAGAGTAGTTTCCTTAAATCAACTTCTGTATCTGGAAATGAAAGGAGGTCGGTTTTTAAGGACAGGGACGTCAGGTATGGCAATATCTTATTTGGAGGTTCAAAGATTTGGACAAATGATTCAAAGTGTCTAGGGTCATTTAGAACAAGTTTTCGAAGGTTGGTTAATAGGAGAAGATCCCTGACATTACATTTATTAGCAGGAAAATTTACAAGAGTCTGCAAATTGCTCAGACTGGCCAACTGTAAATTATCTGTAACATTCCCGCACCACTTAGGAAGATATAGATGTCTCAACTGCGCCATCTTCCATAAAATATTAGGCACTTGTACAGTTGATTCCCATGACACTTTATCAATTGTTTGCAAGTTCAGAGTCTGCAAGCCAACCAGATTGACCAAAGATGTCGGCAATTCTCTTATACGTGTTTTCTTCAGACTTAAAAATCTCATCTGAATAAGAAATCTTATATCTTCAGGTAATTTCTCCTCAAGTCCTTTAATTCCTTCAAGATCCAACACTTTTAGCAATTTGAATTTGTCAAACACAGATTTCAAAAGGTGCTCATTATGTATTCTATGTTTTTTTGGACGGAAAAAGAATAAGGACCTAAGGTTAGGATTTTTCTGGTATTCTGGCAAACCAGGATCTTGGTTGTTTTGATCCAAATGGATAGCACATCTACGGATCTTGCTTACAGGTGTTGGTCTAGAATGCGTAGAAGATGGAGGAGCACCAATAATATGCATAAAATTTTCTTGTTTGGCCTTTGACAAGCATAAATCATGCATAAGGTCATGCAGGCGACAAGTTTTTATGGTTCCTGTTGAACCCTTCACTCCCACTTGAACCATCGACCTATTTATCATGTCATGTAAGTAGCCTTGTGCAACTTCCTCTATGGTTTCATGCCTTTCATCTTCTACTTCATCCTGTGAGGATATAAGGCCTTCCGCAACCCATTGCCGAACTAATTTCTTGGTTGGTATTTCAAAATCTTCTGGAAACTGGCTCAAATGTAAGAAGCATGGTTTCAGTTGGTAAGGTAATTCATGGTAACTTAAAGCCAATACCTCAGACAGTTTAGCTTGTCGTCCACGCTCTTTTGATCTTGCCAAGTGTAACTTGATATCTCTGTGCACCATATCCCACTCATTCACTGTTTCTTTCGTTGCCAAAAGTCCACCAAGCACAATGATTGCCAGCGGTAGACCTGCACAACTTCCCACCATTTCCCTCCCTAAATTCTCCATATCTTTTTCAACTACAAAGCCTGGAAAACACAAATCAAAATGAAAATTAGAAAATCCTATGTTTCCTGAATGAACTAGGTGCCTTCCCTAATAATCAATCACTCATTTTGGGCTTTGACTGGTTGTTTAGGGTGGACTTATCATTAGGATGGATATCCTAAATCCAATTCTTCTTACTCTTCTTTTCTTCAAAAGAAGAAAGAAGATTATCTATTCTACTTATTATCATTCTTTGTGAAGAAGTAACAATTAGGGAAGCTTATGTGCATGCTCTGTTACTTCATATATTTTAACAAATTATATATCTAAGAAAATTAAATAGACAAAAAGGCTAACTTTAGTTAAGCTAGTCAATGTGCTTTGCTTCAATTATGATCTGTTTGAGCTAAAAAATTGAATTAAGCAACTCCCAAGTGAACCATGCTAACTTTAGTTAAGCTGCCCAGAAAGCCTTGCTTTTGGCAATAGTTTAGTCAAAATTTGTGAAAACAATAATTTAAGTAATCGTGTACCATTTTTTTCCCTATACCCAAATTCAATTATCATAGACTGCACCATTCTATTTTCCAAACATTGGCTTTAGATTAAATAAGAGTAAGATATAGGCTAAACCTATATTAGTTGGACTCTATTTTTCCTGAAGTACTCGTGTCCAACTGCTTTGTCTGAAACACATTCCAACATGGGTATGAGTATGTGATTCTCTCTAGATATATGAAAAAACCTCAATAATGTAATAGTATCGCATGCGCCCCCAAGTCAGGTAATATGGGGCTAAGCAGATAGCAATATCCAGAATTATGGCTAATGGAGTCAAAAGACTTTGGCAATCAAAATGTCTAGGAGTATGAATAATGGAATAATTAACTACCTGATTTGTCTTTCCTTGGAAATGCTTTCAATTGGAATAGCTCCCAACTCTGTTCTTCATTTAAACACTCTGGTTCATGAAGGAATCCATTCTGATCAGCATCCAAAGCTACTTTCCTATTGCGGGTTGTGAGCAATATTTTGCTACCAACAGTTGTTTCATCAGGGAAAGCAGGGAATAAAGTCTCCCACGCCTCACTGGTCCAAATATCATCAATCACAATCAAACATTTCTTCTCTTGCTGAACTTTGTAAAGCTTCTTTGCTAATTCGTCATCCTTCATTCTCATAATTTCTTCCTTCTCCTCCTTTGATGGGGTGATCAATTTCAGCAGAATTCCTTCCCAAACATCTCTTGGTCTGCATTGTTGAGAAATATAAGCCCAAGCAAAAGCTTCAAAGTGTCTCCTAATATCTGCATGATGGTATAAGGTCTTTGCTAGGGTGGTCTTCCCAAGACCACCCATCCCACAGATAGACACAACACGGCAACGTTCTTCTTCATGAATTAACTTCACTATCAGTTCCTTTATGTTTTCTTCAAACCCAACAATATGCTCTTCCACAACATGGGAATAAGACCATCTCAGCTGCCTTTGCCTCTCTGATAAAATTCTAGACCCTTCACCTTCTTTTCTTGCTGTTATTCCATAGGTCTGCAAACTTCTGGTCAGGTCAGTGATTCTAGATTTGATTTTATCGATCTCCGATGCAAGATTATGAAGTTCCTTACTGTGGGTAATCGAGTTTCTGATTATCCCACCTTTCTTGGATGCAAATTTAACAATATAATTGTCAATCACATCTTCAACATCATAAGCAGCCTCCCTTATCTCTGAAACCCAGTTTTTAACACTTTCTTCTTCATCTTGTCTTCTGTCTGCATCTTTGAGGAAGCACTTCATCCGCTTTAGTTCGATTTGCAACTGCTTGACTTCTTTCTTAACCCCCAATAACTGTGCAGCCTCCTGAATTAATAGGTCTCCGAGCCTTTCCAGAAGAAAAGAAACCACAGATTCAGCCATGTCTACTTTGGTTTTGTAACTAAAACAGAGGCAAAGCTTATGTCCAGTCAAGCTGAACTGAAGTTGAATGAAAACCACGACTGCTAAACTGAATCCAGTTATGCTGTCTGAAAATCATTTTGCGGAAGAAGAGTAATAATAATAAAAGACTTCAGAAACCAATAATTGAGATCCAACGGCATGAAGCAAGTCAAAGTCGTCGCTTTGCTTTTCTAAATAAAATGCAAGTGGGCAAGAAAAAAATTAATTAAAATAAAAAATTAGTCAGAAAAGTCGAATGTCCATAGAAATTAAAAATGGTAGTTGCGAGCTGCATTTTATGACTCTTATTTATTCATTACATCATTCACCGACAGTAACTGGGATTGGGTTTGATCTCAGTCTCTGAAAACAGCATTGCAACGAATACTGAAAATTCAGACAAGAGCCTGCCATTTCCCTCCTGCTTTTCTAAAGTTTCCAGTTAAACAAACAAAATTCAAGCCAATGGGTTTTTGTTTACACACTCTTCCATCTTTCTCTGAAGTTTTGAAGAAGATCAAATCCAAACTAAGACCAACAAAATACAATACTCTTAATACACGGCGTTTAGCACTTCCAGAGGAATTATGTTGTGGATTTTCACTAGCCAACATCAAAGCTGCTACCAACAACTTCCATAAGAACATGATTATAGCTGAAGGTGATACAGGATTTATATTTGGAGGGAAGTTCAATGATGGATTCTATGCTATCAAACGCTTGAGGCCAACCTCTGATTCACATTTACCGCTCCTGGAATTGAGATATGGGGTGAAGTTTCTCAGCCAGTTGCACCACCCCAACATCATATCTCTCGTCGGTTTCTGCGACGAGAAAGAAGAGATGATCCATGTGTATGTATACGCAAACAATGGGAGCCTCTATGATAATCTAAATGCTGAAAATCACGATCCAATCCCATGGAAGCGAAGGCTGGAGATATGCATTGGCGTAGCTCGAGCTTTACATTACCTTCATACGGGAGCGAAGTTTGTGCTAATCCATCGGGATGTCAGTAGCAAGACCATCCTTTTGGACGACCAATGGACTTCTAAACTTTGCAATTTCAGTTTCTGCAAGAGGGGGCCTCATAGCATGTCAAGGGATCCGATTTCCATTGAAAAAGAATCAGATATAGCTTATACTTCTGCATTCATTGCTCCGGAGGTAGCAATCACTGGCAGGGTATCACATAAAACTGATGATATTTCATTTGGGGTAGTTTTGTTTGAAGTTCTATGTCGTAGACGCATATTTGATGCAGAACTGGAGATGGATCAACGATTTCTATATCGTTGGGCATGTAAATGCATCGAGAATGGAACAATTTACAGTTTAATCGATCCATGTCTCAAGGGAAAGATAGCTCCACAGTGTTTGAAGAAATTCTTGGAGATTGCTTATAGTTGTGTCCAGTTTGAAGAAAACAAAAGGCCTACCATGGGTGAGGTGGAGGTGACATTGGAGCTAGCATTAGAGTTGCAGAAGCAAGCAAAGTCCGAAATGGAGTATAAATCCACAAGGTGAGTTTATGTGTGAAGAAGTATCATTATCATGTACCCTCTAACTTTTCTCGTTGATCACAAATTTCATGATTTATATTGTCTAGTAACTGAAGATATAATTTAAGTTGTTTTCCTGATATTTCAGCCTGCTATATAAAACTTTTTTTATCCCAAAATTATTTTGCAAACAATAAATGAAACAGTAGCCAAGATCAAATCTGAATTTGTTGGGAACAAAATAAAGTCCACCCAGAAACAACATTCATCACTTCCAGAACCCCTATGCTGTCAATTTTCGCTACCAGAGATCAAAACCGCCACCAACAAGTTCCATCGAGACATGATCATTGGTCATGAAACTTATGGGGAACCAATTTACAGAGGACTCATCGATGATGGAACCCTGCTTGTAGCTGTCTGATGTTTAGAAAAATACAAAAGCCCTCGTGTTCTGACACATTTTAACGCCGTTAAAGTGGAGTACCAAAACAGAAGATGGAAAGAAAATGCAGGTACCAAAATGAATAAATTAAAAGTACAGGGAGTACATTGACAATTTCATTAAAATACAAGAGTAAAACTTGTCATTATCCCAAAAGATTATGAAAGCCTGTGAAAACCATAATAATGATTTGCTAACTAATCTCACCAATAATTTCATTACCATTGCCTAATTTTGTGCAATTTAGATTTAATGAGAACTAAAGTTTTGTGTTCAAAATTATAATGAATTTATCAAATAAAATGAAAAATGTGATTTACTTTTTAAAAAGAAAATATCCACTATATTTTGTACTTACACTCATGTAAATAATGCGCATCTAGTATGTAACATTTTAGTGTTACATTCTAACACTCTTATCTCCCCTTTGCGTTCATAATCTCAGAGAAGACACACTCAGATTTCATTCTATCAAGATCACCTCGGGTAACACTCCTTCCTACAGTGCTAATCGTGCTCCCTGATTCCGACGCTTTCCCACCTGAAACACTAAACAACTCTTCGTTATCATCATCCGTAGTAGTACCTCCTACTCCTCTTCCCGGCTTAAATGGACTGGTTTGGCTGCTGCAGGACTTCATCACCTCCTCGCCACCTTCCATGTTGACGATGTTCATGATCCCAGTCTCTTGCACTTGCAATGCAAATTCTAACCCCCAAACCACTTCATTCATGAGTGGCCGCTCTATTCCTGCATCTTTGATACAACTCTCCGCAAGCTCCCCGAATTTCTTTAGGCACAATGGTGAAATATCACCCATCAAGTTGGGGTCCACAATGCTTTCAAGGCTTCCTCTTTTCAGGCAAATCTTGGCCCATCGAGCCAGGCTGATTTGGTCCTTTGGTAGCCCTGGAATCATTGCCGGTCGAGCGCATAATACTTCGAATAAAACCACACCGAACGAGTACACATCGGATTTCTCAGTCAACTGTTGCCTTCGGTAGTATTCAGGATCCACGTACCCAACGCTGCCCTTTACTACAGTGCTCACATGGGTTTGAAACATGTCTGTTGGACCCAGTCTAGACAATCCAAAGTCAGAAACCTTGGCCACCCAGTTCTCGTCCAATAGTATGTTGGTTGATTTGATATCCCGGTGGATGATTGCCTGCTTCACACCTGCATGAAGGTACTGCAATCCACGGGCAGCTCCAATGCATATTTCCAGCCTCCTTTTCCACGGTAAAGGAGGGTTCTTCGTTTTGTAAAGATGATCACGAAGGGTCCCCCCAGCCATGTAGTCATAGACGAGTATCATCTCCCCAAGATCATCACAGAAACCAATCAAGGACACGAGATTCACATGGCGTAGCTTGGAGAGTAGCTCGAGTTCAGTTTGGAACTCCCGGACCCCTTGTCTTGATGATGAATCCAACCTTTTGATGGCCACCGTAGTCGACCCGCCATCAATGCAACCTTTATAGACATGACCGAATCCTCCTGATCCAATAATGAATTGCTCGTCGAAATTCAAGGTGGCTTCTTTAATCTCGATGATCGAAAACCGACGACAAAGATCGGACGGTAGTAAGGAAACGCTGGTAGCACATGTGGAGTTTGATGGGCAAGGTACTTGCGCCCATGATGATTTTGGTTCGCTGACTGCTAAATCCTTTACTCTCCTGACTTTATGCTTGTAAATGAGAACGCATATGATAAGAGAAAGAGCAAATACGCCACTAAAGACAGCTATGGTAATGATCATAACTAGTGAACACCCTTTTTTCTTTTTCGGGACGCTGGGCGACGGTGGTGAAAGACTCGAACTTGGTTCAGGATTTGGCACTGCAACACTACCGTCTGATTTGTTGACTCTAAAGATCTCTAGACCGTTGAGGATTGCATCATGATACATTGTAGGAACATCTGGGCTAGGGTGTAAAGCCAGCCATAGCATTTGCTTGCTTTGACCTTCATGTGGAATCAACAAAACATAGTCTTTATACACCGGGATGTTGTTACCACCAGTCCAATTTATGACATCGGCATCTTCCTGTGCAGTTTGATTGTTGATGAATATGTCAAAGACACGTTGGCCTGCCTTCGTTACTTCCAATAGAGTCTCGCAGAAATGGAGCCTAAGGAGGTAGTTGAAGCCACCGTCAACGTAGAAGCTCCACGTGAGATTGTAATTCATATTGATATTTGGCTCTGGCCCCATAGTTCTTGACGTGATGTAGATAGTAGCCGGAGCTGTATAAGCCGGAGTGTCGTTGGTGTACTTGATGGTAACGTTGGACCGTCTAGGAACAGTTCCCGATGCAGCTCCAAAGATATAAGGTGAATCATCCTGCCAAGTTCGAAACATTCCGGTGTCATCCACGTCTGCCACGGTTGCTCCACCAACGTTTAGACGATAAACAGTTTCGAAAGCAGTAGCATCAGAAATGCCAAAGGAAATTTTACTATTTACAAAAGATACAGAGTCTTCTTGGTGTTTTACATACATTTCCTTCGGCATGGAAACAACTTCAATACCGTTTACAAAGGCAAAAGAGTTGGGTGATGATGAAAAGGTGACAATCAGCTTCTCGGTTTCAAGACAAGGCACCATAAACTCTTTGATCAACGAGGCTGGCTGACCATCCTCAGCAGAAAGAGTTAAATAGGCACTGAAGTTTTCCAGGAGAAGGTGATTATTGGCGGTAACAGAGAAGAAAGAAGTGGTTCCATCAAAGCCAGAGTATTGAACAGGGTAGAAATAAAAACGAACAAATTTGAGACCAGCTGATACTGGAAAGCTGTAAGTGAATTTATCATGAAAAATTCTAGCAGTCATGTAAGGAACTTGAGTAACAGAATCATCTTGCCTGGTGGCTGTGGACATAGATGAAGCGCTTTTGGAATTAGAGGTGGCGAATTTGGACCTTTCATCAGTGACCCATTTCCGCCCATCGTCGGATACTAGATTTGATGATGATGGTGCACCACAGTCGAGGAGAATATAATCGGTTGGGGTATAAGCTGGTGAGTTCGCAGCTGAAGTAAAAGAGAAGAGGAGATGGAGGAAGAGAATGAAAGGGAGCATCGAATTGAATTATAAATCTTACTTCGTTACAGATTAGAAAGATAATTCCTCATGCTTATTAGTTAGCAGGTGATGAAGATGGAATCCGAGAAAAGAACAGGGTAGGTGGCCTTTTAAGGGTATGTATCTCACCAACATTCACTGTTTGTTGTTTTTTTTAAAGAAGACCTTAACGAAGTCAAGTAAACTTGATAGTATTAGTGATGCACAGCTTTTGATGATAAGGTGATGAAGACCCGCCTGTTTTCATTTTTCCATTGGATAGCTTAAAGTTGCGAACCAAAACAGGGGATGGATGGATGGATGGATGGGATGGGACCCCTAACTTTGGAAAAGAAGCCATAGGACCGATTCAACCATGGAAACGCGACAATCTTCTGGAAACCGAAAAGCATATAGTTTGAGCACGTATCTTTAATTAGATTTTATTGATTTGTTTAACACCATATATATATATAGGATAGCTTTATGAGATTGAGAACTGTTTTCAGTGCTCATTCTATTCATCCACATCTTACTTGTGGATGGCTGAAGCTAGGACCCAATTTGACTCTTTCTTCGGGCCATAAGTCTCAAAATTAAATGTGCTTTCAAAAGAAAATGAAAAATCAATTCACTTTCAAATCTTCTTTCTGGAAAATAATTTTCGGAAAAAAAAAAAGAGAGAGAGAGAGATTTCTTGATATTTGGAGAATTCAATAAAAAAAAAAAGCTTTATGTTATTTCGCTATTTTCTTACAAATCTCTTTCCTTTAAATAGCAATTGAAATAAATATTAAAACATTAGTTAATAAACTTTTTTATATTTTAAGAATTAATATTATAAAGATAAATCTTAATAATTAAAAGTTATATTAATATTAATTGTATAAATTTCTATTGTTCGTTGTTAAAATTTTAATAATATTATTTTAAAATATTAAAATAATTAAAATATATCATTTATCTCAAAATAATTACAATTAAAATATTTTTTCACATTTTGTATATAAATATTGAGATAAAAATTAAAATATTAATTATTTAAATATTTTTTTATCATTAATCTATTGATATTTTAATATCAATATTTCAAATAGTTTTATCTTAACAATAATATTTAAAACATTTAGCTTAAACAAAATTAAGATCAGACCATGAAACGAATGAGAACACCTGATATTATGTAAAACATAATTTTTAACGTTAAAAAACAAGAATAATATGAGTTTAAATTATAGTGTGTCACTCTATATTATTTTAAATAATTTTTAATTAGTATCACACTCTCTCTAAAATTAGATTAATTCTCCTTAATAATATTTAAATCCTAATAAAAGTTAATTAATGAAATAAATTAATGTAAAAAAACTTAAATAAAATTAACAAATAATAATGGTAACCCAAAGTTTATGATTTTTTTGTTTAGATTTATGATTTATGGTACGGTAGGTTAGAATTTAGAAAGTTAAAATTTATGATTTTAGGCAGAGGGTTAAATGAACATTTAGGGTTTATGATGTTAAAGTTTAGAGTTTTGTAATCTTATAAAAATAGATTAAATTTATTAATTTTAGATTTAAAAATAATAAAAAGAGTTAATTTGATGTTTCTTGATGTATTATATTATTCATACAATTTTAAAAAATATGATGTGACATGTTATATTATTAAGAGACTAAAAAGTGATTTTATAGGATCATCTTAATTTAAGTTAAACTCAAATAATATTATTTAAATTATTATTTTACTATTAATATTACATTAATCAATACATATTTTAAAACTCTTAAAATATTATAATAATTATTGAATATCATTTTTATTAATATTCTTGCTATTAAAATAAAAATATTTTATATTATGAAAATTTTATAATTAAATATTTATAAGTTACCATTTATATTTATTATTAAAATAGTACTATAAAACAATTTTCAACTAATGTTAATAATAGTATTGTTATTAAATGATAATATTGTAAGATTAAATTCCATTTGCTTAAAATAATAAAGAATATTAATTATATTAAATTTTTCGATTTCACAAAATCAGAATTCACATAGGAATTGGAAGAACCAGGATCAATCAAGGCATATACAAGTACTGAATATAAAAGGAAAATATATGCTACTACATTTGTAGCATCACCTTCCTCACGAGTACGAACTAAGTATGCTCGTATCGGGGCTCTGGCCTCAAATCTCTATGTTGTAGACTCAATTCCTTTCTTCACAATACCTCTCAATACAGATCCACTACATGGATTTCCCCAAACCTAACAGCAGGAGCGAATCTCTAGGTAGAAACATGTGAATCAACGTCATTCCTCGGGCAATCACAGGCAAAATAGTCCAAAGACCCACATCGAAAACACATCTCGATCTTCTTCCAACACTTGCCCTTATGTCTGTTCCTACACAATTCACATCTCGAGATATCGGCATCTCTAGCAAGGCTTCTCACACTGCCTACTGACACTGTTGTTTGTCAGTCTCAGCCTCTCAAAGACCTGACAGATCTCAAAGCTGATCTCCAATGCTCTCAAGACTCTTTAGCTCGTTTAGGTAATGGATGCGAGCTAGAAGTCTCGACTCGTTTTCCAAAGGCTCGAGAGGGCTCTAGTTTCTTGTCCAAGCCCATCACTTGCTTGACCATTTTCATTCATTGGTCAAATCAACAAACTCTTTTATTTTTTGCGATATTAATTGGACTCTAAGTTCATCCCATAAACCACACAAGACACGTTTACAGCTTTCCTCCTCTATCGAAACTAATTCCAAGGTATATTTACTGAGTTGTAGAAACTCACGCTTGTAGTAAACAACAGACATCCTACCTTGTTTTAAATTCATAAACTATTGCTTACGATTTTCTAAGTACAATTCGTCGATATCTGGAACTCTAACTAAAAAAGTCCAATCAACCTTATCGACTAGCACGTGTTGGGTAACGGTCAGCCACCATTGATATGCCTCCTCTTTTAGGAGAGATACTATGCATGTGACACATTCGCGTAGAAAGCACTTAAGCTGTTATAGAATTCGATTCATCAATTCTAACCATGATTCAACTGACAAGGGGTCGACGCCTTTCAATTCTTTAAATTTAGTCGCACCATATTTACACAACTTCTTTATCGAAGCTCGTCGAGTTACAACAACTAGAGAAACCTGCGAAGTAGCTCCTGCTACTCGCTAAAGGACCTCCGCTATGGAATGAAGCAAATTCGTTTCTTCTCGTCAAGGGCTATCATTTTTATGTTGTTGAGCACCAACTGATTCAACGTCAGGTGCCTCGACTCTAGTTCTATTTTCACTTCTAGCAGAACGATCACTGCTGTAAACATCATTTCTTGATTCACCATACATTTTTCAACTATAAAACAAAGACATTTTATAATCAGCATTCAAATCCTACTCAGACTTGACTCAATTTTGGCATGTACCTCTAGATTCAATTATGAGCTCGATTTAATCTAAGAACCGATTAAACCTATTGCTTTGATACCACTAAATGTAACACCTTTATCCGACCCGATCATCAAGTCCGAGCTATAGTTTGTCACATTCATTGTCGTAGCAACTATGATCAATTTAAATACGAATTCACATCATTAAGCTATTATTCATAAAAATTATAAATAAACAATACAATATAGAACCATTCTCGAGTCCTAAACGAGCTTACGAAAGCTTTTAAGTTAACCCGAGATCAAATCAAGACTGAATTGTAAAATTTTCAAAACACAAGATTGACGTTGTGATGTCGCCACACAGTTTGTCACGTCACAACATCAGTCCGCTCAACGTCGCGACGTAACTCACTGTTTGGTCTCGTTAAGAAGACAGGTTGATTTCAGTGATTGATTCTTGATGTTGTAGGAGAGGGCTGTTGCTCTTCCATCTTCCCTTTGCAGAAAGAAAAGGGCTGCTCTGTTTTAATTGACTTGGTTAAACACAAATTTAAACCCAAATTAGAAAGAAACTAAATTACCATTGTTTTTTCATGGGTACTAGTAACAGATTAACGTGAAAGCAAGTTCATTGAAGTTGCAGTTCCTCTAGCATAGGGTTGACTTTAAAGTAAGTTTCCAAAGACAAGTCGGCATCCATATCATTTCTGCGAAACTAGTGTAGGAAAAATTAGGACAATTCAAGGGCCATGTCTTTGACTGTGTCAAAAGCTACAATAATTGTAGTCTGGTAGCCAAAAAAAAAGGAAGAAAAATAGACATAGTTGCCCTGGCATAAGCTTTAAAGTAAGTTTCCAAAGACAAGTCGCCATCCATATCATTTCTGCGAAACTAGTGTAGGAAAAATTAGGACAAATCAAGGGCCATATCTTTGACTGTGTCAAAAGCTACAATAATTGTAGTCTGGTAGCCAAAAAAAGGGAAGAAAAATAGACATAGTTGCGCTGGCATAAGCTCTCTCTATGCCCACCAGCAATATTCTATAATATATATTGGTCTTCAGTACATCATACCAATATATTTTTGCAAGAGTCATGAAATTTGCATGGAACATTAGTCAGACAGATAAATTATTGTTGAGATGAAACTGAAGAAATTAGCATCGCCTTTGCAATGAGAGAGAAGGGCTAGCTTGCATATCAAAAGGTTGGAACAACAGGTGAATTAGGTAAAAAAAAAAAGGCGCTATGAACGTGCCAAAATGACTTCCTTTACCACTCTGTTTTTCGTCGAATCTACTTTGGACGGGACAGCCACAGTTTTCATCAACTATAATAATGAAAAGTATCTTGAGAACAACAAAATTGCACCATATGATAATTTAATGTGCTAAGAACCAATTGTTTCTGCCATAATAAACTACTCTATATTTTATTATATGTATAAATCACAAGTTTAAATTTTTTTACAATATATATTTAGTTTTATTTTTTTTAAAAATAAATTTAAAATTTTTTTATTTTCTAAAACATTTCTATATACCACAATCTAAAAATGTCACGTAAATCAAACTTAAAAAAATATTCAATTTTTTTACGGAATAAAAATTTGAATACCAACTTAAAAAAAAAAAGCAATTTTTTTATAGAAGAAACCAGCTGTTGATGTATTAACGAACCCTTCAATCTCACGGCCCTAGCTGAGGCCCAAGCGAGTTGCACTGTTGTTAAAACTTTAATTTTATCTTGTAATTCATAAAAAAATACACATATGATTATCGAATTATTCATGGGTTTAATTTGTTAGAACAATTAATTTAAATACCAAAATTAAGAATACTGAAAGTTCTGATCATTTAGTCATAATTGCAATGATTAGATTACGTGATTTAATGTTAATGTATTAGCATTATGATTTTCATTTTTAAAAATGATTTTTAAGATGCACACACATGTGCTCGAACTTAAAATTTTTAAGATGAACATCATTTTTTTTCACTGAAATCACTCGTTGAATTCACGTAATATTGATAGTTAAAATTACTATATTACGTAAAAGTCATTCTCCATTACATTGGGATGGCCAAAAATGTTTTTCACCTTAAAAGTAATGAAGAGTATTTGATTTTTCGAGTCAAAAATATTTTCTATCCAGACGTAAAAATTAAAATTTAGGTATTTTTTACTTTTGAATTTAAAATTGAAATTATCAAAATACTCTTATTTATGTTAATTATTTACAAAGTAAATAAAAAATTAGATTAAATTGTATTTTACGTGTCATCATATTAAATCAATTAAATATGATTTATTATATATTTAAATTTTTAAAATATTTTATCTATCATTAATTTCACAACACATTTATATTAATTACTTAAAAAGTATTTAAAATCTATATTTCATATATCATTATATTAAAGGATTAATATTTAATACACAAGCAATATTAAAAATGGACATGTGTATTTTTTAAAAAATATTTATTTTTTAATATTTTACAATGTAGACTCTAAAAATTTCAGGTATGCTAATTTATTTTTTATTAAAATAATATTTTAAGTTTGAAGCATAATTCTTTACTTTAAAATTAGTGAGCCATTTCTTTTGAAAATAAGAACAAAATAGAACCAGTCCTCAGTGGAGGGAGGTAAGATAAGAATAAAGCTGGTGAAAGGCATTAAGTAAATGATATGAGGTACATCACACCTAACTTAAAATCTAATATACTTAAGGAAGCTACAATACAAATATTTAAATACTGAAATCAGACCATTGACTTGGTCATCACTACCTGCTTCAAGGCTATTCTTTTTTCGTAGTTGAAGTTGCCATGGTTATGACTTACAACTTGAAACTAACAATCTACTCTATCAACAGATCACATGATTCATCATCGTCCTTGCGGATTTTTAATCTCGGAAAATACTGCCTTTGACAAGAGTCTCTCGGAATCCTTGCTGGCAAAACTTTGATCATCACTTGTCGTCAAACTGAAAGTGCTAGTGCTCTTGGAGTTGAGGACATGATCGCCAAGGCTACTGAAAACGTCCCCACTGTCATCTTCCAATTCAAGGCCTTGGCTTTTAAAGGGGGTCTCCTCATCAATGTCTGCTTCAGTGGCAGCCCCACCATTAGCAGATTTAAGCTTGGCCTCACCACTTTCTTGCAGTTGTAGTGCGAACTCTAGTCCCCACACCACATCCCCCATCGATGGCCTTCCGATTCCTTCGTCCAGCAAACAACTCATTGTCACTTCAGCGAATTTTTTCAAACACTCGGGTGCAATCTTACCCCTCAGAAATGGATCAATGATTTTGTAAAGAGTCCCTCTTCGATGGCATTGTTGAGCCCATGCTGCTAAGCTTATCTGTGCCTTCTCGACCGTTCGACTGATTGGTGGCCTCGCACATAGTATTTCACATAGTACCACACCAAATGAATATACGTCAGATTTTTCCGTCAATTGTTGACGACGATAATACTCCGGGTCTAAATACCCAAAGCTACCTTTCACCACTGTGCTAACATGTGCCTTGGACATGTTGGTAGGGCCTATTCTAGACAACCCAAAATCCGAAACTTTAGCCACCCACTTCTCATCCAACAGGATGTTCGTTGTCTTCACGTCTCGATGAATGATGATATGTTTCGCACCCGAGTGAAGATAATGCAACCCACGAGCAGCACCAATACAAATCTGTAGACGTTGTTTCCATGGGAGAGGAGCGTTTTCAGTGTTGTAAAGATGATCACGAAGTGTACCATGAGCCATGTAATCGTACACAAGTATCATCTCGCCTTCGTCGTTGCAGTATCCGATTAACGACACCAAATGGAGGTGGCGTAGCTGCGAGAGCATCTCGATCTCGGTCTTGAACTCGTGAGCCCCTTGTTGAGACTCGGGATTCAACCGTTTGATTGCAACAGCGGTAGCCCCACCATCGATGAACCCTTTGTATACATTACCGAACCCGCCAACCCGATAATGAAAACACTGTCGAAGTTGTTGGTTGCACCTTTGATCTCAGCCAGTGAAAAGTAGCGACAGAGATCGGAGGGTAGAGATGAGCCACGGGACTTGGTTGACTTCGTTGATTTGGTGGTTTTCGTTGTAATGGAAAATTGGCTCCACCATGAAGCTCCGTCACTGGAACCTGAATCTTTGACTCTCCTCTTTTTCCGGAAAATCAAGAAACAAATGAGAGAGAGAACAACCAAGCTCGCAATTACACCAACCACGATACCAATTATTGTTTTGCTGGTGTTGTTGGACTTGGTTGATACCGTTGGTGAATTCCCTGGAGGGCTTAACAGGATGGGGTCCGGATTAGGTCCGGAAAGATCAGCACCATTGCTCAATTTGAAGATTTCTAGCCCATTCAGGATGGCATCAGAGTAAAGAGTTCTCCATGCCGGGGCAGGATGCAAAGCAACTGAGAGATTTTGTTGCTTTTGATTTCCGTTTCTTCCTATTGCCACAACATAATCCTTATATACTGGAAACCCGTTCCCGGTACTCCAGAGTATAACATCTGCTTGAGTTTCTGCTGTTAAATTAGCCAAGAAGATCTCAAAGACTCTGTCACCTTGTTTCGTTATCTCTATCTGAAACTCGCAGAAATGTAACCTTACATAGTAATTGAACCCAGAATCAACAGGAAAATCCCATGTCAGATTGTAGTTCTCATTCTCAGTCTTGTTCTGTCCCATGGTTCTGGCAGTGACATAAACATTCGTCGGAGCCGAGAACGATGGTATAGTGCTGAAGTTGAGACTAATAGTGTTATTAACGGGAACAGCGCTTGGATTCGCTATTGTCAAATAGTCGTCGTCACTTGACCAGCTCCGGAACATTCCAGTGTCACCTCCCGGATAGATTTGGCTCCCACCGACGTTGGCTCGGTACACGTTCTCAAGGGCAGTGTTGTTGTCTAGGAAGTAGGAGCGTCCCTGAGCCTGGCCTATAAAAGGCACTTCTTCACTGACTGCTGTATAATATAGATTGGTGGGCATGGAAACAACTTCAATTCCATTGATAAAAGCAAAAGAATCAGAGATATCAGGACTTGGGTTGAAGGTTAAGTTTAGCCTTTGACTTCCATCAACGTTTACACAAAATTCTTTGACTAGAGTAACTTGGCCTTGCGCATGGAGTAAAGCACTGAAATTCTTGAGAAGGGTATAGGGACCTGCTTCGACAGAGAAGAAAGCTTTATTAGAAGGGTCGTCAAAGCCTGGATAAGTTGTCGGGTAGAAGTAGAGGCGAATGAACTTTTGACCGGCGCTTAAGGGAATCGAGTAGGTGAATTCAGAACGAGAAAGACGGGCTGTGATGTACGGGACCTGCTCAACCGAGTTCTGTATAGGTGCTGTTGAAGGCACGGATGATTTGTTGTTATTGCTTTGCTGCTCTAAAGGGGTGAATTTTCCGTTGACATCTCCGACCCAAGTACGGCCATCGGTAGATTGACCGCCGGTGGACGAACCACAGTCGATTGTGATGTTTTCGATGGGGTTGTAAGCGGCAACAGGTACAGAAAGGTATCCAATGAAGAAGAAGAGACATGGAAACGTGAGAAATAACAGGCTTTGAAAGCAGAAACTACTTAGAATTTTGCTTGTAAACTCCATTGTTATGGAGGGAAAACAGAGAGACAGATAGGAAGAAAGGGATCAGAGATCAAGGAAGCTAGAAAGAAATTATGAACTCTTTAAATAGTGTATTGCTTTGAAATTTCATACAACGTTCTCACTTTCCCTTCATCTTCCTCTGTTTTCTTTGCTGGGGGTCAATTTACAACAATGGTACGGTTCCTTTTTTTATACAAATATTAAACTGACCGACGACCAAAGATCATTTAACAATTTGATTTTCTGTAAATTAACAAAAGATTAAGAAAATGATTGAACGCCAAACTATAATATAATATGAGTGGTATAATGTTGTAATGCATATGAGAGTCACGGACGGCTTGTCAAAAGGACCATAGCTTTTGGCACCACTTTACTGGTGCTTTTTTGCGTGAGGGATATATTCCTTCTAATGGTTTTTTTTTTTCACACATTTTCTTTTAGTAAATTTAAGTGATGACAATTCGATTTGAAAAAAAAAATTTTAAATTATTCGAATCAACTCAAATAAATAATTTGAATTTCGAGTTTAAATTGAGTTGAATTTTATAATTCGAATAATAGATTAATCTAAATATCTTTTGATCCCTATTAACTAGAAGTATTTATGGGTTGGGTTTAAGCAGGATATTAACATATTTTATGCTTGTCTAAATTTGGCCTGATCCAAAATTAGGGTCTAAAATTTTGTCCAGATTCGTTCATATTTGCAACAGATTAACCCAAGCCTATTTTAGCCCGTTCATCCTATTTTTAAAAATTTTTAAAAATATTTATTCTATTTTATTATTTAATAATTTTATACATTTATTATTTATTAAATTTTTTATATAATCATCTTAATATTATTTTAATGTTTATATTAGAATAGTATTATATATTTAATATATGTTTATTTTTTTAAAAGTGTTTTAAATTACATAATATATAAAAACATAAAATAAAGTATTATAAACTTATAACGAGTCGGATCGGGTCGGGCTTGGGGTTAGGCTCGAATGTTCAAGTATAAGACCGACCCATAATTTAAACGGACCTATTTTTTTTGTCCAAACCCATTTTTGGGCTTAATTTTTTGCCCAAATCTTTTCAAATTTTGGACAGGCCTTTAGGCCGGACCACCATGAACAGATCTACTATCAACTTTGAATATAAGTAAATTGTTTTCTCTCTAAAAAAATTAAAATAATTTTTAAAATTCAAAAATATTATAAAAATTTTATTTTAAAAAATTATAAAAATTTAAAAAAAAACATATAAAAAAAGAAAAAAAATAAAAATTTTCTAGGGTAATAAAAATTAAAAATTTTCTAGGGTAATAATTTTGAAGACCTAAATAAGTTAATTAATGATTTAAGTTTCATACTAAAGTATTTTTTATTATTTTGCTTTAAAAATATTTTCAAATATATATGGTTTCAAATTTATATGCTCTAATATGAAATTAATTATACTGTAATAATAATTTAATTTGATTTGTTTAATTTTTTAAATTAACTCGAATAGTTTCACTTGATTCGACTTAACTTAACTCAGTTCGAAAAAAAATCAAATCAAATTAGAATAATAAATAAAACTCATCAACTCAATTAATTTAAATTTTTTTTACTTAATTCGATCGAACGCTCACCTCTACTTTATTGATTAAAAAAATAAACGCACACCATATGCAATATGTTAAGTTTTGGGTTTATAGTGTTATGTTATTTTGTAAATGCATTTATATCTTTACCTAAAATAAAAGGAAATACTATTTAAACACCATTTCTAGAAATTTAGAGCTGCAAGAAAGTCTTTCTATTTTTTAAAATTTGGAATTTTTATTTTTTTTATTTTTAATTTTAGGATATTGGGTATGAAACTTATAGATTATATATTATTAATTACATATTTTATTCTTCATGTTTAGCTATGTTTTGGAATCTACACTCATATTATTAGTAAAATCTTTAATTGAGTTGGTATCACGAGTAAATCGGACACCAATTTGATTCAAAAATTACGAAAATGATTTTCGTATTTAAAGTTATATTATTTAAAGGTACTTTAATTTTTTTTAATTTAAAAAACAATAAAAACATGTATATAATTAAATTTAAACTTATGACAGTTCACTTGAAAAAACTCTATATTTACCACTCAACCAAAAGTTTATTTTAATTTATTTATACATTTTAATTTTGTTATGCACACTCTAATACCTTCATCAATCGATAATTGTTTGTTATTTTTAAACGCATATCTGTCTTTTAAATTTGTGGTTTTCAAATGCATGTGCATGTGATAGGATTTTTTATTAATAATGTACTTGACTAAGTTGACGCCACAAGTTAACTTATAACTGATTCAAAATTGATGAAAATATTATAATAAATAATTTAATCTAATTTTTCGTTTTAATATCATATATATTTCATATGTTATCATTAATTAATTTTAAATCATACATTTCGTTATTTATTATATGATATTTTAAACACATATTTGTGTTCTAAATTTGTAATTTTCACACGCATATGTATTTAATAGGATTTGTAATATATGTAACTGGATTACGTAATACCCATGATACGGATGAAAAGAAAAAAAATTATTTAAGAAATGGTTTAATTTAATTTATTTAAAATATTTTTTAAAAATTAAAAGATAAAAACATTTAAAAAATAATATTTATTTTTTAAAAAATAATTTTTAAATATTTTACTAATAAAATTAATGTTGATTAATTTGTGGTACTATTAGGATGATTACCGTCATTGACCCAAATCTATCTCAGAGTTGGGCATGAGTCAAATCTTAATGAATTCGCATTACAAAGTCCTGAGATGCGAGACTACTAGAGCTCAGAACCATGTAGACAAGACTTACATGCATGAAGCCTATCTAATTTGTCTCATCAATAAATAATGTTATATCATATAAATAGATGAAGCCAATTACCAAAAAATTACTCAACAGGTACCAATTACCAAATTCATAAAAAAAATTTGTATACAATATAGATATAGAGATGAAGCCAAAATGTAATTAATCTACATCGCTAAAATTACAAACATAATTTTATAATAAGATATTTAGAAAGAAAAAAAGGGTCATGTCGAGAAAATGACAAGCAAACCAACCCATTCAAAAAGAAATAATGATGATAAAAATGAATACACGAATAAATAACTGTATTTGAAGGGGATGTGCCCAGAAAAAAAAAGAAGAAATAAGATGCAAGTAATTTGTGTGACAATGATTTGGAAAGTTATGCGTTGCTGAATAATAGTCCGAACATTGCATCGGAATGGCACGTTGCTGTTTCAGTTCAAATCCCTCAATCAATTATGAAAAGAAAATATACAGATAGCCATTACTATCCGTGACCATGCAATCATACAATTCACTTCATGCCCATAGAAAGTAAGTTACTGTGGACCTCAAGTTGGTGGTATTTAATAAATAAGGTTGTTGGCATTTAGTAGCAGTAGGTGGCATTGACTATTGATTAGGAAATGAAAATAGTAATTTAAATCAGTAAGGATGAATTTTCATTTATAATGATAATGATAATGAAAATGAGAAATGTTTATGTGAGTGAGTGGCAGGCAAATCAACAGCGGTGGCGTTCAATTTGGAGGTACCTTTCTGCCTGAATTACTATCAGGAAGGCAAGAGTTGCCAGATTACGGTTGCAGGCAGCTAGAGCAGGGTCAAGGGCTCTGCTTGTTTTATATTTATTGTTGCCAAAGTTGGATGCTGCACTTGCTTCGGAATCCATCACCGACTCCATCGTCTTTAGCCGCTACCACTCCTTATTTTAATAACCACCGGCTGCCGATGCACTTGTTCTTCTTAACCATGTTGGCTGCACAGTGTCGGTTGGTGCTCAATAGCATCACCATTATCATTAGCACCACCATTGCTGAACTCAAACCTCCATCATTCTCCTGCTGTCTCCCAAACCTCTCTTATCATACAAAGACACAACATTTCAATTTTATATATACAATCGATTCTTATCCACTGACCTTAATATAATATATATATGTTTCATAAAAAATGTATATATGTGAAGAAAAATATTTATACAATCCACACAATAATTAATAGATCACGGGTGTAGATAAGTTTTTTTTTCATTAAATCAAATCATATTATTTTAATAAATTTTTAAAATAAGTATAAACGATTTTTTTTATTAAAAACGGTAAAAGGTATTACATAACAATTAATTTAGAAAAAAATAAATCAGTAACATTTTCATGTAATACATTTAAAGCAAAATCAGAAGGTTGAAATCAAGACAAAAAACCAAAAATCATTTCTTCTGTAACTTTTGCAATAACCATTCCTTCTGTAGCTTTTGTTAAGTAATCAACCATCCTATTATATTCTCGATGCACATGCTTAGTATCAATATCTCAAACTCAATGCAACAGGTCTCGCATGACATGAATGACATACAAATTTAGCTATTGCATTATCAAAATACCCTTAACATGATGCAGCGCTTTCAAACAATTTATTTCTAACAACGAATCACGACTGTCATGTCTTATCTTGAAACATTATCAAAATTATCCAGCTGTTGAATCACTAAATCAAATCCACTCAAACAGCAACCGCCTTGAAGATTTGGCACGAATTGTTTTTTTTTTTTTTAGTTAAGTAATTATTCTTTGCTACATTTAAGCATTAAAAAAGCATACATTTTATTTTGCTAAGACATATAATTAATTATTTGTTTAGACACAGCTTGGTAAGTATATGGGTACTGTTTTCTTTTTCTTTTTTATTTTACAGTATAGATTTAAAAGAAGTTAAAAAGAGAAAACTAGCGGATTTAGAATTAAAAAAAAATTAATAGAAGTAATTTTAATTATATAAAATAATAAAATATGAATCATATCAATAATAAACAAATAAGCGAATCAAGATTTACTTATTGTTAGAGAACAAGAACTGATTTTGAGAAAAATATATTTTTCTTAAGACTTTTAATTTTTCATCAAAATTAACACTATTTTTTTTATATAAATCACAAATATTTAATTTCATCAAATTTTATTATAAATAAATTAAATTAAATTACGGATAAAGTTATAAAAAAAATTCAGATCAAATTAAATTATAATTTTGATGATAGTTAAAATGCAAGTCATTGTTATATTAATTAATATATTTATTTTTTAAAAGATTAAATTAAAATTTTATCATTTTGAGGATCAAAATGTAATTTTATCATTATTTATTTATAATTTTATATATTTTATTCTATTTTCTTTAAAAGCAATTGTGATTTATTTTTAATTTCTAATCATATTATGACATTTATATGAGATACATCAAGGTAAGGATGTCGTCAAATCTATTTGAAATTGTTCTTGGAAGACCTTATCAAGATAGACCATAGTGATGATATTTGTAAAATTGGAATTCAAGATGGTGATGATGAGAATAATAGGCTATATGAGATTTGACTTTTTGTGCACCACTATTGCAATGGGTCTCTTGACAGTAATTTTTTAGTTGATTAGAGTTCATCATCAAATTAATCTGATGATGACGGAATTATGATGCAATTCAAAATAATTTAATTAAAGTAATGCATCTCTAATTGCTATAAATTTATCTCTCTTTTTGGATTATTCTGTCAATATAATATTTGTACATCAATTTATAGTATATTATTTATCATTTGGATTATGTGTAATGTCTTTGTATTGTTATTATTTACGATTCCTATTAATCCTATCATTTTCTTAAAAGAAATTATCCAATTAATAATGAAGTCACTTTTCTTCCATGTGAAATTTTGAGATAAACATTGACTTTTTGGTGTGATATTCATCTTCGTCATGTAGGTAGCTTAAAATTGGATTGAATTTGAAAACTCTAAAAAGCATGGAAATAAAATAAATTAAAAAAAGAAATTAAAAATAATTTATAGAGCGACTAAAACCATTTTGGTAAAATATAGAGATTACTTTGTCTTGCTAATAAATAAATTTTATCAATAAAAAAAATTATATAAAACTGTAATTTCAAGTTATCTTTTATTTTTTTTCAATAAAAAATGAAAAATCAAATTTAACAAATAAATTAACATCCAATTAACACTATTAACAGAAAAAGTTGAATCCAAATTTTAAATCAATGTACTAAAGAAATTTAATTTCTCAAGATTACGAAAAATTAATTAAATCCCAAAATTTGATTAAGACTGTCCTTATCAAAGTGCACATGGCTCTTATTTTTCAAAAGAGAAAGGTTTTAGTTTGATAGGAAATCGACAGAAAAGTGTATAATAACTGTTAAACTATAATATTTTTACCATGAATGTGAATGATGTGTCGTTGGGAACACTAAATATAATTTATTTCAAAAATTAAAGTAAATAACAATAAAAAAAAGTAAGGTCTAATCCTCAAGAACTGGAAAGTCGTAAAAAGTCATGTCTGTCAAGATCGTGGGCCAAATTGTGCCCAAAAAAAATTGCCACAATCTGAGGAAAAATAAAAGAAACAGAATTAAAGATAAAAGAAAATAGGGAAGTCGAATTAAAAATAAATAGCATAAAATAAATAAGTTGAAAGAAGAAGAGTTTTATTAGTATTCAAAGATCTAGCCTCCGGTTATATTGATTTTTCCTTGGTTCAATCATAGACTTTAGATAGTTCTTCTCGTGCTCGAATAAGCCAATTATAGTGGAAGAGGACGCCTACGATCACAAACTCTAGATATAGTTTTTAGAAGAACTTGATTCTAGCTAATCGTCGCTTAAATGGGACTGTCTTACACTAGATCACCTTTTCCCAACAACGAATGCCACATCTTTTTGTCTCTTTAGCTCGGCAACTTTTGACACAATAAGTTAGGGAACCGACTGTGCAACTTTCTCAAAACACACAAAGTGTTTTGTAGGGATTTGGGACAGAAGCATCGATTCCGTATTACATAGAATTGATGAATACTCGAGTTGAAAAGAATTAAGCGCGGATTCTAAGCCTCATGAACCTTGAAGGAATATTTGATAACTTTTAATTAGAAGGGTTTTTTAGTTACTCATAATTTTAGAGAAGCACACAAAATAACAAAATAGAGCTTTTATTGAATTAGGGATTTAGGGAGATAGAGGATTTTTTCAATGAATAGAGAATGAATAATTCAATCACTCCATCCCCTATTTATAGTACAAATAATTTCCTAGTTGAATCCAATCAAAATTCTAAAAAGATAATTAAATATTAATTCCCTAATTGGATCCAATTTAAACTCTAAAATAAATATAAAAAGATAAACATAAATTAAATACAAATAAATAATATCTTTAAATATTAAATCCTAATAAAAATATATTTAAAATAAAATAAAATAAAACCAAGTCTTTTGTCTTATAAACTCTCTCTTTTAGTATTCCATCTTCACATAACTTCTAATTCTCCTCTAAAATCATGCTTTTTGTTTCCAATTTATCTTCTACCACCTCTTGAGTCCCTACAAAATAAGAAGATAATAAATAACCCAAATTAATAGGATTATACTCTTAATATATATATAATTAATATCCAAAAGTATGTCATATTTAAGTATTATCAGTGAAGAAGATAAATTTGTAAAAAGTTAAAATGGAAATCAAATATAATTTTGGTTAAAAATGCTAAATTTGAATTTATTTATTTTTTCAATAGTTAAAATTGAGTTTATAAATACAATAAGGTATTAATTTTAAATTTCATATGTATATGTATTTTTTTTAATATAAAAATAATGTAAATTACATTGCAAGTCACTTTAAAATAGTATCATTCTTATTTTGGTCACTCTAATTTTTTTGTCAATCTAGTTACTCTAATTAAAATAATTGTTCAAATTGATTACTGCCGTTAAAAATTTCATTAATACACTAACGGATTGCTGATATGACATTTTTCTGACTTTTTATTAAAGATAGAGACTTTTATAATTAGTCATGTAGAGACCCAATTTTAACCGGGCTAAAAAATAATAAAACAAATAAAACCTAAATTTTGAAATTAAATTTTAATTTAAAAGTCCATTACAACCAAAGCCCCAAAATTACAAGCAGACCCATTAACTAATAGGCCCTAATTATCCAAACACACCTAAGCCCAAATTCACTAAAGATATTGAAACCTTAATCTGATTAGGGTTCATCTGCTCCAGCCGCCGCCACCACGTCAGCGTTGCCATGTCAGCATCCACGTCATCGCCACGTCAGCCATGTGACCCTTCATCTGCTGACCATTGACTACTCCTCTGCCCGAAACCCTTCTGCTATCCCAAGGTCGTTCCTCTGCCTGAAGCAACCTGCTGTCGCCCCTTGCATCGAAATGGCAACAGGCACTCTCCCTGGCGTCGGTTTGACCACAGAAGATCGCTACTCCGATGATACCTGCAAAAAGGAAAGCAAAAACAACAGCAAGAATAGAGATAGAGCAAACAATAATATTGTGTAATATATCTTGGCTATAAAAGTCATTACTTTGAATCTGTAAACACACGAAACCAACACACAAGAAATAAAAAATTAAAGAAGCTGATTCGGATACAACCATCAAGAATCCATCAATCTCGTAAGGTATATTATCTCATATATATATATTCGAAAGCAAGCATATACATACTTTTTTATCTGTTTGAAAATAAGTTTTGAAATAAAACGAGAACTAAGAATAACCCTATCCCTTTTATAAATCTAAAAAAAATCTAAACAAACCCAACAGTCTTTTTAAAAAAAAATAAAAGAGAGAAATAAAAAACGGAAATAATAAAGCGAATCAAGAGTTTTTGAACAGAAATCACATTTTGGAAAGAGATCCAGGTTCAATCTGAGGAGATTCGAACCTAGATCTGTGTTTTAAGAAAAAAACTACAAAAAAAAGGTGTTGTTTTGCTTACCTAGACGGCACGTGTGGTGATCTAGACGACGGAGGAGAGATGGGGCTGCGGGGAGTCAAAGGGGCAGCGAGGGTCGAAGAAGGGAAGGGTTTTCAGAGCAAATAAAAAAAATAAACCATTTTTTAAAAAATGAAATGAAAAAATAAGGTTTTAGAAGTTTTTTTTGAAGTTAAATATCATTATGGAAACGACACCGTTTTGATTAAAAGACTCAAGGGCGAAGCGCTGCCGTTTCAACCTGCAAAATCGAAGACCCGACCCGCTCCTTTCAAGGATCCGCACGTTTTCATATCTCGATAGATTTATCGCGGCAATCCTTCGTCTTTTTTTGACCTTTCAATTTGGTCACTGTTTTCAAGTTTTAATCCTTTAAAATCCACCCCAATAATTTTGTGTTGGTTGCGATTCAGTCTCCTGACTATGGATCTCTTCAGAGACTGCCACGTGTATAAAAAATGAAAAATTTCTAGCAAAGCCCCTCTTTATTTTGTTTTTTTAATCAGTCACTTTATTTTTTATTTAACAAACAAATTTTACTTTTTCTTTTAATTTAATCCTCAAGTTTTTTTAAAAATAATAATAATAATAGAAAATTCCAATTTGACCCTTGTTTTTTTCAAACTTCGAATTTCAACCTTGAATCTTTTTATTTTACCTTAAATTTTATTTTGTTTTAAACTAAAATTCAAATTAATTTTTTTTCTTTCGAATCGACTTTTTCATTCTCTTTTTTTTTGCTAAAATCAATCTTTTATTTCATCTTATTAAATTTTAAACCTTTTTAATTATTTTATTACTTATTTTACTTAGTATAATTTTTATTTATCGTTTATTATTAACACTACATTGTTATTTTGTATGCCATTGTTTTATTTATGTTTCTTACAAATTATGCTTCACGTAGTCTATTATTATTCATGTTTTAGTCACTTTCAGTCCTTTCAATTTTAAGACACATTCATTTAAATATTCTCGTAAATTTTTTAGCTAAATTATAGGTTTTGAAAATACATTATCATTTTAAGGCAAAATGCTTTTGTTTCGGGAAATTTGAAGGTAATGCCTTAACGAATTGGATATTATTTTCTTTCGAACCTTAAATATCGAACGACCTCTTTAAAATCGATAATGACTATTTCACTTGCAAATTGTATATTTCCACCCATCTTTTACGAAATCATTTAAAAAAAAAAAAAGATAAATGTACCTCATTTTCCAAGACTTGTAAATTGCTTCAAATTAAAAAGCAATGCTCTTTTATTTAAGGGAAGATGAGAGATCGCGCCCTAACGTGTTCGGTGTGATCTTTCTTTGAACTTAAATAATTAAGCATCAAAATCTATAATTATTCGATATTCAATTGATTTAGGGGATTCAAAAATTGTGCCCTAACGTGTTGGGTGTAATTTTATTTTGAACCTAGATAATTGAATATCTCATTTTAACATCTAATTCATAAATGGCATTTTGAATTTCTACTCGAATTTTCGATTTTTCAACAATTAAGACACTAAATAATCGACTAGGTACCAATTTTGGGTGTGTGAGGGTGCTAATGCTTCCTTACACGTAACTGACTCCCGAACCTATTTTTTTGGATTTTGAAGACCAAACGTTTTCTACAAAACAAATTCAAATGTTTTAGGTGATCAAATCACACCTAAATTAAAAGATTGGTGGCGACTCACATTTTTCAATTTTAAAATAATTTTCGAAACTCATTTTTCCAAATGGTTTCGACAAGTGCAAAATACTTTTTTTGATTTATTTGCAACATGAAGATTTCAATGATGACATTATCAACATTTGAATCCTTTTTAAGAAAAAAGAATCTAACAACAGTGACGACGAATCATAATCATGATCTCACCTTTTCCGATGAACCCACCTATCAATATAACACCACCTGCCACCCTTTTTGATGTTGAAATGTCTTAAATTTATTTGTGTTTTGTTTTCAATATTGAGATTTACTTCTTTGTTTTTTTTTTTTTTTTTATGTTTGGTTGTCGAGAAATTAAGAAAAAGATGAAACTCAGATTTGAAATTCTAAACTTGTTTTAGTCTTATCATGCTATTTAAGAACGAATAGAAAAATGAAAACCCTATCATCAGAACTCAATTAAAAGAAAAGGAAAAAGGAAAAAAATTGCTTTATGCCTACACTTAGAGGAGCATATTTGAGTTTAGGAAGTTTCTTTTTAAGTAAAAAGTAATATTTCTAATGGTTTGTTTGGTCAATTTTCCACAATTCCTTAATGATTTTGAGGTTGATGGCTACTTTATTATTCATCCTAGTACCCTCTGATTGAAGGTTATGGTGGAAAATTTGTAGATTTAGTTAACAACTTATAAAAAATAAATAAAGGTTAATTGGTTATTTGATACGAATGATTTTCGTTTTTTTTTTAAAAAAAATGATCTATTAATAGCATCAACTTTATCAAAAACTTTAGTTTGGTTATGGTAATTGGTGATACTAGGATTGTCGGTGGTGTCATGTTAGCAAGTGGGCTCATCAAAAAAAGTGGGATCACGGCCATAATTCGTGTTAGATTTTCCCTTCTTAAAGAGAATTCAAATGTTGATGATGCTATCATTGAAATCTTCATGTTGCAAATAAATTAAAAAAAGTGTTTTGGATTAATTATAGAGAGGCTTTTAGTTTTAATTTTAAAAAAAAATGTCATGTCAATAATCTGTTAATGGATTAACGAAAATTTTAACAACAGTAAGCAATTCAAACAATTATCTTTTTTAGAACAATTAAATTGGAAAAAAATTTAAGTGACTACAATAAAAACAACATTATTTTAAGGTGATTTGCAGTATAATTTACTTTAAAAAAATAATATTACCATTAAAATAATATTTATCATTTTATAAAAAAATTAAATAACTTTACAACTAAATAGAAAATTAATTAGAGAGTTACCTTATCTCAATAAACACTCAAATAAATAGTATAATTACTAAATATAACTCCAAATTCAAATTGATGCACAGTAATTCAATCTTCTAACAGGAGACCAAATTAAATAAACTATATTTAATAATGGCACAAGGACAAGGCAAAAATAAAATAATGGCAAATGATAAGATATTATGCCAAATGTCATCAAATGCACTTAATTTGAAATTTAAAAAATTTAAAAAATATATCAAAACTCACATATATCTACTCTAGTAATAAAAACCTTTTACACCAATTTGATTTGGACTTTTATTATTAATATTAGATTACAGTAGTGGAAGAAAAAATCTATATAAAAATACATTAATTAAATATTTAATTATTAATTTATTAAGTGGAGTGGTAAATATTCAATTTTGGGTTTATTTTTAATTTTACTATTTTAGAGTTATTTATTTGTTAAGTTGTACTTATTTTAGTATTATTTAAGCATATTTTTTTTATTTTTTTATTTGTTGGGAAATATTTATTTTAATGTTTTTAGTATATTTGATGTATAATATTTTTTAAATCTATTTTTATATAAAAATAATATAAAAAATTTTAATATGAGCGAGTCGAGTCGGGTTTGAATTTTAATATTTTTATTCAGGTCGAATTTAAACAAAAATTTAATCCAATTTTTCGAACTGAGCCTAAAAATGAACTTAATTTTTTTACTAAACTTGACTCATGAACAATTCTATGCAGGAATAATACACTGTATGTTAGGTATATATATATTTTCTCTAATTGGCTACATATGGTGTAAATTTAAGCTTTTGCGGATTATTTTGTAATTTATTGATTAGTAGCAAGTAAACATAAAAATGAAAAAGAAAAACTAAAACTAAAAGCAAAAGAATATAGTATTAATTTATATGGTACTATATTCCCCCCCGAAAACTAATATCTGCTAACCGTACCACCGACATCTTATTAAAAACAAACTTTGATTTTATGAGCAAAAAATCAATATTCTTTTATAAATGGCTCCGACATTGCACATGGGCATGGCTATTTTCGAAAGAGTAAAGGTTTTATTCATTGAAGAAAAGTTGACAGGCACAGCTAGGTATATAGTAAGTTATTAGTATACTCATATGTAGAGTTATTCATGGGTCGGGCCAGGTTGGGTCTTGTCAAAATTTTAAGCTCATTTGCTAGACTTGAATCTTTTCCGACTCAAAAATAGACTTAAAATTTTATCCAGGCTCGACTCGGATAAAAATGTTAAAATTCGGGTTCGATCTGCCTGAATTAATTTTTTATATAAAAAAAATTAAAAACATAATACATTAAAAAGACTAAAAACATTAAAATAAATTATTCTCAACAAATTGAAAAAAATAAAAAAATATATTTATACTTAAATAACATTAAGATAAGTGTAACTTAACAAGTAAATATATCTAAAATAGTAACAAAATTAATAATAAAATAATAGTTATACAACATCAAAACTATTTAAACAATAATAACAAAATAGTAGTAACATAATAATGAAACAGTAACAAAACAGTGAGAAAATAATAAGAAAATAACAGATTATTTTTATCCTTTTATTAATTCGGGTGGAATCAAGTCAGGTCAAAAAAACCTTTTATAACTTATTTTACGAATTTTATATTTCTTTACATTTTTTTAATTTTTTTACAACTTTATAAAATTTTATAATTTTTTATACTTCTATTTACTCTATAATATTTTTTATAATTTTTATAAAAATTTAAATTTTTCTAATTTTTAAAAGATTATATATTTATATATTTTTTATTAAAATTTAATATTTTTTTATCATTTTCATTGATTATAATTTTTTTGCCACATGTCACCTATGGTTGTGACACGTAGTGATTTTAACTGAAAAAATTAGGGGCGGTTAACTTTAACGATCAATTGCTAAAGTTAATATTCAAAATGTATTTTTTTATGCATTTTGACAGTTCAAGTACTGAAATTAAAATATAGAGATTAAATTCTGATTTAAACATAGCAGAAGGATAAAAAATCAGATTTGACCACTTTTCTAAAATATAAAAAACTGGAAAGTAATTTAAATCATATTTTTATTTTTAGGAATTTAGTCTCTTTATTTTTTTTAACCAAAGCTTTTTTACTTTTTTAAATTTTAAATTTTAGATCTATTTGTTAACACAATTAAAATTCTTTGGTTAAATTTGTTAGTATAGCATTTTGAAACCAAAAAAAAAAAAAAATCCCTTGATATCCATTTAACAAAAAATTAACATTATAACAAACTTGGATTTAATAAAAAATATAAATCTATACTATAATGTAACCATTAAAAAATATTAAAGATGGTTATATATAAAATTTTAATAAATAAAAATATATAAAATTATTAAATATTAAATTAAAAATAATATAAATATATTTTTAAAAAATTAATTATTTTTAAAACTAATATCTGCTAACCATACCACCGACTGCTATTAAATATTGACATCTTATTAAAAACAAACTTTGATTTTATGAGCATAAAGTGGAGTGAGAGTCTCCTCTCTCATATACTTCAAATTATGAACAGAGATTAATGCAACCATAAATATTTTTGCATATATTCAAACCAAATATTTTTCCATCGTCATCTTACATATGTTGATAATAATTGAAAATGAGGCACAAACACAATATACCAGCAAGCATAGCAAGAAAAAGTAGTAAATCAATGGCAACCTTGTCTGGTATACATTGAACAATTGGAGGTACCTTTCTGCCTGGATTACTATCAGGACCGCAAGATTTGCCTGTATTACGGTCGCAGGCAGCTGGAGAAGGGACAAGGGCTCTCAGAGATGGATGTTTACTGTTGTCCAAGTTGGTTGCTGCACTTGCTTCAAATACCATTTTGCTTGCTTCTGAACCCATCAACAACTCCATCGTCTCCATGTCGTCTGAAATCTGCAGGCAGTCCTCCTTATTTAAAGAGCCACCGCACCACCGGCTGCCGATGTTCTTGTTCTTCTTAACCGCGTCGGCCGCACAGTGTTGGTGGGTGCTCAATAGCAGCACCACCATCAGGATAGCTAAATTGAAACCTCCCAAGATTCTCCTACCATCTCCCATGCTTGACGAAAATCTCTAATCATAAAAATTCACAGCCTTTGAAGTTCATATATATGGAACCAGTTCTTATACAATGAGCAGATAAGTAGGACCAAGTTAAACATAAGCTATATATTCTGAGTTTGCTTTTCTATTACATTTGTTTAACAGAGTTAACGTAACTAACAAAGCTTATTCATAATAGACCACGGCTTTTGACTAAATGAAAGTTGGTGCTACTTTTCTAATAAATTATCAAAGGAATTAATTTTGTTTCTCCAAATCCAAAATTGAATCTCTTTATTATAATTTTGGAATTTTAATTTTTTTTATGGATTCTAAAATTTATATTCAATTGTAGGGGAAAAAGGTTTAATTAACATTAGTGTCAATTTTCTTGCACCGGAAATGCTGAAATAAACATTGATTTATTGATGAGGCATTCATCTTGATTATATAATGACCTTAGGATTAGATTAAATTGGAAGTTTCGAAAAAAAGTATAGAAATAAAAAAGATTTAAAATATCACTATTCATTTTTTTAAAATTTTAAATTTAGTAAAATTAAAATTGCACTTTAATCTTCTTAAAATGATAAAAATTTGATTTAATCTTTTAAAATTTATAAAAAAACAAACTATTCAAATGATAAAATTATATTTTTACTATCGTAAAAGTTATATTAAATTTTAATCCCCTAAAAATTTTAATTTTACTCCTGAAAAAAAGTTACATAGTATCAATTGAATCAATTTTTTAACCAAAGTAATCTCTATATTTATAGTATATTTTTTTTGAATATATTGGTGTAATTAAATGGTAGTATGTGTTCATATTTTCTTAACCCTTTGATAACGTACACACATCTTACACACACAGGTATTCGAATCCGAAACCTCTAAAATGAATAACATCCTCTTTTTCACTGAAACTACTTGTTAGATTCTATATCTGACATTTTTAATAAGTGAGTCGAAATTTTAAAGAATAAATTAGTTAAATCTGAAATTTGGAGTCGCGCTATAGAGACTGTCCTTATCAAAGAGCGCATGGCTATTTTCAAAAGAAAAAAAGGTTGTAATTTCATTAGACGAAAAGTTGACAGGCACAGCTGACAAAATAAAAAAGTATATAGCAAGTGCGGTGAATATGACTCTAATTACAAGGCATTAATTATATAATTTAATCTAAAATTTTTGTTTAAAATTATGATTTAACGTATCACGTTAGTGTTATACCGTTAACGATAATTAATATTTAGTGATTAAAATATTGCAATACGATAATGTAAGTGACTAAAATGTAGCTTGAGATAAACAAAAGTGACTATTTTGAGAATTTACCCTATTTTATTATTTAGAAAAGTTTAACAAATTATTATTAATTAAATAGTTGTGTTAAAAATATATATGCAACTTTTTCACTTAATTATCTTATAAAAGCATAACTTTATGAAAAGCTGTCTTGTTTTACAATACAATTCTATGAAAGAGTATCTCATTAAAACATATATCTATATGAAAGGGTACCTCATTAAAATTACAAAATTTTTATTAAAAATAACAATACAAACCAATTAAAATCTAATGATTAAAGATTTTTAAAAAACAATTGACCCCTACTCTTTTATTGGGTCGACGTTGTTATTTTTTTTTATAATTTTTAAAATCTTAAAAGGACTTAATTAATTTTTTTTAATTTGACCCTTTAGCTTTATTTTAGAATTTTTTAATTTACTCTAATAAAAAAGTAAGGGTCAACTTGAATAAATGTATAAAGATTGAGGGTTAAATTTATTATTATACTTTATAGATAAACACTAAAATTTAACGGATGGGTATTTTGCTCACTCATCTACTGTACAGAAGTTAATTTGTTTATTTTTCAGTAGAGGGACTAAAATGCAATCCAAAGTATAATACAAGGAGTTTTGTGGTTCTTTTACCAGAGAAATTGCAAGATAAGTCTCTGAGCTTTCCTAGTATTTTTGTAAGGCCTTCCACCTATTTTAATTACAAGTCCTTCTTATTTTATCTTTATTTGAAATTTTGACATATCAGCATAATTAATTGTAGCATTTGACCCTACATGGTTTTTAAGATAATTTTCGAAGGCCTTCGTTTTTAAACTTTAGTCCTCCAAGGTTTTAAATGTTTTAGAATTTTGAAATCATGGCTTCATTATTTTCCCAATAAGTCTTTTTATCTCCACATTTACTATGAATTTTGAAATTTATCTTTCTTTTTTTCACGTTATTCATTTTGAAAATTTTCAAAAATTTTACATGAATATTTACTTTCTTTTAAAATGCTTTCGCAAACATATAATATTTTTTAAGACTAAAACGTTGAAAAAATAATTATTAAAAATTAAAATTGAAATATCACTTTATCAATAAGATTAAAACTAATTTTTTTGAATATATTAGTGTGATTACATGGTAGTATCTGTTTATATTTTCTTAACCCTTTGACAATGCACACATACCTTACACACACAGGTGCTCGAATTCAGGACCCCTAAGATGAACAATATCTATATACATTTTTTTAAAATTTTTAAAAATTTAAAAACTATTGTTAAAATATTTTTTAAATTGTTTTCTATTTAATACTAATTTTTTTTAAATACAATAAGAATAAATTATCAAAAGTTTAAGAAATTTTAAATACTATTTTTAAAATAATTTTACAAGTTTTCAAACTTCAAAATATTGTTTATAATTTTTTAATAAAAGGTTTAAAACAATTAAATAAAAATACCCTTATCAAATTTTAAATAGGTTACATAGGTTTAAAATAATCTTCTATGATTGTGACTATTAAATATTTTTAATTTTTATTTAAATAATATTTTTTGGTAAAATTTAAATAATATACGTATATATATTTAAATATTTTTAATTTTTATTTAAATAATATTTTTATAAAATTCGCGAGCAATTCGATCATTGCACAGGGAAAAAACTAGTATATACGTATATATATACAATAGTAGGATACTGAAGCATTTATGGAATTATCTTAATTGGCTACGAAAAATATTGACAAGTGACCCCTTCTCTAATTAACATTTGTGCATTCAAAGCATTTAATATATTTGGTCAAATTTGTATTTAAATGTCAAGCACAATATTTAAATTATTAAGATTGAAATAGATATTTAAAAATACAAATATTGTTATAATAAATTATTCAGTAATCACAATATTTAAATTTAATTAACAATCTATATTTACTAATTAATAATTAAAATTAACTTACAAATAATATATAAAAACATACTTTCACACAATATATAATTATAATATTTATATTTAAAAAATAATTTCAAAATCTTGTTTATTTATATTCTTCCTAATACCAATTATCTTGTTTTTATAATTAAACTTATATATTATGATATTTTTCTGTGTGTTTTCTCATATGAGTTAATTATGTGTATTTATACGATACAATCATTGTTCAGAGATGTGATATGTTAGGTAGGTCTCCATGCATGATGACACGTACCCTACCTTAGGGTTAACGTGTATATACTCGAACTGGGTTCGCACCATGTGTAGGAAAACCCATATTATGCATCACGTGTTTCCATCTTGAATTAACCCATACAGAGTGCGGGTCAAGACTTGACGGACTAGCGAATCAGTGGATCGATAGTAGTAAATATCATAACAGCATGTATCAAGTTTCTTTCTCTTCATGTATCCCACCATGCCTTGCTAAAGCTATAGTTGTTAAGGAAGCTGTTTCTTGGACCTAGAAAGAACAATATGGAGCATGTAATTATGGAGATATAAATAATGAAAAGTACATCCATAAACAGAAGCCGAAAGTGCATTCCATCCAGCTTTTTTATTTGATTCCAAAACAAAAACTAGCTGCTTAGTGTCAAATAATTGCCTTTTGTTTGAAGGTAAAGGTCCCCTTTGGTCATCTCTTTCGGATCAGTGGGGTCATTAGTATATGTATCAATCATGATGATAACTTTAATTTATGGAAGTTTCAGTGGCAAAGAGAATATCGAATTCTCCATATGAGTTAGGTAATTGCCAAATAGAAGCCTTCCATTAAAGCTTCAACTAAGGACACGATGGAGAGCTACAAGATACGGAACAAAGGTAAAGAGATTGGAAGGCCAATCCTTTTCTGGATTAAATTGGTCCATTGTAACAATAAAGTTATATATAGTGGTAAAGACAGTAAGTTATACTAAATACCACTCAGATGTGGATAAAAGGTTTATGTCATCAGTTTTAAATATCTTAGATATAATAATTAAATTGAGGTGTTAAATATTAAAAATATTCTAATATTATAATGATTTGATTTCAAATCTTATTAAATATGAATATATTTTTTAAAAAATTTATATGAAAAAATAAAATTACATTTTCTTTGGTATTTTTACGATTGAGTTGGTAACTTTTTTCTTTTCTCTTCCGTTTCATCTTCTCCTGTTTAAGGTTCTTTGTTGGTCTGACTAATCTTTCCAAAATAATAAATTCCGGAGTAGGTTGTTGAGTCTTTTCGCCATTTTTTTCTTTTTAATTTGTGAGATATGTGGATAGTTGGAGATTGATGGATTCTGGTGGCTTTGGAATTTTTTTATGAATTTTTAACTGTATTTTTAATTATATTTTATTGTTCAGTTTATTTTTATATAATTTTATGATTCGCTGAAGAAAGGCATGGATGTTTGCTGGAGGGGTTGGTTCAGAAGAGTTATTTGGGAAATTTGTATATTGCCAATACTTTCATGGCTGTTTTTTCTTGAATTTGTGTTCTATATAGATATAAAATTTCCTGTTGCTGAGAATGGATCTTTGAAGTCACCTGTTGAATCATAAAAATTTTCAGTCGCTTTTCTCTTCCAGGTTGGTTCTATATGATGTCTGTTACGGGTGAGAAAAATACGATTCGATTCAAAAATTTTGATAAAAATTTATATTTTGAACTACATAGTTCGAGTTATTTGGATCAACTCGAATAAAAAATCAAAACTTTCGGTTTCACTCGAATATGAATTACACAATTCGAGTTATCCAAAAATATGAATAAGAAAAGACAAAACTACGTCGTTTTGATAAATGCTTACCTTTTCTAAAGTTAAAAGTTAAAACCATTAAGTTAAAAGGCAAAACTATCGTTTTAATAAATATTTACCCATTAAGTTAAAAGGTAAAACTATTTTATTGTTTATGTAGTTAAATAATCTTTTATTTCGTCTACTAATTAAATAATCAGTCCATATAAATGCAACATTGAGTATAAATAATAGGATTTGTTAACTCGACTCGAAATTTTTTGACTCGATTCAATTCGATTCGAAAAAAATTTCAAATTGAGTCCGATTGTTAAAATAGAATCCGTCAACTCTACTAACTCGAAATTTTTTAACTTGATTCGACTCAGCTCGATCAAATACTCACTCTTAATGCCTATTGTTGAGAATGAATCTTTGAAGGCCACAATAACTAATGAGGAGATACAGAGAGTTGTGTTCAAGATGGCACCTCTAAAAGTGCCTCGAATTGATGGATTACACAATCTTTTATCAGAAAAAATGGTTAGTGGTGGGACATAGTGTATGCGAATTTGTGAGGGATATCTAGAATGGTGGTAAATTTGAGAGTTGGATCAATTGAACACTCCTGGTTTTTATTTCGAAGGTAGAGAATCCAGAAAATCTAGGTCAATTTCAACCAATTAGTCTCTGCAGAGTGCTGTATAAAATTGTGACTAAAGTCATAGTTAACTAGTTAAAACCCTTGATGCAGAAATGGGTTCTATTGAATCAATCAAGCTTTGTCCCTAGAAGGAATATAACAAACAACATCATTGTTTCTTAGGAGGTCATTCATTTTATCCGTAAGAAAGCAGGAAAGAAAAGATAGATGGCTATTAAAATCGACTTGGATAAAGCCTATGACAGATTTCAGTGAGATTTCATTAAGGACACATTGAAGGATATTGGTATACTAGATACTGTCCAAAATCTAATTATGCATTGCATTAGTTCGTCGGCCATGCAAGTTATATAGAATGAGAACTTAGTTGATGTCTTTACTCCCTCTCGAGGAATAAGACAAGGTGACTCACTATCGCCCCTATCTCTTTGTTCTTTGTATGGAATGACTGGCTCATCTGATTAACTCTGAAGTTCAACGAAAAGGTGGAAGCCTATTAAACTTGCTAAGGTTGGTCCGAATATCTCACACATTTTCTTTGCAAATGACTCAATATTTTTTAGCGAACCATTTGTGGATCAGATCTTGGTTATGAGGAAGGTACTTGAGTACTTCTGTGACAAATCCGGTCATCAGGTAAATGATTAGAAAGCTAAGATCTTTTTCTCCAAGAATGTGGCTCAAGATTTGAAGTTGAGTATCAATGGTGGTCTCGGTTTCTCCCATGTGGATAATTTGGGAAATTATTTAGGTGTTCCACTACTTCATTAAAGAGTGACAAAAGACACTTTGCAATTTATAGTGGATAACATGAGGAAAAAACTAACAAGATGGAAAGACGAAGAGATAAGTCTTGTTAAATGGGAAGAAATTTGTAAAGATACAAAGAACAGAGGCCTCGATTTCAAGAAGATTGGTTGTCATAATGATGCGTTCCTCATGAAGATTGGTTCTAACATTGTTAAGAAGTCAGACCAATTATGGGTGCGGGTGCTTAGAGCGAAATATAAATGGGTGGGTGAGTTGCCTTCGGTTTTGAATGCGAGGAATGCATATCATATGTGGAAGGGTATCTTCAGAGTTTGGAGCGAAGTACGAGAAGGCATTGTTTGGAATGTAGAAAAAGGGTTAAACGTGGATATTTATAGAAATGATTAGATGAAGAAGTGGGATCCCTGTAACACCTTACACTCGACCCGATCGTCGGGTCCGAGTTACAAAGTTACATTCGTCGTCGTTGTGATTACTATCAATTTTATTTAACTTTAAACCATTTTAAGTTTTAATTTAATCAAATGAACATTAATCACAATAACAAACTATTTAGGGGGATCTATACAAGCTCACAAAAGCTTCAAGAACTAATCTGAGTTTAAATATGAACCAAACATCCATCATATGGTACCAAACTCAACAGGAGCATTCACTTAAAGACAAACTAAATTAGACTTAACTAGGTGCATGCCAACTTAGAATAAAAACGGAATATACAAACATTGACGAGTTCGGGATTGTTGTCTAGATGTTGAAGTCGTAGTTAAAATATCTTGAATTATACCTACCTTGCGTACAAAAAACAAACTGTATGTTGAGTAATGGAACTCAGTGGTATTTCTATGATTCAAATAACAAAATTGCAAATTAAGAAAATGGTAACATCCAACTAGTATGTCATTCATATCAAGTGGCAAATCAATTCATTTAGTATGACTGTAATCTAGTTAATTCAACATACTTGGAGTCTCTATCTTCAAAGGGTTGTGCTTGAAATGGGTAGTATGACTGTAATCCAGTTAATTCAAGGCGAATCAGTTGAGTTACATCATTCAACAGTGTTGCAAGCTATTAAAGAAATTATTCAACGTTCTTGGAGGATTATGATGACAAATGTATTCAGAGAGGGTTACCAAGTTGCTGATGGTTTGTCTGTAATGGAATTCGCAAGGCATGTATAAAATAAAATGATGTTATATTAATAATTGTGTTAATAATTTACAAGAATTGGATTAAATCAAAATTTCATGTATAAAATTGCACAAAATCGAAGTTCATGTATATAATTACATATTAAACCATAGTTCATATATAATTTTGAGATTTATAAAAATATGCAATTAGAGATGAAGTGTAAATGAGTTTAATTATGTAAAACTACATTTTATATTTATATTAATATATTTTGTTATGTTATAACTTATGTTTAAAGTGTTTAATAAATTTTATAAATTTTAATAAAAAAATAGTTTAGATTAAATAAATTTTTTTAAATTATAAAATTAATGTTACATATTTTTTTGGTATTGGATCCCTAAATCTCACAACCCACACCTTTTTTTTACACACTCTTTTTAGTGATGTTTTTGTGGTCTTATAGGGGCAAATTTTAGAAGCAATGTCAAACACTTAGAATTAAAAGGGCTATAAAAAAATAACTTTTCATTCAAATATGATGGTTGAGATTTATGTGTTTATGACTTCAAAAGTGAAATTATAAAAAAAAAATCATTATTTCGACTCTTGAATTTTGATGGCAAATTGCTTGTAAATTGATTTTAATGGTGTTCTTTTGGGTAATTTTTGTGGTATTTTATGACAATTTCCCTTTATTTTTGTATTTTTTTATTTATATATTCTCAAAGTGTCAAAAACTTAAAAAATGTTATTTCTCGCTGTTAGTGCATATGTGGTTTGTTGGTTATACAATTGTGTGGTCTACCCGTGTGAAATATTGTTGTATGTGTTCAGCTTTTGGTTTGATTCAATATTTTAATTTCTACCAATTTTTCACTTTTGTTGCTCTCAAATGTTTTATTAAGCATCAAAACATGAATATAAAAGATTAGAAATATATAATTAACAGGTAACACCTCATAATCACCCAAAAAATACATTAAAAATGACGTTAAAATATGTTATTTTTGACACTTATCAAATATCAAACTAATCCTAAAACATAAATCCATCTTTGGCCTTTGGGTATGACTACTTTGATCACTTATGCAAATATATTGTCTTTTATTGATAAAAATACCACAAATGTCTTTTTATTAAGAGTTAGGTTGTATTTTTCCCTCCTTCACTCAAAAATGAGTAACTAGTCCCTATAAGTAAAATTAAAAAGTAAACTAGTTCTTTATATTAAAATTTTTATCCAACTCTATTATTAAAAATAAGCATAACTAACGTAATAATTAAAGAGCTACACGTGATGTCATGTGTATATCATGATGACATATATGGACTAATTTTTAACAATAAAAATAAAAGTTATTTTTAATAAAATAACTAATATACTCTTTAATTTAATATACAAAAACTAATTTAACAATTTTTTAAATAGAAAGAATAAAATACAATTTATTTCTTAATACAAAAACTTCCAAAATATTTTTAGTGGTTTTAAATGTAATTAAATAGAAAGGATAGATGCCATAGAATGTATTGGAAGTGTTTTCTTTTATTTTAATCTATTGTTATATTACAGGACAAAACAAGCCACCTAACGTTGCCTGATTCTCCATTGTGATAATGCCATGTTGATGTTCATTCGTTGTAGTAATCTCTCAACCTCGGATAATAACAAAATGGTAAGTTGCTAATAATCTCCACTTAATAGTAAAAATTTAGTATCTATTTCAAATAATTTCATACCCCACCTCCAATTATAGAAAAACAAGATGGTGGTGTTAAATTTTTAACTATTTGGGGACAATACTAGCCTTCTCTCTTATTTTAAAATATCTATTATCAAAATACTTAAACCTTCCTAATCAGTAGAGCAGAAAGGTCTCACCTACCACCTATGGGGGCAAAACTGGAAAACACTGCAGCAGCCATTTTTCTATAAATTGAAGGCCATAAACGCTGTTAAATGCAGTGAACCATTTGGATACAGCAGTCAGCCGAGGACTACAACAATGGTGGTGAAGGTGTATGGCCCAGCCTTTGCTTCTCCAAAGCGAGTGATTGCATGTCTTATTGAGAAGGAGATTGAATTCGAGACTGTCCCTGTTGATTTGCTTAAAGGAGAGCACAAAGACCCTGAATTTCTCAAGCTCCAGGTCGCCTTCTTAACCCCCCCCTTTTTTTCCTTTTATTTTTGTTGAAAAACTCCAGTCCTCAGTGAAAATTCATGTTAAACAATCAATCATCTCAATCTCTTGTCCGCAGCCTTTTGGAACAGTTCCTGTCACTCAAGATGGAGATTATGTTTTATATGGTAATTTATCTCCCGTTTTTCTTGCATGTAGATTCAGATGATATCTTCTCCCCCAAATTTTTTAGGGTCTTTGAGAATATACAAGATTAAAAAAATGGTATTAAAAATTTGCTTTTTAATACTATGTGCAAAAATTAATTTATCTATTATTTAATAAAAAAAGTAAAATACAATTCGAAATTTTCGATGTGGTTGACTGGTTGCAGAGTTTGATATTATAGTGCAAGTGGTAGGGACCCTTCCTAGAAAACAAAGAAAGCGGTGGTCCCGGAGAATTCCATATTTTTCTAATATAGAGAATATGATTGATAAAAGTACCTGGGAAAAGTTTAATTTGTGAGTGCTAACTCTTAAGCAAAGAAAGATGCCATTCTAAACCACTTTCTTAAAAACAGATCTTTCTTACTTTAATATTCATATTAATTAAACAGCAGCAAATGATGATTTTTTACAATTTGGATTTTCTGCAGAATCCCGTGCAATCATAAGGTACTATGCAGAAAAATACAAGTCACAAGGGACTGATCTACTGGGAAAGACAGTAGAGGAAAGGGGTCAAGTGGAAAATTGGCTAGAAGTTGAGGCACACAATTTCAACCCACCAATTTACGCCTTGACCCTACATTTGATGTTTGCTTCCAAGATGGGGTTCCCTCCTGATGAAAATTTGATCAAGGAAAGCGAGGAAAAGCTAGGCAAAGTGCTAGATATTTATGAGGAGAGGCTGTCAAAGAACAAGTACTTAGCCGGTGATTTCTTCAGCCTTGCTGACCTGAGCCACCTGCCATTTATTCAGTACTTGGTGGGTCAAATGGGAAAGGAATACATGATAACCAGCAGGAAGCATGTGAGTGCTTGGTGGGATGATATTAGCAGCAGACCCTCCTGGCAGAAGGTTCTCCAGCTCTATGCTCCTCCTTTTTAGAATTGAAAATGATGCAATCTGGGGATGGGGTCTTTTCAATGATTTCTGCTTTGTTGGTTTGGTTTGGGGTCTGGTCTTTGTCTGTTTTAAGAGACCAACTAGTTATCCTGTGTTAGTTATAGTTCAATAAAATGTTGATAGGGGTAGGGGGCCGGGGTGTTTTTATAGTTATCGTTGTGTTTGCCTATGTTTGATGTTATGAATAAAGATGAAGACATTATGGAGATATCGAAGAGAATCAAGTGCTCATATGAATGTGCTTCAAAGGCATTGTTGTTTTTTTCTTTTCTTTTCTATGGTTTTATTACTTACTGATTTTTTTTTATGGTAGTGTTGAGAATGAAAAAAGCTGAAATGCAATTAGCGTAACTCAAAATAGATAAAGTCGCTTAAAAAATTTGGAAATCTGATTTTCATATGTGTGGGTTTGGATGGACGGTACGATGCATTTGATTTACCTTTTGTTTCATGTTACAATATTTATTTCACCGTCATCAATTTTTGTAAACTTATCACTTTCTTTTACCGTAGGAATGAGGTAGAAGCTTATTAATTATATTCATTTAATTTGCATGTAAAGATACATAGTAAAAACTTAAATATAGTAATTATTCATTCAATTTGCATGGAAAGATATGTATTAAATATAATAATAATAATAATAATAATAATTTACTGTAAAAAATAAATAATAATTTAGTTTAAAATTTAATAAAATATTTATAATAATTTAATAATATGAAGTGCTTAGAGCAGTGCCATGAACAATGCCCACTGCTATCTGGCATAACTCATTCCCATAACTTGCCATATTTGCAAATTGGTAATTTTGTAAATAATACCTTTGAGGTATGATCTTTGTTGATATTTTGTACTCATCTCTGAAGAAAAAGACTAACCAATTTTGAAGATTGATTTGAGTTTGATAAAAAAATTGAAATTTTGTCTTAAAGATACGGGAGAACTTGGTAACCTAAAGATTTGATAATTTATTCTTGACTTATTGAAGATAATTTTCGTGCTAATTATCATGTTTTATTTATGGGGATATTGATTACAATTGATCTAGTATGTTATAGCAAATCAAAATGTTTTATTTATGAAAAGATTGATTGTTATTGATATACTATATTATAGTAAATCAAAAGTAGTTTAAATACTTGAGTTTTGTATAACTTTTGTAAAGAGAGATCTAGCACTTATTTCTCTTTACCGAGTTATGTGGTTTGTAATAAGTTTCAAGGAAAAACTTAGAAAAGAGAGATTTTACCTGTAAAATTGGAAATAAATTTCAAAATTATATATGAACTTATGGTGTGAATCCAAAACAATCACATTTCTTTTTTCTGGACTTGCATGGAAATACTTTTTCACTACAGCAAAACAGGTTATTAGCGGTATTTTTAGCGGCGTTTAGACAGAAAACGCCGCAAAAGGTAAGGCAATAGCGGCGCTTTTCCATAAGCGCCACAAAAGGTAGGGAAATAGCGGCGCTTATGGGAAAGCGCCGCTAAAGGTCAAGTCAATAGCGGCGCTTATGGGAAAGCGCCGCTAAAGGTCAGGGAAATAGCGGCGCTTATGGGAAAGCGCCGCAAAAGGTAGGGCAATAGCGGCGCTTATGAGAAAGCGCCGCTAAAGGTCAGAGAAATAGCGGCGCTTATGGGTAAGCGCCGCAAAAGGTAGGGCAATAGTGGCGCTTATGGGGAAGCGCCGCTAAAGGTCAGGGCAATAGCGGCGCTTATGAAGAAGCGCCGCTAAAGCTCAATAATAAAAACTTATATATCTTAAATTAAATTAAATTAATTAATAATATTAACAATTATTTTAAAACTTATATAAACTAAAAAAATTTAAAATTTTAAAACTAAACTAAAAAAAAATTATTTTGGTTTTATGATTTTCCCCCCAAATCCTCAAATCAAAAACCCATTCCTATTAAGTCTTCCCCAAATCCTGTCATTCCCTTGATAATTTTAAGGGCTGCACTCATAAGCTCCAAAACGACAATACCCCTTGGTATTGTTTACTCATCAGCTCCAAATCTTTTGCAGTCTTAAAGTCGCCAGGGAGTTTGCTTTGTACGCTTTCCTTCTCCTTATTTTTTCTAGCTTCTTTGTATTATTATTATTTTTTCAAATTTCATTGAAATTTAGATTGGGCATTTGTTTGAGCAGTTTAATAGTTTATGCCTTGTGTTTGCAAGGCTCAATCTTTTTAATTTGGGGTGTTTGGAGTAATGGGTGTTCTTTATCTAATGGAATTTGTTTGGAATGTTAAATGATTTATTTAACCCTTGTACGCAGCAATATTACTTCTTACTAATTCACAATAAAGAGAAGTTCGAAGACTTCGAATTTTGTAGGAATTTATTGAAGATTTATTATATAAGTTTTATTGTAATTTCTATGTTTTCTTAAGGTTACATGTGTTTTGTGTTTATCTCACGTTTTATGGTGTAGCTTATAAGTACTTCTATTGTTTCTGATTTTTGGTAGCTTTGGATCAAGAAGTTATTGAAAATTGGAGTTTTGAACTTGAAATTTCCTAACCCTTGGTTCTCTTTAGTTTCTCCTTTTTCTCTTCAGATTTCCTTTGTTCTATTACCCTTTTCTACCAAATTTCTCTTTGACCTTCTTATCCTCTCTCTATTTTGCTTAGCCTTGATGCAGCACTTTTAAGTGGTAAATAAATACTTACATTGAGTTATTAACAACCTTTTTTTGTGAAATTCAGCAAAAATATACATTAGCCTAATTTTTCTTGGTCTATTTTGTATATTATCGTCTTTTTATAGGTAGTGACATCTTTTTATTCCTTTAATAGTTGTTTGATTTCTTGTATCCTTTTAGAGGCGGAATAGATGTGCATACAAGTGAAAAAGGCAAACTTGTTTTTTTGAGTTTACTAGATTAGACTGATATTTTTTAAAATGGGTACTGCTGCACGGGTAATCTCTTTAATTGGACCCCCACTTATTAACTTACCCTCTTATTTATTTATTTTATCTTTTTAATTGTTAACATGTAAAAGGAGTCTAAATTACCAGATTGCTAAATGTCAACTAAAGTATTTTTGCAAAATATTGAAGGCATTTCTGCCATCTTTTCTGTACTAGCGCTTTTAGCTCCAATTTCAAGCTATTTTCATGTAGACCTTGTGCTTTTAGTTCCAAATTAAAAAAAGACGCTTTTTCTTGTGTAACAAGTTTAGGCACAATAGTTAACTGACATGTGGTATGTAGACTGATTATGCATGCTTATATTAACTGACCAAGGCATGTCAATTGCATTATGGGAGTATAGGAAAATAAGCATGTTAGGTGCTATCTACTATGTTGTGTTTTTAAGGAACTTGTTATGGAACAACTGATAAATATTTTTTTTTGTGCGAAATGGATTGATTACCAGAAAAAATCCTTAGTTTGAAGTGGTTTTCAAAGCAAAAGGTAAAAAAAACTAGGAAAAGAAGCCCAAGTTTTAAAGGAGAAGGATCTGATGAAGAGCATGAGCTCTGCAGCTTGCATGCTAGAGATTTTGTGCACTTCTGCTGATCAAATGCATGCTGGAATTTTATTGAATACCTACCTTGTCTGCCCTTTGGCTTCTATACTTCACACTCCTCTAGATGAACAATCGGCACGGTTTTGTGGTGCATCTGTTGTTACTGCTTTAGAAGATCTACATGAGGCGAGTTTCTAGTAGTAGTTTTCTTCCACTTCATTTCCTCAATTCCTGGCATATCTGTAATTTATTTTAGTTTGTCGTTAACACCCACATTTCATTTGAATTTCAGAATGGTGTCCTTTACAGAGGAGTCTCTCCGGATTTTTTAATGTTGAACAAAACAGGCCATTTACAGGTCGGTACTATTGTATGCTCATTTTCTAGGCTAACATTAATGGTTTACTTTAGATTCAAGCAATAAGTATTTCTTTTGTTTATTCTTATTTGTCTATTCACTGCTATTTCATAATTTTATGGTTGAATGATTAGTCATCAGAACCTGTTCCTAGATAATCTTTCTAGTTGAAAATGGGAAAGCTTGTCTTTCTCTTATTTTGTAGTGCCTTTAATCTAAATTCGTTTGTCCTTGTCTTCTTGTTTCTTTTATTTTTACTCATCTCATCAGAGCGGTCTTTATTTTTACTGTATTTTCCTACTATTTATTTGAAATGATGAAGCATATCCTTTTTCTGTTAAAAAGACTAATGTTTATAATGAGTATCAGCTGCTACTTTTTTAAAGTTTCTTTGAGTGGCAAAAACATAAAAGTATCTTATTACAAAATAAGCAAAAGCATCGTACAAACAGTAGCATATTTTTAAAGTTTATATGCTATCATGATATGTTTTCTGTATCTTAGTTTATGTGCATGTTGAACTTACACTTCTCATTGCTCTATAGCTAGTTATTAAGGGAGTCTTGAATATTTTCAAATACTTGGGGTTAATTGCTGTCCAAGATGGAACATAATCATGGTATACGGTTGAGTTGGAATATATGACTTAATTAAGGATTAAATACTGTCATAGCTGGTCATTATCAATGGAGGTTGCAATGCAACCCAAAACAGTACACATTCATGGCATTATGCTTAGCTTTAATGCATGACTCATTTAAGATTTAATTGATGATATCCCTTATTATTCATTATTGGAATTAAGTTGTCAAAATGGATGTTTAAGCAACTCAGTTTGTAGATAGTGAAACTGTTCAAATTAGTACTCAGTGCAATTTGCTGGGTGCACCATAATGTTGTTGCTATTCAATTATCTGATAATTTATGTCAAGTGTGAAAGTATAATAAAATGATGACAATGATATAATGATGGTAAAATTGATTTTGAAATGCTTGAGAAGAAAGCAATGGAATGAGGCGAACCTACAGTTGCTTCAGCCAAGCAAGTACTTGAATATATAACTTCGTTGTAACTCGGATTTAAGTGTTAGACATAACTGTATGCACGTGTATATAAAGGGTATCTCAAAGATTGTAGGGTCAGAGCAATATAGTTTTATATGCTTATTACAGTGAAGTTTAGAATTTAAGATTTAGGACTCAGGATTCATTTGCATGTCAGATTTGAGTATAATTTTGCATTATTTTATTTATTAGAATATAGTTCGATTAAATGTTTTCTCTCGAAATTTCTTCATTTACTAGCCATTGACATAAATTAATTCATAATATTGTATGAATCAAATCGAACCAAATCAAATTTGAAAATGATTATATTGTTTATGTTGTTGTAGGAACTTGCGGAGATGATCTTCAACTCTGTGCTGTAAGAGGGACCTTGATTAGCAATGTCTTTTGCAATTTAGCATTATGAATAATTTAGAAATTTTGTCTAAATTTTACACTTTTTGTTTAAATTTTGTTAAGAATTTTTGTTCTTTTTTGGTATTTCGAGTGTAATTGAATAATTAGATTTGTGGATATTTAGTTGCTTGTGAAATGCAATTTAATCTTGTCACATGTTTCAAGTTATTTATATGTATTTACATATTCTAGTTTGGCAAGACTTCATCACTAACACTTAAAAAGGCTCGATCTTTTAAGAAATTTATGAAGATTTGAGTAAAAATCCAATTTAAAATGAATTTGAATTTATAGAAAAATATTAAAAATTTGGGTTTTATATAAATTAAAATGAGTTGATAAAATTTGTTAATGTTAAAGGTGTTTGTGGAAAAGTGTCGCTAAAGAACATGTCTTTAGCGGCGTTTGTGAGAAAAGCGCCGCTAAAGACCATGATCTATAGCGGCATTTGTCAAAAAACGCCGCTAAAGACCATGTTCTTTAGCGGCGTTTGTGAGATAAGCGTCGCTAATGACCATGTTCTTTAGCGGCGTTTCTCCTCATAAACACCGCGATTTTTAGCGGCGTTATATTTAGTGGCATTTTTTGCGGCGCTTCTAAATGTTTTAGCGGCACTTATAAGCGCCGCTATAGGCCCAAAAAAACGTCGCTAAAAACCTGTTTTCCTGTAGTGTTTGGGTCTTATGAGCAAGTGAGCTTGAGTTATGGTTCAAATAAGCTGCATGTGCATGAATATCTCATTTGATTGGTTTGATGCAATTGATTTTTAGATATGTTGATAATTAGACTTTAGAATACTAAATTGAAAAGCAATATTGTACAACCTCTGTTCACACAATGATGTGAATGAGATATTCATGCACACAAACAAGCCCGTGCATTGACAGATTAATAAGCTTTATGGAAGAGGGGACTGATGCTCATAGCTTTTATGATGGGTCAAAATTTAGTTCATTTTCTTTTCTCCTTTTATAAGCACACCATTAGCTATGTAGGAGCATTAGAATAATATTTTCTTATTGGTACCTTTAAGAGTTCTTTCCTTGTAACAACATAGACTCGAAGTTTGTAATGCTTTAGTTTGTATTTCTGTGGGGAATATTCCTGATGAATGTTACTATGATGAACCAATTCTAATATGATTTCTTCATGAACTTGTGTTTTGGGGTGAAAATGTTTGACAGAATATTTGGAAGGTGATTTTCTTTCTCTTCCTCTCTCTCATACGTCATAAGTAGTGAGCATTGAAAAATGCCAAAAGTACGCATTATAAGAACTTCAAAAGAAAAAAGGGAAGTATCAGTAGAAGAAAGGTTCCTAAAGTCCAAAACATACGCATGCTTAAAATATAAAACACATGAAGAACTCCATATCAGAATAAGCTATAGGCTTACTTGCATATCATGTCAGTCTCGGTCTTTAAATTGTTAGCTACTAGGTTTTTATTTATGGGGTTCATATAAACCTAAATCTAGTTAGGAAATTTGTCGTTTTCTCCAAGTTTTTTACTCTTAATATGAAAGAAAGAGCTAAATTTCATACAGCAAAGAAAATTTTCAGCCTTGATATCACCTCAATCTTCCATTTTTATATAGCTTTGGTGCTCTGCTTATCCTTGTGTCATGCTTCCTATTGGAGTAATGAAGATATCTTTTAAGATGTGGCAGGGAACTTATATACTTGGTTCTTGTAAGGTTAATGAAATCTGTTGTACACAGGTTTTATTTTTCTGATTTTTTGTTCCTTTAATTTTTGAATCTTTTATTCCTTTAATCTTTTTTATTGTTTTAAAATATTTAACCTTCTTATTATCACATGCAGCATGTGCAGAGACCTCTGCTGTCATTTGGTCCCAAGACTTCCATGAAGCTTCGGACATGCCCAATTATTGTTTGTAAGGTTAAGTTCTGTTCTTTATGGCATGCTTGTTTCTTGTATGTATGAGGACTTCTGCAGTTGAATTCTATTTCATAATAATATATTATCATTTCAGGAACTACGATCTGGTTACCACTTAATCAGAGAATTGTGTTGTATGGAACGACTGGCTCATCTGATTAACTCTGAAGTTCAACGAGGAGGTTGGAAGCCTATAAAACTTGCTAAGGTTGGTCCAGGTATCTCACACCTTTTCTTTGCAAAATGAATTAATCTTTTTTAGCGAAGCGTCTGTGGATCAGATGTTTGGTTGTGAGGAAGGTACTTGAGTACTTCTGTGACAAATTCGGTCATCAGATAAATGCTCAGAAAACTAAGATCTTTTTCTCCAAGAATGTGGCACAAGATTTGAAGTTGAGTATCAATGGTGGTCTCGGTTTCTCCCATGTGGATAATTTGGGAAATTATTTAGGTGTTCCACTACTTCATTAAAGAGTGACAAAAGACACTTTCCAATATATAGTGGAGAACATGAGGAAAAAGCTAGCAAGGTGGAAAGACTAAGAGAAGTCTTGTTAAATGGGAAGAAATCTGTAAAGATACAAAGAACAGAGGCCTCGGTTTCAAGAAGATTGGTTGTCATAATGAAGCGTTCCTCATGAAGATTGGTTCTAACATTGTTAAGAAGTCAGACCAATTATGGGTCCAGGTGCTTAGAGCGAAATATAAATGGGTGGGTAAGCAGCCTTCGGTTTTGAATGCGAGGAATGCATCTCATATGTCGAAGGGTATCTTCAGAGTTTGGAGCAAAGTACGAGAAGGCATAGTTTGGAATGTAGAAAAAGGGTTAAACGTGGATATTTAGAGAAATGATTAGATGAAGGAGTGGGGTCCTTATAACACCCTACACTCGACCCGATCGTCGGGTCCGAGTTGCAGGATGTCACATTCGTCGTCGTTGTGATTACAATCAACTTTATTCAACTTTAAACCATTTTAAGTTTTAATTTAATCAAATGAACATTAATCACAATAACAAACTATTTAGGGGATTTATACAAGCTCACAAAAGCTTCAAGAACTAATATGAGGTTAAATATGAACCAAACATCCATCATATGGTACCAAACTCAACAGAAGCATTCACTTAAGGATAAACCAAATTAGACTTAACTAGGTACATGTCAACTTAGAATAAAAACGGAATATACAAACATTGACGAGTTCGAGATTATTGTCTAGATGTTGAAGTCATAGTTAAAATATCTTGAATTATACCTACCTTGCGTACAAAAAACAAACTGTATGTTAAGCAATGGAACTCAATGGTATTTCTATGATTCAAATAACAAAATTGCAAGTTAAGAAAATTGTAACATCCAACTATCAAGTGGCAAACCAAATCATTTAGTATATCTGTAATCCAGTTAATTCAACTTGCTTGGAGTCCCTGTCTTCAAAGGGTTGTGCTTGAAATGGGTAGTATGACTGTAATCCAATTAATTCAAGATGAATCAATTGAGTTACATCATTCAGCAGTGTTGCGAGCTATTAAAGAAATTATTCAACGTCCTTGGAAGATTAAAATGACACATGTATTCAAAGAGAGTAACCAAGTTGCTAATGGTTTGGCTGTAATGGAATTCACAAGGCATGTATAAAATAAAATGATATTATATTAATAATTGTGCTAATAATTTACAAGAATTGGATTAAATCAAAATTTCATATATAAAATTGTACAAAATCAAAGTTCATATATATAATTGCATATTAAATGATAGTTTACGTATAGTTTTGAGATTTATAAAAATGTGAAATTAGAGATGAAGTGTAAATGAGTTTAATTATGTCAAACCACATTTTATATTGATATTAATATATTTTGTTATGTTATAACTTATGTTTAAAGTGTTTATTGATAAAAATACCACAAAGGTCTTTTTATTACAAGTTAGGTTGCATTTTTCCCTCCTTCACTCAAAAATAAGTAACTAGTCCCTATAAGTAAAATTAAAAAGCAAACTAGTTTTTTATATTAAAATTTTGATCCAACTCTATTATTAAAAATAAGCATAACTAACGTAATAATTAAAGAGCTACACGTGATGCCATGTGTATATCATGATGACATATATGACTAATTTTTAACAATAAAAATAAAAGTTATTTTTAATAAAATAACTAATATACTCTTTAATTTAATATACAAAAACTAATTTAACAATTTTTTAAATAGAAAGAATAAAATACAATTTATTTCTTAATACAAAAACTTCCAAAATATTTTTAGTGGTTTTAAATGTAATTAAATAGAAAGGATAGATGCCATAGAATGTATTGGAAGTGTTTTCTTTTATTTTAATCTATTGTTATATTACAGGACAAAACAAGCCACCTAACGTTGCCTGATTCTCCATTGTGATAATGCCATGTTGATGTTCATTCGTTGTAGTAATCTCTCAGCCTCGGAAGAGATGCTGTGCGTTACTTATCGAGTATTGGACGATACCAATTTAAACGCTCAAATTTGTTCAATTTTTGTTTTTTTACTTTAAATTCAGATAATAACAAAATGGTAAGTTGCTAATAATCTCCACTTAATAGTAAAAATTTAGTATCTATTTCAAATAGTTTCATACCCCACCTCCAATTATAGAAAAACAAGATGGTGGTGTTAAATTTTTAACTATTTGAGGACAATACTAGCCTTCTCTCTTATTTTAAAATATCTATTATCAAAATACTTAACCTTTTTAACCAAAATTTGATAGGTGTCGAATCCAACAAATATAAATATTCCTACGATAAATAATACAAAACAGTAGTATAAGGCAGTAGGATCGATTCCACAGGGACTGGTTGCTGTAATCTACTCTCGTGTTTTCCTCTTGAACGTCGTGTCAAAGGACGTGCCCACGACACGTGACTGTCTCCTAAATAAAAATAAAAGAGTAGGGGATTAGAAAAATGTTAAATTAAGATAAAATAAAAATAAAATAAAAACAGTAAAATAAATCTTGACGAAATATAATCAATCGAGAATAAAAGATGACAAAAACTATATTTAATAAGCTTAGCCTCAGCCTCGATTTCCTCCGATCTTGAATCGATTCTTGAAATTTAATCTTTCCTTTTTAGTCGATAAGCTGGTTATAGCGCTCGAGAATGTCCCAATCGCCAACTTTTCCTCTAGTAGCCGGTTCCGGATACGACCTGCAAAACGACCCTTGCCGAATGTCTAACCACGTCGCACGTGCTCGCGATTTAAGATTTCGACAGTCTTGCGTTCTGAAAAGCCCAACTTAGATTAACAACCTCAACTGTGCAGGTCATTTAAATCCGGTCTCTACCACTCTTGACGGAATCCAACTAGCTTTTCCCACTTGGACACGCCAAATTGTTCGCGGGAACTCAAATACAACACGGCCGATTTGATTTTTCAACAGTACGCTAACCTTCCTCAACTCAACGCGCGTTTTTTGAATTGAAGTCGAATTAACTTTAATGGGTGAATTTGTACTACCCTATAAACCGGAGTAATAGCAAGTACCGATAAAAAGATTTTTGGCACGGTTTCGTAACTTACGATTATTCTTGATGGAGTGATAATCGGACCAAGGCTAAAATGAATTTAGTGGCACATGATTTTACTCATTCTTGATGGATGGATATGGTGATGGATTGTTTGTGAATTTAAAAGATGGAAAGAGAATGGGCTAAAATAGCAATTGGACAGATTTATGAAAAGAAATAAAATGGAAATGGAAATGGCAGCAAGTGGACCGACGAATTGAAGAGAAAGTGAATAATTGCTCAATTGCTTCAATAGCTCATCCAAATCAAAGTACATTCAATTGAGTCCAAATAACCTCTATTTATATACAATTGGATTACTAAATATAACCTAAGTCCTATTAAACTAAATTACTAATTTGCTAAAAATAAATAATTTAATCAAAAAGAAAATAACAACTTATAATTAAAAATAAAAATAAAAGAAAAAGAAAATAATAATTTGACTAAGTCTTATTTGACCATTCTCACTAAAAGTTTTTTTCTTGCAATTCAGTTTTCAATGTTTCCTAAATTCGAATTTAGCTAATCTCTTCACACATGTCTTCAATTTAATCCTTCTTTTGCTTGCTTTTAATTAGAGAAGCATCAATTTGTGTACCTGATAAGAAATGTAAAAAATTAAAAGTATTTTTTTCCTTAAAATTAATTAAAATATACAAATAAATTACTCAAATAATTTACTTATCAGTAAAGTAGAAAGGTCTCACCTACCACCTATGGGGGCAAAAATGGAAAACACTGCAGCAGCCATTTTTCTATAAATTGAAGGCCATAAACGCTGTTAAATGCAGTGAACAATTTGGATACAGCAGTCAGCCAAGGACTACAACAATGGTGGTGAAGGTGTATGGCCCAGCCTATGCTTCTCCAAAGCGAGTGATTGCATGTCTTATTGAGAAGGAGATTGAATTCGAGACTGTCCCTGTTGATTTGCTTAAAGGAGAGCACAAAGACCCTGAATTTCTCAAGCTCCAGGTCGCCTTCTTAAACCCCCCCCTTTTTTTTTCCTTTTTTTTGTTGAAAAACTCCAGTCCTCAGTGAAAATTCATGTTAAACAATCAATCATCTCAATCTCTTGTTTGCAGCCTTTTGGAACAGTTCCTGTCACTCAAGATGGAGATTATGTTTTATATGGTAATTTATCTCCTGTTTTTCTTGCATGTAGATCCAGATGATATCTTCTCCCCAAAATTTTTTAGGGTCTTTGAGAATATACAAGATTAAAAAAAATGGTATTAAAAATTTGCTTTTTAATCTCGTGCAAGAATTAATTCATCTATTATTTAATAAAAAAAGAAAAATACAAATCGAAATTTTCGACGTGGTTGACTGGTCGCAGTGTTTGATATTATAGTGTAAGTGGTAGGGACCCTTCCTAGAAAACAAAGACAGCGGTGGTCCCGCAGAATTCCATATTTTTCTAATAAAATTTGAGAGTCTAACTCTTAAGCAAAAAAAAGATGTCATCACTTTCTTAAAAACAAATATTTCTTACTTTAATATTCATAATAATTAAACAGCAGCAAATGATGATTTTTTACAATTTGAGTTTTTGCAGAAACCCGTGCAATCATAAGGTACTATGCAGAAAAATACAAGTCACAAGGGACTGATCTACTGGGAAAGACAGTAGAGGAAAGGGGTCAAGTGGAAAATTGGCTAGAAGTTGAGGCACACAATTTCAACCCACCAATTTACGCCTTGACCGTACAATTGATGTTAGCTTCCAAGATGGGGTTCCCTCCTGATGAAAATTTGATCAAGGAAAGCGAGGAAAAGCTAGGCAAAGTGCTGGATATTTATGAGGAGAGGCTGTCCAAGAACAAGTACTTAGCCGGTGATTTCTTCAGCCTTGCTGACCTGAGCCACCTGCCATTTACTCAGTACTTGGTGGGTCAAATGGGAAAGGAATACATGATAACCAGCAGGAAGCATGTGAGTGCTTGGTGGGATGATATTAGCAGCAGACCCTCCTGGCAGAAGGTTCTCCAGCTCTATGCTTCTCCTTTTTAGAATTGAAAATGATGCAATTTGGGGATGGGGTCTTTTCAATAATGTCTGCTTTGTTGGTTTGGCTTGGGGTCTGGTCTTTGTCTGTTTTAAGAGACCAACTAGTTATCCTGTGTTAGTTATAGTTCAATAAAATGTTGATAGGGGTAGGGGGCCGGGGTGTTTTTATAGTTATCGTTGTGTTTGCCTATGTTTGATGTTATGGATAAAGATGAAGACATTATGGAGATGTCGAAGAGAATCAAGTGCTCATATGAATGTGCTTCAAAGGCATTGTTGTTGTTTTTTTCTTTTCTTTTCTATGGTTTTATTACTTACTGATTTTTTTATGGTAGTGTTGACATTAAAAAAAACTAAAATGTAATTAGCGTAACTCAAAATAGGTAAAATCGTTTAAAAAATTTGGAAATTTGATTTTCATAAGTGTGGGTTTAGATGAATGATACAGTTCGTTTAACTTACTTTTTGTTTCACGTTATAATATCTAATCTTACCGTCATCATTTTTTTTATACTAATCGTAGATAAACACATCACTCATTTAATTTACATAAACGTATCACTTTTTTTTAGTGTAAGAATGAGGTAGAAGCTTATTAATTATATTCATTCAATTTGCATGTAAAGATACATTGTAAAATCTTAAATATAGTAATTATTTATTCAATTTGCATGGAAAGATATGTATTAAATATGATAATAATTTAGTTTAAAATTTAATAAAAAATTTATAATAATTTAATAATATGAAGTGCTTAGAACAGTGCTATCTGGCAGAACTCATTCCTAACTTGCCATATTTGCAAATTGGTAATTTTTGTAAATAATACCTTTGAGGTATGGTCTTTGTTGATATTTTGTACTCATCTCTCAAGAAAAAGACTAACCAATTTTGAAGATTGATTTGAGTTTGATCAAACAAATTGAATTTTTGCCTTAAGGATACGGGAGAATTTGGCAACCTAAACATTTGATAATTTATGCTTGACTTATTGAAGATAATTTTCGTGCTAATTATCATGCTTTATTTATGAGGATATTAATTACAATTGATGTAGTATGTTATAGCAAATCAAAATGTATTATTTATGAGAAGATTGATTGTTATTGATATAGTATATTATAGTAAATCAAAAGTAATTTAAATACTTGAGTTTTGTATAGTTTCTGTAAAGAGACATTTAACACTTATTTTTTTTACTGAGTTACGTTGTTTACAATAACTTTCAAGGGGAAACTTAGAAAAAAAAGATTCTACCTGCAAAATTGGGGATAAATCTCAAAATTATATATAAACTTATGTAATTGTATACATGAATTTTAATTTTGTGCAATTATATACGTGAAATTTTAATTGTGGTTCAAATCTATACTTAAAATTTTAATTTTGATTTAATCGTATATATTTAAAAAAATAAATACATCAATTTATTTTATATTTGATCAATATAAAATGATGTTATATCAATAATTATGTTAATAATTTAAAAGAATTGAATTAAATCAAAATTTCATGTATAAAAATACATAAAATCAAAATTTATTTATATAATTACACATTAAATCATAGTTTATGTATAATTTTAAATTTTATCCCTAACTTATATTTATATTTATATTTTAGAACCTGCCATAAAATTTTTCAAATACATTTAAATTTGGTTCAAACCCGGAATATTAATAAATATTTTTAAAAATGTCTTTTATATTAATATTTAAAATTAAATAATTAAATCATTCAAAATCGAACATAATTAATTTTTATTCCTATATTTGATAAGAGTCACGAGTTTTAGTCACCTAATAATTGATTTGGAAGGTGATTTTTAAGAGGTTTGAATTTTTTAATAGCTCATCATTTTAATTTTCCGATGAGTTGAAGTATCGGGTCAGAGGAGTGAACCTGTCTGCTGCCCGACCCGTAAATGTTATGAGAAGGAAAGGGAGGATGAGGATGAGGATGCCGTAAAATTAGGCGGCACTTTTTTTGAAACCCCAACACCAAAAATACCAGTCTCAAGGATTTGAGTTCGAAAAACCCCCCAGAGCCAGACATAAACCTCTCCTCTCACACCCGCTTACTATAACTCACTAACTCAGTTATCAAATTTGTCAAGTCTATTATCGTGGACATGGCAGGGGTAGTGAAAGCGCCGGGTGCCTTTGCCATAACTCCACACAAAGTTTCAGTCTGCATTTTGGTTAATATCTATGCTTCTCCTTCTCAAATCTCTGTCCCTTTCCCTTTCTCCTCCGTTTCTCAGCACAACCGCCTCGGCTTGTATTTATTAGCTCTCACCAAGGTATTTCCAGCGTTTTCCCCCTTTTATTTCCAAAAATGTCCTTCGCTTTTGTATCTATATTTTGCTTTTGGAATCAAATGGAAAGTGAAGCTTAAGTTACTGGTCTTGATGTTTGCGGTGTCAAATTTTGATGTTGCAGTCATGTGATGACATTTTGGAGCCAAAATTAGATCAGCTCATTAACCAATTGAGGGAGATTGGTAGCTTGCTGGATCATTGGTTAACTGATCATGTAACTAGTCGTTTATCTTCTTTATCATCGCCTGATGATCTGTTCAATTTCTTTAACGAGTTGCGAGGTTAGCTTCTTTTTTTATTCCTTTATTGTTTTCATCACTGTATCATCTTCTTTTTTGCTATTATTACTACTATTTATTTATTTATTTATTTCTTGTAGAAACACTTGGGGGACCTGATTCAGGAGTTATGGACGATGACCAGGTTATTTTGGACCCAAACAGTAACCTGGGGATGTTTCTTCGCCGTTGCATACTTGCTTTCAACCTCTTGACTTTTGAGGTATTTCTATCCTGCCTCATAAATTGTACATATCTTTTGAATTCAATTTTATGCTTTTGTTGGAATAATAATTTGTTTTCTGTGATTAAGATATATATGAAATTGTGATGCAAGAATCATTATAGAGATAGAGATTAGAGCATATTGTTGGTATCACCTTATGGGCTTTGTGGTGGCCATTGAAGTATAAATCTGTCAATCTATATCCTGATATTGATGGTATGCTTATGAAAGTATTGAAAGGTCGGGAATTTAATTAACATTATATTCACGGCTGTTCTAGTGGAATTTAGTTACATTCTTTATTGTTGAGTTTGTATGTATTATACTTGAATGTTATAGGCCCTTGTTCTGTGCTTTTCTTTTAAGTATTTATAATTTTTTTTTTCAGTTACTTTTCATGATCATTATTCTTTTTATGTATAAATAGAAGGTTGAATGTACAGTATGATGGATTCTTGTTTAAGCATAGAATATGTTTATGACACTGACATTTGTCATGTAATGCAGGGTATCTGCCATCTTTTGACAAATATAGGGATCTATTGTAAAGAAGCTATTTCGAGTTGTTCATCTTACGAGTTGCGTCGGGTAGACGACTCTGGTAATGACTTGGAATCTTTATCTGAGTATGAGAATATGGATCTCAATCTTGTTTTCAAAAAAATAAATGAAGAAATGGAAGCAAGGAAAAGAGCCACTGAACAAGTTTCTTTTCATCTTCATCTTCCAAAGGAACTTTCAACATTGGTGGAAGGTAGTTCCATTCTTGTAAAGCATGTGTTTGTGTTTGTAATTACTTTATGCTGTTTCAACAGGAGACTAATGGTTATACTTGTCATGATGATATGGTTGTTGTGTAATTTTTCTTTGACATATTGCTAATGATATATGCTAGATTACAAAAATTGTAAAGCAGAAGCCAATGAATCTAGTTGTTCACTCCAAATCTACTTTCTTCGATCTTAAAGTGAAATATAAGGGATTTTTGTGGGGCAATGTTTAACCATGGCAAGCTCATAAGTAATTCAAAATGTCCTATGCTGAAGATGCCTCATTTTTTGTGTTTGATGCAACTTTATTTTTAGTTCTTAATCCTCATAACCTTAATATGCACATAATTAGGTTTCTTGTTCTGCTGTATAAACTTTTCTTTTAAGCAACGTGCCTTGAACTGGAGTTGTTGGTTTTGAAATATGCTTTATTTATCAAAATTGAATAACTCTAAAGTTATTTGTTGGTGAATTTATGTCAAATCTTTACCATTTTACTGGTATTGCTTAGCAGTTTGGAAATTATGCATGCAGATATTGAGGTTTTTGCTGATCCTAAATCGGAGCACAATGACAAAGGCAGAGAATCTTCTTCATATGCTTCTGGTGAGTTATTGAGAGATGTTGATTCCAATGGTGGGGTATTTTTGCGCACCAATTGGCAAATACAAGGTTATTTAATGGAGCATGCTGACGCAATCGAAAAGTAAGCCACTTATTGACTTAAAATCTTTTGCATTCCACATTTGAAATGCTAATTAAATTGAACTAAACTGCGCGTCTTCTTGTGGCAGGCATGGCAGTTCTTTCACTTTGAATGCCTTTGAACTGACTCTAAGGCAGCTTCGGAAGTTGGCCCCTGAGCTCCATCGTGTAGGTTGACATTTTTTTTAAGTTGCACCTGCTCTTTCTTTCTTCTTGCTTTGAGTTGGTATATGACTTGTATTACTTTTTGCCTCTGTTTTATTGTGGTGCAGGTCCATTTTTTGCGTTACTTGAATAATCTTTATCATGATGACTATTTTTCTGCATTGGAGAATCTTCATCGTTATTTTGATTATAGGTGACTTGGAAACTTCTTTTCTTTTTGGTTAAAATGTGAATTTGCCACTATTCTATAGGTGGATATTGAAATTTGGTTAAAATGTGAATTTGACTTGTGATCATACTTTTGGGTTTAAGAGTAAATTTACTTAACTATAACTCATTATTGAAATTTGCCACTTTATTTTTGTCTGATTGAATTTTCCGTTGAACACATTATCTGGTGCTTTAAAATGTTTAAGAGTTCATATGAGCTATTCTCCTTAAATATTGAACCCTTTTTGTTTTTCCAGATGTGTATACCAATATTATTATGGTCTGCAGGTTCATATATGTCTGAGGATATGTTTCTTTTCTGGCTTATCATTTTTTTTGTTATTCTCTTGGCTTCCAAATATAATCTTGGATGGAAGAAGCTACTTGCTTGATTAACCATTCTGATAAATTTTGGCAAAATAGTGCAGGAACTGAGGGAGTCGATGTTGTTCCTCCCGCTGGTTGCAATAGTTTTGGAAGACATGAGATTGCTCTGTTATGTTTGGGGATGATGCACTTTCACTTTGGGCATCCTAAGAAGGCTTTGGAGGTAACATGAGAGGACTTTCTCCCCTACAATATGCCTGATTTGCTCATAACCTGGTAATTATGAAACAGTGGTTGGTGGGACTGTTGATTGGCTGAGGTGACAAAAGCTTGCCCATCTGCTGGTCTTTTGGGCTATGAATTTATTTATTTTAATTTATTTTGTTGAGGGGGGGGGGGGGGGTTGTCAAATATATTTGTCCTAAATCAAGAATGCCTAGTCTTAGGTTGTCTCAATATGCTGCTTTGGCTCTCTATGCCAGGCCAATCAGATTTCTGATGTTATTGCTTTTGGTTGTTGAACTCAGTTGATGTATAAGATGAGAATTGTGATCCTTTTTTTTTTTGGCAAGAATTTCATGTCCCAAGCATATTTGTGGAAACCATTGTAACTTGCCCCAACCTCAAACTCAGCACAGCCTTGCTGGCAAGCTCACTGGAAGCTAACTTCCTTGCCATATTTGTTTTAAATGGTGATTTTTGTGATGATTTCAGGTCCTAACTGAAGCTGTTCGTGTCTCCCAACAGGTAATTTCATTCTATCAGTCTGATGGTTTTGAATGTTAACCTGTCATATATTTCAATTTCTTTTCATCCTACTAGGTCCAATGGTTTTGAATTTTTGCAGCACAGCAATGATACTTGTCTGGCCTACACTTTAGCTGCTATCTGCAACTTGTTGTCTGAGATTGGTTTCTCAACCACTAGTGGAATACTTGGATCACCATTCTCTCCTATGATCAGTGTAGGCACTTCTTTGTCTGTTCAGCAGCAATTGTTTGTTCTCTTGAAAGGATCTCTAAAGAGAGCAGAGAGTTTGAAACTGAAGCAACTGGTAGCTGCCAATCATCTTGCAATGGCTAAATTTGATTTGACGGTAAGAATATGTACCTTTACTTGGCAAAATTTCCTCTACGACTTAATTACACAACCCCTTCTACATAGGTTATGCATGTTTGTCATTCATACTACCTTGATTGAAATATAACTATTTTCTTAGGAATGAATTTTGCTGCAGCTATGTTTTTGTCTGTAAAATGGACTGCTCTTTGTACATAATAAATTCTCTTGTTAAAGAACTATCTACAAACTGAAATGTTCCTGCACATAAATCTGCAAAAGTACAAGCTTTTTAGGGCAAGTGCTAGATCATTTGTTCAAGGCTGCATCTCAAAGTGTATTTTTGCATTACGCATCTTCTAAACTTTGTTTGCAGAGACCTCTAGCTAGGCCTCTTAAAAATCTTCCCCTCGGAATGTGGATGACATCATAGCGATTTGACTGATTGATGATGGAGAATATTCTTATAAAAACTTGTAGCCATGCATAGTTTCCTTGGGTGCCATGCTCGTGCTTCTTCCTATAAGGAGATAGAGAATATCTGAGAGTATAGCAATGTTTATGTATGCTGGAACTCCATATATTATGGGATACATTCTGCAGTTTAGGAAAGAATGCATTTGGAACTTCAGAATTTATGGATTTATCTCATTTATATTCAGTTCTTTAAACCTTTACATTATCTCATTTTTCCAATTTATGGTGTGAATCCAAAACAATCACATTTCTTTTTTCTGGACTTGCATGGAAATACTTTTTGGGTCTTATGAGCAAATGAGCTTGAGTTATGTTTCAAATAAGCTGCATGTGCATGAATATCTCATTTGATTGGTTTGATACATTTGATTTTTAGTTATGTTGATAATTAGACTTTAGAATACTAAATTGAAAAGCAATATTTTACAGCCTCTGTTCACACAATGATGTGAATGAGATATTCATGCACACAAACAAGCCCGTGCATAGACAGATTAATAAGCTTTATGGAAGAGGGGACTGATGCTCATAGCTTTTATGATGGGTCAAAATTTAGTTCATTTTCTTTTCTCCTTTTATAAGCACACCATCAGCTATGTAGCAGCATTAGAATTCTTTTCTTATTGGTACCTTTAAGAGTTCTTTCCTTGTAACAACATAGACTCGAAGTTTGTAATGCTTTAGTTTGTATTTTTGTGGGGAATATTCCTGATGAATGTTACTATGAACGAATTCTAATATGATTTCTTCATGAACTTGTGTTTTGGGGTGAAAATGTTTGACAGAATATTTGGAAGGTGATTTTCTTTCTCTTTCTCTCTCTCATACGTCATAACTAGTGAGCATTGAAAAATGCCAAAAGTACGCATTATAAGAACTTCAAAAGAAAAAGGGGAAGAATCAGTAGAAGAAAGGTTCCTAAAGTCCAAAACATATACATGCTTAAAATATAAAACACATGAAGAACTCCATATCAGAATAAGCTATAGGCTTACTTGCATATCATGTCAGTCTCGGTCTTTAAATTGTTAGCTTCTAGGTTTTTATTTATGGGGTTTATATAAACCTAAATGTAGTTTGGAAATTTGTCGTTTTCTCCAAGTTTTTTACTCTTAATATGCAAGAAAGAGCTAAATTTCATACAGCAAAGAAAATTTTCAGCCTTGATATCACCTCAATCTTCCATTTTTATATAGCTTTGGTGCTCTGCTTATCCTTGTGTCATGTTTCCTATTGGAGTAATGAAGATATCTTTTAAGAACTTATATACTTGGTTCTTGTAAGGTTAATGAAATCTGTTGTACATAGGTTTTATTTTTCTGATTTTTTGTTCCTTTAATTTTTGAATCTGTTATTCCTTTAATCTTTTTTATTGTTTTAAAATATTTAACCTTCTTATTATCACATGCAGCATGTGCAGAGACCTCTGCTGTCATTTGGTCCCAAGACTTCCATGAAGCTTCGGACATGCCCAATTATTGTTTGTAAGGTTAAGTTCTGTTCTTTATGGCATGCTTGTTTCTTGTATGTATGAGGACTTCTGCAGTTGAATTCTCTTTCATAATAATATATTATCTTTTCAGGAATTACGATCTGGTTACCACTTAATCAGTGAATTTTGTTGTGAGGGCTCCACTATGACTGCAGATGGTGCTTTTAGTACTGTATGGCTTAAGAACTTGCAAAAGCCCATGGGTTCATTAGTGCTGTCCCAAGATATTGGCTCTAGGAACAATTGTAATCCTTTTCTATTCTTTACGCAACCAAGTTCAATTCCTGGATCTGTTATGCAGTTAGTAGGTTCTTCGTATCTACATCGTGCTACCGCATGGGAGATATATGGAAGGTGAAATTTAACAAGCACGTCTTACATATTTGTTTGTTCTTTGTTGCACTGCTTAAGATTGTCCAGCTTTGACTTGTCATTCTTGACCCTTGCCTGGCAATTCGTGCCATGTTTGTGTATATTCTCATGTCATAATTGTGTTTAAGTTATTTTATATGGATTTTGTCATATTTGTGTAGTTTTGTCCTCTTCGTGTTTCTTTTTTGTCTTGTGTTGTGTTAAGTATCTTGTCTAGATTATCTTTTAGTCTAATTATGCTCCCAGTTCTTGTACTCTTTGCATATTTGAAATTTAGTCACTCTACTTTTAATTCCAAGAATTTAGACCCTCTACTCTTTTGGTTTAACAATTGAAGTCCAATTAATATGATTGTAAAAATATTTTCTTTAAATTGGATTATGTGTCATTTAAAACAAACAAAAAAGCTCATGTGGCCAGTTTAAAACTGTGTGGAAGTCATGTGAACATAAAAAAAGGTATTGAATTTTTCTCTACTTCTCTTGAATATTGCTGACGAACCTTACAACCCCAAATTTTACTCCAAGTAATTGACATCAAGGGATTCCTTTTCTAAAAATTATAGCTTTAGGCATTGTTTGATAAAATGAATAAATTCAATACTGAAAATTCAAGTACTATTCTTTTAACTCTGAGAATTTTAAGTACTGAATTCAGATATAAGTTGTTTGATACGCTATTGAAATGTAAAATTTTATTAGATTTTTTATATTCAAATTTGTCAATATTTCCAATTGGTAAAAAGTTGAGGAAACAAATCAGTAGTGAAGGTAAAGAATATAAGATTAGTATAATTGCATATATTTTTTCCTTAACTATTCACTTAATACATTAAGTACCTGAAAACTGCTTAGCATTCAACAGTTTTCCTTTGAAAAATATTCCATTAAGTGGTTTCATAAATGCTGATGATTTATTAAATGCATTGAAAAAATTGAAATTTTTCAATGGTTTATTAAGCACTCCCGTGGTCTACAAGCAGGAGTTGATCTGGTGATGTAAGCTACTGGTCCTCTTGGTAATACTATCAGAGTTCTTGACGCTAGCATGGACCTTTGGGTGTCTTGGTGTTTCATGACTTCCTTTCGTCACCTTTCTTTTCTTCATTGTATCTTGTGGCAAGATCAGTAGAACTAGGAATTTTGCTCTTTGCATTTACTACCCTCACCGCTCTTTATTCGTTTACCATTTATTTTGTTTTATTATCTCTTTATGGTTCCTTCACCCACACTTTTTGCACTTTCTGAGCACGGGTGTTGCCTCACTCTATCATTTGTTGGTACAATTGGCTAAAGCAGGAAGACTCATATTTGAATTATATGTTTGTTGTGTTTAGGTTTTGGTCTAGCTCAAATAAATCTAATTGCTTGTTACAATTGATTGCTTGATATTTTTCTTCGTTTTCTTGTCTATACTTGCCAGTGCTCCGTTTGCTCGGGTGAATGCTTTGGTTTATGCAACTTGCTTTGCTGATGCTTCAAGGTAATAATCATGCAAACCGACCTAGTATTTGGCTAGGTACTGTGTATTTCGTTTTTACTATGTTTTTGTATCTGAGTCTTTCTTAACTTGAGGTTTACCAAACATTGGACATCCCAGTTCATCTGATGCAGCATTAGTGCACGTGAAACTTATTCAACATCTGGCAGTATTTAAAGGCTATAAAGGTCAGATAAAATGTTTGAATGCCTTGCTGCTGGCATTATATTCCTGCATTTGTTGTTCCTACTCTGCCTTTTTCTTGAAACAGGTTGATTTCTTTTTAATTGATGATTGTGTATACCTGGTTCCACTTTTACTGAAATTTGAGACCGCCTCCCTACTTATATTTAAGTTGAAATATTAGTTAATATCTGGTTTTAGATAATATTAACTTTAGGCAGAATACATCATGTTTATTTTGTATCCAGATTCTGTTATCTCATGTTCATCTGGTCACTGAGACATATCCAAGGATGTGAAATAGTTAGAGAGAATGAAGGGAACTGATATACCTGATTCTTCCAATTTGGTTGAAATGCTCTTGCTTCAATAGAATTTCTTGATCACAACCATGTGCACATTCTAGCCTATACCTAAACACATGCATATCTGTTGTTATCTCTGTAATTACTTTATCATTGGTTTTTAGTAATTTGTTATTTATATACATTTTTAGAGGCTTTTGCTGCTCTTAAAACTGCGGAAGAGAAGTTTTTATGTGTATCCAAATCACGTATATTGATACTGAAGCTACAGCTGCTCCATGAGCGTGCATTACATCGGTAAGGTTACATAGTAAAATTTATATAAGCAGCAGTCTTCCCATATTTATTGCAAGTTTTCAATTGCTTTCATTTTTCTGATGATACCAGAGGACATGTCAAGCTTGCCCAACAAGTATGTGATGAGCTTGGAGTATTGGCATCATCTGTCACTGCCGTGGACATGGAGCTGAAGACAGAAGCAAGCCTTCGCCATGCTCGTACATTACTTGCAGCAAAGCAATTTAGCCAGGTATGTGCTTGATATGCATGCCACATTCTTGTGTGGAGGTAAGTTGCTCTATTTCCAAATAACAAGTTAGATACAAATTGTAATGTAGTTTGGATTTACTATTTTGATTAAAAGTTGCTACAAATTTGAAAGGGAAAGCAAACTGAAGCTGATTCCAGGGCGTGGGTTTTCTGATGCATATTAGTCCTCAAAAACTTTCATTGTTATGCTCATGCAAAAACATGCAACATTTTTGACATCTTTGAGTTGATAAAACTGCAGTGTGTAAAATATCGAACGCAATTTGAGATTTCATCTAGTATTATCAAGAGTTTGACAGCTTAGGTTGTCAGCAAGGCTAGAGGCTACCAAATTATATTAACTATGACCAATAAAACTGATTGATCTTTATGTTTCTTGAACAAATGTGATTTTTCTGATTTTGTGTTGCTAAGTTTCACAGTCATCCATTGGGTCCTTAATTTCTAATATTAACCAATATAGTTTTACTGTTTCTGGATTTCCCATTTATTATCGATGATTTTTGCAGGCAGCTGCTGTGGCACACTCCCTCTTTTGCATGTGTTACAAATTCAATCTTCAAGTTGAAAGTGCAACTGTTCTTCTTCTGCTTGCTGAAATTCACATGGTATGATCATGCATTTGACAGCTAAATATGCAATTTGAGATGGAACATAGCTAAATTGAAATTTAACTATCTATAGTGCTATTATAAACTGTAACTGTATTGCATGAAACTGTTTTAGACATGATATTTATATAAAAGACCATCTACATGTCCTTTCTTTCTAAATAAGGTACATATATATTTTTCCTTTCTTTTTTGGGAGGGGGGGATTGTTAATTGAAACCACTGATGTTTCAATGGCTTGTGCATTGTCATCCAACCCCATTAAATAAGGAGAAACTGAACACCATACTTTAAGGGATCCTCTTTGTGTCAGTTTCATTTTGATTATTTGGTCTTCCTTTCTTCCAACACAGGCATTGTCTTTGTGTCACATCTTTGTCAAGGGGAACTTATACAAGCATTTTGTGCTTGTAATATCCGTACCTTCTATCAACAAGCATTTATTTACAATCTCATCTTTCCCTATAGACCAACAGATTGTTTTATATCATCCTTATCTCTGTTATACGTGTCCAAGATGAGTACTTTAGGGAAGAAAGATTGATTATTTTTTAGACTAGACCTCAAAGTGTTGAAATGTTGATATTTTCCTTATTTGGTGTCACCAGAAATCAGGAAATGCTGTCGTAGGCCTTCCCTATGCATTAGCAAGCCTTTCATATTGCCAGACATTTAACTTGGATCTTCTTAGAGCATCAGCAACTCTTACACTGGCTGAATTATGGCTTTCACTTGGATCCAATCATGCAAAGACTGCTTTAACACTTTTACATGGTGCGTTTCCAATGATTCTTGGCCATGGAGGTTTGGAACTCTGTGCTCGAGCCTTTATTACAGAAGCAAAATGTTATCTCTCAGATCCAAGCTTCTCAGGTATTATTTTTATCATCCTCTCATGGCATTTATACCTAATTTTATTGATAAGTAGAGCAAGTGTGCTATATTTTATTTCCCTCCTTCCTCTTCTTTTAAGGTCTCACAGGATTGGGGATGTAGGAAAAGTATATCATGACTTGTTTGATTGACGTCTATCTGGCTTGTTTACTTTTCACCAATGCATGTATGAATTGACTTACCTCTCACCAATTAAATTGATTAGCATTGAGTGTTCTAGATTTATTGAAGTGAATAGACCTCTAACTTTGGTGAAAATTGATAAATTATGCATTAAGATACATATTTCTATGTAAAACCAGACAGTTACTTAAACTTCTAGTTTATGCTTTAGAGGCAGTTGAGATTTACCATCCTCATTGTCTAGGTTTGGATTTACATGAAAAATGAAGATTGAGGAAGTTCTTTTGGAAATAGAGAACTAGCTACAAAGGTTATGTTGAATATTTGCAGAGCATGATATGTTGGAATTCAAATCTAGATTGGACAATTGAGGACTGGGAGCAAGACATTAGTCCCTCAATAAGGGGTTAAGTTTAAGATGAGTGGAATAATTGTTGTTTGATTATGAAGATGGAAATAAAAAGTGCAGTTACAAAATAAGGATTATTTAATAAAATTTGAAATTATGAAAAGGAAATTGAGTGGTTTGATTTGACTGGTTTAACAATGGAAATGGATGTGGTTTAACAAGGATATGCTTACAAAGAGCATATTGGACCAGTCATTTTTCCAACTATCTTGTATGGTTTACGGTGCCTAGAGTGAAAACTCTTGTCAAAGGCACTGATCTACTGCTTCTGGTCAGATGGTATTAGTCAATGGGTGGTATGTTCTTAGGTCATTCTGAATTGAGCTGCAAACAAGTTAGAAGTGTTTTAGTTTAAGTTCTTTCAGAACAGGCTTTGGAACAGTCTAAAGCAACTTTTCTTATCGAATGATGCTACAAAGCTCTAAATGTAATTCATCTTATCAGAGTGGTTAAAAGTTCAATATTTCAACAAAGGCATAATTATCATTTTTAATGAATTGTAATTGAAGTATGGAGTTCTTTTTGTAAAATATCCCAACTTTTAGGATCATATGAAATTGGCCCAATGTTTTTCCCTTTTCCTCCATATCCTCCTTTTTGTTAAGCTTGTTTGAATTGTAAATGGTATGTACTTGCACTGCACTAACTTGTTGAGTTTCCTCACCAGTTTCCGAAAATCCAGAACTTGTTCTGGATCCCTTAAGGCAAGCTGCAGATGAGTTGCAAGCTTTGGAGGTTAGTTGACTTTTGATATGGAATGTCTACATTCTCCTTTCTCCTTTGGAATGCTTAGCATTTATGTCTTCAAGTTAAGTTCCAGTATATTCTGCTCTTAGGTTTAGCCATTGACAGAAGTAAGAATTCCGTAAAAAAGAAAAAAAATGAAACAAGAAGCTATGCATTTCATTGGACGTTAGTATTCATACGATCCAATTGTGGGTAGCAGCAACTCATCATCGTTGCTTACTTTTGCTTTCATAGCAAATATTGGCATTGTTATTAATGGGATGAAACTTGTTTTGGTCCTCAGCATCATGAATTAATGGCCGAAGCTTTCTACTTGGTGGCCATTGTATTTGACAAGCTGGGGCAACCAGAACAGAGGGAAGAAGCTGCATCTTCTTTCAAGAATCACGTTATGGCTCTTGACCATCCTCGTGACGTGGAAGATCCCATCCCCGAGGAGCATAATTAAAGTAGGGTAAGCGGGTATTTTGCCCATTCCTTTGTGATGAATTAATTACAAGGCTGATTATATGATTGCTGAAAATTGGATGGTCTTTTATTTAACATAACTGATTGGAAAAATATGTTGATTATATATCGTGATTAGATTATTGTGTTTGGTGAAAATTCAGTGACTTTAGGCGAGGTTGATCATAGATTTGCTTTGCCTTTGAGACTGAGTTTGTTTGAATATAAAATGATCAATAACTTGTAACCCGCGTAAAATGAAAAATTAAATACCCACTTTTATATGGGAATTGAAATTTTGTTTTCTCTCAAAATTATGATTAAAAATCATTTTAATTTAATTAGCATCAGTATTGTTGTGAGGATGTGAGTTTTGTTTTTTTCTTATACAATAAGTAGAATTATTCAAATTTTATTTTTAATTTTTTTTTGAATATATTGATGTGATTATATGGTAGTATTTATTCATACTTTATTAATTTTTTGACAAGACATACATACTTTACACACACAAGTGTTCGAATTCGGATATTTTAGGATGAACAATATTCTCTTTACTATTGAAGTTATTTGTTGTGTTTAAATTCATTTTTAACTTTTACATAGGAAGATAAATATAATGATGCATATTTAAATATTATTATTTTAATCAAACTGAATTGATAATTCTAAACAGTTTTATGTAAAAAAAATATAATTACAATCATTCGAACATCTCTATCTGTTATCAAATTTCAATTATTTACCATCAAAATTTTAAACTTGAAAATTGAGTTAAATAGATTCCAAAATTTGATCCGCCAGACGACAATACTAGAGCGGAATAGTAGTAATTTTATCACAATAGTTAAAAATATATGTATTCAATATTTATCAAACTAATACAAGTTTCAATGGAAAAGAGAAATCGATTTGATGAAATTAATTTTACCTTTTTTTAAATTTGATAAAAACAAATTATTATTTCTAAGATTTATTATTTATAAATAACTCATCATTCATAGCATTATATATTTTAAGTTTTATAAAACTGAATCTTTCAAAGATATTATAAAAAAAAATATAGATGTTTAATATTTCAATATTTTATAATATTATTGAAATAATTTTTATTATTTTAAATATATAGTGTTATAAATTATAATTTATTTATTAATAATATTATAGTATTAAAAATGATAGTTTTATAAAAATTGTAAAAAAAAAATTATGCACATCCATCAATCGATCATTCTATTATCATAGGTTACGAGTCAAAGCTCGTGATCATTGTATATAGAACGTCTAATAGAAGTCAATTAATTAACGTTTAGTTTAGCATTGTTTTTTAAAAATATTTTTGAGCTCAAAATCACTTTTGGAGCCATAAATAATACTAATTAGACAATTTTTGGAGTCAAAAGTGCTTTTGAAATTATTTTTCTATTGAAATTTATTTTAAATATATAATATTTGTTATGAACATTTTATTAAGTGGATATCCATAAAGATAAAGATAAGTTTTGATGAATTTTAAATTCTAATAATAATTAGAATTAGAGTTCTATTTCATTTATATTTTCTATATCTGTAAATATAGATTTTGAAAAAGCTTTGTAAACTACTTCTATTTAAATTTTTATTGCTTATATTTTAATATTTGAAATATAATTTATATATTTAAATTAAATTTTACAGATAATTAATATTAATTGCTTAAAAATATTTAAAATTTATATTTCATATATTAAGATATTAACAACAAATTATATAATAAACTAATTTTTATATTTTTACTAATATATCATAATATTGATTAATTTGAATATTATTTAAATGTATATTTGTTACTTTATAACATCATGTTTAAAATGGATTTTTCTTTTCCTTTCAAAAGCACTTTTTAACAACAATACTAAATACTTAAATCTTAAATCTAAACTTTTATCCACTGCATTATGTTTATGCATGTTCCTTTCCTTAACAAGTACACCAAAGTCCTGTAATTTGAGAAAAAAAATTGGTGTATACATGCTAATGAGAAAGGGCACTAGTTCTGTTAACAAATTTAGAAATGGCATGCATAGATAGATATACGAGTTAAGATCTTCAACAGCAATAGAAGAAGAAACTTTCTATATACAAACAGATCACTGTGTAGTTCCCATAGACATCATCTAAAAGCCCATATGTTTTGTATCTTCATTGCTTCAATGGCTATTAAATCCCCAACTGCTGTGCTATCATTGCCACAAATTTTATCACATTTCATGGCTTTTCATTCTTCAATGTTATTAAGGTGCACAAAATGATTCATCTTCATACATGACCTCGCTGTGAGGAATTATACTTTTCATTTCAGAGTCTGCTTTCTTTTGCAGTTCCAGTGCATCCTGTAGAGTCACCTCTACTTCACCCATGGATGGTCGTTCATCTGCGCTATAAGAGATACAAGACATAGCAATCTCCACATACTTGTTGAAGCACTCTGGGGCTATCCTCCCCTTTAAATATGGGTCAATATTGTGATAAATGGTCCCATTCTTGAAACACCAATTTGCCCAGGCAGCCAGAGATCGTTTCTGACCATTTGCTTCAAAGACTGGTGTTTTACCACAAATTACTTCGAGTAAGACAACGCCAAATGCGTAGACATCATTTTTTCCTAACAGATTTTCTGAATAAAAGTATCCGAAAGTAGCCATCACATCTAGTGACTCTTTTTTAATTGAAGCTTTTGACATGCTATGAGGCCCTAACCTGGACAAAAAGAACCCAGAAAGCTTAGGAACCAATTCATGATCTAAAAGAATAGTGTTGCTGGTCACGTTGCGATGCAGTACTATATACTTTGCTCCGGTATGAAGGTAATGTAATCCACGCGCTGCACCGATGCAGATTTGTAGCCTCTTTTCCCAGGGAATTGGATTACAACTGATACCCTTACCATGGAGACAATCAAAGAGCGACCCATTGCTCAGGTATTCATAAACAAGGATTGTTTCCCCCTTCTCATTGCAGAATCCAATGAGAGATTCAACATTTAAGTGGTTCAGCTGGCTAAGGAATACCACTTCAGTTCGGAACTCACTAAGACTAAATTTCATGCGTCTGATAGCAACAGTAAAGGTCCCATCATTTATAACCCCTTTGTATACAGATCCAAAATTACTTTTACCAAGAATCAAGCCTTCATCGAAGTTGGCAGTCGCAGCTTTGATCTCTGCTAGTGAAAACTGACGAATGTACAGTTCCTCCGGAAGTGTGGAATTTGTTTGACTCCCTCGTCGCGAAATGAAGCCAAATGCTTTTTTAGAGACTTGAAAGATATGTAAAAGTGACATTGAAGAAACTTCAATGATGGTAGATGAGAATGAGGAAGGCGATTCACGAGGCTAGCAGAGGAATTTGGATATGCAGCAATGAAAATTCGCACTTTTAAAATACTAAATAGTGATGACAATGATGATGACGATGAATATAATTTTCAACCTTAAAAGTAAAAATCCTAACAGAACTGAATTTGGGAGAGAAAACGAGAGATTTCAGATTTTCATTTCGGATGAATTGCAAAATTGGGATTTAGGCTCCGTCATGAAACCGAACATGTAAGAGAAAACATGGAGTCTGGGTTTTTTTTCGGAAGAAAAGGGTCAATCAAACGGTAGAAAAAGAAAAAAAGTTGTAGAAGATTATTGAAGAATTTAGAACCTGGGTTTTGAAAGTTGATCGAAGGAGGCTGTTGGGCACCTTTCTTTTTTTCCTTACTAAACAAAATTAAGACAAAAACATGCAGAGAAGCAAAAGGCCAAAAGGATAGAGTACTCTGAGAGAAATGAAACACTTCAGCACTAATTATGGTTTGATTTTTCTTGGCTAATTTGTCGGTATATGCTGAAAAAAAAAAACTGAGAAACTATGCGCTTTCGTTTTTAATTTATTGTTGTACTCTGTTTCTGAGAAGAGAAAAAAACGCGTCTTGTATTAATTGCAAATGTATGTTATAGAATGTGATTTCCATAAAAATTGATAATAATTTTTTGGTTAGATGATTAAATATTAGTGATTTTGTTTTTAAATTTTGAAAATGTTTTATTGGTATGAAATGAACTTTTTTTTTTTTTGGTGAATTACAAATAATCATAATTAGTGCGACTCGAACCTAAATCACATCCGGAGTTATGAACACCTTTAACCGAAGAGAATAGATTGTGACTTTAGATGCATGCTAGCATTGCAATTTACTTAAGATGTCAAAGTATGTTACTGTATGATTTAGTGCAATTGAGCATGATTTATATGATTTATGAATGTTATATGATATGTTAGAATAGGGAAATTGGCATGACTACATGAAAAGGTATGTTTAGTTTAGTATCAGTGTGTCAAATGTAGATTTTTGGACTGTTTCTGCAGAAATTGCAAGTGACAGTCGTGACAACATTCAGGTGACATCGTAACGAGGGATCGTTGTCATGACGCCAAAAATCGCGTCGTCAAGATGAAGTAAATTGTGTGATCACGACGAGACTCTCTAAGTGTTTTGGGCATGTTTTGTTATCTTTACAATTTAATCTTAATTTTCATGTTGTGCAATTGGGATCCTTAAATACTATGAAATAACTTGAAATTTTGCATGATTAAGTATTACTCTCGATGTTACAATAAGGTTTTTTTCTAAATATTTTACTTTTAAATTTACGATTTAGTCTTTAAACTTTGTTTTAAATTTAAAGGAGTTTTACTGATCAGTTTTAGTTGATTCTTTCTAAAATGGTCTTTTGTAAAACATTATAAACTACATGTATGCTTAATTTATGTTCTATAATTTTTGAATATGACAAATGTTAAACGACGATTTTGCCTCTGGTCGATAATTTGATCATTTTGCTAGAAAAACATGATTTTAGGATACGTATGCTTATTTTTACTCGATGATTGTTTATTAGGCATGTATTTGCAAAGTGTGAATAGTGATTTTATGTTGTGATTGGTGTTTTTATAAAAAGTCATGCAAGTGATTAATGTAATATTTTGGACTCGAGTCGGTCCATCCTAATCGGGTTTGAGATGCCACAATAATAATTTAACTATTAAATTTATAAATATAATTGTATTTATTATGCATATATTTTTAAAATTGATTCTATATCTATATTATTTTAATAAAAATACTATGTATATTAATATATTTAACAATTGAATTTTTTTTATAGAAATCAAATAAAAAATTTATTCACTCTAAAATTGACATTTTTGGTCTATATAAATAAAACATGAAATATAATTGATTGAATTACTAAAATTTTTATTTTATTTTTCTCTAGGTACATGAACCTTAGCTAGATAAGCATCAGGTAAAGGTTAGTTCTTCAACATTTAGGGTGTGTTTGGTTGGGTGAAAAAGTGGAGGAATGAGAGGAAAGAGTGGAAAAGTGAAAATAAAATAAATTTTGAGTTTGCTTGGTTAGAAAAAGAAGTGAGAAAAGAAAATAGGTTAGATGACCATTTTTCATTCTAATGTATAAATCAATATTTCCAAATTGAAATTATGAGAGGAAAAAAATGAGAAAGATATGTGCGTTAGATCAAATTATGCATTTTTCAAATGTTTTAGTTTTTTTCATTCCATTTTTCACAAGTAATTGATGGAACATTTTCTTTCTATTTTTTAGTAAAAAAAATTATATTTCCCATCCTATTAGTTTTCTATCCCATCAACTTTTCATCTTTTCAATTTTGTTTTCACCTTAAGTTTAGAGCTAACATAACACTTGGTGGCGATATGTTGAATGTGCAGCCTTATTGGCTTCACGAGGCACATGACAGAAACATACCATGCACCGTCGCCTTGCAAAGGTCCAGACCAGAAGAACTCGAACCTTCCGCATTGTCTCCTTCCAGTACAGCCTGTGCCTCACTTGTGTTGGGGTTCCTCTTACATTGTTAAATTTTAATTTTGCAAAAAATGTATAAAATTACTTTGATTTACACAGAAATGTAAAATCCCTTTTAGAATTATTACAGGTTAAATAAAGAGCGAGTTTTTATTATTATTATTTATAATTTTTTCAAATTCAAACCGATCAGAGTTGAATTATTAATCAATAAAAATACATTTTATTTAAATTTTGTTGTAAAAATATTTAAAAAAAAAACATTTTATTATCTTTGAATAATAAAACCAACCATCCAGACCAGACCTGATTTTAGCCTTCCATTGCCATCGCCACCGCCTCCGCCTATTTACTATAAGAATTGGGGGATGTTTTGAGTGATGACCAAATTAAGGCTTACATTTTTCAGCAAATTCCATAACACAATAAATGTAATGATTTCTCTTCATATGCACAGATACCATCCAAGCTGTGTGTATATTAAACTAGCGATTTGAAGTCATATGAAGCCTATAAAATACATATTGTTATTACTATTATTGCAGTAGTAAAGAGAACAAAATCATAAACTCAAATCTCACAGTTAAAAGTGAACAAATAAATAAAAAATACTACAACAACAAAAGACCTAATTGTTAAATGGTTACTACTTGAGTGAGTTTATATTTTGTCTTTGGAGCCTACAGCAAATTTGGCTATGAAAAATCCAATAGTATCAAGTGGAGATGAGGGATCAAACCTCTGAACCAATTCCTCCTCTCCTGGTCTTAGCCATTCTCTGTATAGTATCAGTATTAGTATTAGTATTAGTATTAGTATAGTATATAGTATAGATCAGCATCGCCAAATACCTTTTTTAGTTGGTTAAAAAAACCGATTGAGTAACAAGAAATACTTACTCAACATATCCATCTGGAAACTCACAACGACCAACAAGACCAGCTCCTCCAATTCTTGGATGCTGGAAAAGTGTGTATCATCAGACAATTAAACTAAAATTGAATCTATAGATCATTGTAATACCAATGGTAAAACCTTATAAAAACCATACAAATGTTAGTCAACTCTCTCTGGAGTTTTCCCACCTTAAATGTAATAAAGCCATCATGAAAATCAATAAGCTTACAATTTAATGTGTTGTGGAGAGGTTAAGTTAAATTTAACGCATCTTACCTGTGGAGCTAAAGACAGGAACTTGTATGTATCCAAAGCATATCGGACCAATGCTTCATTCTCACTAGGATTGATTGTACATCTAACAATATTTCAGTATTGTGAGGAAAAACAACAACCATCAGTTTTACCAGTAAATAACATCTAACTACCTCAAAATTTTAGTAAAGCCTCCAATATTAGAATAAATTCAGCCTATCAGAAATGTCGAAATGCAACATAATACATTTATAATTTATTAAGAGAACAGTAGATTTATAATTTATATAAAAAAAAATTGTCAAAAGAAAACAAACTAACGTTGAGTACACAAGGACTCCACCAGGGCGAACTAGCTGAACAGCCTGATCAAACATTCTCCTTTGATACTTCCCATGGTTTCTTAAAGACTCTATGGTTTCCTGTATGCCAAAGAAAAACAGCAACCAGCCAAAACAATTTTATTTGATTCAGTTAAAGGTTTTTCTTTTCTTTCTGTTAAATCAAAATAATTTAAAGAATATCAAATAGAACTAAAAGTAATACAAATTATTTAACTTTTGGAGGATTAAAACTGAGTAAATGAATTTATCCAGTAGACCAGACAGAATTTAGAGTGCAGCAAAATAACCAGGAAGAAGAACAAGTGTCAGTTTGTAACCAGTATAAACATAATATCCTACCTCTCCAGCAAATAGCCGAGGTCTCAAACCAAGAGCAGAACAAGGAGCGTCAAGAAGGACACGATCAAAGCTGTTAGGAAGGAAGCCTTTCGAATTCTCAACTCTACCACCCAGGTTTTGATTTCTCCCCGGGCCGTTCCTCATTCTTCGCGTGTTCTTCCTAATGTCAGCTTTGCTGGTGTAAGTTCTCTCATTTGCTTTTTCATTGCTATCTAGAACATTTGAGAATCAGAAACAAACATGTAACTCTAAGCCTTTTACTAATGCAAAACAAAAATGGTAGAGAAAGCATTATATAACAACGAATTGAAATTCAGAAGATATAATTGATATAGAAAACTCATGTCTAAAATTCTTAGCAAGGGACAAGACTTGCATGTTGATTTCATTATCTTTTTGAACAATTCCATTAGAGTCTAAATATAAGCAAATATTTGATATCGATGAAAAAAAGACTGAGTAATTTACTATTTATTTAATATGGAAAATTTGAATTTATAACTTCACACCAGTCATTCATCCTTTAAGCATGAAAGCAAATTAGCCATTGTTCTGAAAATCTTACAACATTGATAATAGACTAAAGGAGTTATCACCAAAAACTTCATTTGTAGATCTAAAATATTGAATTTACTGCAACTCAGAATATCAATAAAAGTGGTGCAAAAACTTACATGCTAAACTGAACAAGACTAAATCATAATTATTGAGAATCAAACAGAATTAATCACGTAAGATAATCCAAAAGGTGGTTCAGTTTTCTCCGTGGCACAGGCAAAGAAGAGACAATCCCATCACGAAGGATATCAAAAAGCTGTCACTCAAAAGCCTAACACCATTTCAGCAGTTGCCATTCACTCAAGGAGAGGCTCTCATGCACAAAACCAAGGTTCAGTCTGCCTTTAGATAGATCTAGTATAAATCTGATCATCTTTGAAAATAATGTTTGGAAAATACACATTTCCCACCTTCACCCTACCCCCACCAGAAAAAGAAATATATATATGTTCTCATGAACAATTGACAGAATTTACATACCATTCTCCTTGAAAGTTGTATCAGCATTTGATCCTACAATGGTGGTAGATGACACTCCATTGCCAAGAGGCCCCGAGTCAGACCTTTGATTCACATCATTGTTATCCTTGTTACAGCACAAAGCGGTCATATCACTTGAACCATTTCTTTTACGAACAGCTTTGAGAGCATCTAGTTTATATGTTGTTATACAAGTCAAACCCAACTCAGCTGCCAATTTCTGAATATCAATCACCTATAAATAAAGAAATTGGAGTCCTCAAACAAAGAGATTATAGATTCTAGATTCAAATATAATATATTATCCTAACACTTGATTAAAGTAGAAATTTTTTCATAGTGATCAAGTAAAAAATAATAAACATGTGTTTCATGTGGCATAATTTGTACTTTTAAGCCAAGTATCCTCATACAAGACCACCAGTCAGTCATTAGGAATATGGAAACTCAGAAACAATTCGTTTCATATGCTTAAGTAAAATTAACTAGTATGACCATTCAAAGGACCCCACCATGCTTTTTTCTCAAGGGGATTGAAAATCAAATGCCAGATGAGTTGACAAGTCAAGTCCTGCAAGACAAACACAAGGAGGTTCGCTAGTCTTTGACCATTAGGGATCCTTTCATTGATAGGTTATCTCTCTAGACAGAAAGGACTTTTTGCAAAATAAATGCCTGGTGAAAAGTGAAGATATTCTATCTATACTTGAAGATAGGGGGGCTCCAAGGCAGATGTGGCACAAAGGAGGCTTGAGGGAGTAGGGACACACTATGTCAGAAAGTACTAGCTCTAGCACCTAAAGGCTGGCAGATGTGACAGTTTGAAGATAATTCCTTTTTGTCACAAGCCCTATGCTTTGCCCCAAGGGTCCTTACTACAACTTCATTAAAAGGTCATAGAGATCATGGGTTCATTCCACACATCTTCCCAATCTCTGGTAAGAACACATGTCCTCTTCTTCAAGCATGGTGGAAATCAAGCATAACTAATTTAAGTAGGGGGCAAATTCAAGTTTTGCAACACTCATGAAGAAAGGATGAAGCGGAAACCAAGCGTTGAACATCATATTTTCCTTAAGAAGACAACAGATATTATGACCAAAGACCAGAGGTCAAGTGAAAACAAGCACATTAAACCAGTCTTTATGTACTTGAGCCAGTACTTTCTGAAATAAGGCACATCCTTTGAGCCTCCTTTGTATCTCACAACCACCATGACAACCACTCATCCTCAACTATAAATAGAGTACCCTTCTTCTCTTTTCACCAAGCACAACATTCTCCATAAAACTCCTTTCTTTCTTGAGAAATAAGCTCCCAGTTCCACCGACTGATTTAATCATAGGAGGAGGTCTCATCAGACAAACAGTCTACTCAAGCGACATTGATTTTTACCTAGGGAAAAAACGTAAATGATAGGCATGTTGAAAATTAACAGCTAGAATGCCTAGCAGAAAAAGTCTAAGTCATAAGAAACAGTATAACTAGAATGACTTTCTAAGAGGATGTTTAATTCTTACCTTTAATTGGTTGGTCCAGTTTGATTTTAAAACACTGCTTTAAGTCTCAGAAAGGTAAGCACGAAGTAGCATGCTTATGTAAGTATCAGTTATGCAAATGATGTTAACAGCATTGGTATGCAAACTATATTGTATGAGAAGAATCATCTATGATTACACTGATGAAACCCAACAAAGAGTATACAATTTATGCAGCCTCTTTTGCAAGAAAACAGCATGAGTCATTTGTTTACAACATCAACAGCCAATCAATCAAGCAAACCTAGAAACTACACAGTCACATGTAAAAATCTAGATGATAATCAACTAATTCATTTAGATTACGATTTGCACCTTATTATGAGATCTATCTGCTGCAATCACCTCCCCTTCATCCTTCATAAGTATAGCAATTGCAGTTGTCTTCCCTCCTGGAGCTGCACACATGTCTAGTATCCGCTCGCCTTTCTGAGGATCTGAGACAAAAAAAGAGCACACACACAATGACCATGTTTGGCCAAAAGTTCACCATTCAACATATATGTGAAGAAAACCTCAAGCAAAGAATACTCAAGACAAAAGAGAAACCAGTCAATCTTTTTTAGAGGGAAAAGATAGAAACAAAAGGAGACAGATCTTCCATTTTCCAAACATTATATCTACACACCTTTAAGAAATATATTTCAGCCAAAGAAAAAAAAGGGCGACCAAGCACTTAATATAAACAATAGAAGCCATGGTAGCAGCTGCCAACAACCATTCATACTACACCTTTGAATAGCTAAAAAGAGTAATGAGGTTTGACTCCCTTCAATATCTACAATATTGCCTTTGTCAAAATCCTTGACGTCACAAAAGCTGGTGCAGACAAGCACAACTCAAACCTATCATATAAGGTGACTTCAGAAACTCCTAGTTGGAAAATCTAGGACCTATAAATCAGAGATATCTTTAGTGTTTCTATTAGTAATAGTTCTTCCTTGTCCATCCAAATAACATAAAACTTTTGCTTTTCCAGTCAGAAAAATTCCACCCCCGTGGTGGTCTATAATAATTGGAAAGCAGTAGTGTTTATGGAGGATATTGAACTTTCGGTGATAAGAGGAAACCATTTTTATTTTGGGAGGATTGTGAACTTCTTTTGGTAAGCATCATTCAAAATAATAATTTAAAATATTGGTCTACTAACTCTAATTGCATGTTAGCTAGCATTAGTGATGATCTTGAAACTTCAACCTTTATAATGAATAGTCAACATGCTCTTCTGATTTGAAAACCTCAGTAGTTTTAGCTTATTAAAAAGTAAACAATACCAGAACCTCAATCAAGAATAAAAAATGGACACTTGATATAAAATTAAAAAAAGATATATAGAAATCCTCAAACCCAATGAAGAAAAGTCAGATTTCAAGACACTTAAAGCATGTTTTATCCAGTCATAGGAATCAGCTCGCAATAGCTGGGAACAGACAATGGGCTGCAAAAAATTCAAATATAGCCTACCAGAATTGGTACCCAATAACTTGTTAAAGCCTTGGTTCCAGGACCAAGGTCAAAGATTCAAACCTCTAGAATACCTTGGCACTCGAACCGGCAACAAAAATAAGAACACCTCAACTTACTGCATTCAATCCCAGTTCATTATCACAATAACAGATTAACATCCACCAAAATGTTCTTCAGTGCCTAATTTAAGTTCCAGGACCAGAAAACATTTACAAAGCACTACATAATAGTTCTCTATCGAAGACATTGCAGAAGAGAATTGAGAAAAATGAAGAAACTAGCATAGAGATATATAACATGGCATAGCTTAAAAACAAAGGATTCCACACAAGAATCTGATCTTGTAAATAAGCCGAAGAAAGAAAGGAAAAGGATTAGGTAGATACCAAGAGCATGAGCAGCAATAATGCTTGGCAGGTTTTGAAGAAATATTTCCCCCTCAAGAACATCTGTGAAAAACAAAAGAGAATTAACAAGAGCAATCCAAAATTTCAGAAAACATCATCCAGAACTTAACATAATTCCATAAGTCCATTCAAGCATTTTCATATGTTTTCAATAAGGGATGAATTATACCATGAAATGAAGGCAACTTAAATACTCGGTTATTCATATCAACAGCAATTCCTTGAGAAGCACGGAAGATCCCAGCTCTTGACAACATTGTTGTTCCTTGACCAATGTATAACCCATTTCGCTCAAAGTGATAGGGATCTGCAGTGTATCATAGCATATAATTCAAGAAACTTTAGCTATTTCACAGCACTAGAAGATACATGCAGTCAAATATAAACCATATATACAAGAAATGCTATATAAGGTAACACATGTTTAATCAAACTAATTACTTAGTCTTTGGGTTCAATATGATGATCAGAAAAATAAAATGATTCAGGATTTAATTTCTCATTTACAAAATATGAGAAGCCCCAGTCAAAAATGCGGCGAATTGAGCTTGGCTTTACCTTGCTTTCTCTTCTTATACCCAAATATCTTTTTTTTTTCTAATATTTACTTCAGGTTAGGTTATATTACACTTTAGTCTAGAGAAATGGATTGTAACTGATGCAGATACATCATTCCTTGCGACCAGGTAGCGTCATTATTATTCCTTGCATCCAGTCGTAAAGCCTTATATCTCTTTCTTTTTCCAAAACATCTAAAATTTGTAGCATCAACAACTTGACCCTCTTTTGAGATGCATTAAGAAAAGACAACAAAGTAGTTTTAACTAAATATCTAACAAGATCAATCATACACATCTTTTCTAAAAGCCACCTAAAATTATTCCTTCCAATCTACATATTTACAAAACAAGATCAATTAAATTTTTTTTTAAAAAGAGAGAGAGAATAATAAGACAAGAATATTCTTAATTTGTTAAAATAAATCCTAAATCTATGTAGCATCCAATTGCTGAAAACCAAAGGATCAAAATGGTGAAGCATTGATAATTAAAGCAAAATATATACTACTTACCTGTTGGCAGTCCCTGCAGAACAGTCCCACGTGTTATACCAAGTCCCCATCCACCGTCAGGAAAAGGCTGCTCCACAGCAACTGAAACTGCAACTAGATCCCCTTCCTCAACATGAGAACTGCAGGCCATTATACCTGGAACATATACCTACGGATAAACAAAGACAAGAAAACAAAGGATGAATTTTTAAGTCAACGATGAGTACTAGCAACACATATTTTACAAAGCCCTCTGGAATCCTTAAGAAAAGTTGTTGATAACTTTTAAAGAGAAAAGATAAACCCTCAATTTTTAACTATTACATAAAGAAGCAAATGCAGAGCTTTCATGCAAAATACAAAGAAACACATTAATTCCAAATTTAAATGACAGATAAAAATGAATAAAACTTTAGCTCTTCACATTAAAAGGAACACGCTGTACCTGAGCACCTCGAAGAACTGCTTCAGCACATTTCCTACTAACAAGCACCTCCTTAGGTGGTTTGTCCGGAAAATAACCATAGTCAATTTCATGTGGTCCAGAACCCTTAACAAATACAACATATTCTAAACCTGGTATCTGACACTTAGTGATGAACTCATTTTGTAAGCTCGATTGCTTCTCAGCCATATCCAAGTCAATATCATTACTTGCTTTATTCTCTTTCAAATTTATGCCTTCAACATCATTTTGAGACCCCGATTTTCTCATGATTTCCTGAAGTTTCTCAATGACAGCATCACTTGTTGACTTGAGAGTGTTCACCCGAATACAAGAATAGCAAGACGGCCGCCTAATCAATAACCAATAATGGCATAACCAAAAAAACAAGAATGAAAGACAACATGAAAAATCAATGGACTATGTTTTCATCCATTTAAAAGCTTTCTTTTGCTAAATGCCTTTTGCCCTTGAAATCCCATTAAAAAATAAGCAAAAGCATATAGTAAGAGGCAACATCAGAGTATTAAGTACAGCACCACCGGGATAAAATTATATATATAAAGAAAAGAGTATTGGCTTAACAAGAAAAAATGAAGGAAGCCAAGGAGTAAATGAGGTGCTAAGCTTATAGGTTATTTATTGATGAGAAAGAACGTACGTTAAGGCTTTAGAGATTTGAGCAAAATGGAGAGACCCATACGCTTTGATGAAGTAATCTTCGACTTGAGGGTTCCATCGCAATACAGGGTTGTAACTGTAACGCGCTGATGCTGCATTCAGCTGTATCTACATAAATAAATAAATCAGAGCATTCATTCATACAGATAAAAAAACAGGATTGATTTAGAATCGTAAAGTAAGAAAGAGAGTGTGGGTGCCTGCCTCAGCCTCAGCCTCAGCCTCAGCTTCAGCCTGGGGAGTCATGTTTTGGAGGGTGAGAAAGGTTTGACGGAAAGCTACAAGTAAATCCCTCCCTTTCTTCTTCATTCAATGAAGGAAGGAACCAACGTTATACCATCTTTCAGTCGACACTAAAGAGAAAATGAAAAGAGTAGAGGTGGGCTCGCCCTACCCACTTTCCAATATCTGCAAACTCAGCCCGAGTAGAGCTGGTAAGGTTTTCTGGGAAGGCCCATATCCTTTGATGAAGCAATTGGGTCATCCAAAGCATGTACTTTGAGATGGGGATGTACTTGTGTGGGAGTGAAAAGGAAATATTTTGAGCCAATCAAGGTGGAGGAGATTATTGGAAGCAGAAAGCTGAGACGGAAAATGAGCAATAACTTAGAAGATGGTTAAGGGTTATCGTTTTAGCTCACTAAAAAACACCCAAACTTTACAACTTAATAACCACTCTACCTAGATTTCATCTAGAAAATAAAAGTAAAATCATGAGTGATTTGTTTTTCTATCGTGTAATTAAAAGGTTAGTACTCACGTATACAATGGAGACATACCCATCTTATGTTTAAAGCAAACTATTTGAATAAAAGTTTACTATTTGCTCTCCAACAAAACTTCGACTGAGTTTTATGAATGGACAGCCTATGATCATTAAATTAAATACAAAACTTCAATTGAGTGATTAGTTTAAAAAGTTAAAAAGAAAAAGAAAAGCATTTTCTTTCATTAGTATTATTTACATGGACATTTTGTTGGTTGCATGATATTCAAAATGATGTATATATCCTTAAGTTGTATTTGATTTTAAGTGTAATTGAATGTAATTATACCGGTTTGATATATTTGGATAATTATTGTAAATAATTAGTTTTATTAAATCAAATATAATTAAACATCTCAATTATAATTGTCAAGTTCTTTATTTTAAAATGTCATTTATTCTCAATTTAATGTCGTTAGACTCGAATACCAAAAAAAAAAATTTATAAGTATGAATTTAGAAAAAAATGAATAAATTTAAATACTAATTTTACATTTAATCCTAAATATAACCATGCGAATGCGGTGTGCTTTTTATATTTTCCCGAAATAAAGAGAAAAATATTTGAACTTCAAAAACCAAAGACTTGAAATCCTACTTTTTGTGAGCTTAAATGGGCCTCAGGATTTCAGCTCCACCCCCAAGTCACTCTACACTCTCGTAAGCCCACAAAAAAGCAAATAGGGAAAGAATACGTAGGGTTTTTATCCCTTCCACTGCGCTGCCATAAGAGAAGTAGAGGGAGAAACCAGGAAACGGGCCATAGCAGTGAGCGGCAGTTTATCTTCTTCTTTATTACAAAAATGGTTGCTTTCAGGGTAAGTTACCAATCAATACCCATTTCCATTATTTGTGTTTTTTTTATAAAGCTGTAATGGGATTTTTTTGTCTTGATTTTTATTTGGAAAAAAAAAAAAACCATAGTTTCATCAGTACCAAGTGGTGGGGCGAGGTCTCCCAACAGAAGCAGATCAGCATCCTAAGATCTACAGAATGAAGCTTTGGGCCACCAACGAAGTCCGTGCCAAATCCAAGTTTTGGTCTGTAAAATTACAATTTTCTGATCATATTTGTTATTCTTGTTTTTCTTCCCCTTTATTTGATTTTTTTAAAATATAGGTATTTTCTGAGGAAGCTGAAGAAGGTGAAGAAAAGCAATGGACAAGTTTTGGCCATCAATGAGGTATTGGCCATTTCTTGTCCTTTACATCTCTTTTGAAAGTTTTAAACCCTATAAGTGAAATGGTGTTTCAGTTGTATGTTGGATGTTGTTGGAATATTTTAGCTGCTCGAGTTAAGTTGGTTGCTTTATTTAGTGTGACATTTACATGTTGGATAAGCGATACTCTTCTAAAGAAATATGCGAATTTCTGCTCGGGCTTGAACTCGAAATCCAACCTTCTATATAAAAATGTATGGAGCAATCTGTTTACTTAGAATTAAAGGAAGCACTCTGCTAATGAAGGTGGCAGTTTGTTATTCAGCTGAGTTTTGTCTCGTTGGTCATTAATAGGACAGAATCAAGTACCAGTGCTGATATATACCTGTGTAGGAGACAACATACATGCGTATATACCTGCGTTGACAGTTGAGTACAGGGAAGAAAATAATGAAGGTGGCTTGTCTATATATATGAACTTGATTGGTGATCATAAGTTAGCATTCTTCTTTTTTTCCTCTTGGTTGAACAGGATTACATTTGTGCTATGATCATTGAGCCAGATGCTTGAGTGTTGTTTCGAATCACATCTAGTGATTTAACAGATATTGATATTTTCTCATGCTATGTTTTGTATTGTAGATTTTTGAGAAAAACCCTACCAAGATCAAGAACTACGGCATTTGGCTCCGATATCAAAGTCGAACTGGTTATCACAACATGTACAAGGAATACCGGGACACAACTCTCAATGGTGCAGTAGAACAGATGTACACTGAGATGGCATCTCGTCACAGGGTGAGGTTTCCATGCATTCAAATCATCAAGACAGCTACAATCCCAGCAAAACTTTGCAAGAGGGACAGCACCAAGCAGTTTCACAACTCCAAGATCAAATTCCCACTGGTATTCAAGAAGGTCAGGCCACCTACTAGGAAGCTTAAGACAACATACAAGGCTTCCAAACCCAACTTGTTTATGTAGTAGTCCATAATTGATGATGGTATGAATAACATACATCAGATTTTGAACACTTTATGTTTACTTTTGTAGTCCCTTATGTCTTGGAAGATTTTGTAGTTTGAGAAGTTTATTTTTAATTTGGTTACCATGGTGAATTACTATTTATAATAATATTGGACCATTGTCTAGTTGCTGAAGTTTCTGTTGGTTATCACTCTGCTATCACAAAATACTTACTACGATACCATAAAAAATTACTTCTAGTTTTACAGTTGAAACTTTACGTCTTTAATCATTCTTGAAAGATCTAAATACCAAATTTCCCTATTATATGCACTATAAACAAAGTAATAAGTACACTAAAAATGAAATTCAGTGACTGGATTTCATCTCAGTTCAGAGTTAAAATCCAAGACCTGCCCCAAAATGCCCTTTTCTATTTTTATCAATAGTACTCCATCAAAAAGTTTCCCGTTGCTGTAAAAAGCTAAAAACACAGATGTGGACAAAACAATCTATACAAAAATCCAGTTAGTCCAAGGAAGCAAGATTCTCAGACATGTCTTCTGGACTAAAAGCTCTCATATCATCCCAGAGTTGAAGACATACAAACCTAGCAAAGCTCGATAATGCCCTTTCTCGATATCTTCTTCTTTAACTCGATGCAAAAGGAGGGCTTCAATAACAAAATCTTCCCAATCAATTTCACGGGCTTGTCTTCTCTTTCTCTTCTTCCCACCACAAGCAACTTCTGAAGAGTTAAGATTGTCACTACCCTCTGAACCAGCATAGGATGGATCCATTATCTTATTGATTCGCACCTTAGCGGCGTTAATCTTTTGCCTTCTCCTCTCATTTGCCTTGCAACCGGCAATAAAAGACGGTGGCATCATATCAAAACCTACTTTTTTTTCCAAAATTTGCTTTAGAAGAAGCTTTTTACTTAATTCTGATTTCCCAATCCACCAATCCTGATATGCATACGGCTCAAGCCCCCTTCTCTTTCGCACATGATTCTGTCCACTTTGCCCATTCAACTTCTCAGCATCAACCTCATTTGAAAACGTTGAATAAACCAAGGACAAGCATTCATGTGAAAGCTTAAGGTTATTTCCATCATTATCATTAGATAGTGTAGGAAAATCATTTCTATTCCTTACCTCAAAATATTGAAAATCACCATTAGAAAGGTTCTCATCATTCCCATATGCAGCAACATTTTGCAAACACTCACTAATCACATCTTCCATATCAAAAGGCTCAACCCTCTCACCTCCTCCTCCAGGAACTTCCATGGACTTTAGCTCCATATACTGAATAACAAATGGTGCATACTTGACCACATTTTTCACTGAAATATCTTTCCCCCATGGCAACACTTGAGCAACCCTGACAAGTGCGGCCAAGAGCTCCTTATACCTCAACTTACAAGTAGACACCACGGCATGAACATGCTCCGCCACATCCTCGATCTTCAAACCATCCACCCCATTCAACTCGGCAACAAGCGCCATCACTGCTGCCACCACCGGCAAAGGCCTCCTTCCTGTGGTCAAAGACCACTTGACAGCACAATTGACCAAAAAAATCCCTTGTTTCTTCATCATCTCTTTCTTATCCTCATCCACATTTTTCCTATTCATATAATTATTGAATTCTCTTTCAAACAAACCGGCGATACTAATCTCAGGCAAACTCAATTTCAGAAAATTAACGACACGAGCAATCATCCTACCTAATTCATAAATATCACAACCAGCAGCCTTGGCGACCTCGGCGGCGGGAATAAACTTCTTATCTCTCCTCATAACAACATAAGAACAAGCACCGATTAGAACATTAAACCAATCGCCTTCACCGAATTCCCCATCGGTGATCTCATCGATCATAGAAGTAATGTCGCTTTCAGAATAAGTTATGTCAAGCCTCAAGGCGTATTCGTGGATTAAGGTTTTGGCTTGGAAGATTTTCTTGTCTTTGTAAGAGAAGAGAGAACCGGTACCTGCGAAGCCGATGTGGATATTGGTGCCTGTGGGACCGGTGATGCCGCCGATTTGGGCTTCGTAGTTGTCGAACTCGAGGACGGTGTAGCATTTAGAGCAGACGAGGTTGCCCGTTTGGTCGTCGCGAATGGTCGAATGACTTCCGCATCTACACGGCATTTCGGTTTGGGGCGAGTATTTGGATGTCTGGCAAAGAAGCAGAGCTGGGTGGATTTTAACGGCTGTTGGGTAGGCTAAATACCCTAAACTTTGAAAATAAAATTAGGATAAATCTCACGATGTTTGATTTAAGGAGTAATTGTATATATATGAATTTTTAATTTAATATAATTATACACATAAAGTTTTAAATGTAGTTTAAAAACATATTTCAAATTTTAATTTTGATTTAATTATATATTTTTTAAAAATAAATATATTAATTTATTCTTATATTTAAATAAATATAATTATTTATGTATACAATATATAAATATAAAATAATATTGTATCAATAACTATGTTAATAATTTATAAAAATTAGATCAAATCAAAATTTCATAAATAAAATTGTACAAAATCAATATTCATGTATATAGTTGCACATTAAACAATAATTCATGTATAGTTTCGATATTTATCTCATAAAATTAAAAGAAAAAAAGAAAAAGGTTAATGTATTGAATCATTAGAAACTTATACCTACTTGTAACTATTTTTTTATCTAATTGATCTAAATTTAAAAATTATAAGTCAATTTGATTTTTTTAAAGTACATCATTAACATCGTTAAAATACGTCAATTAATAGTATGATAACACATAGCAATCTCATATTTTGACATATGGTAAAAAATAGAAAATAAAAACTTATAATTTTTACAATGTGTCAAAATACAAGGTTGCCACGTGTTATTATATTATTGATCATCAGTACCACATTAGTACTACATCAACACATTTTAATAATGTTAGTTAGGTACCAAAAGAAAGTATCAAATTGACTTACAATTTCTAAATTTAGGTACCAATTAAGTCTAAGAAAAAAGTATTAAATATAAATTATCAAATTCAAATACCTAAAATCTAAAATACCTAAATATCAAAAGCATAATTTTTATTTGTGGTTTTATTTGCTGGATATCAATCATGGTAGTTAATCCCATTCTGATACCGCTCGTATCAACAACAAATTTTAAGTTTTGCTCCAGAGTAAATTCTAGTTGGAATTGATCGTACCAATGCGCATAGATCAAAATATTGTGTACTGGTCGATATCAAAAAAATTATATTTTAAATATATTTTAAATTTAATTTTTTATAATTTATGTTGTTGTTGAATTATGTATTGCTATATGCATAGTTTGGGACAATCTTAGGAAAAGGTACTATAAGGCCATTATACTAAAAGTAAAATTGAATTTAACCTTGGTTTTTTTATAAAATTAACCCAAAAAATTAATTAATTATGTAAATAATTTATTTTTTATTAAATACGAAAATAATTTAAAATCTACAGTGAAAGTTGGTGGCGCCATATAATATGACCCCACCAACGTGCCACATCATCATCTTAGGTTAAAAAAATCAATTTTTTGATGGAGCCATGTAAAATGATGTCATCTGTATAAATACCATAAAAATATTAAAAAATCTGAAAAATAAAAAGACTTGAAAATAATATTGTCTTTTTTTTGTGGTGTCATATCAAATGGCGCCATCACTTCCAAAAAAATGTTAGATTTCTCTTTACATTATTTAATTTTATTATTATATTTTATAATAAAACATTATTATTTATTTTTTAAACTCTAAAATATTTTTTTACTCAAATAAAATATTATTATTTATTTTTTGAAACTCAAACGTTTTTTTTTTGCTCAAAGAATCTTAAAGTTTCTAACCCTAAATTTGAGGAGAGTTTATTCTTGTGACGCTGTCGACGCCGCTGTCGTCGTCGATGATGCCGAAGTCGACTCCGACGTCGACGTTGTTATTGAGGTTAATTTTTTCTTATTTTTCGTTGAATCTGCTCGAATATTGGGTTAAGTTATTTTCTTTTATGAAGTTATTTTCTTTGAAAAATTTTAGGTTGAGTTTAGGGGTTGAGTTATTTTTTTTGCTCGAATCTTAGTCTAGGGGAAGCATTTTTAAAAAAAAAATAGACATGGAACTTAGACGATGTCCATGTCTTTTTACTTATTTTAAGATATATTTTTTAGTTTGTTAATTTTAATTTTAGTTAACCAAAAAAATAAACATTCTCTAAGTTTGTTAGTTTTGATTTTTTAATATAAATTTTTACTCTCCCTTTTAATCTTTTTTCTGTTAAATGATTTTATTATTTATGGTCTATATATTAGATTATTTGCTTGTTTAAGTTAAATTATTTGTATGGGAAGTGATGACGTCATTTAATATGATACCACAAAAAAAATAAATTTTAAAAAAATAAACAAATAATAAATCATAAGAAGAGAAGTCTGATTTTTTTGGTATATGGTGGCGCCATTTAATATAACACCACTAAAAAAAGGCAAAATTGTTTTCAAGTCTTTTTATTTTTTAGATTTTTTAGTATTTTCATGATATTTATATAGGTGACGTCTTTCTACATGGCTTTACCAAAAAATTAATTTTTTAATTTGAGATGATGACATGGCATGTTGGTGGCGCCATATTATATGGCTCCACCAATTTTCACTGTAAATTTTAGGTTATTTTCGTATTTAATCAAAAAATAGATTATTTACGTAATTAATTAATTTTTTGGGTTAATTTTATAAAAAAAAATCATTTAACTCCTCTATTAAAAAAGATAAATTAGTCTCTATATGTCAAATAAAAAAGCAAACTGGTCTTTTCGTTAACAGGTCCATCCATTTCTACTTTTAAAAGTTTGTCCATATATGTCAACATGAGGTATAAATGACATGCCACATGTAACTGTCTGATTATTTTGTTTGCCACTGTAACACCCCGATACCTAACCCGATCGTCGGGTCCAAGTTACAAGATGTCACATTCGTTGCTATAGCAACTACAATCGATAACATCCAATTCAATGTCAATTTGCATTTAAATACAAGTAATTCATGCTAATTAAACAATGCATTATCATTTCTCAACCTAATACAAGCCTACGAAAGCTCTTTTATTAATCCAGGGTCGAATTGAATCAAATTGTAAAAATACAAAATTTTGAATTGACGTCATGACTTCGAAGGTTTCCTCGTCGTGATGTGATTCTCTGACTAAGGTTCGTCATGACCTCAAGGCTATGTACTTGAAAGGGTTAAAGTACCTACAAGGTCTCTATATTACAGGGATTGGATAAAAATCGATTCTACTATTATTAAATGAATCAATTTAGTTCTTCTACTATTAAAAAGAATAAAATCAATTAAGATTGTAACAGAACTAATAATTACTATATAAAAATATCTTAAAATTTATTTTTTTTAATAGTAGTTCAATTCAAAATAAAAAATTTCATTTACAAAATCATAAAAACTATAAAAATATTAATTTTGTTAAACAATAAATGTTAAATCTATTTTAATTTGGTTTTATTTGATTCTTTTTACAAGTACATGGACTAAATTAATCTATTTAATAGTAAAAGAACTAATTTGATGAGGTCCTTCTAATAGAAGGACTTTTCAAGTACATTCACCAAGGAAAAAAGCAATAAAGCAAAGTAGACACCCTCATGGTAAAAACACCTCTCCAAATCACTTGAAATTTTGATATTGAGTAAACTGAGCTGTCTAAAAAAAATCGAAACAATTTAATTCTTGTCAATTTGTGAATGTGAATAAGTAAGGACAATTAATGTTTTTTAACAATTGCATATAATTTTAATTAATATAATAATGAAATAAATTTTCAATGTTTACATTATATATTTAATTTAAAAAAATTAAAAATATAGATCAAAAGCCAAAGATATAAACTTATTATTTAACCACCTGAGACTTTGGAAATTAGCTCTCCTTTCTGTATTGTATATATAAATTTTGTATATAATGTTAACAGGTTTACCTTGAACTATGATTTTTTAGCCTCAAATAGTACCGAGTATTTATTAAAAAAAAAAGGAAAAAGATCCTGAAAATGGCTTTCAGATCAAGAAGTTGACTGCTGAGTAATTTATGGTAATACGAAATTTGCTGAAACAGATGAACTTCAAGACACCTACCAATGGCGATAGTTCTGTAACAATGAAAAGTACTGATGGTATATAGAATTGAAGCAATCTCACTGGACAACAAACAATCCTTCCTACGAAGGAAACTCAATTATCCTATAACACTAAACCTGCAATCTCATTAGGGGAAAAAGATACTGTTTACAAACAAGCCTTGTAGAAGAATGGAAGTGATGTTGCTTCCAGTTGCCTTCAGAGACACAGGGTAAATTCTTAGAATAGAAGATCGCCCTGCCCCATTCATTACCATCTCTTCTCAGAAACCTGAGTCGAGTAATAAGCAACTACTCTGAAACCATGACTCACAAACTATCAGAGAAGCTGAAGAATGAGGGCTTTATCTGGTGCCAGCGGGCGCTGGGGAAACTGCTTTCAACGAGATCAAAGATATAAGCATTTGGATTTGGGTCAAAATGAAAATAGAGGCAATTTAAGAACTTAGAACCTTGAATTTTTTTTCACTTTCATTGCAGCTCGATGACTCCCGTGAAAAAAAAAACTGTATTTATTTTCTTCTCTTCAGGATTCATGCGCATTCTGTCTTCTTCTAGTCCACTTTTCTTTAGAAGAAAAAAGTTCGGTAGGCAACAGTGGCTGCATCACATGGCAATTTGATGAACCCTCAGGTTGCTTGGTTTGCAATTATCAATTATGTTAATCGAAAGTCATGTCAAGCATACATGTACGAAGAAAAAGAAAAAGAATGCTTGAATAGAGTTCCATGCTTAATTGATGAACTGGTATTGTTTAGAACCATATAACCAAAATTTTTAACTGTAAATGAAGAAATAGCATCATAAAACTGCCACTGATATAATAGGAAACAGAAAGCATGCATAATTAAAAATAAAGTTAAAAAGCTGATTAGTGGACTCCATTTTCCTTTTGCTGAATGATACAGATTGAAAGTTGAATTGGGCCTTTTTAGTTTGAGTGTGGCCGGCCAACACTTAGGGAAACTAGTTCAAAATCAACTAGCTAGAATGTTAGATTAGTATAATGGGTATGATGTAATGATAATGATGATGTTTAGAAATGAGTGATGGTAGTTGAATGCATGAAGGACCATTGGTGGTCGGTTGGGTAAAGAAAGAAGGGCAAACGAATTCAATTGGGGGAGAGTTATTTTCATCTTGGGGTGCTTAGAAACCTCACGGTTAGGTGAGACTTTTCTTTCTTCATTTTTTCCATAGCAACCGAGAGTGAAGTAGAAGGGAGGCCGAATACCCTTGAGAGCTGCCATTGTTGCATGTGAATATAACTATCCTAGAGGAAGGAGGAGGAAGCAAAGGTGGAAAAGGCAATGAACTAGTCAGTTAGATAGTCCCCAACTTGGAGGAATTTTTAGTAAGTCCTTGAGGTGTCATTAAAGCTCACTCGGTATTGGGAAGGGACTCAACCAGACATCATCGGGCCTCACAGTGAGCCTATCTTTTTGTGTATGTAATATGTATATATAGGGCATCTCATGTATCTGGATCAGTGAGGGCATTGGATTAAAATTTTGATTTTTTTATTTTTGTGTGTAATCCATACTAGATGTCAACTGACTTAAATTAAATGTCATTATATGTTTATGTTAAGAACCAGCATATCAATGTACTATGTACGGTAAGATAGTTGGCTAAATCAAACATGGTTTTATGTATGACGTCTATCTGCAATACTTATATATGTATAAATGAATTGTATACAATGTCGGAGTAATTGTATTTTAGTATCCTGGTCAACCGAATAATGTACTAGGGTGTTACATGTCTTGTACAATAGCAAACATTCCAGATTTACCTTCTACATTTTCACCGCCTACTCTAGATTTGTGTTGAGGAACAAAGGCACACAACCAGAATATGCTTTCTCTTGAAGTTTCAAAGTACGCTTAGTGTCTAGGATTACACATCAAAGCTTGTGATTATTGCGCACAGAACATACATAAAGGCCAATTGATTAAATGAGATTTATTTGATCCATTTGAACTGGCCGACTCATGGAACATATAGAGAAACCCATTTACTTGGAGTTTTGGTGACCCAGTGAAACACTTCAGTAAAACTAAAGTTATCAAGAAAATTATTATAAATCCTAAGGGATAAAGATGTATAGGATTTAAATTCTCTAGACTCTCATATTATAGATAAGCTCTAATCTCAGGAGGAGCTCAATTATAAATGCAAGTCTTCCCCTCATTTGTAATCATTCAGTTGTAATTCTTCATAGTAATTGAATATTGTTAAAATCACTCAGTTGTAATTTTTCATAGTAATCTTTATGTGCGGTGCTTTCTTGTGGCCTTTTTTGTTCTTTCATTGTTGTTTCATTTGAAGTTGTTTCCGTTTTACTTTCGGTTTTTTGGAGAAATTTTATCAAAAATTCTCACTTTGCAAAAGTTAATCTAATTTAAATGAATTTGAACTCAAAAAATCACCTAAAATTGCACAGATTACGAGATACTAGCATCAACTCCACTTCACTCATCTCAGGCTATGAATTTCCCTCTCGATAAGTACAAGAATAAGCAATGTCGATGAAGATAAAGAAGCACTCTGTCGCCGTCTACCCCATCAAATATGGATCAATGATATTACAAAGGGTTCCATCTAAAATTGCCTGACAAGCCGAAGAAACTATATGACATTCATTCCCGTTCAAACGCTGGCGATCCATTGGCTTTCTAGCACACAACACTCTAAATAAAACAACCCCAAATGAATACACATCACATTTTTCTGTTAGTCCCAGTCCCCTTGCATACTAAGGCTCCAAATAACCCCAAGCACCCTTCACTCTTGAATCTATTTTTTCCAAAGTTTTTGATTTGCAACGGAAACGCAGTTTGAAAAGCCTAAAATAAAAAAGCTTACAAACCCATTTAGAATCCAAAAGAATATTGGTACTCTTAATTTCATAGTGAATTATTGTTCGTTTTGTCCCAATATAAAAATGATAACATTCCTCATTTGACTTGATCGTCGAATTTGAATTATAAGACGTTATAACAGTTACATGAATAACTATTGTAAAAATTATTGACTTGTAAAATTTATTTAGATTAATTTACATTTGAATCATCATTAGGTTATTGACTTGTAGAATTTAATTATTAAACCAAACCTTATATCTAATTTATTCAACTCATTAATGAATCTAAAAAGACAATCTATCAACTTATTTGTCGGCATAGTATTAATTTTCTTTATTTTCTTATCAACTATCATGATTCATTGCTGAAATTAAAACCTTCGTTGTTAGAAAAAATATTAAGTAGTTGGACGGTTCCAATCAAATGAAAGAAACGACAATCCACTTAATTAAGCTAATTCAATGACAAAAAAATATATCATTGTATGATTATGAATATATTTCATGTATTTGTGCATTTTCTTATTCCGTACTCGTGTTTAAAGTATTATATTTATATAATTTTTGATAAATTCTGTGTTAATTTTTTTTTGTTATTGTACTATAGTTTAATATTTTTTATAAAATTAATAAAAAAAATTATATTAATTTAATCTAATCTAAAGAAATATCTTCAATTAAATAAAATCTTTCATTTCTCTCAAAAATCATCTTAACAATGTAATCGAAATTCTTTTGGCGAAGTATATGTTCAAACCTTCATTTACCTATATCTGGAAGTGCTCTTAAGTTATAAAATTAAATTAAGTTAAAGTTTTAGCTTTATTTGCCTTTCGGAATTTAAATTCCTTACCCAATTAAAAGTGCAGTATAATTTTCATGATTATGGGTTGGAAAGGCAATGCCAGCAGATGTTAGAAAATAGTTATGATTGAATCATGTTATATGTGAGTCCAAATTAAATAAACCCTTGAGTGCAATGTTAATGCTAATGATGTTTGAATTTTATTTGTCCCCCCATCATACAACAACTCATATATTCCATTTCAATTAGGGTTTAGTTAGGGCGAAAAGTGTTTTATTCGTAATCCTTTTTATTACCATTTTTAAATTATTCCATTATAATTAAAGCTTATAATAAAATCATTAAGTGTTATCGCATTTTCAAAGAAAGAATACATGTTCATACCTTGAAGATAATATTATTGGAAAGAGCGGCATCGAACCCCAAACACTGATTGTAAAACACACATGAAAAATACTAAAAATATAATAAAAAAAGATTACATAGAAGTTCATAACATAAGATTAGAAATCCTATCACACGCGTATGCGTGTGGAAACCACCAATTTAGAACACATGTATGTTTAAAAATAACATGCATTAAATAATAAAACGTATAGTTTGGAACTCATTAATTATAATAACACATTAAATATGTATAATATTTAAATAAAAAATAGATTAAATTGTGTAAACCGAAATTTAAACACATAAATACGTCAGATAAATAAAATTAAATGCACTACAATTATTTTTCATGATTTTGTCAACAATTGTGAATTAGTGTCAAGTTGACTTGTGACACCAACTCATTAAAACACTTAATAAACAATATAGTTATACTACTAATGAAGATAATAATTTGTCAATACTAAAATAAAAATGCATAAAACAAATTCAAATGAAGTTTTATGAATTCAATTGATACAAAATCAAATCCTACATATGCATAATTTAATTAGTTTTTTTATATAAAAAGATTAAAACACCTTAAATATTATAATTTATTTTAGTTATGGGAGAACATTTCATAATTTTTTAATCGAATTGTAATTAGGTTATGGGGTACACCAACTGAAATAATAGAGATAAATGAACTTTACACATAAATTCCATCAACCGTATGTAATTTTGAATTTTAGTTGAATAATTGTAAGTTATATGCTCATGTTACAATCACAATGAAATCATTGTTACTGTGATAATAATTAGAAGGTGTAATTATGGTTTTAGTTCATAAAATGCTAAAATTTGTAATTTAATTTTTTTTACTTTAATTTTATATGATTTGACAATTTACTTTTATAATGCTATTAATAGAATTAAATTGATGATACTTTAATTAAGTCATTAAAGTCACTTATGATGCGATTTTAGAAAAAGATAAATTTAAACGTTGGATTAAAATGTAAATTTATTATTGATTGAACATATTTATTGTATTATATAAAAATTGAAGATTAATTTATGTCAAATTCAAATAGTTGTATTAATCTCAAATTTTAATATGGTAAAAAGATTAAAATGCAAAATTACATACTTAAAAACATGCTAAAATTAATTATAAGTTAATAACAATTCTATTTAATAGTTTCATATAAATACTTTGAGAGAACTTATTTAGGTCAATTTTGTATAAGATTTTTGGTATCGAATTTAATTAAATAAGTATTAAATTTGAGTCTCTTGTGTTGGCCTGATGGTCAAGGTGTTTATCGCTCTAGGTATGATTTGAATTCAAGTCGTGCTGGTCACGTTGTTGTTAGGGTTTACTCTCCTCTTGTAATTCACCAAAAAAGAAATATTGAATTTATTATACCCATATTCAATCACAATCTAAGACACCTGACATGTAGTTTTACATTATTTCTTTGATTTAAATGATGTGTATTGGTGCATCAAATACGAATTTATATATTTATTTATTTGTGTCGTATTGAATCTTAACTAAATTTAAAATCGAATCAAGTTAAACTTTTAAACAGAAATAAATTCTCAAACCAGAATCATACATTTAAATCATTTACTATTTGCTTTTGGAATTTGTAAGCAATCATCGAAACCAAACCAGTTTTCCACATTTCATGATGCAGATATGATCTTCTAACAGCTCGGTTGAATTTATGGTAATAACAAATTATTAACAAAGAGTAAGCTTAACCGACGAGATTTGACAGAATGGTTATCTTCTCGACCAGTTTATTCATACCTTCTCCTTGCAGTCGTTGTAATAGTAATGTTATGCATTCAGGGTAAAGTGGTAAACCAGTCCCAATCAGGGATCGATTATGATAATAATAATCATGGTTGAATTTTGAAGTAGCAATCTATTCCCATTCCCCCACATTCTTTTTCAAGTCAGCTTATCATCACAACATTGACGACTCTTTTTCACCATTGGCCTACACTGTATTTCACTGCTACTTAATGTCCTATCACAGGCTTCAACATTAACGTACTTTCATCTTTCACTTGTTAAAACAAGAATGCAACTGGTTTTTTTCACCATGTCTATAGCTCTTATAGTCATACTTGTTCTACCACTAGTCAGCTCATCTCAACATGTGGAATCCATTAATGGCAGCAATGCAAACGATAAAGCCAACATTCCTAAGGTAATCTATTCATGCTGTTAACTTAGAAGCTTTCAATTGATGGAGTTTAATCCTCTTGGAATCGCCTAGTCTGAAGCTTGAGAATTCACACAGGTGAGTCATAAACTGATGTTTGAGATTATATTGCATGGGATTATCCTGTGGGCATCAATGGGGTTTCTGGTGCCTGTTGGAATACTTGCAATTAGAATGTCGAATAAAGAAGAAGAATGTGGGACGAGACATCAAGTTCTTTTCTATGTTCATGCAGTGTCACAGGCAAGTTCATCTTTTACGTTTAGGTATATAATTTATATATGATGCATTATTGGTATATAATTTTTGTATATATGATTTAGATTTGTATTGATATATTATTATCGAAAATCGATATAAAATTTTATATACTAGGCAATCATTTTACAAATATTTTATTTAATTTTTATGTAGAAATATATTTTATTTAAAAATGATATTAAAAGATTATAAGATTTGATTGATATGTTAAAATTATTTTTTAGAAAATTTTCGTGTCGTAGGTTTGAATCCATCTTTTGTAGATTTATTTTGGTTTTAAATTAATTTTCATAGTTGTTATTATTATTTTGAAATGTGATACTTATTATTTAATAATAATAAAATATCATCATAATCATATTGTTATTTTTTGGGTTTTTTTATTTAAATAATATGTAAAAAATATTATTGAAATTAGGATGAGAAAAAATTATTTACCGGAATGGATTAAAATAACATTTTAATTTAAGAATGTCATTTTGCAGAAAGATGACATCTCTTTTAAAAAAATATAAAATATAAATATTTTTTTAACTTTTTAATAACGTAAACACATCTTACACACACAGGTGCTCGAACTCGGATATCTTAAAATAAATAATATCCTCTTTACCACTGGAGCCACTCATTGGATTCATTTAATTAATTATTTGAATATAATATAAATGTATAAATAGATTAGATATTTATATGATAATTTAAATTGCTGTTGTGAACCTGCAGAAGCGGAATCAAGAGTCTAGTAGGGGTTCTGTTCCCCTAAAATAAAAATTTTTCCATTTACATCTATTTATAATTTATCAAATTTTAAATTAATAATGATAAAAATACACTTGACTCCAAAAAATAATAAAATTTGATTTAACCTTTTAAAAATTATAAAAAATATAAGCTATTAAAATAATGAAATTACATTTTCTTTTACTGTCGTAAAACTATGCAATTTAATTCTACCAAAAAAAATTCTTAGCTTCGCCCCTATGAACATGATTTTATTTTATACAACATGTTTTAAATCACGCTTTCTTTTTGCTAGTGTTATCATAGTTATTGGAATCATAAAAATGATTTTTAAAAATAATTTATGATGTATTATTTATAAAATAAAATTATTCACAAGTTACAATATATATAGTTTATTATCATGTGTTTAACAGCTATGGATCATAACCATTTGGGTAGCATTACGATAAATATGGACGATAGGAAAAAACTGAAGTCATAAAATTAACATAATTTCGTACTATGATTTGTGATTGTTTTTTAGATGGAATGCATAAATATTTAATGATTATTGATATAATCACAGATCAAATTTATTAGAATTTTGAAATTTACAAATACATGATTGTTAAATATTAAGGATGACAGTAAACTTTATGTTGAGCAGATACTTTCTGTACTTCTGGTTACAGTAGGAGCAATCATGTCCATCAAAAACTTCAATAACTCCTTCAACAATCATCACCAAAGACTAGGGGTAGCTTTATATGGTATCATATGGTTGCAAGCTTTGACCGGGGCTCTACGTTCATGCAGGTAAACTTTCATGTATGATTCGCCCTTTTAATTTAGCTTTTAAGGGTTTACTTGGTAAAGTGGAAAGATGAAAAGTTGAAGGGATAGAAAACATAATTTATTCCAATTAAACACGTTTAAAATTTATTTTCTTTCCACTTTTCCATTCTCTCCTCTCATCGCTTCACTTTTTTATTCAACCAATCACACCCTAAATGAGCTTGTATTTCGGCATATAGAGTGTAAATTTGAAGCAAATATAACGCATAATGTTTAGGGGATCCAAGGGAAGAAGTGCATGGTTTATTGCACATTGGTTACTAGGAACGGCGGTGTGTATCTTAGGTGTAATCAACATTTACACAGGGTTGGGAGCATTGCATGAAAAGACATCAGCAAGCACAAAGCTTTGGACCATAATTTTGACTGCTCAGATTTGTTTGATGGTTTTCATTTATCTGTTTCAAGACAAATGGTCGTATTTACAGTCACAAAAGCAACCATCGTTTGTGCGCCGTGAACCTATAAGACCCTACCCTTTCAGAACAAGAGAATATGGTCGTGGAATCAACTACTAAGAAAGGTTTTGGTTAAAACATATGTAATCATCAAGGGTTAATATCTAATCCATTATTTTCCAATACATGGATCATCATCGTTCATATGTGTAGGGTTCGCTCATGAATTGCGTAAGTTGAGTTTAGGAATGGTGATTAAATTTGTATTGGATACTAATGGATGAAAATAATAATAGAAGGGGGCTTTGGCCGTTATTACTTGGTAACAATTTTGTTATTTTTTCTCTTCTATATTATGGATTTTTTTTCTTTGGAAGGCTTGGTCTTTAGAATATAATAAGACTTGTAAACAGAAATTTCTATCAGTTGACTTTTTTAAAAATATGCATATTACGAATACATATACTAAAAGCAATGTGTATAGAACATCAGCTGATGTGTACAGCACTTAAAAAGTAGTTACAGCTGATGTGTTGTCCCCAAAAGAGGCAAACTTGAGAGCAGTGTGATTACATGCCTCGTACAAAGCTGAGTTGGGGGACAAGATAGCACAACAGAGGAAAATGCTCTTTGCCCCAAACCGGTTGATGACCTTCTAGCTACCCCAGACTTCGATTGATGAAAGGGATGGATTTATATATTCGTAGCAGTACTACAACGGGATCAGTCACCGGCCCTGACTGACTTTGTGCTCATTAGACCTAGTGGAGCACCAGCCTGTTTTTTCTCAACTATAGGAAGGGACATGGAGGTCTTCAGAAAGCGCTGTAAGATCTAAAGGAGCATTGAGGCATTAAAAATCAGTCAGTGAAATGGAATGAAAGCAGAAACGTAGGTATTGCAGGTCATTAATTGGGGGCTGGCCTTGCTTTACAACTGGGAAAAGCATTGGTTAAAGAAAGGAGATATGTGGATGCTCATTTGCTTATATACATTACCTTTTATTGCACCGGCTACGAGCTTAAGAAATATTGAGATGGTTTTGCTTGGAAGAGACTTAATTCAGATGCTTCCTTAAAGCAGTGAACACCAGGGCATTAGTGATGTGGGGTTCAAGTAGAACTCTTAGGGGCTAAAGAATTAGTTAGGCCATATGTGTATATATGCGGGGAGAAAACTTCTGTGGGATTGAAAAAAAGGGTGTCTCACCTTTAAGTAAATAATAGGTGATTATATCTGTTGCCACCGAGGAAAGAAATGCAGACAAGGAGAACGAATCTGGACAAGTTGAAGTAATGATGGTCTGATTACTTGGATTTCCAGCAGGCAATCGAAACAGGCAAATGAAAACAAACAAACAAACAATTTTTATACATCAACTGACTCAAGCATATCCGTGAACACAATTGCATGTTCCTTAAATTGAGAAAAAAATTGGTGTATACATGCTAATGAGAAAGGGCACTAATTCTGTTAACAAATTTAGAAATGGCATGCATAGATAGATATATGAGTTAAGATCTTCAGTAGCAATAGAAGAAGAAACTTTCTATATACAAACAGAACACTGTGTAGTTCCCATAGACATCATCTAAAAGCCCATATGTTTTGTATCTTCATTGCTTCAATGGCTATTAAATCCCCAATTGCTGTGCTATCATTGCCACAAATTTTATCACATTTCATGACTTTTCATTCTTCAATGTTATTAAGGTGCACAAAATAATTCACCTTCATACATGACCTCGCTGTGAGGAATTATACTTTTCATTTCAGAGTCTGCTTTCTTTTGCAGTTCCAGTGCATCCTGTAGAGTCACCTCCACTTCACCCATGGATGGTCGTTCATCTGGGCTATAAGAGATACAAGACATAGCAATCTCCACATACTTGTTGAAGCACTCTGGGGCTATCCTCCCCTTTAAATATGGGTCAATATTGTGATAATAAATGGTCCCATTCTTGAAACACCAATTTGGTGTTTGACCACAAATTACTTCGAGTAAGACAACACCAAATGCATAGACATCATTTTTTCCTGACAGATTTTCTGAATCAAGGTGTCCGAAATGCGCCACCACATCTAGTGACTCTTTTTTAATTGAAGCTTTTGACATGCTATGAGGCCCTAACCTGGACAAAAAGAACCCAGAAAGCTTAGGAACCAATTCATGATCTAAAAGAATAGTGTTGCTGGTCACGTTGCGATGCAGTACTATATACTTCACTCCAGTATGAAGGTAATGTAATCCACGTGCTGCACCGATGCAGATCTGTAGCCTCTTTTCCCAGGGAATTGGATTACAACTGATACCCTTATCGTAGAGACAATCAAAGAGCGACCCATTGCTCAGGTATTCATAAACAAGGATTGTTTCCCCCTTCTCATTGCAGAATCCAATGAGAGATTCAACATTTAAGTGTTTCAGCTGGCTAAGGAATACCACTTCAGTTCGGAACTCACTAAGACTAAAATTCATGCGTCTGATAGCAACAGTAAAGGTCCCATCATTTATAACCCCTTTGTATACAGATCCAAAATTACTTATACCAAGAATCAAGCCTTCATCGAAGTTGGCAGTCGCAGCTTTGATCTCTGCTAGTGAAAACTGACGAATGCATAGTTCCCCCGGAAGTGTGGAATTTGGTTGACTCCCTCGTTGCGAAACGAAGCCCAATGTTTTTTTAAAGACTTGAAAGAAACGTAAAAGTGACATTGAAGAAAATTCGATGATGGTAGATGAGAATTGAGGATGGCGATTCACGAAGCTAGCAGAGACTTGGTCGCTAGGTTTTACCTTACAACATCTGCTTCTTGTACTGGTTTAATGTTATTCCTTCAAACATGCACTGACCAACATTAAACCATGCCATCCGTGGCTGCACATCCATCAAACCAGTTTGGGATCAACTGGATACCGTTGGACCTCATCAGATAATATATACATAGAGGCAAAGTGGTTAGAGCATGGTCAACTTGATAATGCGAAATGTACTAAGATTTGTGTTATCCACATGGGCAATTTGGTATTCTCGCAACAAGTTTGTAAATGAGGGGGTTAGTCAATCGGATTCAGATATGGTTACCTTAATTAAATCTTATCCGATGGAATTCAAGGCACTGACCAATTTCAGATTACCCTCAGCATCTCTTCGGACTGTGAGTTAGAACTCCCTTGTGGCCCCTTGTGTTAAAATTAATTTTGATGTTGGATTTCAGCTTGCAACAAATCTATCAGGGTTGTAGTTAGAAATCATGAAGGACTGGTTATGGTAGCTTGTGCGTTGAAAAACAGTAACGTATCGGGTTCTTTTGCAGCAACAGATTTAGCGGCAATTCAAGTGCTCCGGTTTGCTTCCGATTTGGGTTTCAATCACGTTGGACGAGAAACAGAGAGAGAGAGCTTGACAATTCTACAGAAGTCGAAAGCCTTAGAAAATAATAGATCCTAAATCAGTGCTTATATCATATTGATGGGAAAATTATTTCAAGACAATTTCATACTTTAAGTTCTCATATATTCAAAGATTTGGAAACACTGTAGCTCATTTACTAGCAAAGAAAGGACTCACGGTAAACGAGAATACTTACTAGATGGAGGTAGCTTCACCAGACTTGCTATCGCACTTGTGGTTGACCGGCGTGGAATAGACCCTCCAGATTGAGCACTTAGCAATCGAAAACGACCATGGAATGTTTCGAAAGACGATGATTTCATGGCGAAAATGGATTGCATGTTATTTTTTCATCATAAATCTTCCGATATTCAACTATTCATGGAGTTTCGTTGACTTTAGACGGAGCTTAGCTGGATTTCTTTGCGTTATCAACGGATAGAACAAGAGAGTTCTTTTATTTTTGGGTAAATTCAGAATTAGTTACTAAATTATGTTAAATTGTTAGTTTTAATCATTTAACTAGAAAAGTTATCATTTCATTATTGAATTATTTAAAAATTTTCATTTAAACCACTTAGCTATTCAAAAGTTTTTATTTAAGTCATTAAACTATTAAGCTTTTTTTTTTTTTAAGTGTTGCCAGCAAACTCCAAGTGATAATTCCACAACCGATATTGTGGATCAGTCCCCATCGACAAGTAGAACATACCTTAAATCTAAGTTGATCTAACGATCAATGCTGGAGATCAGAGAAAAAAATTGTTTGAATTTTGGTTCGCAGATTCATGACGTCCAAAATTGTTTCATAAAAAAAATTAAATTGTAGAAGAGAATGGGAAAGAGAGCTTTCGATTTGTGCAAGTAACGCGAATAAAGAAAGCCATATAGTATCAATTTTAATAGCAAAATGACTTAAATGAAATTGAATAGTTTAATGATCAAATTATAATTTTTTTAATAAGTGACCAAAATGAAAACTTACCCATAATTTAGTGAGTAATGGTATAATTTACCTAAATTTTTTCAATTTCTTTAGTTGTTTTCATGTCTTTAGTTATGTTTTTAACTTTTCAGCTTCTCTCTCTTAAAATTAAACTATATTAGACACTCAATTATTAGCAATTTTTTTTGCACTCAATTATAAAAAGTTGTAAAATGATTAAATTTTTATTTTGATCACTTATTTATGAAAATCACAAAATAATTATCCAACTATTAAATTTTTTTTTTAATCATCGACTGACTAATAATAGCATTTTTTAAAATTGACATAATAGTATATTTAACTCTTAGAATTTACACATCATGTCAATTTAATCTTAATTCGAAAAAATCTAACCTCAACATTTCACTTTGTGTAATTTGATTTTTTTGTATTTTTGTTTTTCTTTGTAACTCTTTCACCTAAAAAGCTAAAAAAATAAATTGATTAGCTAAACTTGATTAAAAATATATAAAAATAGAAACACTCAAAAATCTAATATAATAATTTTCATCTTTTCTCGTTATTTTAAAATTAACATTCTATGTTATAAAGAAAAGCAAAAAAAAAAAGATCAAATTACCTAGTGTGTAAATGTTGTGGGTTAAATTGTTTAGAATTAATACTAAATTTCCAAATTTATAATATGTATATGTTGATATTATAATTATGTTTATGAGTATGCTTATGCTTTGGGGTGAGTTATGATATGATGGAGAAAGTGTTATATGGCAGTTTTACTGCAACTATGACAACTACATCGTAAATTTTTGTTTGACAGCTCAATTGCGTATTTACTAGTGGCACACCGCCACATATTGGTGTAATTGCTGAAGTGTTTTACCTTGCAAACGTTTTGAATAAATTGGACTTGATTTTAGGAAAACTAATAAACATGGTTTTCTGCATGAATATTTGGAAATTGATACATTTTCAAAGAGTTATTCAAGTTAGTTTTTTCTTCGCTGAAAGTTGCATGGTTTTCATCAAGATGAAGCGTACAATGTAATTTTTAAAATTCAAACTATAACGTTTAAATTGAGTTTGAGGTGATATAGTGAAACTCTCAATTGCCATCCACCATGGAAGTTGGATAATAAATTTGAACAGTAATAAAAATTTCCAACAAAAATACTCAAGATATAATATGTGTATGTACATATTTACATCACCCAATCAACTATATTTACAAAGGATCCAAAATACAAACGGAAACTGAAAAAACCATTTCTCTGTGCAATGGAAATGGAAATAGAAAAAATAATACAATCTTCTGATTGTATACAATCTATTAACTAAATATCTGTATTTACGACCAAAAAACATATACAGGCAAATTGAAATGGAGGTGAGAGGTAGGCTACCAGCGTTCATATCAATCCAGATAACTCATAGTCATAAATACTCACCTCTTGCCCAATTTCAGAATACCCATTATCCAGACCCCCATAACATTGCTCATCCGCATCAAGCTCTAAAAACGCCTGAAGTTCCCCATACGCCAGTGAACTCTCCCGCTGATTCATCAACATATATTCCGATGAAATATTCGTATCATCCAAAGGCAAAGTCAAATCGTTGCAGGCCCCGAATGACTCAACCGAATATTCCATTCTACTTTCAGGGTTTCCACGATCATCTTCAACCTCAATAACAGGCACCATTTTCTCAGAAATTTGGGGTGAAGAAGAAGAAGAATAAGAAGAAGGTGATGAAACAGTGGGATTGCCAGTGAGCTCCTGAACAAGGCTTTTGAAACTGGAGCTGTCGATGATGTAAACTTTGGGTCGCAACACCTTTATCATACTGTTCATCAATGGCTTCTTGTCGCTACAGCTGGCCTTAGATATTTTCGCTTTCACTTGACTTATTACCTTCTTCCCCATAATTTCAAAGCTTTTTAACTATAATAATATAGTTTGGATGCCGGAGCTTCCCATGACCCTATATATATGTGAATTTAGTTATGAAGTTTCGTGAAATAAATGATAAAGATGGGGGGGTGATAATGATGTTAACTCTGTTAATCTAATTTGTTATTAGGAATCCTTGCCCACCCACCAAACCTATATTCAATAAACAATTCTTTCTTTCTTTTTCCATCGTTTTCACGGTGTAAAAGAGAGGAAATGTGCAAGACGAAGGGCGTATATGATTGAATAGATGGTCAATTCAAAGAGTTTTTAGTGGGTAATTTAAATCTCTAATTAAAATTAAATTAAGGAACAGGGAATGAATCATGACGTGTATGGTATGGGCATATACGGTAGGAGGGCATTGATGGCACGCAGTCTGCTATTGAAGGATCGTCTTCTTCTGCTTCCTCTTTCTTCCATTCACATCCCAAACCATGTCATTTATGAAGAAATTATCACCAATTATTCCTTAATTAAAAAAATTCATCAATCGAACCGGTAATCGAGGACGAAGGTAGAAAATACTTTTAAAGGGATCAAAATTAAAATTTAATTTTCACGATATTAAAAATATAATTTCACCATTTGAATAGTATGTATTTTCATAATTTTTAAAAATTTAAATCATATTTTTATAATTTTTAGAAGAGATCAAAGTACAATTTCACCTTTATTAATTTAAAATTTTAAAAAAAATTAAGAGACTAAATGAAAACTTTTCCATTTATTTTCGATAATTATAAGATTAATGAATGAATTTATCATTAGATATTTACATTTTCATATCAAATATAATATTATGCAAATATTTAGTTAAAATAATTTGTCCCAACATTTAAATGGCACGAATTCAAATTTTATTAGTCTTTCTTTAATATTGTACAAATATGTTATAATGATTTATTTGCTTCTTCAACTTTTAAAAAAAAAATCATTTTAGTTTTTCATTGAATTTTTTATTTTTTAGTCTTTAAATTTGTTTTTTTTTAAATCACTTCAAAATGAATGGAAAGTTAACTTTTTCTAACTTTACTGATGTGGCATGGCATACAAGTGGATGGCACGTCAAAATTTAAAAATTCAAAAAAAATATTTTTTAAAATTAAAAATAATTAAAATTATTAAAAATATAATTTTCATATTTTTAAATTTAAAAAATAATAATTAAATGCTAACATATCATCTATGTGGAAATCCATGTATATACCACTCAACAAGGTTTAACCTTTTTCATCCAAAAAAAAATACAAGTTTAAGTGTTAAAACAAATGAAAAATTAAATAAAGGGTTAAATTATTTTTTTTTGTAAAATTGAAATGCAAAAAAATTTATTATATCTAAATTTTTAAAAATATCAAAATATAATTTTATCATTACATTAGCTTATAATGTTATAAGTACCATATAGACCCGAATTAAATTATAAAATTTGAAGATTAAAATACAATTACCATCGTATTAACTTAGGTTATGAAGGAGCAAGACTATTATTCCGAATATTTGTATTGGATTGCTTTATAATCCTAACTAGACTTGTTCATTTCCCGGGCTATCAACCTAAGCTCGAAAGCTCGCCTGAAATTTGAGAGGGTTTGGGTAAAAATATTAGGTTCAAAAATGGGTTTGGGTAAAAAAATTAGGCCCACTTAAAATATGGGTCAAGCTCGGGCTTGAACATTCAAGGCCTAAACTCGGCCTGGCTCAACCCGTTTTAAATTTATAATACTTTATGTTATGTTGTTTTTATATATTAATGTAATTTAAAACACATTAAAAAATAAATCTATACTAAATATATAAAACTAATCTAATGTAAACATTAAAAAAATTAAGATGACTATATAAAAATTTTCAATAAATAAAAAAGTTATAAAATTATTAAATATTAAAATAAAACAATATAAATATTTTTTAAAAAATTAAAAACTAATATGGACGGACTTAAAATGGACTTGGGTTAATATTTTGTAAATATGGTCGGATTTAAACAAAATTTTAAGCCCATATTTTGGGCTAGACTAAGCTTTGATAAATATAAAATATGTTAATATTATGTTTAGACCCGACCTAATCCGACTTATAAACATCTCTAATCCTAACTATTTGTATTTGATTTAGATATATCATATATAATCCCTAAATATTCATTATCAATGCATAAAATTCTATTATTAAAGAATAAATTAAAGTTATGAAACAAGTAGGTATCCATTGTGTAAATATGTAAAAAGAACATTAAAAAATATACTATGATTGCAATTGTAATTTTCAAAGTCCACATCTCATTTTACGTCAAATCAAGATCTTGAAATTTGGCTGTGGCTGTCCTCCATCACATTCCAATTATTTAACCCTTTTCAATTTCATTAATTTAAAGTTTAACTCCTTTATTTATAAATATATATTTTAATTTTAATTACTATATTATATTTATTTTGGAGTTTTTTAAATGAAAATTTAAATTATTTCATTTCTATTCAGGTTTTTAAATTTCTTAAAATAAATTTACTTTTAAACTTAAAATTTTTTTATAACCTAATTTTTTAAAATAAAAAATATTTCTTATCCCAACAACACACTATATTCTGAAATGATACGCTTCAAAATATTAAAATTTTAAAAAATTTCGTCTAAAACACACATTCTTAAAAAGTTTTCATTCAAGATTTATCATATGTAATTGTCATCTGAATTTATATTTTATTAATTTTATTTTAAATTTTTTTGTTTAATTAATTAATTAATTTTGAATATAAGCAGGTACAGGTAGAATTATTTTGGGGGTGAAGAGAGTTTGTCACCCCTAGAACATACCACGACTGCAATCGTAGTTTTGGGTTACGTGTCAAATCCAAGATCTTGGAATTTGGCTGTGGCTGTCTTCGAAACTAAAATGGAATGCTTTAACTCTTTTAAGCCGCTTTAAGAAGTTTCAATGATTTATATAACTGTTCTTTTTATTGGAATCTTGTAAGCTCCAGATTTATTTCACAAAATAATATTCATATCTCATCTATGATTCAAGATTTTTTATGTATAATTTTTATCCAACTTGATTTTTTTTAAAAGCTTGTATTTTGTCTATATATTGATATATAAATTGATAAAGGAAAAACATTGGGTTATTTTATGAACCATTTTCATCATATTATTTATGGTTTCTTTTAGTAATTTTTTTCATATGATTGATACATCATTTTGATAAGAAAATTACCCCGAACCCATAATCTTGAACTTTGAACTCCAAATCCTGAATCTTGAACTTTAAATCCTAAACCCAAGTCAAGGTTTAAAGTTTGAGACTTAGTGTTTGGGGTTTGAGATTCGTATTTAGGGTTTAGAATTTGAGTTCATGATTCATTTTTCGTTGTTCAGATTCAAGGTTCAGTATTCTGAGTTTGATATTTGGGGTTCAGAGTAAAAAAATATTAAAATTATGTATCAATGATAAAAAAATTACTAAAATATTATTAAATTATATAGTTGGAAGGATTCATAAAATAATTTATCGTCCATGATAAGTGTAATTTGAATATGCGAGTGAGTTCTTGTTTTAAAAAACATAAGATTGTAAAGTTACAAAGACTACCAAAGTCGCAAGTCCACAAATAGTTACAAAGGAATTCTATATCATCTAGATCATTCTTTTAATATCCCAATCTATACAAAGCCTACTGTTGACTCCTCCAATTCTCTAGTTTCTTGAAAAATAAATTTGGGAAGCTTCATGATAATTTTGTTACAATGAATGAGATGGTAGGTGTTGATGAAGGGTTCTTGGACTGTGTCAGCAATTGAGTTATTGTTTGCTTTAAAGGTGAAGGCCTGTCAAGCAGTTTTGTTCTTTGAGAAAGACATGTCGTGAGGGGTTTATAAGGTTGTTCGAGCGGTACAGTAACAATGTGAAGCCAATTAGTATCAACATTGCTCTCTTTAACCCCTAGACCAAATATTGTATCTCACATATAAACAATAAAACATACATACAAAAATGTGGAAGTCCGTTTATGTTAAACACTCGTAAAAATGCTTTGTAATCCGTGACCTATCTCATTGTTGGCATTTGATTCTATTGGGCATCTCATGGCTACATCAACGAGGGTAGTTAGGAGAGTTGGCAGAGAGCTCGATTTCTTTTAAAATAAAAAATTATTTATTTAAATTCTTTAAAAAATTTAAAATTTTAAATTAGTAAAAGTAAAATTACATTTTAACCATCTAAAAATAATAAAATTTTAATTTAATCTTTAAAAAAAATAAAAACATAAACCATTAAAAATTACAATTTAATTTCACCCATTAAAAAAATTTTCTCCCTTTACATCAAACCAAAAAAAGGAGACCGAGATTTGGGACATTTCAGTCGAACAGCTTGCTTGCTGCTGGAACTGGCTCATTCATACAACTTTTAGCTCTTTTTTTCTGGATCTCTGAATTATAGTAAATATTTGACTCATAAAATGGCAGAAAGTTAGTTGTTAGCATTTGAAATAGGCATAATCATCTTTTTGCCCTCTAACTTTATAGAAAAAATCATTTTACCCCTCTTTTAATTTTTCGTCTTTTTTAATCTTTGAACTTGTAATTTTTATCAAATCATCTCAAAATGAATAAAAAAATTAAGTTTTTTTTAATTTTATTGATGTGACATATATGTTGACATGTAAGTATTTAATATTTTTTAAAATAAAAAATTATAATTTTTAAATTTTAAAAATAATTTTTTATTTTTTATTTTTAAAATTTTAAAAATTAAATTAAATGCTAATGTAATAATCATGCAGCAATGGCGTATATGTCAACAAAGTTAAAAAGATGTTAACTCTTTCATTCATTATGAGAGATTTGACATAAAATGTAAATTTAATGATTGAAAAAAATGAAAGATTAAAATAATTTTTTTGGACAAAATATGTCAAACCCATAGAGATGCTGGAAAGCTTCTTGCACAATTTCCTGGTCACTAGGGAGTTGGATTGAAAGACTCAAAATTAAACTATCACAAATAAAAGACTAAATGCCGTAATAATTTATGAATATTATATCTGTTCTTGTAAACTTTAAAAAAAAAACATCCACATCATATAATAAATATAGATTGAAATTGAATGGACACACCTACTAAATTAAATGGTAATTAAGATTTATATACCATTAATGTTTTAGCCCAACGGATAGCCTATAACAGCATGCCTTAAAAGAAAAAATAACACCTATAAAATGATAGGCTATGATTAAATGGTAATGAAGATTTTGATGGCTGAATCGCACGGCATCTCTGTTATGATAACCTATGAATGATCCTTTTGGTTGTGAGCAACACCAAAGTCTTCCACCAATCAAAATAAGAGAAAAGCCCATCAGCAATGATGATAATAAGTGCGATGAAGCCTCAGAAAAAACAAAAGTAAAAAATATAAGTAAAATAATGTGTTTGGTAATAAGGAAATAAATGTGAAGACATAAAATAGAAAAAAAAATATACATTTTTTTTCATTCATTTCTAATTGGAATGAAAATGAGAGAAAGTGAGTAAGGTGAAAGTTAAGGGTACGTTTAATTTCTAAAAATAAAGGTTTTTTTTTAATTTTTTTGTCTTGGGAAAATAAAAAATACTAAAGAAAATGTGGTTAATTTTTTTAAAAAATTCTTTAAATATGAAAATAAAAATAGGGGAAAAAAGAAATGTTTTCATTATTTTCATAGAAATTGTTTTGAAAAATTGAAAACAAGAATTTTCAAATTTAAATATAATTGATCTTAATTCAAATTCATATAAAAATAAATTACTTTTTTTTATTTGATTATATTAGTAAAATTATTTTTATTTAAAATTATCTTTACTTTAATTACTAATAGTAATCAACATTACTATTTTCATATTTTATTTTTGAAAATAGATTTTAGTTTTTTATTTAATAAACATGTTTTAAAAATAAAATGAAGAAAATTAAATTGTGCCTAAATTTTGGGATTTTTATATGAAATGCTTGCAAATGATTGTTATTGAATTCGTTAAATTAAATTATATTATTTTTAAAATTTAATATGTCAAATATATTATTACATATGTAATATCATATTCGTATATTATTTTCACATATTATTCATAAATAAAAATAATTAATAGATTTAACGATTAATCTTTGAAATAATATTGAAATTTAAAAAATATAGCAACTAAAAATGATCTAGTTGAAGAACATGGACTAAATTTACAACTTTACGCATAATAGTATAATTTAATTAAACAAATTTAACTGCTACTGTTTGGTTAGGAAAAAAAATTAAATATAAAAAATACAATGACTAAAATTGACCAATTTAAAAAGTATTATGACTAAAATTTATCAAATTAAAGTATAGATATTAAATCCAAAACTTATATAAATTAAGAGGTCTAATAGCAGATTTTGATAAAAAAATAAATTGTACAACTGGTTTTTTTATTTTTTTTAATTATTGTTTTAAAATTATCTTATACCATAATATCTTTTAGGCATAATAATTTATTTGGTCATTCAATTTTATAAAAAAAATTCTAACTCTTCATTTAATTTTTCGACTCTTTTATTCTTTGTTAACATGACAAACACGTGGATTGTCAGTAATTTATTAATTTTTTTAATATTTAAAAATCTAAAAAATATTAGCATTGTTAAAAAATATAAAAAATTATTTTTTAAAAAAATTAATTAATTCTCAACGTAACATATACTTAGATGTCATGTTAGTAAAGTTAATCAACATTCTCCATTCAAGGTGATTTGATAAATAATATAAATTTAAAAGCTAAAAATGTGAAAAATTAATTGAATGACTAAAATAAATGTTTTTTATAAGGTTAAAAGATCAAATAAATTATTATGATTATATTTTAATTATTGAATTTATGTGACGTGGATAAACTTGTGCCTCCTCCCAAGCGGCCTGGATTGCCGGCTTTAACTTGGACAAATGCAGACTTGCACCAGCTTTACGAGTCCGCCAGTCGGATCTTGCAATTTGTTTCCCTTTTTTTTTTTTTCAATTTTTATTTATAAATAAATATTAAAAACACAATATCAATTTTCAATATTTTTTTAAAATACACACTATCAATTTAAGATAGTTTGAATATGAGATATTAAGCATTTAGTTTTAAATTTTCAATAGATTATTTTTTTCTCGAAAACAAAACATAATATTAACAAGAGTGAAAAAGAAGACATGATGGTCTTAAAGAAAGTTTTTAAATAGAGAAATAAAATAATTTTTAAAAAAATAAGTTATAATTTTTTTCTGCGTGTATCCTTCAAATAGAATGTTTGAAATTATTTAAATCATGGATATTTCAGATGGGACTTAGTTAAATTATTTTTATTATGATTATATAACAATATATAACATACAAATAACTTCATTAATCCTCCATAGTAGAACAAAAATCATATGCATCCTTCCCTAAGGATAAGTAAATAAAACAAATTCAACCAAATAAAATTCTAACACACTGTAGTTTTTTTTATATATATATAAAGTTATGATGAGGAAACATTTCACTGGGAAAAAAATGAAGAGCAAAACTAGAAAGAATTTTAAAAAATTACAAAAAAAAAAAAAGTTATAAGGTTACCTTACAATCATCTATTGCGATAGGTAAAATAAAAAGGGAAGAATGAAAGAGAGGAGAAATTAAATGTTGCAGCCGCAGCAAAGATAGAAGAAGCAGAGAGTGGAGACAAGAACTATGGCTTCTACAACATAAAGAACTCTGAATACCATATTGTCGATTATCTTCACCTGGAAATCAATGTGTTTTTTCCACTTGAATGCTGATGAGAGTTTCCAGCTGCCCCAGAACCTCTCCTTCTTCTTTACTGACCAATTCTTCATTCCAATCGCCATTATGGGATTTCTCTGCTTTGATTAGTAATTCAAGAGCCACCCAATCTCTCTCTCTCTGACACGGTTGGAGATAAAAACTAATGCTTACTGAATGTGTGTATATATGAGGGTGGAGGTGACAGATAAGGGATCCGATTCGATCACTTTGGTTTTCTCAAAAAAAAAAAAGGAGAGAGGCGTTTGCTGGCAAAGGCAGGCAGGCTGGGAAATGGTGGGTAGGGACTATCGAATTTTATTCCTGGTTTGAGGACTGTCCACAACACAACATTATTAAAAAATATTATGGGTAAACTTTTAGTTGGTCATCTAATTTTTAGGGCATTTTCATTTTGGCCACTCAAAATGGAACCCTTACAATTTCATCACTTAATTTTTTGGACGCTCTCATTTTTTTTTTTTGTAGTAAAAGAGGCATGAAAATGCCTAAGACTTAAAATAAATCAACCGGTTAAAATAAATCAACCAGTAATCCTCTCAAGATAATCATCCAAGGTCAGCTTCCTAACAATCATGCTAGGCCCATCAATAATTCGGATGTCACCAAAGTCTTTAGCACAAGTCTTAGCAAGATAATCATTGACCCGATTGCGCTCTCTTTGAACAAATTGGACCTTGAACGCCTCGAAGTGCCATGCACATTCTTTGATTTCCACACAATGGTTTTCGAGGGTGTTCTCATTTTAATCATCTTACTGTTAAATCTCTAATGGTAGTTAATTTGTGCACGTCACATACTGTTTACACTTTTATTTTGGTCATCCAACTTTAATAATTGTACATGAAATCCAATTTTTTTATTATATTATCTCAATTCTTTCTTACTAATTTAAAAGAAAGAAAAATCCTTACAATTAATTTAATTAATTAATTTTATATTCCATGCGGAACAAGATTTAGAAATTTTTTATCACTTTTTATCCAAACGAAAAACAAACAACTAATTTAATTATAGCAATGATTTTTCTTTTCTATTTTAGCTTAGTATGAAATATTCAAGATTATATAATCAAAATCAATTTAAGTTTCGTAAATAATTATTAAATATAAACTATCATGTTGATTTTATTAAGAATAATATGAAAATATTAGATAACATTTTAAAACATAAAAGGAAATTAATTTAATTAATTTCAAAATTATAGTAATTCGATTAACATTATCATGGGACAAAATATATTCAACAATTTATTTAACTGATTTTTATGTTTTGAAATTCAAATTTTTAATATTAAAAAAATTATAGAATTTTGAAAATGTGATGAACAAGTACAATTTGATAATTTTTTAATGCATTGTTTTAGATTCTACTCATTTTCACTTAGTACTTTAGAAAAAGATATTTTTTGGATGATCGAAATGAAAGTATGAATATGATGTAGTGTGTACAGTTATTCACCGTTAGAAATTCAATTGTGAGGTGACTAAAATGAAATTGCCCTAAAAATTAAGTGATAAAACTGCCAAGATTTCATTTTAAGTGACCAAAACAAGAGTACGAACAACTAAATATTTTACCCAAAAATATAATGAGGATATAAGATTGTTTCTAGAAAGCAATAATAAGAATAATACAAATGGCATTGGCATAGAGTAGACAACAGGCTTTCAGTTTTAAAAGATGTAACAAAAAATTATGTATAATGTTTGACCAATTCTAAAGTAATATGTAACATGGGTTGAATCTGAATGTGCTACTATATATTTTGCGTAAATGAATATTAACTTATATAATTTAAATATAATGTTTTATTAACACTGTCAAATATTTATTTTGAGGTTTAAATGTACGTGTTTACTTAATGAATTGGATGGATCCAGTGATGAGCCAGCTAATTTCTCTTCTTTTATTGTGATACTATAACGGCTGATTTACAATGTTAGATAAATTATGTAACAGCTTTAACGTCAACGCTGAATACCAAAAATATTAGAAAGAGCAACCAAACGGTCATGACGTGCAAATGTCCGTTATCTCGGTAGCTTTTCTTTTATTTTTTTTCAATCTGCTTTTTAAAAGGTAGTTTACAACGGCTACAGCAGTATGAATTACTTACTGACAACTTTTGGCAATTGGTACACCATTATATAAACATGATTAAAAATAGAAGAAATAATATATAATAAAAATGAAAATCTATATATCAAAAACCTTTGATTAAAGTTGTTTAGTGTGGTTGGAAGAACTGTAACTTTTTTATTTTTTTAGGGTGCTTCATGGAGTGTTAGTGAAATTATTAAGGTGTTTTATAGTTGGGTAAAGCAATATGTCTCTTCTACTAGGAGCAAGTCGACTGAAACCCAAGGTGAGTTTTCGTCTTCTTACTTAACTGATGATTGAGTTAGTTTGAGTTGTAGGGTATTTTGGATGGATTGACTCTTCTATTTGAGCAGGACTATGACAATGTGCTATTTCAATCTGATTGTCTTGAGATGGTTATAACTATTTAAGAAAGATCTTCAAAAGGGTTCAACTATATCTTGGTTAGGAGAATTTATCAGATGTTATCGCGATTCAAACAGTAAAACATTCAACACATTTCTAAAGAGGATAATCAAACTATTGATCATTTGATCAAATTGATCAAACACAGAACAAATAATGTACGCTTGTTTGAGATATTCCCATTGGAGGGGATGATTTAGTTAATTGTAATTAGTTTATTCTACATTTTCAAAAAAAATAAAAAAGTTTGGTGTGTGGCCAGCTCACTTCTTGTTTGGATTTGGAATGTGTAGGTTGGAGAATGGAGTTTGGTATCACTTTAAGATTAGTTCATAATAGTATTAGTTATTCAGTAGGGAAAAAGTAATATTAGTTATTGTTATTATTTAACGTTGTTCATGTGGGGGTATGGATTCCAATCCCCCAATGGACGGTCAATCTTATATTTCCTTTAAGATACGAGAAACAGAAACTTGCAATTGCTGGATTTTTTTAATTTTATAATTTTAAATGTAAGTATTTAAGATATTTTCGTATTCCAATTCGTTAATTATTTTTTATTTATATTATTGAAAACCAATTCAAATATTTTGAAAAATAACTTCAATCATCTATAAATTTCGATTCAGTACGAATTTTGATATCATTTTATCTTGTTAAAATATAACTTAGCTTGGAGATTGACGAACCAAATTTGAATGGAGTAAAATTAATTCTATTACAATTCAGATTTATTTTATTTTTTTAATAGTATAAAGATTAAATTAAATAATTTAATAATAAAATAACTAGTTTGATTCAATTTCTATAATATTGGAATTTTCCAAATACATTAACTGAAAAATAATCGAAGAAAATATATAAAATTTAATTTGAAGTACGAGAAAGCACGAAAACCACTTCCTTCATGGTTTTATTACATTTCTTGTATACATTAAAGTCATAAAAAGCTGAAAATAGAATTGTGAAAATAACATCATTGAATGCAATGTAAACAACTTGTTTATATATATACTAGGAATAAATGAATTTATTAGATATTGATGTAAAAGCTTTCGAAACTAAAGAAGGTATGTATTGTATGATATGTAATGTTTATAATAATAAGTAATATTGGTGTGATTATATAGTAGTATTTGTTCATATTTTTTTAATCTTTTGACGACGCACACATTTTGCACACACATGTGCTCGAGCCCGAATCTCCTAGGATGAACAACATCCGCTTTATCACTGGAATCACTCGTTGGGTTCAATGTTATCAAAGGGTTAAAAAAGTATGAATAAATATTACCATGTAATCACACCAATATATCCAAAAATTTAATTAAGTTAAAATGTATATTATAAAAAAAAATTCTTTCTACATTGCAAATTTTACAAGAGAGAATTACTATTGCTAAGGCTTGAATCTTCACCGTTTTGGTACCTACAAAAAATCATTTCTACCTATATATATATTCTTACAAAATAATTCTTTTCACTAAATATATATATAAATATATATATATATATCATTATTTTAATTTAACTTTTAAACAAAAGAAATTATTTTAAATATATATATATAAATATGTCGATTAAGTGTTAACTCGATTAACATGAATATTATTGTCAATGCAAGAATATGTGGATTTGAGTGCGTTGAAACACATTATCATCTTATTTTTATGTTTCATGTCCGATATATTATATATGTTTAAGTAATTAGTATTTTGTGAGTGTTATCTTTTCATATCATATCAAGTTATTTAATTATTTATTGTTCATATTTGTATTATATAATAATCCAAGATGCCATAAACCTAATATTCATCCTTTTATTCACATTCTCTCGTAAGTTATATTTCTCATTCGGATTATTGTTAAAATTTGGATGATTACAAAAACATAAAGGGTCAAATTTTGTGTAAATCAGTATAGTTGTATAGAATGGGAAATGTCTGTGTTGGAATAGATGGTTTAATTAAGGAGTCAATTTGTTCACTTTATTTTGTTTGTTATTTTGCATTTGGCTTCGGGCGAAAGCGAAGAAGAAGGCAGGTGGTAGGTAGGAAGTAGTTAGCAGCTGGGAAAAGGGACTTCTTTGGATAATATCTTGAATCTTGATCGAAGTTGGCGTTTAGCCAATCATGATTAATTTAAAAAAAAAAGCTTTAACTCAAGATTTAGCTCCCCAACTATATTTATTTTTTCACTTTGAAACTTAATTTTTTTTGTCTCAATTTGATACCTAAAGTATCAATTTTCTTTATTTTTGGTCTATTTTGTAACGACAATTAAAAAAATCTATTAGATCATTTTGGTCAATGAAAAAGTATCACATGACTTGTTTCTGGCCAATAAAAATGTCATGTGGTGATTATATTTATTTAAAATAAAAATATTGTTGACTTGATAGACCATCGATCAATTGTTGACCAATATTGACCTGTCACGTGACGCTATTAAATACTCCACTTATCTTTTTAAAAAAATAATATTATATTAATTAAAAATATAAAAAATAATATATAATATATAAAAATTTAATTTTATAAAATTCTAAAATATATAAAATTCATAATCTATTATAATTTTTTTTTAAAATATTTAAATTTCAAGTAATTGCAAAAAACTTTGAAATTTAAATACTTTTTAGAATTTTATAAAAATATTATTTCTAAACTTTTTCATTTTTTACATTTTTTTATAATTTTTACAAAATTTTATATTTTTGTATTATATTATTTATTTCAACTATTATATTTTTTGTAAATTTTATTTTTTTTATAATTTTTTATAATACATATTTTTAGATTGTATTTATTTTAATTTTGTATATTTTTAATTTGTATATATTTTTACATAAAGCCACCTCATGGCACTTTGTGATGATTGTTTATCATATTTTTTTAATGTCTGTAAAAAAATGAACTAAAATATATAACAGATTCATACTTTAAGTACCAAATTGGAAAGTGATTGATATTTTAGGTATCAAAATAAAAAATGAATATACTTCAAAGGTCAAATCGTGAATTAAGCCATTAAAAAACAATAGGGAAGTTGATGCGGTTGGTCCTTCCTTTTTTTTCCTATTGCAAACTCAACAGGTTAATTCATCTCTGATAGTGTCTTTTTTGAGTTGGTATAGAAGAGGTTTGTTGAGTTTTTTTGATTAAAGAGTAAATTAAGAAACATCATTGTTGGTACTTTAATTGATCTCCATTGCTTAAGTGCCTCTTTGAACCCCTTATTTATATCAATGTGGTGCATTTAATTATTAATATTTTTTTCGATTATCGTGAAAGTTCATGTTTTGATGAATTACAGTTAGTTTATTGGAGTCTTAAATTCTCACCAAAGATAAGAGCAATGGTGGAATCAAAGGGTTGGCAAGGGTTTCGATCCCCTTAAAATGAAAATTTTTTTATTTATATTTTTATAATTTATAAAAATTTAAATTAATAATAGTAAAATTTCATTTTAACCCTTTAAAAATAATAAAATTTTGATTTAGACATTTAAAAAATTATAAATATATAAACTATTAAAATAATAAAATTACAATTTTACTATAATAAAAATATAAAATTTAATTTGGACCCTTCAAAAAAAATTTTCTGACTCCACTATTGAGTAAGAGGGTCCAATTAATTCATTTGACCCTCATTTTAACAAATATATCCTTTTCTTTATTCATTTATATTTAAAAGATTCATGCATATATTCTTTTTATAGGTAGTATATTTAAAAATATTTATCATTTAGTATAACAAATAATGGAAAATGATATTATAATTAATTAAAATATTTATAAAAATATTATGATATATATTATTTTATTAAATAAAATTACAAATTCACATATTTTTATGATATTATAAAAATAAAATAATTTAAAAACTTCTATTATGTTTTATTTCTATCCTAACGTCTTTAATAGCTATTTTTTTTATTTTTTTACCACTGCAATCGTATTTGAATCCAAATACACATTTAATTGTAAAATTTAATCTTACTGTTATAGTATTCGATCTTACTGTTGTCATTGTTTATAACCTCGAAAACAATTTCATCGTCCATAAAAAAAAAAGCTTAAATCTATAAAAGATTCATGGTCATAAAAAAAATAAAAAATATGAACGAAAGAAAGATAATATCTCATGTTCCAATGCTTAATCCCAAAGTACTTGATTCTTATTAATTGTTGGTGGAAGAAGTAATCCTTAACAGCTAACATATTATACCAAGTGGAATTAATAATGCCATATTTGTGAAAGATAAATGCCTTGGGTGATCACTGTTTCTTTTGTAGGTCTAAAAAGGATTTTATTTTTTTGTTGTGGAGTGCAAGTGCAATACATTTGAGATGTAAGAAATGGTTGTAATCAGGCAGAAGTGTAAGGTTACCATTACTTTTGTAATTAGCTAAGCATATGATACGACACGACATGACATGTATCCAAAACATCTTTCTTCAAGTGTGTGTACATCAACTTTGGGTACCTTTTTATGGTTTGTTGACGACGACAATCAATTAGGGCGGTGATAAGGACGATGATTCCGATGAAAACCTCAAACCCATATCCAAATCGACCTACATTGCTGGAGGCGAGACATTAATGCACTGCTCATTTTGTGGCTGCCAAAGTAAATGAGTTATTTTGGACTGTTTCGAGGTTTAAGAAAGTCAATGAAAATGATGAAATTTTTTAGTGATAATTTTTGTTTAAATTGCAACTTTTTTTTTAAAATAATTATTGGTCAACCTATAATCCAAAACAGTTTTTTATTTTATTTTATTTTATCTAGATGCCATGTGTTATCTCTTTAAATGTTTTAATCACACCAATATAATTTAATGGTTAAAATAGTCAATAATAATCATTAATGGTAGGGGTGTTAAACAGTTAACTGTTCGGTTAATCGAACCGAATTACTATTAATTAAATTAATTAAAATTTTATTTTTTTATTTTTTAAAGTATTTATTGGAGCGAGCTCAGTAATTAATTCTCTGCATTCTGTAAGCCCATTGGAGATGGATTTTTTTAATCTTTTAATCATTAATCGAATCAAGATTTTTTCAAAAAAATTAACCGAATTAAAATATTTCGGTTAATTCGATCGGTTAATCAAAATTTATATGTTTTTAATTTTTTTTGTTAAAACAAGTATAGAACATAAAAAAATAAATTAATAATATTCATTTGCCTTAATTATCCGCATTAACCTAATTAAAACTATATATAATTTTTATTATTAATAATTAAGTTCAGTTAATTTGGTTAATTACCTGATTTCGAATCGAATTAATCGATAATCAAACTTTCAAAAGATCATTTACCGACTTTCGATCGAATTAGATCGATTAATCGACCAATTAATTAAACTAGATCAATTCGATCGGTTATTTTGGTTTTAACCGAAATTTGAACATCCCTTATTGACGGAGGGATTCAATTAACATTTTTAATTTAATTTAATTTTTTACTAAATTGAATATAAATTAAGGTGAAATTTTTATTTTTAGTCTTAGTAAGATTCTTTTAAGTTATTTTTTTATAAAAAAAAAAAACTAGTGCTCCTTTATCAATGTAATTGTTTTTTTATATAAAAAATAAACTAGTGCTTCTTTATAAAAGTAATAATTTTTGTAAATTTGGTGAAGAAGGGTTAGAGGATAGAATATATGGGTGGGGAAGAATCTTTTCATATGAAATATGCTTTAGTTTCAATATATATAATAAATAAATATTAGTGAATGGAAATGGATCTAAGCTTGTGAATTGCGATGAATGAGCGTCATTTTCTCACCCTGCACATGTGTCCTTCTTCAATCTCGGCGTGCACTCAAAAACATACACACCCAAATTAAATCAATCAAATTCTCCATTTTTCTTTTTCTCCTTCCTCTCTTTGGTTTAAATCGAAACCCCAGACCCAAAATCAAAACTCCCCTTTCTCCTCCCTTCCCCTAATCTCTCATCCCCCCTTCTCTCTCTCTCTGAGAGAGATTTTTCTTCGTTTCCTTCTGTATCTCTAGGGTTTTAATTTCTTCTTCATCTTATCGTTCTTTTTATCTGCTATATCTAGCTAGGGTTTTTTTTCTTTTTTTTTTGTTACGTCGGTTTTTGTAAATATGGATCGATCCGATGGCAAACTTCACAACAACTTCTCCTCCTTATCTTCCTCAGGTTTCTTTCCTCAATTCCTTCTTTTCTTTTTCGATTTTCCCCCTTTACTTAATTATCTTGACTTTATGATGCGAAAAGATGATGAATTTTGCTTTGAAAGTTCGGATCTTTATTTTTTCCTTCTTGGGTACCAAATGGGTCTTTACTGTTAACCCCCTCTAACTTTATTGTATTTGCTTGATTACGTGTTTATCTTAAACAAAACAAAGGGTTTTTTTTTTATGTTTCTTGCATTTGAGGGTTATTAAGCTATATTATGCGGGTTGATCGCGTCTGCGCTACTGTTTAATTGCTGAATTAGTTAGTGATTTTGCAGATAATGCGCTTTTTGATGCATCCCAGTATGAATTTTTTGGTCAAAATGCTATGGAAGAAGTGGAGCTGGGGGGTCTAGAAGACGATGAACATGATGCTCCTGTGTTTGCTTCCCCTGAAGATGATGAGTACCATTTGTTTGATAAGGGAGAGGTGAGATTTTGTTCATTCGGTTATCATTGAGCGGCCAACTCTGGTTTCATTTGTATTGCTTTTCAGCTCCTGCTACTTTTTCATTCCCATGATATCATATTACTTTGTTACGACCCTAAACAATAATTTGCATTAGAGTTCTTTATTTGAGCCAAAGTTGTTTCATAACTTAATATGTTTCGAACTTACATTTTGCTCTGTACCTTTTAATCTCAGTTTTACGCACTCCACCAGTTAGCAATAATAAGTTCTATTCTGTGGTCATTTTGGGAATTAGATTTTTTAATAAGCAGATTATATCTGTCAAGTTCAAAATTTGAAATTGCTACTTTTTAAGGTAGTCAGACAATAATCGCGTTTCCAGGTTTTCTCATTGGCATGTATTTTAAATTTTGTTGGCCAGGTGAAAGGAGTTTTGCATTTCTAAACTAGTTTCTTTATCTATCCAATTGAACTCTCTCTTCCTGATATGTGATCATTTAATGGCGTTAACATGCATGGAACATATTACTACAAGTATATGCTTGTAAACACACTATGGTTTTGTTGAATTTTTAAATTATGAATTGGATAAAAAATAGTTGCTTAACAATGGATATGTGAAAGCAGACAGATGTACTCAGAAAATAAAGCTTAAACAGAACATGTGATTCCTATATTTGTATTGCCATGCATCAAGTGCATCAGCTATTATATTAGTTTTTGGTTGCATTTCATTCATCTTGTAAGGATTTTATGCCATTGTTATCCACACTCTTGTACATTGATCTTATTTTTGCCTTATTTCTAATTTTTAGTTGTTGCTATTGCTGTTCATCCCTTCACCTATATTCAGTAGATAACTAGCTAAACTCAAAACCTTGGTTTCAACTTTCTCTACTTTGGATTTTGAAACATGACTATTTCTGTTCTGATTTCCGTGTTATTCATTTGCAGGTTGTAGGTTTAGGGTCTTTATCTGATGTGGATGATCTAGCTACTACTTTTGCAAAGGTTGGTTATTTATGTATTTATAAATGTTTGTGGTGGGATGATTTCTGTAGTTGATGCTTCTCACTAACTCTTGTTTATAAGATTTTTGGTATATTTGTTTATTGAATTTCTGGTTATCTTTATTTTATATTGATCTTCTTGCTGAAAAACTGGGATTTTTGTTTTTTGTTTCATTGATGTTTGTTATATTTGAAGGTTGTTTATCATGCAACACGGACTTGATTTTGTATTCTATACTAAAGTTTGTCTTATAGATTATGGTTTACCTTTTGGTTGACAATGTCAATTACGGCTAATTTTGGATCCATGTCTTGATTTTTTTGCATGATGAAATGACCAATAGCTAACTCTAGATAAATTAAGAACTTATCAAGTATAGCTTGTGGTCTGGACTATTACCAGTTATGACACAAAGATTTAGACATGGAAGAAACTAAAAGAAGATTATTTTATGTGTAGTTTTATTTTAATGGGAATGATTTTGACATGTTAATAATGCAAAACTAATCAGAATCCAAAGTTTTAGGCATTAAAAAAATGTAAAAGAGTATTCTTTGATGTGGTTTAGTTGGGATGATCTCATAATCAATGGACTGTTTCTGATATATTCATTGTATTTGAAAGAAATTATTTAATAAGCTTCTATTGTTTCTGTCTACAAATGTTTCACGTCACAAAATTACTTTTTAGATTGTAATGACTTTTGTTAGAAAAATGTGGAAAGAAGATGAACTGGAATTTTTTTTATCACTTCACATTTGGCACTCATAGTTGGGCTGTATAGTATCAAGCTTGCCTTGCAAAGCTATTTCCTTATCCTCATGTTGTTCTCAATGTTGAGAAGGGGTTTCATATTTTCTTGTTCCTGTATTCCAGCATGTGCTGGTGATGGTATATGACCTCAATATTGGGCAAGAGATAGTTGGACCTAAAATTACACTTATTGGGATTGTTGTAGAGAAACATTCTAGCTATGGGAGATTTTGGGGTTTACTGCACAGTTCATCTAACTTGTTGGATAAAACATTAAAATTTAGAAATGGAGTAAGATTGGCTTCTTGGATATATTATGTTCTTACTTTGGGCCTCAGTCCAACCTAACTTAGGTGTTGCACTTGGACTAAGTTTGCAATTTCGTCAATTAAAAGCACAATTGAGTGAAAAATGTGATTGCATTTTCTATTTTGGTAAATTTGTTTTGAAAAGCATGGATCTTGCATCAATACATCTTTTCTTTCTCTTTTGACTATGTGATGGAAAACAAGGAGAGCACGACTTGCATTAGCAATAAAGAAGAAAGTGAAACTGATTGAAAAAATATCATGCTGTTGCTTGTTATATGAGATAATTGCCAACAGCAATGTGGACTGCGATAGATTGCTTGACTTTTAGTTCCAGTAATTAGACGTTTAGAGTTCAATCTCTAGCAACCTGGAATATAAAAGAAAAAGAGACAGCGAGGGAGAGATTCATGAAGATATAGTTCCAAAGACTAGAAGTTGTTGAGGTAAATTAAGAGTTGATGAACCTAGAATTTGAGCAAAGTAGAGCAAGACAATAAATAAAATATCACAGCAAGACACTTAAATGTATTGAGATTGATGAAAGGCAGTTAAATAGTGGGTGGAGAGAAGGGAAAGAGAGGGAAAGGAAAGAAAGAGTAAGAAATGTAAAAGGGAAGGGGAGGGGGTGAGGATTCTTATTTTGGAGCTGGTGAGGCCCAAACAAGGATGGCAGGCTAAAGAAAACCTGTCATCTTTGGTGAAACAAGTTGGAGCAAGCAACCCCCCCCCTCCCCGAAAAAAAAGAAAAGAAAGAATGAAAAACTGCGTGAAGTTATGTTGTCCTAAAGTGGACTTGCTTAACTTACTCTCTTGTTATTGTTCTGATTTTATTTCCTTTCTTGTTGGTTGGATTTTAATATTTTTCTCTTCTTTCCCACAGTTGAATAGAGTTGTTACCGGGCCAAGAAATCCAGGAGTTATTGGTGATAGATCTGGATCTTTTTCAAGGGAAAGTGAGTACAATTATGCCATATTTTATGTTATAGTTATTGTAGTTATAATCTGTACTAATGAAGGATACTTGAAAGCAATAAAATCTTTTATCTCACTTATCTGCTTGAAAATCTCCAGAGCAAGGCTCTTACCTTCTTAACCTGTAGAGCTAGGTTCTAGATTGGTTGATGACTCTTCTTAGTATTAAGAAATGCATATTTGTTTTTCCCGATGTTCTCTTTAAATACTTCTGGTTAATGTCTCTTAGATTTGCCTCTTTTCCTTTTCTGTATATTGTTTTCATATTTTTCTGTAAGTTTTTTGTTGTTTCTTGGACACTGTATTATGGTCTCTTGCTGCAGTTCTGATACTATTGATGATATGCTTTAATGATGCCCTCTGTTCAGATGACTTGGTCTCAGTTTCTTTTACATGTACATGCTTGATATATTGCTGATCTGACTTCCTTCTGCATTTTCTTTTTCAAGGCCATTCAAGCTTTTTGCTTTTATATTTTTCTAATGTGTATGCAAGCTTGAATATGTTCGTTCTTTTCCTAAGTCCCAACATGATTTCAGGGAGAATCATGTCTTTTTCTTAAACAAATCTTTATTATTTCTATGAAGGTGGCTAACTGAAAGATAAGTTGAATATGATAATTGCAGTTACTCTACTCAACCTCCTTTCTTTACCTAAACTTCTTGTCATTTAAGATAACAAGATAGACTTTCTTTTTTATGTAAGATGCATGAGTTGTTAATTAGAAATTCCTAATTGGTTCAAAGCTGTGCCCATTTTTGATTAATGAATTTGTGGAATTTTATTTATTTCAATGGTGGTAAGTGGTTGATAAACTTTTCTGTTTGAGATTGCTTATGTTTCATGTTGTGAACAAATCTTTTCAGGTTCCTCTGCTGCTGACTGGGCTCAAGATGGAGAGTATGTAAACTGGATGGATCAGCATCTTTTTGATGCAGATGATGCTCAAGATGGCAAGAGATGGTCTTCGCAGCCACAACCATATGCTCGTGTTTCTGACTCAAAGCCTTTGTATAGAACTTCTTCATACCCTGAGCAGCAACCCCAGCTGCATCGTTTCTCAAGTGAACCAATTTTTGGGCCAAAATCGAACTTCATATCTTTCCCTCCTCCTGGTAGCAAATGCCAGCAGTCTTCACCTGCCCACCTCAATATTTCTGCTCTTTCCAGTGGATCTCAGCCACCCTTCTCTGCAGCAAGCCTCTCTCCATTGTCCAACTCCAGTCTTCATCTGGCTGGTTTATCCCATGGATTGCATTGTGGTGGTAATGTGCCCCATTTAACATCTCCTGGCCTATCTTTTAGTAGCAGGTCACATAATCACTGGGTTAACCACTCTGGTCTATTACATGGGGATCATGCTGGTCTTTTGCATAATATGTTGCAACAGCAAATACCTCATCAAAATGGTCTAATTTCCCCACAGTTAATGTCACCACAACAGCAGAGACTGCACCATTCGGTTCAACCATCTTTGGCTCATTTTGCAGCTTTGCAATCTCAGCTGTATAATGCTCATCCCCCATCACATAAATTGATGCTTGGACTAGCTGATCTTAGGGATCAACGAACTAAATCATCGCAAAGAAAGAGACAGAGCTCTCGTATTTCTCATCAAAACTCTGATACTGGTAGCCAGAAAAGTGAGGGTGGGTTGGTGCAATTCAGATCCAAGTATATGTCTGCTGAAGAGATAGAGAGCATTCTTAAGATGCAGCATGCTGCCACACATAGTAATGATCCTTATGTTGATGATTATTACCACCAAGCTTGTCTTGCCAAAAGATCTTTTGGATCCAGGGGTAAACATAATTTTTGTCCATCTCACCTGAAGGATTTACATTCTCGATCCCGTAACAGTGGAGAGCAGCATTTGCATCTACATGCTGATGCACTTGGGAAGGCCCCCCTCTCTTCCATTCGAAGACCTCGTCCCCTGCTTGAAGTTGATCCTCCCTTAGGTTCAGGTGATGGAGGTTCTGAACAGAAAACTGAGAGGCCTCTAGAGGAGGAACCTATGCTTGCAGCTAGAATTACCATTGAAGATGGTCTGTCTCTTCTTCTTGATGTAGATGATATTGACCGGCTCATACAATTTAGTCAACCCCAAGATGGTGGGATCCAGCTCAGACGGAGGCGGCAGATCCTGCTTGAAGGTATGGCAGCATCGCTGCAGCTTGTTGATCCACTTAGCAAAGGTGCGCATGCAGTTAAATGTGTTGCCAAAGATGACATTGTGTTCCTAAGATTAGTCTCTATTGCAAAGGGCCGTAAGCTGGTGACCAGGTTCCTTCAGCTTCTCATCCCTGGAAGTGAGCTTGTTCGAGTAGTGTGCATGGCGATTTTCTGTCACTTGAGATTCTTGTTTGGTGGTCTTTCTTCTGATCTGGAAGCAGCTGAAACAACTACTAATCTTGCAAAGACTGTTTCTACATGTGTTAATGGTATGGATCTTCGTGCTCTCAGCGCTTGCCTTGTAGCAGTTGTTTGTTCTTCAGAGCAGCCACCACTTAGGCCCCTGGGAAGCCCTGCTGGGGATGGTGCTTCTGTTATTCTAAAATCAGTTCTTGAAAGGGCCACTCAACTTTTAAGTTATCCTTCTGGAAATTGCAGCATGCCAAATTATGCTTTCTGGAGGGCATCATTTGATGAATTTTTCACTCTTCTTACCAAGTATTGCGTGAATAAATATGAGACGATCAAGCAATCAATACAGAACCAGTCTCCAACAATGGAAGTGATTGGTTCAGAGGCTGTAAGGCAAGAAATGCCTTGCGAGCTTCTACGTTCTAGTCTTCCTCACACAAATGAAGCTCAGAGGAAGCTTTTAATGGACTTTTCCCAGCGTTCTGTACCCATGAATGGAGCCAATTCCCATGCTGGGAGTACCAGCCAAATAAACTCTGAATCAGTGAGGGGTTAAGAAAGGGAGCAGGTCAGTGTGAAAAATGTGCACTTGATGGAGTGTGGAATGGGAGAGCAGAAACTAGGGCTGTGTGTTTTACTTGAGGAGTCTGGTTTAAAGGGGCCACCATTATCTTATCTGCAGTTGATTGCATTGGACACTCTGCTTCTTGTCCATTGTCAACTTCCAATTGTAATTGTGTAGCTTGCCCCTCGCAGCTCTCCCATCCCTTTCCCCCTCTCTTTACTTTTTTTTTTTTTTTTTTTTTTAATATTTTATGGTGTTATTATTATTATTCTGTGTTTAAAATAGAACAAGCCTTGGGAGCGAAGGAATCGAAGATTGGGAAGTTGATGGAACTTACAGTAGTAGCAGTTGTAGAAGTAGCGGATGAGTGTGTATTAATGATGGGAGTTGTGGGGAGCTTATTTTGGTGCTCTGTTGCGAGACTCCAGTACAAGTGGAATCGTAGTAGTTTAGAACTTAGAAACAATGTACAGCTTGCTGGTCTTCTTACAGAACCTTTGGAAACTCCTCTTTTTCTTTTCTCATGTGCTGTTTGGTTACATTAGTTCTGAGGTAGTCTCACAGCCGATGATGTCCCACAGATGCTGTACTTCTGTTTTTTTTTTTTGGGGGGGGTCGGGGTGGGAGGAGGGTCTATTTGTTGAAAACTGACTAGTTATTCAAAGGGCTTTCACAATCCATCCCGTAATAAACTGAAAAGGTCCTTCCCATGTTTAAGTAGAATCTACTCTATTGCTTATATTGTTACCTTCTTTTGATATGTTTTTAAATTTGTAATTTCTAAATGTCTAATTGAGTCGATGATCTTAATTGATTGAAAAATTAGATATTTTATGCCATATTGTAGTCTAAATCCTTTTAATCTTTTATATAACAAATGTTGTATGAACTTGTCCTCACAATTTTTGCCAATTTCTTAGTGAAGCGTTACGCTTGAAATATTCTCTTAAATACTTTCATTCTTGAAGAATTGAAGTTACTTTATATATAACGAAGTTTCAAATGACTACCTTTGTTTACATATGGGTCATCATTTCTTTTTGCATTTTATAAGAAATGGTAATATTTCAGTTTTGGTCCCTATCTTAATATACTTATGTAGAACATGTGGGTAACCTCCTTTTTTTTCCTTTTCTTTTTGCATTAAAATGGTAAACTATTAATTTTGGTCTCTATACTCAAAGTCGTATAACAACGGTTAAATTTCATTTTTTGTTTTAGTGCGATACTCAAATTTAAGATTTAGTTTTTATACTTTCAACTTTTTGACAAAATTTGATATCTCAATTTTTTTATAATGTCATTTTTATTACATGACTATTAAGTGAGTATTTACATCTATGAATTTAATAAAAAAATTTAATGATGTTACAAATGAATTTAAATTTTTAAATTTGAAAAATAAAAATACTAATAAAAATATGAAAACTAAATTTGAAACATAAGAATATTCGAAAAGAAAAAATTGAAACATAAGAATATAGAAACTTAAAATATTTACTCTATAATTGAGTCCAAAATATAATTAACTAATGTAGACGTGATAAGGGCCATACTAGTTTTGTTTAATATATATATATCAAGGTTCTTTTACCACTCAAGTAGCGGGTGTGATTTTCTTGTGCGCTTTTCATTAGTTATATCTTTTTATAGATTAATTCTAAATTTAGATTTGAATTATATCTATAAATGGATTATTGCATTAATAAAACTTTTAAAAAATAACGGGCGTGGCTTAATTTAGTAAATAATGAAGCATTTTATATAATTTGATTGATAAAATTATGGATAAATTTGGCAAATGGAGTAGTAGGTCACTTTAGGTATAGCAATTTAAAATTTAATAAATGTTCTAAATTGTATTAATAGTTTAATGCTCAATTATATAAATGAAGTGGGAAAGATTTTTATTTATTGTTGAATTTTTTTTTATATCAGGAGCTCATATAAATCCTATAGAATTTAAACTTTTTACTATCTTTTCTTTAAGATATAGATTTATCTTGATAAAATACAAATTACGAGAATATTTACAATTTCACTAAGCTTTAAGAAGACGAGTCCTTTAATATATTTTAAGTATTAGGTCAATCCTAGTAAGCCAAAGTAAGCTCAAATCATCCATAAGAACAACTTGGATTTAGAGTGTGCTTCTTAGTCATGAGCTTTTGTGCGTTGGTTATGACATTTTACCCTGCTTGTTCTAGTAACACTTTCGTTGTATCTTGAAATGGAATTAGTCTATCTTATTTTGACATTGCCACAATGTCTCAGTCAGTTTCCAATTAACCTCATTATTAAGAAGCCCTTTCCATTGGACAGAGTATTCATTCTTTGACTTGTAATTGTGTTGTCGAACAATTTGATTTTTGAAAATACACTTAAAATTCCGATCATAAAAGACCTTTACTTCTACCAATACTCGTTATGACTTGTCTCAATCGAGATGTCTTTTATCTTCATGAAAAAGCTTAAACTTAAGTATTGAAAACATCTCTAATTTGTAATTCACTTTACCTACTCGTCTTAAAACTCAAAAAGAACCCTTGTGTCTCTACCAAGCCTTAGTAAGCCCACAAGCTACAAGGCTTGGTTGTGTATAACCTACATTCAATGGTCTAGGCAAATCACATTGTATAGCACTAGAATATCGTTTGAGATGTATCTTCCTTAATGGCTTTACTTTGTTTGATTATTCATATTTCATCAACGCTTCTTATAGTTTGATGCATAATTCATCTCTTTCATAGGTGATAGCCTTATTAGTAACTCAATAGACTTCATATTAGTAAAGGCTTGTTGCACTTCTAACAATTGCAAGTGAGTCTCTTCATCGTTATAAATTGTCAAGTCAATATTTTCATCACTGGATATACCATTGACTAGTTGTATTGCAGATAACGACTTGGTCCAACACTTATATCTCGATTTACTATCACAACATATTGTTGACAAAATTTCAAGATACATATGCAATTCAAGCAACTACAAAATAAAATAAAACCAATATTAAAAAAATAGATTAAAAACTAGAATAATCAGGGCTAAAACGAACCTACCAGATGAACACTCACATATGACTATAACAAGTGATGAAATTGAAGACCCACATACAAGGGCAAAATTAGAAAAACTTTTTTTGGGGTCGAAATTAAATTGTGATTTTAACTCTAGTAAAAATGCAATTTTATCATTTTAATAGATATATCTTAATAATTTTTAAAAAATTAAATTAAAATTTTATCATTTTTAGAGGGAGCTAAAGTGTAATTTTATCTTTATTAATTTAAAATTTTAAAAAATTTAAAAACTTGAATAAAAAAATTCTCATTTTAAGAAGACCGGGTCTTGCCAACACCTCTAAGTACGCCTTTGCCCACATATAACAACCGTATATTGTGATGCATTAATAATTTTTCCGTCTTCCCAAAATACACAAGCCCACAAAATAAATAAATAAAAATCAAGCTGAAACTCATTTACTGAATTCAGCTTGATGAGAATCGAATTGAAATAAATAATAATAAAATATTAATATAAAAATAAATATTTAATATTTAATTATTATTTAAACAGTAAAACAGATGCAACCGAAGTACTATGAGCCTGAAAATAAAATAAAATAACCGATGGTGATCCAACCCAGTCCGACCAATACAGAAACCCACCAAGTCTCGGAATTGGACCCCAGTGTCTACTTCACCCAGGTTCAAGCCCACTGAAACCCAGCAAGATTCTAAAAATGCTAGGGTTTCACTAATTCATACTATATATATCTCATTCTGATTTCTCCTCCTTTCTTGAGTAAGGGCTTTTGCGTGGAGAGAACCGGAGCTACTGTCGTCGTCGCCGCCGCCGCCGCCGCCGCCATGGTGAAGTTTCTGAAATCCAACAAGGCCGTGATCGTCCTCCAAGGTCGATACGCCGGACGCAAAGCGGTGATCGTTAGATCCTTCGACGATGGAACGCGTGACCGCCCCTATGGTCACTGTTTGGTTGCAGGGATGAAGAAGTACCCGAGCAAGGTCATCCGCAAGGATTCGGCCAAGAAAACAGCCAAGAAATCGCGCGTCAAGTGCTTCGTCAAGCTCGTCAACTACCAGCACCTGATGCCCACCCGCTACACCCTCGACGTAGACTTGAAAGACGTGGTTACCGTGGATGCACTTCAGACCAAGGACAAGAAAGTGGCTGCTTGCAAGGCGACCAAGGAGAGGTTCGAGGAGAGGTTCAAGACTGGAAAGAATAGGTGGTTCTTTACTAAGCTTAGGTTTTGATGGTATTTGTTTCTATTATAGTATCGTTTTTTGAGAAAGAAAAGTTTGAGTTTGGATCTAGTGTTTCAAGCATTTTGAATTTTAATGACGGATTTTGAATCTGTTCCGATGAGATATTTTTATGTGCTCTTTTGTTGTTATATGATGCTATGTTGTTTACTCATTTCTCTTAGGCATTTATGATTTTTAATCTCTCTGGGTGCTTTAGGGTTTCTGATTGATTGGAAGATCAAAATAGAATCTTTTAGTTATAAAATGTTCCAATGTTTTGCCATTTTTTTTGTATTATGGTAGCTGCATTGATTGTTTCACGAGTTTTGGATTGAATTTTCTTGGATTTTAAGGCTTAATTTCAATTCAGTTCTTCATCAACTATTCACTTGTCATCTAATGGGTGACTATTTGTCTATTTGTTAGTTGGTTTGGCCTTTATTATTGCACTTAGAATTTATATTGGTCTAGAAATTAAGCTTGTAGAGGTATTAATTGTAACGATAAACCATTTGAATTATGAAGCTTGTTTTTGAAATTTGGAAATTCGTTACCAATTGTTTAGCAAAAAAATATACTCTGCTGTTCTATGTTATAGTTTAGAAGTCGGGTTTTGGATTTGTTCATCCTTGTTTGTTCCTTGGGGTTCAAAGTTATCATTTGATTCATGTTCTACCTGGACTAGGTAACGAGCGTTGAATGCAGACATGTGACTGACATTAGCTCACTCTATGTTTTCAAGTTTATGTCTGATATGTTAGGCATTTTGATGCATACTCTAGGAAAAATGAGAATTGGACTAGTTGTGGGATTCACTTTGCACTTAGAATTCTCTCACTAGCTTTAGGGGAGTAGGGTATTTGACTGGTGATCTGATGACAATGATATGGTTTTGCACTGTTCATGGTTTTGCTCTATTTGTTTGAAATTGCCAAAAAGACATGATGCTCGTATTGTTTTTGCATTGATGATGATGCATTTCAATGCTGCATTTCTTGCTGTCATTTTGGTTGATCAAGTACTGGAGATTCTCTTCTTTGTTGGAAGAATCCCAATCATTGTTTCCTACTTAGGATTGGGAGTGAGTGAAGGAGTGAAAGATCAGTGAGTGGGTGGATAATCGAGTCAACTATGCCATTTAGTCGGAGAAAACTCGAAGGAACCTTAGAAAATTCAAAAGAAACGTAAGATGTTTTTCTTTGACAGGTAACCAGTTGTTTTAGTCGTTGGTTCATGGTGGAAAGTTCTTTTGCTACAAGTTCATTTCACAACTTCGCATGCGATACAATATGATTAAACATAGCATGGAATATAATTATTCGATACGCTTGTTATTAAGCATAGCATGGAATATAATTATTCGATACACTGGTAAGTGGAAAATTTAGACTTCAGAAATAGTTCAAAGGATAATACATTTAGTATTAAAATGAAAGGAACTTAGTGCATAAAAAATTAATGCACTAATTTCTAACAAATGTGTCAATCCATATGATAATAATTGATGTCTAATCATATTATATTTAACTATTCTATCAAATTTTATGACATTTAAAACACACTAATTTCTTGCTCTACTCTTCCTCCCAGAGAAAGTGAAAGCTTTTGGATAAGGATTATGAGGTTTACATGCAAGAGTTGAGAAGTCTCGTTAGCATTCTTCTCAAGTAAGAAAGGAGGAGATAAGCCAGAATATAAAACGCAATTTGCAGAATGCACCTTGAATGATGACTTTTATAATATATATAACCAACCATGTTATGACAAACAAGCAAGGGATGGAATGAAACAAGTTCTTTAGTCAACTTCCTAAATCTAACTAAGCTAAGAAAAGCATACACAAAATTAAGCTTTTCATTCTGCTCTGCATGGCTTATATGTTTAGACGCAAGCTGCAAAGAAAAACCAATAAACACGAAAAACTTGCACTAATAACGCTTTCCTAGAATCACACCGATGATCACGGACACAAAAGCTACACCCAAAATGAACTTTAAGGTGGTCAAGGGCGAAGCAGCCTCGGGGCGGGTAGGAGTTGATGAAGAGGATGCAGCTTGCACTGAAGCTGCTTCCAACTTTTTCTTGCTCTTCCGTTTTGATGGTGCTGAAAATGTTAATCCATCAGTATCTCTGGATTTCACCTCTACTCCATCCTTCAAGTCGGCTGAACTTCCACCACCCTGCAAACACATGATTTAAGCAACAACTTTTAGATTTTCATAGGAAAATGCATAGCCAAAATGATCTTGAATAGTGGTATATACTTCTACTCAGAAGAATTTACATGTAGCTACCAATTTTCTTAGCTTCAGCCAAAGTGTGCATGAAAGAACCGGACTATAAGAGCGGAGAGGATATTAAAATATGAACTGACCTTCACAGCTACTTGCAGTTTGTCTTCCAACTCTTTGACCTTCTTTTCAAGTAGTAGTGCTTCCTTATTTTTTGCTTCTAGCTCTTCAAGGCAACAGTTCAAAGCAGCTTCTCGTTCCGCCTCTTTCTGTTTGTTTGACATTGACAAAGAACAGACAGTTAGTTCCGATTCTTCAGTACTGACAATTTCAATTATCACAATGATGAGAAATCTTAATCTCTTTAAAATTGACGCACTTGTTTATTGATAGCATCTCTATCGCCTAGATTTTGTGCATGGTCAGCCCGTCTTTGGGCAGCTATTTGAACCTACAAGTGACAAACCAAATAGTTAAGAACTAATCATTTGCAAATAATTCGGAAAAGAACTGAAGTCATTTTCCTTATTTATTAACAGAGTACTATACCTCTTCTTTCAATTGAGTTTCAAGTTTCACCAACTGTTCTTCAAGTTCTTCAGCACGAGTTTGCGTGCCGGAACTCTCTGCGATCTCATCCTTGAGACTTTTAAGCTCCGATATCAGAGATTGTTCTTTTTCTTTTTCATTTTCCAATTGCTCTTCAAGCTGTAATATTGCAGATTGAAGTTCCTTCTTTGCATCCTGATGTGTTTTATTGAGCAGGTTATTCTCCTCCATTAGTGAAGAAATCTGTAACATCAAAAAAAAAGAAAAACGGATGTACTTTCATATTACAAAAATAGGAAACAATCGTACTTCTGTTTATTAAGATGCTCTAAAATTTTTGACCCAACCTGAGACTGAAATCTCTGCCCTTCAGAAGATATTTGCTGAGTTAAATCTTCTACAGCCTTCTTTGAAGAGTGAAGTTGATCAGCAGTTTCATCCTTCTCTGCCAGGGCAGCAGCCAGTTTGCCCTTCAAATCACTGAGTTTTGACTCGTATGCGGCGAGTTCCTGAGTCAGCTCCAAATTTGCCTCGGCCAGCCCTCCACTCTCCTTTTCAAAGTGAGATGACTTGGTTTGCAGCTCCTTAACCAGGCTTTCCAGCTGTTTTAGTTTTACAAGAGTCTCTTCTGCCTCAACTTCCCGATATGCAGCAATTTCGGAAGCTTCGTGAGTTTGTTCCTCATAAGTTTTAATTTGGCTTTCAAGCACATTCAACTTTTCAATCAGGTCATTGGCTTCTGATTCTTTCTTGGTGTATTTTTCAATAGCTTCATGTAAACGTGCTTCTGCTTCCACAATTCGGGATTCAGCTTGATCTTGATGTTCTAAAGCCTTTGCATGCTGACCCGATAATTCTCTAATTGTGTATACATGAGAAGCAATTTCTTGAGCAGTTACTTCCTTCTCCGAAACTGCCGAATTAAGCAATTCCTGAAGCTCATCAACTCGTCCCTTGAGCTGAATGTTTGTCTGAACTAGAAGTTCGTTCTCCGAGGAAGATTGAAGAGCTTTATTTTCTACTTCCAACATCTCTTTTCTGAGCTGCTCATTCGTGCTTTCCAACGAAGCCAGCTTCTTTAAACTCTGATCCAATTCGTCTTTTAGAATTGCGGATTGTCCAGATGCTTGAGCAACCTGTTCTTCATAAACTTTTATCTGATCTTCAAACGATTTAAGTTTCTCAAACAGAGATTTTGCCTCCGAATCCCTGTTGGTGAAGCTTTCCATCAGTTCTTGGAGCTTAACCTCCGAATCCCTTGTTAGAGATTCATGTAATGACTCGAGCTCCGAGTTCCTCGCACTGGCTTGCTCTAATACTTTTACATGTTGCTCTAGTTCCTCTTCCGCAGCTTTAAGCTTTTCCATTACCTCACTTTCTCTCAAACCAGCAGTCTTAAGATCATTTTCAATGCTTTCCAATTTCTGTTGTGTCATATTTAAATCATCCCTCAGTATCTCCACCAGATTTTCTGCTTCAGCAAGCTTCTCACTGGAGCCTCGGGACGTCTCTTCTAACTTTTTCTTCTCATCTGTTGCTAAATTCAAGCACTCCGTTAATTCCTTCTCCTTCTCGTTGGCCATTTGCACTGCAATTTCAAGGCTTGATGCTCTAGCTTGGAATGCCTCGAGTTCGCATGTAAGTTCAGATACCTTATCAGAGTATCTACTGGACTCGGCCTCTGTGTCTTCGCATTTCTTTTCTAAGTTGCTTATCTGTTCTTCAAGTTCCTGAATCCGGTATTTCTCAGCTTCAAGTAACAGCTCCAACTCATTGACCTTTTTGTCGGCACCCTCTAATTTAGAATGAGAATTCTGGAACAGATCCTCTAGCTCAAGGCTGCGCTGATGACTCATATTAGCTCTGTCCTCATGTTGAGCACTTCTCTCGGCAGAAACCTTCAACTCCTCCATGAGCTCTGTATTCTTAATTTTTGACTGCTTTAGAGCTGATTCTAGCAGATTTACCTTCTCCTGATATTCCTGCATGTGTTTGTTTAACAGTTCTTTTTCTTTCTCGACCTCTCCCAATTTGGTAGTAAGTTCAGATATTTTCCCTGAGAATTCCTTCAGCTCTTTCTCGGCTTCAAAGCCTTTTAGTTCTACCAGATTTAGCTGTTGTTCAAGCTCCACGTTTCTCTGCTCAGCCGCTATAAAACGTGCTTCAAGCTCCCTCAGTTTCGATTTTGCATCCTCTGCTGCTTCATTTGATGCCTTAATTATATCCTCTAGCTCAAGATTCTTTTGAGTAGCAGTTGCTGCAGCAACTCCCGATTCGCCATGAAGCTCCTCCAGAGATTTCAGTTTCTGTTCAAGCTCCTGATTATTAGATAGAGCCTGAGACAATAGGGAATCAGTTTTACAGAAATTCTCGTTTGAAAGCTTCAATTTTTTTTCGAGTTCACTGCACAACTCCTTCATCCGTGCTGCATTGCTGCTGAGATCCGACATGTCAATTTCTAGAGCTTCTTTTTCTTTTAGCACTTTACTTAATTCATCTTTCACAACGGAGAGCTGAATTTCTTGATCCTTCATCTCGTTTTGGATCGATTCCCTTGCTTTGACTTCCTCATTCAATTTTAACTTAATATCTTCCAACTCAGAAACCTTTACTTGAAGTTCTTCTTTAGTAGCAGCAAAAATATTCTCAAGAGTTGAGATATTTTCCCTCACTCTAGATTCCGAAGCTTTTTTCGAGTCCAACTCGTCTGTCAATTCACTGATAAGAGCTTCCTTCGAAGCAAGCCTTTGCTCCAAATCCAACACTAGTGATTTAGAAATTGCCAATTCTTCTTGAGCAGCAGAAAGTTCAGCTGTTGTGCTTTGAAGTGCTGCATTAACCTTCTGATTTTCAGCAACCTTCTCATACAGGCCCTCGATTTCTTCCTTTAGGGAGGCCATCTGATCTTCCATTTCTTTTTCACCAAGTTTCGCAGTTTCAAGCAATCTCTCAAAATCCAAAGCTCGTTGCATCTCAGACTCAGCATGCAAGCCACTTTGTTTATGCAATTCTTCAAACTTCCGTGCTTCTTCCGCTGAACTCCGCAAGTCCTGCTCCAACTCTTGCATCCTATTTCTTGAGTTTTCAATTTCAATGTTGAGACCATCAAATGCTTCCTTCACTTCAGCGAGTTCCTTTTGTTTTGCCAATTGAGCTTGCAAAGCCTCTTTCAAATTTGCTAACTCTAAACTGTATCTCTGTTCAGCTTCAATGATCTGCTCCTGCAATTTTTTATGACTGAGATCAAGTTCATCATACTGCTTTCTCACTTCACCCAACTTCTCCTTAGCAAGCAAAGCTTCATCCTTCAGTCTGCTATTTTCTGATTCAAAATCCTTTACTGCTCCGGTCTCTCTTTCCAATTCAAGCTCGAGTTCCTTAATCTTTTCTTGGGCTTCAAGTAGTTCTCTACCTGAATTGCTTAAGCTTCTTTCGATGGTAGTTGACTCATCGTCCTGGTTGGGTGAGGGCTTAGCGACATTTGAACCGTCCTTCATATCTAGTGCTTCCTTCTCTACTTTAATGAATTCTCCATCCAAGGCGGTTTCTTCATCGTCTTTGTTTCCTTCCTTTCCGACCTGCGGCAAGTCTCCATTTGAGGCCCATCATGCCTCAAGCCATAACCATTAGAAAAGAATGCACAACCGAGAATTAACTGATCTATTCATGGAAATAATGTATAAATGAACCACAAATTACCATTTCAAAGTTAGCATACAAGGGAAATGAGTTTGATTTAAGGGTGAGCATATTATTATTGCAAATAAAAAACTACTGAAAAAGAAACACCCTGCAGAAAACAGAAATATGGTCTTACATTAACAGGCTCGGCAATGTTTTCAGTATCCTTAAGAGCTTCCTTCACTGGGATTTCGGTACTTGCTAGGTTCTCTCCTTCCATATTTGAATAAAATAAATTCTGGTTTTATCACTTGTTCACCTGTAATCATCGAAGTTCACAGATCAGGATGAAAAGAGAAGGAGAGAAAACATGTAAATCATGCATTTTTTTAGTCAATTATCAATTCAGTGTGTGTATGTAGAATGAAAAGAAAAGGAGAGAAAACATGTATGCATGTATATTGAATCAAATTCGAACAACAATTTTACAAGATAGGGATAAAATATTATGTTAATTGATGATGATATTGATATATATTTTAAAATTTTTCTATAAGTTTATAGTGTGTGTAGCAAGATTCTTTAAAACATTCTTTTTTTTACATGTAAATTATATGCAAAGCATGTAAAATTAGAAACTAATAATAATAATGATAAATTGCTGGTTGAGTTTTAGTTCGATTAGCATGAATATTATTGTCAATGCAGAAGGACGTAAGTTCGAGTGTACTGAAATTCATTATCCTCTTATTTATGGATTGAAAAAAAGCTATGAGTAATTTTACGACTTATGTCAAAAAAACATATATGATCAAAACATAAAATGATGAAGATGACATTGTCAATTTGCCACCTACCAACAATAATCATACTATTTAATTAAGGGTTCGCATTGTTTCCATCACATTCCCCTATAAGGAAATGGTTCTTTTAAGATTAACCACATTTCTTGGCTATATTTTTCATCATTATTTGTCTTAACTTTTTTTATTTTTCAAGGGCCAAAAATGTGTATATTTATTTATTTTTTTAACTTTTTGCATGATTATTTTTGTTTTATGTTTTATATGTATATATAACATTATTTTATTAAATGAAAATTATAATTTTTAGAAGTGTAGTTTCTTAGAAAATATCTAACATTTTCATAATATTTAATAAATTTTAACTTATACATAATTAATTAATAAATTTTTTTACTATAAATAATTAAGTAAACAAGTTTTTTAATATATTTTAGGTAGGTTCTAAAGTTGTTGGCATCAAAGGGTTAAAACTCTACGTCGAAACCTACCCTTTCTCAATTACTTCTAAAATTTGTATGCTTGTTTTGATTATCATTTGATATGTATAATTTAATAATTTTAAATTATTTTTTAACTATTAAATAGGTAAAAAATTATTATTATAAATTTTAATTTAATCTATTCATTAGTTTTTTTTTCAATAAAAAAACGCCGGTTCTTATATTTATGTTTTCATTAGTTAAATTTCTTCTATTTATGTTTTCATCTCGTTCCTAATATTATTTTTTATTCAAAGATCTGTAACGTTAATCTTAATTCAATTTTAATCCAAGATTATTATAATTAATCTCATTGTTTTCAATATTGTTATATAAAAAAAAGCTTAAATTAATCAAGATCAATATATTATTTGATAAATGAATTTAAATTTAATGTATAATTTGATATTTTTTTTATTCTATTAAGTACCTATGTTTAGTGTAGTAAAGTCTAATCAATTCAATGTCACTATGACATTATTATTGGAAAAAGTTTAGGTCTCAAACCTGAAAGGTCCGAGTCTGAGTTTCACCATTTGCAATTGTAATGTATAAATTTCCTTCTCACTTTGTTAGATACCTTGTATAAGTTTTATCTGATTTTCTTCGGATAATCCAATTTTTGTTCAATTCTTCCGTTCTGCATTGTATTAGATGAATTTTGCACTATAGTTGATTGGATATATATATATATATATATAATTAAAATAACAATAATTAAATAAAATTTAACTGTTTTATCTTTTATTTTTACTTTTTTATAAAAATAAAAGAATTAGTTTTTATCAAAAAGTAAATCAAAAGAAACTATTCATTGAGCCGTGTAAAAATATTATAATTTCTTATGAAAATAAAAAAGGACTTTTTAATTTTTTTTATATATTTATAAATTTGAATATTTATTTAATTTTTGAAATGAAATAATCATCATATTATTATATTATCTACATATTAAATATTTATTGAGTAATATGAAAATATTATGGCATTTGATGCAATCAACAATTTTGTAACGAAAATTATATATATATACTTAAAAAATTTAAATGCCAGATTGCACGCTAAAAACTATATTCAGATAGCTTGTATTCTTTTTCAGTTTCAGTAGTACAAAGATAATAGTATAAGAGGGGTAATGCCAAAACATCATTTTAGGGGAGAATTTTTGAATTGTAAATTTTAAGGAATTAAAGTATAATTTTATCATTATGTTAATTTTTAATTTGTTAATTATTAGGACTTGAAAGTAATTTATTATTTTTGAAGAGATAAATGTCATTATCTACCTTCGACCAAATTCACCTTGAGTAGAAGACATGTACAAAATATATGTTCGATCAATTATAATATAAAATTTAACCAATGCAATGCACATCGGAAGAAGAATTAAAAAAATAGCCCGACTTTTTAAAAAGAATTGGACAAAATTCATACAAAACATATGTGCATAGTGGGAAGAAGATCATACATCACAATTGCAAATAATGAACTTTCAAAATCTGAACTTCAACCTTGTCAATAGTATCAAGTTTTTATTAGCAAAATAATAATATAGTAAACCAGATATAGGAAAAGTATCATGAAAATTTATATATTAAAGTGAGATTGTATTTTATCGACTCTAGGGAGTTTTACCACCCAACTAACTACAACTCTTTCTTTTCTTTGTGCTTGGTCCGTTACCAAAAAGGGTAGAGAAAAAAAACTCATTCTTCTTACTATTCCAAATAAGAACATCGAAAATAGTGGTCATCAATCATGTGAGGTCAATTAAGTTAATGGTGCCCGAAAGGGTCCCATCAAAAAGGCACCCCATCACTTTAGCTTATTTTTGGTTCTATGTACCAAAGCATATCCGAATCAATTACTTCTAAAAATAATATAATAAACAATCGTGACAGCTAATTTTCCTAATTCAATACAGAAGCCCATCCATCCCCTATCCCTATCCTTCTCCCTCAATTTCATCTTTTCCATTTTCTTGGATACCGGATCTTAGGGTTTAAGTATGCTCGATTGTGAGGTTTTTTATGTGTTGATAAAGTTTGAGTTTCAGTTTCGCTTTGTAACAATTATGCATGAATTAGTTAATTAGTATTTGTTTTTATTTGAGTATACTAATTTATGTCCATTAATATCTTACAAAAAAAAATCTATATTTTTAGAAAATTTAAATTTTAGTTGTATTTTTATTTTAAAATTTTAATTCTTGTCATTTGATTTAAAAAACTATTGATATGCTGTGAATCATTTTTTTTTTAAAGTTGAATTCAAAATTTAAATTGAGTAAAAAATGAAAAATGCTTAAAGAGCATTGCTTTATCAAATCAACTTTTTTTTTAATTTTTATTTTAGTTTTCGTTTTATCAAAAAGGTCGATTTGATTTTAATTAAAGAAAGTATTAAGAATTATAAATAATAAAATAATAAAAATAAAAAAGAGCTTCAATTATATTTTTTAAGCTCAATTTTGAATGGATCATTGAAAAACCAATTTAATTCTTTGTCTGAATCGTGATTCTCAGTCTCATCTATCGGTCCAACTCAATTCCAACTACCATACCTTTCACTACTGCAACTCTTGACCTATGTTTATGATTTAATCCTTCAACTATACAATTTTTTTCTTCACTTTAATTTTCAAATTATCATTTTCATACCAGCTTACTCAAAAATTAAAATTTATCAATAAAAATATCAAGCGAGTAATTTTTTTGTAAAATAGGTGAAAATATAATTTAAATACAAAAAAATAGAAAACGGGTAAATTTTAACTTAACCCAAACATTTAAGTCATTAATTCATGGAATCAAAAAGGGTTCCAAGTGGAGTGCAATCCGTCAAATATCGTTTGCAGATAGTCAATTTCATTTTCTAGAAAAAATAAATTAGAAAGGAATTCTATATGTTACATATTCCTTTGAGATCTAAAACACTTTAAAGTTTTAACTCCTTGTAATTGAAACACTATCTAATGGAAAAACAACAAAAAGGAAAATAAGGAAGCAGAAATCGGTGTTATGAAGAGAATCAAATTCGACACTAATCCTAACAATTGACGAAAGAATTGCTGTTTTTTCTTTCACTTTCTCTAGAAAATGGAAAAATCATCCACCAAAAATTATCTAAGCGATGTCTGATCATAATGATCCATCATATATATTTGAAATAAACATGCAACAAGGGGAGAAAAAAAGGAAACAGAAACATCGAAAGAGATAAGAGAGATTCTTGCCTGCTGAGAAAAGTCGGATTGATTTGCTTTGCTTTGGCTTGCCTTACTATTTGTTTAATGGTGTTTTCTTTTACTTTGAGAGGCTAAGGGAAAATAATTGCTGAAAATTTCGGAAAGGAGGAAGAGAGGTGAAGTGGAGGTGATGAAAATAAAAATATGAAAGACAAAAGAGAATCTTTGATATAAAAAGCAAAGGGCAGCAACACTTTCTTCTTGTGTACCAAAAGAAATTAATTGGACTAAATTTGAATTAATTTAAAATTTCCTTACTTCAATATTCATTTCCACAAAAACTAACAAATTCGACAATTTCTCCTCTCTAAAAAGTTTTCCCTTTACATTGTTGCTGGCGTCACCTTCTTCTTTTTTTTTCACTTTTTTTGTTTTGTTTTGATACAATAACTCTGAGGCCCATTTCCTTTTTTTTGGTCTCTAGCTATCGGAATTACAGGAGACAATGTCACACCCGACGTAGAAGGGATCGTGATCAAGGCACGCAAAACAACTCAAGGCAATCGTTTGAGTTGATTGGGCTTACTTAATCCATCAAGCCTAGCTAAATTCTTGAAATATTATGGAAAGCTAGAAGTCTAGTGAATCAGTACACTTCAATAACTTATATTTTATTTAGATAATTTTGTAATATTAAGTTAAAGATTATTGAGAATTTAACTCTATCTACAATAGCTTTGAATGTGAGACATTGATATAATTTGATCTGTATCGATGGATGTAAGGAAGCACAGCTATGAATAAAGGTCTTTTCCACCTCATTTTGTATCTTGTATCATTGAGAATTCGGTAATTAAAGTAAGAGCATTTACTCAAAGCTTTCTTGAGCCTTTCTTTTTTCTCTCTTTATTGTTTCAGTTAGTTGCTTTATAGCATCGATACCTTAGAGAATTTTATTTGAGATTCTCAAATTTGAGGGTTCAAGCTAACTTAGACAAATTTGAAGCGAATTCACCACCTAAGGTAGCATGGTTTGCTATGCGAAAGTCTAGGCTCGTGATAGTTGGTATTAGAGTCAAATTTATTAAAGTGTCGAGTTGTAATGACAAACAATAAAGATGATCAAAATAAACTACAACAGACCCATGAGAGGTCCAAGAAGACTAACAGTTCATGGAACATGTTGTCAACGATGGATGGTATAATTGTCAAAATCGAGAAATCCATGGGTGATGAAAAAAAATGCCTCAGGTGATTAACCATTGCATTTTAAAGTTGAACTCTATGGAAGATGAGCTCTAAGGAATAGATGTAAACGACTCTCAATGCTAATGTCAGGGCTATGTATAGATACACTAACCCAAAAGGGAATAGATGTAAAAGACTCTCAATGCTAATGTAACACCCATACACCCGGTTCACAGGTATAAACCCGGTATAAGAGTATTACATGCAATGTCAGAGAATTAAAAACGAGTATAATAAAAAATTTCTTTCAATTCATGTAAATTTTTAAAACAATATTAGTAACCCATTCATTAGAGACACATAGGTATACCATTTGTACATGCCATTTCACACAAAATAAATATACATTGTCTTGTAATCTTCCGATATTGATGTGATTTGATGAGAGACACCTAATCCAATCTTAACTTCTCGGAGGTCTTATATCTACGCGTTGAAATAAACGCATTAAGCCGGTGAAGACTTAGTAAGTACTACAAGAGTCATTAATTATTCATCTTTTAATCACACATTTCAAACTCATTCATATAATTATTTATTTATTGCTTAATTTTATCAAACATTTAAATACTCATATGTATAAAATTTCTAACATTTCTTGCATGTAACATTTAACTTACCTTAATGCCACCACAACACACATTCATTCTCATATTCCAACTTACCTCAATGGTAGATTTTACATTTTCATCCCTTTTTCACAACTTAGTCATTTCAGCCACATTAATTCACTTCATTATCAACATTTAATTACACATACGCATATAGTACTTATCTTTCATGTATTCATCATTTCATTTACCTCAATGTCACAATTTACACATTCTTTCTTTTACACATTGTTTACCCTATTAACAAGACTCGGACCTTGACGGATACATGGATCCAACCAAACACACCACAATGGCACCCAGTGTCTCATCGGATACTTCGAAGCAATAAAGTGACACCCAGTGTCTCATTGGCCTAGCCGAAATAAAGTGGTACCCAGTACCTCATCGAATCTATCCGAAGTAAAATAATGACACCCAGTGTCTCATCGACTCAAGGTCAAAGTATCCCTAAACTCTTCCAATCCTATGGCATGCCAACTATATCTGACTCAGCCCGACTAGTTAATAGGGATTTTCAATTTACAATTCATATCACTTTCAATTTTGATCATAAATCATTCACAACTTATATATCATATATACATTTTTCTTCACATATACATAATCATGTATTTGTCACCTTTATTTCTTCAATGACTTTCACAATATCACCATTTTATCATATAATCAATATTTATAATTAAACACATAATATTTCACATATACATTGTTCATCACATATATATCATCATATACCTCTTTACTCTTATTTTCACATTAATTTTCAAAACTGTCCATTTGAGTCATAGTCACTAAATTACTTATATCTTGAGCTACAGAATTCGAAATTAATATCCGTTTAATGTTTCTGAAATTAGACTCACATATATTTTTACCATAAAAATTTCAGAATTTTTAATTTAGCCAATTTATACAGTAAATTCTTCTAATTTACCCCTTCTCTGCTACCTGACAGTTTTGACATTTCTTTACTAAAAATTATTTATCTTTTAGTACATGAATCCAATAATGTTCTCGTCTGTTTCTTTTGAAAATAGACTCATTAAGGATTCAGCCATATAAATTCCAGTCTCTAATAATTTTTATACATTTTTCTATGATTTTTCAAAGTCAGAACAGGGGAACCCGAATCCACTATGACCTTGTTACACTAAAACTAGTATATCTCAGAATGTAAAATTCCTTTTCTTTCACTGTTTCTTCCATATGAAACTAAATTCAATAAGATTTAATTACATATTTAATTCAACTCTTAAATATTTTTATACAAGTTTTGGTGAATTTTTGAAGTTAGTCCTCTGTTCTGTCCAATCTGTTTTAATGAGATTAATTCCTTTCTAATGCTTCTTTATATTAAATTTCATTCAATCACACATAATTATCATACTTATAATTAAACATATCATTTTTATCATGATTAATCATATATATTAAACACTTTAACTTAATTAATTTTAAACCTTGTAATACTTGTAGTACTTACAACTCTTGTAGAAAGCTTTCTTTCCTTCTTTATTCTTCTATTTTCCTTTCTCTTCAATTGAGTCATTCTCCTTCTTTTCTTTCTCTTCAATTCCATACAAAACACATATATTCACATTAAAATCATTCTAACATATCATAATCTATGTTTCTAAACCAAAACTAACATGTATTTAAAAAGGAGTTTAGCTTTCTTACCTTAATCACTTGTATTCAACACTAATTCCCATTTTCTTTCTCCTCCAAGACAAGTATGAATGCATTTCTTTTAACAATTGGATAGCTACTACACTTCTCTATTAATTTTATTCACTAATCTTGAAGAAATTTGGAAGAAACTAGCTTAATTGGGTTGTATTTGGTGAAAAAGGACTAATTTGTAAGAAAAGTAAAAGTTGAAATGGTGGAAAAATGGTGGCTAACGTGAAGCACCATGGCAGATGACTTTTATAGCCTTTTCATCATTTCTTTTCTTCATTTCTCTAGATTTTTCTATCAATTTCTCTTTATAAAAATATCTTTCTTTAATAATAGTAAAATTCACTTCTAGTCGTTGGACCTTCCAACTTTACACTTTGGCCCAAAATATTGCCTCCAAAAATATCTTCCACCAGATTACTCTTTTACCCCTCCTCAATCAATTTAATTCCCATGATGACTCATAATTCAATTTGGATAATTCGCTATTTAGTCCCCCATATTTTCTCTCCTTTACTATTTAATCCTTAAATTTTTCTAACCTTCATCACTTCAATTAAACATTTCTAATTCTCAATTCTATTTTATCACTGTTCCAAATCCGGTTCAGGCACACGGATGTTACAGCTAATGTTGAGGATATGTATAGATACACTAACCCAAAAGGATAATGCTCTTAAAACCACGGTGGTGGCTTTGAAGAAATAAGTGGACAAGCTCAAGGGGGAGTTTGTTTTATGCAAAGCATATTGAAAAAATCCAGTTAAGAAAAACAATTTACAATTATAATGAAAGTTTAATTTTTTTTTAAAATCGAGCCGGTTTGTGATATTTATAGTAAACTTTTATCGAAAAGCATTTGTGCTTTGTGTGAGACGAATTCAGATTGATCCTGACTTTTAAAGAAATGGTCTTCTTCCCTATCCTCGTACCTCGAATTGTGTCGAATGTGGGCTCGAGCAACACGATAATATCCACTAAACTAACTAATAAATTGACCAAGGCAAGTGCATCTATTAATTAATAATATAGTTATGGTGAGCACAAATATCGTTTCTTCAAGGACTACCATTATTATTAATTATCACATTTTTATTATTTAACCTAATAATTCAAAAGATTTATTAAAATTAAATCAAACTAGTTAAATTAACTAATAAATGCACTAGGGAATGAAACACAAAAACAATCAAGTATCAACAAAGTGACAAAACAATACCTAGATAAGAATCCACCTAGATTTTCATCAATAAATCTAAATCTAATTTATGCAATTTATTTTCTTAGCTTTTTTATTTGTAGAAATCCCTAATTTATGCTAATATCTCTTTTAAGAATAAGAGTAACTGATTTTAGGTTGATTAATTGAAATTTCTTTTTAATTAAAACATCTATTTTTGCATTAATTTGCTCTATGGACCCCTTTTTGATTTGACTCTAATCCGATAGATTTTTGTCGTTCTATTTCTAAGACTGCATGCAACTCCGTTCAATTATGAAAGATCTAATCACAAGAAGGATCTATCCAACCTCAAACTTTGCACATCAAACATGAATTAACACTCTAAAATTGTTAACCCAAGAATAATAAAGCATTCATAATTGAAAACAAAGAGACTAAAATTTAATTGCATACAAATAGAAACCAAACAATAGAATCCATCTTAAGGTTCATTTCCCCTAGATATTAAGAGAATTACTTCATAATGACAAGAGTAAACACAAAAAAATACAATATAATCACTAGAATAAAAGAAATCCATGATAACTACCTCGGAAACAACTCGGACTTTTGAATCTTAGTGGAAAATTACTTGAAAATTGGCTTCAATAATGTTCTCAAGGTAATTCTGTGCTCTCCCTTGATGATTGCTTTATTTCCTTCTTATTTCCCTATTTATAATCTCTTAAAGTGCTAAAAAACTTTAAAAATTGTAATTTGTAACCGTTAGTGCACACATTTCTCGAAATTGACACATCTTGAACACACAACCTTGTGAATCCATATTGCCATGTGAATTACTTGTATGAAAATTTGTTGCATGTGTATATCTCTCGAAATGCTCCAAAATTGAAGGACCAAAAATATCATTAAGCATACACTAATGGTGTTATACGAGGCTTTAATGGTGTTTGGCAATGAGGTTTTAACATGGCTTTTGGGAATAATACGATTTTCAAGGTAGAGGTAAGAGCTCTTTTAGAAGGCCTTCTCTTAGCATGGGATAAGGGATACCGGCAAATTGCAGTCGAGAGTGATAATGCACTACTAATCAATATTTTGTTAGAAGATGGTGGAAGGAATAGCAACTTGGTTGAATCGAGATTATTACAACAAATTTTGTGTCGCAATTGAGAAATTCGGCTTCGTCATGTCTCAAGGGAAATCAATAAAGTGGCAAACCATATGAAAAATTTAATATGCTCAACGGATGCTTTGCTCAATATTTTTAGAATGCCTCCATATTCGGTTCTGAGTTTCCTTGAGGAGGATCGGCAACACATTTCTAATATTTTTTATCGTTAATTATGTAATCGCTTAATGCTATTTTTTATTTTAAAAAAACAAATATATAATTAGGATACATTTTTGGTCTCAAAGTGGCGCCCAATCCACTAGATGATCGACATAAGAAGTTGCTCCTAATCTTTATGAATTCAACTACAAATGTAAAATGGCAAGTCCTGCCTCTCTTTGGATGACCTGACATAACAATGACGTTTGACATACACACATTCGGAAACAATGACCTCACATAACATGATAAGATTACATTTTTAGAATTTAAATTTAATTTTAAAAAATGCATTATTAAAAGAAATAATTACAAATTTTAAAAGAATTAATATCTATAAACATAAAAAATATTTTAATCATAAATCGGATAAAGTTTTTCGTTATATAATTCCTATAATTTTTACATCTCTTAGCTATGGAGGGTGGACCGTTCTTGTGTTTTCTTTTGCTCATCCCTTCATTTTCCCTCCTAACATCTTACAAAACAAAACAAATAATGTTAAATAAGAGTTCTAACTGTTGATATCTTTGGTTAATAATTTGCTTAAAATAGGTTTCAAATGAATAGTTAAAAAAATTATAAGCCAATTTTCTATCAAATATTGCATTAATCAGTTAAGACAATTAAATTTTAAACATTGAAGTAAATATAATTACTATAACAAAATCAATATTAAATATAATAAATTTTTTTTAGCTAAACAACATAAATAATTATCTAAGTTTTTGTAAGGTCCCCAAATTTTAAAAAATTATCAAATAATCATTTGAATTATCGAAATATATTTTTAAAAGTCTATTTTCGTTAAATCAATAATCAAATGGTGACATGAATATTAAATACATGATTTTTAATTTTAAAAATAAAATTACATATAATTTCTATGTAATTTAGGAAAAAATAAATTTTAAAATCATTAAAATACAAAACTCACCGATTTTGTCCTTTAAAAACCTAAAAGGCAAAACCCACGCTTCATCTTCTTCGCCATGAACACATCAATTTCCCCTTCGTCTCCATGGATGGCAACCTTGGAAGAGAATGGAAACGACCCTTGATTTTAGACAAAAACGAAAACTCAAAAAAAAATCAAACTTCCATGCCAGTGAAGAAATCCAAAAATCAGGTAAAGGACCTGAAAATTTGTTCTCATGTAACCATACCTATGTCAATGAAGAAATGTTTTGAATCACTTCAAGTTTGCTATTTAAACTTTATTCATTTACCCAAAAAATCCATTTACACAAAAAATCACTTCAACTGTGCTATGAGCTTGAAATTTCAAATTTTTGTTTTACAAAAATCTCTTTTTTTTAATATAAAAAATTTAAAACTCAACGAATGGTTATAATAAAATTTAGAACTGAGTAATTTTAGTATATTAAAAAAAAGCCATGTTATTTAAAAAAAAAAAAGTCATGGTTGGACACGGCCCATGAAGGCAATGGTATAAATGAAGCTAAAAGCCCAAATGCCATCCATGAAACACATTAAAGAAAGGAAAACATTATCCCCAGGCAGTGGTAGACTAGTGGAGTATAGCTTAAAAGTGCAGAAGCAGAAGCAGAAGCAGAAGCAGAAGCAAAAGCAAAAAGTAAAGTGAGAAAATGGACGGGGTGACGCAATTAGCCCTTCCAGTGCTGGGAATTGTAGCAGCTGCTGCGGCTACCTTTTATGTTGTCAGCTTTTCTGAGATAAGAGAGGTTTTCTTTTTCTTCCTTTATCTGCCTTGCTTCTTCTTGTTTGATTACCTCGTTTCATTTTGCTGCAAATTTTTTTCTTACAGAAATCATTTAGAGATTTAGAAGATTCAGAGTATGAAAAAGGAGGATTCGATTCTTATGTAAGCTCTAGGAAAAGGCGTGCCATAAGAAAAGCGGAGAAGAAAGCCAAAAATTGACCACTCTACCCGTTCAATTAATATTCTAAAAATGCTTTTTGCTTTAATCTGTAAAATTCTCAGTAACTTGGTTCTATGTTATTTAGTTTTTAAACTTTTAAATTACGAAGAAAGAGCAAAAGCCCTTGTTGGTTAGCAAACTGCAATTCATTATTGAGCACAAAACACAAGATGAAATGCTCAAATTTTCATGTAAGAGCGATATCTTCATATCCGTGTTCAGATATGTAGAGAGGCGCCTACGAGTCATTGCACTGCCACACATTAAATGACGAGAAGGATCTCAAGGGTTTGAAACGCCGCCGTTTAGTTGCCATATCGATGAGCAGTACATTCAAATTTTCCTCAACATGTTTCATGCATCATTCTGTGTCCGATTTAGAGTGCCCACCGCCCAAGCTGAATACCCGTTACTGTGATGGAGTTTTGAGAGTGGTTTCTTTCGAATGCCTGGGGCACTAATTTTCCCCTTTTTAAGTATTGATTACAGATCGGTATCACCATTCAAAGTCCCATAAACCTTCCTATGTTTTGAAATGGTTTGAGCAAAAATATCAAATCCAAAAAATGCACCTGAACAATATGATAAATCGGTAGAGATGAAAATAGGGATAGCAAAATTCAAAACACATGATATAATACAGTGGATTTTTTGTTGGACAATGAGTATAAAGATTATGATAATTGCTTTGCCCTCTCACTATATCAAGTTACTATTTATCCTTCTTTATATATAACTATCACAAATATAAGTTTGTAATAATACATTTTAGAAACCCATGTCTTTTTTTTTTGAAAAATGATGTTCAAATATTTATTTACTCTAAAAAGATTTAAAATGTTAGAGATAACTGGTAAAAAATAAATTAAAATGGAGTGAAGGATAGATACATGTGAAAGTAATAGTATTTTTTAATATTATACATTCATAATGGAGTAGGACATGTCAGGTGGAGATTTGATGGCATTTGTCTCTCCCCACTCTATTGCTTATCGTTAGACCTTGAAGTACCATTTGTAAAAATAAAAATCCTCCTTGTTACATGATTTATGATTTATTCGTATAGGTATGCACAAATTTTTAGTACATCAAATACAATCACATTTGGTATTTGATAAATATGTATCTCATAATCCTAAATTGATCTTACATGGGTTCGCAAATCCCAAATTTGTGTATGATACTAAAAGATAGGACCTCATTGAAAGGTATCACGAGGTCTGGTGCGTTAGAATCCATTTGTATGAAACAATTCCTTTTGTGAAATAAGAAGCCTTTTTATCTTAATACATGAGACTACTAGAGCAAGATCCACGTTTTGGGAATATAAGTAGAAAGCAATAACAAAAGTATTTTTAGCTGAACATCGAAATAAAACACACACATAAAGTAAGAGAAAAACAAGAAACAAAGTAAGACTAAAAGCAGTTGCTTTATTAAGGCACCAGATATATTTTACAGAAAACATGTCCTGGGTATGAACTCTGTGAATATCTTTCAGTTCACACGAAGCAGCATACATGATTTTCACCATCATCAATAAAACCTATTCACTGTTTCTTCTGCTCAGACTTGAGTTCCTTCACCCTCTCCTCTGTAGCCTTCAACGCTTTCCCATATTTGATTATCAACTGCAGAGGGTAACGAGTTCAGGGTTATTACAACTCTGCTAAACAAGTAACAACACCTAGAATTGCTATTTCCATATGCCAACCAAGAGAAACGGAGGAGTAGCAAGTTTTCAGTTATTCATCTTTATGCAGTTTCAGATTTGATTAAACCAAGAAAGTTGCCCGAGGGAAGTTTCTAGAACATACTATGAAATCTATAGATAATTCAGTAGATAGGGGTAACATCCTTAAAACTTACTTCATCAACCTCTTGAGGAGTAATTATAAATGGTGGAGACATCATTATGTTGTCACCTGCAACACGTACTAGCAACCCATGCTTCTCACATTGTGCTCCAAAATATGTACCAACCCCTATGGAGGAAATCATCAATAATTTGCTGATAGAGGGAATAACAAAATATGAAACCATCACACTCAATTGCCTTTATATTAAACCAGCAACTCAAATCCGTAATCATGCAGTAAAACAAATTATTATTTTCCACTCAAAGAGTGTAGTAAGTAGACAGCAGCCCTAGTAAAAAAAAAAAAAGTAAGTAGAGAGAACTTGCCCCATTCAGGAGGGAACGGATCGTTAGGCGACTTGTTGTCTGTAAACTCGGTACCAAGAATCAAGCCAGTACCTCTGATCTGCAAAAGCAGAAGGATAACAATTTCATGTCTCATTGTTACTACATATTGACTGCATAAAATGGATGTCTCAAATGCCGAACGCACCTCTCCAACAATAGGACTGTCAGAAAAGGATTTTAGACCATCTTGAAACCTCGTTGAAATGCTCTTCACTTTCTCAACAATATTTCTCTCCCTGCAAGGATATGAAATATACTTCCTTAAGTATTACATGCACTATGAGAACTAACTCGAGTCAGAAAATGTCCAACAATTTTTTGCAGGTTAATTGACTGAGTAGTGAATGGATGAAAATTGAACCGTGAAACAGATTTAAGTAGAAAGACCGTTTAACCATATACAAGTTGAAGAAATAAGCTTCATACTATTTATTTATTCTTGGAGCGAGTCAAGTGGCTTCTACGATAACTCGTTCATTTTAACCCAAAACTCACCCCAAGATACCTGCATTGAATTCAACAACTCCACGAAATAACAGCTATAAACAAGCTTTTCTATTTGCAATCTAGACATTTTGAAATTATGTAATATTTTCTATTTAGAGGAAGGATGGAAACACACTTGTAGAGCTTGAGTGCTTCAATTGCAACAGCACAGGATACAGGGTGCCCAGAGTAGGTGAATCCATGAGAGAAACTACCTGAAATGAGTGAAATTCAATGACGGGCTAAAAAAATGAATATACACATGCCGTTCAATGAGTCGTATTAACATACCAAGTTTGTTGCTTTGAGAATAAATGACTTCTGAAACTTCAGGGCTCACCATGACTGCTCCAATGGGCATATATGCTGAAGAAAGAGCCTGCGAAACACAATACCAGCATATGCCAAAATATGAGAATTATCTCACGGTTAAAGCCTATATAACACTTGAATATTTTCTAGCTTCACCTTTGCTAGTGAAACAAGATCTGGTTTAATATTGTACTTGTCACATCCAAACATCGTCCCAAGCCTTCCAAACGCACAAATAACCTGAAGCAAAGCACAAAAGCATGCTTAAGAACAAAGGTTGGAAAGATTTCTAATATAGCAAAATCAATATGGACAGAGAGATAGTTAAGTACCTCATCGGCGATAAAAAGTATGTCATACTTTTTCACAACAGCTTGTATCTGCATGATATTTGAAGTGTTATATCAGTAAAAATTGCAGAGGACTTTTGAAAGATACTGCAGTAGGAAAAAAATGAAAAATTGCAGTAAATTATTAATGCTTTTGTATGCATCAAACTAAGTTGTACTAGCATACCAAATTGAATATTCCAGTAAATCAGGGGAAACATGTTTACATGTTCATGGTATCAAAAAGCAAAAGAAATAGTTAGTTCAAGTGTATAGAAACAATTAGCTAAGCTCACCTTCTCAAAATAAGTAGTAGGAGGAGGTATAACACCTCCTGCTCCCATAACAGGCTCGGCGATAAATGCAGCAATCTAAGATGAAAAAACTTGCTAGGTCAGCTATACAAACAAACCCCTTATAGTTGAAAGAAATATTCTCATTTCGTGTTAAAACATATTAGCTGACATTACCGTCTCTGGACCCTCTTTTAGAATAAGATTCTCTAAGTTGTTGGCTAATCTTGTTGAGAACTCCTCTTCCGTCTCACCTGAGACATAAATAAAGATGCGTATCATTTTGAATGTTCAAAAGTATATCTCAGAAAAGATTGGTAAACTTGAAAACCTTCTAGATGATAACGCCAATAGTGAGGGCAGTCAGTGTGCAACACGAATGGAGCTGGCAGATCAAACTTTTTATGTAGAGCAGGAAGTCTGTAATGGCAATCTAATAGTTAAGAACTCCAGGATTTCAAGGATTAAGTATAAACATTTTGAAACACAAAGTAAATTTTACCCAGAAAGACTAGCTGATATCAAAGTTGATCCATGATATCTGGAGGTATTTAGAGAAAGAGAAAGGATGGTAAGTATTCAAGAAATAGCACAAAGGGAAGCACAGAAGAATAGTATAGATTGAGTAGTTGGATTTTACGATTTTGCTCGAGCAATAAATTTCTTCTTATTTGGTCTTCCAAGTGCATTATTATAATACCAAACGAGCTTCACCTACATATATATAATTCAGAAAGTTAAACATCAGCAAGCACCAACTTCACTTTTTTAGTTTATACCAGTCATCAAATTATACCCATTACTAATATGACCATTCAAAAACTATATTTAAAACACTACTATTAGACTATAATAAACCTGAGTATCATTAGCTTCAGATCCACTGTTTGTGAAGAAGACTTTTGCCATTTTGCTTGCAGTAAAAATTTCAAGAAGATCCTTTGCAAGATCCTGTAAGATCAATATTTTCCCTCTTTAAACGTGTTTGAAATAACAAACACAAAGGCAATATGAACAATAAAATGCATCATGCAGAACACAACATAACCTAATAAGAAAGAATGGTCCAAAACAAATGCACTGGATGGATGAAACCATGGGATGAAGAACATCGATGAATACCAGTGAAGGTTTCGTCGTACGATTCCAAAAAGAATGGTAAAATGGCAACTTGTTCAATTGAGCAGTTGCAGCTTCCACAAGTCGAGGCTCATTTCCTCCTGCAAGAATTTAGTAAACATAAGAATTCTTCTGCCCTAACATCATAGCATTAGGTTCATTTCCTTCTGTTGCTTAAAAATGAATAAGGTAAATGTGAAGATGCAGTGCACATTTAGAAAAGGCATAGAACTGATTTAACAGTTATCCTAGAATGGGAACACCATTGAGAAGTTAAAAGCTCTTAACTCAATTTTATGGTACATTTGCAAATGTTTTGACATGCAAGAAAAATCTTGATCCAGATACAGAATGTTCTAAAAGGTGCAAAGTGACATACATTTATCATGCAGGCATATATAATATACTATATCCCAAAATGATCATCACATATTATAGTAAAGACTAAGTGCAACTGCATTACTAGCACTATAATTGATGTTAGTTGCAGCTATTAAAGTCGAGTTATTATCATTAGTGAATCACAATCTTCAATACAAGTCAAGATGAGAAAGAAAAAAAAAAGGGGCAATGGTTGAGAATATAGAATGAGCAAATAGTTGGTTCTAAAATTACAAGACATCAATACCTAATGCTGTACACCATAGACCAGCAAGAGAATCCAGATACTTTTTCCCATTGACATCATAAACATAGCTTCCCTATCACAGCAGGAGCAGAGAGGAGCTTTAGAAAAGATGAAACAGCATTTGTTGAGGTGAGTTCATTCCCCTAAGCAACAATTTTAAATAAGTAAAAGAAAGACACCTTAAACTCATACCTCGGACTTTTCAATAACCAGGGGATGTAAGTCAGTGGTCTGCCACCCAGCTGTGAATGGAGCCAGCATATCATGCCCCTTAAACCTGAGATGAAGGACATACATTTTTATATACCCCATATGCATCAACATAAAAAGCATCTTCAAATATAAACCGTAAGACATTAATATATATCTTAAAAAATATTCATCAAGTTATGTCTTCAGATATTGTTTTCTACAAGCACAAATTAAGGTAACCATGATAAGAACAAATGCATGAAGAAGTGAGGGACAAACCTATATGAGGTGGGACAGACATGAACAAAGGTTTAAATACCAAGTTACTGATACAAAAATACACATACCCATTGCCATCCTTTAAATCTGAATCATCTCTTTGCAAAGATGGCTCAGTACTATATAATCTTGCCAATAATGCACCCTTAAGTTGGCGGTCCATAGAACTTCTGTATGCAGCAGCATTTTTTATATACGAACCAAGCTGTAAATAAGGGAGAAATAAAATCAATATGATGTTTGAGAAATGAATACAAAACCAAAAGGAAGAAGAAAAATCAAGTGGATGTTGCTCCTCTAACTTTTGCTTGTGTTTATATGTTAAATGACCCAACTCAGGCCTAACCCGCACTCTGTTAACAGTTCCTTCTCCAAAAATGATATCCCAAGTTCAAATCCTCCAATTCCTATTTTTATGTTCTTTTCAGTGTAAAGGATAAGTAACTGAATGGAAAGTTCAGATATCATCCAATTCTTCTTAAATCTTATTTCTATTACAACTTGTTTTCCTATTCAATGCTGTATTGTGATCATTGAAAGGAAAAGGTTTCACATTAATAGATCCACAAAAAAGACATGAAGGTAATAACTGATCCAGAAACAGGGGATCAGAGTACAAAATGGCTATGTAAACCATAAATAATACTTATGCAGGTCAGTGGTTTCTCATAAACCAAACAGAACCTAAAATTATATCCAATGAAGTTGGAGTCCTGGAAAGAGGTAGTAGATTCAGTAGCATTTCTCAACACTGAATATTCCATTCCTGAATAAATCTGATCATATAACCTTTTAACATATATCATTAACAGATACTTAAAAGTTCATCCAAAACAACAAACAAGAAAATTATTGTAATTTTAAAACCCCAGAAAGTATTAAAAGATAATGTTCAGTAACTCTGTACAGCATCATGTGATTCATAGAATCCGGAAACAGTAAAAAAGTCAAACAAATCAGACAAATAATGACAACGACATAAAAGTAAGGAATAAATAAATTAATAAAAGCTTGATCTATCTAACAAAAGTTCTCAGCCAAAAAACATGAGAATTTATAAGTTCTTTAACAAAAATCAGTGAAAAAATCGGTTCTCTTGTCATGAAACCGAACATGTAAGAGAAAAACATGAAGTCTGGGTTTTCTTTTCCTGAAGAAAAGGGTCGATCAAACAGTAGAAAAAGAGAAAAAAAATTAGAAGATTATTGAAGAATTTACAACCTGGGTTTTGAGAGTTGATCGAAGGAGGCTGTTGGGCACCATTCTCTTTTTTTCTTTATTATCTAAAGCTCAGACAAAAACATGAAGAGAAGCAAAAGGCCAAATGGATAGAGTGCTCTGAGAGAGAAATGTAACACTTCAGCACTAATTAAGGTTTGATTTTTCTTCCATGAATCCATAAATAAATGAGGACAAATGACAAGTAGGCCACCACCATGAGCAACCTGTCAAATTAAGATGAAGATTCCTTTTTATTTTGTTTTTACACTTTCCAATCCTTGTCAATCTAAGTTTTTTCAAATATTTTCCAAATCCTTATTTGGTTATTTTTTAATTATTTAAATTATCCTATCACATTTTTTCTAAATTAAATAATTGTTCATGTTCCAAAATAAGTATAATAATTTAAAATATAAAATTGATGAGAAGCATATCATGATTTTAACCTTTGAAGTCAAAATGAATAAATTCAAATTTTAGATTTAAGGTTTAATTTATTTACAAAAATAAAAACCATAACACCCAATTTTCAAGGAAAAATATTTAGATAATCTTATTTTATAACAATCATAAAAAAGTAAAAGATTAAGGTTATTAAAATTAAACAATTTGAATATTAGATGTTTATTTTTCCATGTAATTTTTTAAGGAAAGAAAAATAAATATTGAATATTCAAATTACTTAATTTTGATGATCCTAATTACTTTTAATTATGTTGTTAAATTTGTTTTTTTCTTTCAAAAAAATTGAATATGAATTAAGAGATTATGTAAATTTTTTCCAACCTAATCGAGAAATGTACCCTTTATTTTAATGAATATATTGAATTTTAAATATAAGATTTAAATTTATTCATTTTAATGTAGAAGTTAAAAATAACTTATTTCTTGTAATTTTTTTTATAAAAATTCTCATTACCACTTATATAAATATTTTTATTATGTAATAATTAGATAGTATAATTCTTTTTCACTCAACCGCAACATCATATCAAAATATGACTACTATATGTAGGATTTAATATATATTTGGGTAAATTACATATATAGTTATCTAATTTTTATAAATTTTCATTTTATTATCATGTGTTTAACCGTTATGGATCATAACCATTTGAGTAGTATTACAGTAAACATTCCCAGGAAATAACTGAAATCATAAAATTAACATAACTTCGCATTATGATTTGCGATTGTTATTTAAATTGGATGCATAAATATTTAATGATTATTGATATAATCATAGATCAAATTTGTCGTAATTTTGAGATTTACAAATACAACGCAAAGTTCAGCTCCTCAAAATAGAAAATTTCACCTTTAATTCTTTATTTCCTTTATAATTTTAAAAAATTTAAATTAGTGTATAGTAAAATTACATATTAACCCCTAAAAATGAGAAAAAATTGATTTAATCATTTAAAATTATAAAGATATAAACCATTAAAATGATGAAATTTTACTTTTGCTATCGTAAAAATATACTACTTAATTTCGATTCCCCTTCAAAAAAAATTCTGCCTTCACCCCTAAAGACATTATTGTTAAATATTATGGGATATGGATAACAATAAAATTTATGTTGAGCAGATACTTTCTGTACAGTGGGAGCAATCATGTGCATCAAAAACTTCAATAACTCCTCCAACAATTATCACCGAAGACTAGGGGTAGCTTTATATGGTATCATATGGTTGCAAGCTTTGGTGGTCTGATTACTTGGATTTCCATCAGGCAATCGAAATAGACAAGAAAACAAACAATCAATCAACTGAACACAATCCCATGTTCCTTTCCTTAACAAGTGGACAAAAGTCCTGTATTTTGAGAAAAGAAATTGGTGTATACATGCTAATGAGAAAGGGCACTAATTCTGTTAACTCATATATCTATCTGGTGTATGCATGCCATTTCTAAATTTGTTAAGATCTTCAATAGCAATAGAAGAAGAAACTTTCTATATACAAACAGAACACTGTGTAGTTCCCATAGACATCAACTAAAAGCACCTATGTTTTGTATCTTCATTGCTTCAATGGCTATTAAATCCCGACTGCTGTGCTATCATTGCCACAAATTTGATCACACTTCATGGCTTTTCTTTCTTCAATGTTATTAAGGTGCACAAAATAGTTCATCTTCATACATGACCTCGCTTTGGAGAATTATACTTTTCATTTCAAAGTCTGCTTTCTTTTGCAGTTCCAGTGCATCCTGTAGAGTCGCCTCTACTTCACCCATGGATGGTCGTTCATCTGCGCTATCAGAGAGCAATCTCCACATACTTTTTGAAGCACTCTGGGGCTATCCTCCTCTTTAAATATGGATCAATATTGTGATAAAAGGTCCCATTCTTGAAACACCAATTTGGTGTTTGACCACAAATTACTTCGAGTAAGACAACACCAAATGCATAGACATCGTTTTTTCCTGACAGATTTTCTGAATCAAGGTATCCGAAATGAGCCACCACATCTAGTGACTCTTTTTTAATTGAAGCTTTTGACATGCTATGAGGCCCTAACCTGGACAAAAAGAACCCAGAAAGCTTAGGAACCAATTCATGATCTAAAAGAATAGTGTTGCTGGTCACGTTGCGGTGCAGTACTATATACTTCACTCCAGTATGAAGGTAATGTAATCCACGCGCTGCACCAATGCAGATTTGTAGCCTCTTTTCCCAGGGAATTGGATTACAACTGATAACCTTACCATGGAGACAATCAAAGAGCGACCCATTGCTCAGGTATTCATAAACAAGGACTGTTTCCCCTTCTCATTGCAGAATTCAATGAGAGATTCAACATTTAGGCTTTTTAAGATAAAAGTATTACTAAACAAAATATTTTTGAATTTTTTAAAAATACTTTTGACATTGAAAAATTTTTGAACTTTTTCTTGAAAGTGATTTTTAGCTCGAAAGCATTTTTGAAAAGCATTGTTAAACTAACATTTAAGTGGTTCAGCTGGCTAAGGAATACCACTTCAGTTCGGAACTCACTAAGACTAAATTTCATGCGTAAGGTCCCATCATTTATAACCCCTTTGTATACAGATCCAAAATTACTTTTACCAAGAATCAAGCCTTCATCGAAGTTGGCAGTCGCCGCTTTGATCTCTGCTAGTGAAAACTGACGAATGCATAGTTCCTCCGGAAGTGTGGAATTTGGTGGACTCCCTCGTCGCGAAACGAAGCCAAATGCTTTTTTAGAGACTTGAAAGATATGTAAAAGTGACGTTGAAAAAGTCTGTTTTTTTTTTTCTGAAGAAAAGGGTCGATCAAACAGTAGAAAAAAGAAAAAAAATGTAGAAGATTATTGAAGAATTTACAACCTGGGTTTTGAGAGTTGATCGAAGGAGGCTGTTGGGCACCATTCTTTTTTTTTTTCTTTATTTATCTAAAGTCATGCAGAGAAGCAAAAGGCCAAAAGGATAGAGTGCTTTCACAAAGTAAGAGAATCACAATTTCATACAAAATTCTTTCTCTTTTCCGCACTAATTATGGTTTAGATTTTTCTTCTATGAATCCATAAATAAATGAGGACAAATGACAAGTAGGCCACCACCATGAGCAACCTGTCAAATTAAGATGAAGATTCCTTTTTTTTTATTTTTTACTCTTTTCACATAGGGGAACTTAAGATATGGACAACAACATCCATCTCTCCCAAATGTAAAATTATTATTTAGTATTTTTAAAAATTTTAAAATTTTAAATTAATAAAAATAAATTTACTCTATTTTCGGCTCTCCTTGAAAACGGCGTTCGTTTTTTGAGCTGTTTTTTTTAAAAAAAAAAGGAAAACGAAATTTTTTATAGCTTTAACAATTTTAAAAGAAAAAACAAAATTATTTCGAAAAACTTCAAAAGAAGTAAAAAATGATCACTCAAAGCATTTTATTTCTAAAGGGAATAATAAAAGAACTTTCAAAAATAAATTCAATTACATTTTTTGGATTGAGAGAAATATATTTAACCTTTTAAAATTACATAAAAAATTATAAAAATATAAATCATTAAAAATTAAAATTTAATCTCGACTCCTAGAGTAATTTTCTCTATTTCCGCTTGTCTTTCCAATAACTTCCTTGTCAATCTAAGTTTTTTCAAATATTTAAATAAGTTCTTACTTTGTAACAACATAAAAAAAAAAATAAGAAAATAGGATTATCATGATTAAGCAATTTGATTACAAAGCGGTGGGATAAAGTAGTTCAACAATGATGAAAATGGGATTGGGCTACTTTCAAATTTGGATTGCTGCTCTTGTTTACTGTCAAACAAATTTAATGAACAACCAAGTGAACATTATTTGAGAGAAGATAGAGGCTCTGACTTTTCACCTAAGCAACAAACAAATAAACAATCAACTAGTTTCAATTCATGGTTTAGGGTTCGGTTCAAACTATTTACCCATTTCAATTTTGTTTGGGGTTTAAAACAAATGCCTACTTGGAAAATCAATTCTAAAAACAAATGCCTAACTGGGAATTTTTAAACCGGGTGAGAATTTATAAGATTTATTTATTAATCACATGGGAATTAAAAAACATGAGTTGGAATGCCAACTTGGATTTCGATTACTCCACCAAAATGAAAACAGATCAAAACTTTGGTGCATAAAATGTAAATATTTTATTTTGGGTGTCTAAAATACAAATTTATGAAAGTTGGTGATTATTTATGTAATTCACTATATGTATTGCTAATAAATTATTTTGTATGTTTTAACACAATCATATTATAATTTTATAATTATTTGTTCAGATGGGATAAATCAAAATTAAATCGTTAAGTATGGTAATTTGTTTTATTTTAAACCTAAAGTGAAGTAATAGTGTAGTACCGATCAATGATTCATTGGTTAAAGAAAATAATGCAAGTGACCATTGAATTCATTAATTGTTGACGTCCCCACTTCCCAAATCTGTAATCTGTTATTAACTATCAATACAAAACTATTCACTCTTTCATCTGCCGAGACTTGAGTTCCTTCACCCTCTCCTCCATAGCCTTCAACGCTTTCCCGTATATGCTTATTCTCTGCAGAGCGTAACGAGTCAAAGGGTTATTATTTATTATTACAACTCTGCGTAACAACACCTAGAATTGCTATTTCCATATGTCATTGTCAACCAAGAGAAATAAAGGAGTAGCAAGTTTTCAGTTATTCATCTGTATGCAGTTTCGGCCCTCTACACCACCAACATTTACAGCAATCACGATAAACATGACATGCTTCAAAATCTATACATAATTCAGCAGATAGAGGTAACATCCTTAAACTTACCTCATCAACCTCTTGAGGAGTAATTATAAGTGGTGGAGACATCATTATGCTGTCGCCTAAAACACGTGCTAGCAACCCATGCTTCTCACATTGTGCTCCAAAATATTCACCAACTCCTGTGGAGGAAATCATCCATACTTTGTTGATAAGGGAATAACAAAATATGAAACCATCACACTCAGTTGCCTAAATATTAAACCGGCAACTCAATCCGTAATCATGCAGTAAGGCAAATGATCAGTTTGCTCTCGAAGAGTAAAGTAGTAAGTAGGCAGCAGCCTTAGCCAAAGAAAAACAAAAAGTAGGGAGCAGCACTTGCCCCATTCAGGAGGGAACAGATCGTTAGGTGACTTGTTGTCTGTAAACTCTGTACCAAGTACCTCTGATCTGCAGAATCACAGAAGAATAACAATTTCATGTCTCACGGTTACCTCATATTCACTGCATAAAATGGATGTCTCAAATGCCCAACGTACCTCTCCAACAATAGGACTGTCAGAAAAGGATTTTAGACCATCTTGAAACCTCGGTGAAATGCTCTTCACTTTCTCAACAATATTTCTCTCCCTGCAAGGATATTAAATGGACTTCCCAAAGTATTTACATGCACTAAGAGAACTAACTCGAGTCAGAAAATGTCCAACAACTTTTTGCAGGTTAACTAATTGAGTAGTAAATGGATGAAATTGAACTTGAAGAAATAAGCTTGGTAATGTTTTCACTACAGTATTCTTTGGTTACCCATTTGCCTTCAAGATAACATGAAGTCTTAACCTATTTTTTTTTCATTCCTAGAGTGAGTCAAGTGGCCTCTAAGATAACTCATTCATTTCAACCCAAAACTTACCCCTAGGTACTGGCATTGAATTCAACTACTCCACGAAATAACAGCCATAAACAAACTTTTCTATTTGCAGTCTTGACATTTTGAAATTATGTAATATTTTCTGTTTAGAGGAAGTATGGAAACACACTTGTAGAGCTTGACTGCTTCAATTGCAACAGCACAGGATACAGGGTGCCCAGAGTAGGTGAATCCATGAAAGAAAGAACCTGAAACGAGGGGAAATTGGATGAGGGGCTGAAAAAATGAATATACACGTCCTTCAATGAGTAGTATTAACGTACCAAGTTTGTTGCTTTGAGAATAAATGACTTCTGAAACTTCAGGGCTCACCATGACTGCTCCAATGGGAATATATGCAGAAGAAAGAGCCTGTGAAACACAATACCAGCGTATGCCGAAAGATGAGAAGTTGAGAACTATCTCACAGTTGAAGCCTATATAGTACTTGCATATTTTCTAGCTTCACCTTTGCTAGTGAAACAAGATCTGGTTTAATATTGTACTTGTCACATCCAAACATCGTCCCAAGCCTCCCAAATTCACAAATAACCTAAAGCAAAGCACAAAAGCATGCTTAAGAACAAAAGTTGAGAATATTTCTAGCAAAATCCATATGGACGCAGTTGAGTACCTCATCGGCGATAAAAAGTATGTCGTATTTTTTCACTACAGCTTGTATCTACATGATATTTGTAGTCCTACATCAGTAAGAACAGCAGAAAACTTTTGAAAGACACCGCAGTAGAAAAAAAACGAAAAAATTGCAGTAAATTATTAATGCTTTTGTATGCATCAAACTAAGTTGTGCAAGCATACCAAATTGAATATTCCAGTAAATCAGGGGAAACATGTTTACATGTTCATGGTATCAAAAAGCAAAAGAAATAGTTAGTTCAAGTGTATAGAAACAATTAGCTAAGCTCACCTTCTCAAAATAAGTAGTAGGAGGAGGTATAGCACCTCCTGCTCCCATAACAGGCTCGGCGATAAATGCAGCAATCTAAGATGAAGAAACTTGCTAGGTCAGCTATACAAACAAACCCCTTCTAGTTGAAAAAAAGAGTCCCATTTCATGTTAAAACATATTAGCTGAAATTACCGGGACCCTCTTTCAGAGTAAGATTCTCTAAATTGTTGGGTAATCTTGTTGAGAACTCCTCTTCCGTCTCACCTGAGACATAAATAAAGATGAGTATAGCATTTTGAATGTTCAAAAGTATATCTCAGAAAAGACTGGTAATTAAACTTGCAAACCTTCTAGATGATAGCGCCAATAGTGAGGGCAGTCAGTGTGCAACACGAATGAAGCTATCATAAACATAATCTTCAATACATGAGAGAAAAAAAGGGGCAATGGTTGAGAATATTGAATGAGAGCCAAAAGATGTTCTAAAATTACAGGACATCAGTACCTAATGCGGTACACCATAGACCAGCGAGAGAATCCAGATACTTTTTCCCATTTATATCATAAACATAGCTTCCCTATCACAGCACGAGCGAAGAGGAGCTTTAGAAAAGATGAAACAACATTTGTTGAGGCGAGTTCATTCACCTAAGCAATTTTAAATAAGTAAAAGAAAGACACCTTAGACTCATACCTCAGACTTTTCAATAACCAGGGGATCTACGTCGGTGGTCTGCCACCCAGCTGTGAATGGAGCCAGCATATCATGCCCCTTAAACCTGAGTGAAGTACATACATTTTTATATACCCCATATGCATCAATATAACATGCATCTTCAAATATAAACTGTAAGACATTAATATTTTTACATTTTAAAAAAAATATTCATCAAGTTATGTCTTTAGATTTTTGTTTTCTACACGCACAAACTATAAGGTAACCATGATAACAGCAAATGCAAAGAAAGTGAGCGATGAACCTATGAGCTGTGACTAGAAGTGGTAAACACTGGTTCGGATCGGATTTTTTTATTTTGCTTCAAAATTTTTTGGCCTAGGATATTTTCGGCCTCAAATCAGTTCGAATTCAAATTTTTCTAGGTTTGGGCCTTATTGGGTGGGGCTCAAGGCAAGCAAGCACTGACGGATTCAAATAATTTTAAATTTTTTAAGTTATAAATATTTTAATTTCAAATGAAATAATTCATTTTACTTTTGTACAAAAACAACATAAATCGAATTTGTCTTATAAAAAATATAAATTATATATATTTAATACAATTCTTTTATATAAAAGAATTAAATTGCTAATTGTTCATAAAATTTATTATTATATGATATGTATATGAATTGGCGAAAAATATGGAGCACTTGTATATAAATATTGCACTGGCATTACATCAAATATTCTCCCTTAACTTTGAATAACATTATAAGTATTACTTTTTTTTTTGTTGAAACCAGGCTCGTTGCAAGTACTCTCCAAAGAGGTAAGCGATAAGTCATGAAATGTGCTTTATTCTCATGGTTCTCATGGGTAAGGATCAAACCCTCAACCTCATAGTTAAAGGATAAGATGAGCAGCCACTCCCACCTCATGATTTATGTATTACTAGTTATAGATATGTATTGTGCTATACTATATTACACATAACTATTGATTTTATATCTTTTATTATAATATATAATATAATAATAGTTATATATAATCTATAATAGTTATATATACATATTAATAGTTTTAGTAGTTGTTGTATATTATGGGAGGGATCCACTTACATTAGTTTTACACCTTTTCGTATCTCTTTGTATGATTAATATTTTAACGATCTAATGTCACATTTTTTAGTTCGTTTATATAAATCATACATGTCAAATTTGATGTTAATTAAATTTTTTAACTAATTTTTTATGTAAAAAACTTTAAATCGATCAATAAATATTAATATATAGTATTTTAAAGTAATTTTTGATAGAGATATTAAATCTATTTGAACCGAATTAACCAACTTTCTACTTATTAAATATAATATATATTTAAACTCAAATTCAATACCAATCAAATCCAAAAGCCCTTTTTTTTATTGAAGCTAATCCTAATTTCAACTTTATTCAAAACCAAATTTAAAAAAAAAAAAAACACTCATTCCAAATTAAAAATTTGGCTTAATATAACATTTGGCACTTGAACTTAACACTTTTTCTTAATTTGGTACTTAAAATTTTTTTGGTCCAATTTGATACTTAAACTTGACATTTTTTCATAATTTGGTACCTAAACTTGACACTTTTTTTAAGTTGGTACTTAAATTTTTTGGGATTCAATTTGGTACCTGAACTTAACTCTTTTTCCTAATTTGGTACCTAATCTTTTTTAATATTAATTCGTTAAGCATAGCTCAATAACTATTTTTAACATGAATTTTCTTTAAAACTGACAATATTTTTGTAGCATAACAAAAAAAAATTCAACACTGTTATTATTTTGCATAATTTTTATAATATTTAATAAATTTAAGTATCAAATTGAATCTTCAAAAAAAGCTTAAGAACCAAATTAAGAAAAAAATGTCAAGTTCAAGTACCAAATTAGGTCCAAAAAAAGTTTAGATACCAAATTAGGAAAAAGTATCAAGTTCAGGTACCAAATATTATGTTAAACCTAAAAATTAATATAAATATAATAATATTAATTAATATTAATATTAATAAAAACATTAAACATTAATAAATAAAAAAAATAAAATTTAAAACTAAATTCCCAAACAATTAAAATTAAAATTATTAGTAATATTATTCGTATTGCACAATAGATTTTATTTAATAGTTTGTGATAAGTATAACATAAGTTATTGTATTAAATTTAAATTTTGTAAATTATTAACTTTATGTCTTTATTATACATATATAAATATAGTATTAAAAATATTTTATATTCAATTAATGTTTTTAAAAATTTGTTTCACTTTTTAATTTAGCATAAAAATTTATTATTAATTAGTTTTTTTATTAATAAAATTTTAATTTAAAAATGTAAGGCTTAAGAATACATTTTTATATAATAAATAATTATCATTTATTTTTATTTTAAGCAATATCATCAAATAATATTTATTATTAATATTTATAATGACTATTCAATTATAAATTTGAGCTTTTTAGTTTTTAGAGTTTCTCGGGCTCGGGCTTTTTGTAAATCAGATTTTTTCATATGCATATCGTTACAGGTTTAGATTGATATAAGCAGGCTTTCGGTCTCGAACCTGTTTTGTCAACTTTAGCTGTGACAACATGAGCAAAGGTAAATGTAAATGCCAAGATACATAAATACACATACCCATTGCCATCCTTCAAATCTGAATCGTCTTTCTGCAAAGATGGCTCGGTACTAAAAAATCTTGCCAGTAATGCACCCTTAAGTGGGTGGTCTATAGAACTTCTGGATGCAGCAGCATTTTTTATATATGAACCAAGCTGCAAATGGGAAGGGAGAAATAAAATAAATATGATGTTTGAGAAATTAATACAAAAACCAAAAGGAAGAGGAAAAATCAAGCAGGTGTTGCTCCATTAATTTTTGCATTTGTTTCTATCTTAAATGACCCAAATCAGGTTAATAGTTCCAGCTACTTTCAACAATGGCAGCCACTGGCCGGCACATTACATCCAAAAATGATATCCCAAGTTCAAATCCCCCACTTCCAATTTTTATGTTCTTCTTTTCAGTATAAAGGATAAGTAACTAGATGGAAAGTTCAGAAACCATCCAATTCTTCATAAATTCTATTACAAATTGTTTTTCTATTCTATGATGTATTGTGATCATTCAGAGGAAAGGGATGGTTTCTCAGCCAAAAGAAAATGTTTAAAACAGGAGAATCTATACGTTTTTGTTAAATCAGAAGAAATGACGAAAATGGGTTCTCTTCTCGTGAACCGAACATGTAGTAGAAAAACTTGAAGTCTGGTTTTCTTTTTCTGAACAAAAGGGTCGATCAAACAGTAGACAAGAAAAAAAGTAGACGGTTGTTGAAGAATTTAGAACCTGGGTTTTGAGAGTTGATCGAAGGAGGCTGTTGGGCACCATTCTTTTTTTTCTTACTAAACAAAATTAAGACAAAAACATGCAGAGAAGCAAAAGGCCAAAAGGATAGAGTGCTCTGAGAGAGAAATGAAACACTTCAGCACTAATTATGGTTTGATTTTTCTCATATGAATCCATAAATAGACGAGGAGAAATGACCAGCAGGCCATCACCATGAGCAACCTGCCAAATTCATATGGAGATTCTTATTTATTTACTTTTTAATCTTTCCAATAATTTCTTCTCAATCTAAGATTTTCAAATATTTTCTAAAATACTTGGAACCAAAGCTAATGTTTAAACAGTTGTACAAATAGACTTTCAAGATAGTCTAAATGTTATTAGATGCTAGACTTTCATAATTGTTTTCTCCATGAGCAAATAAATCTCAAGAGGAGTTTTATTTCATCTTAAACCATCGTGATTGTGTTCACTGTTTGAGGAAAATTGAGATCGATATGCTTTATCAAGTAAGGCTCATATTTATCCTTTAAACTTTTATCCTTCGTGAATTATATGCTAATTTTATTTGATTTATCAGGATTTATTTTGGATAAATTTTTATTTTTGTTCTCTACCTTGAATAGCGGTTTAGACAACAATTTGAACAAGAAAAAAATAACTTTTTTCTTAACAGTTATTTAAATTATCCTATTGCATTTTTTTCTACATTAATTATAATTTGTGTTAAAAAAATATAAAAAAAATTTAAATATATAAATGGTGATAATTATAGTGAAAATTCTTAAAATGAGAATTATGAAAATCAAAATGTTTTTAACCATTAGATCAAAATGAATAAATATTGTATACCATGATTCTCATGATTAAAAACACTTATTTATTTTGATGTAATGGTCAAAAAACCTTTGTGATGGATATGCTACAATTTATATATGTTTAAGCGCTAAATTTTTATTTTTGGTGAATTTTACGCCCGTAGTCAGCACAATGAATGAATAGACAGACAAAAGTTGATCACCCTATTGCTAACTACGATAGGGAAGAACTGAGCCTAACTCCTTACCATTCATAGCAATGGTATATTTTACTGAAGTCACACACAGCATCATCCATTTAATCCAGCGAGTGTCAAAGCGAATTTGGCTAGCATAAACCTTAGATAGCCGCAGTCAACCCAATCATACACTTTGCTGACGTCAACTTCCGAAGCAACCTCACCAACTTTACCTCTCCCTTTGTTCTTCATGAGGTGAATTACTTCAAGATATTGTGAGTGATCAAACTACCACCCGACTGCATCGTGCAGACTATCCTTGAAAAATTTTGTTTGAGCCGGATGGCCTAGACTTTGGCGGTCAGCTTAACACAACACATTACACAACCCTATGTGGCGCAAGTTCTTCATTCAAGTGGGTTGTTCTTTCTTTGGCATGAGCACAATGAAGATGTCGTTAAGAGACTCGGGAAATTCACTAAAATTTAATCAAGCATGACATTACTCAAAACCTCATTCACAACCAAAGGCTGAAACTTTTGGGAAAATGTCGCATTCAAACTGTCTGTGCCCCGGAGACTTGTCAGGATGCATGTCAAAAATGGTTGCGCGAAACTCGTCCACAAAAAATAGAGCTAACAAATCATTATCATCAAGGATAACGACTGAAGGAAATCTAGAAATAGCTTCAAAGTCAGGCATATCAAAAGGAGAGAACCATTCTTATTGTTTTTTTTAAAGAAAAACCATTTTTATCGTTAAATTGTTATCTTTTATATTATCTATTAATATTAATAATATTTAGAGTCTTCAAATTGAAATTGCTTTCTTCACAAAATTTATTATTATTTAAAGGGAAAAAAATTGAAGGAACGAATGAACGAAGATAGCAAAGAGGAGCAGGCAGCCTCAATGTTGGAACTTCTCTTCCAAAATAAAAGTGCATCCTAGACGTGTTCTTCAAGTGCTTTGCGAATGCAATCAATTACATAATTTTTTTTTCGTTTTCAAAAGTAAAAACAGAAAAGTTAAAATGCAAAATAAGCTTTCTGAAAATAATTAAAAATTAATTAAATCATTTATATAAAAGTGCACTCAATTGAATTATTTGAATCTTGATTTGTACTCAATTAAGTCATTTGAATTTATTTTTTCGAAGTGTGGAAGTAATATTGACGTAAAAAGTAATTATTATTTTTTATGAGGGTTTAATTGATTATATAAATAAAAAAATTATTAAATTTCTAAAGAATTTAATTTTTTTAAATATAAATTATAAAATTCATAAAGAAATATTAGAAATTTATAAATAATTATAGAAAATATTTAAAATATGGAAAATTATAAATGTTATATTTTTTTTAGAAAAATATATAAAATTTATTCAAATTATTCAAATACTATAAAAAATTAAAAATTAAAAGTTACTACACATTTTTTTGTTTTCTCTCATACATTGTCCTAAATTATACATCAATCCATCCTTATTAACTTCTCTCGCAACATCCTTCCTCAACTAAAACATTACTTATCACTACTAAGTGGTTAAATAAAATAGTAGTACAATGATAACGCACATTGCACTTTCAAGTGAAAGAATAGATTCGAACTTTGAAAACAACATTGTTAGAAGAGGTAGAACCATAAAATGGACATGAAAAATACCAAAAAGAAAAACAAAGATTACTTATCACTAAAGATGTTAATGGGATAAAATATTAATATAATTTTTTATTTATTTTTTAAATAGTAAATTGGATTGGTCCATAAATACTTCGATCCATCACTCATCTTAAACCACTAAACACTTAACTTATCGCCACTCAAAACACCCCTACACAAGTCCAATCATCACACCTGAATCTTCTCATTTCTTTATTGTCAAGATGAGAGACTCCAAACCATCAAAATAACAATATATATATATATATATATTATTTTATAAACTTCTAGCAATTTTTGTATTCTTAATAATTTTCTCTAACTTATTTGTATTTTTTGGTAATTTTTAATAAAATCTAAAATTTTATACTATTTTTATAATAATTTATAATATTTAATGATGGCTCAATAATTTATAATTTTTTTTTAAATTTATGGGCAGCATCCACCCCTTAATGGGCTAACAGAATGCGGAGAGTTAGTTACCGGACTCGCTCCGGTAAATACCTTAAGAAATAAAAAATATATATAAATAATTTATAAATTTTATATTTTTTTATAAATTTCTAATAAATATTATGATTTTTATAATTTATAAAAAGATTAGGTTTATTTAGAGTTTTAATAATTTTTTACTTAAATAATCAATTAAATCCTTATAAATTAATAAAAAATTAATTAAGACCTCATAAAATAAAATAAAAAACAATTAAAACGTTCACATCATCATTTTTCATGTCAACTTGTCAAATTAACTGTCATGTCAATATTTTTTTTCACATCACCTATCACACCAACAATTAATGGCCATCAATGATTTCAACGGGAAAATAAATTGAAAGGACTTAATTGTGTACAAACCATTATTCAAAGTATTTAATTGATGTTTTTAATTATTTGTGGAGGACTTATTTGATAATTTAGTCAAGGTAAAAAAATATTTGTTGAGGGGGACAACTCTTTCGAAAGAAGTCTTCGAAGTATCATCTGTCAAATAGCTGACCCAGTCCCCCAACAACTAAAGATATTGTCTCCCGTGCTCTTCACAGAGTCAACATGCCGTGAGCGGCTACCCTAACTAATGGTACCATTTTCCCCAACAAGTGACTTATATGCCACAGGTTAGAGGTTCAAACCCCACCAAGGGCGAGATGCTCATCTCACCTTGGCGGGTGGTCATACGCCCACATACAGTCGAGGCGCTTCCAACTCTGTGAACTAAGCCCTCAGGGCAGCTGCTTACGGCACATTGGCTCTCAACAAAGCACGGTAGACAAAATCCACCTCTAGGGACAATCCCTTCAATTGTTGGAGGATCGAGTCGACTATCTGACAAACAATACTTAAGAAACTTCTATTAAAAGAGTCGATCCCCTCAACAATTTTAAATGTATAGCAATATTATTTAATCACTTTGACAAAACCAAGGGTCCCTAAGAAAATTTCCTAAGAAAAATCACTAGTATATTTATATTTGTAAGATTTAATATATTAATAATTTATTTTATATAAGTTTTAACAAAATTACATTATAATTATTTTTAATTTTTTTTATTGTATAAACCAAAATTCAATCATTAAGTATAGAACTGTGAATGGACTGGGTCGGGTTGAAACTCGATTTAAAAAAAAATTCATGCTTATCGAGTTGGCTCAACTCACTCAAAAACCAATTTTATTATTCAAAACTTAATAAAATATTAAAAATAAATATATATATTTAATTGATATTTTATAATTAAATTTCAACTTAAAATATTTTTATTATTTAAATTAAATTCAAGCTAAACCCAGCCGAAGTACAAAATCGTTATCCATTAAATCTATCGAGCCGGACAGGCTACCAGCCTGTGACTAATTAAGTATGGTTATTTAAAACCTGAAAGTGTAGTACCTATCATGGTTGAAGAAGATAATGCAAGTGATGACCACTGAATGACCCATCAAATTCCTTCATTACCGACAATTATATACATTTATTATATTATCAATAATTGCATATATCTTGCTTGGAGCAACATGGTTGAAGGAATTGGCAGTTGGCACCGGTATGTGCAAATTGTTCGGGCATAGATTTTACTCAATCTCTTTCTGCCTATACCAAATATATATTTATTTTATATTCTTTTTATGTTGTAAATTTGTCATAATATTAATTATTTATATAATTTTAAAAAGTTCAAATATGCTGTAAGTTTTTTATTTTTAATAAATTTATAATTTAATTTTTTATTTTTATTTTTAAAAATTTAATCTCTTTATTTTTTATATTTTAAAATGTAAGTTCAATTGTTAAAAGTATTTTATTAAATTCAAATTCATTATATTAATTTTTAATTACATTATTATTAGATATTTTTTTATTTCATATCAACAAATTTAATTGTATTAACAATTCAACCTAAATTTTAAAATATGAAAAATTAAAAAAAATTACATTCCGACAAAAAGATTCTAAAAATAAAAATATAAAAATTAAATTTTAAATTTATGAAAACTAATACCTTTAACGCAACAATTATCAAGTCAAGCTTTTCTTTCACAAACAAAGGAAATACGTTTTTCATAAAAATTGAATCGAATTTAATCATGTCATCTCAAAAATCTGACCCATGATATTCCATTGTATTAATTAGGGGATGGAGATTTGTGGAGTGTATTTTTATTATCACATGTGTTGTGACATCAAAGATTGACACAAATTTTTGAAAAGTAGAGGCAACGTTGCGACGAGGAAGCTTGTGACGTCGTGACAACGTGATATATTCCTCAAATAACGCAGTCGCATTTCGTTAGTTAAGCGTAACTCGTTTTCCTAGGCGAATTTTAATTATTTTAGAGATATTTTTGTCATATTAACCTTTTAATCTTAGTCTATATAAAGAGCTGTTATAATCCTAATAGAGGTGAGAAAAAGAGAGAAAAAAAAGAAGAGAACTTTGTATTTGAGAGAGGGTTTTGTTTTCGAGATTAGAGATTTGTACAACTAAGTTAATTTCTTTCTCATCTTGTACTCTCGTTTGTTTTACTCATTAGTGAAAAATCAAAATCTACTTTGTCCATGATTTTTTATCCTTTTAATCATATCGATCAGAGGAATTTTTTCACGTAAATTTATGTGTTTAATTTTCACTACTCTTCATTTTTGTTGTTTATTCTAGTTGATTCCCAACAACTTATATGTTAACTTAAAAGTTATTCAACTGTGCATAACTATATATATTATAATTCTATATTATTTTTATTATATTAATAAATATTAAAGTATAATTATAATAAATAATAAAAAGTACGACATAATAATATACTAAAAACCATGAAATTCGAATTCAATTTAAATTTGATCTAGACAAAATATGATAACTACAACGTTTAAATAACTAACGCGTTAATCTTGAATAGCTTAGTAAGTACTAAGGATAGTTCTACTATCCAAAATTCAGGATTCAATTCTCATTACCGAATACAAGAGCTTAACTTACAAATTAGTAATGTATCCCATTTTTGCCTTTGTTCTTAACATGTTGGCAAATAAGTTCATCCCATGTTCATTTGTTCCTTGTGCAAGTCTTACTTTTTATTTTAAATTTCCTTATTATGGGCATATAGATTAAGAAGTTTGTTCTTAATTTTATTTCTTATGGTTTATAGCTTGATTTAGTGTTAAACACAAAATTCTTTAATTTTGTTGGTTTATCTCCAATTTCATTTTTATCACATTGATCGTGCCTCAACGTGCATGTGTTGTGGCTTAAGAAAATGCAATTGAATATTTAGATGAAATGCAATATCTGTAAGTGTACAGATCAAATTACAATATAGTAAATTTACAACATTGAAAAGTATTTCGAAAATCGTAACCAAGAGAAATTTATTTAAACTAAATTATCAACAAGGAATAACACACTAACTAGGTCCAAATAGCTACTCACATACTAATCATATTATGACATAATAATAAAGAGATGAATCACAAAATAAAAGTAAAGTATATAAAAGCTAAACACCAAAATCACAATCAATGTAGGCAGAGAGAAGGGTGACTCACTTCCATGTTTATGATTAATTTAGATCCAAGGTTTCACTAATTAGCTAACAATTAGTCTAATTAATATCTTTCGACCTATAACTAGATTAATTGATCAACTTAATTTACTTATTTTTTGATTTGATAAATTAAAACGTGTTAAATTAAATTGGTGCTAAGCAAACTATCTTTTGGCCTCATCTACTTAAATTACTTCCTATAGTTGTCAATTCTAAGGTTTAATTCACTTAACCTAATCCAACTAACTAGTGCCGAAACCCTTTGCCCAAGCCAATCACTCCCACTTTAGCTTGTCAACCTTCCTAGGGTTTTAGTTCATGGACATTCTAGATGCAATCTTTCCTACCCGATTATCAAACATTCAAATAAATGTAAAAATAAAGAGAATGAAAAAGAATGCTCAAAATCCGAAAATCTTGGATCGAAGTTTGGATGGTTGAACCCATTAGTGGATCTGATGCCCTAAGTGTAGTATTTTTGTCTATATACACTTTTAATTCTTTTTGAACAAATTGGTTAATAAAATAATTCATGGATTACATTAATATAAATAATTATCCTCATATGGTTTTTGCATGCAAAGCAAAATAGAAGTAAATGTTGGCTCACCAGTTGTCTAATATTTAAACTAATACTAAGCGGTATTACATGGTTAAATTGTAATACAGAAAGACAACTTGTATTAGCAAACGAACCTAAACATGTCCTTAGTTTATTCTGAAATAAGCAAACCAATTGAATTAATATGATGCCTATCAAGTCCAATTGGGCAGATGATTTGTCTTGAACATCGGAACAGATGAATCTTAGAAGATAAAAACATATATGCTATTTATTGGACTGACAATATATCAGACTGGATTCAAGAAGAATGAAAAATGAAAATGACTTAGAAATGAATTTATGATTTTCGAATGAAATGAAGTTCAAAAATGGAAATAAATCATTTGGTCATAGTGAATCGTTGAATGTAGAAATATTAAATATATTTTTTCGCATATTTTTTTACGTTACAGTCGTAATGATTTTAACGGAATTAGAATTGGATTGAGAAGATTATTTTATTAGAAATTAGTTGAGATGTTTATTTTAGGAAATAGAAAAATAAATGTTGGGTTGGATCGAATTGTAAAGCACTAGATTAAAAGTCCTTGATTAAAAATCCTAGAAATACTTGTAATTGAACCTGATATGGTAGAGGCTCAAAAGCCCCTCATGTTAAAGGGAGGGACGACAAACCCTAGTATTATTAATTAGGGTTGTTGCCCCCTATATTTCTAGTTAAACTAGGAGTTTATTTTTGTAGTTGAAATAAACTTTTTATAATTCAACAAAGGTTTTACTTCTTCTCCCTATAAATAGATGGCACCAATAAGGCTATTTAGACAATTTTATGATGTTGTTACCCTGACCGAAAATAGTGAGAGTTTATTGACAAGTATTAAATGTATTGTCTGGAATAATAATTTTGTCGGTTTCTATAGAGAAAAGATTTTCGTTTTCACACTAACACAAAGAAAACTATTTCTGGTTTTGTGTTTGATTCGAATAGTTGATACAAGAATAGCAAAGAAGGTCGTTTGGTTTAAAGTCAGGAACAATAAGGATCTATCTAGCCGAAAACACAGGTGCAATTTCGGTAAAGTTTTTATTGCTATAAATGCTCAGTTTTAAAAAAATTTTATTTTTCGCAGTGGAAGAAAATCGTTTTCAACTCGAATTTTTTCTAACACCCACGAATGATATTGATCTTTGATTTGTCAAAGAAGAAAATAACAAAAAAAAAGTAATTAAAAGAAAAGAGAAACGAAATTGATATAAAAATTAACTAAATTTTTAATAACTAAAATGGAAATTGAAATCTACCTAAAACCCTAATTAATCCTATTAAAGAATTTAAAAACAGAAATCAGACCTTATAAGCTAATATTTATAGTGTTTATGTTGTATGATCAAATTAGGTCAATTACAAGCTATGTAACCGTTAAATAAGATTGTATGAACAAAAACACTCATTGCAGTTATGTATGCCCCCAAGTTGTAAAAATCAATTGTGATGCTTCTCTAAAAGGGAAAAATCGAGAAGCAATGGCGACTACAATTGCCAAGAACAGCAATGGAGATATTGTAGGTGGAACCAACGCGTTGATGCATGTACCTATAGCATTAGCGGCTAAAGCCCAAGCTAAAAGTTGGGCTCCATACTTGCGGCTGATAATAACTTGGAGTTTGTGGAATTTGAATCCAACAATCTCCAATTGATAGTGCTAAATATAATATGTTTTAATCTCATTCTTAATGCGTTTTTGGATGATTATTTGATGTAAAATGGTAAATTTTATGCTCCTAATCCTTTAAATTCATGTTTCTATACTTAGAAGAGCATTTGGGAGCAAAAGAAGCGAAAACCGAAAGATTTGCGCAAGGTACAAAGGCCACATGGACTGCACCCATGCTACACGAGCTGGGCACATGGCCATGTGAGCCACACGGGCTAGGCACACGGCCATGTGTCAGACCGTGTGAATTTCGCGAATTGTACTCCAAACACGTGGAAAAGCACAATTTTTAAGTTTTTTGGGCATTCTAAGACCTATATATACCATATATGAGAACAGGAGAGTAAGCCGTCATAGAATATTCGAGAAAACAACTTGGAAAGCACCATTGAAGTTGTCTCTGAAGCAGATTTCCATCAAGATTGAAGACATTTTTTTAATCTCTTTGAATTTTATTATGAGTTTCTTTATTTTTTGCAGTTATATTGTCTTTGAGATGTTGTTATTTGCAATTATGAACTAATTTACTAAATACCTAGGGGAGATGAACCCTATGATGAATTTTGTCATTTGGTTTCTATTTTTACGCAATAAATATTTGGATCTTGTTCTCAATTATGTGTATTTAATTCTTGATTTAATATTTCTGGAATATTAATTCATGTTTGGTGTGCTTAAATTAGAGGAGGAATAGATCATGTTTAAGAGTAGATCTAGCATAATTGAGTGGAGTTGCATGCAATCCTAGAAATAGAATGACATAAATCTATTGGATTAGAATCAAATCTAATAAGGGCTTCTATAGATCGAGTTAATGCTACAGTAGGGGTTTTAATTAGAAAGAAATTTCAATTAATCAACCTAGAGTCAATTGATTTTATGCTTGAATATGCATTAGCATAATTTAAAGATTTTTACGGATCAAGATACTAAGTGAACAAATTGTTTAATTCAGATTGATAATGACAGATGAAATCTAAGTGAATTCTTTCATGAGTGTTGTCTCGTTTCTTGGTTGTTAATCGCTTGCTTTCTTGATTTGTTCTTTGTCGTATTCTTTAGTTTATTAATTTAGTTAAATTTAGTTTTAAACAATCACTCTCATTTGTCGGTTAAATGATAGGAAGACAATAACTACTAGTACTTTTAGTCCTCGTGTGAACGATATCTGTTCTCACCGTAACTATACTATAAATTGATAGGTGCATTTGCTTTAGTCATATTTTTAATTAATTTCGTCTGCTTATCGAAAATGAACCAATGCCCTTGTGAGATTTTTGCAATTGTTGAAGATATTCTATCTATTGTTTCTAAACTTAGAGATGTATCGCTTAAGTTTGTCAAAAGAAACTGAAGTAGAGTTGTTGACTAGATCGCAAGAAAAACTAAGATTAATTCTAGTCCGTCAAACTGGGTTCAAGTTCCACCTGTGGAACTAGTAACACTCTTGTAATCTGGTTCCTGTTGAATGAATGGTTTGTTGAAAAAAAAGAGCCAAGGATGAATCATTAAGATACAAGCATGCCATTTATTGTCACTTATCAACTATGGTACTAATACTGGAATAAATGTCGGATATGTTTCATACGAATATTTAAATTCTTTTCATATCCCAGGCCTTAAATATTCATGTCAGAAAACAAAGGGCCGTACATGAATGGTTCAAGTAAAATAAAGAATTGATAACATAACTTATGAAGCAATTTCGGTTTGTAACAATTTTGCCATGATCTATCTAGCTAATATGCCTTTATCCCGGCTCCAGTCATATTATATTATATTATAAACATATTAACATGCATGTGAGGCTTTAAGTAAATTAATACCTTTATTCAAAGAGTAAAGATTCGATAGTTAAACACAGAAAATGAACCCAGTAATGGATACGAAAACCTGTTATCTAAAGATATGAGATTTCCGCCATGGTGAAAAGTAGTGTTTCCTGGAAAGCAGCAGCTCCTGACCATGAACTTTTTCTTGTGCTTCATCCATATCATCTCTCAGTCCTTTCATTTTGCGTATGCTGAGTTCTCATATTTTCCATCCCACCTATAATTTGGTTCGGATGATAGACCAGAAGACAGAAAAAATGCAATGAAAGATCAGCTATTTTAGATCCATCCTGATACTAATAAATGACATGAGAGGACTCAGGGTCCCAAAGTGTGGGTATACGTCAATGTAGGTATGTGCCGGAAACAAGTATATTTAATTTCATTTTAGGTAATAGGAAGGTTATATCTCCATCCTCATATTTAGATATACATGTCATAAGCAATATAGGTCATAGTTACCTGCAGTCTTCCTGTTCTGGAACTTTGAGCTCTAAATCCTCTGTAAATGGCTGAAATACTAGGTCTATCTTCTCATCATCCACTTGATCAAGAACTGGTGGGTCCCACTGTAGTAGTTTGCCACATGAGAAGTTATGACATGCTTAATGTGAAAAAAAGCTTCCCCTTAAAAATTAAGTTACGCACTTATCGGATTTGAAAAGTTCATCCTGTAATAATATGATTGATTACAAATTCTTCCCAAGTTCAAAGTTTTTAACAAGTTAGCAACCAATAAAACTCGTAAGTTATTTCACTAAGATTCCAGGCCGACATGCATGGATTAACACATGCAAAGATACATAAAAGTCACTAATTGACCTGAGTTTGAGTTTAATTTGGATATGGATATCTTTTTGAATTGGATATGTAATTTAATTTTCCAAATTTTTCCATGTATTTGGAGGATCCTTGAAGTTGGAGGGTCATGCATAAGTGTCAAACACAAATAATTCAAGAAAAGTAAAAAGTTGGAGTAACATAGCATGCAAGGATGCATTAATAAAAAAGGGTACCTTTGGAGCATTATCCTTGTCAATGGTGAGGGCTCTGATACCCTTTCAACAAAAACAGAAGCAAATCCATCCACGAAGTTAGACAAAGCTCGTTTTGAAGATTTTGTAAGTGGTTAAACGCAAATTAATTACCTCATAGACATCTGCAGAGATTGTGGTCCGTAATATATTCATTGTTAGTCGAAATTCTTTCTTCAGGCTTTCGGCCAGCGTATTCTTCCTCCCTTCACGAATCTAGAAATATTAATCCAACAATTAATGGTTGTGCTTTGTTAACGACCTTTTGGGGTAAAACCAAGTCAACCAGTTGTCCTTTGTTAAGTTGATACCGGTTCCATAGTTCTACGACTTGAAAAAGTCAAAACAAACACTCTTGTGTTTATAGACATCAGAAAGACTTTGATGGAGTCACTGATCTCAAGTTCGAAATCAAGACAATGCATCAATTTAAACATGAAAAAGATAGATGCTTTTATGTAGGCACCATACTGTCAGTAGAAAATGTGATGAACTTCATTCAGTTTTGAAGGATGGAATGAATTTATTTCTAGTTAGTTGCACTTGAAGCAGAAGCCTCATCCTTTACAAAAGTTTAACTTAAATCACTATCAAATGCCTATAAATATAAACCAAAGATCTGCAAACCAGTGAAACATATGAATAAATGGTAGAATAAAATAAAAAACTATTACCGATCTCAATGTTATTTTCAATCCTGTCGGCGATGATCTTTTCAACCCTTTCAGGACAGGACCAATCCATTCATTGCCCTCTTTGCTCGCCTCCACTTCCTGTCAGAGAACATTCAAGGAAAGTGAGTATCACGAGGAACTTTTCCAATTCAAACTATGTTAATGTTCCTTTCTATGTTGAGAGATTAAAGAAGAAAGAAAAAGAACTTACAAATGATTTTATAATGTCTGCAACAGTATCCTTTGAGAAACATTCATCAATTATCTGCTTCCTGGGGAGTAATAAAAACTATCAGCTTTCACTAATGCTGAGGTCAATGACCTTTCCCAATTCATCTTCTAGTTGACACTTCTGCATCCAAGTATCAAATATAGCTATGTGTTTGATACATGTATGTCCAATTTGTTCTAAGCTTTTTCATGTGTTTAAAGAGTCCTTGGAGGGTTTTATCCCGTATCCATGTTTAAATATATATCGAACATGCGTGTCGAAGATACTTCAAACAAAATAAAGAGTCAGAGCTACACAGGTTGACACAGGTTTTCTTACTTGTTTAAAATACTGCCTTCATCAAGCTGCACATGCAAAGAAAATTCCTCAATTGTAGCCTTGACAGCGTTTTCATCACCAACATTCAAGCTAATCAGACGCTTCTCAAGCTCAGGAAGTTTCTGAGTACAATAGAAAATAAAACGTTATCATGATATTACTCAATCTAAGGGAAAAAAAGCATAGACAAATTGACAATTTAAAAATCCAGAAAACACCTCATTAATTTCAATCTACATATACACAATATTTAAAGATGAAAAGCTCAAATTTTAAGTCACATTCTTTGAAGGCTCAAATTGATGAGGTGTTTTCAAATTTTAATATGGATAGAGAAAATGAAGTTCGTCAAGAAAGTCTTGGAACGAATTTAAAAGATGAAAAGCTCAAATTTTAAGTCAAATTCTTCGTAGACTGAAATTGATGAGGTGATTTCAAAGTTTAATATGGATAGAGAAAATGAAGTTCATCAAAAAAGTTTGAGAACCAATTTGTTAGTAGATTATTGTTCCTTTTATGTATCCTCAACAGTGAGAGTGTTACTAATTTCAGCATGGTTAGCTGATTTCGTATCTCCAACTCCTCAATTTTTTAAAGAAGTACGTATTTGGTACCCGTATCTGAGGACATGGTATGAGGATATGATCTTTCAAGACCCCTCAAATACATAAAAATACTTTTTTTTAAAATTGAACATATGTGATGTGTAGAACACATACTCATGCCCAAGTTCAAGTAATATAGTCATAGACTGTTTAAATTTGCATAAAAGCAAAGTTGGGATCAGCTTCCCACCCAAGCCTCTCCCTATAAATTGTAAAATATATGATACTTTTTGAAGCCGGAAGAAAAAATGGAGATTTTTTTTTTTGTTTGAAGAGAACCCCAGCACTCGTGCCAGGTCATATACTTCTTCACAGAACTTCTTTCCAAAAGTGAATGCTAATAATACAGGATATAAAGAGAAATGTCAAGTAAATCTTTATAGCTTGCAGCAGCAGAAGGCCAAAAGAAAATGGATTAATGTCTGATGAGAATAGATGAAATGTGATCCAAGGGAGGAAATTAAATTTTGAAATCAAATTCCTTGAAACAAGCTACAGTTCAGATTTGATTGGGCTGTTATTTGTGAATTTGACAGGAGAAGAAACACTTAATACTAATCGTTTCTGTGCACAATCAATCTCACAGCTATTACGTAGCCATAGTCTATGCTACTCAAACTTGGGTGTGAATGTCAGAAATAGTTATGTATCAAACACGAGTAGGTTCAATTCTTTCCATGTTTTTCCATGCATTTCCAAGCATTTCCATGCATTTGAAGAGTCTTTTGAGAGTTATATCTCCATATCTATGATGCCTATGTGATCAAATACTGGTATTTCATGAAAAATAAAGATTCAAATCAATATAGATAACTGAACTCACCTCAAGAGGGACAAAATGGGTTGCTAGTCCAGCTACAACCAATTCCTTACCATTTAACCTAGCCCCGGTTAAAGCTAAATATTCCCCTGCAATGAATGACAACATAATCTTAAATAAGCTTCCAAAAAAAGTACCAAAACAAAACCAAATACAAATCTATATCTACTTTGGTAAGTCATTCTTACCCAAATGGCCAGGGAGATGGGAAAGCATGTATGAGAAACCACAGTCCACATGAAACCCAATACTTGCTTCTGGTGTTGCAAAGACCTAAAAACAAGCATTCAAAAGCATACCATACGGAAGATTCAGCATATCAATTCAGTAACAGATAAATGAAAGAAGGTAAGGTTGAAACTTGAAAGTATTGATTTATGTACACAAAATGTCAAGAGAATGACTATATACACACAGTTTTTTCAGTTACAACTGAGAACTTCATCGGGACCATCAATGATGCACCGCCTCCCATTGAAATTCCTTGAACAAGAGCAACCTGTCAAACACAATACATAAATTAGAATGGTAGATTTCCACAGTGAGTAGATTTTCACATTCAATGAACTCCTTGTGTAACGGTATGAGAATACAGTGTGGAAATAAAAAACCTGAGTTTTCTTATAGGTATGAATGTGGTAGCAAAGCCAATACATTCGATAGACCACTTCAAGGCAGGAATCCTCTGTCAGAAGAATAATTCATTACAAATTAAAATTCATAATGTCGTGCACATATATGAGCAGTCATTTGGTGTCATGGAGGAAGTAATAGAATTTAGAACTTACGTTACGAGAACTTCATTCTTTTTAAGGTTTTCCAAGTATTTAGAAGATCATATCCCATACCCATATCCGAACAACATAGTTTAAAACATTATAGAATGTAACCAGAAGTCCAATATCAGGATAAGACGGATAGAACATTTACTTGATTTCCTTCCCTCATAGAACATTTTTAGATCTCCACCAGCAGAAAATGCACGCCCGGCTCCCTGAATAAAAAGTTACATACATTATAATTTAGAAATCATGAAATTTGACAGAAAAATCCAGAACTAGGAACCATCAGAAATGACCCAATTTAACAACCTTGATCAGTATAAGCTGAGCTTGCTCATCTTTTTCCCATTTTTCTAAGTATTCAGCTAGCAGGGAGACCTGATGGCAGTAAAAGAAACAAGGATTTCAGAAGATTTGACTTAAAGAACATAAAAGAAAGCTCTAAGGCAGTGTTAGCTTGAACATTACATACCACATTGGATGAGATGACATTCAAATGTCGAGGCCTGTTCAAAGTGATGATTCTTACATGGTCTACTTCCTCTCCAACAACAACCTTAAATTGAGAAAATTAGGGGAAAACATAAGAAGTAGTCTTAAATTAAGGTTTTCAAAAAAACAAAAACCCAAAGAAGTACTTGTAACATTGAATCATTAAAAGGAGATGATTACCAGTTCATCGGGATTAACAACTTCATTTGCCATTTGATTCGCTGGAACTGATAGTTAAAGTCGAAACCCACAAACTGCACAGAAACAAATAAATAAGTAAACGAGAGAAGTTGGAGCTTGAAAACAATGAAATCGCAGATATTGTTTAGTTAAAGCAATTAAGTTCATCGCTGAAATGAAAGGAGAGAGGGGAACATACAAAAGAAAAATTAGTGAAGAAGGAATGGAAGAATATGTTACATATATATATAGAGAGAGAGAGAGAGAGAGAGCAAAGGGAAGTTGGTGGTTGGTAAAGGCAAAGGAGCAAAGGGTGGTTGGTAATGCGAGGAATGGTAAATGCAAAGGACAGTTGTGTGTCATCTATTCATAAAGCATAACACTTTCACCTGTGACTCTTCGTTCTTACCTACCTTCCCTGATTTCGCTGTAGTTGAGTGTTTGTGGGTGATAAACGCGCGCCTACCCCTTTCATGCCATAATTTACACCGTGGGAATACTAAATTGGAGCGAAAATTATTTCATATGAAAATACGATTCTTTTTAAATTTATATATGATAATACTTTTAAAGTAATAAAACTTAGTGTAAATTACACTAAATTTTAGTTTTCTCATTTAACTAAAAAAATTATAATTTAATCATTAAAATTTTTGAAATTATTTTTTGGTTGTCTAATCCTGAAGTGGAATTTTTTTAATTGGTATAATAAAAAATTTAATTCTCAAATTTTATATTTTCTTCTAATTTTATATCAAAATTATAAAAAAAACTTAAAATTAATTAAAAATAGAAAATTCCATATAAAAGTTCTAAAAAATAAAATCTCAAAAATGTTGTTGTTGAAGAACTAATATGTATGAGAAATAAAAAAAATTATCATTCAATAGAATCAAATAACAAATTAAAAACAAAACAAAACAAAAAATGTGTCATTCACATGCTTCCTCAATGTTCCTTGAAATCAAATTAATTAGTAATATCTTCACGTCAAGTTACATACCTTTGAAAAACATTCAAAATTGATATCACAGAGGTGTGTGAAATCGACTTTAATATCATTTAGTAGCCAAAAATAAAAAAAAACAAATATATCAATTGTAGAAGCCCAATTTTGATCGGGCCCAAATCATTTTAAATTTGCTTTGAAATTAAGTTTATTTTAAATTCAAATTTATTTTAAATTTAAATTTATTTTTGATTTAAATTTAATTTTAGTTTGAATTTAATTTAAATTTAATATTATGGTAAATTTAATGTCCATTTACAAATAAAGTCCAAATTACATGTCCAATTTTCAAGCCCAATTAGGCTAATCCAATTACAAATGGCCCAAATTAACCCAAATCCTACACTATCCTAAGGTTTGACCCAAGCATCCTCACTTGCACCAGCTACTAGCCACCTCCCATCACAGCCAGTCAGAGGTCGCCACATCAGCCCAAGTTGCATATCCATCTTCAACCTGCTCCTGCACCGCCGACTGCCATGGCCGCCACTGTAAACCTGCAAAGAAGAATAGACAAGCATTTAAGTAAATAAAAACAAATTGTAATGATAGGAAATATGGCTATAAAAGCCAAAATTGTAAACCATTGTAAGGGTTACGAACCCTTGATTGAACAGATTCAAAAATCAATACACAATCAATTTTTTGAGGCAATAAATATTTTACAAATCAAAGTTAGAGCAGTTAATGAAAGCAGAGGTACTCGAATAGCCATACCAAGCAATCGAAACATATCCAAGTCAGATCCACAAAGCAGCAAAGGCATCAAAACAATATCAGAATACATTGCATCCAGTACTTTTAAGGTTTATTAAATACATGCATTGATTACTATTTGTTTCTATTTATTGTTCAAATTTCAAAACATTTCGTTATAAACACATATTAATGCACCTACCGTTGTAATATCACTATCATTTATTATTTATATTGAAAACGTCGAATAATAATAATAATAATAATAATAATAATAATAATAAGTAATATTAATAACAGTATTAATAATAACTTTAATAATAATTTTTAATATTAATAATAAATAATGAATAAAAAATAATCGAAGAGCCACACCTATCCTAGTCTAAACATCACCGTCATCCGCGGTCGGCTTTTTTTTTTCCGATCGCCGCCCGTGTACAAGGAGGGCCTCCGATGGGGGATGTTCACCATTCAAAAAAGAGATAAACAAAGGAGTAAAAAGGAAATGAAAAGGGACTAAAAAACAAATAAAAAGGAGAGGAATGAAACAGATTTAAACGAAAACGAAAAGAATTGAAATTTTATAAGCATAAAAAAGGGTTGTTTTTTGAAACTTAATGTTCGATCTAGGTGTAAGAACCTAGATCTGCGTTCTTAATAAAAAAGGGAAAGAGAAAGAGATGAAAAGCAGGCTTTTTACCTGCCAAACAACGGCGCGTGGAGAGACCAGCGCGACGAAAGCGGCGACGCGCGATGAACGACTGCCTGAGACGCGGCCGTAGACGGTCGAAACCGAATGGCGCGGCGACGAGGAATCCTCGGAGCCGGCGTGTGTAACGCATTCCCCAACGATGGCCGGTGGATGGACGGTGGTCGGCCCCTGAGGTTGAGAGAGTTTGAAAGAAGAGGAGGGGGTGATTTTGAAAGAAGTGAAAAAAATAATAAAAAAAAAGAACCTAAAATTTGTCATTTATAGGAGACCCGTGGACCGACCCAATCCGACCCGACCCGCTTCTGGGATCCGCGTGTTTTTGATTAATGGGTTATTTGCGTGTTTGGTTCCTCCGTATTTTTAATTGTTTTTATTTAGTCCTTTTCATACTTTTAATTATTTTTAATTTGGCCCGATAATTTTATTCTCTTTTCAAGTTAATTCTTTGACATTTTGAATGCACCAGAGGCTGCCACGTGTCACTGTTATGGCTTATTTATACATTTGATCCTTTTTATTTTTAATTTGTTTTAATTTGGCCCTTAAATCAATTTCTATTTAATTACACAATTGGCCCAGGAATTTTACGAGATTCACAAATTAGTCCTTTGACTTCTGGATGCCTGTGGGGCTGCCACGTGTCACCCGTTCTTTGGTTTTATTGCTTAAAGGTCCTTAAACTGTTCATAAATCACCATTTTACGCCCGAACTTTTCAAAATTCCATTTTTAACCTCGATTTCACCAAAAATTACCATTTTACCCTCGAGCTTTCCAAAATTCCATTTTAACCTCGATTTCACCAAAAATTACTATTTTACCCCTGAACTTTCCAAAACCCCATTTTTTAGCCCCAGTCTCATCAAAAATTACCGTTTTACCCGCAAGCTTTCCAAAATCCCATTTTGACCCTAATTTCACCAAAAATCACATTTTTACCCCCGAAAGTCAAAATTACCATTTCATCCCCGGGCATCCAAAGGTCCCGTTTTCGATCTCGATCGCGCTGTTTTTCTTTTTCACTAAATACTCGCATTTATTTTAATCATTATGCACTTGCATTTTACATTTTTTGCATTCTATTAATCTGCTTATTATCTTGCCTCGTATTTAATTTCTCTTATTAATTGCTATTCGATATTTTAAACTTACACATTTATTTTTAAAGTATCTTCAAAGACGAGGCAATGTTCTTCTCGTGTGAAAACTTCGAGAAATCATGCCCTAACGTGTCGGGTGTGATTTTTCGTATAACTCACACGCGTCGAATATCCTTTTTAAGATTTTTATACCTGTTAACCTCGAGATTCCGAGAATATCGTGTCCTAACGTGTTGGTCACGATTTTAATTCTCCGTGAAAATCGAAGTAAACGGGTATTCCATATTTGAATCTTTTAAACTATGTGTCCGAGGATTACATTTTAAATTCAATACGAAATTTTCAAAAAAAAATATATCTATATCACAAATAATTTTAAGAACGAGGCAATGTCCTTTCGTGTGAAAACTTCGAAGAACCGCACTTTAACGTGTTAAGTGTGATTTTTGCAATTCATGCAAATCAGATATCCTTTTCAAAAGTTTTCAAAATACTCTTCAATCTAATAATTATACAAAGTGGTTTTATAGCCAAAAGAAGAAACAGTATTCTCTCGTATGAAGATCTCGAAACATCGTGCCCTAACGTGTTGGGTGTGATTTTCGTATGGTTCATATGATAGAACACTCTCTTCAAAATGTTTCAAAACATCCTGCAGTTTTGAAACTCCGAGAATTTAGTATTCTAATGTGTTGGACACAACTTCTAATTCTCATAGAGGATCGAAACGCAAGGATGAATTTTCCTTAAGAGTTTTTCCTTTGAAATTATACAAAGCCGTCTAAAATAAATATCGTATTTTAAACTTTACTCGAGTTTTCATTGTTTTCATAAAATAAGACCCGAAAATAATCATGTGGTACCAATTTTTGGGCGCATGAGGATGCTAATCATTCCTCATGCGTAACCGACTCCCGAACCTGTTTCTCTGGATTTCGAAGACCCCATTTTTTAAACATTTTATTGGTGATACAATCACACCTAATAAAAGATTGGTGGCGACTCCCTATTTCCCTTTTGTTCTAAAATTTATTAAAAAATCATTTTTCGAAGCTCCGTTCCCGAGGTGGTTTCGACACCAATTTTTTTCAGACCCAATGTAAAATTTCAATTCATTTAAATTGTTTTTAAAAACTCAAATTGTAAAAACAAATTTTATTTCTTTTCTTTTTTTATAACGAAAAATATATGTCAAGAAACATAATAGGTAAAAAATAAAAAAAACTAATGATTTTGCTTCATAATTTTTTTTATTTTTTCTATGTGTTTTTAAAAAATGAATATTAAATATTTCTATATAGATAATATAAAGCGAGAATTTGAACAATTTAAAAACAATTTTCCCTAATTTTCTCTCACTTTATCTATTTTCGAAATTTTTATCTATTTTTATTTTTATTTTTAGAAATTTCTAAATTTTGCTAAAAGAATTTTATTTTTATCATTTTATATATAATAAGAGTCTAATTGATAAAAAGTATAAAAATAGAGAATTAAAATTACTATTATACTAATTAAAATAGTGTCACTTGACAGTCCATGGAAAAAATAATTTGAAAAATTTTAGTAACAATATTAACTTTTTAATTATATAATCAAAATAAAAAATTATTCATAATTTAGTGATTAATAGTACAATAAACCTTAATATTTTAAAATATTTTAAATAATACAAATATGATATAGGAATCAACGGTACATTATATTCTTTTTCGATGTTTAGGAACTGGGTAGTTGAGGCTCAAAAGTCTTCATTAGGTGGATGGGTTGAATCAAATTATTTAATTAAATAAGAAGTTTAAATATTAAATAAATATTAATTACAATACATTTATAGTATTATTTAATTATTTATTGAGTTGATGTCATGAGCTAACTGGACGCTACCTCTTAAGAGAAATATTAAAATAATTATTCAATAAGAAGTAGACATGCGATTAATTTAATATAGATTTTATGATTGAATTGGTGTCACGAGCTAATTGAATGTTAATTTGATTAAGAGAAATATTAAAATAAATTATTTGACCACAAGTAAGCATGATATTAATTCAGTATATTTTTTAAAACATTTTTTATAGTATTGCTATTGCAATAGCACATTTGAAGTATGAAAACTTTAACAAGTTCTCATTAGTAATGTGTTTCCACATTATTTTAATTGATAACTTATCTTAAATACTGCAGAGTTATTCACTCGTATTTTAAAATATTGTAACTTTATAAAAATAAAATATTTGAAATATTTTAATATAAAATATTTTATTCCAAAATATAATTTAAAATAAAATATTTTACTATAATTTAATATAATACTAAAATAATATTTTAATATAATTTAATATAAAAATAATTATATTAATAATATTATTAAATTATATATTATATATTATTTTTATTTTTATTAAATTATATTTAATAATAATATTATTAAAATATGATTAAATTATTTATTATCATTATTATTAAATTATATTTAATAATAATCTTATATATTTAATAACATTATTTAAATATCATGCATAATAATTGAATCTTTCTCTATTTTTATCAAATCAAGAAAATATTCATAACAATGATGATTCATACCAAATTAATTTACAAATATGATTAAAAAAACTTAAAAGCATATTAAGTATTAGATTTGTCCATAAGTTTGGCTATCCGGTCCGGTTTAAAGTTTTTCTTTTTTGATCACCTACGATTAAATGATGGAAAGTTGACGTAATAGCTTTTAAAATTGACGTAATAACAAATTTAACCCTCACAATTTATACAATATTCTATTTTAATATTGATTCTAAAAACCAAACCTCAACATTTATATATTGTGTAATTTAACCATTTTGCAGTTTTGCTCTTCTTTGTGACTCTTACCAACATTATCCCTTTATGTGATTTAATGGAAAAAATGAACAAAAAAAGAAATAAAATAACCCAAAATTTGAAGATAAAAAATACTTCGTTTTAATTGCTTGAAAATAAAAAATATTTCGTTAATTCAATCCAATTGTAAGTCTAATATCTAGAAACCAATAATTTTTTTGAACTTTGATTTACTTCGTCAATGGCGATCAACTCAAGCTAACAAAAAATAATTAATTATTATGGAAACATATCAAGTTCTTAGTCATTTGGAGCATAAAAAAAAGTAATGTTTGAAGATTATTTAGTTTAATTATAAACTTATTTTTTAAAATTTACTTTTATTTCTAATTTCTATATAGTGTATTAAATTATATTTTCATGTAAAAATAAAATAATTTTATAATGTATAAACATTGAAAGTTAAATTTTTAAAAATTAAAACTAAATTGATACAATGTGTAAATATTATTATGTCAAATTTAAAAATTTTCATATTAGTCTTCTCCTTAACCATTTAACACCAAGTAATTAAAAATAAAGTCTCTGTATTTTTTGAAAATTAAGAATTTAATTTTTATATTTTTATTTTGTCAAATTTAAATTTTCTAATTTTAAAAATTCAAGTCTAATTATTAACATTATTAATTTTTTTATTAAATTTAAATTAATTACAAAATAATTTTTTAATTACATAATTATAAAATGAATTTTTTAATTAAAAATATTACAGCAACAAATTTAACAAAATTTTTCAACAATATTAACTGCTGAGAACTAAATTTTAAAATTTTAAAAATAAAGTAAAAAGAGTTATGGTATATTTAAAAAAAAAACTAGTTTACCCATCGTTAGAATCGCCTGTCTCTATTCTTGTTTCAAATTTGCATTAAAGTTTAGACCTAAATATTAAAGTTCCCAATTTTCTATTTGGTACGTAAAATTCCCAAATTCCACAATCCCGAAATATTCCTAAAACTCTCTGGCTCAATTCACTCTGCAACGTCTCGCTTAATCCACACCATCGCCAAGTTTGCTCCCCTTTAGCCATCAATTCTCCTAAATTTTCTTTAGTTCTTCTGTTTCGTAGTCACAACTTAACTGCAACCTTAAACGGGCGATATATCTTTATTTATTCTCCAGCACCTTGCTTCTTCTGGTATATGTAATTTTCTTTTTCTTCAGTTTGTTGAAAATGTATTTTTACCCTAATTTTAGTTTTATTTTGAATTGTGAATATACTGTTTAACATTTCTTGCTTCCACGTCTGAATTTGTGACAGTTCAATCAATCTAGTTCTAGGGCTATCGATCTTGTTGCGTAACCGATTTTCTTAGTCTTCTGTTCTTTTTTTTTTCTTTTGAATGCTGTTTTTCTTTAGAACGAAGTTTATTTTCGATTACTTTGTTTGACTTACTTGCTTTTGATATTTTTTTTTCCTTTCACCAAGTACGGGTCAAATTTAAGAATGCTAATCGAACCAATAACCTAAATATTTCGTGATAGTTTCATAATTCGGGGTAGCTTAGTTATGACCAAATGCATTCTCATTGTTACTGAAATTAGGTTTGTAAAAGTTGTCCTTATTTTGGGTCTTTACCAGGTACAACTGGATTATCTGTTGGAAAGTGGATTTTCTCATGAAAGTAGGGAGGTAGCTACCGTTTGGTAATCATGATAAAGATTGGGGAAAACCAAAATGCAATTAGTAATATGGTGGATTGCAGAGATGCTATGCCTTGTAATGATGGAGTAAATGAAAATATGGTTGATATTGTGGATGAACCGGCACGTAGTAGAGATAGTGGGATAGTTGATACCTCTAAAAGGGCTGTTGTTGGATTTGAAGGGGATGCAGAATTTGAGCCACATAATGGCATCGAATTTGAGTCACATGAGGCAGCATATTCGTTTTATCAGGAATATGCCAAGTCCATGGGATTTACTACGTCAATTAAAAACAGTAGGCGTTCAAAGAAATCTAAGGAATTTATTGATGCTAAATTTGCATGTTCCAGATATGGAGTCACGCCAGAATCAGACGTGGGTAGCAGTAGAAGATCAAGTGTAAAAAAGACAGACTGTAAAGCCAGTATGCATGTGAAAAGAAGGCCGGATGGGAAGTGGATTATTCATGAATTTGTCAAGGAGCATAATCATGAACTTTTACCAGCCCTTGCTTATCATTTTCGAATCTATCGGAATGTAAAATTGGCTGAAAAGAACAATATTGACATTCTAAATGCTGTTAGTGAACGGACGAGAAAGATGTATGTTGAGATGTCTAGACAGTCTGGTGGATATCAAAATGTAAACATGCTTCAGAGTGACACAAAAAATCAGTTTGATAAGGGTAGGCATTTGGTTGTGGATGAGGGAGATGCCCAAATTATGTTGGAATATTTTAAGCGAATCAAGAAGGAGAACCCTGACTTCTTCTATGCAATAGATTTAAACGAGGAGCAACGGTTGAGAAATTTGTTTTGGGTTGATGCTAAAAGCAGGAACGACTATGCAAGTTTCAATGATGTGGTTTCTTTTGATACCACTTATGTGAAATTCAATGAGAAATTACCGTTTGCACCATTTGTTGGGGTTAACCATCACTTCCAGTCTATGTTACTTGGATGTGCATTGCTTGCTGATGAAACCAAGCCCACATTTGTTTGGCTAATGAAGACATGGCTTAGAGCAATGGGTGGAAAAGCTCCCAAAGTTATAATTACTGACCAAGACAAAGAATTGAAGGCTGCGGTCGAAGAGGTCTTCCCAAACACGCGCCATTACTTTGCTCTTTGGCATATTTTAGAAAAGATTCCCAAATCTCTAGCACATGTAATTGGGCCACATGAAAATTTTTTGTCTAAATTCAACAAATGCATTTTCAAATCTTGGACTGATGAAGAGTTTGATATGCGATGGTGGAAAATGATAACTCAATTTGAACTCCAAGATGATGAGTGGGTTCAATCATTGTATGAAGACCGCAAAAGATGGGTACCTGCTTTTATGGACAATGTCTTTCTTGCTGGAATGTCTACAAGTCAGCGTTCTGAAAGTATGAACTCCTTCTTTGATAAATATATCCATAAGAAAATTACTCTGAAAGAGTTTGTGAAACAGTATGGGGCTATTCTGCAAAATAGATATGAAGAGGAAGCTGTTGCTGATTTTGATACCTGGCAGAAACAGCCAGCACTAAGATCTCCATCACCATGGGAAAAACAGATGTCAATTGTTTATACACATGCAATATTCAAAAGATTCCAAGTTGAAGTCTTGGGTGTAGTTGGTTGCCATCCCAAAAGGGAAAATGAAAATCAAGGAACTATACCGTTCAGAGTTCAAGACTGTGAAAAGGATGAAAATTTTATGGTAATATGGAATGAAGAAAAGTCAGAGGTTTCTTGTAGCTGTCGCCTGTTTGAATACAGAGGCTTTCTTTGTCGGCATGCAATGATTGTTCTCCAAATGTGTGGTCGCACAAGTATCCCTCCTCGTTATATATTGAAGAGGTGGACTAAGGATGCTAAGAGTGGGCAATCAACAACTGAAGGAACAGACCGAGTGCAAACAAGGGCGCAACGATACAATGATTTGTGCAAACAAGCAATTGAACTGAGTGAGGAAGGATCATTGTCTGAAGAGAGTTATAACATTGCTTTTTGTGTATTGGTAGAGGCTTTGAAAAATTGTGTCAATGTTAACAACTCTTGTATCAGTGCGGTAGAATCTATTGGCCATGCTCAAGGTCTTCGTGAAGCAGAAGAAAAAAATCAAGGGAGTCTTGCTTCAAAATCAAGTAAAAAAAAGAGCACAAACAGGAAACGGAAGGTTAGTTGTGAAATTGGAAAGTTTGTTGATGTGTATATGTTTTAATGTTGTTACTCTTGCCACTAGTCCCCAAGCAAAAAATGCAATCATTCAAGAAAGGGGTTTTATGTTTCAGGGGCAATCAGAGCCAGCTCTCATGTTTGTTGATACCCAGGACAGCTTGCAGCCAATGGTTTGTCCTAGCTTAACTCTTTTTACTTGATGGATGTCATAGCTTCTTTCTTGTTGCATTGTTATTGGTCTGTGAAATGATTGTATTAACATTATTCATTGCATGTTGTACACTTCATCTATTTTAATTTTACAAAAGAAGTTTATAGCTTCATTCTAGCTGCGTTGTCATGTAAATGTTCTATAATATGGTGCATTGGGCTGTGAAAATGACTATATTAACTTTATTCTTTGGGTGTTGTTAACTTTATCTACTGTCTTTTAATAAAGAACTTACTATAAATTATGGACAGTGATGTTAAGTGGTAGTCATAATGGGTCAAACTTTGTACTATTGAATTTTACTGAAAAATGAAGTATTGAAAATGATTCTGCATCTGATTCTTCCTGCAGTTTGGTGTGGATTCTCATAATAAGTTAATGTGGCTTTGTGGTATTTTGTCTTTATCTGTGTAGGAGAACCTGAGCTCAGATGGGATAACCCTTAATGGCTACTATGGTGCACAACAGAATGTGCAAGGACTGGTAAATCATATTTACTAATTTGAAAACCTATGGAGATTTCTAAAACTGTTGTAGTTTTAGCAATGATTTTAAATTGGGGTAATTGCAGGTACAGTTAAACTTGATGGAACCACCTCATGATGGTTATTATGTTAATCAGCAAAGCATGCAGGGTCTTGTAAGTTTTGCTTGGCTTATAACCATAATCAGTTTGACAATAACAAACCCAACCAAGCAGCTTCCCAACACAAATGAAATCATTGCCCGAATAGATTTGAGAAGTTTAACATCCTGAACTTGGTCTAATCTGAATCCAAACACCACAATCTATCCAGCATTGCCCATATTGGCTAAAAAGAACATGATGATCTAATCTTTTTGGGTTGCATTTGTAGGGACAGTTGAATTCTATGGCACCCGGCCATGACAGTTTTTTTGGCACTCAACAAAGCATGCATGGTCTGGTATGAAATTTTGTAATGCCATTTTGTTGATGACTTTGGTTATATTAAAATGGTTATGACAATAAAAGTTTCTTTATTGTGCTTTCTCATGTAGGGACAATTGGATTATCGGCCTTCAGCTAGTTTCACTTATGCTTTGCAGGTTTGTTTGGAAAACATTTGTCTGATAAAATTGTTGAGCTGACATCTCTTATTGAATATTTGTATTCCCCTATTATTGCAGGATGAGTCCCAATTGAGGTCAACACAATTGCATGGTGGTGTCTCAAGACATCCATGATGAAGAGACAACTTAATGGTACCTGGACCTACATTTGACATTAGAGTCGGGGGCTGTATATAGTAATAGGAAAAGTGAATCCACAATACAGTGTATTCTCTGTTATTCACTTCTGCTAATTTCTTCGAACTCTAAACTAAAATATAAGGCATCCAACAGTTTCCTATGGGACATGGTGGGCTGAAATTTGGGTTGCTTTTGTCTTTGCTAATTCTGATATACTTCTGCCCAAAAGTTCTGGAGAACTAAAGCACGACTTGCATTTTTACTTGTCTCTTTTAACAGAAATGACAATGATTTGAGAGCAGTTGGAGCAGGCTGGATTCTTTTCCTTAACCTCTTCTCATTGTTATAACTTTCCAAGGTTTTATCGCAGATGGAAATCCCAAATAAGCAATGCTGCTTTTAGATATTAACTTCTCACCTTTATATGCTGTGGAATTTGCTAACATTTTCCTGAGACTTCATGCTTATAAAATATGTTCCATGTTTAATGTTGTACGCACTTCTTAGCCCTGCCCCAGCCTACTGTTCCCCCCCCCCCCCCCCCGCCTTCTTTTTTTTCAAGTCCTACTGTTTTCTTTTAGTGGACCTTAGTAGAATGTTTTAACCTACGATCTTTATTTGTGGAAGGGATCTTTGAATGTAGCTTTTTATTGAAATGTCTGGTCCTATTGAGTGAGATATATTTGAGGGGGGGAAAGGAAAAGCTCAAATTGCTGTCACAGTTGACAACAGGTAAATGTAATATGTTAATGTAGCTTCCCCTTGAGAGCTTACATTGATATTCTCACCATGATGATTATTAGTGTTTGTTTTGGGTGTGTTCTTTTTCTGTATGAGATTTGCCATTCTTACTACCACCTTAATTGCCAGCGGTTGGGTTCATTACCAAGGATATTTTTTAAAAACTAATTATTATATATCAATTATTTACTTTTATCACTCTCCATTTCATTTCTTAGATCCGTTGAGCGTGTGTCACGGGTCTAAGACTTTAGTCTTGCAAATCGTACGTCTTTAGGCAATTTATTTGCTCTAAATTTGTCTAAGTTAGTTTAACTCTCACAAAAGTGAGAATTCTTGCAGAAATTTTTTAATGCATCGAAATATAACGGAAGTAAATTCGAAAAAAATATAGATGAACAAAAAAGCTAAGTTAAAGGAAAAATAACGCACATCAAGTATTTGTGTAAATGCTTTTAAATATATTCATGAAGTGAAGATCTTTATTTATAGTTGAGTTTTTTCAAAACCAACGGTACAGATTGAGTTACACTTAAAATTAGAGCCTATTTACAATTGAGAGTCTTAAGGGATTTAAATTTTATATAATCTTATCCCTTTATGATTTACATTATTTACCCTGGTAACTCTAGGTTACTGGAGTGTTTCACTGGGTCATTAATGCTTCAAGTAGACGGGCTTCTCCATATGTTTCACGAGTCGGGTTAGTTCAATCGGGTTAAATGAGTTCTATTTCATCATTTAACATCTATGGGACCCTTTTTGCACACTTGTCACAGGCTTTGATCTGGGGCTTGTGACATTCTGCCCCACCCATTCTCACAACAACTTTGTTGTGTACTCGGAATGACATTGGTTTGACTTGCCTCAGAATTTTCTCGATGTCTCGGTCGATTTTAGATTAGTTTCTCTATCAGGTTGTCTTACCTCTTAGAACACTTGCGTCGTCTCTTAACTCTAATCTTTTCGCTATTTTTTGGTACATTTCATTCGCAAGAGCCTGTCGCTTTTACTTGCCCACATTGTGACTTGCCTCGATCGGGATCCCTTTTATTTGTACAAATAGGCTTTGGCGTGCCTACATTCAACATTGGGTTAACCTTGAGTTTCTCGCCAACTCTGATTTGTAAGCCCTTAACTTACCTGCTTCAAAACACTAAAAGGGTCTTTGTGTCCTTGCCAAGCCAAGAGTAAGTTGGAATAAAAAACATTAGAAAAGTGTTTGGGATGTACCTCACTCACAGAATTTACTCGTCTCAAATGTGCAATTTGCATCATTATTTTTTCCTCAAAGTTTAATGCACAACTCACCTCTCTCATAGGTGGTAGCCCCACTGATAACTCAAAGGCTTCCTATCGATTTGTCGTACCTCTAGCATTTCAAGAGGGTGTCCTTAGCATTCCGAACTACTAAGTCAATATTCCCACCACTCGAAACATCTTTGACTAGCTAGATTGTCGACAATACTATGGTTCCACCCTTCTCATCACGACTCACCGGCACCATGCATTATCATTGACGAGTATCCAAGATACATATGCAATCGACAAAAGGAACCAACAAAGCATCAATCTAGTCAAGGAAATTCATGCTAAGAACGAAATCATAATCATCTAGATGAATTATCTCAAAGTTTTTCTTGCTTTTCCATTCACCGATTTGTAGCTCCACTCATTGTGCTACTCTCATAGTTGGGATCTCTTCGGAATTTATCGTCTTGATCTTCTTAATCGATTTTCTAACTAAGAGGCCAAGTTTACCACGACTTTCTTTGAAATGAATAGGTCAGATGCCCTCGTATCGATAAAAGCATTCCTCCTTCGACCTGCGATGTTGATGTCCACAAACATCAACCGTTTTTGCTTGTGATGCCTCCTTGCCTAAACAAAACTGAGTACCATTGACCCAAGCTTCAAAGCCTCACTCTCTAACTCCGCTTCGTCTTCTTTAACGACTGCGAATAGCTTAGATCACTCTGGACAGTCTCATATCCTATGCGGGCCACAACATAAGAAGCACTTCATTTGCTTCTTTTCATTCTCTATTGCCACTCTTGTCTTCGATCCCACGCACGATCGAACCAAGCTTCATGGCACTTTTTTTGGGTCATCATCCTCTTTGATGGCAGAAAACATGGATCGCTTCGGACAATCCCTTACCATATTTGGACCTTCACATGAGAACATTTTATCTTGCTATTCTTTTCCTTCGGGTTATTGGGTTTCCCCTTTTTATTTCGTGGTTTGTCATTGACACCATTACCATTGCTATACTCAACTTGTCCTTTTTCGTCTTCCCTACGATTGCCTTTGGTTTGGAAGACTCAAACTTGTGTTTCCTCGGAACAAGCTCGATTAAAGACTATCACGATCATGGATTTCAACAGTTCTTGGGCCCTTCGACGTTCCAATTCCTGTTTGACTCACGACTTCAACCCATCCATGAAATGGAAGAATGCCTCCTCACTCAGATTTGTAATTTGGAGCATCAGTTCATTGAACTCTTTCACATTCTCTCAAATTGTGCCTGGTTGCGAAAACTGACATAACTTAGGTTAAGCCTCCTTCTCGACATATAGGGGTAAAATTGCTCTTTGAACACATTCTCGTGATTTAGTGTTGCACCCAACACTCCTTTACCCATGACAACTTGCTAAAACTTTAACAATTGATGAAATTGGTACATGAGTCAGCTAAACTAAGTTCCCATGATCACAAATCTAGAAAAATTACAAAAAAAAAGGCTTGAATTTCATACCTTTTTAATGGTCGAATGTTGAAGCTAAAATTTTAGGTCTTCTTTCTTCAATGGACGATAAGAAGAAATGAAGGAGAAAAATGATTATGGTAATAATCTTTTCCCACTTTCTTATATAAATACACACCTTAACTAGACTTAATTAATCTTGTTTAATTCAACTTAATCAAGCTTAAATCATGCTAATTTTAATGCTAATCAATCTAAGTGGATTCCCACATTATCATTCACTAAATTATACTTGAAGAATGGTTTAATAACCATTTTGGCCAATTGGTTAATTGCTATTTAAGTCATCAAGCCTTTGGTTAATTAAAACCCAATAGTGATTGGACTTTTATAATTTAGTCCTTGAACTTTAATTAACTATTTAATCGATGAAATTACTCTATCATTATTTAATATATTTTTATATTAACTCCTTAAATGTTTCTATTTTATATTTACAAACTCAATTTACGAAAATAAAATTCCGAAATAATACTTTCCGATACCATTGAAAATCTAGTCGTTACAATAAAGCAGCGAATTTACCTTAAAAGGCCATTATTATTTCTTGGGTTTACTTGTCTACAAGGTGGCGCGTTTGCCTCCAAGCTATCATATATATTCCCGAATTTGCTTGCCAATAAGGCAACAGCTTTGCCTTCAAGTCCATTATATCTTTTGGGTTCCCTTTTCTACAAGGTTGCAGTTTTGCCTCCAAACTCCCAGTTTTCTCGCTTACAAAGTGGATTTACCCACAAGCAAGCTTACCTCTCAAGTTATCTTCTAAGTTTGCTTACTTTCCGGGCTGTTTAGCCTTCAAGGCTCTACATCTTTTCAATTTACCTTTTCAGGTTGTGCAACAGCAATCAAATTACAGTCGAGTTTCATAATGTTTTTTTTCTTGATTTTGAAAGTAAGGCTATACATAAGTTTTTGCTAAAAATAATATCTTTATGTGAGCAAAACATCAGAAAGATGTCCTCAACACTATTTTGCCTTAGGTAATATCACTTTATAACCTTTCATTCGACTAGAGGGTGTTTAATGTTGTACATCTCTACTGCACTTGAAATGTCTTACCAAGTCGACCATTACGCATAGATACTTTGGTCGATTAATCTTGAAGACGACCTTGCCAAAATGCTACATGAGTACAAACATGTGGGCTATACGCTATCTACACATGACCTTATATGCCCCATAGTTGTCCCATAAGAACTGAGGGCTATATAAGTCATCCCTTAGGACTTAGGATATTCCCTACGGCTTTTGGCCTTTGGGTGAATCGCCAAACTTGTAATCTTCCATCAACAGTAAGTAGAATGAAGGATGTCAATTTTTTCTCATAATAAAATCATACATGCTTAGTTAATTAACTGGTTAAACTCCTTGCTATTTTTGTATAATTTCTTTTCTAAATTATAATCTATTGAGAAGTTACTGAAAATACTACCGTGACTAAATCTATATATCCTAAAGAATATTTTAATCTTTCATATGATTTTTGTCAAACAGAAGTATAATATTTTAAATATATCCTACGACCAGCTTCTCCTCAAATTTAAATTACGAGCAAATGCAATTAAAAGTAGTAAATCCCCAAATCATTTTTCAATTTGAATAGATTGTTGGGTAGAATTTAATACATGCCTCTAGTAATTTCTTTCTTCTTTTACTTTTCTTCCTGTCAAAGAGAGGATATTTCTGGGATGATAGAGATTATCCAAAATTTGAATTTAATCAACAGAAAATTTGACAATAATGCAAGTCCTTCCTCCTTACACAAGTGATTTAATCAATATAAAGAGAGAAAGAGAGACAAACTATTTATTTTTAAGATTGGTTGGTTAAACATATCCGTTTAAGTTCATCACTATTTTTTAAAAATTAAATTCACTATTTAAATGAAATAAATATTTCAAAATATAAACTATGTTACAATAAATTATTTGTTAATAATTTTATTAAAAATATTTAATTAATACATACATGTATAAGAAAACTAGTATACACATACTTACACTGGTATGAAAATATACTAGTTTTACATACTTGTATGTATAATTTTTGTGCTATTGATATTTTAACAAATTAATTGTTAGATTTAGAAATACAATTCTCAATTATCATATTAATTTTAATATATATTTAATGATTTTTAAATCAAATAAATAAATTTATTTAAATTCTACGTACATAATTTAGAACATAATCATGAGTGTAAAATTATTAAAATATAAATTAAATTAATATCCGATTCTTACCCAAGCTTTGTGTTGGGGTAATTAACTTTTTATTAAATTATAGAGTAACAATTTAAAGGTTGCAATATGTTTTTGTGTTCATTGCATATATTTTAAATTTAATTCTTATACTTTTATTTTCAGAGATTTAATTCTTCTACTGTTCAAATCTAAAAATTTAGATTCATTTGTTACTATTGTTAAAATTTTTCTATTAAATTTGTTGGTATGATATTTTGAAATTAAAAAAAAAAAACTCACTCGACATCCATGTAATAAAGAAAAACTAACATTTTAATGGATCTGAATTTAATAGAAAATTTTAACGGTGTTAACAATTTTTAAAAATTCACATCAACGTTTTAATTAGAACAAAGTATTTAGGCTAACTAATGACATTATAAAAGTTGATGAACCAAATTTTGACAAAATTAAAATATAAAGATTAATTTTAAATTTAGGCGAAGAATCAAATTTGAAATTTAAACATTTTTATATAATCTCAAAAAAGTAGGGGGATTAGAATTGATATTTAAGCATTAACTTCTCATAGAAAACAATTTACATTGGATGAGTGTGATTTATATATAGTAGTGTTAGTGTTTTTCTCTGTTTCTTAAATGGTAAGGTTTCATTGATGTGATATAATATGGTTATTGTTTATTGATGTGATATATTAGATAGGTTTCATGCATATCAACACGTATCTTATTCTAGATTTAACACGTGTTTATTCGGTCTAATGTACGATCTCACATGCGACTTCGCAGGTGAATTTAGATACCCCTCCTGTAAGTAATTAGTACCATGCGAACTCAATATGAATCCGATTAAAACCTATTCGGATTGTGAGCTAGTAAGAGCAGGTATAAAGTAATATAGATTTTTGTTTTTTGGGTACAAATATAAAGGAGGATAGATATGTAAGAAACCATTTAATTGAACATACTTTTCCACTCTTTGGCGTTCCTTACGGCTTCTACTTTCATTGTCGGGTTCTAGGAATTAAAAAGAAAGGTCTAACTTTGAAATTTCTATGGAGTGAAAATGAACAGAGTACGGTCTATGAAAATTGAAACATATTTTATATAAAATCATATTCACTAAATTTTAATTACTTTATATATTTTTATAACTTTTCATAATATTTATATTTTCAGCATATAAAATTTCAAATCAATAGGATGTATTTATCTAAACGAAAAATTATTTTAATATGTATTTAACAATCAAGATTTTCACATCAAAACGAAATTGAATAAAATTTGAATTGTGAGTATTGAATGAATAGTAAAAAAAATCATAAAAATATATAAAAGCTAATTTAATTACAATTCGATCATGTGCTATGAAAAGGAAAAGATAACAAGTAATCAGATGTCATTTTAGATACGTAGAGATTGTTTGCATGATAAAATAATTTACTTGTGCACACTGGATTACTTAGTGTGATTATATTTTATTCATAAAAATAATTAAAATCGAATTACAACAATAATATTTTTATAAATAAACATTAATTAAAAAAGAAGGAACCTAGGATGTTTCCTGTTTCCACATAGCAGAAAGGTTTTATTACATGTTTGAAGACCGACGAGCAAGCCCAAAGTCTTCATTTTCCACCAAACCACTACAGAATAAATAAATTAAATTAAGTCATAAGCTGACGTGGTTCTTGAATGGATGACGCCATCATGATAAGCAATTTGTCTTACTGCCTTCGACGAAGCTATCCCGACTTCCAGAACGTCAGTTTCCGCCAAACATTTCTTCCGCCATTTCCCCTCGTGCCCATGTCACGTGCCGTTCTTATTGATCCAATCTTTTAACCGATATCAACGGCCCTGATTTCCCCAATATTCTTCCATTGACCACCTTCCAGGCCACCATAAATACCTTAAACCTGAACTCTCTTCTTTCCCTTCCTACAAAAGAGAGAAGAAAATTCTTTCTCCTATATTTCTATCTGCTTCTTTGCGCCCTGGACATGAGTGAGACCATGTCTAGTCCCACTGACTGGCCGCAGTTTTACGATCATGCTCTTTCGAACCAGGAAATATCGAACCGCGTTCGTGTTTTGACGTCCGAAACGGTGTTCGGCGACCAAGGTTCCGACACCGTCGTCGTCGTCACCACTCCAACTGTCACCTCCAGCAGCGCTCCCGTGAGCTCGTTAGGGTCGGGACTCGGTGGTGGTTCAAGCGGAGGTCATTTGAGCCCCGAAGGGCGCGTTGGGAAGCCAGTCCGAAGACGATCAAGGGCTTCGAGGCGAACCCCTACTACCTTGCTCAACACGGATACCACCAATTTCCGAGCCATGGTTCAACAATTCACTGGAGGCCCCAGTGCTCCTTTCGCAGGGGGAGCTCCTCACCATGGCGGGCCAAATTTCGGGTTCGGGTTCGGAACCCGTCATCAACCCCATAATATTAACCCTAATAACCCTCTCATGCTTCCTCCCACTGGTTTTCACTTGCAATATCAACAGCAGCAGCAGCAGCATCAAAATCAATTAATTCACCACCAAAACCAGCCGTTGATGTTTTCATTGAACAGCAATGATAATAACCCAGCGCCGGGGAGCTTCTTTTTCAAAGACTAGGTGTTGGTGGTGGTGTGAACATGGAAGGGTCGGATGTTTCGTCTCAGGTTCCACCCTCTAGAACATCAACTTCGTCATCCAATGACAATAGGAGTAACCCTAGGCTCATGTTTTGAGAAGAATGAGAGGGACATAAAGCAGAATGTTAGGTACTGACTTGTCTTAGGGAGAAATTAAACATTGACCAATGTAAATATTTTCCCTATTTTTTTTCTTTCTTTTCTTTTTATGCCAATCCAATTCCAAACGTTTGGAGTTGGGTGGCTTTATAATTTATAATTAATGGGGGGGGGGGGGGGGGGGGGGAAGGATTCTTGTTTTCAAAAACCAGGGGCCTACTACTATGATAAACCCAGTTTCAGCAATCTTATAATATTAGCTATCTAGGCTTTCATGTGTTTTCTTCTTCCTTTGAAAAATAAATGAAAAATTAGCTGTGGTTCTACGTGTGAAAGTAAGCTTTTCCGGCCAGAGTGCATGTTCTTTATTTACATTATTATACCCAAACGAATATCAATTTCAAATCGGATGTGACTCAAAAGAAAACGTGACCAATTTCATAAAATCCTTTATTTTAAAGACGATGCTAGGTACAGATTATACAATACGATCATATCTATGTTGAAAGGAATAATACAAACTGATGTTGCAAAACACCATGTACATTACTGAAAATATTCGGTACTTTTTAAACTCTGCAGGTTGGATTAAGAGTTTACAAGTGTCTCATTGAGCTATAATAAAATATTTTAAAAAATATATAATATTAATATATTTTAACATTTTTAATGAATTTTATTATTAAAAAGTATTTGAATTAAATATTTAATAACATATATTTTAATATTCTTATTATTAAAAAATATTTGAATTAATCCATATGAAGATATACAATTCACATTTTTTTCTCATTAATTATAGGTATAAATTCAAGTGTATTCATCTATTGCATATATTACTTCAAATTATTTTAACACTAAATTTTGATATTAACAAAAAACTATACTGAAACGAATATTTATAACAAAAGAAAATATAGATATTTACATAATAATACCACTTATTAGAAAGGAAAAAAAAAAGAATATGTGCAATAGAATTTGCATATTGAAAATGAAACCAAAATATTTAAAGGTAAATTACATGGTTAGTCATCAAATTTTCATAAATTTTCATTTTCGGCATCAAAAATAGAAATTTTACATTTTTGGCATTACTGCTAACAATTATTTTCATTTGGTCATCCACCGTTAATTTGTGGTTAGACAATGTTATTTTACACTTATTTTAGTCCCCTAACTTTTAGTAAATTTTCATTTTAATCATTCTTTATTTTAAAGAATTAATTGTATATTTTTTAAAAATGAAACTTGAGTCTTTACAGGGAATTGAATTATTTAATTGCAAGAATGAAACCCAAATTTTTCCTTGCAACTCGATTTATTGTAAAAACCTAAATTTTCCCTGTAAAAACTCAGGTTTTTTTTTCTTTTTATTGGAAAAAGATTAAAAATTAAATCTAAAAACAATAAAAGACACTAAAAATATAAAATGATTTTCCCTATAGAAACTCAAGTTTTTCCCTATAAAAGCCCAGGTGATTCCTTGTAAAACATATGATTTCTATAAAAAAAAAGTTAAAAAGATAAATTAGTTTTTTCCTGTAAAAACTCAAATAATTCTTTATAAAACCCCAATTTTGTTTATTTTACTAAAAAACACTAAAATTAATCTAAAAAAAAGTATATAAAGGAAATTAAAAATATATAAAAAAAAACAAATTTTTGTATAAAATTCAATCAAAACATTATTTTTTAAATTCAATAAAATTATCTACTAAACGGAAAAAAAAATAGTTAAATGATTCTAATTAATATTTAGAGTAAATTGATGATTAAATTATTAGTAGGTTTATATTTTAGTCATTTAATTTTAAAAAGTTACAAAATGATCATTAAATTATTCGAAAGTTTTCATTTAAGTTACTAGACTGCTAAAATCGTTTTGTATGGACTTCTTTGTTTGCATTACCTATATTAATCGAAACCTCTCATTCTCTTTTTTTCTTTCTACAATTCAGTTTTTTTTATGAAACACTTTGAGCATTAAGAATTTGCGAGCCAAATTCAAATAACTTTTTTCTTTGATCTACAACAATGATAGTCAGATGGACTCGAATCTAAGATATGTTTATTTACTCGTCGATGGGTACTGATTTACTGTCCTGATTGTTAAATCGTCGCTTGAAATTCATTAGTCGAACTTTAAAAGAAACTTAATAATTCGATGACTTAAATATAAACTTTTAAATAATTGAAATGAAATTTTTTTGAATAGTTGAATAATTATTTTAAAGTTAAATGTTTATAAGCATGGTGTATGAAAAAAAATAAAGGAAAAAGGTACATAAGAAATCAAAAATGAAGGAAAAAGACATGAATGAGAGTGAAATGAAATGGGAAGAGGGGGTGAACGGAAGCGTGTAATGGGACCCAATTGACATCAAAAGCAGAAATTGGAATTGACAAAGTCAAATTTAGGCTAATCTTTAATAAGAATTAACAACAGAGCGAATCACTCGATTGTATTCAGATTAAGTGCTTAAATGGTAAAAGAAGCATGATTAAGCTGCACCTTAATTTCAACATTATCACAGTAATTATGTCATGTCAATTGTCAAGCACGTGTATTTAGACAAGTACATTATATGGGAATACGCCCCATGGGCCGCTCGCCCAAACTTTTGTCTCATTAATTTAAGAGGAAAAATATACTTTACAAGTAATTAAATTACCAAAATATGCCAATTTTAAAAGTTATTTAGGGTTTTAGTTCGATTTTTTTAATATTTAGGGAATTAAGTTGATTTTAGAGATAAATAGAAAAAACGTTCAGAAATGTTTTCTATAAAATGTGATTTCTTTTAACGCATTAACTATTTTGGTTAGATAGTTAAATGTTAATGATTTTATCCTTAAATCTCGAGGTTGATTCCGCTCCTCATATTTTTATTTTTATTTTATGCTGTTTTAATTTTTTTCTATTTTTAATTAATATTTTTAATGTATCAACTTCTTTGATTAGATGGTTAAATGATAGTGATTTTATCTTTGAATATTAAGTTCAGTTCCTTTTCTAAGCAAATATATATTTTTTATTTCATATTGACTCAAGTATTTTTTATTTTTAATTAATGTTTTTAGTTAATAAATATATTGTTTTCAAGTTTTTTTTAAATTTTTAATTATCTTTTTAATTAATAATTATTTTATGTATAAAATCAAATAATTATTTCAAATATCATTATTTTTTATAAATATTTTTATATGTGTAATATTTATTTTTCAATCCATTATGGGTGCAGTAAATTTTAGTATTATATATTTTTGTATGTATATTTGAAATATTTCACATATAAAAATATTTGAAATATTATATCCGCAATGTAAATGAAAAAAATAATGATATTTAAAATATTTTACTTATAAAAAATAATAATGATATTTGAAATAATTATTTGATTTTATAATATTAGAAATCACCATACCCATAATATAAATGGAGAAAATAACTTTTGGTTATTTATTCATTAGTCCTATTTAGTTTAAGGCTAAATTGTAAACAAATTGTTTAATTGAAATTTAATAAAATTGAAGGACCAATTATGTAATTGGACCCTCCTTAAATGTCCTAATAATAGAAATGATAGATTTTGATAAATAATATTTGACATATAAATATTATATATAAAGAAAAATATATCAAAAAAATTAGTTGATATTTTAAAAAAATAAAATATATTTAACATAGTGATAAATATAAAAAAATTACCATAAAAATACTAAATCCAATCAATAATATTTAATAAAGTTTCCTAAATTAATTTATTATTTATTAAATATGATTGATTGAATTTATTATTTTTATGGTAAATGTTTTTTTCTTAAATAATTGATTGAATAAAAAAAGAAGCTTAAAACAACATGAAATAAAAAAGTAATTGTATTAAAAAAAATGCATTTTAAAAGGAAAACGCATTCAACTAGGTGAGCTTTCTTGACACGTATAAGGAAAACTCGTTCAAAATCGACTTATTTCCTTAAATATTTTTAAAACCGGCCTAAAAGCCTAAATAAAAATAAAAATTAGCATATATGTCTTATTTAACCCAAATGTTTTGAACATAATGATATATATATATAATATATATTATTATTATTATATAATTACATATTATTATTTTATTTTATAAATAAAAGGGTTATTAATTAAAAATAAAAAATTTAAACAACATGAAATAGAAAAAATACAAAAATACATGATAGGCCTTGAGATTCTTTGATTAAGCCCGTTTCATAGAGTGGACTATCCATTATAGGCCAGTTCCCTACTTGCTACCTATTTCTCTTTGTTATTCAAATTCACCTTTATAAACCCCTTTTCTATTAGACAAATCTTTTCTTTGACCCAATTGACAAGCAGGGTATGTGGTAAAAACTCTTATGCCTCTACATTATTCCATTGCACTTCAAATCTGGAACAACCATTTCTTCCCATGTTTGATCCTTTTCCACATTTGTTTTCATGCCCCTCCTTTCCTCCACCATCCAAGTGCCATAGCTCTTTGTATTGACTCGACGCTCCATCGCAATAAGCGGTTGTCTCACCTCCTCTGCTGCCACTATTTCTGCATTAGGTCTCACTGCATACCAAAAGGTAAATTTCTTCCTTCATGGCCACATCAATCGTACTTAAAAGCATATATTAGGGAGTGATTCCTACTCCACTCTTTCGACATGACTCTCAATCCTAATCTATGAAATGGCCAGATACTATGCAAAAACAATCTATGGCCCCTATAGCAACACTTTTCGTATAATCCTCCACGCCATGTAATAAACATTCTCTAGTTTGACCAATTGGGATGTACAAATTTGCATAAAAGTTTACTCAACAATATACTAAAACCAATCTTCTTTCTATGTCTTTTGGTTACAATTGTTTTCTCCATTAATGAATCTCTCTAAAAGCTTAATTGAAGGTTAATTTCCCGACATCACCTTCAAGCAAATTAAAACCATCCCCATCCTTAGAATGCCAACTTCTGCTCCAACTATTCAGCAACATGTTTCTAAAGGGACTTTCGTGTGATTCATAGCTACACTGTTGCCATCTAAAGCATCTTCCTCTATCACGTGTTTGTGTCAAATAGACACCAATTTAATTGAAAAATAACTAAAAATATATATTTTTATTTAACACAATTTATTAATGAGTGTTTGTTTTTTATGTCTTTTTATATAGAATATATAGAAATTAACATCCCAAAATCACAATTTTACTATTTCCACAAAATCTTCATTTATAAATATTGCATAATCTAAATGAATTAAAAGTAGAAAACAAAAATACATAATTAAATTAGAGAAAGAATGGTAGTTTTTTTGAAGTGTGTGACGAAAGAAGCATGAAACGGAAATAATATGATATAAAAACAGTAAGAGCTGTGTTTTTCCTTTTGATACTACAAAAATAGAAGCGAAAGAAGCGCATCTTCGGAGGCATAGAGGGCTGTTGTAAATGGAAGGCCCTTTCTTTGCCTTCACACCAAACGAGTCATCCCAATTATAATTACGAGGCTTAAGATTTCATCTAATCAAACTCCTCCTCTTTTTTCTAATTTCTAACATCTCCACCATGAACAACGACAGCAGCTGCCATAATCCCGACTCCGATCGCCCTATCCGCGTCTACGCTGATGGGATCTACGATCTTTTCCATTTCGGCCATGCTCGCTCCCTCGAACAAGCCAAGAAATCGTCTGTTTCCCTCCCTCATCTCTTTCTTAACTTAATGTTTAATCTATATATTCCTCTCGGTATCTTTGGAAATTCCTACTGATTAATGGGTGTCATAAAAAAAAATTTCATCACTGCCTTTTTTGAAGTTATTTGGCATTTTGTTTCCTGTGAAAGGTATTTGTTTATTTGCATCAGAAATATATATTTTTTGAAACTTTTAGGTTTCCCAATACATATTTATTGGTTGGATGTTGCAATGATGAAACAACCCACAAGTATAAGGGTAAAACTGTTATGACGGAAGCAGAGCGCTATGAATCCCTTCGCCATTGCAGGTTTTACTTCTTTCTATTTTTATAACTCTCAACTTGTTCTAGTTATTGTATTGGAAACCATTAAAAAGGAAAAGATATCCCCCATGATGCTCGTTTTGAAGAGTTGTAAACCTTTTGAATTCAAAAGGAAATAGTGAATGTGAAGCACGATTTGAATTAATTTATTTTTCTGTAGTTGAAGGAAGTGATATTGTCTTATTTGTTATTCATTTCTTATAGGTGGGTTGATGAAGTCATTCCTGATGCACCGTGGGTGATCAATCAAGAATTTCTTGATGCATACAACATTGACTATGTGGCTCATGATTCCCTTCCGTAAGGATAGACAATGCTTGCTTTGATACTAATTTATTCATGGTGAATGCTGCATTGTTAAGAAAGATAGATATAGAAACAAAACTACTCTATATTTGTTTTACATTGCACATCTAAGACTTTTAGTTGCCGAAAAACATATAAATACTTGCCATTCATTTGTTCATGTAGTCTTTATACTTTGCCATAAATCCTTTCTACAGCTATGCTGATACCAGTGGAGCTGCGAATGATGTGTATGAGTTTGTGAGTTAATTGAGACGCTTATTTGTACTTATAACAATGGGTGCTTTTTTAAACCGTGTTATACTAAACTGGGCTCTTGTTCCTAGGTTAAAGCTGCCGGAAAGTTCAAGGAAACTCAACGAACCGAAGGGATTTCAACGTCAGATATTATAATGAGAATTATTAAAGATTATAACCAGTATGTGATACGCAACCTGGACCGTGGATATTCGAGGAAAGATCTTGGAGTTAGCTTTGTAAAGGTACGGTATTGAAGGATCCCTTGTGAGAATGCACCTTTACCTTGAGGTGCAATCTAGAAAAAGAATATAAAGAAAGAGTATATGGATTCTATGCGGGAAATGTCCAAATCACAACAGTGTTTACCCTTTTTATTATCAGTGTTTCGTTGTTGATGTTACTACAGGAAAAGAGATTGAGAGTGAACATGAGATTGAAGAAACTACGTGAAAAAGTAAAGGAACACCAAGAAAGGGTAGGAGAGAAGGTATGGCCCCTAATGCTTAATGATTTAGATCTACAAGTTCATTGGTAGAACTTCATGGGGTGGTGGACGTACTTGAAATTCTTCTTGTCTTCCCATGATACTTTGAGCATATTTATCACATATTTTTCTTTTAAGTTTTCCTTGGTTTTATGGATAGCATGTGCATAAACAGAATGCTGAATCAGAGGCACACTGGGAGTGTTTTATCATTTATAACTGGACCCCAACCTTTATACCTCGTTTAGCAGGAATATTATTTTTTTAACACATCTTAGTACTAATAAATAATTTTTTTTAGTCACTCATATAGTTTGTTTTCAGCGAAAGGATTTTATTAGAGTTTTATTCATCTTTTTAATTTCAAGTTTAAATTTATATTAATTATTTTTTATATTATGACAAATTATTTTATTATTTATGTAATAATTAAAAATTTTCATGTGTTAATACACTAAATAACCAAACCAGACACTTGAGAACAAACCATTTGGTCCTACTGTTCTAAACTTGTCGTTGGTATTATCATGCACGTTGTTATCCGGCTTATGTTTCTGTGGTGAAATTAAGGAGTTGTTTTAAGGAAAGTAATCCATGAATTAAATAACATGCATTTATACATGGTAACAACAACCTGAAATTAGCCATTCACCTTAAAACACTGGGTCTAGGTAGAAGCTAGCTACGTTTAGAATAGCTTTTGAAATCTAGTTGCCTTGGGTGGCTTAGTACAATTGTTGGATTTATACTTGTGGTGCATAAGGTTGTACATTTAGGTGACTAGATTGTCTAGTTGGAGACATAGCCTTAAGATCCAAAATATGTGGAGATCAAGTGCATTTAGAATTTAGATAATGGTATGCCATATGAAAGGCAGGGTTATGTTCTATTGTTTATATATCCAATTTCTGCACTTCCTTTGCTTGATCATATTGGCTTAGTTATAAATCCTAGTATATATTTTGCAGTTTTGGCTCTCACCATTGCTGATATTCACCACAATTGACCATTATAACATTCATTACGTCCATAACTGCAGTAAGCTTGATGTGACCACAACGTAAATCCCTTACATTCCCTGGTTCAATGTCCCCATAAAAGATTATTGAAGTTATGGAATATGATATTTAGGGTTTTCTAGCAACAAAATTATACCGCAGTTTTACGAGTTGAGGAAGATTCATATTTTAGATTGTGTCACCTAATGCTTCAGTCTGTTATATATTTATACATATTACATGTGTGTAAGTTTATAAGCTTGAATGCCCATATGTATATCCTACCTAGTGTTTGTTGAAGCTTGAACATCCCCCGTCAGCTATTCTTAATCTTATCATAAAGTTAAGGCAATTCACTAATATTTACCCCAAAATACTTGCAGATACAAACTGTTGCTATGCATCGTAACGAGTGGGTGGGAAACGCTGACCGCTGGGTTGCCGGATGTAATGAGTTGGTGGAAAATGCTGATCGCTGGCTTGCAGGATTTCTTGAGGTGTTCGAAGAAGGTTTCCACAAAATGGTGAGCCAATCTAATGAAATCATGTTTATAGTAATGACAAGTGCATGCATATAAAAAAATTACTAAGGGGGTTTTTTCAGGGCGCTGCAATCAGAGAACGAATAGCAGAACATTTGATGAGGCAACAATCAAGGGATTCTGCATTTTTGCTGGAACTTAGTGATGAAGATGAGGAATATTATTATGATGAAGATGAAGCTGACGATGATAATGATAATGAGGTATACTATGACGACGATGAGTATTATGACCAGAAAGACGAGAAAAAATGAAAAAGGAAGAAGAAGAAGAAGAAGAAGAAAACAAACAAACTATTGCTTCTCCAGTTTACCTACCGTAGGCTTTGAGTGGAAAAGCTTCATTCTGTAATTTTGTTTATTCATGTCATACCTGAAAATGTTGTTCCCATTGATGCTTCTTTTTGCCTAAATTTTTTGCCTTGCTAAGATGCAAGGGCTTGTACAACTTTCTTCTTCACTGTGTAGGGTTTTTGTGAAGAAAAAAATTATAGTCCGGGGAGATCTAAGATGTTGCAAATATTCAAATTCTGGCTTAAATTTTTTTTAAAATGATTGTATGAATTAATTGGATTAAATTTTGGATTTATCATCATCATGTTTTATTTTGGTTAGTTTTGTTCTTTGATAACCTTTAACATAAAGATTGGATCTGTTGAATGATCGGATAGTCTATTCAGCTTAATAAACCTGTCTCGATTAGGACCAGGTTAGTACAAGAATTTTGTACTTGCATCTAAATTCAATTTAAATAATAAAAATTATTTTTAAATTAAAATTTAACTAAAATATATAAAATAGAAGTTAAGAATATATTTTAATATACTATTATTGTTTTAATAACAGAATGGGTATTTAGGAGGGTCAAATTGGTCTGAAAATGGGCATAAATTTGAAAAATATTTTGAAATTGGGTTTCGACCTGATTTGATCTAGTTTATGAATACGAGATATTATATAATTTATTGATTTTTTTAGGACGTAGATTGATAGCCAAACTTAAAAAGGATTAATTTGTTTATATGTTGTTGAAGTGGTTTATAAGGTAATCTGATGGTGCTTGAATCCTTGTTTATGAATCAGTACTGAAACGTGATTGGACTGTGTTAGCCACCAGGGGAAGTCCCTCCTGCACAAGAAATGAATATTTAAAACTAAAACATGTGAATATAGAGTTACACATGAATCTCTATCCATGTCAGCTGCAAACATTAACTTCATCTCTCCCAAATCCTTTAGTTCTATTGCCCCATATTTACAACAACTTCTTAGCTCTATTCTAATTGAAAAGGGAAATAGAGTTATCTTATGACTGTGCTGGTTGTTTCATGGATTCAGTAAAGTCATGATCATACTTTCAAAGATTGAATAATTCAATGATTCCAGCTAAAGTGGACTACAATGACTGAACTTTTCTAACATTTACTTTGCATTTGAGTTACAAAAGGATTGGAGGATGTCTGATACATGAGTTTGTTGTCAAAATTGACCTTTTCTTTTTTTTATATATTCTACACGACTTATATAATGTAGAAGCGAAACTCGTCGTGTCATCTTCCCCAACAACTTTGAGCAAGCTTTTCCTTTTTAGTCCATAAAAAAACAAGCAATGGGAGAGATGGAGCTGACAAATATGCATGTTTAATTATGGATATCGAAGACTGCGCAGTGGAATATACCTTGAAAATTTCAGGGACCCAAAAGGGTCAGATTTTTTATATGGCTTGTTTTAAAACAGAAGCTGATGATTAACGTGGAGCGTGTTAAGCGGGGAATAGGGTATGATAGCTCTTGTGGTATATGCGTTTATCATTCATTTTGCATGTTCTCCGAGACTATTCGACAGCTAAAGAAATATGGAGGAAAGTTATCCCAAATGAATCCAGTGTATGTTTTTTTTACATGGGACTTTTTCAGTGGGTTAAGTCAAATTTACAAAGTCTTACGAATCCAGTCATCGGCGAGGGAAATTGGTCATGTCTATTTGGTTTACTAACCTGACGTATTTGAAAAAATTAAAATTTTTTTCTTTTTCAGGGCGTCTCCTGGAGCACAGGTGAGATTGTTAAGATTTCATATATTTAAGCAAAACAGTTTGTTTCTTTTCACAGAGAAGACGTATCTAGACGAAAGGAACAAAGATTAGTAGTCGAGATGCCATAAAGTTGGATCAATCTTTGCACTGGTAGGGTGGTTCAGATTGTCTCGAGCGATGCTGCAGCGAGGGGAGTCATAAGAAATGGAAATGAGGAGTGGATTCTGGGATACAACAGATATTTGGGCAAATGTTCAATCTTTAATGCTAAACTGTGGGGAATTCTTGATGGATTAGCTCTCATTCACAACGCGTGCTATGATGGTGTATTGATACAAACCGATAGCTTGGACATGGTTAAAGTCATTCAGGATTCCTCTTTCTCAAGCTCGAACTCTACCTTATCAAACATATTCATCACTTACTACTGAATGTAGTTTCATGGGACATTCAACATTTTCTTAGAGACTATAATAAAACTGCTGACTGCTTGGCCAAAATGACCTTTGATACGTATCAATAACTAAAGATTTTGAGGAGATACCGAGAAAGGTGCTAGCATTTTCTCTTATAACTCAAGCAATTGAAAGTTCTGCTCATAGAATTATTGTGTAGTTAAATCATTTTGTCCGCTATTACTTTCCCAAAAAGTAATGACATAAATAAAATATTGGCATGTTTTAGTTATATTGATTAATCCTATATCCGATGTGCGGTGGGAAGGACTTATATAATAATTTTTCCTCTAAAATTTGATCTCGCAATTTGTGCATGCTTATCATATTTTAAATTAGGTATAATTTGGAATTTATTTTCCTTTTATTTGGTGAATTACAAAAACAAAACAAAGCCCAAACAACAATCACGATTAGCGTTACTTGAACCCAACTCACACTTGAAACGACGAACACCCTTAACCATCAGGTCATCACATGGGTTCAAAATTTACTTCCTTTAATGTCTCTTACTTTCATAATTTTGAAGTAAAATTTCAAATTGTCCCATTTTCATTCTTTCTACTAATGCTTTCGCCTAGTTCTTTTCATAATGTAATTTTGTCTCAATGTTCAATATACTTCCATAAAAAATTGAGAATGTTGTAATATATTTTTTGTTCACTCAATTCTTTTTACTGATTTTTAATATTAATTAATCAGTAAAAAAATGAGATTACATCCCTAAATCTAAATTTGAAAAACAAATTTAAATAATATGCTGACTGAATTTATTAAAAATTAAAATCGAGAAATATTCCAAGCGAAATTAAAATGTAGCAGAAAAATAACAAAATAAAGAGAAAAATAATTAAACATCAGACCAGCAAAGCAAGTCCAGTGAGTTGCAATGACAATGATGAGATGAAACACTGGAGAAAAGAAGTAGGAAAAAAAACCTCATTGTCTCTATCTACCTACACTTTAAGGATCGAAGTAGGAATGGTGAGCAAAACCAACAATCTTGCAAACTGCTTCACAAAACAGATCTGACTACATCAACAAACGAACCACAAAGGGGGATCAAACCACTGAAAGATCACCGATAATCATAAATCAGAACCGATAACGTGTCATAAGGCAGAAGCGTGCCACAAGGCAAAGGAAAAATGTGCAACAAAAGCAGATAAAAACTACAAAAGAAAAAAACAAAATATAAAAGAAAAAAAATTGAATATAAAAAGAAAAGGGCAAGAATACAGGCGATCGACGACCAGCATTAAAGCTAACGTCATTGTCGACTAATCAAGAACAAAAAAAAAAAAGAATATGCATTAAAATATTAATGATTCCATAAACCAATTATTATGCATTAAAAAATAAAGAAAAAAAGATAACCATCGCCTAAAATCCATACTCATTTTTGGAAACGCAAATATTATGCATTGAAAATCTTTAAAATCATCATACATCATTAGGGTTTAGGGTTTTCTTTTAGCTCCTTGGCTAAATGGTAAAATTTTCTTTTAACCCCTCTCATAAATGATAACATTTAATTTAAGTTTTTTTTAGTTTTGTTTAAATGAAAAAAAATATAATACTAGTAAACAGTTAAGCATATACAATATGCTAGTATATTTTGGAGGGAATTTAATTCTCATTAAATATACTAATTTTGATTTCTAAACATGTCGAGATTCGAAGAAAATTAACATGTCGAAATTATATTTTGGAGGGAATTTAACTCTCATTTAATTGTCTTTTTCCCAACCCACTTTCTTTTAAAAATATGTATATTATATGTTATAATTGATAAAGGGGATTTTTTGGTGAAGATATTATCACATGTTATTATAGTTGATACATTTAAAAGATAAGAAACAAATAAGATTCATAATCAGCAGCCTGTGAAATTAACAACAAATTACTATTAGTGAATAAGATGATAATATGCACATGGGTAAAATCAAAAAAAAATTTAAGAGGCTCGAAATTAAATGGTATATTTTTATGATAGTAAAAATATAAAATTATTATTTTAATAGCTTATATCTTAATAATTTGTAAAGGATTTGTAACGACTCGTAATTAATAATATCATAAATAAAGCTCGATTTTGATAATAAAAAAAAGAAATAAGGCTCGGTGAAATTTTAAATTTCTTGTTGGAATTAAAGAGTTATTAAATAAGTATATTGGTTAGGATAAAATAAAAAAAAATATTTAAGAAATCTAGCTAATTAGTATGTTATATTGAAAAGGAGGACTTAATTGAGGAAAGTGTGAAGTGAGTATTATAAAATAAAAGAGTTAAAAAGAAGAAGAAATGATGGTTAAGGAGTTGGAAAATAAATAATCCATAAATTAAGTTAGTGGATTTTGATGAGCTAGTATGATGGAAATTGTCATAATTTAAATGGGGCATTTTAGTAATTAAATAAATCAAAATAGTTAGAATTAAGTAAAGAAAAAAGATCACAAAAGCATGGATGATGATTTTTTTTCTCTCTTCACTTTCCCTCTTATCGAAAATTGAAAAGAAAATAGAAGCCATTGTTGAAAGCTTGAGTTGGCTTTTGTGGGTGCATGCATGTACGTGAAACTTGATCCATTCCTCATGATTTTGATATATTTGTTGAAAGCTTGAGTTGGCTTTTGTGGATGATGATCTTGATTCAAATTAATTAAATTGGGTGTTAATTTCTAAAAGTATAAAGTGTTTTGAAAAATGCCATTGTTAAAATTGTAAGCTCTTTGTAGGTTTCGTTAGTATATTCTTTGCATGTCTAGTATCTACAAAGATTTAGTATGAGAGACTCATGAATGGTATATAAAGATGCGATTAAATATTCGATATGGGTAGAATAATATTGTATGGAAATAAGGATGTTCATGGACTGTTTTGGAGTTATTTGGGTAATGAATATAAGTTCAAATATATATAAATCAATTTGAGTAGTAAATTTAAATGGTGTTAAAGTTGGAGGATGCAATCGTATGAGGTTAAAATGTTAAATAAGTAAAGTATAGAACCTTATAAATTAAAGGGGTTATTTGGAAATTTAGATATGTAAATATATATATTCATGAATAGTTGATGGTGGGAAAGGAAATGTTTGTTGACATGTGAATTAAATTGAACATATAGATTGTTGAGATGAGATAAATACAAATGACTAATTAAAATTTAAATTGTTATATATAGAGAGCAAGAAACGAGTCGAACGAATATTAGACGAGGAAAGGAGAAGATTACGGAATAGTTAACTACGGATTGAACGACAATCGTAATTCGGTAAGTTTATATTTCCAAACTTAACATTTCTTGAAAATAACTATCGATGCATTTATCTTAACGAGAAAAATAAAATTGAACTTTGGTATCGATTTTTAAAAAGGTATCGATTTAATATCAATACCACAGTGTAGATTTTAAGTATTGTTTATGAACTTTATTTGATTGTTTTTAAGTTGGATTTCCGAGTGTTTTAACTTAATTCCGTAGTTTACATCCATGAAACAAGATGTTCTATGATGAAGAGTGATATGAAGTGAATTGTTTATGAATGTTTTATTTGCTCAAGTTTAGTTGTTTAAGAAGAATTAATTACTAAATAATGTGGTAGCACTTCTAATCTCTAATCCGACGACGGATACGAGTTTTGGGTGTTACAGAATTAAATCAAATTTTTATCGATAGTTAAACCCCTAATTTTGTTATATAAAAAAATCAAATTTTTATCAATTTTTGAAGGTCAAAGTGTAATTTTATCATTAAAATTTTTAAAATTTATATAGCCTAAATGAAAATTTTTCTATTTTAGAGGGATCTAAAACCTTTATCAACCCCTGGATTTGCCACTGAATATGCATGGCAATTATTAGATTTTATGTTCATAAAAAAGTATAATTGTATTTTTCATGTAAGTAAAATTTTATATAAGATAATATTTTTCATTTTATATTAAACTAATGAAATTTGGAAAAATATATTTAATGAATTTATTTTGAACAAATAATTATGATTTTTAAAATTATTTAAAACTCATACATTAATAAAAATATAAAATTAAACAAACATAAATCATGTAAAAGTAAAATAAAGTTAAGGTGAGTAAAATCCGATTTGATTTGAAAAATTCGATAAAAAATTTAAATTTTGAATTAAATAGTTTGAGTTATTTGAGTTAATCAAGTTATTAGGATAAACTCGAATAAAAAATTAAGTTTTTCGGTTTAACTCGAATATGAATTACACAATTCGAGTTATTCAAAAATTCGAGTTATTAAGTTAAAACGCAAAGCTATGTCATTTTGATAAATATTTACTTATTAAGTTAAAAACCAAAACCATTATATTGTTTATGTAATTAAATAATATTGTACTTGATCTATTAGTTAAATGATCGATCTATGTAAACGCAAAATTGAGTATAAATAATAGGATTCGTTAACTCGACTAGAAATTTTTTTACTCGATTCGATTTAATTCAAAAAAATTTAATTTGAATTTGATTGCTAAAATATGATTCATCAACTTAATTAACTCAATATTTTTTACTCGATTTGACTCAACTCGATCGAATACTTATCAAAAGAAAAAGTAAGGGCATAAAAAATATATGAACGGATAGTTGTATACCTAATCGTAGGAAAGAGAGGAGGGGGTGGGAGCCACTGAAACCGCAATGTCTGTTTGGTCATAGTCCTAACACTGTGTGGTTCAGAGTGAGAAGAAACATCAAACATGGGATGAGCAGAAGACTAGGAATTTGATACCAAACAGAATACCCAAAGTCAAGTCCAGTCCACTCCCGTAATTATCTGTAGGGCTACCTCTGTCTGGGCGCCATCTTGTTTGACGATTCCTACATTACTACACTCAAACTATAGCTGTAAAGGATAGGAATAATATAAAACAAAATATTTTCTATTTTTCATATTTATTTTAGGAGGTTCATTATTTGTCTTTTACAATAATATCATTTTCAATATTTGAAATTACATTTTCATACTAAAAATAAATGTGAACATTTCTTTTGGTTAAGAAAACTTATGAACTCCTACAGGATTCATCCCTGCAGATTCCTATACTGCAATTAGACTTTGAATTCGTCGAGGGTATCAAAATTGGCCTTTGGGTTTTCTGATGAAAAGTGAAAGCAGAAAATAAAAAAGATGAGCATAAAATATTAGTGGTGCTTCTCTTAACTTTCCGTCTTTTAGATATTCATGTTTGCCTAAAGTATGTATTTATTATATTCTTTACTTCATGTTTTATTCGTCAAAGTGCCTTTTTTTATTGGATAAAGTTGTTTAACTTTTTGTTAGCGTTAGTTACAAAACGGAGTGTATTAACTTATAATATTGATGATTCATCCATAATTTTTACTGGCAGCTTTCATCTTTAAATCCGTTGTGTATTCATAATTACTGCTAGCATATTAATCTGTAACATTAGTGGTTTATTCATAAATTGGAGTGTCCTGGATATAAGAGTTTTGGGAAACTCTTACTATGGAGTGTAACGATAGGGTATGATCTTTTTTTTTCTGTTAAATTGAAATTGCTTTGCATTGCATAAACACGCATAAGCATGCTTGAATGAATTGTAAATTTCTATTATATTATATAATTGTTGCTTTACTGGAAACTATTATTATGTATGCTTAGATTATTATTTAGTACTGATTTTTTTGTGATGGAATTCACATTAAATTTCATAGCTCACTCCCCTCTTATTTTCATGATGCGGACACGATATCTAAAAGATCTCAGGTCGGATTCATTTGCACCATTGAGTCAAGCCCACCATTTTTAACTTCCAACCATTAAACAATAAACCTATCCTCAAATGCCAACAAACAAACCCAACTGAACCCTTTACCCATAACCACTATCAACCTCCATCTAACTTGAAATAATATAAAAAAAACCATTCAAGACTTGTACCTTAACCCCCAAACGAAATTAAACCTATAAGAAGCAAATTGAGAAAAAGAAACCAATAAATATGAAAGAGAGACTATGGTTTGAAATCGACTTCATTGGGTAATAGAGACGATTGATCAGAGCAACGTTTATTCATATTTGGCATGGAGGTCTCTAGATTTTAGGATTCTTTTAGCGAAACTTGACTTGATAATGTGAAAGAGGAAGGAGAGAGATACATTTTGGTCTCATTGTTTGTGTCAAAAAAGATAGAGATAGTAGTTGTACATCCCTTGGGTGCAGGGGTGAAGCCAAAATTTTTTTTTAAGGGTCGAAGTTAAATTATAATTTTTACGATAGTAAAAATGTAATTTTTAAAAGATTAAATTAAAATTTTATCATTTTTAGAGGGTAAAATATAATTTTATCTTTACTAATTTAAAATTTTAAAAAAAAATTAAAGGTCTAAATGAAAATTTTTCTATTTTAAGGGATCAAGACCTTTGTCAACCCCTGATTTCGCCCCTGCTTGGGTGACTAGAGTTTTAACGACAAAACAAAATAGAGACATTACTTGCTTTGGAAGCAAGGCACAATAAAAAAATTACAACTTATAATGGTCAGGATTTGGTAAAACTTTATGGATTTAAGATTTAGAATTTAAAAATTATGGATAGAAATTGGATATATTTATTAAGAGGTATTAAGATAGTATAAAAAATAAGGATAAATTTTATATATAATGAAAAAATATATATTAAATTATTAATAAAGGATAAAAAATTAAGATAAATTATTGATTTTTAATTAAGAATAAAAATTACATGATAATAATTAAGGAAATATTTTAGAATAAAAAATTAAACTTACAACTCAATCTTTTTTGTAAAAAAAAAAGGACTAAGCGATTACGTTGAAACGATTAAACTCGTATAAAGGCATTACTAACAAATTGCAAAACCCATTGTGCTTAGCTTGGTGGATCCACAAATAACAATAAATTTGACGTACAATTAATCACGTACTTAGCCATTTGATTAACAGTCGCATTTTGAGACTTTAAAATATGACAAAATTTTATATTTTAATTTCATTTAAAAAAACAAGTAATTAAACATAACTCCACCAAACAATAATGACAGCTCCTCCAATTAGCAGAATCTCCACTATTTATATGATTTGTAATTGAAAGTTTTGGGATACTTTTGTTAAATTAATCAATAATTTTAAAACTAATGCGTGAACATATCAGATACAAACAAAATGATAAATAATAAGCAATTGACAATATCATACCAGACAGCGCTACTATTTGCCTTTACAAAAGTCCACTTTAATATAATTCAATTTGTTTAAAAGAGAATTAAATAAAATATTATACTAAAAAAGTGAATTATAAAAAAATTAAAGAAAAAGTGGGTCCTGGATATAGCATTGTCTAAGGGATTTCACCCTCTCTCACTGCTACCAATTTTGATTATATTTTAACACTTGCATTCTAAATCTGTATTAGCGTTTCCAAAATTTACATATTATTGAGTAATTTTTTCATCCTATCTCATTGAATGGGCTACATTGTTATACATTAATGATCATCAATTCGAAATTCAAATAAGATTCAGGTTGTCTACCTACGAGACATATAACGAGAGAACAGCGAGGAGAGTTTGCAATCTCAATTCGCATGTGGAAAGCAGCAAAATCTAACAGTCGATCTAAAATAATACACGTGCCTAATATACCAGAGACCAAATCATCATTTTTGGATCTTCTTATTCTCTATTTCTTAAAACCTTTTTAATTCTTAACTTCCGTTGATAGAATCACTTTTGATTTATTTTTAAAAGTAAACAAGTTGAAACACTAAATTATAGAATTGACTAATGATTTCAACTCAACCATTAAAGATTCTGTTTTCTTCACAACCACAAAAACAATCAGAAACCTTTTTTTAATTTTTCTTTTCTCGGATAAAATGGACAATAAGTGTACATATGTAATTTTTGAAATTTGAAAACAAATATTAAATTTGTGTAATTTTTGTGCGTTAATTTTATTTTAATTCTAGAAATTTAATTCTTTTATTTTAGATTTTAAAATTCAAGTAAAAAATTTCTGTTAAATCCCGTATAAATATTTAAAATAAAAAAATAATCATTTAATAGCCATATAACAAAAGAAAATTATACAGAATTTAAACTTACATTCTTAAATTTAAAAAAGTGAAAAGGCTAAATTCATTGAAATAAAAATTAAAAGACTAAATTTTAAATGCAATAAGAATATAGACTTGGAGTCTATATTCAACATTAAAGTTGAGAAAATAAAAGTGGGGAAAAAAATGAAATGTTTGAAATTAGAGAATTGATGCATGGAATTCAAGGCAAATAAGGTTAGGTTAGGTTAGGTTAGGTTTTAGTTGGTTGGTGCATGAAATTAAGGTTTGGTTCATGCAATTCTTGGACTGAATTAGATTGTTGAGTACCATGCCCCTTGTTCTCAGTTCTAGCATCCATAACCATCTTAATGAAGATGGAATGAAGTGGTTCATCACCTTTATATAAAGCTATAAAAGATAATCACTTTATTTCCATTCTATATTCTTGTTATTTTCAAGAGTTATTTCTCATGTTTAAACTATGTATTCCTTGATATTTTGTTTTGGATTTTAGCTAACAAATGTGAGGTCATCACACTCTCATGCAATCCTACTTTCTTCCAAACAAAGAAAAATAAGTGTATCATGTATGTCTCAACTCTTTTATTTATATAAATTTTCATGTACTAATAGTTGGTGTTCTGTGTCATATTTGTTCACGGGTTAAGTTATCCGTTCAGGCTCGAAGGTTCGTCCGAAATTTGAGAGGGTTTGAGTAAAAATATTAGGCTCGAAAAATGGGCTTCGATAAAAAAAATTTATAATACTTTATATTATCTTTTTCTATATTATGTAATTTAGAACACATTAAAAAATAAATTTATACTAAATATATAATATTACTATGATGTAAACATTAAAATAATGTTTAGATGACTATGTAAAAAAATTCAATGAATAATATAATATAAATATTTAAAAAAATAAAAATATGGACGGGACTAAAATGAGCTTGGGTTAGCCTTTTACAAATATGAGTGTGTTTGGAAAAAATTTAAAGCCCGTATTTCGGATAAGGCCGAGTTTGAACATGTATAAAATATGTTATATTATGTTGTTTTATTTTTATTTTCATATTGTTTAATATATTGGTTTTGTTAATTATGGGGTATCTATATTAAGGAAAGGAAGGGATGGATGGCATGTGATGAAAATGATATTAGGCATTTTTTATGTTCTTAAACTTTATATCAATAATACCTTTCTTGAGAACAAGCCACAAAAATGTAACATATATCGACATTCTAATTTATTTTACTCAATTAAAGCATGACTTGGACAGTGGGAATGCTTTCAATCTTCTCCTTTACCTCTTTCTATGTCGACACTATTTCGACATCCCTCAGCATCTCAAAGTCTTCACGGAATTCTCTGATTTCACCATTTTTATTAGGAAATCCTTTTAATTCATAATTCATAATTAATTCAAATCTTAACTCGGGATTTACGAATTCAGTGCCATTTTCAATTTCCTCTTCACCACTCTCATCCTACTATTATGTCAGACGTTAAAAATTTGCAATTGATTGTTTCCTCAAATTAAGAAAATCTTAATTAAAAATCAAATAATCTTTTATTCTGTTCTTTTACGAGTTATCTTTTGGGTTCTGTTCAAATAAAAAGAAATAGCACCATTTCTGTATATAAAAAAGAGTTTTTAGCTGTAAGATTGGATATATATTTCTGTAGTTGACTTTTCCAAATCAGACTTTTATGTAGCCAAACCAAAACCTGCTCTATGGAAGTCCATATCATGGGGCCTTAATGATTTCAGATTTCATGTTTTCTTTCCTTTTAACTTGGTATCAAATCTCTACAGGTTTCGGCTTCCATCTCTAAACAATCTCTATCCTCTCCATTTATCAGATATATATATATTCACTCTCTCTCCCATCTTCAATATTCTAACTTTGAAACGCTTCACTCAGTCTCTCTATTGGGTTGTGCTCCGTTTTCAGTTGCAGCCATGACCAACTTCAAACAACCTCAGGTTTTTACCTTTTTTTGTTGCTTTTTAATCCTGATTCCTTCCCTAGTACAAGGGGAATGTACCTGTGAACCAGAAGAGGAAGATCGCAATAAGTCTCTTGCGCTTAAATATAAGATGGCTGCTATAGCCTCCATCCTCGTTGCGGGAGCCATCGGTGTTTGCTTCCCTCTGCTCGGGAAAGTCATCGAGGCTTTACGTCCAGATAAAAATCTTTTTTTCTTGATCAAAGCTTTCGCTGCCGGTGTGATATTGTCCACTGGGTTCATCCATGTTCTTCCGGATGCCACTGAGAGCTTAACATCTCCTTGCCTCAATGAGAATCCTTGGGGAAAGTTTCCGTTCGCCGGACTGCTGGCTATGACGGCGGCCATTGGTACATTGATGGTTGATGTGTTTGCTACATCTCATTACACCAAATCTCACCTTCACAAAACCCAACAGAGCCACGAGGGTGATGAAGAGAAAACAGAGCAAACCGAAAATCACCTGCATGTTCATACTCATGCCACCCATGGCCATTCTCATGGTTCTGTTTCTATGCTTGAGCATTCAGATTCCTCTCAGCTTCTGCGGCATCGAGTAGTATCTCAGGTAAATTTTATTTCATCAATCGCGATTTTGGTTTTTGTTGTTTTTTTCTATATTTTCTGTAACTTTTTGTCTGATTTATGTTGAAAGGTATTGGAATTGGGCATAGTGGTGCACTCTGTGATCATAGGGATATCATTGGGTGCTTCAGAAAGTCCAAAGACCATAAAACCTTTGGTGGCAGCACTCACCTTTCATCAGTTCTTCGAAGGCATGGGACTTGGTGGATGCATTTCTCAGGTAAAGTCAAACCCATGCTTATGTATGACCTGCTCTTTGTCATGACTTTTTATTCATTAGCATTGAATGGTGTTTTAAAGGCTAAATTCAAGGGTCGAGCGGTTGCAATCATGTCACTCTTTTTCTCGCTGACAACACCAGTAGGAATCGCTATAGGAATAGCAATCACACATGCATACAATGAGAACAGCCCAACTGCACTTATTGTGGAAGGGTTATTGAACGCGGCATCATCTGGGATCTTAATATACATGGCGCTGGTGGATCTTCTAGCCGCTGATTTCATGAACCCAAAGTTACAAAACAATGGAATACTTCAAGTTGGAGCCAGTGTTTCTCTTCTCCTTGGGGCTGGTCTTATGTCTCTCTTGGCTATTTGGGCTTAAATTCGGTTTTTTTGTTTATCTAAACCGTAACTGGTTTTGGCTGCTTTTACACAAAAACATATTATTGATTAAAAAGTTGAGTATATGAAAGCAAGAAGTATATAGGTATGTTTATTCAATCACTAAGGTTTTCTATTTTCAATATATTTTTAATTGCATTATTAGCTTCTTATGCACTGACAAAATATAAGGAATTTTGAACTCGTGTATTGACATGATGGTTAAAGTATTTATCATCATAGATATTATTTAAGTTCGAATCGTACTAATCTTTATTAAAGTTTTACTCTCCTTTATAATTAAAAAAAAAATCAAAAATTTTCAAAAGTTATTGTTATGGCGAATTTGGGCATCCCAAGAGGCATGATGTGATGTAGCATGTCCTCCTTAGCTAAAAGTCTTCGCCCAAAGAGAAATATACAAAATTATAAGAATGTGAATTTCTATAATCGAAATAAAAAATTCTGATGGCTTATAAATTTAGAAACTTGCTAGATATCTATCCATCAATTCCTAAAAGATAATACAGTTCAAATTTTAATATATATATATATATAACTCTTCTCTTTATTTATCTCAGTCTTCATTCGTCTTTGTAAATATATATTATGATAATCTTGTAATTTAAAAAATTATCTGATTAATCACTTTAAATTTACGATTAATTGTTTTTATAAAAGATAAAGTTAAGAATTATTTGGGATCAAATCTGAAATTAATATCAATTGAAAAGATTTCAACACAATTTATTTTTCGCTCTATTGAAGTTTAGTCCACATGTTATTGTTAGTAAACAAATTAGTAGGTTAATGACGAATATATATTTTTAATTTCATATTGATATTTTATATTTATTTTTGTGAATTTTAAACTTACATATTTTTTTTTATGAATCTCAAATTATGATTTATTAATCGAGTATTCACTTTTTTTAAGATTAGTGTAAGTTCAAATTTTCATTTTACCCAAGAAAAAATTATTATTTTTATTTAATTACTAAATTAGTATATATTAACTATGTGAGTGAAAAAGATTATACAATAAATATATTTATAAAAAATTGAAGTGAAAAAAAATTATATAGCAAAAATATTTATAAAAGAATTAAATAGAAAAACGAATGGGGTTTTAATAGAGTTGATCGTGGGTTGGGTTGAATTGGGTTTGGGTTGGGCTTTAATAAAATTTTAGATCCAATTGTTAGGTTTGAGCCTAAAAAATAAGCCTAAAATTTTGTTCAAGCTCGACCCGAATTATAATAATCAAACCCGATTAATTTTTTAGATTATTTTATTACATACAACAAATTTAAAAAATATATAATATATCGAATACACTTAAAAACATTAAAACAAACATTTAAAAATAAATAAATTTAAAATACATTAAAAAAAATTTATATTAAGATAGTTACAAATAAATTAATAAAAAAATTAACAATAAAACATAAGTTTTACAATATTCAAATAATATTAAAAAAGACAGTGAAATAATAGTAAAAAAGCATAAAAAAATCCAAACAACAAAAATAATGATCAAAGTAGCAGCAAAAACAACACGAAAACAGTAACCAAAACAGTAAAAATACAACACAAAAACAGCAAAAAAGAGCAACCAAAACAGTAAAAAAAAACAAAACAACAATATAATTTTTTATTAAAAATGGTTAATTGATTCGGATCGAGTAGGGCCTGGCTTAGGCAAAAAAATACTCGAAGCCCAACCCGTTTAAAAAATGGGCCTCATTTTTTGTCAAAACCTATTTTTCGGGCCTATATTTTTATCCAAACCCTCTCATTTTTTGGGCAAACCTTCAAGTCGGGTCGGGTGGTCCAATCCATGATCAGGTCTAGGCTTTAATTAAAATATTAAAATTATAGATGATAAAAATTATATTGTTTTAAGTTTAAATATATGCCTGTAATTTTTAAGATTTTATATAATATACATCCTTACAATAATGTTTTTTATTTTAAAAATAATAAATTTTTGATAATTGTCTAACTTAGTTAAATTATTTTGATTAAGGATGTTCGATCGGTTAATCGATCGATTAATTGACCCGAACTATCATTAATTGAATTAATCGATTTTTTTAAATTCTTAACCGTTAACCGAATCGAAATGTTTTCAAAAAAAAATTAATCGAACAAAATTTTTCCGGTTAATTCGATCAGTTAACCGAAATTTATATGTTTTTAAATTTTTGTTTAAAACAAATATAAAACATATAAAAATTAACTAAATTAACCGATCAATTTTGGACCAATCGATTTATTAAGTGGACTAATACATATATATTATAATATTATTTATTAAGTTCGGTTAATTCGATTAATTAACCGATTTCAAACTCAGTTAACCTTTAACTGAACTTTTAAAAAATTATTAACCAATCTCCAATCGAATTAATTCAGTTTTACCATAAATTTGCACACCCTTAATTTTGATTAGTGAGATGAACGCAATAAAACAATATAGGTATATAATATTTTTAGGCTCAATATAACATATGGTACTTGAACTTCACATTTTTTCCTAATTTGGTACCTAAACTTTTTTTTGTCCAATTTGGTACTCAAACTTGACACTTTTTCCTAATTTGATAACTAAACTTGGCATTTTTTAAAGTTGGTACTTAAACTTTTTGTGGTTCAATTTGGTACTTGAACTTGACTCTTTTTCTTAATTTGGTACCTAATTTTTTTAATATTAATTCGTTAAGCATAGCTCAATACATATTTTAACCTAAATTTTCTCTAAAACTGATAATATTTTTGTAACATAACAAAAAGTTTTTCAACATCGCTATTGTTTTGCCTGATTTTTATAATACTTAATAAATTTAGGTACCAAATTGAATCTAAAAAAAGTTTAGGTACCAAATTAGTGAAAAAATTCCAAGTCCAGGTACCAAATTGAGTAAAAAAAGTTTAGATATCAAATTAAAAAAAAATGTCAAGTTTAAATACGAAATTAAAAAAAGGGATCAAGTTCAGGTACTAAATATTACATTAAACCATATTTTTATTATATCATTGAATCGCAATTAAATGATAATAATTATTTTATTTTATTTTTTTGGGAAAATTATTTTATTTAAACAGATAAATTATTATTCACATAAAATAAATTATAAAGTCAACATTTGAATTTATAGTAAAATAAAAAAAAATACCATCTATATATCATTAATAATAGGAATTTCCTTTAAAAGAAGAAGGAATTTCCGATTTAAGGTGGGCGTGGAGAAGACGAAAAGCTTTGAACCTCTGATTCTGAATGTGAATGTGTTGACATTCTTTCATCACTCTCAAAGGTTTCATACATAAAAAAGGGAAAATGATGGTTTTTAATTCCTAACAGAGAAATTCAGGTATCCTTTCATATTAAAAAAAAAAAGAGTATTTGTAAAATGACGTCATTATTTGTGATTACTTTTAGTTAGTCCATTGCCCCATACATTGGGTTATACATTCAATTCCACATATACCCCCCCTTCAAATTCATTTTAAGATTAGTGCTTTGATATGTGATTTAACATTTTCTTCTAACATAGTTACTGTTTTTGTAATATGGTATTTGTATTTCATAAAATTTATATATTTTGATACTTAAAAGTAATAATGTTAATTTTTTAGTTTTTAATTTGGGTTCTACAATTGATTTGATAAACATTCATTATTAACTAACAATATTAATAATTAATTTTCATCAAATTGAATCTAAAACCCAAATTAAATCACATTGATGGGATTATATTTGACAAGCTAAATGCAAAAATAAACAAATTTACAATCAAAATTAAATTTATTCTATTATCAAAATGATGCAAAATTTAAACCTGATAATGTTGGCAATTAAGTTTCATCAAAATTAATTTTAAAATCCGAACTAAACACTAAAACGTTAACATTGTTACCTTTGAATACCAAAATATATATCATTTATCAAATACAAGTATATATTAAACCAAAAAATTACATAATTACAATATTAGAAAAAATGTCAAACCAAAATTACTGAATGATATATTAAACCTTAAAAGCATTTAAATTTAAAGTAAAAAAATGTTGGCTTTACATGTATGTGTGTATGGGGGGGGATTGCGTTTCCAAGCAGATAAGATTGAGAAAGAATATAGATTTTTTTTGAATTATAATAATAGGATAAAGTTCGAATAACAAACGCGATTAGCACGATTCAAATCTCAGCCACTCTTAATGTGGTAAACATCCTTAACCATTAGACCATTACATGGAATTCGAAAGAATAGAGATATTTGGGAGCATGTGAAAGTGCAAGGGTGAGTGCAGTGAGTATGAGGGTGGCTAATTTGCTAAGATAATCCCCCATCTCATCTGATCTAATCTAATGCCAAACCCTTTTGTGTGTATGTGTGTGTTTTCAGACGTAATTAACATTCACTCTGGTTTGGGAAGGGAAAACAGGTCACTGTCAAACCATTCATTTCCAAACCACTTTTCTCTCTTAAATATCGCCTCTTGAATATAGTATTTCCTTTCTTTCTTTGAAGATTGGATTTCAATTATTATTTAATAATAAAATAAAAATATCTTTTTTTAAAAAATTCTATTATTTTATGAATAATAATACGCTTTGGATATGAAATTTTCAAAAATTTGGAGATGATTGGTTAAGGACACTTCTATTTAGGATTGCAGTTTAAATTACAGTGCTCATCGAGTGTTATAAGCTTGTAACTGTGAGCATTGATGACTTCCCTCTTATTGCTGAGGATGTATGAGTAGTATCAGTATACAAAGTCAAAAAATGGCCACTCTGAGTTTGTCTATTTTGAGCAATTTCATTGTTTATTTCAATAAAAAAAGAAAAGAAAATGGAATTTCATTGAAAATGATTGTAAAAAATTATAAATTATAGTGAAATGGAAGGTGGAGAAGAGCAGAGGAAGACAAATTTCAAAACCTGTACTGAGAAAGTAGACAGATGCAGAGAAGCAATTGACTCAAACGTTTTTAAAACTTACCTGCAATGCAACCTTCCTGAAATGGATGATGGCTTGTTTTCCAATTTGTTTAAATTTTGTTTTTTATTCTTGTTGATATTTTTTTTTTACCTATTCAAAGTAGATATATATTGAAATTAATTTATAGGGGAATTTTGAAATTTTATTCAAGAGGTTAATTTTGGAATGGTTGAGGTTAAATTTTTTATGTTCAAATATTAAAATTACACTACATAGGATATTTTTTGACTTTGTACTACACATTGTTCATAGATCCTTAAAAATAAGAGGAAAGTCATCAATGCTCTTAAAGTGTTACAATTGCAATAACGATTTTTATAAATCCGAATATGTAGTGATCAATTAAGAAAATAACTATCCACTTTTGTAGGCAGAAGAAAGCAAAACTTTCTTAAATGTAAAAAATAACTATTCACTTTTGTGGGCAAAAGAAAGCAAAATTCTCTTCCCAACAACTGAAGTTATTGAACCAGGAGTTGAACAAGAAAGATTGACTTGCTCTCTATCGCCAAGGAATCATTCTGATTATCTGCAACTATTTCTGTTATCGTAGAGATTGAACCAACGTACAAAAATAAAATCCAAGATTAACAATTGAATCTTAGCTCTGATATCATGTAGAAAAACACAGCAAAATGATATCTTAACATTAAACAGAATCGTAACGTAATTCTAAACTATTGTAATTTGATTTCCTAGATCTCTTTTAATTTGAATGGATATTTGCAATCATCTATCCGCGATTCTTAGAGATTAAAAAAATCTCAAAATATCAAGTTAAGTTAGCATGTTGCATGAAAATTCATGAATATTTTATTTAAGATTTTTCCTCAAAATTTCCCAAAATCTTAAGCTAAGTTAAGTTAGCATGTTGCGTTAAGTTAATAAAATAAAAATGAATAATTTAATCATTATAGTTTAATAAAATAAAAATGAATACTGTTCAGGAGTATGTGTGCCCTGGCTGTGGGAAAAGGTTTCTGCCTTTGCTTCTCTCTTTTTGTCCTCCACCTCCTTTTTCTTTCCTGGGTTGTTTGAAAAGTATATTTGTCTAGTGAATTAGTAGCAATGAAAAATCGAAGGTGTCCTGTTACCATGTTTTCAGATACAATGCTTTGGATGCATTGAGATTAGTTTCTTTGGAGGATGAATATTTTCACTGTGAAAGATGTAACGGAGAATTGTTGGCAGAGAGTTACAAGTTAGCCGCACAAGATGTAGGAGATGGAGTTGACAATGCACAACGGACGACGGCGTGAAATGTTGAAGGACATGCTTCAGAAAATGGAGGTAGTTTTTCTCTTTAAAGTTCCTAGTTATTGCTTTACAAAGCATATTCATTTGTGCTTGATCTAGAATGTGAATCTATTGAAATTAGGAAGTTAGTCCCTTTTATCATAAAATATCAAAATAGTATAGTATGTTTACAACATTTTTCAAGATCCTTCATTACCAGCCCTAAATTCTTTGGATGTCATTGGGACTTGATTAGAGGTTGAAATATTAACATTGGGCAAATCAGTGAGGTCCATTCTAATTCGGCTTAGTACCTTGCTCTTGCCTTCTGATTATGAAGGGATGTGTTTTTCTTGATTTCCTCTTAAAAGGAAAAAAGAAGCATAGTTATCAAAATAATAATTCTTCTCAATGAAGCCCATAAAGATGATAGGCTGTTATGTCTATATAGTATAGGAAACACGTTATTTGATCAATGTGCAGGGGGATAGAGGAACAGTTTCTGTGTCTTGAAGTTTGCTTTGCCTATCATGAAATGTTCTGTTCTAGTTTTTACTGATTGATTCTGCCACATCAGATGACAGTGATCATTTAGGCCCCCATTTTTTTAATGCATTTTTAATGCTACTAAAGCTTTGAGTTAGTAAGTAAACATAAATCTAGGAACGTAGCTTTTGTATTTCCTTGAAAGCTAGTTGCTCAAAGTGGTGGAACAAAGGCGGCAAGCTTCAAGCATTGCTTTGTATGCAAAACAAAGATTCTAGTTTCTGCTAATTAATCTTTCCTATTAGAACTTTGTTGATTCTTTTTTTCATTGTGTTTATGCTATCTAAGTTTTGTATTTTATCACTTCCTTTCTTCCCAATTGATTTGCATATGAGCATAATTCAATAGCAAATTGTCTGGTTGACCTGTGATTGTGGCTTTACATGGTTTGGACTCTGTCAACTGTAACTGAGATTTCTGTAATTTTGAAATGCTTATTCCCTTTGTGCTAATGATTTAAACTTAAATGTTTGTAGTCTGGTGCTCCACTATGTAGTCGGAAAACTTTATGTCTGCACTTCTTAATGACGTTTATGTAATATTCTTGACTTCATATTTGATATAAAGAAATAGTTGAACATTGCTGTACCTTAATAGACACTAACTAAAGAGCAGAATTTTGAAGTTTCCACTTCTTCCACCTGAATAAATCAGTGAATTTACTTTCACTTCAATCCTCCCTCTACATTTTCCACTCCAAATATCTTCCAAACAACAGCCTTTCCTCTGTGATAAACTTCAGAAGATGTTTCCTGCAAAAGCATCTTATCAAGTTTTAATTGCCTGCTTCTATGCTACCTAGCATTTGGAACAATGGTGACGTACTACAGCTCCTGCACTTCTCACTTTCTGGATAACATACCTTCACTGTCTTACATCTTTCTCATTCTCAGCTGATCGGGTGATATTTAAACTCATTGTTTGTACCTCATCAAATGGTATTTTTCTCTAACTTTGTGTTTTCAAGTACTTCATTAACTTCTGATAGCATCACTCATTGGCCCCTAGAATGTAATTCCCTTCATGCAACAAGTTACTTTTTCAGTCTCTGATTAATAGCATCTTGAACCATACGAGTTGTAGAGAGAAAAATCCTGAAGGAGGTTTGCAAATTGCCCTATACTAGTCACTAGAACTAGAACTATTATCCTCAACACCTTTGTACTGATAGAAATTCAAACACACCAGATAAAGCCCTGTTGGAAAGATGTGAATTAAGGAATGCAACCTTCTCCCCTTTCTAATGTTGCACACTTTTGTAGAGGTTAGACTGCTAGTCTATTGGGGGAGTTCATTACTTAGTATTAGAAGTCCCAATGGGAGTTGGTAGACCTGAAAGGCATTACAGTCAAAGCTGAATGAAGTTGCAAATGTGATTTTCTTCTTGTTTCTGTTTGAAAGACGGCTAGAGTACTGCCAGCTATGCATTTTGAAGACAGCAGTGACTACCTAGCCTGAAACTAAACATTGATGACTTTAGAAAAATTAGTTTGAAGATTACTGTGTTAAATGTCAATCCCTAAGCCTCAGTCACAGTGCTAGCCTGCACTTCATTTCTTTCTGTCTATGTATCTTGATCTTACTATCAAACAGCTAGAGACGGTTAAGCTTAAACCGTGAAAAAAAAAATGAATACAGATAAAATCTTGACGTGGATATTGACTATCTCCTGGGGAGATGAGGGAGAAAGGCTTGCACAACTGTCCTGTCCTGAGATTGTTGATCTCTTTCACCGTAACAAAATTTACTTGCAAATAGCTATGATAGCCGATTTTGATCATCATATCAGTCCTTCAAACTCCATTTCGTTTTAACTTTTTTCCATGTATATTTGTTTTACGGTATATGTTTATTGAAATATGCAAGCCTTTTTTACTTCATTCTTTCCATTGTGTACACTTTGTATGCCATTTTTTGAAATTGACATTTGACACAATGAAATGACTGCAGGTAGAGCTTAAACCATTAATGGAACAACTCAACAGAGTAAAAGATATGCCTATTCCAGAATTTGGAAGTCTCCAAGCATGGGAAGCTCGAGCAAGTGCTCCTGGGCGTGCTGTATATGGTGATTCTGGTTCTAATGATCCTTCCAAAAATTCTCAGGGTTATGGTAGCACACCTATGCCATTTCTTGGGGAGACAAAGGTAAGAGTTAAACTTTATTTCTCTTTGCTCTCTACCATGAGGTGGGTTTCAAATAGCGGTGGCGTCATAGAATAGTGGTTCCTATTTTGCGGTGGCGGCACCATCTGCCATTGATAAAAGCTCAAATAGCCGTGTGAATATTGTCACAGCAAAAACAGCCAATCATGACCGCGAAAAGCAGTCTAACGGAAAATAGTGGCTTTAACGGCCGTTATTCCGGCTGTCTCATTACTTTTAGAAAGAACTCTTCTCTTGAACAATGAGATTGAGATGAGAAGAGGTGAGAAAGGAAGAGCAGGCTAGTGACTAGATCTGCAGAACAAAGGAAAGGAAAGGAAAGGAAAAAAGTTAAGGAAGGATAAAGGAATTGCACAAATGAGACAGAACGTAACAAACCTCTGATTTTTCTCCTCTCTCTACATTTCCAACTTCCCTCTTGTTTAACAATAAGAGTCTTTGATCATCCTGGGTTGAACCTACATCTACTTTTCTTCTAATCTTATCTAGGTTTAGTCAAATAGTTTCGTTTCTTATTTTCTTGATTTGTTTGTGAATATTTTTTTACATATAAATAAAATACTATAGAATGTTATAAGCACTTTAAAAATATTTAACAATAAAGTTTCATGCTTAGAACTTTTTTTTATGTTTTATATGAAATTGTGCAAAATTGAAAAAAATATGACTGCAATGATGGTAATGACCGCGATAATATCTATTATGTCTGCAATCACGATAACAGTAGCATGACCGAAAACACGATTTTGACAACGCCACTTAAGTCCCTGTTACTAATAGTCATGGAATATTGATGCTAGACTTGGGCATATTTCTTCAGCCTGAATTATTGTAGTTTAATTTCCCAGATCTCTTTTCATTTGAATGGGTATTTGCAGTTCCACAATTCTTGGAGGTTCAAAATTTCCCAAAATCTTAAATGAAATATTCATGAATTTTCATGCAACATGCAACTATTGCATCTGGTGCCTTGCTGCTTATATAACAGACCATTTATGCTGAAACAGATTTCCACTTAGACCACCACTATACTGTATAGTCAGTTGAGTTTTATTACTGTCATAAATCATTGTTCTTAAACCAAACAATCCATTTATTTTTAATGCTCAGCGGTTAGTATTGTTTCTTGAAGTGTGGATTTTATATTCTTTTTACTTTTACTGGAGATTCTCTTCTACAGTGTTCGCCATGCATTTCTTAATTTCAAATGTTGGATATTTTACCATCAAGGATTGTTTTTAAAGCTTTTTGGGCTTTCCTGGCAGGTTGAAGTTGCCTTTTCTGGTCTTGATGGCAAGGAAGATGTCAAGTCTGAAAGTGCTAGCACACATCCCTGAAAGTTTTGCTACCTTGGATGATAAAGCAAGGTATGAACCTGACGAAGGAACAACGTGGAGAGGTCAAGCAAGAGTCAAAACCAGATGGCAGCTCAGTACAACCAGATTTTTCAGATGACAAAAAGTCCACTGTTGAAAATGATGATAAGAAGAAGATACAGGTACGTATAATGAGATGTATTGTTATTCTTTCCTTCTTTTTGTCCATGCCATCCAGTTTAACTTACAAGAACTTCTTTCCTGTTGTATTACAGGACGAGTATCTTAAAGCTTATTATGCTGCTTTGTATAAGAAACAACAAGAACTAGAAGAAGCTGCTAAGAAACAACAAGAATTATCGGACATTCCTCTAGCTACTGGTGTTTCTGACTCTTCCAATCGTCAAGTTGGTATGAAATCTAAACGTGATGACAATGAGGGAGAAGATGATATTGATTGGGAAGAAGCTCCTGTTGCTGGTAAGTGCCACTTTTTCTTTTGTATTCGGAATATAACTTGGTTACTCTTTGATGACCATGAAAACTGTTCAGAATTACTTGTTCAAATTACTTAAACTTGTAGTCATGCTTCTCTGTTCTTATAAAACATTTAAAAGAATATTTAACATGCAAAAAGATATTAAAACCTTGCCGGAGAACATACTGTGCCGCATATAGAATACATTCAGCCATTTCCAAAGTTTTACAAGCCATCAATATAATTTAATGCCCTTTTCCTGTGTTGCATTGTAATTCATAATTTCGTATACCTATTCTCATATTTTAAATACAAATCGAGTATCATATGTATAGAGTGGAAACCTAATCTGCTATTTATTTAACATTCAGTGTTTGTTGTTCTCTAACATTTTTAATTAAATTCAATTCTTAAACATCAACAACATACATACCAAGATATGGTACCCTAATCTATCATAAATACTGTAGTACTTTTTCTCTCAAGTTGCATGTTCACCTTTCTCCTGTGTTGCCTTTCATTGAAATACAATTTTGGGTGAGCCACTATCTAGCTTTTGTGTTACTTTATGGTTAAAATTGGGGAAGCAAGGAACAAAATACATAAAAGTGGACATCCGATTTAAGAATGAGGGAGTAGTACTTATTTTGGGTGCAAATTCTCAGTTTAATTGGTGGCATCATATTTTGATTGCACTGGAATTGCTGCTTCCTAATAATCATACTAATCTATATATAAAACATAAAGGATTTGTATTGTGGGAATATTTGTGACATGCCAAGTGTAGAATGACCCGATAACATCATTATTTTTCTAACTCTAAGAATGTTTTGCTTTTTCTTCTGGCCACAAAAGTCTCATATTTGTGCTATTTAAGGTGTGCATAATTACTTGGATAGTTATTTTCATAGTTGGTTCACTGCCTATTACGGTGTTATCCCCAATCAGTTCGATATCCATAGATACATATTACAATGGGATTATGCATTATGCCTACTGGTGCGGGAAAGTTTGTCCCACCACCCTGTTGAAACAATTAATTCATCTCCATGTGCATTTTTTAGGAGTTTTATTGTTACTCAAAGTGTGTCAAGCAATGATAGAAATAACTTGCAATAGTTCAACTTGAATTTTCCTATTACCTTTGGATATTAGTTATATATGCAAGTTGATACAAGTTCAATCCTAATGCTCCATGTATTATTTTTAATACAAAATGTGTCCATCTAGTTATAAGTTCATAATGATGAAGATGATGGTGTGTTTCAGGCAATACAACTGAGAGTTACAAGGTCAATGATTTGAATGTGGAAGCAGAAGAATCTGGAGATGATGAGGATGATGTAGATTGGGAGGAAGGCTGACTTAAAGGTTCAGCTTCCTGTGATTTGTATGGCATTGACAAAGGGGAACGGGCGGTTTACATGTCGCACTCGCTTTCGTATAATCATGTGCTCTTTCAAAGATAGGAAGCCCATTCTAATTGTTCGTTAGTAACAATCAGTTTCATATATCATTTTTCTGACATTGTGCCAACGGTTGCTGAGGGAAGTCCAAAAGATGATTTTTATTTGATCTTAATAAATGGATTTGGCGAAGTTGTTGTGAAGTATGGACAAAGCGAGCAGTAGTGTTACAAAAGCGTATTTATCATAACTTGCAAGCCTGTTTTTCAGTTGTACTTTCTAGTTTGTGAAATATCAATGTCGCCAATAAACTTTTGGGGTTAGGCAAAACCCCCTAAGCTCCCAAAAATGATATTGAAATTATTTGGTAATAAGATTATAAAAACATACCTTTTGAGCTAAAAGTTTGATATGTATAGTTATATTAAGGGTAAAAGTTCCGTTAGCAACGACATGAAATAACTTTAAATGTCGTGAGTTTGCAAACAAAAATTTAATCAGTTTTATTGTCTACTCGAATAAACTTGAATATAAGTATGTTCTTCTACTAGATGATTAGTACTAATGAATCATATCAATCGTCGAATCATTGCTTAGAATTCGCTAACCAAACTTTTAAAAAGAAAAGAACCTAACAACCTAGTGACTTAAATAAAAACTTCTTAATAATTTAGTAACTAAATTAAAATTTTAAAATAGTTCAATGATCATTTTGTAATTTTTTAAAGTTGAATGACTAAACCATAATTTTACTAATAATTTAGTAAGCTTAGGTGAAATTTACCCTTAATATAAATATGCATATCAAACTTTTAAATCAAAAGGTGTGTTTTTATAAACTTATTACAAAATAATTCCAATTTCATTTTTGGAAGCTTAGGGGGTTCTGCTTAACCCCAAGAGTTTATTCGCGACATTGATATTTCACAACAATGGAACTAAAAATTAAATTCAAGTACTCTTAGAATCAGAGTTTTAAAAGGTGGGCATCCAACAAGTTTTGAGTCTTGAATTTGAACCTCTGCAATATGTTGCAAAACATAGAAAAGACATGGTAACGAAGATAATTGTCTTCTTACTGATGTTTGTTTTTTCTACATAGATACAGTGTTCAAATTAACAGTTCAGGTTCCTTTGGTAAAAACAAAACAACACAAACTAGAAAGTACAGCTGAAAAACAAGCTTGCAAGTAATGATAAAAAAGCTTTTGTAACACTACTGCTCGCTTTGTCCATACTTCACAACAACTTCGCCAAATCCATTTATTAAGATCAAATAAAAATCATCTTTTGGACTTGCCTCATCAAACTGTTGGCACAATGTCAGAAAAATGATATATGAAACTGATTGTTACTAACGAACAATTAGAAGGGGCTTCCGATCTTTGAAAGAGCACATGATTATTCGAAAGCGAATGCGACATATAAACCACCCATTCCCCTTTGTCAATGCCATACAAATCACAGGAAGCTGAACCTTTAATTCAGCCTTCCTCCCAATCTACATCATCCTCATCATCTCCAGATTCTTCTGCTTCCACATTCAAATCATTGACCTTATAACTCTCAGTTGTATTGCCTGAAACACACCATCATCTTCATCATTATGATCTTATAACTAGTTGGACACATTTTGTATTAAAAATAATACATGGAGCATTAGGATTTGAACTTATATAAACTTGCATGTATAACTAATATCCAAAGGTGATAGGAAAATTCAAGTCGAACTATTGCAAGTTATTTCTATCATTGCTTGACACACTTTGAGTGACAATAAAACTCCTAAAAAATGCACATGGAGATGGATTAAATGTTTCAAGAGGGTGGTGGTTGACAAACTTTCCCCCACCAGTAGGCATAATGCATAATCCTATTGTAATATGTATCTATGGATATCGAACTGATTGGGGATAACACCGTAATAGGCAGTGAACCAACTATGAAAATAACTATCCAAGTAATTATACACACCTTAAATAGCACAAATATGAGACTTTTCTGGCCAGAAGAAAGCAAAACTTTCTTAGAGTTAGAAAAATAATGATGTTATCAGGTCATTCTACACTTGGCATGTCACAGATATTCCCACAATACAAATCCTTTATGTTTTTTATATTGATTAGTATGATTATTAGCAAGCAGCAATTCTGGTGCAATCAAAATAAGATGCTAACCAATTACACTGAGAATTCGCACCCAAAATAAGTTCTGCTCCCTCATTCTTAAATCGGATGTCCACTTTTATGTATTTTGTTCCTTGCTTCCCCAATTTTAACCATAAAGTAACACAAAAGCTAGATAGTGGCTCACCCAAAATTGTATTTCAATGAAAGGCAACACAGGAGAAAGGCGAACATGCAACTTGAGACAAAAAGTACTACGGTATTTATTATAGATTAGGGTATCATATCTTGGTATGTATGTTGTTGATGTTTAAGAATTGAATTTAATTAAAAATGTTAAGAGAACAACAAACACTGAATGTTAAATAAATAGTAGATTAGGTTTCCACTCTAAACATATGATACTCGATTTGTATATAAAATATGAGAATAGGTATACGAAATTATGAATTACTATGCAACACAGGAAAAGGGAATTAAATTATATTGATGGCTTGTAAAACTTTGGAAATGGCTGAATGTATTCTATATGCGGTACGGTAAGTTCTCCGGCAAGGTTTTAATATCTTTTTGCATGTTAAATATTCTTTTAAATGTTTTATAAGAACAGAGAAGCATGACTACAAGTTTAAGTAATTTGAACAATTAATTCTGAACAGTTTTCATGGTCATCAAAGAGTAACCAAGTTATATTCCGAATACAAAAGAAAAAGTGGCACTTACCAGCAACAGGAGCTTCTTCCCAATCAATATCATCTTCTCCCTCATTGTCATCACGTTTAGATTTCATACCAACTTGACGATTGGAAGAGTCAGAAACACCAGTGGCTAGAGGAATGTCCGATAATTCTTGTTGTTTCTTAGCAGCTTCTTCTAGTTCTTGTTGTTTCTTATACAAAGCAGCATAATAAGCTTTAAGATACTCGTCCTGTAATACAACAGGAAAGAAGTTCTTGTAAGTTAAACTGGATGGCATGGACAAAAAGAAGGAAAGAATAACAATACATCTCATTATACGTACCTGTATCTTCTTCTTATCATCATTTTCAACAGTGGACTTTTTGTCATCTGAAAAATCTGGTTGTACTGAGCTGCCATCTGGTTTTGACTCTTGCTTGACCTCTCCACGTTGTTCCTTCGTCAGGTTCATACCTTGCTTTATCATCCAAGGTGGCAAAACTTTCAGGGATGTGCTAGCACTTTCAGACTTGACATCTTCCTTGCCATCAAGACCAGAAAAGGCAACTTCAACCTGCCAGGAAAGTCCAAAAAGCTTTAAAAACAATCGTTGATGGTAAAATATCCAACATTTGAAATTAAGAAATGCATGGTGAACACTGTAGAAGAGAATCTCCAGTAAAAGTAAAAAGAATATAAAATCCACACTTCAAGAAACAATACTAACCGCTGAGCATTAAAAATAAATGGATTGTTTGGTTTAAGAACAATGATTTATGACAGTAATAAAACTCAACTGACTATACAGTATAGTGGTGGTCTAAGTGGAAATCTGTTTCAGCATAAATGGTCTGTTATATAAGCAGCAAGGCACCAGATGCAATAGTTGCATGTTGCATGAAAATTCATGAATATTTCATTTAAGATTTTGGAAAATTTTGAACCTCCAAGAATTGTGGAACTGCAAATACCCATTCAAATGAAAAGAGATCTGGGAAATTAAACTACAATAATTCAGGCTGAAGAAATATGCCCAAGTCTAGCATCAATATTCCATGACTATTAGTAACAGGGACTTAAGTGGCGGTGTCAAAATCGTGTTTTTGGTCATGCTGCTGCTATCGTGATTGCAGACATAATAGATATTATCGCGGTCATTACCATCATTGCAGTCATATTTTTTTCAATTTTGCACAATTTCATATAAAACATAAAAAAAAGTTCTAAGCATGAAACTTTATTGTTAAATATTTTTAAAGTGCTTATAACATTCTATAGTATTTTATTTATATGTAAAAAAATATTCACAAACAAATCAAGAAAATAAGAAACGAAACTATTTGACTAAACCTAGATAAGATTAGAAGAAAAGTAGATGTAGGTTCAACCCAGGATGATCAAAGACTCTTATTGTTAAACAAGAGGGAAGTTGGAAATGTAGAGAGAGGAGAAAAATCAGAGGTTTGTTACGTTTGTGCAATTCCTTTATCCTTTCTTAACTTTTTTCCTTTTCTTTCCTTTCCTTTGTTGTGCAGATATAGTCACTAGCCTGCTCTTCCTTTCTCACCTCGTCTCATCTCAATCTCATTGTTCAAGAGAAGAGTTCTTTCTAAAAGTAATGAGACAGCCAGAATAACGGCCGTTAAAGCCACTATTTTCCGTTAGACTGCTTTTCGCGGTCATGATTGGCTGTTTTTGCTGTGAAAATATTCACACAGCTATTTCAGCTTTTATCAATGGCAGATGGTGCCGCCACCGCAAAATAGGAACCACTATTCTATGACGCCACCGCTATTTGAAACCCACCTCATGGTAGAGAGCAAAGAGAAATAAAGTTTAACTCTTACCTTTGTCTCCCCAAGAAATGGCATAGGTGTGCCACCATAACCCTGAGAATTTTTGGAAGGATCATTAGAACCAGAATCACCATTTACAGCACGCCCAGCAGCACTTGCTCGAGCTTCCCATGCTTGGAGACTTCCAAATTCTGGAATAGGCATATCTTTTACTCTGTTGAGTTGTTCCATTAATGGTTTAAGCTGTACCTGCAGTCATATCATTGTGTGAAATGTCAATTTCAAAAAATGGCACACAAAACGTACACAATGGAAAGAATGAAGTAAAAAGGGCTTGCATATTTCTATAAACATATACCGCAAAACAAATATATAGGGAAAAAAGTTAAAACAAAATGGAGTTTGAAGGACTCATATGATGATCAAAATCGGCTATCACAGCTATTTGCAAGTAAATTTTGGTACAGTGAAAGAGATCAACAATCTCAGGACAGGACAGTTGTGCAAGCCTATCTCCCTCATCTCCCCAGGAGGTAGTCAATATCCATGTCAAGATTTTATCTATATTTATTTTTTTTCACGGTTTAAGCTTAACCATCTCTAGCTGTTTGATAGTAAGATCAAGATTGACAGAAAGAAATGAAGTGCATGCTAGCGCTGAACTGAGGCTTATGGAATGACATTTAACACAGTAATCTTTAAACTACTTTTTTCTAAAGTCATCAATGTTTAGTTTCAGGTTAGGTAGTCACTCCTGTCTTCAAAATGCATAGTTGGCAATACTCTAGCCGTCTTTCAAACAGAAACAAGAAGAAAATCACATTTGCAACTTCATTCAGCTTTGAATGTTTTTCGGGTCTACCAACTCCCATTGGGACTTCTAGTGCTAAGTCGTGAACTCCCCCAATAGACTAGCAGTTTAACCTCTACAAAAGTGCGCAACATTAGAAAGGGGAGAAGGTTGCATTCCTTAATTCACATCTTTCCAACAGGGCTTTATCTGGTGTGTTTGAACTTCTATCAGTACAAAGGTGTTGAGGATAGTTCTAGTTCTAGTGACTAGGATAAGGCAATTTCCAAACCTCCTTCAGGATTTTTCTCTCTACAACTTGTATGGTTCAAGATGCTATTAATCAGAAATTGAAAAAGAAATTTGTTGCATTAAGGGAATAACATTCTAGGGCCAATGAGTGATGCTGTCAGAAGTTAATGAAGTACTTGAAACCACGAAGTTAGAGAAAAATATCATTTGATGAGGTACAAACAATGAGTTTAAATATCACCAGATCTGCTAAGAATGAGAAAGATGTAAGACAGTGAAGGTATGTTATCCAGAAAGTGAGAATTGCAGGAGCTGTGGTACGTCACCATTGTTCCAAATGCTAGGTAGCATAGAAGCAGGCAATTAAAACTTGATAAGATGCTTTTGCAGTAAACATCTTCTGAAGTTTATCACAGAGGAATGGCCTAAATGATCACTGTCATCTGATGTGGCAGAATCAACCAGTAAAATCTAGAACAGAAAATTTCATGATAGGCAAAGCAAACTTCAAGACACAGAAACTGTTCCTCAATCCCCCAGCACATTGATCAAATAACGTGTTTCCTATACTATATAGACATAACAGCCTATCATCTTTATGGGCTTCATTGAGAAGAATTATTATTTTGATAACTCTGTTTCTTTTTTCCTTTTAAGAAGAATTCAAAACACATCCCTTCATAATCAGAAGCCAAGGGCAAGGTACTAAGCCAAATTAGAATGGACCTCACTGATTTGCCCAATGTTAGTATTTCAAACTCTAATCAAGTCCCAATGACATCCAAAGAATTTAGGGCTGGTAAAAAAGGATCTTACTTAAATTACATCATTTTTATAATATGTCTTGAAAAATGTTGTAAACATACTATACTATTTTGTTAATTTATGATAAAATGGATTAACTTTCTAATTTCAATAGATTCACATTCTAGATCAAGCACAAATGAATATGCTTTAAAAGGCAATAAATAGGAACTTTAAAAGAGAAACATTACCTCCATTTTCTGAAGCATGTCCTTCAGCTTTTCACGCCGTCGTCGTCGTGCATTGTCATCTCCATCTCCTACATCTTGTGCGGCTAACTTGTCACTCTCTGCCACCAATTCTCCGTTACATCTTTCACAGTGAAAATATTCATCCTCCAAAGAAACTAATCTCAATGCATCCAAAGCATTGTATCTGAAAACATGGTAACATGACACCTTCAATTTTTCATTGCTACTAATTCACTGGACAAATATACTTTTCAAACAACTCAAGGAAAGAAAAAAGAGGAGGAGAACAAAAGAGAGAAGCAATGTCAGAAACCTTTTCCCACAGCCAGGGCACACATACTCCTGAACAGTATTCTTGTCCTCAAGTTCATCCTTTATTTTTTTCTTCATACGATGCATTCTATACCTAACAACATCATATATCTAAAAAATCACATTGCTTAGTCAGAATCAGCTCTGGACATAATAAAACGGATTAGAAAAAAGGCAAAAGAGATTTTATGAAGGCAGTCATAACCATATGACATAGGCATATAGTTTTTGTTTTGTATTGGTACGTATCAATACCAGTGTATTTTGGCTACCTTTTATATGTACTTTTAAATATTTTTCACATATATATAGCTCATTTTTTAATTCTCTAATTAAACATGAAAATACACTTCTATTTCATACATCTGTGCAGAGAAATTCAAATATAAAATTTTAAAATCATAAATATTTAGTATGCAAAAATTCTAAACTTAAAATAAATATAAAAAGAAGGTAAATCGTTAATAATCAAGTTCACTAGCATGATTTAATAAACATATTTTATTTCTAAATGAACATATTTACTAGTATGGGGTCATACGGCTGGAACAGACTGATACAGAGCAGTAAAGACTGGTACAAAAAACTAAAAGAGTACAATGCTGGTAAAATAGCAAACTTTTTCCAAATCAGGTTAGTACTAACCAAAACCACCAATACCAGTTAAGTACCATATGAACAGCTCTAGGGCTTGTGCATTCTCTATCTAGTCCATTATTAACAAATCAATCTATGCATATTAGAATTGGAGAAAAAAAAATGGAATTAATAGAAGTAGCAACCTGTGCATAATCTAGACAACAGTAAGAGTGAGTGTGCAGTTTAATCTTCTCCTCTCCCTCTTTCCCACCCGTTTGAGTATCAGCCGTCGCAGCAACTGCAGCACTATAAATCTTTGCCCCTTTAGCCGTCTGCGACCAAATCGAACATAAGTATGCAAGCAAAAACAAAAAGGTTCAATAATCACAACCAAGAACTGTTCCAACAATTAATGAAACATATAAAATGCAAATGGAAACCAGACTTTTTGGTCACTAAAACCATCACTATGCCTCAATTCTTTGTGAAAATAAGAAACAATTGAAGAAAGAAAACAAAGGAAAAGAAGGAGAGCTTCAATCATTTGCTATGCACAATAATTGTTCTAAATTAATAGAGAATAGAAAATTGTAGTATTTGTTCTAAATTAATAGAGAATAGAGAATAGAAAACAATTATTCACTAACAGATACAGAAGGAATACTTACTGACAAAAACACAAAGAGTGTCAACTAAAAAACATTATTCCAAATGAAGAGAAAAGAAAAGGAGCTACAGCAGTCTGACCTCTCTTCTATGATCACGGGTGACTAATTTTTCTTCCTCAAATAGCCGTAAAATCCTCCGAAGTTGCTTTGAATGGAGTTTCAACTCCTTTGCCAAATCTTCTTCCCTAACCCATTGTCTCCTGGAAATGAAAGCAAGCAAAAAAGAGAATGTGCCTCAGAAATTGTAAGCTTGAAGCCGGCATGATTATTGCATGCAACCAGAACATATTTGCAATAAACATATTTGCAAGCAGGCATAATAAGTTCTTTGAAACAAACATATTTGCCATCCTATGGCAAGACGTCTTATTGAAGCGGGAAAAAACCACTTGCCAAAGTAGTCAACTCAGTTACAACATATTATACCAATTACAAAATAGCTCCAATACTAAAATTCAGTGCTACCTTCCCATTTCTCCAGCAAACAAAACCAGTTCTCTTTTACACGCTATCAAATTCAAAACTATTTTTAATTCTTCCATGAATAAAGAATCAAGAACCAGTACCTTGTAAGAGCATCAAGAACTACAACAGCAATCCCTCTATTATCCCCTCGACCCGTCTTTGGTTGATTATCTCCTTTTGTTGTCACATCATCATAAAACGCCCGAGCAGCAAGTTTAACCAACCTGATTTCCCAATTACGATATCAATAAATAATTACATAGGCAAAACTTACAAAATCCAGTTTGGAGAAACCCTCTATGGCCCTGATTTAAAGTAAAAGAAAAACCAAACCTGTTAAATGGCTCGATGCTCATATTGTTAAGTGATTGGTGTTAAACAACTTCCTCGTAATTTTCCAAACTATTTTGCATCACATAATATGCTTCCGCAAGAAGAACTGCATCATCACATAATTAAAGTAAAAAAAGATTGGTTTCCAGATCTAGAGTGATGGGGTTAGAAAGAAAGGATGGGGCTGATTGTAAATAAAGCACGGGTCGAGGGAGAAGCAGTGGAGCAGGATTTGGAGAAACCCCAGATTGCTATTTTTGTAAAGACAAGCAGAGTAAAAGAAATGAGTTCATACTATCAAGATTGGAGAATTACCTGTTGAAAAGATGATTGACGCAAAAATTGATAGAAAAAGGTCAGCCAAAGAGTAAAGAAAACAGCCTTCAGCAAGTAAGCGCAGCGGAGCTTTTCTTGAAGAGCAAAACGATATGTGCGCGATGATGTGCCTGCAAAGAAGGAGAAGGCGTGTCTGCGCTAGTTTACACACTTGCTTGCCTTCATAAATATTATATTTTAGTTTTCTTTTGAAATTATGTTTGGTTAATACTTAATATAATGGGATAACATAATTTTTGGCCCCTGAATTTAGTAATTAGATTCATTTTAGTATTTTTTATTTTGATACCTAAGCTTGGTAACTAAATCTATTTTTGTTCCTAAACTTGAAAATTATAAAATTTTATTGATTTGACACTTTAAAATTATGCCACATCATCATTTGAGAATTAAAAAATTATATAAAATTCGAGGTGAAGGCACGATACAATATTAAAGTATCCCATAATGTATTTTAATAACCGATCAAATCACTGGTTTTGAATTCAATCGATTTGATCGATTGAACTACTAGACCAAATATAATTAAATAAACAATTAAATATATTTTTTATTAAACCGATTCAACCTGTTCAACTATTGATTTTTGTCCTCGTTTTTTATTTTTAGTAGTTTCGAATAGTTTCTAATTCAATTGGTTCAACCCCTTTGTTCGAACCAATATACCGATCGATTCTCGATTCAATTAATCCAACTAATCAATCCATTCCTATTTCAAAAACATTGGTCAGATAATCAAATATTGATATTATCTTATAGATCAAAATAGACCTAATTATCAAATTCAAATATTAAAGTGAACTAAAAAAAATACATTTATTAAAGTGAACCTAATTGTAATATCCTAGTATTATTATTTATTTGAGTTTTTTTTCGTATTATAAATTATAATGAAAATTATTTTACGATATTTGATATATATGGGAAAATATGATTAAAATCTCATAATAGGATTTAAAATTGAAATAGAAAATATATTTTTAATTAATTATATCTCTGCTGTCTATCACGTTTTCCTCTGCTGTCTAGCACGTTTCTTTCTGGTTTTTTTTCTAGTTTTCTTTCTGGTTCTTTGTGTGCTTCTATGATCTTGTGTGGGTGGTGACTGGTCTGATGGCGGATGTGGAGGGTGAGTTAGCGGGTCTGTCTTTGAATGATAAGGAGGAGGAGGAGGCTGTTAACTTGGGTGTTACTGTCCCTGCTGAGATTGTCTCGTTGGATAATTGCTTTGTTGGTTCTTTCCTTACAACAAGCGTGGTGAATTTCCCTGCTATGCGATCAACTTTGGCCAATGTATGGCATCCTATTAGGGGCATAACAATCACCGATTTGTCTGAGGGCAGATATCTAGTCCGGCTGTATCATCATGTGGATGCTGAGAGAATTGAGTAGGGGGGCCCTGGAATTTTAATTCTCACTTGTTGATTTTGTATCGACTACGTGAAGGAGATGATCCTCGTGTTGTTCCATTGGCTTTTGTGAATTTTTGGTTTTGGTTAAGGATGCCCCGTATGGGTTTGCGACTACTGAAGTAGCTCAATGTATGGGGAACTTTGTGGGAGAATATATTAATTATGATCGGCAGGCGGTGGCTCTGGGTTATGCTGGGGTTTTAAGGGTACGAGTCAGGGTAGATGTTAGAAAGCCTCTTCGAAGAAAGAAAAAAGTGGTCCTGTCTACTGGAGCTAATCACTATGTTCGTTTTTCTTATGAGAAACTAACGCTGTTTTGCTTCATTTGTGGGAAGCTTGGACATGGTGAAGGGTTTTGTCCGTTTCGAGTGTTGCAGGAGAACCAGGATTTTGTGTTTGGGTGGGATTTATCATTGCGTGCCTTTAGTCGACGAGCAACGGTACCGACAAGTAGGTGGCTTCGAGAGGAGAGCGTCGATGTGCAGAATAAGGAATGTGCACAGAAAGAAAATAAGTGAGTTAATGAGAAGGAGGTGGGGTCTCTAATTTTGGTGGGTAATGGCTCTAGCCGAATGGGTGGGTCGAATGGGCGGGGTTTTTGTGCTGGTATTGATGTGGATATGGAGGACCAGAGGTTGGGTCGACATGGAGATGGACTTAAACGTCCTTGGTTGAATATTTCCTTGGAGGATGATTGTGTAGGCAACCAAGGAGGGTCTTCTGGAGTTATTTTATCGGCAGGTCCCGTTCAGCGGGCCAGCCGAGAACAATGAGGCTTATTAGCTGGAATGTTCGGGGCTTGGGTAACCCCGCGACAATACGTCGGCTTCGGCAATCGCTGAAGTTTTATAACCCCTCTGTAGTTTTTCTGGTGTAAACGAAGCTACAGAGTATGCGCATGGAACGTGTTCGAAAATTTTATGGTTTCCCCAATGGTATTGATGTTACGGCAATTGGTTCGAGTGGAGGTTTATCTCTTGGGTGGAAGGATGGTTGTGATATTTCATTACGTTCCTTCTCGGGGTCTCATATTGATGTGATCATTTAGGATGCTTTAGACGGAATTTGTTGGCGGTATACAGGTTTTTATGGGGCTCCTCAAGAAAGTCGTCGACATGAGTCATGGAACCTGTTGCGCCAATTGAATGATTGTCCGTCAATACCTTGGCTAGTGGTGGGCGATTTTAATGAGTTGCTCTTCTCTTTTGAGAAACAAGGTGGCTTACTTCGTAATGCAAGGCAGATGGATGCGTTTGCTAGTGCTTTGAATGATTGTTCGCTTTCGGATTTGGGTTATGAGGGGGTGTGGTATACATGGGAACGGGGGCGATTGGCATCTAATAATATCCGAGAGCGGCTAGACAGGGGTGTTGCGACGGATGAGTGGTCTCAACTTTTCCCGAGATATAGTGTTTCTCACAATGGCCATAGTTTTTCTGATCACTGCCCTATTTTAGTGGACACCGGAAAGGATGGGGTACAGGGTCGTATGGGGTGCTTCCGGTTTGAGGCTGCATGGTTACTTGAGGAGACATGTGAGAGTGAGGTGGCTAGCTTGTGGGCTGCTTCTGTGGGTTCGGTTCCATATAGACTTGCGTATGTGAGTGACGGTCTTGCTCAGTGGATTAAACAGATCCGTCGGAGGAAACGGGGTACTCTCTCTTCGCCCCGAGATAAATTGGAGTTCTTTGGTTTTCAATCTCCGACAAATGAGATGTTGGGTGAGATGGGAGAGGTCCGTTTGGAGTTGAATTTGGAAATGGACAGGGAGGAGTTGTACTGGGAGCACGTGCGAGGGCAAATTGGTTGAGGTTTGGGGATCGTAACTCGGCGTTCTTTCACAGGTTTGCGTCTCAGAGAAAGAAGCGTAATACAATCAAAAAAATAGAGGATGTGAGTGGTAACATAGTTGAAGATGTTGGAGATATCAGTCGTGTTGCGATGGAGTATTTTCAAGCACTATTTACCTCACAAGGGATGTCACGTGTGGAGGATATTCTTGAGGGGGTTAATAGGTGTATCACGAGTGAGATGAATGAGCGGTTGGGTAGAAGGTTTACTGTTGAGGATATCTATGCTGCGCTTCGTTCTATGAGTCCACTCAAAGCTTCGGGTGAGGATGGGCTTGGGGCTATTTTCTTTCAAAAGTTTTGGCACATTCTCGGGGTTTTTGTCGCACAGAATTGTATTGAACTTATTGAAGGTACGACATCTTTATCTACTGTTAATCATACTCATCTTGTGCTTATTCCGAAAGTTAAGAATCCATGCAATATGACACAATTTCGCCCAATAAGCTTATTTAATGTCATATATAAGATGGCATCCAAAGCGGTTGTGAATCGATTTCAAGAAGTGTTGAATTGTGTGTTGATGAGGCACAGAGTGCTTTTGTGCCGGGCCGTTTAATCACGGATAATATTATTACGGCTTATGAAATACTCTATTCCTTGAAAAATAAACGCGTCAGGGAAGTTTGGATCTTTCGCCTTAAAGCTTGACATGAGCAAGGCGTATGATCGTGTTGAGTAGAGGTTTATTGAACTTATGCTTCTGAAATTGGGGTTTACAAGTGATTGGATTGGCAGGATTATGAGGTTTATAAGCTCGGTTAGCTATTCAGTTGTGGTCAATGGGGAGGTGGGTGAGAAGTTTTGTCCAACTCGAGGAATTAGGCAGGGAGATCCGTTAAGTTCGTATTTGTTTCTCATTTGTGGAGAGGGCCTGTCGGCTTTGTTGAGGAAAGCGGAGAGTAGAGGGATTATTCAAGGGTGCAGATTGCTCGGGGAGCTCCTCGTGTAAACCAATTACTATTTGCTGATGATAGTCTTATTTTCGGTAATGCCTCGACAATGGAGGCATTAAAGTTGATGGAGATTCTCCAAATTTATGCTAGTAGTTCGGGTCAGCTAATAAATTTCGACAAGTCTAGTGTTTATTTTGGCTCGAATGTTAATACGTATACGAGACTGGAGGTTAGTCGAATTTTGGGTGTCCCGACGGCAGATAATATAAAAAATTATCTTGGCCTTCCGAGTATTGTTGGGAGGAATAAAAGGAGGGTTTTTGCTTGTATTCGAGACAAAATGAAAAGTCGAATTTCCTCTTGGAGTACTCGGATGTTGTCCATGGGTGGTCGAGAGGTTTTTATTAAATCCATTATTTTCGCAATGCCAACGTTTGCTATGAGTTGTTTCCTGCTGCCTAAGACTTTTTGTCATGAGCTGGAAGGGATTTTGGCACGTTTTTTGTGGCAAAAGTCTCATGATAGGCGTGGATTGCATTGGTGTGATTGGTCCACGCTTTGTACTTTAAAAGCTGAAGGTGGTTTGGGGTTTAGGGACTTGGCTAAATTTAATATAGCTTTGTTGGCTAAGCAGGGCTGGAAGTTGATAACTAACCCAACTTCGTTGGTAAGTAGACTTTTAAGAGCTAAATATTTTCCCCACTCTAATTTTCTTGATGCAAGGTTGGGCTCCTCCCCATCCTATATTTGGAGGAGCATATGGAGTGCTAGGCGTCTGTTGGAGTTGGGTATTAGGTGGAAAGTGGGTCAGGGGCATCAAGTTCGAATTTGGGAGGATGGTTGGGTCCCAGGTCTGGAAGGGGGTAAGGTGGTATCTAATCGGGTGGATTCTGTTGTTTGGGTCTCTGATCTCATGGTGCCTGGTATGAAGGAGTGGAATATGGGTCTTATTGACTCTATTTTTAATGAGGAGGAAGCTTTGTTAATTAAATGCATTCCTTTGCTGCTAATGATCAACATGTCTGCCTTGTGTGAGTGGGTGAATGCTCCGGTTTATATACAGTCCGAAGTGGTTACAGGATGCTGCTTCCTATAAGTAATAGTACGTCTTTGGAGCGTGATTTGTTTAAACAAGTTTGGGAGGTGGATTGCCCACCAAAGGTCCGTATTACACTGGAAAATTTGCAAGTGGTTTTTGCCTACAAAGCATATGTTATTCTGCAGGCGAATTACGTCTGATTCGGAATGTCCCCGATGTCAGTTGTTGGGGGAGGACATTAACCATGTGTTTCGATTTTGCTCTTTTGCAAAGGAGGTTTGGCATGCATTGCAGTATGATGTTCGTGGGCAGGGAGTGGATATGAATTTTCATGCGTGGTTGTTTTGGTTGTTTGCTAGCAACCAGAAAGCTAAGCATAGAGAGATTACAATTACAACTTGGGCAGTGTGGTCAGCAAGAAATAAATTGTTACATGAGGGATTAAATCAGGGGGTAGGGAGCTTAGTTACTTTTATTAAGAGTTACTGTACAGAGTTGGATGTTGTGGCTGTTGCTTCTTCTAGTAAAATCCCGGTGCGACATGATGTGTGGTCTCCTCCGCCTCTGCACACTGTGAAGATTAATGTTGATGCCAGTGTTAACTTGGCACAATACAAAGCATATGCTGGTGTTATTATTAGAGATCATTGTGGTGAGGTGTTGGGTGCATGCTGTAAACTAACATGGCCTATATCATCTATTTTTTTGGCAGAGGCACGGGCGGTGGTGGTGGGTCTTCAATTTGCTGCTGACATGGGGTTCCAAAATGTAATTGTTGAGAGTGATTCGTGTTCCATTATTGTTAAAATTAATAGCACAGATCCAAATTATTCAGAGGTTAGTGCCCTTACCTGGGAAGCAAAAGGAATGGTTAACCGTTTTCAGAGTTGTCTTTTTTGGTTTCAAGGACGTGAGGGTAATAGGGCGGCACACATGGTGGCTCAAGCTGGAATGAGGGGGGGTGTGGATTGTTTCTGGGTAGAAGATGCTCCGGAGAGTGTGCTTCGAGTTGCTGATGAGGACCGTCGGAAGATTGACCCTCCGTAGTTTGCTGGTTTTGGAGTTTGGTTTTAGGGGATTTGGCTATTTCAACACCCTTTTTACTGCTGTTTGCTACTCACTTGGGATTGCATATTTTAAAAATATTTTAATGATTAATATTTTATACATATTTGATAATCTAAAATAGAACAATTTGATAGATTTTTTATAAAAAAATGTATAAAATAATAAATAGATAAGAACTATTTATCACTTAATAAATAATATTTTTAATTAATTAATTATATTTATTTTAATATTATATTATTTTATAAAAATATTTACCTTTAAATTTTGATTTTTGTTTAAAATAAACTGAAATGTTTTAAAATTAAGGATAATATGTAGAATATATTTTTATAATTTAAAATTTATGTTTATTAAATAATATAATTATATTTTTACTGGCAAAAAAAACAATATAATTATATTCCATAATTAATTTTAAGTAATATCCATAAAAATTATATTAACATATTTGATTTACAACAAATATTTGAGAATGAGATCATAATCTACAAGATTATCCTTATTGATCAAAATAATATTTATTATTAATATATGTTTGCATTAATGTGTAATAATAAAAAAATTTAAAATTATCATTTTAAGTTATAATTTTAATTGACCCAAATATGTTTCATTCTTCTACAATTAAATAGAGTTTATTTAATATTTTCTTTTATCATTTCATTTTTCTTTCAAGTAACATATATATGAATATTATTTTATTTTATGCATTTTGAAGAATGGGAGGACAAATTATATATTTTGATCATTTGATTTTTTTGCTTAATTCATTGATGAAAAAGAATGAGTGCTGAAATTACAAAATGAAGAATTATTAATACCCAAACCAAAGTAAAAATAATGTTATCTTAATATTTTTTTAGTAACTTTCCTACCAATTATGAAGAGAAATTATTTTTCCTTGTTTTAAGAAAAATTTTCAAATGTGTTATCCTTGATTCATTTTCAATCATTAAATTGAAGAATAAATGTATTTCAGCACATTTAAATTTATATTCTTTTATATCAGCAACAATATTACTATCAATTAAGATAAAATTCAGTCGACAATTTTTATATGATAAACATTAGAATCATGTCTCAACTTCCATCATACTAAACTTGGAAATTTTTGCATTTTGTTTCAAAATATGTAGCTATTAGTTGATGTTTTTCATTATACTTTTTTAAATATCGAGTAAGTTTACCAATATATTTTAATTAAGCATTGAATTTTGCAAAATTAATTTTTACTAAATTTTAACAATTAACAATAAATTAATTTAGAAAAACTTTTTTTTAAATATATTGGTGTGATTACATGGTAGTATCTGTTCATACTTTCTTAACCCTTTGACAAGGCACACACACCTTGCACACATAGACGCTTGAACCCGAGACTCCTAAGATTAACATCTTCTTTTCCACTAGAGCCATTTGTTGGATTTGAAAAACTTTATTTTTAATATATCCGTTTTTATATTCTTTATAAATTAATTTATTGTTAATTATAAAAATAAATATTTGAAGTTATTTTTTTGAGTAAATTGTGTCTTCATGTTATTCGAAATATTTTTTAAACATTAATTTTAATTAAAAATAAAGTTGTTGAATAAAATTTGAAGTTAATTACAAATGTGAATCACATAAAAGAACAGTTGCAAAATTTGCTCATTTTCTCAAAGTAGAATTGTAAATATCAATCAAATTTGGTTTACTATTTTGCTTTTTAACCAGGTTTTTTTTTTCGAATAAAGGAATTAATTTGCATTAAACCAAATTAAAATGTTGTTAATAAAGAAAATAAATTATTATAGGGAGTTCTTGAAGAGTCTTAAATTGTAAAAATATCAAGTTGGCAGTTGCTTCTAAGTCAAGTCATAACATCGATATATTTATTTTATTTCAGAAAGACATGTTTAAGTGAATTAAATTAACGACTTTATCGGGAGACATAAAATGCATAATGGTAATCACATCATTTTAATCTCTAGATGTTGATAAGCTCCAATTATTCAGTCACCAATATATATATTTTATAGTGGAGTTTTAGATTTGTAACAATTATCATTTAGTGTTCATTATTTTACTTTTACACATTCGTAAATTTATTCTTCTTTTATTTTTCTCTTATAATTTTTATTTTACTCAGATATTAATTAAATGTAATTCAAAAAGATAGTCGCATAATTAATAAGAAGGAATATATTTATTTTTTTGATGAATTACAAAATAAGGGCAAAACTCTAACTCATATCACATTTGAGACAATGAACACCTTTGACCATCAAGTCAACATACAAAGGGATATGTTAAGATCCAAGTCAATAAACTTATCTCGTACTGTTCCTGTATCCTACAATCTCATTGGTTACATCATTATATGAATCTCAAATCAATATATCAAAAATCCAATTATGAGTTGTATCCTAAACAAAGTGGTCCATGTATAATAAAGTTATACCCTCGTAAAAGAATATGCTATTCTAGTTGGTATCCGATCTTATATTTTGTCACACACATTGCTTCAATTTGTTAAAAACATTAAATATTAAAGGTTAACATGCAGTTGCCTTCTGAATTTATTCAAAATTACCTAGTTGATATATGAATTTGTCCAAAAAGTATCTAGTTGGTACTTGAAATTGTCCCAAAAAATTATATTTTTTTAAAAATCAATTTATATTTTTAAAAGATTTTAATTTTTTTAATTTATGTTCATCACATGTCATACTAAGAAGCTGTTATATGTCACTATAAAATTGGTCATCATGCCATGGCAGCACAAATTAATGGTATTAGTGCAGAGGTACCATCCCGAATAATAGAATACAAGTTCAAATACCATGTACTTTTGGACAAATTCAAAAAATAAGCTACATATTAACCTATTTCATAAAGAATCTATATTTTAACAAATTAATTCATATAAATGTAAGTTCATATACTTTAATTTTACATAATTTCATCTCACTTTTACAACATTACAAGTTAGTCCAAACTATTATATATACATAAAATAGAGATTTTTTTTGTAAAAAATTACATGTCAACCAAAAAGTTAAAAGGTGATTTTTATAAAAAAAAATAAACTACACTCAAGATCATTAAATTATTAACAAGTTTATGTTTTAATAACTCAACTTCAAAAAATTATAAAATGGTTAAAAAAAATTCATTTAAGTCATTGGGGGGTTAAAATTGACGTTATAAGGTCTTCTCTATTAGCATCACATACACCAATTGAAAGTTCTCCTTTCTCTTCTTTTTTATAATTTAAATTTTTTCATGACACATTTTTAAATGTCACGAATTTGTGAACAAAAATTCAAACAATTTTTTTCTCTGATCTTTGACATCGATTGTCAAATCGATTTGAATCTAAAGTATGTTATTCTACTCACCGATGAGTGATCCACCATAATAATCATTGATTTGTCGCTTAGAGTTTGCTAGCCAAATATTTTTTTAAAAATTTAACAACTCATGACTTAAATAAATTTTTTTTAATGGTTCAATGAACTAACTAATTTTTTTTTTGAATAATTTAATGACCATTCTGTAACTTTTTAAAGTTAAGTGATTAAAATATAAATTCACCAATAGTTTAGTGATATTGTGCCCTTTAAAAAAATTACAATCAAACAACTTCAAAAAATTACAATTTTTTTCTCTGATCTTTGACATCGATTGTCAAATCGATTTGAATCTAAAGTATGTTATTCTACTCACCGATGAGTGATCCACCATAATAATCATTGGTTTGTCGCTTAGAGTTTGCTAGCCAAATATTTTTTAAAAAATTTAACAACTCATGACTTAAATAAAAAAATTTTAATGGTTCAATGAACTAATTAAATTTTTTTTTGAATAATTTAATGACCATTCTGTAATTTTTTAAAGTTAAGTGATCAAAATATAAATTCACCAATAGTTTAGTGATATTGTGCCCTTTAAAAAAATTACAATCAAACAACTTCAAAAAATTACAATTTTTTTCTCTGATCTTTGACATCGATTGTCAAATCGATTTGAATCTAAAGTATATTATTCTACTCACCACCGATGAGTGATCCACCATAATAATCATTGATTTGTCGCTTAGAGTTTGCTAGCCAAATATTTTTTTAAAATTTAACAACTCATGACTTAAATAAATTTTTTTTAATGGTTCAATGAACTAATTAAATTTTTTTTTTGAATAATTTAATGACCATTCTGTAACTTTTTAAAGTTAAGTGATCAAAATATAAATTCACCAATAGTTTAGTGATATTGTGCCCTTTAAAAAAATTACAATCAAACAACTTCAATCAGTATAGAAATCAAAGTGCTCTGGAAATGAAAGCAAGGTTAAGGAAAACAGTGGAAGCTGCACTTGATATGCTCATGTCTTCAAAATGCTAGATTTGATTAGAGTAGAAATGAATGTGTGGAATAAGAATACATACATGCTGGAGGAATATTGCATGCCCTTTATCTTTTAAACTCTAAAACAATGAACAATAATTCATATATGTGAATCTCTCAAATAGTTTGGGATCTTCATGTGGACCGTCGATTCTTTCTTCTTCCTCTTGAAATGCTTCGATGCAGCTTTCTGCATCTTGCTCCACCCCTGTAGATGGTACACACAACAAAATCATCAGAGCAAATACATAAATAAAAATAACAGCAGCTTACTCTGTTTTTCGCTGTCATTTCCTTTGTAACAATGAAGGATGAAAAACAAAAAGCAGTTTACCCTGGTAAAAATGGGGGCACAGCTGCCCTTGACAGGTGTTGGAGAAAACTCAGAAGCCATGTTCTTCCTTTTCTTGTTTTTGTTTCTCACAAGATTTAGACTAATGTTGAAAGCAGCGCTGGCTATCTTCTTCTTGATGTTGTTGGGTCTGAGCTGCTTGGCACTGCAATTGCTTTTCTCCATTTTCAATCCAAACCCGAACCCGAACTCATCATCGGAAGTGAGGTTCCGAGGTATGATGATGGGACCAAACTCCAAATCTGCAGGGCTGTAAGCGCGGGGGACCAAAGGAGACCAAAGCGTGCTTTGGGTGTAGTCGAAATCGAAAGCAGAGTTGTCTGGGAACTTGCAAAGAAGCTCCCTTGACATCAACGGCTCCAAATACTCCACCACTTTGGCTGAAGCCATGATCAAACTCTCTTGCTCCTCTTTCTCATTCATGGTTGGATTTTGCATTTACAACTTTTTTAAAAGGAATGTCGTGTTTTTATTTTCTGGTTCTTCAGAGCATATGAAGCAGAAGAAGCAAGAACAAGACATAAAAAAAAGCTCAAAAAAGTAACCGTTGCAAGGACTTTTGTCCGATTGTCCCCACTAAACATGTTAGCCTTTTTTTTACAATGATCTGCCTCAATTATCCATGTCATTTCATTCTCTTTCCCGTTCTACCCTCGATGTTGTTTTCTTTTAGTTTTTGCATCGGACTTATACTTAGGCAGCTGATTGTATGTCGGTTCTTCATCAGAAAAATAGATAAATTAATTCTAATACATCCAACTACATGTACATTATCCTTTCTATTAAATTTTATTTGATAAATATGGAAGTGGAACGTTAATTATTGGTCATTAAATTATAATTAAAATATAATTTTTTTTTAAATTTTTAACAATAATTTGAAAAATTTTAAAATCTTAAAAATAAATATAAGTTATTAAAATCATGTTAAAACAAAACTAAATCCAAATTTATGAAAAGTCAAAATTTACCTTTAGAAAAACTTTTTTTTATGAATCATGGTGTTTTTATTTTTTGAAAAATTACGCTCTCTTTCAATAATGGGGAATCAATTTCATTTTCAATAAAAAAATTTATTTGATGAGAATTATCTAATACAATGAGACACTAACCTTACTTGTTGAAGACACTCTCCGGTGCAATTTTAAATGTAACCATTTCGATAAAATCATGATTTTGTTAGTGTTGAAATACAATCAAACCAAAGGAAGTAAGAAACAACACATTTATAGTAAACAAAATTTTTTCATTTTGCGTCTCTTTTGAGCGAAGAAGAAGAAGAAGAAGAAGACAATGAACTCCTTTCATTGTTTTTTTGCCTCTGAAGATGTATTGATGGCTTTGGGATCTTATTTTAAATTAAAATTTCACTTTTTATTTTTTATTTCTGCACAAAAATTGAACATATTATTTTTTAAAATTCTAAAACCCACGAAGTTCTTATTCAGAACCAAAAAATTTATATTAAAAATTCAAAACCCAGTAACTTAAAGATTAAAGCTTATTAGGGTATTAAACAATAAAATTTTCAAATGAAAAAGTTTATAATAGCTAAGGGGAGCGAGAATGAGTAATCGAAATCTTATAGCAGTAATTACACACCATCAAGAGATACAAAAGTATAGAAGATGTAAAAATAAGTATTCAATACAGTAAAATAAAGTAAACACTAAACAAATTTTTATGTACCATTTAATTGGAAGTATGAGCGATGAAGATGAAACTGAACATTAAAAAAAAAAATTGAAATTTAATAATCAAAACTTTTAGTTGTTTTTTTCTTCAATCAAGTTTTTATTTATTTATGACTTCAATAAAACAAAACATGTGAAATATGTTTGATTTTTTTGGGTTTTGTAAAATAGGGAAGAAAGATTTGTAAAAAGATATGGTTTGGATTTTGACTTGAAAGTTTGATAAATAATTTTAAGATTTTTTTTATATTTTCTACATATATATTTTGAATTTTTACAATTTTTATTTAAACAATATTTTAATTATTTATTTTTAATTTTTTTAAAATTATTGTTAAGAAGAAATTTAAAAAATTAAAATGATATTTTAACTACATTTTAAAGACTAAATTAATAATAAATTATTTAATTAATATTCCACATCATTATTTAATAAATAAAATTTAACGGAGAAATTACTCGTACATATTTCGATTCATTTCTTAAATTTGTTTTACCACTCCTCCGCAATATACATGATAAAAATGGACGTTGAAGAACAGAGATGACTTGCAATAAAATAATAATAGAGAGAAGTTAAATTGGTTTGGGCAAAAAAAAGGGTAGCCATTAATGAAGGAGGTGTGCATAGTCTTTTTACGTACACATATATGTTAACGTGGCGGTTGGTCCAGGCTACAACCATTTATGGCCTGCAAAATTTTATTGCATTTCAACGAAATAACGGAGGGGTCCATACCTCAGTATTTATGTTGGGAGCTCTTCGCTTGTGATTGGTTTGAGTTAGTATCTTTGAAATTTTATTGTTGGGCTAATACTTACTTTTTGTCGGTTTTACATGTAAATATCAAACTCAAGTTGTGGATCTTTAAATTAAGATATTAGAATTTTAGTGAACCTTAAAATATATATTCATGAATTGATATTTATGTTTTTGTTGAATGTAAATTAATATTATTTTAGTGATTGAATTTATCATATGTAGTTAAAGATGATGTTGAAATCCTGAAGACGAAAGGAAAAGAGAAAGCAACCAACAACTAGAGTTTTAGGGTTGTGCTAACTTAATTTAATTCTATTAAGTAAGTAGGTTTGATGAATGGTTAATAATGAAAGGTATGTAAATGTGTCATGTTTAAATATCAAGTGAATGGTAAGTATTAAGCTCATGAAATGGTTTATACTGAATTGGAATTTAAATGATATTTAATAATTGAATTCATTTATATTATTACATGCTAGTGACTTTGATGATGTTATTGCAACAAGGTAAGTACATATATGTATGTTTGAGATATGAATTGGAAATGGAGATGTAATGAAAGATATATGCATAAATGTTATTAGCACCGAGAACGTAGCACTTTATATTTGGGTGTGAATCATCAAATAGCTTCCCTAGAGTACTGGGTGCTCGTAAGAATGTAGTGATAGTTCTCCAAAGCATTAGGTATTCGTGAGAACGTATAGTTAGTTCTAGAACACTAGATGTCTGTGAGCATACCTCAAAGAATTAGTTAATATCCCTAGAGCATTGGGTGTTTGTGGAAACTTACACTAGCTCCAGAGCTTTGGGGGAGTCCATGAGCATATATTGATATAATGATCCTCATATCTAATCATTAGTAGAAATTAGTCAAGTACGGTCACAAGTATGGAAAATTTCAATTGGTTATTTGATTTAGGTCGTACTTTGAAATTGAATACATATGTTAAAGTGATGAGTGATATCATGCGGATTGTGAATTACAAAACAAAAGGATATATATTTGATCAATAAAATGAGACATGAATATTATTATAAATTTTGTATGCAATATAGAAATGAAATCGTTATAGCTATGGTATGATGATATATTTGTAACATCCGCGTGCTTGAACCGGATTTGGAACAGTGATAAAATAGTATTGAGAATTAGAAATGTTTAGTTGAAGTGATGAAGGCTAGAAAAATTTAAGGATTAAATAGTAAATGAGAGAAAATATGAGGGACTAAATAGCAAATTATCCAATTAAATTTTGAGTCATCATGAGAATTAGATTGATTAAGGAGAGGCAAAAGAGTAATTTGGTGGAAGATATTTTTGGAGACAAAGAATTGGTCCAAAGTGTAAAGTTGGAATGTCCAGGGACTAAAAGTGCAATTTTACCATTTTATTAAGTAAGATATTTTAAGGAAAAATTCTAAAGAATTTGAGAGATGGGTAAAATGGTAATTTAGAATATTTGATATTTTTAGAATGAGTAATGATTGAAGAATGGACTTAAGTGTAGAAGTGATGAAAGGTCTAAGGACCTAAGGAGAATTAGACCATTTTTTTGGTAAGTTGACATATTCTATTAGAAATGTCTTGAGAATTAAAGAAGGGATGATTTTATATCATCCATTTCCTCTTTGCCTTTGCCGTAACTACCCCATCTCCACCTATTTCTTCTTTTCATTTTCTTCATCATTTCTTCATCATTTCTTCTTAAATTTCTAAGGCATCCAAGCTTCAATCTTCCATTTTTCTTTGGAATTTCTTTAAGAAAATCATTAGATTAAGCTATTAACTACCTTAATTTCATGAGAAAATCCATAATTGAAGTGTTAAGGAGCAAGAGCTCAAGTTGGTAATTTGGAATTTTCAAGTGTCAAGGTAAGTAATGGAGAGATTAGCATGTCATACATGTTTAATTTATGTTTTGGCATGAAAATATTAGTTGCTGGAATTTTTAGCTTACATGTGAATATATGTGTTTTGTATGAAATTGAAGAGAAAGAAAAGAAGGAGAAGGACTCAATTGAAGAGAAAGAAAAAGAGAAGATCAAAGAGAGAAAGGAAACTTTCTACAAGAGTTGTAAGTACTACAAGTATTAAAAGGTTTAGAATTAATTAAGTTAAAGTGTTTATAATTTTAACATATATGATTAATTATGATAAAATGATATGTTTAATTATAAATGTTAATTATGTATGATTAAATGAAATTTAGTGTAAAGAGACATGAAAAAGGAAGCATGTCCATTAAAATAGTTTGGACAGAATAGATGACTAACTTCAAAAATTCACCAAAAATTGTATAAAAAGAGTTAAGAGTTGAATTAGATATGTAATTAAAGCTTATTGAATTTAGTTTTATATGGAAGAAACAGTGAAAGAAATGGAATTTTACATTCTGAGATATACTAGTTTTAGTGTAACAAGGTCAGAGTGGATTTGGGTTCCCCTGTTCTGACTTTGAAAAATCATAGAAAAATGTATAAAAATTATTAGAGACTAAAATTTATATGGTTTAATACTTAATGGGTATATTTTCAAAAGAAACAGACGAGAACATTATTGGATCTCTGTACTAAAAGATAAATAATTTTTAGTAAAGAAAGATTGAAATTGTTAGGAAGCAGAGAAGGGCTAAATTGAAAGAATTTACTGTACAAAATTGATAAATTAAAAATTTTAAAATTTTTATGGTAAAAATATATTTGAGTCTAGTTTCAAGAACATTAAGCGGATATTAATTTTGAATTCTGTAGTTCAAGATATAAATAATTTAGTGACTGTGACGCAAGTGGACAGTTTTGAAAATTAATGTGAAAATAAGAGTAAAGAGGTATATGATGATATATATGTGATGAACAATGTATATGTGAAATATTATATGTTTAATTATAAATATTGATTATATGTTAAAATGGTGATATTGTGAAAGCCATTGAGGAAATAAATGTGAGAAATACGTGATTTTGTATATGTGAAGAAAAATGTATATATGAGGTATGAGTTGTGAATGATTTGTGATCAAAATTGAAAGTGAAAGTGAAAGTGAAATTGAAAATTGAAAATCCCTATTAACTAGTCGGGTTGAGTCAGATATAGTTGGGATGCCATAGGATTGGAAGAGTTCAGCGATACTTCAACCTTGAGTCGATGAGACACTGGGTGTCATTATTTTACTTCGGATAGATTCGATGAGGTACTGGGTACCACTTTACTTCGGCTAGGCCGATGAGACACTGGGTGTCACTTTAATGCTTCGAACTATCTGATGAGGCACTGGATGCCATTCTGGTGTGTTTGGTTGGATCCGTGCATCCGCCAAGGTTCGAATCTTGTTAATAGGGTAAATAATGTGAAAAAAAAAGAATGTGCAAATTATGACATCAAAGTAAGTGAAATGATAATCGCATGAAAGGTAAGTGTAATATATGTATAAGAAATCAAAGAATGATAAAACTAAGTAAGCTAAGATATTAGAATGGCTAAAATGTAAAATGAGGAAGAATATGTGAATTCATAACACTAATGTAAGTTAAATGTTATATACATAAAAGCTATGTATTTTACATGAATAAATAATTATATGAATAAGTTTGAAACGAGTAATTATAAGATGAATGATTAATGACACTTGTAGTACTTACTAAGCATTCACCGGCTTAACGCATTTATTTTAACACGCAGGTAAAAAGTTACAAGGAGTAAAATTGAGTTTAGGGACCTCTCATCACATCACATCATCTTTTGGAGGATTCCAAATATAGGTATTTATTTTAAAGGAAATAACATGTACAATAGTACTTGTATGAGACCCTAATGAGTGGAAAAAATATTATCTCGAACGTTATGAATTATGAAATGAAATGATTAGTATACAATATTTTGACTCGAATGGTCTTAAAAGATATCAGTTTTTAAAGAAAATTTTCTGTTACTCGATTTTCTATACCGTACTGTAATGTAATGCTTCTATATTGGGTTTATACGTATAAACCGAGTATAGGGGTGTTACAATATTGTTGTAATTGTGTGTGGTATAATTTTGATTAAGTTAGGGATCTTTCGGCTATGGTTTGAAAGCATTAAGATGGGCATATTATGTCATTTGGCCATTAAGCTTCGAGACGACAAGACCATGTAATGATAATTGAATTATTTCTAAGTCTCTACAATATTAGTTCTAGATGTTCTTTAGGGACATGAAACTTGTCTTAATGATAATATAATAATTTGGTTTTAAGAAACATTGGTGAAACATGTAATGATCTAACTTTTTTTTTTAATTTTGTTCTATTTTAGTTTGATATTAGATTCTATTGAATGGTAATTTTCTTTATTTCTCATACATATTAGTTCTTCAACAACATTTTCGAGACTTTGTTTTTCTAAAGTTATTATAAAGAATATTTTATTTTATAAATAATTTTGAGTTTTTTTTTATAATTTTATATAGAACTAGAGTTAAATTGACAAAAAAAATTGTAAAATTTGTGGATAAAAATTATTATTATACCAATTAAAAAAGTGCCACTTAACAGCTGAGTGACCAAAAAACAATTACTAAAAGTTTAGTAACCAAATTGTAACTTTTTTAATTAAGTGATTAAAACAAAAAGTTACTTATAGTTTACTGACAAATTGTGAATTTACCCATTAAATTTGCTGGATTCTTTTATGAACTTTCGAAGTGATTTGACTAAGGACACCTATTTGTTAGGGTTTTATATATAACCCAAGATGTAGAAAACCCTAGAAACAGGGCAGTGTAAATTCTTAAAGCATCACCTTCCCGTCTTTAGCCGGAGGTGCTCCTCCGCCTTTTCTATTCTCGTATCTTCTTACCATCTGTCTTTTTCGGTTTCTTATAATAATTTGATAATTTTTGTTCTGTTTTTTGCATTGAAATGACAGGTAAGTCATGGTTAAGCATAACAACGTTGTGCCAAATGGACACTTCAAAAAGCACTGGCAGAACTATGTGAAAACCTGGTTCAATCAGCCAGCAAGAAAGGCTAGAAGAAGGATTGGTGAGTTTTCTTTTCTGGGTTGTCTTTCTTAAGAGCGATGATATTTGTTTGAGTGGCTTAAATTTATGTGTAATTGAGGGTTTTGGGGACATTTCCAGCAAGGCAAAAGAAGGCGGTAAGGATCTTTCCAAGACCAACTTCTGGACCTCTTAGACCAATCGTCCATGGCCAAACTTTGAAGTACAACATGAAGGTGAGAGCTGGCAAGGGTTTCACTCTTGAAGAGCTTAAGGTATGGCGTTCTATTTTCTCAATTTCTTTCATGCACTTTTTGGGTTTATTTTTTAGATGTCTTTTTCTTGTACCAAAATTGATTTATCAGGGTTTCAGGTTTTCTATTTTTATGCTTATATAAACATATGGATTTGTGGATTAGGCTCTTAATGAATTTGGTTTTAGTTGTTATATCGATTGAATGCTTTGGTACTCTGCCTCTGATTGATAACCAAGTTTGGCTATTAGTTAGCTACAATCAAGTTTAAAATTAAGAATCAAAATGAGAAAGAAGAGCATAGATTTCTTTTGGGGCTTTTATAAATGTCTATATGTTTTCTTATAGTTGATTTCATCAGATAATGTTGATTTAGTTTTATGTTCTTGTATCTATTCAGGCTGCTGGTATTTCAAAGAAACTTGCACCTACCATTGGTATTGCAGTTGATCACCGTCGTAAGAACAGATCTCTTGAAGGTCTTCAAGCCAATGTTCAGAGGCTTAAGACTTACAAGGCCAAACTTGTTGTCTTCCCAAGGCGAGCTCGCAAGTTTAAGGTGAATTTTAAGTTTCCTATGTGCTGTGAGAAATTGTTAAATACTTGCTGTTGTTTCTTCTAATTGTTGTTTGTTCTGTGTGTTGGTATAGGCCGGTGATTCTACTGCTGAGGAGCTTGCAACTGCAACCCAAGTCCAGGGACCATACATGCCTACTTCTCGCGAGAAGCCTTCCGCGGAGCTTGTGAAGGTCACAGAGGATATGAAGTCATTCAAGGCCTATAACAAGCTCCGTGTGGAACGTATGAATGAAAGACATATTGGTGCCCGATTGAAGAAAGCTGCTGAGGCTGAGAAGGAAGACAAGAAGTAAGGTTGCTTTCTTTGAGGACTATGTGTTGGTATTTGACTTGTTAAAGACATTAGTTTTTGTTTTCGGATTGTCAGGTGAGTTTAAAGCCTGCTTTAGTTCTGTTTTGATATTTTGTTCAAAATCCTGTTTTTGAGCCATTTTATTTGTTTGAGAAGTTTCTTCCAACTCCTTAACATGGTATCGGCGTTATTAAATTAAAAATGGTGGCAAGTTGTTTAATTTTGTTCTGATAACTTGGTTATGGCTATTTGGTTTATTGTTTTATTGTCATACCTTATGCGGAAAGGTAATTACATTAACCAATTGGTCAAATTCAATTTGAAATTATGTGAAAATGTAGTGACAAATCACTTCTCCACGGCTTCGGCATGCATAATGGGGATTAAACGAGCCCGGAGGCTGCTGATAAATAACAAAATAGCTAGTAGAAAATGTAAAATCTGATTTTGAGGGATTTGGAAAGTTGCTTCCTAATGTCGCCACTGCATCTGTACACTGATTATCCACCTTAAACGTGTGATTTAACTGATAATGCTGAAGCTGATTAAGCAGAGTCCTGCGTTCATAAACCAAGGTATATAATAATGGGTTAGAGACGCTTCAATTTTGAATTAGACTAATGACACAAGTAGCATTGATCTCTATAATTAAGCTAGAGATATTGGCCTCCTTAGCAAGTTTAAAGCCATACTAAAGCACCCAAAGTTCAGCTTGTGCACGTTGCATAGGGATTGTGCCCATAAGCCTCAATAACCCAATCACCATCACTGTCTGTACTTTTCATACCAGCTCTAGCTTAGCCAGGATTAGTGATGGCAGAGCCATCAATATTAGGTTTTAATCACCTCGGGTGGTGGTTGCCACATAATCCTGATAATAACCTGAGGGGGTCCAGACATGGCAAAAAGTTCCACAGCCTTGCTCGTAGTTGGCTGGACTACTCTCGACTGTCGTCATTTTGGTGTTTGAAGATTCTTGCATTTTAAGGCAAGCAAGATTTTCTCTTTCCATGGCACTTTGTGAACATGATGCCAGGCTTGTGGAGCTAAGAATTTAGATGATTCGATGGAGTGGTTAAGTTCGTAGGCCAAGCTCTTGACCACCACTGCTGCGAGCAATCCTTTAATACATGAGCAAATGCTCCTGTTGTTCCTAAAAATGGACAAGTATCCTCAACTTGTATTCATTCTCTAATAAGGAGCATCTTGGTAGGCACAATATCATGCATAAATCTCCATTTTTACATATTTCTCATAAAAAATAATTAATAGATTTACCACTTGTGTCAAGATTAAAATTTTGAAATTTCAAAATTATAAGATTAAAAAATAAGAATGATCCAATTGAAAATCATGAATCAAGTCTACAATTTTATATATAATTCAGGAATAATAGTAAAACCAATAAAATTTATAGTAATATATAATACTATAATGTAAGTATTAAAAAACAAGATGACTATATATTAAATTTTAATGAATGAAAATTATATAAAATTACTAAATATTAGATTAAATATATTTCAAAAATAAAATAAAATAAACTTAAAATGAACTTAAATAGATTTTAAGTATATATTTCAAACCGAATCTTAAATAGACATAAAATTTATTAAAAATATGTTTCATTCTAACTTTAATTCCAATAACACCTCTAATGACGAGGTATGCTTGTTACTGTCGGCTTTAATAACTCACAAATCTGTACATTTCAAATCATATTTGGTTTCACTTCATAATGTCTACTGCATATAAAGAATTTTGTAATTAAAACGTGACAGGTTTTGCTAAGTGCTGAAGGTAGAAATTAAGAGAAATAGAGCTCAACCTTAGGTCGACAGCTTTTCAATTTAGAAGTTTGTTTATATGATTGTTATATGTGAACTGTTCTATAAGATGCTTTGTGAGCTTAAGTTACTTAGGAGAATAAGATCTTATCCACCAAAATTCCGTCAATCTTTAACCTCATGGATTAATGGTAAGGCAAACATTGTAACACATTTTATGGTACAAAATACCTATCATTCCAGCATTCATTTATCAATTGTTTTAACAAAACAATTTATATTTGGGTTGAAAAAACGTCAATAAATCAACTAATTTTAGAGAATGCAAAATTAATGAGGGAATGATACGTGACATTTTTAGAAAAACTAACAAACACTCTTCATAACATCCTCCAAAATCAAGAAATCAACATCTCTTTTTTCTCTCATTCTCCCGTACTTTCTCATCTACGAAAGTCTTTCTTTTTCTCTAATTCTGACCCGAACCATTGTGAATCGCCACAATCCCAACTTGGTAGCAACACAAATTTACTTAAAGGGATTCAAAATGTGGATTGAAAGTAATCCGATCAAATTTCATTATTATTTTTCAAAATCTATTTTAGATTCAACCTTCAACGTAATTTATATTTTTTATTTTTTTATTCTAAACTTTTCAAAATATTTATTATATTTAATATAATAAACTAATTTATACATTACATAGCAATCAGCTAACATCCTATAAAAAGAGCTAGTAAAATATTGAATAAAATAAAATAGAATATTTAATCTCACCGAATTCTAATTTTTGTTTTGACGAATCACCGACTACTAGTTGGAATAGGACAAAGAAGTAAGAAGGTTAACCGGAAAAAAAGAAGAAGACAATCAAAGCCCATCGTTTAGTGTTGAAACCCTAAGACTAGATGAGATCTTATCTGTCTGTGGGTGGGGTATGGGCTGCTCTAACCTCTCTCCTCCCTACCTACCAATTATCAACAATTTTATATCTCTTTTTAATAATATATATTAGCTTTTCTCACCCTCACTAAAATTTTTAAAACTAATGATAACTTTTTTTAAGTAATAGTTGTGTTATCAAATAAAGGAAAGTATAAGAGAAATACGAGACTGAGACTACTCATTAATGGAGATTTTTATGATGGTTTAAAGTTAATATTTATAAACATAAAAAGTATATATTAAATATAATTTTATTTTATTGAATATTAGAATCTTAATTTCTATCAAACTTTTTTTTATTTTAATGGACATTCATTTCTATAATAATAAAATATTTATAAAATCTTACTAAAATAAAAATCTTGTGAAAAAAAAATTAGGCATGAAAAATAGTACATATATATAATATGTTGCATTATTAAAAACTTTACTTCTCATCATGACACCACCACCACATAATATCTTATATTTTACGTATTTAATCTTGAATATTAGCTTTTCAAATTATCACTTGAACGAATTTGATAAATGTTTATATTATCATTCTTTTGAAAGTTATGAATGAGGCATAATTTTGGGGAAATATATTTTGATCTCTTCATGAGTTTCAACAATAACCACAATAAAATCATGATCCTTTTATATATGCGCATGTTAGATAATTTTACAATTTTCTTTCAACTATTACTCACTGAGTCAAATTTATCACATATGTTCGAATCATTTTAATTTTTATAAATATTTACTCAAACGTATAAAACAATTTCCCAAAAATTTCTATATGTTTTAAGAATTCTAAATCCTTCAAGGATTATCATTAGACCATTGTCAAATTTTCATGAACTGTCAAACTAATGAGATATTTAAAAGTTGCATCCACCACAAAAAAAACATATTTTCAAAATCAGTGTCAGGACTTAGTGAAAAACTTCATATTTCTTAATTCATTTTCGCAAAACTACTCATTTTATGGCCTAACTGGCTTTCTACCTTTAAACGTTTAGACTATTGATTCAGAAACTTCATGAATTTAATTATACTTGAATTGCATCTTTCCATTTTGGCCAATTTATTTTGTTGAACCCAATTTATTCGGGCCCAAGTGATTGGATCTTTAGGTTTAAATTTATTATTAAATTTAAAATTTAATTAAAATTTAAATTAAAAGTCCAAATAATAAAGTCCAATTACAAGCCCAATTGGGCTAATTTTGGCTAGCCCAAATTCAAACACTTTGCTACCCCAACAATAAAGGCCCACTTCGGCCCAATTCCCTTAACCCATTTAGCCCTTTAAGCCCAAATTACACAAGCAGCCCAAGCAGAAATCTGGCAGTCAGCTCCACCTGCACTGCACCACCACCACATTAGCCAACCACGACGTGCCACGTCATCGCCACTGGCCATCACCTCCAAGCAAGTTGCTTCTGCCACAGCCATCATCTTCACCAGCTGCTTCCAACCGCCAATGCAGACCTACAGAAGACAAGATGCACATTTAAATATGTAAAACAAAATGGAATGATTATATACATGGCTATAAAAGCCAAGACAGAATATGTATAAAGGGTTACGAACCCAACTCCTGAAAATACGATCCTTTTTTATACAGAAGTAAAATCTTCAAGATATATTGTGAACCAAAACATAAGCAATCAACGGCAGCAAAATTCGAATATACACACTCAGTAGTAGATCAGAATACTCCAGCACCAAAACCAATCAGGTACCATTTATTGCATGACCGTTGTTATTCACCACATAGTATTAAATCCCATCCGGTTTCAATGCATGCATTAAGATGGGCATTCAATACCCTATTGACATTCATTGTTTCATCTTAAATGTATCAATAAATATTAACTGATATTTTGTCATTAATAGTCATTAATAATAATAGTAATAATATTAAATAAAAAAAAAGAAGCCGAAGGGTTAGAGTCACTCCCTTTTGACCCATCGCCATCGTCAGAGCTGCACCGTCACCATCGTCCGTCGATCTGCCACCGTTGCTTCCCCGTCGTTGTTCGAATACCTGCAAGTAACACCAAAAATGAACAAATCAGAGAACAACAAATAGGCTTTCCTTTTTTAAAAAAAAAATCAATCTGATGTTTCAAAATAAAGGAATAAAAAGGGAAAAGAAAGCTAAATGAAAAATTTTCGAAATTTCTCCAGATTTGGATTTTCCCAGATCTGGATTTGGTTTCAAAAGAAAAAATAAAAAGGGTTTAGTTTTCAAATGAAAGGGAAACAAAGAAATAAAAAAAAAAAAAGAAAAGGGGACGGTTTACCTTCAGGAACGACGGCGTATCGGCGCGTGGTGGTCGGAGGCGCGTGGAAGACTCTCGACTGGCAGAGGAGTGACCGGCGTTGAGGCGCGTGACCGGCGACGCACTTTGGACGTCGGAGCGTGGCCGGGGCATCATCGACGCGCGCGCTCACGCGCGGGTAAGGCGGCCGCCGGAGTTGGCCAAAGCCATGGCCGGCCAAAGGAAGAGGGGAGAGAGAAGAGAGAAATTTTGAAAGGGGAGGGGCTGATTTTTCAGAAAAATGAAAAAAATAATAAGAATAAAACCCTAATTCGCTATTTATAGTACCCATTGGACCGATCCGACCCGACCCGAGCCGAACCCGCTCTGGGATCCGCGTGTTTTCGCTTAATGGTCTATTTGTGCATTTGGTCCTTCCGCATTTTTATTTGTTTCAATTTAGTTCTTTTTGCATTTTTTAATTATTTGCAATTTTGCCCGATCATTTTAATTAGTTTTCAATTTAGTCCTTTGACTGTTTGACTACACCAGAGGCTGCCACGCATTATTTTTTGGCTTATTTATGTACCTAGTCCCTGTAATTTTTAATTTGTTTTAATTTAATCTTTAAACAAACTTTTATTTAATTACACAATTGGCCCAAGAATTTTTCAAGATTTATAAATTAGTCCTTTGACTGTTTGATTGCACCAGAGGATGCCACGTGTCACTTTTTGGTTTATTTATGTATCTAATCCCTGTCATTTTTAATTTGTTTTAATTTAATCCTTAAATCAACTTTTATTTAATTACAAAATTGGCCCAAGAATTTTTCAAGATTTATAAATTAGCCCTTTGACTGTTTGACTGCATCAGAGGCTACCACGTGTCAGCCTTTCTTGGTTTTATTATTTTATAGGTCCTTAGACTGTCCAAAAATTACCATTTTACCCCTAAACTTTCCAAAATTCCATTTTAACCCCAATTTCACCAAAAACTACCATTTTACCCCCAAACCTTCTAAAATTCCATTTTTAACCCCGATTTCACCAAAAATTACCATTTTACCCCCGAACCTTCCAAAATTCCATTTTTAACCTCGGTTTCACCAAAAATTCCCATTGTACCCTCGAACCTTCCAAAATTCCATTTTTAACCCTGATTTCACCAAAAATTCCCATTTTACCCCCGAACTTTCCAAAATTCCGTTTTAACCCCGGTTTCACCAAAAATTACCATTTTGCCCCCATGCGTCCAAAATTACCATTTTACCCTCGGGTATCCAAAAGCCCCATTTTCGACCTCGATTTCGTCGTTTCTTCTTCCTTACCAATGTTTGCATTTATTTGCACCCGCGTTTTATGTTTTCGCATATTATTTATCTGCTTATTATATCGCTTCGCATTTAACTTCTCTTATTAATCGCTATTCGTGTTTTAAATTTACGCATCCATTTACAAGTTATTTTAAAAATTGAGGTAATATTCGGTCCAAGCGTAAACGTCGAAAATCACACCCTAACATGTCGGGTGTGATTTCTTCGTATAACTCGCGCGAACCGGATATCCTTTTCAAGTTTTTTACGCCCATTCACTTCGAGGCTCCGAGAATGTCGTATCCTAACGTGTTGGTCGCAACTTTAATTCTTCGTGAAAATCGAAGTAAACGGGTAAATTTTTTCATATGTTCGAGGATTGCATTTTAAATCTAATACGATTTTTTTTAAATTCTTAAAGTATATCTATATGCATATGTCACAAATAATTTTAAAACGAGGCAATGCCCTTTGTGTGAAAGCTTCGAAAAATCGTGCTTTAACGTGTTAAGTGTGATTTTCGTAGTTCACGCAAATCGGATATCCCTTTCAAAAGTTTTCCAAACTATTCTTCAATCTTATATATTTACAAAGGATTTTAAGACCAAAAAGAAACAATGATCTTTCGTGTGAAAACCTCGAAACACCATGCCCTAACGTGCTGGGTGTGAATTTCGTATAATCCACGCGATAGAATACTCTCTTTAAAATTCCCCTAAATGCCCTTCAATTTCGAAGCTCCGAGAATATGGTGCCCTAATGTGTTGGACACGACTTTAGTTCTCATAGAGGCTCGAAATACAGGGACAAATGTTCTTAAAAAGATTTCTAAAAAAATGCACGAAACCTTTCAAACACCGCATTTTAAACTTTACTCGAGTTTTCACTGCTTTCATAAAACAAGACCCGAAAATAATCATGTGGTACCAATTTTGGGCGTATGAGGGTGCTAATTCTTCCTCATGCGTAACCGACTCCCGAACCATTTTTTCTGGATTTCGTAAACCAACATTTTTAAACGTTTCAAACGTTTTGTGGTGATCCAATCACACCCGAAATAAAGGATTGGTGGCGACTCCCCTTTTTATTCCTTTTCCAAATATTAAAATGATTCTTCGAAGCCTTGTTCTCGAGGTGGTTTCGACATATTTCATATCTATATTTCTCAACAAATTTATTAAAGCTCTTCTTTTTCTTTTATTATCTCAATAATACTATTGCATGCAAAATTGTTTTTGATAACTTTCTATTTCGGTTCCATATTTTCTTATATTGACATAATTTATTGAGATCTTTTTATTTTTATTAATTTCACCTTCAATTTCAGGTACTTGGATCTCTTCTGGAGTTTTATAATTAGTTATATCTTAGGTCTCTTCTAGAGCACTTGCCTCCACTATATGACCATCTTGATTTATTATTTTTTTACGAGAATTTTTATCTCTGGAACCTATCGATTTGTCATGCTTTAGGCATGCAATACTTTCAATTCATTTTAACATATTGTCCAACTGAGACTTTGACTCAAATAAAAACATTAGTTGATATATAACACTTGATTATTCTTATCAAGTCGGTAAATGCATCTTGTAGTTAACTTGCAAATAAATTGAATTATCTTTTTGAACTTTTAGTTCAAGTTACTTTTTACGATAATCTAAATAATGATAATTCATTTCAAATTCACTTATCTAGCTGTTATTTCTTTCCCCCTAATGTTGAGAAAACTATCAAAATTAAAGTTGTGATCACCAAATCATGTCATAATTGAATCTCCAATTCGAGTAGAACATCTAATGACATAAGGAGACTCATAATTAATATGTTTCCAACTTTCTTTGAATACCCATTTTGTGCATTGTGGAGGAGCAATTTGAACATACATCGCACATTCAAAACTTTTAAAATAGGTTGTATTTGACTCCTGACCAAAAGTCAATTGCAATGAGAAGTATTTATCATAATTTATAGGCATGATGCAAACAAATGCCGATTCATGTAAAATATTATATCTTTATACATATATACAAAAATGTTTTGTTCTCAAAAGATATGGTTTAGCTGCTAACTGGAGGCATTGAATTATTAATTCTAGTAAACCATTTTATACATATAAACATCAGACTTTGCAGTACTTACTTGTATCGAAGATCTAGCATACAATAATAATTGAAAGCCCAAGTAATAAACTAACTAACTAACATTAGAAAGAATTGTTTCGATTGCATAATCTGAAAAATTTGTTCTTAAACTAATCATTAAAAAACTAATCTCACAAATGACAGATTGCGATTTGATAACTCACATGTGATTATCTTGTAGATGCATCTACCAAAATCATATCATAACATCCACTTGTTGGATAAATGGATTCACGTTTCTTTAAAAAAATGCAAGAGATTCAATATCAACTTTTGCTAGTGAGGTTCTATAATCATCTTCTTTGGGAACAAAGTACACTTGAAAAATCTTTAAAATAAAGAATCTCTAAATTTTTTAATAAATAAATATGTAAATTTTTATTTATTGCATCATTATTGATCGAGATGATTTAATCGATCATGCCAACTAATTAATTATTTGGTATAATAAACTTCTAGTTTATTGTACATGTAATTAGTCACACCAATAATATAGAATATAAACTAGAGAAAAATATAGATAATTTCACATTCCTTCTAAACAAATATACTGACATTGTATAGAAGAAATTAATAAATTAATAACTAATGTTTAAGTTATTAGGTATATTTAAATTATTGTGAAATTATTGCGTTTAATTTGTTGGATTGTTATTTAACTACTTTTGTTAATTTGCAATTATTTATTGTTAATTATAAATAAATTTGATTTAAAATTAATTTTTTATTTGAATTTATATTATTTTATGGAGGATTCAAGTTTTTGTGGATTTGGAAATTCGAAGGATAATGATATTTAATTTGAAATTGGATAGTAATACTCGCATACTTTGTTAATTTATTTTTTAAGTATATTTACGGATTCAATTAATCTAAAAATTACAGATATCCGATCGGTTACCATTCTTAATTTTCAACCTAATGGTAAACTAACCTTAATAAGAATTCAAATATAAATACAAATAATTTTAATTTTAATAAAATAATATGGTTATTTGAGTACATATTAAAACTTATAAATGAAAAAAGAGAATGATAATAACAAAAATTTTAACTTTAATTCATGATTTATGAATAAAAAAGTTCTAAGCATTACTTTCTTTTTCAGGTAGATTTAAGCATTACTCCTTTAAAACTCTTAACAAAGAATAATATGATCTGCTTCAAAATTATACGCTTTGACTACGTCATATATATATAAAGGAAAATTTGAGATACAGTCAGCAGAAAACATTGCAGCTGATTTTGACAATGAGATATAGAGCCAAAATTATTAACATCGGATTTTAGACTTTAGTTGGATGGTCCCTTACATTACATGTGATTTTACCCCCAAAATTCGTCATCAATCTTTTGACCTACCCCACTTATTCTCCAGCTGGAAAATCAATTGAGAATAAAATATGTTTGGGTGTTTCCCCTCGAGGATATGAAAAAGAGGTGGAAATGCTTTTTTACAACTTTGACTCTTCTGGTTTACGGGATGGATGGATGGATGGATGTTGGATTTAAGCTACAACACTGACAATGTTTTTAATCTCATGCTGTTTATTTAAGTTACAACACTGATACATGTGTAGAGTAGAACGAATAGTCTAATTTAGTAATATTATATAGATCCCTTACGTAGTGAACTGGACTGTTTGTTTGTACTTGTTTGGCCGACAATGGAACATGGCTCAGTGGTCTTAATCAGGTATGGCCTCCCGCTCTCGTCCGTGTTATGTGAATGAGAAAAAAGGGAATATATTGTGGGTGACATTTGGGGACTGGACGTGTGGTTGCGAATGTGAAGCCGATTGTTTGTAGTCTTACGCAGTAATAGATATCTTTCCGAGGAAAAGAAAAATCAAATGCAAGTAGCAAATCACGGGCCCGACATTCCAACTGGGTACTAGGAGTTAAAAAATATCATCAATCAAGCATGTGGTTTCTGGATTCCCTTCTCCTTCAAAATTTGTGCTGTACAATATATAAATCGGAATATTATCTCCTATTGGTAATAAAATCAGCATACAAGTTGGGTCTAGATTTTGCAAAGTCGGAGATTGTGAGTTATCTCACTTCATCATAGTCAAGGCTCCAATAAATTATCAGGAAATATGCTAATTTGCATTATGGATACACCTCGTCTTCCTTTTGTCTGCACACTGCATGATGGATCTATAAATGAATCATTTGGATGAAGCTGGGAAAATGAACTAGGCTCTCTTTTAAGCAGGGAGGAAAGTAGCAAGTTCAATGATGGGGAACTATAGTTTGCCTAATCTCATTGTCCTGCTTCTCAACTTGGGAGCTTTGCTTGCTTCTTTTGCTTGTCCTGAATGTCCCCGTCCAACTCCTCCGCCTAACTGTCCTCCAACTTTCCCACCCAAACATCCTCCCGTTGTGAAGCCCCCATTTCACCCCAAACCACCGAAACATCCGCCTCATCATCCTCCCAAACCTCCTGTCGTTAATCCCCCACCACCTCACTATCCTAAACCCCCAGTCACTTCACCACCACCAAAGCCTCCCGTCTACCCCAGTCCTCCTATTGTAAAGCCGCCATCACCAAAGCCTCCCGTCTACCCCAGTCCTCCCATTGTGAAGCCGCCAGCTCCAAAGCCTCCTGTATACCCAAGTCCTCCCATTGTGAAGCCGCCAACACCAACACCTCCTGTATACCCAAGTCCTCCCATTGTGAAGCCGCCAACACCAACGCCTCCTGTATACCCAAGTCCTCCCATTGTGAAGCCGCCAACACCAACGCCTCCTGTATACCCAAGTCCTCCCGTTGTGAAACCACCTCCAGTGGAGATCCCTTGTCCACCACCACCACCTGCGCTATATCCACCACCCCCGGCACAACAAACATGCCCCATTGACACTCTCAAGCTAGGCGCATGTGTTGATGTGTTAGGTGGCTTAGTGCACATTGGTATCGGCAGCAGCGCCAAGGACACATGTTGCCCAGTGCTTCAAGGGTTGTTAGACTTGGATGCTGCTATCTGTCTCTGTACCACAATCAAGGCCAAGCTTTTAAACATCAATATTATAATACCAATTGGCCTTCAGGTCCTCATAGACTGTGGCAAGACTCCACCTCCAGGATTCCAGTGTCCAGCATAAGGATAGTACCCTTTTTTGGACAATAGAATCGTGTTCATCTCATGACAAGAAGTTATAGTTGACAAAAATTTCGAGTTTCCCTATGAAGATATATGGAGGCATGACAAGATGTGCTAATGTATTTCTTAGTAAGTAGTGTTCCAAGTTCCTAGGGAAGATTTGTGCCTCCAAGTTTTCTGTTATGTTTTTAATTTGATCTAATCACCACTTAGATTTGTGGTGCTGTTTTTTCTTTCAATGTTGTTCCGATGATACAATAAAGTGTCCAAAAATAGGCATGCTATAAAGTCCCGTGTTTAAAATTAAATTTTATATGTAAATGCCCCAAGGGCTTCTTTCAATTACACACGTCCCAACTCATGATGGTAAAATTTCAGTTTTTATCTTTTTATTATGTTCACATTTGAGATTTAGTATGCTAATCTTTTACGTTTATAATAATATTAGTTAGTCCAAATAGACGTCTTTAATTATTTTGGTTAAAATGATGACATGAAGTTTAACACATTTCTAACACATTTACACACACAAAAAAAAAAAAAAACTATTTTTGATATGATAAGTTGGGATATGTATTTTTAAGATAAATTTGCCCTCAACATCTTTACCGAAATAATTAAAGATGCCAACTATTTGAATTAACTAATGATATTATAAAAATACATGAATCAAATTATGTTAAATTAAAGTATAAATTCTAATCTTAAATTTAAATATAACAGAGATCATAACCATAATTTGATCTAAAATAAATTTTGCCTATTTTAATTTTTTTTTTTTTTTTTGATAATTAATACCGAAATATTTTTACTGAAAATCCAACAAACAAAAACGATAAATATAGCAGTAACATCATATCCCCGTTTAAAGTAAACACCTGGATGGATCGCATAAAACATTTAAAGCAACAAAAGAAATCTCGGTGCTTTGGTGAGATGAAGAATCACATGATTTCAAGAATCCCTTCACCAGACAAATTTCAAAAGTCCGAAACCCATATTCTGATCGCAACCCTCCATTCTTTGCTGGGAGAAAACCAGAAAGCTTCAATTGGGAGGAGGAGCCTCTGCCGCCTCTACAGGTACTTCCTCAACCCAAAAAGTATTTTCATGCAAATTAAATCCTTCTTTAGCAATTTTGTGGGCTACACAGTTGGCATCCCTATCTACATGCTTGAAAGAAATTCTTTGAAATTGTGTTGCCATTGCTTTAATTTAATTGATTCAAGTGATTAACTAGTATTTTTTTTAAAGAGATATTTATTAATTCATTTAATGAATAATTGGCTATGTCACAACTCAAGTATAACATATTATTAGTGATTGCAAGCACTTAATACAATAAAAAAATCAACTTCAGATGATTCAAAGCGACAAACATAAATCGATAAAGAACTAAGCATCTACCAAACTAGAGAGCATAGTGACAAAACCAACCCTAAAATCACTCGCAAAAGCAAAACTAAATACATAAGCAAGATTAAAAAACGTATTACAATAGTAGATAAAAAATTCTAAAAGTGAAAACTTATTAAATAATGAAAAACAAACAAAAAAACATATAAAATTTAAGACAATACAAGTCCAAATCGACTCATGGAATCATTTATTATTCTAAAATACTCTCAAAACAGAAACATATTAAAAAACTAGCGAAAAGCTACCCACTTTTTAAAAGAAATTGTCAATGATCGGTAATGTTTCAACGATGATAAATACCGTCGTCTATCAATCACAACTTGTGAAGACAATAAAGATATCCATAAAAACAAAAAGAGGGTTGATGGGCAAGAGAAAAAGGCGGCGGTAGTTAACTCAAAGGCTAACACCGTCGTTAGGCAAAAACAAAAAAATAAGATGCAAAACGATTTGAAAATTTTTTTAGGGTTCATCTTTTTTTCTTCTTAACTAGTATCTTGATTATTTTACTTAAATGATCCAAAAAAATTAATCATTTACGTAAATGACTCTAGTTAAAAAAATCACCTAAAAGACCTGAAATGAATAATAAAATTTGGTTTGAAAACTAAATGGTCGGCAACAATATTTTTTTTATTGTGTTAGGCGTTAAAAAAATATTTTTTGAGGTGCTGGACACTATATGGCCGACACTCATATTGATATATATTTATCCAATATTTTAAAAAAAAATTGGGTGTTGGACACTAAATAATCGGCACCATTTTTTCATATAAAAAAATATTTTTTTGGGTGCTGACACACTGATAACTAACATCCATTTTATCATATTAAAAAAAATTGAGATTAGGAGAAGGAGATGATCAACACTTACTTTTTCGATAACCAAAAATAATTTTTGAAGTACTAAGACATTGATGACCTACACTCCAATACTAAATTTAAAACTCCAAATCCTTCCGAAATAATTATTAAAATACACGCAATGGTTGCATATTGATACTTCAATTTTTAAATTAAATAAAAATAAGATAATTAGTATTTAATTTAGAAAAAGATGGATTTATGTTATAATCGAAAAGGCATGATTAAAATTGAAATATCATTCATTAGTAAGTTTAATTAAAGAGTCAAAATTGATGAAACAAAAGTACAAACTGACAGTGTGCAAGAGTTCAACGGGTAATATACAAAATGAAAGAAAACTTGATGGGTCACATCGGCCTGACCCAAAGCGATAATAAAATAAAAGAATGATGGGTCGCATTAGCAACAGATGGGTTTGGGGTTTTAATGATCGAGACTGACATTGGCAGGGTTTGGGGTTTTAGTTTAGCGTCAAATTTTTTTTTATTTTCGAAAAAAATTTGAGTATCGATCATCTCTTTCCTTTAATCTCAATTTTTTTAATGTAATAAAAGTGAGCGTCGTCCATCAGTATGTTATTACTTTTAAAAAAAATTTATATGAAAAAGTGGTGTCGATAATTTAGTATCCAACACTAATTTTTTTTAAATATTGATATAAATGTATACTAATATGTTATGGTTTGAAAAAAATACATGAGTAACGATCACCTAATGTTCAATATTCGAAAAAATATATTGTTAACAGCTGACTAATGATTGTGTCAGAAAAATTAGTAGTGTTGACCATTTAATCTCCCTTACTCAATTTTATTGTTTATTTCAGATTATTTAAGTGATTATTTTTTAAGTAGAGTTATTTACGTAAATAAATTTTTTTTTGTTAGCCTAATATCTTTTAGTTAAAATCTAAGATGTTATGATCCACGTGGCAGAAAATGATTGGAGGGACACCAAAAAGGGCAGGGGAATTTTGTTGAACCAACACAAGGTCAATTCATAAATTGGAACAAGTCCTCACCAAGTCACTTTTTAACCTACCTGACATTGTTATATCAATCGAGAGCTAGAGCTGAAGCTCAAAGGCCAAGACAATCAACAGGTTAGAAGGCCCAAATCCCACAAATACATACATATATTGCACGAGATGAATAGATACCAAGAAGTTGTTAAAACCTAGGAGTAACACCTGAGCATAGTCAGTAACAGACCAAACAAAGAGGTTGAAGGCATAATCTTGACTAGTCAGTCATGTGTTAATCCCCACATATCTAAAAACAATCAAGGCATCAAGGATAAAGACTCAACAAGGACACATCCCCATTACTCTACTATTTCTCCTACATTGAGATCAACATTAGAGCATAAGTTCCAACACAACCATTCTTCATCCTTTATCTTGTAATCCCCAAACCTCTACAAGCCTTCAACCAAGACCTAGTATTCATATTATATAACCTTATTTTTTTTATAATTGTATAAAGTAAACCTTTTTTTTTTAAATTTTAATAAGGTATTTTAACCTAATATATTAATAAGACACAAATATATAATAGGAGTATATTATAGATCCCCTAGGGTTGATTATTCTAAACCTACTCAAATTATAGTTAAAATTTTAAATTAATCCTTAAATTTTAAAATGTTTTGAGTAAGTCCTCAAAGTTTCAATATTGTATCAACGAGGTTCTTCCATCAACCTAATGTCTGCTTAACCATTAAATGCCAACTTGGATCTAACATGTAGCATGTTTAAAACACATGGATTAAATTTTTAGCACTACAGATCCAAGTTGTTCATGCCATACGTGCTTAAAATTTGATCCGAATATTTTAAATATGCTTTACATTAGATCCATTTAATACTCAAATGATGACTAGGCTGAATTAAAAACATGATTGATGCAATATCGATACTAAAACAACTCAATTAAAATGTTTTATAAGCTTAAAGATTAATTTAAGATGTAGAGATTAGTTTATTGAACTTAGCTTGTTTATATTTATATTCCAGAGTGCTAGACTTTAGTTTTTCAATCCATTAGCTTTCTCCCATTTTTATTTAAAGTCCTTGGACAAGCATTATGTTAAATAAGCTTAAATTTTAAATCTCTATACTTGCTCTCAAACTATCATCTCTTTTTCCCTTGTAAATGTTTTGGTCTATACAAGATTGCGGGCCGAGTTAAGCCTTTCGGTATAAAGTAAACCAACCCATTTCCTCCAATGGAAATGGGTATTGGTATAAATAGAGCCCAAAAGCTAACAAGGACTAATTTGTAATATTCTTTTCTTAAAAAAAAAAAAAAACTAGTTGAGAAGTCTTCATATAAATGTTGGGATTATGTATGTGTTTGAGTTTCTTATAATTGTATATAGCAATAAGATAAATATCAAAATGATATATGACCTTTTTATTAAATTTTACTTTTGATTGTATATATTTTCATTCGTTGATACGCATTAGACATTAATGTAGTAATAATTGTGTTTAGAAAAGAGAGAGGAAAATAGAGAAAGGGAGAATCTTGCAACGGTTGCGTGACGAAATGTACATCATAGATATTGATGAACCCCAAAGCAAGCTACTGCACACTCAACAATTTCATAATAACCAACCTGATGGCCATCCTCTCTTGCGCTGTCCACTGTCATTCCCTGTCTTTTTGGACCATTTCTTCACTTTTATGAAATAAATATATAGACAATTCAATTATTTTATTTGATGCAATTAAAAAACTTCCAACCACATATATTAAAAAAATAAATTTCAATGGAGGAGGAGTGTAGTTGCTACACCAACATTGGAAGCATCATAATGAATCCCATCAATAACCGCACAAACTTTGCTCAAGATATAGTATAGTGTAGTTACTGCAAAATTCTGCACTTAGCTGCTTACGAATTTTTCTCCTATCCTGATGTACTCATTTGTAAAGACGGAATTAGGTATATATGTCGAAAAAAAATTATTTAGTAAAATAGTTTTTTTTTTAAATTTAGAGATATAAGTTAATTTTGGAGAGAGAGTATGAAAGCGTGTCCAGCTTACGTATTTTGTGTACAATTGGCAAGAAAATGCGTCTAACTGGATGCGTTTTCTCTTTAAGTTGCATATTCTGAATGATGTGAAGAATGTCAAGATTAACATAGATTATGAAGATCATGCTATACTATTATTGTACTCTTTGCCCCATTCGCATAAAACTTTTACGGAGATCTTGATTTATGATAGAGATAAACTTTTATTTAAGGATATGAAGATAACTTGTTGAGTAAAGAAAAACTGAATAATGAGTTTGGTTCGAGTAGTAAGTCTGATAGTCAAGTCTCGATTTTGGTTGCTAGAGACAAACAATAGAATAAGGATTCAGGTCAGAACAAATCTATATCAAGATCGAAGTCGAGGATTGTGACAAGACATGTAACTACTGCAAGAAGTTGGGTCACATAAAGGCAGAATGATATAGGTTGAAAAATAAAAACAGGAGGGCTGTTGAGAGCGACAAGGAACAAAAGATTGAGATAGTCGATGCTAGTGTGGCCGAGGACAATGTTGATGATTGGTTGTTGGTGTCAACGACTGAAAGGTCTAAATTTATGTGCGAGTGGATTCTAGATTCGGAGTGTACTTTTCATATGTGTCCAAACAAGAACTTGTTCTCCACATATAGTCCACTTGAAGGTGAAGTTGCGCTTATGGGGAATAATTCATCCCGTAAGATAATCAATATTGGCACCATTCAGATTTGGATGCACGATGGAATCATTAGGACATTGTCAGATGTTAGCCATGTGTCTAAGTTGAAAAAGAATATCATTTCAGGAAATTTAGAATCGAAGGGTTGTAGGATCGCCATCGAGTCAAGTGACATTAAAGTATCTTTAGGAGCTCTCATTTTGATGAGAGGTCGAAAGATCAACAAACTTTATATTCTGCAGGGTTCAATGGTGACCGGTAAAGTAGCAATTTCCTCTTTGTTAAGGAGTCAAAGTTGACTCATTCGAGGCATAGGCAACTTGGTCATATAAGAGGAAAATGTATGACCGTTTTGAATAAGAGAGGTTCTCTCCCGGGTGCAGGAGTTGGAAAGACAGAGCACTGCGTTTATGGGAAGCAGACACGAGTCAACTTTAATTTGGCAGCTTAGAAAACTAAAAATCTTCTAGTTTCAAAGTTCAAACACTGCTTGGACTCGGTTAATATCCTACAAAGATCAAGTTAGGCCCGTGACGGACATTAACAAAGAAGGCGTGTTAAATACGAGTCAATGTGAAGATTTGTGGAATATGCCTCACATTTATCGAATAGTTTGCAGGCGCTTACCAAAGTCAACCAACGAGGTCACGACGAGAAGCTTCTTGATGTTGCGACGACGTATGACGTGAATGAGGATGTTGCGACGTGGCAACGTGTTTCCCACAAACATAGAGTTTTTTCTCCTTATTAAACTCTACTATCTTTTCCCTCATTGAACTTTGATTACTCTAAAAATATTTTAGTTATATTAAGACTTTAATATTAGCCTATTTAAAAGGTCTTTGTAACCCGATTTTAGAAAATTAAAAGAATATCTCTTATGTGAGATTTGATAAAGAGTTTTGGGGAGAATTTTTGAGAGAGCTTTGTATTCAGGTTTTGGGTTTGCTCTTTGGGATTATTTTCTCCATCTTGTACTCTTTGTTGATTTATCAATTAGTGATGTTTTCTTTACCTGTGATTTTTATCCTCTTCCAAAGAGTTTTCCACGTAAATATTTGTATATTCAATCTTCTCTACTTTTTTATTTCGTTGTTTATCTGAGTCGATCCCTAACAATATCAATTAATTTTCGGTCCCACCAATCTATCCAATAACAACCATGATTAAAAGAAAATGAGGCTATGACCTTGTATGAACAAGTTTGAAACCAATATTAAACATAATTTAGGGTGGTCCATGGATGCACATATGCTTACGACAAAATGATAATCTTATAAAAAGAAAAAGGAGCAGAAACCTAACATTTTTATGAAGATTTGAATTATTTTTACCCATGAAAAGAGTGGGTCGCAACTCGCAGTCGCAGGCATTGATGAATAAAGAGACATGCGAGAAAAGAAAGTTGTACATAATTAATTGATAAATGGTGAGGTGTTATATTGTAGTGTATGTAATGTAAGATTGGATGCATGCTTTTGCCAAACCCACCATGGAAATGAATCATCTGTTTCCAATCAAATGCTTTCCCCCCCCCCCCCACTCCATTTAAACATATATGCATGTGCCCCCCCCCCCCCCCCTCACACACCCCCTCTCTTTCTTTCATGTTTTTAAAATTAATAATACCTTCAAAGCATTAAATGAAAAAAATAGATCCAATCAATGATTAAGTTTAAGTTTATGCTCCCAATGTTATCTAAGAATCAAACCATACTTGAGCCTGTTACGAAATTTTAAACTGAATCCATAGATTGCTTCTTTTTCTTTCTAATTTTAATTTTTAATCTTTTTTCTTTAAAAAAAATCACATCCTTTTTTCAATAGCAACATTAACTAAAAATTTTAACATGTGGCAATTCATATGACCATTTAACATAATATTATTTCCCGTATATGTCACGTTAACAAATAATACAAAAATTATAAATATAAATCAAAATCAAAATCAAAATCAAATTAAAAATATAAAAAATTCAAAATAATAGCATAGAGTTCATGTAAATTGTCATCTAAGTCAGGGGCGAAATCAGGGGGTTGGCAGGGGCCGTGACCCCCTCTAAAATAGAAAATTTAAATTTTTAATGTTGTACATGTGACAATTCATATGACCGTTTAATATAACACTATTTTTCGTATATGTCACGTTAACAAATAATACAAAAATTATAAAAAAATCAAAATCAAAATATAAAAAATTCAAAATAATAGCATAAAGTTCATGTGAATTGTCATGTAAGTTGTCGTGTTTAAAAAATTAACATTTTAGTTAGTAATCTCGTTAAAAAAAAAATCATTTTAACTCTTTTTCAAAATGTTGAAGGTCAAATTTGATTCTTTTTAAAAGGTTGACGGTAAATTTTAATTAAAAAAAAGAATAAAAATCAAATTGATAAAAAATAAACGCTAAAAGATTAAATATAATATTATGCCTAATATTAATAAATTAATGAGGTTTAAAAAGAAAAGGGAGGAGTGAAAGTAAAATTGAAGGTATGCTATTGCAGAGTGCAGCAAATGTTGTGGCTGAAAAAGGTGAATCTGAGGATGGGAAGCGTGAGGGATTAAAACTAAAAGTGGAGAAGATACATACATCAAAATCAACAACAAAAGCGATGGGGTCAAAAGCTTCTGAAAAAGGTAACATGCATATGTAGGTAGGACAGGTTCTTCTTTTAACATCCTAAGTGTCGCGGTCTGTACGATAATGATCCACCAATCCTAATTTTCATATTACATAAGTTTATCCCTTTCTTATTTTGGCCTCTTACACCCCCGTCTGTCCTACTTCTACTCAGATGAAGCAATGTAATCATTGTTATTTTAGGATTTGGATACACATAAATGATAATATAAAACTTAAAAAGATAAATATATAAATGTGATTATTTGAATTATGGATATTTCGAATTGGATTCAAGTAGACTTAATCATATGATTTTATTTATTTGTGATATTTATAGTGTGATTTACCTCAATATTGAGTAAGTGACAGATTAGGTGTGTGTGACTCGTCTACTTTGATGTATTAAAAGCCAAAGTTCAATTGATTATAGAATTGAAAGATAGTATGTTGGGTATACGATTTCCACATGACACAACTTCACTTATGATCGTAGAAATCATAGCCCAAGTAAAGGGTAAATGATATTCTCTCATTAGCATTACATGTCAGATGAAAAATTAACGTGGCTATGATTCATTTGTCTAGAATGAATTATTTAATTACTAGATGTTAGTAATTGACTTTTTCATGAAATAAAATGTAATGGTTACTATGAGATAAAATATGATTAGATTGGATGAACGAATATTACCCAAAGATATTAAAAATATCCTATGAGGGTAATATACATATGACAAGGTCATTGGATGAGCACTTGATAAGTAGCTTTTGTGATGACTTCATGATTAAATAATGTTGTAATTAATAGACGAAGAGTCGAAACTTAATTACAAATTATTTGAGCCCTAATTAAATATTTTCAGTCGGACCATCTGCTAGCTCGGTATAGCTTTGATGGCTTGCATTTGAATTGATGAGATAAAAAAAATGACGAACCAGAAAAATATATTACATATATCACTATTCGCAACGAATGCGTTTTCTCGCTGTGAGCAAGAGATGGCTTAGAGAATAGATTTTTTTGAATTATTATTTAATTGATTGTAATTAAATAATTAAAATTTGAAGTGAAAATTAAATTAATTAGATTGAAAAAATAATTTAATTGAGTGAATTAATTAAATTTATTTTAAAGAAATAATATTTTGAGAATAGAAAACAAGTTATTGAGTTAACAAAAATATATGTGTTGGTTTAAAGACTAAATAACACATATAATTGAACACAATATAAGAAAAAACCTAGTAAATCCAATATACATGGAACAGGCGACACACGAAGTTCTTAAAAGGGGTGTGCATTGTCCACCCCTAATAGTCCTAGTAGGACTATATGTTTTCTCCATAAATAGAGACCATTAGCTAGGTCAAATTAACACTATACTAAGTGTCGACACTCTGTTCAAATTCAATGTGATTTATTCTTCCAAATAAATTCTAATATAATCCTTTCTAAAGTAAAGTATTTGAAAATAACACTATCATTAGCAAATAAACTAGATGTGTCACACAGTCCACTCTTGCTTGCTTGTGTACCTTAATTCTTTCATCCCCCCCTCACCTTTTTTTTAATAATGCAAAAGAAAATAGAAACGACGAAAGAGGATCTCCTTGGTGAAGACCTTTCCCTAACTGAAAGCTATTGGTACAATATCCATTAACCACCACAGTTAAGATACTAAGGTGACACATCTCATAACGAATCTAACCTAGTTGTTTGCAAAACTTTTTTGTGCATGTTATACTATCCAAAAATTCTCATTCTATTGGATTAGTGCAAACAAACCATCCTCTTTTTGGTTTTTCATAGCACGCATAATTTCAAAAGTTACTAGTACATTATCAAAGATTAGTTATCATGATATAAAAGCACTTTAGGCCTCGTCAATACCATCACATATGGCATGCCTTGGTCTATTAACCAAAACCTTTAAAATTATTTTATATAAAACATTACAAATACTTATATAGGATGAAATTGGCTAATGAACATAGGATTCTTGATCTTAGGAATAAAAACAATATTTATAGAGTAAATATGAGGCAAATCCCTCCCTTCATTTCTTCGATCCATTTCTTAGGAATAAAAACCATATTTATAGAGTAAACATTACAAATATTCTTGATCTTAGAAGGATGAAGTCAAGAATAGCAATCCATTTCTTCGATTCCTTTGCTTGATACCCCATCTAGAACTTATGTAGAATTAGACTATCCTTGTCAGGTGAGCAAATTTTGAAAATATTCTACAGCAATTTGCATAAATTTTTCGTTTTCAAAATCCTTAATTGTGTGTAGATATAGTTGTATAATTGAATCAAAATCAAATTTTCATCTATATATTGAATCAAAATTAAGCTTATATTTATACAAATTTCAACCATATACAACTTTTTAATCTAACAGCAAAAATATTATATTATAATTATGAGAGTTTGGGTTCAATTTCAAACAACTTCATTCTTTTCTCCCCATTATCAAAAAGAAAATCAAGTACATTAAATCAAAATTTAAAGTAATTTTAAGATTTATTTTAAATTTTGTTGTTTCCATTACAGTTAATTAAAACAATATTTTGTTACAATATTTAAAATTTATAATAAAATTTAAGGCAAAACAATATACTTTGGTCCGTACGTCCCCCTCCCAATTCCGACCACTAATTTTGGAACAAAAAACACGTACAAGTCGACCCCATTCTACTTCTTCCGACCTCTGTTGCCTCCCTCTCCTTCATCTCCTCTGTCATTTTCCTTCTCTACGCTATTATCATTTATTTTAATTATTATTACATGGTCCTGGTTTAATGTCTTTTCGATTTATTTTCGCCATTTCCATTTGTTGAGCTAAACTATTATATATTGGCCTCTCTTGGATCTCATTCTTTCAGCTTTAAAATATAAATTCTTCTAAATGCATAATTAATAAATTCACGTACGTCCACCGTCTGTCCCTCCATTCTCTCTTAAATACTTATGAGCTTGTTTTTCAGGGTATTTTCTTTTTTGTGTTTGATTCAGCGATGGCTCACCAGTACCAGCCATGTTTTTTCCTTCTTCTTTTTCTGCTGTTTTCGGTCAGTGCGTCTGTTCTAGCATTTCAGCAACGACCCAAGATCAGCGCCGTTGATCTGGCGGCGCTGTCAGCCATCAAAGACAGTCTGACAGACATTCCAGGCTCAAGATTCTTCTCCACTTGGGACTTCACCGCACCAGATCCTTGCTCCTCATTCACCGGCGTCACCTGCGGTTTCAACGACCGAGTCACCATTCTGTCGCTCGGCACTGGCCTTTCCGACTCCCCTGGCCTCGCTGGCTCCCTCTCCCCTGCTATTTCCAACCTTACCCAGCTAACCCAACTCATCCTCTTCCCTGGTCTCGTCACCGGTCCCATCCCTCCCCAACTGGGTCAACTCACTAGTCTTCGAGTCATTTCCTTGACCAACAACCGCTTAACAGGACCCATACCACCCTCCTTTTCTACTCTCCCCTTCTTACACACTCTGGATCTGAGTTCAAACCGGCTCACCGGGTCCATCCCACCAGGTCTCACAAAGCTTCCATCTTTAAAAGTTATGGTGTTGAGCTGGAACGAGTTAACAGGGGAGTTACCCAGAACAGTGTCGGCGCAGTTATTACACTTGGATTTGAAGAAGAACAAGATCAGCGGACCGTTGCCAAGGTTACCGTCAACTGTCCGTTACTTGTCAGTGTCGGAGAACTGGATGTGGGGCCCACTCAAGGCCCTGGAATCGCTATCCGAGTTAGTGTACCTGGACGTTAGCATGAACCAATTCAGTGGGGCCATCCCGTCTTCACTCTTCTTAAACCCCTCCCTCACTTCACTGTTTTTGCAACGGAACAATTTATCGGGTGGCCTCCCATCATCAATCAAGATGGACCCCACCTTCCAATCCTACGGCGGCCAGGGATCCATCGTGGACTTGAGCCATAACTTCATCACGGGGGATGTAACCCCCTTTTTGGCTGGGGTTGAGACTCTCTTCTTGAACAATAACCATCTCACCGGGTCTGTACCTGAGGAGTACGTGAAAAGCGTGTACGACGGCACCACCAAAACCTTGTATTTGCAGCACAACTATCTATCCGGATTCCCATTACCTCAAGGCTCCACTCTGCCTGATACCGTCTCCTTGTGCTTGTCCTATAATTGCATGGTGCCGCGGGTTGGGGTATCAGCCTGCCCGGCCAGTGCCGGAAGCCAGCCTTCCAGGCCGCAATCGCAATGTTCCGTATTCACCCATCGTGGCTCCACCAATTGACATCACATCAGATATGGTGGATATGGTTATACGTTTCACATTAGTAGAAGCAATATTAGAGTGTGTGTAACTTATATGACTACCATATAGTTTATAGTTTTTTTTTTTTTTTTAAATTTATATAGTTTGTTCAAGGATGAGTTATATAAACAGTGAAAAACAAAGGTTTGATGAGCTGCCCTGCTTCTCTTATACTTAATCCCTCAATGTATTCGTATTTTTGTTTGGGTTTTTTTTATAAATTTTGACTTGACTTGTTAATAATTCATAGTATAAAGTTTTTATATATTATTTATTGGTATCATGTTTGTAACTTTATATTGATTCCATACAAATTTTAATAAATTCCATCTTAATGATATTTTGCTATGATTAATCATCAAGGATTATGTGAGATGGAAGAGATAGGAATATATGTAGGTGGGTCACACTTAATTGAGGGAGTTTTAGAAAGCAGTGATGAGGGAATGTTGGTTTAAGTGGGAGTGGGTGCTGCGCAGTGCAGTGCGTACTACGCTCCATACCATTCACCACTCTTTTAACATCTCTTACAACTTGCAATCTATTTCGTAACCGAATTCAATTATACTCAAACCTTAAAATACACGAAGAGATATGTAGTTATAACATAAAAATAAAATTTTCATCATCTTTTTGTTAAATTATAATAAATAAAGTTGTTTTGTCATGCTACCAACCAAAAAAAATATCATTACTCTCTTTTTTAAAAAAAAAACACTACCATTAATTTAAAATTTCATATATATTACATAATCTTATATTGAATGTGACAAAAGTTAATTTTAATTATTTAAAAGAATAAAATACTTGAATTTTATTTTATTCTTTAATTCTCTTTTAATTACATATATTGCAACTTTGATAATAATAATAATAAAAACTAGAAATAACATACAATTTTATTAACCGAACACAACAGAGAAATACAGGTTTTACCAAATATCCAACTGAAACCAACAATAATTTAGTTGAAAAAGGAAGAGATAGTAATAAGTGAGAAAAAGGGAAAATGACATAAGAGAAGGAGAGGGAGACAAGGGGGCCAATCCCCAAAACTTTGAAACCATCCCTCCATCCATCCATTTAGAACGCCTCATCAACATTAAAGGGGATAAAAATATTTTTATTAAGAGTGAATAAAATTTGATTTTTAATTTGAAAAATTAAAAAATATATGTATTACATTTCGAGTTAATCGAATCGAGTTGTTCGAGTTAATTTGAATAAGCAATTCAAGTTTCGAGTTTGAGTCGAGTTGAATTTTACAATTCGAATAACAGATTGATGTAAATACTCATCTGATCCCTGTCAGTTTTGAAAAGAAGTAAATTGGTCTCTCTCAACAAAAATTACAACAAAAAATTAAAATAATTTTAAAAATTCAAAATATTTATAAAAACTCAAAAATTTATATTTTAAAAATATATAAAAATTAAAACAATATATAAGTTAGTTAAAATTTAAAAAAAAATTAAAATCATAATTTTAGGATCTAAATACGTTAATTAATGATTCAAGTTTATTCTACTAAAGTGTTTTTTTTATTTTGCTTTGAATTTTTTTAAATATATATGGTTTCAAATTTATGTGCTCTAACATAAAATATAACAAGATTTTAATTTAATATGTTTAATTTTTTTAATTTAACTCGAACTATTTCACTCAATTCGATTCTACTCAACTCAAATTTTATTTCATAGGTTCGATTCGAGAAAATTTTAAATCAATTTACAGTAATAAAGAAAACTTGTTCAAATTTTCACTGGGAATGGTTACCCTGGGAAATCCATTGTTGGGTTTGAACAAATTTATGAATGCTTGGCAGCCTATACAAATACAATTTGGTTAACGCCTCATTTGCTGCTTAGCAAATGGTCGGACCGATTAAGATCCCACTATCCTCATTTTAAGCTCCATTATAGTTTAAATTCGAATTAATTCAGATATATATTTTTTTAATTTTGAGATAAAAGTTGGATTATCAATATCAAAATATTTCTACAACTTTACAATTTTTAAGTGAATCTACGTCATAAGTTTTTCTATTATGACCAAATTAATTCTTTTATTTATTAAATGTATTAATTTGTTCTCTATTTAAAAAATTAAATAATGTAAAAATTCAATACTGATGACATTTATTATTTAAAAGTTATATTGTAAAATGTTTTATTGATTAAATACTAGGTTTAAAGTTAAATTATAAATGAAAAAAATTCATGTCATTTATAAATAATACATGTTAATTTTATTTAATTTAAATTTATTTAATTTTTTTAATAGAATAAAAATTCGATTAATACATTAACATCACTTTTGGTTGCAACAATAGAATAACATTTTCCCCTTATTTATTGAATGTTAAATCGTTTATTTGTTTGGTTGAACATAATACTCATTCAATGAAATGATTATTATTTCCCTATTACTTACCCTCCCGTAATAGTTATTTTTTGATGATACCAAAGAATAGCTATTTCATGCAATTTCGAATATCAAAACAAAATTAATTTTTAGATTAATCTTTTAAAATTTGGACTCATAAAATATAAAAATAACATATTTGAAATATTTTAATATAAAATATTTTATTTCAAAATATAATTTAAAATAAATATTTTAATATAATTTAATATAAAAATAATTATATTAATAATGTTATTAAATTATATATTTTTATTTTTATTAAATTAAATTTACTAATTATTATATTGAGATATGATTAAATTATTTATTATTATTTTAATTAAATTATATTTATAGTTAATAACAATAACAATAATTATCTATCTAAAAAAAAATTCTGCTAAAGGTACTCTGATTATTTTAACTTTTTTTTTATACTATTACAATATCTATTACATTCAACCAAACACAATAATACTATTACAGTTCTATTCCATTACATTCAACCAAACAATTGAATTATTAATTACATCTCTATTCCATTACAACCCTATTTCATTACAGCGCTATTCAATTTCAGTGAATGAAACGTGTTGTAATAATGAAAGGAGATTATGTTAGCTACTATCCTCATAATTTTTTGGGATATATCTTAAAATTATACATTAACTTTGATTTAATGTGCAATTGTACACATAAATTTTAATTTGATACAATTGTACATACAAAACTCTAATTGTGATTCAAATGTAAACTTAAAACTTTAATTTTAATTTAATCATATACATTTAAAGAAATAAATACATAATTTTTTTTATATTGGATAAATATAATTATTTATGCATGTAATATATAAACATAAAATGATGTTATATCAATAATTGTGTTAATTATAAAATTGAATCAAATCAAAATTTCATACATGAAATTGCATATAATCAAAGTTCAAGTATACAATTGTACATTAAACTATTATTCATATATAATTTTGAGATTTATCCCTAATTTTATTTTTATTATTGTTATTACAGGAAGAAATAAGCACCCACATTCACATGATTTTACAACAAGAGTGAGTTCCCTATCACCTTAACACCAGAAAACAATGAAAACCTAACTTAACACAACACAAAGAAAAATGGAAAAAAAAATTCAACCACTAAGTCTCAAATCCATTCCTTGGGATTCATGCACGCATCTAATAGTTTCCACTCTTCACTTCCTTCTTCTGGTATCTGTATGTCCAACACAAATTATATATTTGGCAGTTACAGTTATGGCTTCTCATTAACATAAATCAGTTAACATTATCGGCAATTAATAGGATTATTTTTTCCTTGGAGGGAGGGGAAAAAGGGAAATGAGGGAAGAAAGCTTACATGATCATATTCCCACCGTGCCGTTAAAGGTAGAGAGACGAGAATACTTTCAATTCGACCTCCAGTTTTCAGTCCAAACGTTGTACCTCGATCATATACCTTGTATTAACAAATCAAATTAATTTGATTAAGAGATGTCTACAAAGTCTCCAGTTTAGTTATAGGTAGATATGATACCAAGTTGAATTCAACGTAGCGACCCCTTCGCAATTGTTGCCATGCCTTGTGGCTCTCAGTAAATGGTGCATTCTTCCTTTTCTCTACAATGGGTACGTATGCAGGAACCACGGAATTCGCACATTCTGCAAATAGATAGCATTATAGAAATTGAAGACCAGTTGGAATCACTATTTATATGTGGCTAACACCCAATGATTAATCTCCTTCCTGGGTATACCAGTGGCAAATGAAAGAAGCATCTCCTGATCATAGTCATTTAGATCATCAAAAAAAATTCCCCCGAGCCCTCGTCTCTCACCTCGATGCTACATAGACCAAAAGCAGACATAAAATTTTAACAATTTCATCCATGATAAGGAGGAGAAAATTGTAAACGTATGGTATTAGTCAATGAGAAAAAACTGACTATATATATTAGTTTCAGAACACATACATGATCACCACACAGGCTAGGCTACTGATATCACTCAAAAGCTAAATGTCTATCATACTGTAGATGACTGTTTTCAGCAAGAGATATATCCAAATTGATACATTTTTTTGCACTGAATTTTAAAATATGATATAATATCTGACTCCATGTCCTTTTACATTAAACAAAAAGTAAACAAGATAAACAATACCAATCTTAAAATAAAAATATAAAAGTAAAGAAATCAAAACCCTTTGATCATGGCAAACAATATTCATTGTCAGATATCTATTGAAGGAAAACATTATCTCTAGTGGGACAGAAGAAGAATTCAAGAACATTGCTTAAGTAAACATAAAATTAACATCAACCAAATCAAGAACTAAAAAGGCAAAATGTTTTAGTAAATATTTTGAACATACTGAGAAACATATAGTTGCTACTTCAAAGGTGGCAAGCACAGCTTAGGGTAGGTATTATGCATGCACTTATAAGTTCAAACTTCAAATTGGGCTTTATGCTTTCTGCAATTTGTTAAAAAATAAAAAAACAATATTTCTTATGCCCATGAATAAGTTAGTAAAAGCAGGGCAAATGTGAGTTTATGTAAGCTGGATTGACAGGCCATTCAAGTCAAAAGAATGCACATAACATTATGGTTTGGATGGATGAGTACCCTGAGTCCCATAAACCAGAATTGTCCATTATTGTGGTCTATTCATAAGGAGCTCTTTTTGGACAGAACCTGAACACATCCATCCTTCGACTAAAGGCTGACCAAATACCATTGATGTTGTTGAAAGGACAAGCTGACATCTAGACCCTTAAATTGCCTAGTGCATATGGCAAAAAAGCACTCACCCTAGTGAAGTAAACCTCTAGTTTATAAAAAGTTAAATACATATACAAGGAAATTCCATTTATTACATATAATAAGCCTGAATATGTAATTTGAAAATTTTTTCCAGAATTTGCTTCATTACACTCTTAATACTTTGCTGCCAACCCAAACATCAAGTAAAATCATCACAGAGAAAAACATACATAAACTCAGAAAATAACTGAGAAATGCATATAACACCAAAAAGGTCTGGCAAGATAATACCTTAATGTAAAAGTAGTCATCGCACCATTTTTTGAATCGAGGATAAAAGGATGGATCAAATTTGTCACATGCCTTTTTTTGTGTCTACAAAAGAAGGCCAATGTTTTTTTTTATTGAAAAAGAAGGTCAATGTTAGCAAAAGAACAACCGGCAAAATATTTCATTTATTCAAATACTATTTTCAAGGATAGAACTAATTTAACACACACATACACTGGTATTTATAGAACATTGTAGTTATCTTTAGACTGACATGTGCAGTGCATTGACGGTTTGAAACATTTGTCTCCGGTTTACCTATCAATCTATAATCCAAATATATATATATATCAAATCCATGCGCTTTAAGGTAAATCTATATATATAAAATTTAGAGAAATCTTGAAATAAGAGGGTTCTTTTCAAGTCCCTTCTTTGATAAAATCAATACTTTACTTTCTCATGAGACTACTAGAATTAGAACTAATTTGATTGCTTGAGCTCCTTCATATCTTAATAGTGCCAAATGCTGAAGTCTGAAGCTTTACTGGTTGGTAAAATAGGAAAACTTTTGCCACAGAGCAAGAACTCATGATTTTTTTTTTTCTTTTGAAAAGAAAAAGACATAAGAAAGAAAGAATTGAAATTCAACTCACTGAATGGAAGTGCTTGACATCCTCCTCAAAGATGTAAGATGGAGTCAAATCAGTTCCACCCCCAAACCACCATTGCCTTGGAGCTCCAGGAGCATCTGCACATTTTCAAGTCACTGACTAAACTTAAACCACTTATCTTTGAAGCACGAAAGAGACTATTATAGAGAATAATCACAAGTATCGAGAATGCAACTAAAGAAAATCAAGGCAAATTGAAATTTTTTTAATCAAGGAACATTTTTTTTGGGGGGGAGGGATATTGGGGACCTACCTCATTAGACTAATGTAGAGAATAATCACAAGTATCGAGAATGCAACTAAAGAAAATCAAGGCAAATTGAAAATTTTTTAATCAAGGAACTTTGCTTATTATTATTATTTTTTTTTTTGGGGGGGGGGGAATATTGGGGACCTACCTCATTTTTGTTTATGAAAACAAGTACCAAAGCAAACCACAAAGCATAATATTCATCGCTACCGAATAGCCAACAAGTAGAGAATAATATTTTTACTTGATTAATATGCTGATGGTAACTCAAGTCTAAGCTAATAGGATTACGGGGAGCCATTTCCAGGAATCAGATTACAACATAAACTGGCCAAACTCAAATGAACTCAGAGAACTCATTACAAAGATCCTCCCTTTCACTTCGTTCATAAATCAAGATACAATATGTCAGCTGAGAATTCAAATGTTTGTGTATATTTTCTCAGTGTCATAATGTTCACAGCAGTTTAGATTCATCACTTTTTGACAAGCTAATAATTTTTATCATATAGATTTTGACATTGTCATGTTTCCAACATTTAAACTACCATTTTAGCATTCCCAAATCAACAACTTTAACAATAACTATGGATAAAGTAAATACCTTTGGGAGCATCAGTTTCGAAATATCTATAGTTAAAATGCAGAGTAGGAGCAAAGGGGTTCTTGGGATGCAAAACCTGGAAAGGGGAGAAAGCCAGAATGTTATTATTATCAGCAATTTCTTTTTGCTAGGGAATTGCACCAAAATATTGAGGCAAAGAAAGGAAATTCAAAAAGTTACTAAATACCGAGCTGATCCCAGCAGCGAAAAAGGGAACGGGACCGGACTTCTGATCAGTGACATTAGCCTTGGCAGCTCGATAAGCATCAGGGGGCATAACTCCATAAACAACAGAGATATTGACACCAGCCTTTTCGAAAACTTCACCGTCTTGCAACACTCGACTAATTCCTCCACCGCCTCCGGGTCTCGTCCACGCGTCCTCCTTGAACTTCCCCGCTCCGTCGACAGCCTCAAGGGCGCCGCAGACGTTGTCCTGCACATCCATTATCATGCGCTGGAAGCGGGACCTGACGGAGCCGTCATCTAGGCCGTCGGTTTCACGGAGGAAAGTGTGGGGGCGGTGGGAGATGAGAGTTTCTTTCTCGATGGAAACGGCGGAGCATGTCATGAGTCTGCGTGTGGGAGTGAAATTGGTAAGCCTAGTGAAGGGAAAGGATGGGCAGAAGCCTAATTGGTTTTTCTTGGGAGAAGAGTAAGAAGAAAGTGGGAAGAGACATAGGGAAGAAGAAGAAGAGAGAGCGGCTGTGGGAGGTGGCAGCATTTGCAAAGGATGAAAACGCCAAAAACGCAAACAAAAACTTAAAAAAGAACACAGAGGATGAAATGGGAACAAAAATCAGTTGGAGTCAGAAGGAGAGAGAGATCATATGATAAGGGAAAAGCGTAGGGGTCGGCCCACAGTGTGGGAATGGTTCCGCCATTGGTATTTTAGAGTTACTCTACTGATTTAGTCAAAACCCACCACCCTCCCCGAACAATCATACCATCCATTGGATTTCATTTTCCGCCAACTTTGTCAACACTTTACTCATCCATCTGTCTCTAAATATATTTCTCCACCAATTTTATATTACCAACTATACTTCTTTCTTAATAATTTATTTTATATTATATTTTAAACTTTTTTTTGTTTAAAAAATTATTTTTTTTCTAATTATTTCATTTTCTAGATAAGGGTCTCTCAAAATTAATTCTCCCAATTGTTTTTTTTATATAGGCTTAACCTATAAATTGGTATTTAAATTTTATCATATTTTTATCTTAGTATTTAATTTTTTGTCAGAACTGATACTTAAATTATTTTTACCAAGTTTGTAGATTTGTTAATCAAATTGTTACATTATTAATCAAATCGTTAAATTTTTAAAAGAGTTTTAACCTAAAAATTGATGTCTAAACTATGTTTTTTTTTCTCATTTTGATACCTAAATATTTTTTTGGTCGACAATCTTTTTTTTCTAAATTGGCACCTGTTAATTTAACCATTAGTTAAACTATGGAGTATATTTAAAAAATAATCAATCAAAAATTGATTTGTGACAAAAAAAAATGAAGACAAAAATATTGTTTTCTCTTAGATATATATATTCTTTCTTTTTTCTTAAGAATTATATCAATGATTGAACCAGTCAAGTCACCAGGTCCAAGTTTGATAAGTTCGTCTAGTTTGGTCAAATAAGTTATTTAAAAAATTATAAAAACTAAAATAGAAAAAAATTGATTTAATTAATTTTTTTAACTTTGTTCAATTGGTTTATATCGGTTTGCGAGTTTATGGGTTCAACCCTTATTTTTTGATTAATACCCCATTGATTCCCAATCCAACCGATCCAATTTTGAAAATATTAATTTTGATTAATGAAATAATATTTTCTAAATTTAATCGAAGCCAACTTGACTCTTTTGATTTAGATGCCGTTTGTGAGCATTGTCTTTTGTAAGTGTTTAAGCATTTTTTTTTAAATAAAAAAAACTTTTACACTGACTGCAAATAAGGTTAATGCAATTTTAATAAAAACTAGTTAGGGTTAATCTAAAAGATGCTATTGAAAGTGTTAGTCAGTTGATATGTGTACTGGTTTGGATGTTCATGTTATGACTTGCTGTTTGTAAAATGTAATGCAATGTAATTTAAATGCTATGTTGACTTTCTTTTGAATTTTCCCTTAAAAAAGTAAATAAATAATTTTTTTTATTTTTTAGCAATATTTTCTCATAGTTAATACATCATATTGAATAAAATAAAAATTATAAAATTAAACAAACAAATTATATAGAATTTAATTAAAATTATAGTACATAAAACTTAATATAATTAATAAATAAATTGTAAAAATCTATATAATCATACGTTCCACAATTCGATGGTACACTATTATTATGAGGCAGATTCAATAGCACTAATCACTTGACCACATCTTGAGCTTAATCTTGATCTTCATTGAGGTAATAAAGTCGAACCTTTTTCATATGATAGTGGAAAAAAAAATAAACTCATCACCTAAGTGTCTCATCGATGAGTAACAATGTACTAAATAGGTGAGATACAATGTGCAGGAGGAGTTCATTCTCGCCAACGCCACACCAAGTCAAGTCGAATACTTGAAATATTCAATGCGGGCATCCTTGTTGAGGGAGGATCTATGTTTGAAGGACCAACCTCATCACAAAACTAAAATGTGGATCTTATAGCAATCATAGTATGCTTGTGATGGTGCTAAATTATGATTCAGAATCCATGCACCCCACAAGATATGGTCAAGACAAACGTCCTAATGGTGGATCTACTCTTGATGAATTCCTCCCACGTAATCAATCTTATAAAGCCCATTATGGTTCCTGGGCTCCCCCAAGGTGTCTTAGACTTGCCCAAACTGTAGCTACACCCATTCAGATTGAGGCCATCAGAAGATATGAAAGCATATGAGCGTCATGCACATGCTTCACATATCAACTGGCTCATGTGCTTTTGGTGGTCATATGACCATAATAACATCATTCCAATATGAATATGTTGGAGTATGCAATTCAAAAATCCATAGCTATATGATTTTTATAATTTAATTCCTTATATTTTTTTAGTCAATTAAAAATTTATAGCGATATGATTTTTACAATTTAATCTCTGTACTCTAATTAAGCAATTAATTCAACAGATTATCGGATCAAACTTTAATAAACTTTTATATCAACTCCGTAAATATTCATATTTAATATCTACAGATCCAATTTATAGAAATGGACTTTCAAAATCGTCTTTTTCGACATCACTTACACATATTTCGTGTAGCCATACCCTCTTCATGTTTCTGAAAACTCCTAATCATCAAAGTCTTGGTAAATGGATCTACAAGGTTGTCTTCAGATGCGACTTTGACTACATCCTGTATTTTATCTGCCACCCCCTCTCGTATAATTTGATATTTTCAATCAATGTGTTTTGTTCGCTTATGATTTCTCATTTTCTTAATATTAGCTATTGTCACACTGTGATCACAATACAATGTAATAGTTTTCTCCATACCAAGAATGACTTCGAGATCCATAAAGAACTTTCGAATTCAAATTGCTTCTTTTGTTACCTCAAAAGTAACCACATATTCGACCTCCATAATGGAGCCAGCAATACAACTTTGTTCGACACTTCTTCACACCATGGCTCTGTTGTCTACGACAAAAACACAACATGACGTCAATATCTATGAATCCAGATACATTTGGCAGTCAAAGCCTATATATCCAATGAGAGTTAAGTCCCCTCCAGAATATATTAACATATAATCTCTCATTCTCCGGAAAGATTTGAGTATGTGCTTAACAATTTGCAAGTGTCTTACACCAAAATTCACCTAATATCGACTTACCAATCCTACTACAAAACAAATATCTGGACTCGTGCATAACATTGCATACATGAAACTTCCTACTATCAAAAAATAAGAAACATTTTTCATATACTCCCTTTCTTCCACTGTCTTGGGACAATCCTCCAGAAAAAGATAAAAGCTAATATAGACTGTTGTGTGCCCTTCTTTGAATCAACCATAGCAAAATATTACAATATCTTGTTTATGTATGACGTTTGTGATAAAGCTATCACTTTGTTCTTTTAATCCTTAAAAGATTTTATAGGTTTCTCACATTGAATAACTATTTTGCAAAGCTTGAAATCAATACTCTATGCTGCTTTATCAAATTTAAAATATCAAATTTTGTGATGACACATGTATCCAAGAATTGGAATACGAATTCTTTGATTTCTGTCGAATTAAAAAAAAAAAGAAAAGAGTCTATTGCAAACCAAACATGAGATGATATTTTTTTATTCCATTATCGCTTTTTCTTTAAAAAATAAGGATATTTCAAAATGAATTCTTAAACTGTTCTTTTCTAGTATTACATGGTTTTAAACAGAGTTTTAACTCACTTTTTTTCTCTATTAATAGATTCATGATGTAATATGATTCATATCATTATACAGAATGATGTGGCATTACCTTGTTCTGGATATCTTGAATCTCGAATGCATCCCAAGATTTATGGATGTTGAATTCCTTTTTCCTCCACCACCATAAATATACCCAAACGTCTAACTTTTTCAATTAAACCTTGAATCATTTGAATTGAAATATTTGGTAAATGCCAACCAAATTATGTTCATCAAACCTAGTTAAGTTTGAATCTTTGTCTAGAGAAGGATTTCGATACTTATTTGAGAACTTCTATTTTCTTTTTTCTTTTAAAGAAAAAACTTTATCCACCTTTAACATTTAAAAAGTTTACCCAAATAAGTAAAACATCATTCATGTCTTGTAGTAGTAAGACATAACTTTGACCGCAATGGAAAAATTCTAGTCTTCCTATCACCATGTATTGCCTGATTCAAGTCTCAATCACACCATCTATCATCAAACATGGCAAAGCAAGAGTACAGACAAGTGACAAACATGGGTATCATCCGCTATTTAGGGACCTTCATTGTGTTAAAAAACACAAAAAAGTACACAACTTATATTATTCGCAAAATATTTGAGGAGATGATTACCAACTAAACTTTTTTGGTCTTACACCTTAATAGTCATCGCCTCTCGATATAACTTCTTTGCAGGTTGGCCGCAGTAGGATGGTGTGTTCAAACTGAGAAACATAGCTGCCCTTGATGTCGCAGAGAGGAGGATACGGCTGCAACAACAGAAAAGGATGATTATAGATATCAGCTGAATCTTCATAGAAAATTACAAGTTTTACATTTCGAGTATATACCAATATAAGAGGAATGTGTTTGGACTGATTTGTTATGCCATTTATGCCAGATGTCCACCCCAATTCAATTACAATTATTATTAGCTTAACTGACAACCACTATTTAACACCTCAAAAAGGTCAGAATCACGTCCAGAAAGTTTTACAATGGCCTACCATATTAGCATGGCCTCTATCAAGATGTTTTCGGTAAGGACTTGAAACAAGAGTGCGGAACCAAAAATTTAATTAAAAAGAAAACACAGTTGACAACTAATAGCAAGAGATACCTGAACAATGCCGACATCACATAAATTCTTCAATGCCATTAGATATTTAGTCTCTCCCAAACGATCTAAATACCGTCTACAGAAGGCCAATGTTGAAAAATTCTTGTTTATTGTAGCTAGTAGTTGCTTAGCTCTAGGCAACCTCAGTGGAATGTGTCCCGCATCAAAGTTTTTCATATAATGGCTGCACTCTAGATCTTCTCTGACATACCCTTTCCCTGCACCCAAAAAAACAAAGGCTGATTAGATCAATGTACTTAATCCACACAAACTACCATCTAATATGTAAAAAGATTCATTTTCCTGTAAGTTGAAGATGAGATATATTACCAGTAGAGGCAAAGGTTTCAATGGCATAAAATTCACCCTCTTCCATTTTTGTTTGCTCCCCTCCTTTCACAATAGGAACTGATTTTCCAGCATGTATCTGATAGGGCCCAATGCTGTGCCCATTCAAGTTCCGTATACTCTTCACTGCCAAAGACATTCAAATCCCTTAAGAAAAGGTCATATAAAGATGCGTATGAGAACATGCTCTTTACTAAATATGGACTTCTGTCTGCATAGTGTATGGGTAAATGATATTTCATTTCTCTATTAGATCATATCTGTTTGAAAGAATTTCGGCAACTTCAACTAAATGTAGTTATCAGAGGAGAAGGACTAAAAATAATGATGTTACTTGCCGTTGGGAGTTCAAAACAAGAAATGTTTGTTGAAAACCATATCAAATCATACCAATCAAATGAAACTATCGATTCTAGTTAATGTCCGCCACATAGATAATCATTGAGTCTTTTGATCTCAACTAAATGAAAAAATAAGAATATCAAATATTATTTTAAATTTACTAAAAAGATTCATATCCAAGGAAACTACAATTATTGCAAATTTTGTCTTGCAGACATTTGCTTTGACGACTGCTCTATATAGGAGCCCACTTGTTGAATTGACAGTTATAAATATCAAATAACCAAAAAGGCAAAAATTAATTTTTTGCAGAGGTGATAAAATAAAACCTACACTCTTCTAATAAGAATAAACTACCTTACAGGTCGGTTATCAGAAGCACAAGAGTAAATAAGATTAGCACTGTAGCAGCATTTTTCCCATAATAATTCTTATTTAAAAATACATATGTTCTCCTGAATTTCTTACCTTGAAACACCTTCCCATTTATTTCAACCTCATATGATTCCATCACCTCTTGAATTGCAGCACCAATATCACAAAGACGAACATCAATACCAGCTTCCTGAACAATTAAACAACCATCAAAGATATAATAAAGATTTTAGTGAAATTAGTGAATCTAAATTTAAAGAGAAGAACCTCAAAAGGCAACAAGACTCCACCCATATTAAATAACCATCACAACAAATTCAACAAGAACAAATAGTAGATAACGGTTTAAATGTGGAATCTAAAACAAACAAGGACAATTTTGTTTTGAGATTGATGAACTCCAAGGAAAGAAAGATTTCTGAGGGAAAAGGTACACCACAGTTGGCTGTCTTCCACTAACTACAAGAAAGAGAAGAAAACAAAGAACCAAGTATAACAAGGTATGTTGCTTCAGATTCATTTTTCTTTAGGTACCTGTGTCTAGCACAAATATCCGGTGCATGTTAGGAGGAGTGTGAGGATATAACCCTCCAACAACACTAAATATTATATATAGAAAAGATTTATTAAAATATTGAACATACCTTTGTCAGGCACTGTACCTAAAGTCCAAGTGACATAAATAACAAGAAGATTCTTTCTACATTTTCAATTGGCATATTTTTATGTACATATTTGAGAGAAAGGTTCAAGTGCACCAACATCAATCTTGTCCTTGTAGTCCTCCTAGAATCCTACCCGACTATATCAGACAAAATCACAAAATTGTTCTAGCACGGTTTTCCCCTACCAGAACCATGTCTGGACTTTATGACTAGAAAAACACACAAGAACATTTATATAAAGACTGTAATAGCAAGAAAGTAAAAAAGACATGGGAAATATGTTCTCTCATCAAATATGCATATTTAATAGGATCCAGAACCTTGATGCCTGTATTGGTTGCTTCACGAGAAGCTTCAAGAAGCGGATCATACATAGGATTAAACGCCACTGTAAAGGCACAATCAACTATATTCCCTGCAAAGCCAAGAACTCATGTTTGAAAACATCTCCAGCTCAAAAGCTAGTTATATCGTAACACATGTTGAAATTATACATCTATACAGCAATAGAGTGGACCAAAAAGTGCACAAGATGGAGCAACAATGCCGTTACCATCAATATGAGTTCCGAAATCCAACTTCATCACATCATCATATTCGAGCACAGTCTTGTCTCCAGAATTAGGAGTCCAGTGAGCAGCGACCCTGACACGGCAAAAGGTTGAACACGGATACAATCAATTACAGATAAGTAGATTCATCATCAAATGTCAAAGAAAAAACTAACCAATTCAGTGAGCATCCAGTAGGAAATGCAATCCCTGCTTGCAAACCATTCTCTGAAATGAGCTTGCGAACTGTGTTCTCCAAGGTCTCACATAGATCAGTCATTAACATTCCAGGTTTCAAGATACTTCTGATATATTTCCGAACCTGAGGATGAATAGTAGCGATTACAGAAAACCAGTAACAAAAGTCCCCAAAGCCAAACTCACATTTTTGATTAATAGTCATCTTTATGCCATACAGCAGCAACTTATGTGGATACAAGTCAAAATACAAACCTGACGATGGACTTCAGCTGCTTGTCGCACTGCATTATATTTTGGCTTTTCAAATCGCTCCAAGTCTCTCTTCTCCTCAGAGGTAGTCCTCCACAAATTACTACAAAGCAATAAAAACAAAAAAGGCAAGTTTTACATGGACAAATATAAGAATATGTACCTCAAACTGGAACAAATCTATTACAGGCAATCATAAAATGAAAATGTAGACAAACTATGTAGCATAAAATAAGGAAACATTATATACATTCATGCGCTATTTATATTCCAAACCAAGAAAAAATATTTTCTTTCTCAATAATATCCAGACGTAGTTACCTTCTCAGTTAAAATACATCACAACATATTTTACTTTCGCAACTTAAGACAACTTAGAGATTTTCTATCTTTTACACATAAATGAAGAAACAACAAAAAGCAACCATCAAAAACAATGGAAGACATGTCTGACCTCCCAGGAATATCTTGTTACAAGCCACTCCTTTTTTTTATTTTGATTTCAAAAGAACAAGGACATGCACTTAAGAGACCTCTTAAGCTTTAGGAAATAACGAAATGTATACTTGCATCTAAACATAGTTTCGAGAATATGACTTGACTCACTCATCCTTGTACTGTTGAATTTCACCCTCAGGATACTCCTTGGACGGAAAAAGCTCAACAACAGGAATAGATGGAGGATCAGTCTGCTTCAAGGGCTCCTTCTTTTTTCTGTGGGTTAAAGAACATGATATCATCAAACTCTAAACTAAACATCTTCAATAAGAAAACAACTAACCAAGCTAGAAACAAGTACTCACTTGCTTTTATTTTTCTTCTTTTTCTTTTTGGCAACTTCTGCTAGGAAACAGTTTAAAAATGCAGAAAAGTGCATATATTAGCAAGAAAAAAGTGCAGTTGTATCTTTCTAGGAACTCAAAACCACAATCAGGACCATCAAAATAAGAAGCCTTCAAGATGGGCACTATCATCTTAATGAAAAACAATATCTCAAAGCAAAATTAAATGGATTTGGAGTTGAAAGTTGGAGAGAAATAGAAGCAACAACCACAAAGCAGACATCTAACATTATCGGCCGCTTGGTAATCTTACAATGTATAAAATGACTTCCATATGTCTATTAGGTGAGGCAAATACAAACAACATTTAGAAGAGTAATTAAAGCTAAGTTCCTAGACTACAAACTGATATTGCAAAATAGAAACAATCCTCTTCCAAACTTGCACCCTTAACAAGCAAAATAAAATTAGACAGATGTTTCCCACACTCTCCTTTTCCAATGCATGCGCAGATTGTGCAATTGGTAATGTACATTGCAGAAGTATTCTATATTAGATTAAGAAAAGTTCAAAATACAGATTATACCAATGACTTGTTAACGAGATGAGAACAGGATGAGTACAAGTTAGGGAAGAACATACAGGAGCACCACATTTACAAAGAAAATGTGGTGTCATACTTACAACGCAAAAAAGAATCTTAGGCTCTTAGCATGGTTAAAAAAACAACTGGAAAACTAATATCACACACAAAGTTAAAAATGCATAATAGAAAGGAAGGAGAAAGTTGGGCACTGGCCACTGATTATGAAAGAGAGTAAACAAAAATGCACTATAAAGGAAAAAAAAAACATAACTACAAAAGAACCAAGACAAAAGGTAAAAGAAAACTTACAATAAATATAAACATCCCAACACTAATAGGAAGCTTAAAAACTACTTAGCATTCAACCTAAGGTGGCAATTTGGCATCCAAGTCAGGTTGGGCTGTTTTAGTTCCGGATGAAATTTAGACTTCTAATTTTCAGGTCATTTTAATGTTTGAACCATTCCAACTCCATCTCATGGTTGGATTATGGTTCGCTTGTTTCATTTTAGGTTAATTTGGGTGGATATCGGGGTGATTTGTGCAGGTTTCTAGGTTATGGTCAACTTTTGCCACATTTTACAGGAATAATGATCATGTTCAAGTTTCGGTTATTTCTAGTTAGGATAAGATCTGGGCCGTTGCCTAGTCCTATAGCTTCAAGTCAAATGGATTTAGGTTCAAGTGAGATAAAAATATTCGCATACAGTTTTGTCACCTCTACAAGGAAAAAAAATGCTTGAGGTGTAAGACACTCGGCTGAACAACATGATGTGCTAAGGTAAATAATCAAGTATACACTAAGCAAGCAATAAGTATTTATAGTTGATAAACTTAAAATATGCAGTTTAGGGGTTCTTGGCATTATTTACCTTTACCTGTCTTCAAATTCTTTTGCTTTTTTTCAATTTCTTAAAATTGAAAGCACCTTTGGTTATTAAACATTTGCTGCAAACTTCTAGGGATCTCAAAACTATAAAGTGAAAATTACAGGACAAGCAGCAGCATGCAAATTATATGACAATCTAAAGAACTATCAACCAAACAACTAATCACCTGTCACCCCATCTTCATCTTTTTGCATAGATGAAGAGTTTTCAGAGACCTCATCAGTGCCATTCGAAATCTCTAATTTCTCAATGCCATTTGAAGCCTCTGGCTCCTCATTTTCTCCCACACGTACTTCATTATTCATGATTTCAGTGGCCATCACTGAATACCCTGTTTGCAGAAAACGTCATCAATACAAAATCCACATTATTAAAGCAATATAAGGATCACCCAGGTTCCCAGTTTTAAACATACCATTCACAATAGGAACGACAACTTAACGCTTATGCATAAATAAGCTGCATACGTCTCCATCTACAGCACATCTCTATTTTCTACATTTTCATTTAAATTCATCCTAAATATTTCTAGAAATTAGTTCACTACGAAGCATGGATAGGGCCAATATCCCCAAAGCATTATAGAAACCCCGAGATATGTATCCGACACGGTTGGGTACGAAAAGAAAAGGTCAGACATGGCTTAGACAAGAGATCAAGGATGAAAAAACGTATAAACCCACTTTTTTATTCCATGAATTGAAACAAATTACAGGTTAATTATAACATATGATTTTTTTAAAAAGAAAGAAAGAAAGAAAGAAAGAAAATAATTAGATTATGTAAAGCGAGAGAGAGGTTACAGAGAGATCATTACCTTCCGATCGGTCTAAACGAAGCAAAGCTCTGTAATATTATCCCTTCCAAGTGTATATAAAATACGGAAATGGATGAAAATCCCCTTCGCAGAAGCAAGCGAAGAAATATCAACGTGAAGCAGACCTAGCAACTTACCATAAGATAGCCCAAAAAAGATAACTAAATTAGGTTTTATTTGTAAGTAGGAATATAATCTCGTTTTGCGAGATTTAATTCTTATTTTTAAATATGGTAGTTAAACATAGGAAATTAATTACTGGGTATACAGAATGCGGAATATTAATTATCGGGTTCGTTTCGGTAAATATATTGAAAAGTAAAAAAATTTATTTTGATTCAATCATATTTATTTAAAAGAATAAATACATCAATTTATTTTTATATTGTATAAATATAATTATTTCTATATATAATATATAAATATAAAATAATATTATATCAATAATTGTATTAATAATTTGTGAAAATTGAATCAAATCAAAATTTTATGTATAAAATTATACAAAATTAAAGCTCATGTATATAATTACTTATTAGATCAAAGTTCATTTATAATTTTGAGATTTATCCCTAAAATATAAATCATATCTATCATCTGTCATCTATAATCTATAATTTATAATCTATAATCAATAATTAAACCTATTCATGGGTTGAATTAACCGCATATACGCAAAAATCTATCCGAAATTTAAAAGAATTTAAGGAAAAATATTAAACTTGAAAAACGAATTTGAGTAAAAAAATTAAAATCACTTAAGATATGAGTTGGGTTTGAGTTCAACATTTATAAAACCTATGTGAAAATTTTTACATTTATTGTGGTCTCTTTTGAGAAAAGAAAAAAAAATAATCGATTGATTTGTACTTCCTTAATTAAATAAAATGATTTTGATCGATTAAAAATTAACTAATAAATTTGTAAATATTTTTTTAACAATTAAAAAGGTAAGATTATGTTTTACTATTTAAAATTAATTTAATAATAATTCCAATTATGACTAATTTAAAATATTTGATTTTATATTTATAAAGTAAAATTCAAAATCTTAAGGGACTCACCTAGTTGTTAATATTTAGATGCCCTTATCCTGCCATAGAAAATTCATAGCCCATACATTGGGCCCATGTAGAAATCCAAAAACCCATTTCAATATCCAAGCATTTTCTAGAGTTGAAGTTTTTAGGCTGAAAACTCACGGCATTCGATGGGTTCAAATTTTGGACTAATTAGGGATCTTTGCTATTCGATTTTAATCCAACGAAATTTAATTAGGTTAACCATAATAAATTTGGTTAGAATAATGAAAGAGATTTTAAACAAAATTTTGATTGTCGATTAACAAAATTAACCAATTTAATTAAAAAAAATTCAGATATTTGGATATTACTTTGGTTATAGGTTAAACTTAATCTTGTTAAGTTTTTATATTATCTTTTTATTTGCTTTATATTTTAATTATTTCTTATCTGGTGCGATGTACGAGTTTATTGTATATATTTATTTAAATATATTTATTTATTGATTTAAAAATAATTTTTAAAATTTGTAACGTTTCACTAATAATTTCTATATGTATGATATTAGTTTAACAAAAATAAATATTTAAGTATCAAGATTTTTAATGTAATTCTATATAAATTAATACTAATATATACCAAATATGTATATATTCACGTTAAAAGTTATTGTTATTACACTCATTTGTAATTGTAAAAATTTAAATAATTTAATTCATATATGAACCAAAAAGAATGTGTATCACATATATTGACATTTTAAGATAATCGTGTCTAGCATACTTTATAGTACCTTTTTTTAATAATAATACTACCATATTTTAATCACAAATAATTATATTAATTTGAAAATGTTTGAACTAACCTAAAAAAGTTATAAACTAAATTTAATAAGTTTTTTTAAAAATAAAAGATTAATGTAAGAAATTAAATCAAATAAATAAAATTATGAATTAAAATGTATTGTGTTTTAAACAATATTTCGCAACCTTCACCACATAAAATCCTTCACTTTTGGTGGATCATTCAAATGCCAAAGGAGTTTTCAGTTCAAATTCCGCAGACCTCTTCTCATGTAAGACATTGGCCACATGATGCCCCAAGCCCTGTGTACTTTATCTACCTCTTTCAAGCCTTACCAGAACGAATTCATCATCCTTTCAAGCTCCTCACAAAGCAAGACCCATAATAAGAAGACACTCGTACAGTAAGCTACACAACAAACTTTGTAAGAATCCTTCCCTGCTCTAGACAACTACTCGTTATTCCAGCTCTGTGTACATTGCCACAACTTATCTTGTAAGAAAGAAAACATCCTCTTCTTGTTTCTACCAATCAACGATGGCAACCCTAGATATATACTATGATTAAAAGAAGTATGAACACCAAGTATATCTGACAATACTGCCCTATCATGACCACTAACATCCGAACTACATAATATAACAAAATTATAAAAATTGACAGCCTGGACCGATGCCTCTTCATAAATAATTAAAAGATTTTTTCATCCCCCTACATTCTGCCTCCGTAGCCTTGGAAGAAAAAAAAAGTTATCATATGCAAAAAGGTGAGACACAATAGGCCCTCTATGAAACACATTGACATCCCTGATCACACAACTCCTTTTTACATCCTTACGATAGCTATATAATAATCAAAGATGGAGACAAAGGGTCACCTTAACAAAGTTCTCGATGAGATTGAATTGGCCTTATCCCCTTACCATTTACTAGCACAAAATAAGAAACATCAGAGAGCATAATAAGATCAACCCAACTCGGTCAATCTTTTCATATGCCTTACTAATGTCTATCTTCATTGTTACCTCCCCCAAGTTGTTGTTCACTTTACGACGCATTTAGTGTATAAGTTCAAAGGCAACAATAACATTATTCGTTATAAGTCTTCCTGGAACTGACATAGATTGATTCTAAAAAATAGTAGATAGCAAGATCTTCACCAGTTAGCCAACACCTTTGCCAAAATTTGATACATCATGTCACAGAGAAATGTTGCTCTAAGGTCTTCGAGAGAATTTAACTTGCTCACGTTAGGAATAAGGACTGTAAGAGTGTTTGTTAATGACGCAGGAAAATTACTTGATTGCAACCTTCCTGTGCAAGCAGCAACAACATGGTCACCAATTACATTCCAAAATTTCTGGAAAAAAGTAGGATTCAGACCATCTGGACCATTGAAGGCATAAAAAATATGGCTTGTCTAAATTCATCTGCCACAAAGGGTGCCATCAGAATATTATTATGCGCTTTTGTCACCCTAGCTTCTACTAGCCATCTAACCGGCACATAGTTTGCAACACCTCTGTCGAACAAATTATTAAAATCCCTCACCGCCCTAGAAAGGCCGGTACACTCTCTTTCCTATTATATGTTGGTTCATTTGGAAATGTTGCAATGCGTTTGTGTTTTAAGAGTCAAACATCAGTTGTAAAGAAGTGATTATGACGAGCTTTGTCCAAGTCAAAGAGTTTGGCTCTTTCGAATGCCACCCATTATCACGGTGTTGCTATCTCGGGTTTAGCCTGCCAGTGGCGGCAACCTAGAGCGGGATGGGTTAAACTCAACTCTGATGGGGGCAACAAATATAAATTTTGGTATCCCAGCCATTTGTGGGGTGCTGAGGGATGCGAACTGTGATTGGATACTAGGATATGCTAAGAAACTCGGTGTTACCTTGGTTTTTCAAGCGGAAGCAAGGGCTCATTTGGAAGGACTTCAAGTAGTTTGGGCGAAAGGTTTTAGGAAGGTCGAAGTTGAAAGCTATAATGCCTTGCTGATCGAAGTTGTCTGCAGTGTGCATGCGGCCAGCAACGGTGTAGACACATTTGGGAGCTGGCTACACATTCATGACAACTAGTTTTTTTATCATGCAAATCAACAACAAAATAGATATATAAGTTTTTGTGTTCATGATCACTTAACATTTTTTAGATTGTTTTTTGTCACTTAACCATTAAAGCGACTAATGAAAGCATCAAGTGGCACTTTTTTAATTGAAATAATAATAAAAATATTCTTCAACTTTTATACTTTCTTTCAATTTCGACTTCACCAAAACCGTTGTCTGTCTCACCACAATCCTCCCATCCCTTACCCCAACCCAGCCTATAATAGCTCCCAAGTTACAGCAATAACACAAGGGAAGTGGGAGTTGAGTTTGATCTTCGCTGGACACAAGTTGTATGTAACAGCCACAACAGCTGAGGTACTTTTTAGGGGTTTGTTTAAGCAATTAAATTAACTCATCTATATTTTGATTTTTATCTCCTTATATCTTCTTTTTATAATTTTAATTCTATGTAGTTTTAAGAATTTAAATTTTTTTTAAAAGATTTATGATTTTTATCATTTTTTATATACAATCATCATCAAAATGGGTAGAAAGTATAAAAGTTCCAGTACTAAATATATTAGGTTAAATTTTTTTTGGGTGTCATCATCCGTTTTATAGTTTGAGTAAAATTTTATTCAAACCGGAATTATATTTAAGTAAAACTCTCTCAATAATGATTATTCCAAGATTCAAACTCCGTCCAAATACTTAAAAGATGAAAATTTAGCCTTTGTATTTTCATTTTTAAGAATTTAGTTCCTTCATTTTTTAGATTTCAAAATTCAAGACCAATTGTTAACATGATTAAATTCTTTTATTAAGTTCAAGCTCATTACATTATTTTTTTAATTACATTAAGTATTTTATATTTAAAAAAATCACACCAATAGATTTAACAAAAAAATTTAACAATATTATATTAAAAAAATTAACAATATTAGTAATTGAACTTAAATTTTGAAATCTAAAAAGTAAAGGAGTTAAATTCATGAAATTAAAGTATAATGAGTGCTAAATTTATTATTAATCAATTTATGGTTATACTATCGGAATGTATATCAAAACAAAAGGTTCCTTGAAGGTAATATATTGGAATGGTTACTCTCGAATCTGCAAGACCAATCAGATAAAAGCACGAGGGACTCAACATGGGCTTTTTTTTTGGGGATAATACTATGACACATTTGGAAAAATCAAAACTTAGTCATCTTCCAAGGAAAATCAATGAATCCAAAAGAAATTATTAAGGTTACCTACAGCTGGGCAAAATAATATTCTTCAATCAACAATGAAGTCTTGGAGATGGATCCGCAACAGTCCTCTAAACATTCGGAATCATGTATGGGTTTTTTCCTTAATATTGATGGTGCTGTTAATCCTGTTTCTAGTTTCTCTGCTGCAGGTGGAATAATACGTGAGGGAAAGAAAATTGGATCCTGGGCTACAATCGTTTTTTTTGGAGAAGTGTTCGGTCATAGTTGTGAAGCTTTGGGGCATATTAGATGGCTTACAACTACTTCAAAAACAAGGATATGATGAGGTCACCATCCATTCTGATAATTTTAAGGTCGAAGAGGCTATTAACAATAGCAAACTTGAAAGAACAAACCCTATTTTAATCGGGAGGATTCGATAGATTCTTGCTAATGAAACGAAGTGGTCCATAAGCTATCTTCCTAGGGAGACTAACAAGATATACGCACTAACAAAAATGACTCTTTTAAATGAAGAAGCTTCGCACATATTTGATAAACCCTCTATAAAATCAAGAAGTTCTAAAAGAAGACAGCAATAGAGGCAGTTAACGATGAAAATGTAACCTTAGTTAACTAACCAAAACGAAACATTAGACATAATTGGGTGGGTACCGGTGCAATTTACTCTAATGTTTATAGCAATCGAGGGAAAAGGCAAAATGGCTAGAGATATGTATAATTTGATTTTTGACGTTTTTTCTTTAACGAAAGGAAAGGAAAAAAACGGCATGCCCTTCTTTCTCGATAAACATATATAAAAATATAAAAGAATGGAAGATGATCATCTTGGTTTCTTCTAATTTGCAGTGAAACTGGAATTATTGGTGATTTTATTGTTGCTGTTGCTAGTAGTAGTGGCATTGTTGGCACTGCTGTTAGTGACAGACGTGAGGTTGGCAGTGGCAGCATTGTCATTAGGGACAGCGGCGTTGTTGGGTTGAGAACTCCCAATAATAGAAGTGATAGCTGCGGCTAACGCAGCGTTGAAGTTAGGATCCGCCGCAATGGCAGCAGTGGCAGCGTTTACAGTTTCAGCAAGTGAAATTTGCAGTTGCTGATGACCCACATCTCCAGACATTTGCAGACCGGAGAACTTGGATTGGGTGTGAAGTGCTTGACCAAAAATTTGTGGCAGTAATGCAGCTGCAGGGGAATTGGCAAGATTTTGGGGTGGATTGGGAAATGGGACCTGGAACTGGCCTGGGGTCAGCCTGGGGAGCTGTAAAGGGTTTGGGGTCTGGGTTAGGTCCAAGGTAACAGTGGGGAATGGGGCTGAAGCTGATATAGTAGCCATGCTAGAGGAACATGGCAGGATAGTTCTTGTAAGAAAATTGGAGTTCATTAGTCCATCGGCACTCGACATCGAACCCGATAGCAGCATTCGTGCCGCGGATGAAGTCGTGGAAGCCATCGCCATTGCAGCTGGAGGCAAAGGGTGGTTGTGATTTCCTTCATATGTTGTAATAAGGATTGTTCGATCTTCTGCGCATCTTTGAACCTGGCCACAATATTCAACATTCATTCATTAATTATATATTATTCCCCATCGCCGTCATTGTTCTTCAAAACTATACCTGTTTTCTAACGGGACAACCAGCGGCCATGGTACAGCGGTAATATGCGCGAGGACATGGATTTCCTTTGGCCATTTTCTGTCCATACTTTCTCCACTGACATCCATCCGTGATCTTTTATAGATTTCAATAAATACATAAAAATCCAATCTCTAACACCATACATATAGATAAAACCAAAATCAGGAATTGGGAGCCACATACGTACCATGGTTGCCTCCGATCTAGCTCGAACTGAAACTCGTGCTTTTCTCATGGTAGCCTCAGTTTGATCAACGTTTTTGGAAGAATTAAACCTGGGAACCTTATTAGCAACCCAACCTTGGCCTTGGGACCCTTGATCCGGACTATCTTCGCTACTGTCATGCTTTCTCAGTCCAAATCCCTTGGAGGCTATCTCCGATCCCGAATGGTCCGACGAAGACAACGAAGGTTCGTCGTTATCGACTGCGGGTAGACGAAGGTCCATAAACTGTCTTGGGCTTGGCACCATCAATCCTCCATTTGATTTCTTAATTTGTTTCGTTTGATCTTGTTCTTCGGCTTTTGCATTGGGTGGTTGTTGCATGAGGGTGACCAGATGCATCTGCACCGTGTTGTAATTGCTTGTTACCTGGCTCAACATCTCGCGTAACCTTTGGTTCTCGGTGTTCATTCGTTCCACTTCAGCTTGTAAAACAGCTACCTAAACAAAACCCTCAATGTTTCTTTTAACACAACAAAGTTTCCCTATCCTTAAAATAAATCATCACTTGACTCACCTCGTCTTTAGCTCGTTTATCCTCCGTGTTACAATGTATACCATCATTGGATATATCGCTACTAGTATTCGTAGTTAACAGATTTAAACCAGTCTGAAAATCAAGAACCAATGTATTTGTAATTCATCATTTCATCAATAAAAACAAAGCTGCAGCGCTAGCAACAAAGAAATGGAATGGAAGGGTTGACTGACGTTGACGTTAAGCTGAAGCTTAGTCCGATCGGCGGAGTCTTTGATGTCGGAATCGGAGGTGTGGATGAGATTACCATCATCGTCCTCCTCCTCCTCCTCCTCCTCCTCCACCTCCTCATCATCGATATCATCAACAAGCTTATTACTCCTCTGAGCGAAAAAATCCATTTCACCGACGATCTTCCGTTTGTCATCATCGTCATCAACAACAACATCATCATCAGATGGTAAAAAGGAAGGGTCTTGATCATGGCAACAGTTGAAGTTTACAGGGAACTGAATGGTAGGCGGAGTTGTAGCATCCATGGCAATAACAAGAAAAAGGGCGCAGTTGTGGTGGGGTTTAGTAGTGAGTTGAGACTGAGTCAGGAAAGCAATGGGGACAGATGGGTCGTGAAGGAGGGGATCTAAATCAATGGAGAATCCACTGGGGTTTGGCCATAAATCAAGAGAGAGAGAAGTCTTTGAACGGTGCAACGGACCCGGCAATAGAAAAGGGAGTTCCACACTTTACAAGACGACCAAATACTAGTATTATGCCACCAAAGCACCACTACTGTAACAATGCCTAACTACATCTAGTTTATATCATTATGTCATTATCACTTCCAAGATATTTGGAAGTTTTGCTTTTTTATTTTGAACTTTTTTAATTAATATATTTGTTTCTTCTTTTTTTCAAAATTATTATACCTATTAATAACCTTTTTACTATTAAAATTGATATTAAATTATATTTTAAGAAATCATGTCACCCATTAAATTTAAATACAACTAAAATTACTAAAAATTAAAAGAAAAAAATCTAATTTGTCATCCCCTATTAGGAAGGGATAACGATGACGTGAAATCACAGTTTCATAAAATCTTTTCTCAAAAATACTATTTTGGTTTAGGCTCTTCGTAAATTTAGAATTTATTCCCTATACTTTTATTTTTATCAACCTGTTAAAATATGCCAAATTCAGAATTTAATCCCTATACTTTTATTTTTATGAATTTAGTTTTTACTTTTCGGGTTTCAAAATTTTGTTTCAACGGTTAATACAATTGAAATCTGAAAAGTAGAGATTAATTTCATAGAAATAAAGTATAAGAACTAAATTTTAAATTTGTAAATATCATACATAGACTTATGACATATTTTAACACGTTGATAAATAAAGTTTTTTAAGAGGTGTTATATTAAAAAATCTACGGCAAAAGGATCGGACTACAATTCTGAATCGTTCATTTCTTCGGAGGCTAACCCAAACGTCAGAGAGTCTACATTAAATACAACTAATGTGGAGGAAAGTGCCAAAGACAGAGAATGTTAGGAGATGTCGGGGTCAGGTATGATGATTATTGAAAATATAATTGATAGCAATGAAGTAGAGCATGCGAGAGACAAAGCTGCTGACTGTATGTTGGATAGGGCTAGAGAGGATATTATGAATATGGGCTTATTGTCTCAAGTGGACCCATTGGAGAAGGCAAGCCAGATAGAAAATTTGAGGGCTGATCTGGGTCATGCTGAAGAGATTTGGCAAACTAATGTACAGATTATAAGCCCCATAGAAATATAAATAGAAAAACTACAAAACGGGTGTGAAGATGAGAGCGTGGTAGAGTCGATTGAAAGAGAAGTTCATCTGGTGGAATCTACAAAGATTAACAGAAGCAAGAAAAAGAAGGCATGTAACAAGAAGATTCACTCCATATGCGAAATCCAGAATGGGGTGCTATCGTCAAAGGAAAAACTAAGAAGAGATCAAGGGAAAAGGAAAGACAGAGAAAAATAGAAGGGAAGGGGAGATGAAAAAATCATTATCATGTCCCTATCGAATTCTGATATTAGTAACCGAAAGAGAGTTATCTTGAAGGAAGCAAGGAGAATATGGGAGGTAGGAAAGATATTGGGTTTCAGCATAAGGGGAGATGAAGAAGACGTTATTGACGAGATTTGTAGACTTGAAGGGTAGTAGAACGAGGAACTAGAGGGGAGTGGAAAAGAATTAATTCAAGGGGTGAGTTTTCTTATACTTTACTGCTAATATTAGGGTGTGGTTGGATTATTTAAAGTCTGGTTGAATAAGTAGAACAATGAGATTAATAACGTGGAATGCAAGAGATATGGGGTCAGAGTTGAAAATTGCAGCAATTAAAAGGTTAATTAGATTGTCTAGAGCAAATGTGTGCTTACTGCAGGAATCAAAATTTGATATGGTGAATATGGAGCTTGTCAAGAAAATTTGGAGGATTGATAATGTGAATTTTAGATTTGTGGGTGCAGAAGGTCGATCGGGTGGGGTGTTAACAATGTGGGTAACAGATGAATTTGAAAGTGATACAGATGAATTTGAATGTGATAAAGAGTGGAGTAACAGTAGGAATTTAGTGATAGAAGGGAAATGGAGTAAAGAGAATATAAGCGTTTTGATTATCAACTTATATGCACCAAATCTTGTATCGGAACAGAGGGATTTGTGGGAGGTTTTAGGAGATTTAAAGAATCATAAGTTTAAAAACCCATGGATCATTGGTGGGGATTTCAACACAGTCCGCTGTAAAAGTGAACGAAGCAATTACAAGGGTGTAGAGCAGGCTCATGGGAGTTTAATAATTTTATCAACAATTGCAATCTGGTGAATTTGCCATTGATGGGAATGAAGTTTACTTGGTTTGGACCAGAAAATAAGTGTAGCAGACTGGACAGATTTCTGTTGGATGAATTTTGGCTGATTCACTTTAAGGATTTACAGCAGATGGGATTAAAAAGATCCATTTCAGACCATATTCCATTACTACTTGCAAATGATTCAGTTGATTGGGGTTCAAGACCATTCAAATTTATAAACGCGTGGCTTAAAGACAAAGAGTGTGTGGAGGTTGAGAAAGAGTGGGAGGGAATGAGCAAAATGCAGTGTAATTTGGCAGCAAAATTGAGAAGATTGAAAGGAGTAATAAAACGGTGGCATGGGAGTAATAAGAATTATTTGGAGGATAGGATTAATGACTGTGAAGAAAGGATCAAGGAGTTGGATGTTGTTAGATGCCAAAGGCGATTGAACGAAATAGAAATGGAGGAGTTGAAATGTTTGAATTATGACTTATGGGAAGCATTGAAATTTAAGGAAGGCCTATGGAGACAAAAATAGAGAATGTTGTGGCTGAAGGAGGGAGATGCAAATACTACATTCTTCCATCGATCGGTGAAGATAAAAGCAAAAAGAAAAATGGTCTATGGAATGAACTTTGGAAGTTCTTGGTGCAGGGAACCAAAAGAATTAAAGAAGAATGTGTTTGAATTTTGTAAGAATCATTTTAAGAATAAAAAATGGTACTGGAAGATGGATGTAGAGATGAATTTTAAAACTCTGTCAATGGAGGAAGCTAGGAGATTGGAGGCACAATTCTCAATAGAGGAAATTAAAGAAACAATGTGGAGCTGTGACGAGTCGAAAGCACCGGGTCCAGATGGATTTAATATGTGTTTTTATAGGAAGAAATGGGACTTGGTGAAGGATGAGCTTGGTAATATGATGTCAGACTTTCATCGAACTGGAAAATTGGTGAAGTCTATTAATTCCTCATTCATCGCTCTTATTCCCAAATCAGAGAATCCTGGTGAGATTTTGGATTTTAGGCCGATTTGCATGGTAAGCTCACTATATAAGATAGTGGCAAAGGTGCTTGCTAGAAGATTAAAGGAGATAATTGGGGATGTGGTGAGCGAGACACAATGCGCGTTCATTAGGAGGAGACAAATTTATGATGGTATACTAATAGCAAATGAGGTGATCCACTCGATGAAAAAGGTGGAGGATGTAGAAGGACATTTGATCTTTAAATTGGATTTCTTCAAGGCATACGATTGTATTCGATGGGATTTTTTGGAGCTTGTTCTTCAAAAAATAGGGTTTGAAGATTTATGGATTGGGTGGATGATGGAGTGTGTAACATCAGCGAGAGCGGTAATTTTGTTAAATGGTTTGTCCACAAAAGAATTCTGTTTTGAGAGAGGCCTCCGCCAAGGAGATCCACTTTCGCCATTTTTGTTTATCTTAGTTACAGAGGTACTTCATTTGGTGATGGTTAAGGCGGGGGAGATGGGTCTAATAGAAGGAGTTCGTGGTATTATTCCAAAGCAAGAGATTTCTCACCTTCAATTTGCGGATGACACGGTGCTGTTTTTGAAAGCGAAGGAGGAGGTGGTAACAAACGTGAAACCTATTCTGCATTACTTTGAGATGTTCTCGAGATTAAGCATAAACTTTAAAAAATCTTGCATTGTGGGCTTTGGAGTGAAGGAAGAATTTCTTTATCGTATGGCAGCGTTGTGTAAATGCAAAATTGGGGAGCTTTCACTCAAGTATTTGGGAATTCCATTAGGAGCGGACCCGAGGAGAGTAGCCACATGGGACGAGGTGGTTGAGAAAGTTAGAAAGAAACTTTCGAGTTGGAAAAGTCGATCATTGTCATGGACGGCTAGAGTAGTGCTGATTAATTCAGTATTATTGGCTTTACTGGTGTACTTCACGTCGTTGTTCCCGGTACCCGTAATGGTGTTAAAAAAGATTGACCAAATCAGGAGAAATTTCTTTTAGGGGAGTTATGATAGAAAGAAGAAGATGGCAAAGGTAAGGTTGAAGCAAATCTGTAAACCAAAGGAGCTTGGTGGGGCTAGGGTGGTGAATTTAGAAATAAAAAACAAGGCATTGCTAGCCAAATGGAGTTGGCGTTTTGCGATAGATAAGGAAGCCCTATGGAGAAAAGTTATATTAGCAAAGTATGGAACTAGCTATCACTAGTGGAGATTTAGATCGAACAATGTTAAGGATATGTCAAAAGTATGGAGAGGGATCGTGGAGAACTCAAAAGAAAATTCAATTGAGAAATGCATGGGGCATAAAGAGTTTAGGTGGAAAATCGGTAATGGCAGGACGACATTGTTTTGGCTGGATGTCTGGTGTGAAATTAAACCATTGAAAGAGGTATTTCCAGGATTGTATAGGTTAGCAAAATTGAAAAATGGAAGAGTGCCAGATTATTTAGAGGATAGTGAGTGGGTGAACGAAAAATGGGACGCTTTCTTTGTTCGACCACTGCTGGAAAGAGAATTACAGATGGTAAGCAATCTTTGGAACATGGTTAAGGGTGTGGTGTGTTGTAACGAAAAGGAAGATAGAATTATATGGTTGCATGATGATACAGGGCTGTTCTTAGTAAAAAAGATTACTACTTTGTTGTGTATGAGAGAGGGGATATTAACATATTTGCATTCGATAAAGTATGGCGGTTGAAAGTTCCTCCGAGGGTTCGAAGTTTTCTTTGGTTGCTCGCAATCGATAGATTACCAACTACAGATTTTTTGGTAAGAAAAGGGGTGATGATACAAAATTTAGTGAATGCTTGCCCATGGTACAAAAGGGAGGCTGAAAGTTCAGAGCACTTGTTCTTTAAATGCAATTATGTGATGAGCTTTTGGAATAAAATTTTTTGTTGGTGGGGAGTAAAATGGACCAGTTAGGAGTTTTGAGGAATTCTATGACCTATGTTGGAAGGTGAAAATGAGGGGTAAAAGTAGATGGTTCTGGCTTACTGCAATTGCAGCAGCATGCTAGACAATTTGGCTCTCAAGAAATGCCAAGGTCTTTGAGAATAAGCTATCCTCAATGGAATCTTTACTGTTCCAATCAAAGATGAGAGGTCTGCTATGGCTAAGGGTTTCCTATGATGAATGTATGATACATGAACAACTATGGTGGTGGTGCCTAGCTGAGTGTAAGCCGGCTCCTGTTAAATCTAAGTCAAGTGTGGTAAGTTGGCGATGACCTTCGAGAGGATGGATGAAGTTTAATGCTTGTGGGATGGCATTTGAGGAAGCTAGGGGCTGTGGTGGTGTACTTAGAGATGGAAATGGCTATGTGCGAGCTATTTTCTGTGGTCCGTGTGGAGATACAAAGGATGCGGATGCTGCAGAAGTCGAGTCAGTTAATAGAACGTTGGAGATTCTACTAGAAATGGATTGGAGAGTTGCAGGTAAGACTATCATTGAAGTAGGATCGAAGGTGGTACTCAACTGGATAAGGATCGTGGACAGGAGACCTTGGTCTCTGAGAAATTCATTTGCAGAAATGGAGAACACAAAGGTACAAGTGGGTGAGGTGGAGTTTTCTGTGGCTGAATAGAATGGGAATGAATTGGCAAAAATTTGTAAAAAACATATTCATTTCAAATTTTATGTTATATTTATTATTTATATAATTATATAAAAAATAAATATATTATATTTCTCTTTAAAATAAGATTAGAATATAAATTTTAAATTTAATTTTCTCTCCATATTTTTTTTGGTAAATAAAGAAATTAAAAACTACCTAAACTCTAAAGGTCGTCTATACCACCGTTGCGGTGGTGCCATGGGGGAGTGCTTGATACTGTGGAGCTTTTTTCCCTTTGATCTCTAGATTGCGTTGCGCAAAACTGATCAACCTATGCAACTGACACGTTAATTGTTTCCATAAAATTTCAGGACAATCCTTGATAGACGAATGTATTTCAATTCTTCCACAATCTCCAAATTAGAATTCTAAACAAAGTAGACCACAGAGTGCCGCTACTTTCCAAGCGTTCACGGCTTGTCAGATTAGCTTCTAATCATTGTTCCAGCGAGCCTGAGAAGAAAGATGGCCATTGGCCCCTTGGGATGATTTTCTTCCTACAAAAATTCGATTCATTAGTCAATAAAAACAACTAATTTAAAATATTTAAATTAATTAGTAATTTAATTACTTACTTTAAACTCTTTTTACAATTATAGTTATTAATATTAGAATTTAATTTTTTATAATTTAATAAAAGAAAATAAATGTTGATACACAAACTAGACTTAGTAATTGACGAGGTTCACACGACAATCATGCAAAGAGAGATTAAAAAAAATATGAATTAAATTCTTCCTTCCATATTGGCAATTGTCCCATTCAATTACAAAATGCTACCTAATACATGTTATTGTCTGCTCCAACTTAATCTTCACAAGTCAATTTTTCTAATCTCAGCTTCATCATGCTCGCTCTCCCCTCTACTTTTGATTTAATCAACTCACTATCTAATTATTCTTTTGCTCTCTTCAGTTCACCACCATTGTTGCACACCCTAAACTGATCACTTTCAAGTAACACTTATTTGCACATGCCCTAAACACTTGTTCACTAATATTATCGTCTACTCTTATGATAAGTGCTAAAAATAATATGTGATTTTGTTTAAGCTCGCTCTCTCATCTACTTTTGATTTAATGAACTCACTATCTAATCATTCTTTTGTTTCTTCAGTTCACCACACTTAACGCACACCCTAAATTGATCTTTATCAAGCAACACTTACTTGCACATGCCCTGAACACTTGTTCACTAGTACTGTTGTGTAACCTTGCTTAGCATTTGATGATAAGAAAAATCAGTCACTTGAACCCCATTTTCACCAAAAACATGGTGGAAAATCACTAATTTTTTCTATCACCTAAAAATCAGTACACAACTAAAACTAAGAGTTCCAAACATTAAAAACAACAAAAGATAACAGGAGCAAGGAGTAATGAAAGCTTAAAGTGAGAGATAAATCTCTTACCTTAAACTAATCAGTTTCAACTACTGTCTTAATTGTCTTCTCAAAACTGCCTTAAAATATTGCTTGTTAAAGCTTGATTGTGACCAGGTGCTGCATTTTTTTTTCTACATCCAACTTAAATACCCATAAATGGAAAATGTTTATAGCTTCAAATTTCAAAGACAAATTGAGAAGTGTCAATAATCTCTTGGCCTAATGGCAAAAGCATTATATTATAATTATGAAAGTTTAGGTTCCATCCCAAGTAATTCAATTCCTCTTTCCCAATTATAGAAAAAAAAGACAAATCGAGAATTAGATAAAAAAATAGAAAAAGTACTCTTTTTTGACAAGAAAAGCAAAGTACTTTTCTTTCGGTGTAAATTCCTCGTCTATATTGTTATCATTATCATTATCAATCATACAAATATAAATTACAAATTTTACCTCCAGACAATGACATCTTGATTTTTTTCCAACCCAAAAGAATTGGAAATTTGAAGGATGTTAGACATTGGTATTGCTGGAAAAGGCTAGATTTTGAGGATTCCTCATCAATGACAAAAGAAAGTAAAGCTGAAAAATCTAAACCCCTTCCTTTCAGTATCAACCTACCGTGTCTGCCCGGTATAGGCAGCACGTTCATGTTAGGGTGCAATCAAACAAGCGTTAAAGACTTGACAGAGAAGAGTTTTTCCTTTTTTAGGCTGGAAACTTGACAAAGAAAAGGTTAGGGTACACGAACTGTTGGAGTGAATTCATGAAATCAGGGCTAGAATCTGTGAGTCAAGGAGGAGGAGCGTAGACTCAATCGCGATAGTCAAGGTGGAAATTACAAAGGTTGACAGTGAGGATTAAGTTTGAGCTGGCAAAAAATTTATTTCATGTACAAACGTGGCATTTTGACACTTTTTTATTCTCACTGCTTATACGTAAAGGTGTTTATAGGTATGATATTAGCATATTTTATATTTGTTTAAATTTAATTTGAATTAAAATATAGGTTTAAAATTTTATCAAGTCCGTCCATATTTGTAAATAGCTTATCGAAGTTTATTTTAGACCCATCCATTTTATTTTTTTAAAATTTTAAAAAATATATTTATATTATTTTAATTTAATATTTATGAAAATTTTATATATAATCATCTTAACATTTTTTAATGTTTATGCATGTGTTATAAATTATATAATATATTTAAATAGCATAATATAAAACATTATAAACTTAAAAAAAAAAAAGGCCGAGATAGGCCGAACTCAAGCCTTGAATGTTCGAACCCAAAACTCACTCATATTTTAAATGAGCCTATTTTTTTTACCCAAACTCATTTTTTAGATTTTATATTTTTGCCCAAATCTAACCAAAGTTTAGGCAAACCTTCAGTTGTGACGGATAACCCACCACATGAACAGATCTACTTATGCCAAAACTATTTTGAATTAAAAAAAAAGGATAAATAACAAAACTATGCATGAACTATGATTTAATGTGTAAATATATACATGGTATTTTGATTTGATCCAATTCTTATAAATTATTAACACAATTATTGATATAACATCATTTTATGTTTATATATTGCATAAATAAATAATTATATTTATCCAATATAAAAATAAATTGATAAATTTATTTTTTTAAATATGTATGATTAAATCAAAATTAAAATTTTAAGTATAAATTTGAACCACAATTAGAATTTTAAATATATAATTGTACCAAATTAAAGTTCATATATATAATTATATATTAAACCAAAATTCATGTATAATTTTAAGATTTATCTATATATAAAAAAAAAGTAATTTTGTTTGATTAGTCAAAGCTGCTTAAATTCATGTATATAGAGTCTCTTGTTGTAGGGTTTAGGATTTAGTAATAAATTTTTGGATGATTTAAATTTGTTTATTTATAAATGAAACTAGTGGTGTGTATACTAATAACGTATACGTACCTTCTGTTATTTATGGTTTGTAGTCTACATTTTCATTTCATTTTGATATTGTATTATTTTGGTTGTCTAATGAATATCATACACTCTTTTTTAATGTTAAATGTTTAAAGATTTAGGACCTCCTCACTAGATTTCTGGGGTGGATCAGAAAGCACCCCAGCTTTGGTAACAGACCTCTCCCCAACAGGTCCATCACGATGGGGCCTGGTCATGAATTAGGCTTTTTTACATAAATAATACAAAAAATAAAATTAATACCTGAAATGGTATGTCCATGAAATTATTTATCAAAATGATATGTTTGCTATAATGTTTTGTTAGTGCCCTCTGACAAATTGGCGGCACCGAACTGAAATGTAATGACATAAAATATTGAAGGACTTGATATGCAAATTTTTTACTTTGAGTGGCTGTTGAAAAAAAGTGAAAAGGTGCCGCTTGACAGTGTGGGCTACAAAAACCGAACTCGAGCATATTTCTATAAAAACTTAATTAATTTTTTGATATTTTATAGAAGATCATTTTCACCCTGTAACACCCCTATCCCAGCCCGGCTACCGAACCCGAGCATAAGGATGTCACTCATGGATAGAGACACTTTCTTGTAACAATTCAGGTTCTCAAGCCCTCTTAAAATATTATTAATTATTTATAGACAAAACCGATTATAAGAATAAATTTGAATTTCTGAAATTCTATACAAATTTTGTATGGTGATGAATTTCTACCGATACTTAGATTGTTAATTATCGGTAGAACCCAAGTTAAATAAGCCCTGGAAAAACACTGCAGTTTACTACCGAAATAACACAGAGTTCTACAGATACAATGACAGCTTCTACCGATAGCATCAAGACTTCTACCGATACAACCGATTCTAATAAGTAACCAAAATTTGGTCTTGAGCTTCTACCGACACCTAATTACAAACTACTAGTATAATTTAGAGTACTTCCAATACTCTAATTATTTCTATCGAAACAATTCGAGTCAGTAGCCAAGGTTCTATACCCCTGTACTTCTATCAATACTTTGTAGAGTTATTCCGAAACAACTCAAGTCAGTAGTCAAATGTCCCATACCTTTGTACTTCTACTAATACTTAGTAGAGTTGTTCCAAAACAACTCCAGTCAGTATTGAATTTTAACCAAATCTTCCTAAGTTTTTACACAAATTACAACATCGATAATAAAGCCAAAGATTTAGCTTAATAAACAGACTTGACATTCATCTACAATGAGTAGTTTATTCAAAATGTATATTAATCATAGCCATCTAGATACAAAATAATATCCTATTTACATGCCAAAAATTAACCAAAAGTTAAGACGTCAATTACTACCGAATAGTAGACGCAAGGAGTTGTGTATGCTCTGACGATCCGACCTACGTAGCCTAAAAGTTTCAAAATCTACAAAAGAACATAACGAACAAGGTAAGTATAAAAAATACTTGATAAGTTTCCATAAATTAAGGAAAACCACTTATCCATCGAAAGCTTCGATAATGAGGCGTAAAATTCACTATCACGATCTTTACTTTTCAAAAATATGCCCACCAAGGGTTCTCTTCACTTTCACGAAAACTTATTTCCGTAAAACTTAACTTTCATTATTTCGATGAATCTTTATTAAAGCATTTCGTAATAGACAGAACATTTAAGCTTGTCAACAAAGCAAAAGCAGAATGAAACATGTCAGGCTCTCCTTTCGGATTTAATCACTGACCGCTCATATAACACCAGCTTGATCAAATCTAGGTATCGAAATAAACAACAACATGTCTTTTTTCAACCTACCCAAGTCCAAACCATTGGGACCTCTTAGAGGTTCTAACCAAGGAGCACGCAGATCCCAAAAACGCATAGTTTCCCCTCCAAAAATGACTTCGCCAGTCGGAGAATGCATTAGATATTTACCTAACCCAGTAGGCCCCTGAGCGGATCCCACGTTAGCCATAGATATGGATTCTTTCCCTCATCTCATTCCGAAGTCAAGTCAAGAGTCAAAGTTCAGAGGTACAGTACATGGATCGAAACTATCAGTCGAATGATTGGGGGCATGAGGTACGGATATAGAAATTATGCAACGGACTCATTAGCCTATTTTTAATTCTACTAGTTCACTTCTAGGGTACGGTGCTTGGGTTTCAACTCTGCTTTGAAGCATGAAATTCAGTCATCCAGGTACAGAACGGGTAATCAAAGTCATCTCTTGCCTTAGGTTGAGTGAATATGCACAAGTCAGTAAGATGAAGGACTGAGCGTAATTCAACTAGGGTAACAAGAATACCCATTCAAATAGAGTCTGCATCACACGATCATCAGTAAAAATTGTGTATATTAAGGATTGGATTCGTTCTGTCTTTGTTCAAATGTGTCATCTAGTTGATCGAGAAACTGTCGGCCCAAAGAGCCTAGCCAGAGGGACTGAGACAGTCTCCAGCGTAGACCGAAATGGTCTCGCGAAGCCGGTGACCGTTCAGCTAAGATACGAGATGACTAGTGAATAAATACAGAATTCCTTCAGTAGGGACTCATCAGTAGTAATAGCAGTAGCAGCAGAGTATCGAGTCATTTTATCCATAGGTCCGGTAGAACGAACATTGATGGTCGGATCCCTCTAGTTGCATTCTTTTATTGAGAGTAGCATGTCTAGTATTCCAGGTTCAACTTAAACTGACTCTATACTCTCGTTAGTGAAACTTGACTCCTACGGTCATCTTTAGGAATAGGTTACTACCATCTCCGGTACATCCATCCTACAAATTAGTTCCGGCAAGACCATTCCATCCAAGTGGGGAGTTTCTTACAGGCAAAAGACTGCAAAAGAGCCAGACCGCAGTTGCATCCCAGTTTTCTTAAAAAACACGATAGGGCTTGATTTTGGGTAGTAGGCTATCCGTTCCAAGAGCAAAAGTAGCTCGAGCCAAAGGCGACAGCGAGGCCCCCTACATCGCGGGGGAAAGGGAAAAGTGGGTATGCGGGTTTCCCCCTTTGGATGGTTTCTTTACATCTAGTGAATGAAGGTCGCATATCCGCTGTTAAAGTATATTTATGCTGTCACAGATCGGTTAAGTAGGAATGGTAGAAGAAGAAGGAAGGATGTTACATTCTTTTGCTTCTACGATATTTCTAGTTGGATGAAAACAGCGCCCCTAAAGGCCTTCTCAACTGTCTTTTCTACATGTTTACTAGGCATTGCTGGCAATTGCCCCTCCCTGTCCCTTACTCGTCGCCGTCTCATGGCTATGCGTTGTATTTTATGGCGGGGTATAGAGGTTCTCGCGAAAGGGCCGACTTTATGATATGCTTGTCGATATGGAATTAGATCCCAAAGTTTCGACTACTCACTATCTAGAGAGAAGCCCCAACCTCTTCTTTTCTATACGTTGAGTTTGTTCAAAGGTATCCCAACACCGATAATGCCCCGTCTCTTAGTCAATCCGCTACGCACCTTAAGCGCTAGAAGGAATCCGAAAATAGGTTCACCTCTTAGAAGTTTCGATCTTCCCCCAGCCTTGCCATCGAGAGTGAAACTTTATCCAACTCTTTCAAACCCTTAGTGGAAAGCAACAAGGAGAGCAGCAGGTAATTTATTAAGGAAGCAAGAACTCTTAGGCAAGGAGGGGCGTAGCGCTTATCGTTTAAAAGAGGATTTTTCTTTCTCTAGATTTTTATCTTTCGAGATGCGAAGTTAATGGCATAGAGGCATATTTATATGTAGTGGTTCTCCCGAGGCACATGCGAACTCAGAAGCAGCAGCAGCATTCTCTTTAGCATCCCGCCACTCCTGACTTTGAAAAGGCTATCTCCGACTAGACAGGCAAGCAGACTCACTTCATTCCTAAATCATCATCGGGACTTTTGACTGTTAACACTTGGCTAGTGATCTACTCCCTTTAGTTCGCTTGAAGCTCACCCTATAAACCCTCATTCTATTCTTCTTTCTTGGGTAGGAAGGACTCCGGGAAGGGATGCGCCTTATCTGGTGGGCGAAAATGGGAGAAGAACTAGGAGCGAGTTTACGAGCCTAGGAATAAAGACCTCTTGCCACCTTTTTATTCCTTACAAAGACGACACGACTAAACAAATCTTTCAATGTCCCGGGCCAATCCAATAGTAGTTCTCCTCTACCAATTGGTACGTTTTGTCTTAGCTCTCCGCTCCACCTTCTAACTCCTTCATTTTCAATAGGGTCTCTCGTAAAGTTCAGTATGCAGGTTTCAAAAATATAACATCATTCTAATCTAAAGTAGTCCACTACTTCGATCTCCTCGGGTTCCCGCTCAACCTTCATGCCTCGCAAAAGTCCTAAAATTATCCGTCCTCACCTTCCTCCGTAGTTCACTACGATTTTCACAGACTGCAGTAGTATGGCCCTTCTACTTAGTGCATCTGCTACGACGTTGCGCTTCCTTGCCTTATGTCGTATCACGCACGATGGAAGGAAGAACACCCACTTTGACTCTTTCGCGTTTAACTTCTCTTGAGACTGGTTGAACCTTCGTACTTGATGGTCCGTGTGCACTACGAATCTTTTGGCAAGAGATAGTTTTGAACATTTTTTAATTCTCTCACCATTGAAATTTTGGATCATACGTGGAGTCATTTTACTGAGCGTCGTCCAACTTCGAGCTCTAAAACTTCACTGGTCTGCCCTCCACCCCTCCTATTGCCTTCCCCGAGGGTGGTCTACGATCACACCTCAAAAATCACTGTGAAAAATCTGATAAAAACAAAGGTAAAGTATCTTTTCAGTAGCTTAAAGCTACGCTACCTTGTGTCATTCCTTCCTGCAGTACAAAGCCAGACCCGACGCTATCCCACTATAATTTCGTAGAAACTTACTGTTGACATTTTTACATTTCTCGTACCTTCTGAAGCCTTCATAGCCGCCTCACTTACTCTTTCTTACTTGGACTGGTCTATCTTCAATCCCTCCCAAGATCAACCAAACCCGTCGGTATATGAGTTTCCCAACTGATCGTAGACCACCCTCGCCCTTTTCCAAGTTGACATACAACTTTATCCAAAAATTCCCACAAGTTACGGTTTAGGTCTTCCTCACTCCGAAAAGAGAAAGATCATTCAGGTATACGGAATTTACCCCCTCTATGGTCTCAGTACCTCATTCATCAGTTGCATAAAGGTACTTGGTACGTGCATGGGTGAGACCGAACGGCATCACGAGCCACTCATACGAAACCTCCTTTGTGCTGAAGGTCGTCTCCCCACCCAACCAATACCATGGTTGTATCCACTTATCAAATCCACCTTTGAGAACGCGCGCCTACGTCCACTCAGAACTTGAGCATCGGGTAAAATCAATAAAGTTCAACGCTCTACTCTTATATTATAGCAGCAGCTCCCATCCATCCTTCTTTGGTGCTAACACTGCTTATTCAACAGCTGATAGGCTTACACCAACAACGGCTACTCTTTCTTCTCTCTTTCACTCCTTCAAGGCCGTTAAGAAGACTCCTTACAATTTAAAGGTTATCCGGGATAGTTAGTTAATTCTCTTCTTCGATTACTTCTTCCTTTTCTTCTACCCGGGTGTCAGACTCTAAGACTAGCAAAGAAGTTGAAAGATCAACCCTTCTATTTTAGGGGATTTGCTTTATTCTATGAGACTCCAACAACAGCTGCAACCTATTCATCTATTCATGCCTTTCCTTAGGTCAATCGGAGTGAAGTGAGATGGAAAGATTCGAGCTTCCTTTGCCTGCTAGTCTACCCTACTCATACTGTCACACCGGCTTGGTGAATCTCCTCGCTTGCTTGCTGTCTAAGCCAGCCCACCGCCTTTTTACTTTACACTTACGCCTTCCCATCCGAGGAATGACTGGTATTACTAATAACAGCTACTACTGAGTTTGCTTACCACAGACCATTCATTACCACTTTCTCGAAAAAAGGATTTGATTTACTACTCTAGCTACAACGGTATCGCTCCTACTACTCTTACCTCTTATTAGCTACTCTCAGCTAATCTATGTCTCCTTTTAACCTGAGTTCGCAACACATGCAGGAGCTCGATCAGAACGTTTACGCTCATCAGTAAATTGGATAGAAATGTCACACTTGAAATTTTACTCGATCCATCGAATAATTACTTCTTTTCACTCATTTATAAATCAAATCAATTTGTCTATTTTGCCATAAGTAAGTTCCATAAGCAAGTATATAAATAGTTTCCAACCACAATAATGATTTTCAAAAATAATACATAATTAGAAACTTACATGTTATGTGCTCTGACCCATCGAGATTAGTTGACGACTTTTCCTTTACCTCATATATCCTTCAGACGTTGTGATTCTTGATCTCAAATTCTTCCAAACACAAGAGAAAAAGCTATACCTCACTTCTTTCTTCAACAATGGGATCTCCTTGTCGTATGGAAGAAGGTGAGGAAATTCTCTCCTTTTTTTTTTATTTCTTTACTCACAAATTTTTTTTTAACCTTTCATTTTCACCTAAACCCACTTATGTATAATATTAAACATAATTTATATAAGAAAATATCAAAAGTGGTTGGCTTTGCCGCCCACTATCCTAAGCATTGTCTAATTTAAATTTTAGTCCATTCAATTCCTCTATTCTTTATTGCTAGACACTTTTAACTATAGAACTCAACTTTTATAACTTTTTGCAATTTAATCCTCTTCTCAACTTTAGAAATTTAATATATAATCTCCAAATAAAAATTAAAATTTCCATGACTATACTCGAGCTCTCATAAGCATTACAATAATAATATTTACTAGCTCCCAAGTAGAAATGAGTGGTTTCAATATCATTGTTCCCAACACCACTGAAATCGGGATGTTACACACCCTTTAGCCAAAATATTTTTTAAAAGATTCTTTTATAAATTTCTTAAATTACTCATAAAATTTTAAAGGCTCAATTTAGTACTTAAACTTCAACGCTTGCTTTCTCAACTTGACGGGATTGAAAAAGTTATTTCATTGATCAAAACTAGTGTTTTCAAAATCTAATTGGATTGGCCAGTTAGATCAAGAATCGATTGAGGTACTGGTTTGAAGATAAAGTGTTGAACTGGTTGACCTGTGAACTGATACAGAGCAATTGAACCAAGTTAAAAAATCAGTTGAACCGATTTTCCCTATCTTTAAATATTTTTATAATTTATTTGATCGAACCGAAAGAATCAATAAAACCAAAAATTGGTGGCCAAATTAGTTTAGTCATCAGTCGGGTTCTAAATACCTTTTTATCTTTTTCTACCCAATTTTTAATTGGTTATCTTTTTTAAATAAGGCATAATGACAAAATTAGCTCATAACGTTTGGGTGTTTGATCATTTTAACCCTTATAGTTTTTTTTGGCTCACTTTCATACATAACCTTTTTTTTGGGGTCAAATTGATCATTTTTTAACGGTCATGCTGACGTGGCCGTTAAGGGACTAACGGCTTTGACGTGGCAATTTTTTTTTCACGTGGACATTGCCACACATGTACCTGCTAACGTGGCATATAGGACAAAATTTGTCACGTCAGCAAAAAAAATTAAAGTGCAAAACAATAAATTAAATTTTAAAAAAAGGTAAAAAAAATTGAGGTAAAAAATTAAATTTCATCTTCTTCCCCATCTGCTCAAACAACTGCGTTTTTGAAACACCCAAATGAAATCTAAAAAAAAAAATTAAAACCTTAAATCGAGAACAAGAACAAGAAATCTTCTTCTTGTTGATTAGGTTCTTTCTGTTTATCACCTCCATTGTTACCATTATTAGCTTCTTCACCATTTGCTTGGCCACCTTGTTTATCTTTGTTCTTGGATTTCCCTTATTTTTTCTCTTTTAATTCGGCTTTTTCAGGCCATAGCTCTGTATGTCTCCCTTTCTTCACTAGTTTCTTGATCAGAGTCTCAGCATTTACGTGCAAGTTGGCTTTTACAGTGACTTTTTATTGTTTCAAATCAGCATAAACCTCATAAATACTTGCAAAATCACAAAAAAAAAAAATCAAAATTCACAGTTGAAAGATGAACAACAGAGAAATTTGATAGAAGAAAAAGAGAAAATTTTACCACAAAAAAATATGTTGAGAAGGAAAAAGAGAAAACTTTGATGAAGGAATGAGATTAACTGAAAAAGAAAACCCATATGAGATAATCTCACAAACAGCAAGATTCTAATGATTAAAAGTTCAAACAAAAACACAAAAGAAAATCATGGGTGAGAAATTCTTTACTAAACTTTCATTGAAAATATAAAAAAAAAATCATGTTAAAATAAGGATTTGGGATTGTTTCAAAATATTATCCTCGATTTTTTTTAGAGTCCTTTCCACTTTCCTTTTGTAGCTTTCACAATGAATGGAGACTTTCAACACCCAAGCCTGCAAAAAAAAATTTGAAAATCCATTAAAAAAAGGATTTTTCTTCTTCTTGTTCTTTTGTTCCAGACTTGTCTTATTCTTGTTCTTTCCCATTTTTTGTTCTTGTTCTCGATTTAGTGTTTCAATCTTTTTTTTCCTCGATTTCATTTGGGTGTTTCAAAAATCCAGTTGTTTGAGCAGATGGGAAAGAAGATGAAATTTAATTTTTTACCCCAAATTTTTTTTTACCTTTTTTAAAAATTTAATTTATGTTTTTCACTTTAATTTTTTTTGCTGACGTGATAAATTTTGTCTTATATGCCATGTTAGTAAGTGCATATGTGGAAGTGTCCACATGAAAAAAAATTGCCACATCAGCGTCGTTAGTCTCTTAACGACCACATCAGCATGACCATTAAAAATTGATCAATTTGATAAAAAAAAAGTTATGTATGAGAGTGAGCCAAAAAAATCATAAGGACTAAAGTGACCAAACATCCAAACGTTAAAAGCTAATTTTGTCATTATACCTTTAAATAAACTTAGCAGTTGAATTAATAAGGTACCAAGTAGGGAAAGAAAAGTTTAGGCAGCACTTTTAGTTAAAAAAAATGTTAAAAATACTAAAATTGAAAAATGACATCAAGTTAAGTACTAATTTATAGATTAAAGTATTTTTAAAACTTTAATTGATGAAACTAAAGAATGGATAAATTATATATAATCTTACTAAACTAATAATAAATTTACGTTTTGATCACTTAATTATATATAACTTTAGATTTGCCTTTGTCAGTAAATTGCTTTCATTTGTGGAATAAAATATTATGGCTTGTAAAATTAGGTTATGATATTTAGATTTTGACATTTTAATCATTGGTAATTTTATATTATAGAATAGTATTAAAATCATATAATATAAAGTGTAATCTCATCACGATTTATTTCTTAAATGATTTTAAATTATGGGAGTAATTTAAAATTTTGAACAAATTTACTAATCTCTTTAGGCTTTTTCTTAATAGTAAACCATTATAATTATTATATTTTATTTAATGATTTATTTATTAATATATTAATTATGAGTATAATTATAATGATGGTTGGTGTTGTAATTACTTTTTATGAATTGTTATATTTATAATTTATAATTTTATTTCAACATCATATATTTATTTATTAATATATAAATTGTAATAAAAAGTAAAAATTGTTTAAAAAAATCATAATTTTACAAAAATTGAGATTAAAAAATATTGAAGGAACTAAACTTACTAAAAATTTCTATAATAAGGACAATTGAGTAAAATGTGCTTCTGGATAATTTTAAATTTCGTCAATCGTGAATCTTGCATTCTAACCAAATGAACCAAACAAAATAATTTCACATTCCACCTGTAACCTTACATTTCCATAATTCTATTTCAGAATGTAATTTAATATTTCGTGAACCAAACACACCCAAAATTGTATGGTTGAAGAATCTATATGATAATTTAATTTATACAAGAAAAATCATTAAATTTATCATTTATTTCACATTTTAAAAAATAAATGATGATATATAATTGTTAAAACTTTTCATTAAATGTTATAATTTTTTATCACCCATACTAATATGTCTCCAAATTTAAATAAACTTGGACATCCACTTATCTACATTTATTATGAATAATATTTTAAATTATTTAATTTTTAATTTTTTGTTAATGTGGTATGCCACATCAATATGCTTATCCATATGATGTGGCACAAGTTAGCTTCTCATGGCTTTTGTTTGCTATACCGATGATCATTAACAATCAAACTAATCCGTGACAGTTTTCATTAATAGAAAGAACTAATTGATCTTTTTAGATCACTAAAGGATAAATTGATTGCATGTTTCTATAAAAATTTAATTAATTTTCTGATATTTTACAAAAGGTCATTTTCACCTTTTAGCCAAAATAATTTTTTTTAAGATTCTTTTATAAATTTCTTAAATTACTCAAAAATTTAAAAGTTCAATTTAGTACTTAAACTTCAACGCTTGTTTTTTCAATTTGACGGGATTGAAAAAGTTATTCAATTGATCAAAACTAGTGTTTTCAAAATCGAACTGAACCGATTAGTTGAGTCAAGAATCGATTGAGGTACTGGATTGAAGAGAGAGAGTTGAACTGATTGACCTGTGAACTGATACAGAACAATTGAACTAAGTAAAAAAAATAGGTTGAATCGATTTTCTCTATCTTTAAATCTTTTTATGATTTTTTAAATAATTTATTTAATCGAACCGAATGAATTAATAAAACCAAAAATTAGTGGTCAGACTAATTTAGTCATCAGTTGAGTTCAAAAAACCTTAATCAAAATGCTAAAACTTGTAGAAAAAACAAAAAAAATGAGAGGAAGAAAGAAGAAAAAGAAAAAAATTATATATAAAGAAAAAATAATACATTTATATCTTTTTCTATCTCAAATTTTAATTGATTATCTTTTTTTTTTTATAATTGGGGAGAAGAATGAGGTCGCTTGAGATTGAACCCAAACTATTCTTGCCATTAGAGCAAAAGATTGTTGGCAATTGATTATCTTTTTTAAATAAACTTAAACAGTTGAATTAATAACCTACCAACTTAGGGAAAGAAAAGTTTAGGCAGCACTTTTAGTAAAAAAAATGTTAAAAATACTAAAATTGAAAAATGGCATAAGTTAAGTACTAATTTATAGATTAAAGTATTTTTTTAAAACTTTAATTGATGAAATTAAAGAATGGATAAACTATACATAATGTTACTAAATTAATAGTAAATTTATGTTTTGATCACTTAACTTTAAAATGTTACAAAATAGTCACTAAATTATTCAAAAGCTTTCACTTAAGTCACTAAGCTATTCAAAAGTTTGTATTTAAGTTATTGGGTTGTTAAGTTTATTTTTAAAAGTTTGACTAGTGAATTCAAAGCAACAATCCGATGATAGGGGTGATGGACAGTATCCATTGACGAGTAGGAGAACATATCTTAGATCCAAGTTAATCTGACAATCAATGTCGAATATAAAAAAAGAAGGCTGTTTAGATTTTAGGTTGTAGATTCATGATGTTTAAAACTATTTTACAAAAAAAAACGCTTGAACTATAAAAGTGAAGGAGGAGGAGTGCGTTCAATTAATACAGATAATTTTAACAATCTAATGACTTAAATGAAAACTTTTAAATAATTTAATAATCATTTTATAATTTTTAAAATTAAGTGACTAAAATATATATTTACTATAATTTAATGACATTAAATGTACTTTAATATTAAAATATTAAATTTAGGACCACACAAATTCATAAGAATGGAATTACTAAAATTAGAAAAACGATGCCGCCCATCCCACCACATGTCTTAATCTAATATTGTGCCAGTTTTATAATTTTAGAGTATTTGTCGTATTTAGTTTGAAACGTCAATTGCAGAAAACATCACTGCTTATCACATTTCTTTAATTTCTAGAAAAGGCAATGCTTTTTTAAAATCTAAACAGCGAAGTTATTTAGGAAATTAATTATTATTCAATTTTATTTTATTTTATTTTTTAATTTTATTAAATTTTACAAATTAAAAATAATATTAATGTTGTATGTTTCTTTTATAAAAATACAGATAAAAAGTTTAATAAACATTTAATTTATAAGATGCTATGATGCTCTTATGCTAGCTTGGATATGAAATGGGATAATATTATTACTGAAATAGATTATGCTCAAGCTCTTACGGTAATTTCAGATAAGTTTCATAGTGAATTTAGTTATACGAATATAAAAATTTTGTAGAAAAAAATAGCAAATAATCATACAAAAGATTCCAAGAGAAATGCTATAGCTCATACACAGCTTATTTGTAGGGAAATTAATTTATATTTGTGAGTGATTTTTATATTTCCTTACAAAAAATATATATTTGCTTCCAACAAAGATTGTACCCAATATATTTTATACATAAAAGCTAGCTTTCACCATCAATATTGGATTTAAACTTTAATTATAATTTACCCAAATTAATAAATAATATAATAAGAATATTTTCTAAAAATTAAACATAATCATTTTTATCAGAACAATATTTTCTTTGACATCTTATTCTCTTAAATCTTATGTAATCTCTTTTAAGTTATATTTTCTTTATAAACGTAATTGAATAAAGAGATGGAATCATCAGAATCATTAAATTTACGCTTGTCCCCTTTATTTTTTAATCAACTTAATTATTTAAATTATTATAAACCAAAAAATTAAGTAGTATTTATATAATTAAAATAAATATTATAATATAAATTATTTTATAACGTGAGATGATTATATTTAATACATATTATACTATAAAAAATATACATACATGTTTAGCAAGATATAATATATCTAAGAAAATTATGAATGCATAATATTTAATATACAATTATGTTATTACAAGTCCATTATTTTATTAATGATATACAACTTAAACTTTAGACGTGTAATAATTTTATGACAAATTATAATATATACAATTAGCATTATATAATTAAGGTATATTATTAATGATATGTAATCCTATATATAATTATGTTATTATGAACTCAACAAGTGACTTCAGTAGAAAAGAAGATGTTGTTCATCCTAAGGGTCTTGAGTTCGAGCGTCTATGTGTGCAAGGTGTGTGTGCGTTATCAAAGGGTTAAGAAAGTATAAACAGATATTACCATGTAATCACATCAGTATATTCAAAAAAAAATATATTATTATAATGTACATTTTTATATTAATGATATGCAAGTTTAAATCTTAAACGTGTAACTAAATTGATGGTATATTATAATATATGCTATTAGCATTATATAATAAATGTAGACTATTAATGATATGTAACACTATATATAATTATTATATTATAATGTTTATATTTATATTAATGATATTTAAGCTTAAACTCTAAAGGTGAGAACTTCATGGTAAATTATAATATATACAATTAGCATTATAAAATTAAAGTTAAGTAATTAAGTTATTTGGGATTGATATGTAACACAAATATTCAACTTGCTGCCATTCATAATAGCTTCTGTCACGTTCTAGTCAAGTCATTTTGAGTTCATAATTTTTGGGTTCATTTTTTTAAAATTTAAACTTTTTTGAGTTCAGATTTCTTAGGATTCTAAGTATTTTTAAGTTTGAATTTTTTTTTTTTGAGTTCATATCTTATCTGTTAATCTGTTTCAAGTTTGGGTTTGGTTTAGATTTGTTTACATTATAGTCTAGATAACATTAATTTGTTATATAAAATTAATTATTTGATTACAAACACATAGTCATAATAGTGTCCTTGAATATTATGCATTGATTGATGTTGAAATTGTCATGTAAAATGTGTTTGGTTATTAAAATGGGATAGCCGGTTCAAAAATTATATAACATTAATTTGTTATATAAAATTAATTATTTGGTTTAAGACACATAGTCATAAAGTGTCCTCGGATATTGTATTTTTACTTATGTTGAAATCATTGTGTAAAACGTGTTTGGTTAATAAAATGAAATAGTTGGTTTGAGGTATAGTTTACCATGCAATTTCGATTAACTTTAACATGTTTTATGTAACACCCCTACATCCGGTTCACACGTATAAACCTGGTATAAGAGTATTATATACAGTGTCAGAATTAAAAACGAGTATAATAAATTTTTTCTTTCAATTCATGTAAATTTTTACAACAATATTAGTAATCCATTCATTAGAGACACATAGGTATACCATTTGTACATGCCATTTCACACAAAATAAATATACCTTGTCTTGCAATCTTCCGATGTTGATGTAATTTGATGAGAGGCACCTAATCCAATCTTAACTTCTCGGAGGTCTTATACCTACGCGTTGAAATAAACGCGTTAAGCCGGTGAAGGCTTAGTAAGTACTACAAGTGTCATTAATCTTTCATCTTTTAATCACTCATTTCAAACTCATTCATATAATTGTTTATTCATGTAAAATACATACCTTTTATGTATATAACATTTAACTTACAGTAATGTTATGAATTCACATATTCTTCCTCATTTCACATTTTAGCCATTCCAATCTCTTAGCTTACTTAGTTTTATCATTCTTTGATTTCTTATACATATATTATACTTACCTTTCATGTGATTATCATTTCACTTACCTCAATGTCACATTTTGCACATTCTTTCTTTTTCACATTGTTAACCCTATTAACAAGACTCGGACCTTGGCAAATACACGGATCCAACCAAACACACCAGAATGGCACCCAGTGCCTCATCGGATAGTTCGAAGCAATAAAGTGACACCCAGCGTCTCATCGGCCTAGCCGAAGTAAAGTGGTACCAGTACCTCATCGAATCTATCCGAAGTAAAATAATGACACCCAGTGTCTCATCGACTCAAGGTCAAGTATCCCTGAACTCTTCCAATCCTATGGCATGCCAACTATATCCAACTCAGCCCGACTAGTTAATAGGGATTTTCAATTTACAATTCATATCACTTTCACTTTCACTTTCACTTTCAATTTTGATCACAAATCATTCACAACTTATACATCGTATATACATTTTTCTTCACATATACATAATCATGTATTTCTCACCTTTATTTCCTCAATGGCTTTCACAATATCACCATTTTATCATATAATCAATATTTATAATTAAACACATATTATTTCACATATACATTGTTCATCACATATATATCATCATATACATCTTTACTCTTATTTTCACATTAATTTTCAAAACTGTCCATTTGAGTCATAGTAACTAAATTATTTATATCTTGAGCTACAGAATTTGAAATTATAATCCGCTTGATGATTCTGAAATTAGACTCAAATATATTTTTACCATAAAAATTTCAGAATTTTTACTTTAGCCAATTTGTACAGTAAATTCATTCAATTTACCCCTTCTCTGCTGCCTAACAGTTTCGACCTTTCTTTACTAAAAATTATTTATCTTTTAGTATAGAATCCAATAATGTTCTCGTCTGTTTCTTTTGAAAATAGACTCATTAAGGATTCAACCATATAAATTTAAGTGTCTAATAAGTTTTCTATATTTTTCTATGATTTTTCAAAGTCAGAACGGGAGAACTCGAACATACTCTGACCTTGTTACACAAAAACTAGTATATCTCAAAATATACAATTCCTTTTATTTCACTGTTTCTTCCATATGAAACTAAACTCAATAAGATTTAATTAAATATTTAATTCAACTCTTAACTATTTTTATACAATTTTTGGTGAATTTTTGAAGTTAGTCCTCTGTTCTGTCCAAACTGTTTCAATGAGATTAATTCCTTTCTCATTCTTCTTTATATTAAATTTCATTCAATCACACATAATTATCATACTTATAATTAAACATCTCATTTTCATCATGATTAATCATATATATTAAAATTATAAACACTTTCAAGAATTAGAATATGTAGCTAAAATAAGAAGATTAGGAAAATTTAAGGATTAATTAGCAATTGTGAGAAAGGAGGAAGGACTAAATAGTAATTTATCTAAATTGAATTATGAGTCATCATGGGACTTAGATTGACTAAGGAGGGGCAAAAGAGTAATTTGGTGGAAGATATTTTTGGAGGCAAAGTTTTGGGCCAAAGTGAAGTTGGAAGGCCTAGGGACTAAAAGTTAGTTTTACCATTTTTATTAAAGAGAGATATTTTAGTGAAAATTCTAGAGAAATTGAGAAAAGAAAAAGGAAATAAAAGATGAAAATATCATCTTCTCTTTAAAAATTCCAACCGTCCATGTCATTCTTCTTTATCCAAACTTTTGCTTTTATTCCAATTTAGTCCCTTCACCATTGTTAAGCCCTCCAAGCTTCAAAATCCTCCCTTTTCTTTGAAATTTCCTTAAGAAAGGCATAGAGGGAAGTTAGTAGACACCTTAATATCCTTATAGAGTCCACTTTAAAGTGTTAAAGTGGATAGGGATTGAATTAGAATTTTGGAAATTCAAGAACAAAGGTAAGAGGTGATTCAATTTTCATGATATACATGTATATTTACATAATCTAGCATGAAAAAGTATTGAATTTTAGTCTTAAGCTTATATGTGTTTGTATGAAATTGAAGAAAGAGGTAAGAAGGAGAATGACCAAATTGAAGAAAAAGGAAAGGAGAAAGCTAAGGTGTGAGAAGAAATTATCTACAAGTGAGGTAAGTATTACAAGTATTAAAAGACTTAGTAACAATTAAGTTACTCCTTCCCTATACTGTTCCAACTCCGGTTTAAAAACGCAGATGTTACATTTCAAGTAGATTTTTTTAGTTAAAGCTACTCGTGTCATAATTACAGCGTGACATGTGACTAAAAGATTATAAAAAATAAAAACCAATAAAAGTTATAAAAATTATTAAATTTTAATAAAAAATATAAAAAATATTAAAATTGTAAAAATATAAAAATAGTAAAATTTTATAAAAATCATAAAAAATAATAAAATGCATTAAAAAGTTCTTTAACCATTAACTTTAATTGTTAATCATTAAAGTTTACACCCCTAATTTATTTACAGTTAAAATCATCATGTGTCGCAACATGCCGTAGCATGTGGCAAAAAATAATAAAAATAAAATCAATAAAATTTAAAAAAAAAATCATAAAATGCTTCCTCTGGTATGATAATTTTTATTGTTTCTTTAATGAATTTTTTTATTTCTTTACATTTTTTATAATTTTTTTACTACTTTATAAAATTTTAAAATTTTATATTTTATGATATTTATATCTTTTTTATGAATTTATATTTTTTCTAATTTTTAATATTTTTATTAAAATTTAATATTTTTTATTTTTTATTTTTATAATTTTTTTGTCACGTGTCACGTCTTGATTGTGATACGGAATGGTTTTAAATAAAAAAATTAAGGGCAATTAACTTTGACGACCAATTATTAAAGTTAACGGTCAAATAACCTTTTTGATGCAATTTGAAAATTCAAGTATTCAATTAAGTGAAATAATAAACAATTAGTTATTTTTTAAAAAAAGTTTGAGGGGATTATGTTTTTATATATTTTATAAATAAATTAAGATCTTATTATTAAATTAAGGACAAAACAAATTAAAAAAGAAAAGCATATGCTGGCCCTCACTCAATTTATTTATATAACCAGAATAAAGGTTGGAAGCGAGCAGATACACCCATCAGTGCTTGTAGGTATATGAATGGCGAATGAAATCCCCGTCCCCTTGTATCACAAAAATGCTCGTAAAAACAATATCCAAAGAGCACTCGATACCACACTCTTATGCCTTCTCATTTCCCTCCTCTTCTATCGTCTCCTCTCTCTCAAAACCCATGGATTTGTCTGGCTCCTTGCTTTCTTATGCGAGTCATGGTTCACTTTCTTTTGGTTTCTCATTGTCAACGCCAAATGGAATCCTGTGGATATCAAAACCTACCAACAGAACCTTGAACCAAGGTATTGCAAACAAAACGGCCAAAGATTAATTATTTATATTATTGCTTATAAGTGGCTCATAGACGTGGTTCATATAATTTGTTGTCAGGTTTCCGGAGCTTCCCGCGGTAGACATGTTCGTTACTACCGCAGATCCGATGCGAGAACCGCCTATTATGACTGTAAACACCGTTCTCTCTTTGCTGGCCGTCGACTATCCAGCGGAGAAGCTAGCTTGCTATGTATCCGACGACGGTTGCTCCGCTTTCACCTTTTATTCTCTGGTGGAATCTTACAAGTTTGCTAAGCTTTGGGTTCCGTTTTGTAAGAAGTACAAAGTACAAGTTAGAGCTCCCTTTAGGTACTTCTTGGAGGATCCTATATCCACATCCACTCCGAAAGAGGAGTGGGCAAAGATCAAGGTACGTACGTAATTCCAAAGTCGGGGGCGGGATTTATGAACCAGTCATTTTAAAACAGGGTATTGGTGCAGGCCGAGTATGAACACCTCTGCCTTAAAATAAAGGAAGCAAGCCGAAAATCAGCTCCATGCAATCTAACTCACGACTTTGGTGTTTTCGCCAACATTGAAACCAGCAACCATCCATCCATAATCAAGGTAACAGAGGTAAATGTTGTATATTTTGATGATTAAAATTTTATATGGTTAAAAATTGTGGTGTTGTAGATAATAGGCGAGAATAGACAAAGGTATTGTGATGAAGAGGTGCCGCATTTAGTTTATATTTCCAGAGAGAAACGGCCAAAATATCCGCATCATTTCAAAGCTGGGGCCATGAACGTTCTGGTATTTATTTTATTTTTGGTCCAGACTATTCCATTTCTTAAAATCTGCTAAAAATAAGAAAAATACAATGTTATAAAGCTCATTTACTTTCCATATTTTTGTAAATGATTATTTTATACCTCATAAAATCTTAACCTTAATTATTATAAAAAAACTTGACTAAAAACAAGTCAAGTGGGATTGAAAATTAATAATAATAAAAAATCTGATTTTGATAAAAATGTGAAAAACAGAGTAGAGTGTCAGGGTTGATGACGAATGCGCCGTTGATGCTGAATGTAGACTGTGATATGTTTGTGAACAATCCAGAAGTGGTTCGTCAAGCATTGTGTCAGGTTGTTGGGCGTGAGAGCGAAAGGGACATGGGATTTATCCAGTATCCTCAATGTTTCTACAATGCCTCTAAGGACGATCCCTATGGCAACCAGATGGTGGCTTTGATGGAAGTAAGTCTTCATTACTTTTACTTTTACATGCATACATATATATATATATATAATTACTGGAGAATTTTGCATATATGTTCTAGTATATAGGGCGTGGATTATCGGGACTCCAAGGACCTCCGTATTCCGGAACAGGATGTTTCCATAGACGAAAAGTCATCTATGGTGTATGGCCTGATATTAATCATGAAACAAATCATACATCAATTAACGGTACTATTCCTTTTTAATTCAATCCTATATGCTCACATATATTATACATGTTTTCTCACATGTAGGGATGTGAGTAGGGTGAGTTTCGCGGGGCCGTCCCACCTCACATCCAATTAGATAAGGATGAATATAGGTTTCGTGGGTGGTGAGGTGGTGATGGGACAAAAATTAGATCCGTCGTGGGTGGTGGAGCAAGCGTGGATATGATTTTGTACCCACCTCATCCCCACTCACCCCACCCGATCCCCGTCCGCCTCACATATAATAAACATATTTAAAAAATAAACATTTATAAAAAAATCTAAATAGTATTTTATTAATTTAATATTAAAGTGATTATTTTAATATTAAATTTAATACAATATTTATCTTAATAAATATTATATTAATTTAATATTAAAGTGATTAAGTTTAATCATAGTTAAACTATCTAAACATTCCCTATATAAAGAGAGCTTGGATCATTTCTATGAAGAGATTATTACAGAAAATTTTTAGAGATATTTTTTTGTTTACAACTTGACTCAAGTTTAGAGAAATTGTGAAATTACTTCACTTGTAATTTTTGTGAAAAATTTCTTAATCGAAGCAAGCTCACACTCGACAGACGTGAACTTGAGGATAACGGGGAAAAAACTACTCAGTCAAAGCATTCATACTTTTTTCATAAAAAAATTAGTTTTTATTTATTTAACTGATACTTATAAATATATTATATAAAATGAGTCGCGGGACAAGTATAGCGGAGATTAGGTGGGTTTGGGGACCAACGTGGATGGTGGGGCGGAGATAATTTTAATCTTATGGGTCGTGGGTCGGGGATGAGGATAAAAATTCTTGATGGAGATGAATGCGGGATGAACACCTCGCACCCGCCCCGCCCAATTCACATCCTTAATCACATGAATGTTACTTTGAGTATAGTTTTATTGTTAATTCTTTAAATTATTAATCACAAAATTTATGAAATTCTATAAAATCAATTTAGTTTTACAAAGTTGTAAATATATTTATTATTTTTGTTAATTTACTTATTAATTCTTTTACTTTATGTTCTGAGTTAATAAGTTCTTTAAAAATTAAGATCTAAATAGTCTCAAAGGATTTTAATCTTCAATTTTGCAAATTTGCTATTACTTCTTTCTTTTAAACTTATTTATAATTTAATTTAATTTAATTACATTGAGTTTTGGATTTAAAACAAAATTATATTAATTTACGGAATAATTTGTTATTTTTAACTAAAAATTAATAAAATTGACAAATTTAATTACAAAGAACCTTAGATCAATATTTACTTTTAGAGATATTTTTGTTTTAATCCTATTGAAGGGGTCAACTTTTTAAGGTGAACTCTTTAAAATGTTGTTTGTTGGGCAATTAGTTGGACCCCAACAATCGAAGGTATTGTCCTCAGGTCATGTCAAGGTTTTGTCTCTTGCTTTTATCAAAAGTTGTGTATGGTTCATAGAGGGAGATTACCTCAAGGCAATAGGTTGTGCACTCACGTACGAGGAACAACACTTTAAAGATTTCTCCTGAAGGAGTTAATCTCCCTCAATAATAAAAGGCGAGGGGGGGGGGGGAGGAGCAACTTTTTTGAGAGAAATCTTCGAAGTATCATTTCGAGCAGCTGACTGGACCCCTAACAACTGAATGAATTGTCCTTAGGTCATGCCGGCATTTTGTCCCTCACCTCCACTGAGAATCATATACAGTTCAAGGAGGGGGAGCACCTCGAGGCAATGGGCCATCCGTAAGCGCATAACCACCTACTAAGGAGATCTGAGCATCTCACTCTTGGTGGGGTTTGAACCCTTGACGTATGACATTTGGTGACCTACATGCCATAAGTCAAGGGTTCCCTCGAGGCATTTTTCTTTTGTAAATTGTACAGCTCTCGACGAAGGTGAAAGACAAAACTCGTGCACGACTTGAGAATAATAACTTTAATTGGTGGTTCGATCGACTGCCGAACAGACATAACTTTTAAAGACTAATTCCTAATTAGCAACAAATATTTTTAATTAACAATATATTTTCTCTTTAAGAATACTCTGAAATGAAATAGGTTCTTAATCATTAGCGATCTTCTCTTGAAGAAGTTTCAACATATATATTACTAAAAAAATGCCTTAGAAATTTCACCAAAAGAATTTACATTTTTTATTTTGAAAGTTTTAGAATGTACTTAAAATTTAAGTAAACTCCAATGGTAATTAAAATTATAAAGAGCATACATAATGGCTTATTCTTTTTTATCACATAAAAATTAGCAGATTATGAAGCGATGAAAGAGTTCGGGAAATCAAAAGAGTTTGTGGAATCAGCAACTCATGCACTGAAAGGCGAAAAGGGGATTCGAAAAAGCATTTCAGATTATCTTGAGGCATCGTTCCAAGTTGCAGCTTGTGACTATGAATTTGGTTCCAGCTGGGGAACGAAGGTTAGTCCAAAAAACCCTAAGAAAATATTTACAATTAAGCATCAACTTTGTGTTTTAAATTGATTACTTATTACATTTCAGTTTGGATGGATATATGGATCCATGGCAGAAGATATCTTAACTGGCTTAAATATTCATAAGAAAGGGTGGAAATCCAACTTCCATCTCCTAGACCCACCTGCCTTTTTAGGATGTGCGCCAACCGGTGGCCCAGCAGCGATGACTCAACAGAAAAGGTGGGCAACTGGCCTGCTTGAAATCCTTGTTAGCAAAAGCAACCCCATAGTTGCCACCTTGACCCAAACCCTCCAGTTCAGGTTGTACTTGTTCTACATCTATATGCTTTCTTGGGGGCTTACCTCTGTTCCTGAGCTATGCTATGCTGCTCTGCCTGCATATTGCATCATTTCCAACTCGCATTTCTTGCCCAAGGTGAGGATAACATCTGTTGGATACTATATATGTTTGTGTGTTTCCAACACAACAATTCATCATTAACAAGATATTGACAATTCATGCAGATCCAGGACTCGGCTATATTAATTCCAGTTGCCATTTTCGTGACTTACAACATGCTGACGCTCAGGGAGTACTTGAAAATAGACCTGTCTTTCCGAGCATGGTGGAATAACATGCGAATGGCAAGAATTACAGCGACTTCGGCGTATCTATTTGGACTTCTAGCTGTCGTTCTTAAACTCTTAGGGTTGTCTGATACAGTTTTCGACGTTACGCAAAAAGATGACGAAGCTTCCGAAGATGAAGATGAGGACGGCATAGACGGTACCACAAAGTTTACATTCGATGAGTCACCGATTTTTGTACCGGGCACGACCCTTTTGCTGGTGCACCTCACGGCACTGCTTGCCCTTTGCTTAGGGTTGCGACCATTAGTTCATAAAGATGGGGAAGGGTCAGGGGTAGGGGTGGGTGAGGTTTTGTGTAGCCTTTGGGTGGTGCTATGCTTTGGACCCTTCATGAAAGGGTTGTTTAGAAGAGGGAAATATGGGATTCCTTCCTCGACCATACTCAAGTCAGCTTCATTGGCGTTAGTGTTAGTTTGTTTGGGTACAGCCTCATGGGCTTGAGACTTTGGATTATTAAAATCATAAAGGGTATCCGGAGGTGGTCGGAAACTACTGCTACCAGTAGGATTCAACAACCTCTTATGCATTTTGGTACCGTTGTTCACTTGTTTGTAGCAACAGAGGAGGTCGAAGATTGCTGCCATTGCACTTTGTTGCTTAAATATTCATATTTAAGGTATAATACAAAGCAGTTATAAGTTAGATTGCATTTTTAAGGATTGAAAAAGCAGTTACAAATTCGAACATAAATTGTAAAATAAACACAAAAATATTTTTAAAAAAAAAGTATAATATTTAATCTTGAATACAACTATCAAATTTGGATATTTGTAGAAAGCATAATAAAGTAATGGCTAAATTTTGTTATTACTCTTTGTACTTTACAAAAGTTATAGATTTAATCATTGTACTTTTAATTTGATCATTTTTAGAATATGTATCTCACTCAACGATAACTATTAAATTTATTAAGTTTTGTTATTTTCAAAATTTGGTAAGGAAAACATGTTATCATATATCTAATGTCATGTTAGCTTGTTATTTTCACATATTACTCACTAAAAAACTGGTTAACAAATTAACTATTATCATTTGAGTCAATATTAAAATTTTAAATTTAAAAAAGTAAGGGACTTAAAATGATCCAGTTGGAGAATATAGACTAAATCTACAACTGTACACATAGTACAAGACTAGTAATTGAAGTTAAACGCATGAAATTAACTATCACCATTTGAATCAGGATTGAAATTTAAATTTTAAAAAGTATAGGGACTAAAATTGATAAATTCAAAAGGTAGGTGGACTAAAATTGATGAAATTAAAATACACAGACTAAATTCACAATTTTTATAAAGTAGAAGGACTAATAGCAGAATTTAACCTGAAGTAATATACTAATTGTAATTGTTTTAAATTTTGGTTGGCTAAAGTTGGTACGCGGCCCAAAGTTTGACATTGTCGACAATAGATTTTGGTTCCTAGGCGCTGTTGTTGTTGCCATAACATTTTGCTACTTCGTTCTCATTCGCATTCTCACTCCCACGCACTCATTTCATTGAAAGATTGACGAACCCACCCTCGAATTTTCGACTGTCGAAGAACCGTTGAATAAAAACAAAAATGCGTGGTTAGGATTTGACATTTTGCCGACTACTGCATCAAATTGCTTCAGTCTTGATTTGGTTTCCAGTTAGACTCTGAGATAGAAGAGATGGCAGTGAACCAGACGGCGGCGTTGAAGGTTGGATTGTATCTATTGGGCCTCGTTTTATTCGGCTACATAGTGGGTCCACCTCTGTATTGGCATTTCATGGAAGGATTAGTAGCCGTCAGCCACACTTCCAACACTTGCCCACCTTGCCTTTGCGATTGCTCTTCTCAGCCACTTCTCACAATCCCTGAAGGTATTCCCAGATCTGGGCTCGATCTCAGCTCCTCCTTTCTTGTTTCCGTTTCATATATATTGGATTTGATCAGTTTTCCAAACCTCAAAATCATGTTCTAGTAGTAAACTATAATCTGAAATGAGTGCTTTATGCGTTTCCTGCCCAATTTATTTACACTTGGAGAACGGAGATCCTATGATTTCCTCTCTCTTTTTGTTCATCGAATGTTCAATTAGTTGCTGCCTAATGTTAATTTGCAATAGATGAGTTTTGCAATATTATGATAACCCATTACTCTGTTAATTCTAGGAAGCATTTATTCTTCGTGCGAATTTTCCCCCAAAGGCATAATATTTTCACTTAGCATTTTTATCAATGTTGTTTCTGTTGTCAATTAATAGAACACCATATCCTTGGCTATGGGGTTTTGCCTGGTAGTATGCAGCTAATTCTTGAAAGTTGAAACTTATGCCTGTTTTATGTGTGCTTACATGCATGGCAAGCTGTAATTAGCCTTTCTTTCTATTATGTTTGTTGTTTTGTATTAGCATTCTCTATGCTACTTGCAAGGTTCCAAGTTTCCATTTTTATTAAACATGGCAATTGGGTATTTGGTAACGTTAGTTATCTGATCTTTGGCCATTTTGCCCTGCAAAATTAAGCTAATTTTATGGTTTTATATTTAATTAATGCAGGCCTGAACAATGCTTCCTTTACAGGTCAGTTTCCTGTTTCTTTATCATGGATGGATGTATTTATTTTAATATGGGATTAAGTAACTTAATACAAAGAAATTTTACATTTGTTTTTCTATGCCTTTTGGATCACCTCTAATTTTAGCATGACAGCAGCCTCTCTGCTGGGTTTTTTTCACCATTGCTGCTGCTATCGTTTTCATTTAGGTGTCAACTTTATTTTAACAGATGTTATGCCTTATATATGATGAGATATGAGACAAATATATTCCATAGTTTTTCTTATCCTTCTGTTTTTGTGCTGTTATACTCTCTAATCACATGATTTCCCTAAGCCACCCCCCTGTTTTCTTTTGTTTTCTCTTCAATAATGATTGATTGCTAATGTAACAATGTCTTTTTTAATACCATGATGCTGTTATCTAACAATTGCATAACCGAGCCATGTGTTTAAGATTGATTGCAAATGAATGATATTGTGAAATAACACTTACACAAGATAAAGGAGTAACTCTGGCTTTGGTATGCAGGATTACCTGCTTTGGTTAATTAACGTTGTGCTATTTTTTTATCCGAGAGTAATTTGGATGTGAATGTAACATTAAATGTAATAACCCTCTGTATTGCATTGAAAAAAACCACTGCCTTCATCTAGCAAATGAATTCATTTCAGGGTGATACTGGTGATTTTGGGATTTATTTATGTTTCTATATGGCTGGTTCCGTGAAGGTTAAAAGTGAATATTTTGCAGATTGTGCAAAGCGTGATCCAGTGGTAAATGAGGATACTGAAAAGCACTTTGCAGAACTTTTGACGGAAGAACTGAAGCAAAGAGAAGCCGAAGCTTTGGAAAGTCAGCAACGTGCTGACATGGCATTACTCGAGGCTAAGAAGTTAGCATCACAGTATCAAAAGGAAGCGGACAAATGCAATTCGGGTATGGAGACATGCGAAGAAGCAAGGGAGAAAGCTGAAGAAGCACTGTCGGCTCAAATGAAATTGACAGCAATGTGGGAAATAAGAGCTCGTCAGAAAGGGTGGAGAGAAAAGGTCGCCAAATCTAATGCGCAGACACAAGGTAACCTCCAGTTTGTCTAAACCATCCACCATGGCCTGATAGGAAGAAAATTAGTAGAAAACGTATTTCTTTCCTTCTTTTCTTTTCCACTGTTCAGTGCTTTGCGACATGTTCTGTCGTCGATTCTGGACCGCGAAGCGGAATTTTATAGTCATCATGAATTTCAGAGTTAATCCTATAGGCAGTCTAATTTAACATTGTAGTGAACACTATATTTTGATAATTTTGGATACGATATAGGCATTATATAAGAAAAACGATTAAAATGCAGCATGATATGAACATCTAAATGTGTCAAAGTGATATCCTGATTACCATATCTAGTAAAATATGATTATAAAAGATCCTTTATTTCTAAGATAAACTAATTCACTCTAAAACTACTCTTAATCGTAATTTCTCATCAATAGCTCATGCTTCCTTCTAACTATCATTATTTTTTTTATGGATTTTCACTAGTGTTGATGATGCAAATTAATGATTATTCATTCCAATATATGCGAAGAAAGGAACATCTGTTCAGAGAAAATGTACTATACTCTCTGCTTCTATCTAATTTATCATCAATTTGCCTTCTCAACGGCTGTTATTTTACCAGAATCCCCACTGATTGAATCATACCTTTGAAACATGCGAGCTACAATAAATGATGCTGACATTGTCACAAAATCCTTTGCTGCACATTGCTTATTAGACTCAGTCGGTGATCCGGTCTGCGGCCCATTCGACCAGAACAAGTAATTCAGTAATTCTTTCCCTTTCCCCACGAACCTGTCCGGTTTAAAACTCTCTGGTTCATCAAAAACATTACTGTCCCTCATGGCCAAAGGCTGATACCCACAAAGCAACTCACCTTTTTTTATGTCGAAAGCAAAGTCATGAGAAGCGAGTTGAAAATCCTTCCTAGCTCGTGCGTACTGAAGTTGAACCGGTGGGTTCATACGCAACGTCTCGTAAACAACTGAGTTCACCAGCTCCATGTCTTTCAACGAGTCAAAACTCAAACCAGATGAGGACGACCCACATACTTGTTTCACTTCGTCTCTTAACCTACCCTGTAACCCAGTTTTATCACTGGCTATGGTGCCGATCAGTGTGGGTAAAAAGAGGGAGAAACCACCGAAGGCATTGAACCCAAGAGTGAAGATCAAGTTGTTGATGGCGTCGGATGCGGAAAGACCGAACTCTTGTTCACCGCGCAGAACAACTTCTCTACCGTGCTGCTCAATGAAGCTATAGAGCTTTTGGTATCCCCCACTTACGAGGGCGGAAGGGTACGTGTAGGAGTGAAGAAATATCTCAACCAGGGGCTGAAAAGCTAGGACAGGGACGGTGGGGAGGAGTTGGAGGCCGAGCCATAAGTTGATGGTCAAGGGACCAGAATTGGCAACGGCGGGGTCAAGGGCAGGGTCAGCTCCGAGGAGGGACTTGCAGAGGAAGTAGAAGAGGAAGGTTTGGAGGTGTGAGAAGAAGGATGAGCTGCCGTTGGTGGAGATTTCGGATTCAACGGTGTCCAAGAATTTGTCGAGGTTGGCTTGGAGTTCGGCCACCCACACCTTGGAGCTCCGCTTCAGGATGTCTAGGGAAAAGTTCTTCAGCTGTTGAATTCAAACACCGGATGTTGCAATCTCAGTAACATGCAATGTCTAACCTTGATTCGAAGATGTAATTCCAACATTTTCAATTACCTTTTTAATATTTCAATTACAATAATAGATAAAAATTCCAACAATCAATATAATTAACGTAATCTAAAAAAATAATAATATATATTTTTTAAATATATAATTTTTAATATTTTAATGTATTAATATAAAAACACATATCAATAACAATCTAAAAATTTCATTAATAATAAATTAAATATTATTTATATATATGCTCCCATTATTCATCCTTCAATCATACCTCATCTTTCAAACCTTTTTTTTATTCCAAATGGTCACATCATAAAAAAAAGAACTACTTTTTTAACATGTATCAGGTGATTGACCTTTTCCCTAAAATCACATAATTTTATATTTTAAGTGATAAATTTTTAAAAAAAATTAATTATTAAAAATATCAAATTTATCACATATTAAATATTGTTCCGTAACCTTCTATAATTTACTTTTTAAAATTTCTCTTAATTTTTTTTAATATATTAATATAATTACATGATAATATCTATTAATATTTTTTTAATTTTTTTAAATTATTTTAATTAATATGTATAATAATTGAATTTAATATAAGTGCCTATATTAATTTCCTTCAGAATTAAAAATTATATATTACCTTTCTTAGAATTTGTTTATCTTTGCTAATTTCATTATTTTTATCCCAATACTAGCAACGATTGCTGCTGTTCCCGTCTTCTCTCTATTCCAAAACCTGCTTTTTATTTTTCAAAGGAATAAACTAAATTAATTAACGCTAAAATATGCTGTTAGTCCCTGTATTTTGACAATATTTTATATTTAATCTTTATATTTAAAAATTTAAAAATTAAGTTAAAATTGTTAAAGTATTTTTTGTCAAAACTATCATCTTAGAATTTTGGTTAAATTATCCTCATATGATGTGGTATATAATTGACAAAAAATAAATATGTTAAATTGATAAATTTCGATAATGATTGGACTAGAATTTTTTAAATTGAAAAAATTAATTTTTAATTTTTAAAGAAAAAGGACCAAATATCAAATTCTATACAAGTACAGGGATTAACAGCAAATTTTAACCAATCAATTAAGAATACTTTTCATGTTATTAATGAATTAAATCAACGTGTTTTGTCGAAAGTATCATCTCAGTTTTCCTGCCTTGTCTATTTCTCTTTGAACTTTATTTCTCTCTCTGAATTTTCCCAAGATCCAAACAGTATAAAGAGAATCCATCTTGATTTTGCACGGAGAAGAAAGTAAAGAACCGGACAAGTCATAAATATGTGGTCCCTTTACAGCAACCACTCCTTTGGTCCTCCCGCAGTGGGGGCGTCCTAAAAACAGCCTAAGCTTTTTGTTGTTTTTCATCGGAAGTATTTTTTTTTTCTTTTACAAAATGGGTACGGAAAAAAAGTTTCAAAGGGAAAACGATTCATAATTCAGAAGAATCAACCGTTCCTTTTTCTTTAATTATTATTAAATAAATACATTTACCAGAGTCAAAACCTGATCTTCAAATGTCTAAAAAACTCTCTGCTTGCTAGTATTTTTTCCCTTTTATAGGAAAAAAATGAAAAAAAAGAGACCCAGAATCATGGAAGAAATTGTTGAATCAGGTAGCGTTTTTCAGTGAATATTGTAGGGAAAAAATGAGAAAAGCAAGCGTACCTGGGCATGTTTAGGCTCAGAGGTATCGAGATAAGCACAAACCCTGGTATTTCCGGTGTAGCCGACGCTAGGCATGAAATCCCCTACCAAAACATCTTTTTTCCGCGATTTCCATGTCGAAAAGATGAGCGAATGATTTGCAGTCAAGAATGGCGATGACGTTGGGGTTCACTTGCAGGAAGAAAGGGAAACTTGGGGGAACATTGGTACGAAAAACCGTGCTCTTGTGCTTCTCCATTCTCGACCGGAAGAAGGTGTCTGGTCCTTGGAACCAGAAGTAGTCTAGACGGTCGGATATCGGTCCGACCAAAGGCCACCCGTAGGATCCTGGTATTGTTCGGAGTGGGAGGCTGCTTGCTTGCCTTGATGGCGTTGACAGTGACTGAGTTGCCAACGGCGAAGAAGAAGATGATGGTGTTGACGATGACGGTGGCATATTCATCATTCTGCTCATCATCATGGTTGCCGTTGCCATGGCCATGGAGCAGTAGCTAGAGTGTTTACACTGTTTCTCTTTGATTCTCCACAATTCTGCCTTTACAGGATTAGTTTACCTTTGAAGTAGGGAAATTTTGGAAAATTAAATAAGAAGGTTTTGTTTGGATAATGGGAAAAGAGAGGGAGAAAAAAGATCAGAGGTTACAATGACCTGGGGTTTGAGGGTTATATGCGATTTCTTGGATTTATATACACTATTCAACCTCTTGTATTTATTGCATAGATTATTTTACACTCATAGTGAATGCTTTTTGGATGGGTTAAAATATGTTGCAAGTCCCTCCACTTTTCATGCACTTTTATTTCTAAAAATTTAGTTTTTTTATTTTTCAAAATTAAAAATTTAACTCTAATTATTAACACAGCTAAAATTCTCCTATTAAATATGTTGGTATGCTATTTTAACATAAAAAAAATACTCACTTGTTAATTATGTAGTAATATAAAAATAAAATTAAAATAAATCTGAATTTAACAAAAAGATTTTAATAGTAGCAATGATTGGACTTATATTTTTAAATTTGAAAAGCAAAATGGTTAAATTCATAAAATTAAAAATAAAAGATTAGATTTCAAATATATAAAAAAAAATACATTGTACTTTTTGGTCCTTTGATTTTGATCAAGAAAAATGTGTCTGCTTAAAAAAGAAGAAGTAAAAAAAAAAAAATGTAGAATCTGTGTGTAAGTTGTAAACCAAGAGCAAGGGTAGGAGATAAGATACGGACGTAGTCATGATAGCATATCGACATCAATAAATCTAACTGTGAAACGAAATAAGGAGAATGGGTAGCCTCCTAGATTTGCCTAACCATTTATTTGTGGGAAGGTGAGAAAAATGAAAAAGAAGAGAGAAATGAAAGAAAAAAGTTTCCAAAAATTTATTTTTCCACTGTGTTAAAAAATTGTTTTTGAATCGAACTTTTTTAATAATTAAATTGATTATAAATTATTGAATATAATATTTCGTAATTCGAATTTGACGATTAGGTGAGCATCGAGGTATTACCCTTGATTTCTTTAGTTAAATAGGAAAATTGCTTTATAAACCCTCCCAAAATTAAAAAAAATTATTTGTCTTTCTAAACTTTTGATTAAAATTTAAAAAATGTAATTTTAGTCTTTTTGAAAAGTTAATAATTTAATTTAAGCATTTTTAATACAAGATTATTAGCTTTGCCACTTTTCAAAATTTTATAATTTTATCTTGATTTCCGTAAAAAAAAATTAACTTCACCCTTAAAATATTGGGATATATCTAAAAAAATACATTACAAGAAATTATGTTAAAATATATATCTATTTTAATAATTATTTTTTTCACTATATCTAAACCAAAAAACCTAATATCTATCCTTTAAAAATGTTAAATCCCTATGCTACCTACACACGAGCCAACAAGATTGAAAGTGTTAACTTCCCTTTAGGCAGTGTCTTAGGCCCATTCAGCAACATTTTTGGAAGGGACTTTTCATTAAATAAGTTTTTTTTTGCTTTAAATATTAATGAGTAACTATTATTTGGGTTTTTTTTTTTTTACTTTTAAAAAATCCTTTTAAATCCAACAAGAAAACTGAAAAATTCAATAGTGGCTGCTCAAACGGATTTTAGTAAGCTTAATTATTTTTTTAGCCTCAATATGACATTAAATTTTTTTTCTCTTTTCTTCCATAATTTTTCTGCTTTTTTTTCTTCTTTCTCCCTTTCCATTCTCTTTCCTTTTTCTATTTTCAAGCAATTTTTCACTCTTTAAATATTTAATTTAAAATATAGTTTATATAATGTAATTAAATTTTTAAATAATTAATATTAATTATTTACAAATATTTAAAATTAATATTTCATATATTAAAATATTAACAATAAGTTATAATAAATTATTTTTTATATTCTTGTTAAAATATCATAATATTAATTAATTTGAACATTATTTAAATGTATATTTATTACTTTATAATACAATGTCTAAAATGGACATTTCATTTCTCAAAAGCACTTTTTGATAACGATACTAAACAACCAAATCTTTAACCAAATTTTTTTAAAGTACTTCTCAAAAGTACTTCTCAAAAGCACTTTTCCACCACACTTTTTAAAAACATTTTTCAAAAACAATGCTAAACTAACCCTTAGTTGACCACTCGTTCAAACTAGAGGAGCGACACCCTTCTATTATTTGGACTAGCTACTAGACAAGCACTCCTAATGAGCCCCCTTCCACTTCAATGAGATGAGTATCTGTTTTTAGGTGTGAACACTCCTCAAGTGTGAATATGCTCTCAATTCTATAAGGGATCCATTTAGGCGTTTCAACATCATATTGATTGAATGCATAACAAAATGGGCCTCATCGTGCACATCTTTCATGTCCATGAATATTCTTTATGTATTTGATGGGATTGAGTATTTATCCTGCCACATGACACTATTAGACAAGAGAATCTCTCCTATAAATACCTTCTTAACGATGAAGAAGAAATTTAAAATTTCAACCTTAAAGTTTTTCTGAACAAATCTTTCCTTTCTTTCATTAACTTGTTCTCTTGTTTCTTTCGCCTCTTCAAATGAATTAGTCTCCACATAACCACCGTTATTTCCCCCTTATTGTACCTTGTATCAATAAATATAAAATACAAATATGAATACATATATTTAATAAGATTTATATAACATAGTAAAAAAAAACAACAACTCGAAAATGAGAGAAATTCACAAATCTACTTTGAAACATATACTAAACTTATATATATCTATTTTAAAATTTACCAATAAAGTATAAAAATATTTTCCCCCATATAGTTATAAATATGCCGTTTACCAAGGAGCCCATCTTTGATCAAGGATTTCATAATTTCAAATAAAATTGATTTGATTCGAATTATTGTTTACTAATAAAAAATTTATTAAATTTAATTTATAAATTAAAATAGGTTGAAATTGTGTACAGCTCTAATGGAGGTTTTAATTTTGTAAATGGAGTTAACTTTCATATAAAATTAAAATAAAAATGTATGAAATAAGTTAATAAAAAGAATTCATAATTTATGAACAATAATTGAAGGTGAGTCGAACCTTTTTGAGTTGGGCAATACGGTGGATGAAGATGTCCAATATTAAAACATTGCTTTCTAACATAACTTTCTCTACCCAAAGTTGTGATGTGACGTGACGTGACATGTAAAACAGTACTTGGCATTTAACTCGTTTTTCCTCATATTTTTATTTCTTCTTAGGCTAAATTTCACAGTTAGTCTTCAAACCTTTATTATTTTTCATTTTGATCACATTAAATAAAAATTGCAAATGGGGCGCTTTTGTTACAATTTTTTTCATTTTAGTCACCTTCATTAATTCAATGTTATTGTATGTTTACCTTAATCACCAAAATTTAATAAGCTTTTATTTTGATCACCCATTTCTTTTTTTAATTAATTCTAAAAAAAATTAGAAAAAGATAAAATGGGTTTTCCATGTAAAAACTCATGTTTTTTTTCCTTTCACAAAAAAAATTTAATTCTTAAAAAAAAGGGAAATTAAAAAGATAAAATGAGTGATCAAAATGAAAAAATACTAAAGTTAAGTGACTAAAATGAGTGTACAATAACATTGGATTAACAACAAGTGACTAAAATGAAAACATTTTGTAAAGACGGTGCCCTATTTCCAAATTTTTAATTTTCAATGATAAAAACAAAAAACAAAAATAAAAGTTGGGTCCTTGTTAGCTAACCTTAAAAAATTATGATTGGTACAGCACACATGGGTTAATGGAACCCACCAATCCTTGGAATTGGGATATCAGCCACTTATGAACCGATGAGGAGGATATTTAGAATAGGGTTTGAAAAGGAGGAAACATGTGGCAAGCTTGTGATGGCATTTGGCGACTTGATTGAAAAAGAGCAAAATGAAGTGGGCTCAAAGGCAAAGTCGATGAGGACCTTGATATCTCTGTGCATGAACCAAATCAACTTCCATTGTTTTCTGATCTACCTCATTCTTCTTCAAATCAATCATTGAAACTCTCAAAATAGTAATTAATCATATTAGTCTGACTCTTCCTTATTTTTGTAAAAACATTTTGGTATTTGATTTGTAAAGTAACCAAAAATCTAACATAAAATTGAGGTATATATGCTTATCTTCTGCACTCATTTTCTTGTCCAGACAACTTGGGCAATAGTTGAGAGTGTAGTTTACTGAAATTCCAAAATATGGTCCCTGCACTTTCTTGTTTCACTCTGTCATCGTAACTTACGTCTTTAAGTTAAGTGACATTATATTAATAGCAAAAATCATGTAGGAATTATCTTCCTATCAACTTCTCAAATGAGTCTATTTTTATACTTTTAAAAAAATATTTTTAAATAATTTTTCTGATGATGACATCATTATCATTGACACGCGGTATAATTTCATACGGCCACGTGTCTCTAACCTAACACCTTTACAAAAAAGCGGACAAAATGAAAATTCGAGTACCAACTTGAGACAAACAAAACCTTAAGTACTAATATGAGAGAAGTGAAAAAATTTAGGTACCAAGTTTATATTTAAGTCTTTTTTTACAATTCCTACTCTTACTTAGGCATAGCAAATCTAAAGGGGACAAGTCGGATTCTAGCCCCAAAATGGACAATTACATTTTTACCCTCTCATGAATCATTAAATTATAAATTTATATATATGGTAAATTGTACTTTGATCTCTCTAAAAAATAAAAATAAAAATAAACATGTTTAATCATTTTTAAAAATAATGAAATTATAAGCTAATATATGAAATTATATTTTAACTTCTAAAAAATTTATAATTTAATCCAGATCCATTCTAAAAAAAATTTTAGATTCGTCCTGTACTCGTATTCTTCAAACTTTAAGGTTTAGGGTTTAAATTGGAAACGACTTTCGAAAAATAATTTTTAGAAATTGATTTGATTTTTTGAAAATGTTAATATTTTCTAGTATTTAGATAAATTTATATAAAATATTTTATGTTATTTCGTAAATTTCTTAAAAACATTTTATGGACACTATTTTTAGGGATACTTTCTTAATTTGTAGCTTTTCATTTTTTATTAAATTTATTTTATTGTTATAAAATTACATTTTGCATTTTTTATATATTGCAACTTTTTTATATAAATAATCAATTTTTTATAATTGTAGATGATAATCATTTTTTTAAAATATATTTGTGTGATTACATAGGGTAGTATTTGTTCATACTTTTTTATTCCATTGACAACGCACACACACCTTACACATATAGATGCTCGAACCCGAGTCTCTTAAAGTGAACATCATCCTTTTAATCACTGAAATCACTCGTTGAATTTTGTAGACAATAATCATAAATTAGGTTGATTGCTGTATAAATACTTTATCTTTATAATTAATTGTCATCATGATGCATAATCAATAGAATTCTCAACATCATCTTTATATTATGAATTTATCATTCTTTTTTTTAATAGAAAATGTAGCACACTCTAACCCGTATTTAAGTTAAATCATAATCAAGTAATGTTGCAAAATAATCTCACTCATGAACATACAATAATATCACTTAACTATTTCACTTACATTCATTTATGTATAAACATTCGCATGATCATGTCAAACGTTATATTAATGTCATTAAAACGAACTAGAAACTCAAAAGAATCAAGACTAAACAAGATTTCATCCTCCTTGTACTATTCATCGACAAAAGATTACCATAATGGCAACATTCATTACATATAACCATCAAAGTTAATAGTCACATATGCATTCAACAAAACTAGTTCCTTATCAAGAGAAATCACAAATAGCCTATATACACGCCACTTTTAAACCAAAATAAGTTGTTCCAACTAAATCTACCAAGGAAGAAGATGATAGTGTGCACTCTTGATTCAATCCAATCTATGCTTAGATTCTTTGAGACCTACAATCATACAAATTAAACAAGTAAGTCATTTAGTAAGTTCATAACACAATTGATAATATAATAAAAGTAACTATCAACTATTATTCAATAGTTAATACTCGTTCATGTATATCCTGCACAAAGCCTGTTACACCGGCACAAAGCCTAATACACCTGCATAAAGCTTGAATCACCTGCATAAAGCTTGAATCACCGGCATAATGCCTGATTTACCGGCATAAATCCTGAATACTTAAGTATAATTATACCAATCCACATAAACTAGTATATGTCAACCAACAACCATTTCATATACAAAGATCTATAATTAAATTTAGAACGATAATAATTAAATTTATAAATTTCACATAACAATGAAATGAACTTACTTATATAGTGAAGATGATATTTAGCATAGATTAGTCAACCACTTTCCCCTTCCCTCGATCATTCACCGGGGTATCCGTAGTTTGATCTAATTTAATAAGCACTCAAAAAATTAATTTAAATATGTTACCCTTAATCATTCAATCATAAAACAATTATAAGAATTTTACAACTCCTAAACCCTTGCTCTTCACTACCCGTATGTCCAAAATTGCTTCAGTCACCAATTGAGTTATATGTATTTTATAACTCTATTTCAATTGTATGAAAAACAGAGCAAATAAAACATTCAAATTTCCTTTGTTCTAACAATGTTACACTTGTCTAATTAGCTAATAGAACCCTAACTATCACATGCATTAACAATCAAATCCTTTGTCTACTAACTAACCTCCCACATGCTATGAAACCCCTCCAAACTAAAACTCCATTCGTACCTCATTCAAAAACAGCAGCTAACCAACACCAAACATGGCAACTTTACAACTTAAATTATTTTCTAAAATAAACTAATTACTAGACTACATGCACCAAATTTCAAGGATCAAAATAAAAAGAAAATTAACAAGAGAGGATCCCATTATGGCTTACATGCAAGAGTTTAAAGAACTAAACTTCAAGCTTCTCCTCCCATGGAAATTTCGGTGGAAGAACCGAGATGAAAGCAAGAAAGAGAAAAAAGATAATGCTTAATTTTTCTCTTATTTCCTTCTTGTCTTTCTTTTCTAAATTACCACATTAACCTTATTATATAATTAAATATTGTTTTTAGTTTAGTCAAACCTCTCCACTAACTTAATATTTGTCCATTTACTCTTTAAATCCCTTATCAATTTATCTTCTATGAATAACTAACAATTGTTATTTTAACAACTACCAAAAATGACATCAAATTTACTACTTTCCCAAGTTAGTACATTATACTAATGCACCACCTATCATATAAATCTATATACAAAATACTTCATACCAATTTATACACATTATATAATTAATAAAATTCATTAACTTAAAATAATTTCATTTCAAAATTAATATTCTCAGCACCACTAAAAACAGGCTATTACAGAAAAAAAAAACCCAAAGATTTAATATTAATAATTTAACAATTATAGAACACAATTAGTACTACATCATATTAAAGTAATAATATTATCAAAGTGTATAATTAATAATACATCACATCAAAATAATAATATTGTTCAAGTGCATAATAAGTTACATTACATTAAAACAACAATATCTTCGAAGTGCATAATTAGTACTATACCACAATAAAATAACAATATCTGTAACCTTGGACAAACTTTTGAAGTCGATTTTGCCGAAATTTCATATTTTTAGGTAAAAAAGTTTTGGCTTTAGATTCATGCCCTATGAGATAATCAAACACACTACATAGAAAGTAGTTACCAAATCCCTCTGTCTCCATTGACATCACTTCTCTTGTAACACCCTTAACATTATTATACCATAAAATCAATAATAAATCGAGATTGTGTATGATTGATTTTTCAATAAAAAGAAATAAGGAAAATAAAAGTGATAAAAGAGAAGGTTGGTCCTTCAATTTTCACATATTTATGCTTCAAACCCTTAAATTTTGAATAATTATACTCGAACCTCAATATTTTTTTTTACATATTTACGATTTAATCCTTACTTTAATTTAGTATACCACAACATACTTCTCAATTCAACTTTCGATAAAGTGGAAAAGGAAAATAAAAGTGTTAAACATGTGAATTTTATTTGAGTAGTCGTGATGGAAAGTATATTATAAATTGTAATCCATAGATAGTGGTATAATTTGTGTTATGAGAAGTTATGATAAAATTATATGTCAATGATATTGGAGTTTAAAGGATTAAATTGAATAATAATTTAAGTGTGATGATATACATAATCAAGTGATCTTGTATAACAATTTAATAGCTGATAAGTAAAATAAATTTTTAGTGTTGATATGAATGATATAAATCATAATAATAATAATAGTAAGTAAATAAATTCATTAAAATAATTTTGGATAGCATCAGTAGTTTAACTTTTAAAATTCGCCAAAAAAATTGTAGAAATCGATTTAAAGGTTGAATTAAATATGAAATTAAAATTTATTAAGTCTAGTTCCACATAAAAGAAACGGTGCAAGTAATTGAATTGTAGATTATGAAATATATGAATTTTTGTGAGACAAAATGAGAATGATTTTGAGTTCCCCTGTTCTGATTTTGAAAAATTATTATAAATTGTAAAAAAAATTAGAAAATGAAATTTTATGCTTAAAATATTGATGAGACTATTTTTAAGGGGAACAAACGACAACATTATAAGAATCTCGTATTGAAAGATAATAATTTTTTAGTGAAAAAATCAAAGCTATTTAGCAGCAAAACAGAGGAAAGTTTAAAAAAAATATTGTATTAATTGGCTTAAGTGGAAATTATGAAATTTTTATGATAAAAAGTTCATTAAGCCTAGTTTCAGAAGCAACAAGCATATCCAAATTTTGAATTTTGTAAGCCATGATATAAAGAATTTAGTGTTTGCTACTTAAGTAGACAATTTTGTTAAGAATATATATGTAGGTAGTAAAATCATAATTAATGTTGCATATAGGCATGCTATACTAAAAACCAACAAACTCTCGTATAAATATATGCATTTATAGAATGTGGAAAGGAGAGGAGGAGGAGGAGGGAAAGAAAAGAAAATAATAGAAGAGTTGTACTATTGATAAGAAGTTGTTAAAAGTGATGGAATTGCTAATATATAAGAAAAGTTTAAATGAATTGTTATATGATGTACATTAATAAACTTATTTATAAAACTTTAATAGTTGTGTTAATCTTATAAATTTGATTGAGAATCATATGGTGTTGAAATTGGAAATAGATACATGTGAATGATATATTGAGTAGAATTGGTTGAATTGTGATATATAAACTTGATTGTAGGTGATGAGAAATGATAGAATGGAAATCAATTGGACACAAATTCAACATCGTGACGACAAGTTCACCATGCCGCAATGAGCTCAAGTCAGTGGGTCACGTCACAACGAGGAACCCCCAACGTTGTGACGTCGGCTCGGGGTTTTGAAAACTTTGTAATTTGGTCCCCTTTTCAATTATAAATTATTACGAGAGCTATTAAATGCTCAAATTGAATTTAGATAATTTTTAAATTGTATTGTAAATGCTAATTCATCGTAGTAGTTTGATTAAAATGACAAAAGAGATTGAATTTAACAATAGTTACTCCGACAACAAATGTAACACTTTAGTATTGTGACTCGATGATTGGGTCGGGTAAGAAAGTGTTACATCTCCGTAAAGATGTGTCTAGTAAATTTTTCCAAAGCATGAGCTATCTTATCAAGTTGCTCAGCCACAAATCGAATGTGCTCATCATCAACACTTTTTTGAGATATTTTTTCTTTTCACATTTTCATGCGCTAGAGGAGGATACTTTTTGATTATGTGTATGATATTAACATTTAAAAAAATCAGAGTAGAAAAACATCTTATATGCGAATGAATGAGGAGACTGGACTAAAACCTTGCATCCTCATAATCTAAATAGATATCAATTACAAAGAAATAAGATACAAAAAATGTAATTGCATTGATCTTGATGTTGATATTGCTATTCATGTTTTTTTTCCCTAATAAGCAAGAAAAAAAGATGTATAAAATGTTAAGTCAAATTCAAAAAGATCCCATGTGGGTCTTTTTCCATTCATTTCTTTTATATATATATATTTCAATTGAGAACTTCTGTGGAAGACTTTCTTGATGGAAGGCTTAAGAGTTTCTAATCCCACCTTACCAGCTTAGAGCCATGAAGATGCCATTCAACTATAAAACATATCCAGCTTAGGTTCCCAGACTTGGTGATCGATTCAACCAAAAAAATTGCTTCCCAAAAACACATGGCACAAGCTAACTACATTAGCTTCTTTTCAATTCACAGATACAAGGAATTAGCAGATCATTGAAGAGAAATGAACATGAAATAAAAAACAAGAAGAAAACAGTAGTGAAACAAGAAGAAACAGAGAAAATTAAACAAATTTGACAGTTTCATACCGAGAAGTAGAGACGAAATTCATATTACAAAAAGAAGAAGAAAAGGGCTCAAATCTATGAAAAACATGCCTGATTTCAGAAGTGAAAGATGAAAAACTCAGATTTGGAATGAGTTTTGCTGTTGCAAACCAATCAAGCTCAATTATGGAAAGTTATGAAAATTGTATATGCGTTTTTTTCTTTGGGGGGGGGGGTTCAGAGCAAATTTATTAAAGAAAAGATAGAAGGAGAAGACACAAGTCATCTGAGTTCTCACCGTCGAAGAGGGAGAGACGCCGACGCTGGTGATGGTGATGGTGATGGTTCTTGGTTGGAAGCTTTGTAAAGATACCATTGGCTGTCAAGTTTTTAAAATTTGGTTGGAAGAGTAGAATCTGAAGATTTTAAAATTGAACCCCCGAAATCAAAACTAAGAATGAAATTTCTCTTCATTGCTTTCTTTAATTATCAATTACAATGGTATCAGAATGGGGCCGAGGGTGAGAAGAATTCAACCACTTAAAACCTCCTAAAGACCTCACAAATGTACAATGGGAGAGTGAACCAATATCTAACACTGGACCTTCTAAGGTTTTAAACATTCATCGTTAACTTGGTCTAGGGAGAGCAATGATCCACACCATCTTTACTAGGCAATGGAGTAAACCTTTTGGAGGTGCGTTTTGTTGCAACCAGTGCCGGGGAACGCTCCCACTCGCTCTCACTCTCACTATCACTGTCATCCGCAGATTTGAAAATCGGGTGGGTATATGCATTTTGAAGGAACCCTTTCAAGTTCAAGTTTGCTTCCTTTGCTCGCTCCAATGTATCTTTCATCATTGCTTCCTGTAATAGACCCAGAAGAATTGCTATGTATTCCAGTTGTAATATACTGTAAAACTTTTACTTCGTAAGTCCAAATATTAGCACTTGCAACGGAAAACTAGAAGCACCAAAGAAATACCAAAATCTTGCTTCTAATTAACATCAGTACAACTAACCTGTAAAGGATATCTAACAAAAGCTGGTTCATAGCGCCCTTTGCAGAATCTGTGGAAGCATATCGTCAATACAGGAAGGGTGATAAGCAATGGAGTCGACTGAGAAGCTTCTTTAGTGCTCAATAATCCCATTAGTAGCAGCTGTGAGACGATTAATGCAGCAACGACACGGACATGAACATCAGGCCAGAACGCTGCAGCACTTTCATATTCCTGATTGTAAACATTTATGATCTACAAGTTCATTTCGGTATGTATTAGAGCATGAATTTCCAGAAGAAAATGAAACAAACAGTTGGAATAAGCATATTAGTTTAGTTGTTACCTGATGACGGTATACCACATAAGCCAAGGCAAAGAATACTATTATGAAGGGAAGCAGTATCGGAGTCACCACAGCATAAACAAGACCCAGTAGGAAGTAAAGTTGTATTTGAGGTTCGCCGGTGTTAAAACCAAAGGTCCCGGGATCCATTGCTTCTTCCCGGTCCTTCTCGGTCTTAACCAAGAAGGAATTCTTTAAGTGGTAGATTATCAGGGGCTTCAACCTCAGTATCTCCCCAGCAACTCCGGCCCAACCATCAACCATTATATAAGTAATGAAGAATGTTGCCTTCATTGGAATTGAGACCCCAATTGTCTTTGGTATCCTACAAGGAGACATGTAAGGCAATGAAAAACAGAGAGGATGGTCATAAGCTAATCCAGCAATTGTATTGTAAAGTAAAAGGCATATATATATGAGAACGTACTGACTAGTAGATTGGTGGATAAAATGGTTAAGTTGCTGAAACGCAGTTCCGGTTATTATGCTCCCAAGAAAAACATTAATAAATTGGAAGAAATAATATCTACTTGCAGATCTCCTTTCCAGAGCAGATAGGCTAATAAATCCTTCGAACTTTGACATCATCATCAATATAGTAGGCAGGAACAAAAGAAATATCTTCAGAGCAATCCCAGGAAGAAAACCTTGGATGAATGACTTTATGAATTTCCTGCATGAAACATGGATGTTGTTAATTTATGCTAGGTATGAGCAGAAAGAAGATGAAGAAGAAAAAGGAACTCACACTTCAATTATGGGTTTGAGGAAGGGAAGCGCTTTCTCAATGCTCTCAATGTTAGCAAGGGATTGTACAATAGCTATAGGGATCATGAAAAAGAATGTAAGAAAGAAAAATGCAATGGCAGCAATAAGCCTTCGAATTGTGAGAAAAACAAATGGAATGGCTAGGTTTTCCCAGTAAACATCTCGTGGTTCAGGAGCCCACTCGGTCAACCACGTAGTTGGGTTCCTAGATTGTTGGGTTTGTGCACACACAGCAGCTCCCCATCGAGTTTTGAAGGAAACGAATGCTGCTGGCATGATTGATTTTGTGTTGCTACTAACCTTCTCTCTCTCTCCACATATCTGATAACACAGTCATTAAAGGAACAGATACTTAAGCCCATACTTCCATATTACCACTGTTACTATAATCTAACCAAAGGCTACTTACATCTCTAGATAATCTCTCAACAATGGATGTATAATAATCGATTGCATCTACTCTGTTTCCCCAAAGGCCAAGGAAACCAGTCTGCTTGATGGAGAGAAACTCATCAAATGAACTTTGTTTTGAGTTGAATATTAAACTAAATATCGCACCAAAAGAAAAAAAGAGTACCTTCAATGAAGGTCTCTTTAAGGGATTCCTTTTGTATTTATTTTGATAAAAGTCTAGCCAATTCTGAATTTTCTTCTTCTCATTGACCAATTCTGAAAGCTTGTTAGCGTTGTAAACAAGCTGCAACAAAGAGAAGGTTATGGAGGATGATATGATTTTTAGTGTTGATGTAAGAGACCAAACCTGGTGACTGAGATAGTGATGTGGATGGTTGACAAGGAAGAAATGTTGGACAAGCTCAGTAACTGATTCATCGGGATCGGGTGGGACGTTTCTGACCAGTACCTTCATACCAACACAATGATGTCACAAAACAAGAACTGGACTTCAGTCTTCAACATAATTTAAATCTTCATAGCACTACATCTTGATTCTCTAAAAGCCCACCTAAGTACTTATCTGCTTCAATGTGAGTGAGTTCAAAAGTGGGCTTAATAAAAGAAGTAATAGAAATAGAGGTTACTGTAAATTGGTCAGGGCGTCGTTGGTCCGACGCAAGGAAATGCAATCTCATAGCTGCCACTATCTCATACTCTCTTTTCAAGACGTAGCATGTCCAAAACGTAAAGCCATATGTGAGTACTAAATGCGTCCAAAACCTACAGTTCATATGATTATTCAGAAAACTAGTTCAACCATTTAAGTGTATTGACGAAGTTGTTTTAGAAGTGTAGTGAGAAAGCATATACTTATGCGATCCAATCGGAATATTTGATATAGAGAGCTTATCTATATCGCTGTATGTTAAACCCGAATGCTCCAATGTATTATTGCTCCAATTAACTGGAATCATCACCGTAAATGCTATCAATGCTAAGGGACCAAATATTTTAAGCCTGCCACCAAACCAACATCCCACTCGCCCCATCATGATCTATACCAATTTCTGATTTATTGCTAGTGTTTCAATACAAATACATACCCCAACAAGTAAATCCTCAAGTAAACAGCTGAATCCAATCCGGCATGGTCGATCAGCTCAGGCTCCGGCATTTGGAGTGCGGCGGGCATCCAGTTGAGAAACCTGGTGTATGACCTCAGGTCCAAGTTCACGAACTTGCTTGCAAACGCGCTTCCATTCACCAAAGGACTGCTTCTTAAGCCTTTGATATACCATTTGGGGAAGTAAACCCTGTCATTCACTGGTTGAATCCGAAGCATTGCAAATGCTAGAAAGAAAGCAAATGCTGTGAGAATATTGATAGCTGCTGCAACCCCGATATCGTTTAGAGTAGCCATGTTTTATTTGGTTTAACGATCAACAAACACCACTTTCCTGGAAACTGAAAGGAGAGAAAATCAAAGGTGTGTGAAAACGAAACCAAGTGGAAGGTTAAAGATATGGTGGTGGGATTTGCACATTCCTTCTTTGTTTGTTTTCTGAAAAGGCAAAGGATCAGAGTATAAAAGGAAACAGAGATATCAGGTCAGGTGGGAAGAATTTATTTATTTTAACATCAACTGATGCAGTGGAGCAGTTTTTCCTTTTCCTTTTCCTTTTTTTATTAAATATTATATTACATTGTAAATTGATTGGTGGTAACGAAGAAGACATAACGGTTGTTTGTCGGGTCAAAGTCGCATGGCTTGGGGTGTGATTCAGTGCGTTGTGTTTGGTTTTTTTTATACTGAAAATCAAATAAACCGAATTAATCACTTAAATTGATTTAGAGGATAAAATTCAATAAATTGAAATCAAATTTTTTTATTTAATTTTTCTGATTTTGATATTTTTTGAGTTAGAAAAAACTTCTAATTAAAATTATTATTTTATTTCTTTATATTTTTTATATAATTATCTTTATTTAATTTACTATATTACCTCACTTTTATATTTAATTTAATTTTAAATTCATTAAAAATATTAAAAATTAAATCAAGTAATTTTTATTGAACTCAAAAAATATTATTTTCTTTGATATATTAGCGCTTATATATTAAATGATATAAATTAAAATTAAAATTATAAAAAAATAAATTATCAAAGGATCGAAAAAATTTATGGACGGTGGATTTTAAGAGAATTAAATTTTAACTGGTATTTGAGTTTAATGTTGAAATTTGGACTTGAGTATGTAAATGATTATGATCTTAATAGATTTATTTGGTTTAAAATATCAAAATTGAAAATCGACTGAATAAGCCAATCAAACCGAATATGAAATCGATTAAACTAAAAACCAAATAAATCAAAAAAATTAATTTTTTTGATTTAGTTCACTTTGATTTTTTCAATTCGATATTCTTTAACACATCTTTGGCAAACAATGTGCAGAAAGAAAACAAAACATATTTATATTAATTATTTTTTATGTTGTTAATTAGGGATGTCAGTGGGGTAGGTTTTACGGGGCCCTACCCCATATCGTATCCAATTGGGCAGGGATAGATACATGTTCCGCAGGTGGTGGAGCGAAGATGGGAAAAAAATTAGACCCGACGTGGGTGGTGGAGTAGGCGTAGATATGACCCTGTACTCGTTTAATCCCCACCCGCTCCACCCCATCCTCGCCTGCCTCACATAATATAATAAGTATATTTAGAAAGTAAACATTTATAAAAATTTGATTTAATAATGATCTTAATAGTATTTTATTAATTTAATAGTAAAGTGATTATTTAATATTAAATTAAATATTTATTTTGTAGATAAATATTTAATTAATTTAATAATATTTAATATCAAATTTAATGTAATATTTATCTTGATTAGTATTATATTAATTTAATATTAAAGTGATTAAGTTTAATCATAAGTGAACTCTCTAAATTCTCCCTATATAAAGAGAGTCTTCGGTTATTATTTTACACACTTGAATTCAAGAAAAAGTTGTAAAAAGAAAATTATCTGAAGAGATTATTTCAGAAAAATTTTATAGATATTTTCTTATTTACAATTTAGCTTAGAAATTCAGAAAAATTGTAAAATCATTTCACTGGTAATTTTATGAAAAAAATTTATGATTCGAAGCAAGCCCACTCTCGACAGACGTGAGCTTGAGGATAATGGAAAAAGACTACTTGATCGAAGCATTCATATTTTTTTCATAAAAAAATTGGTTTATATTTCTTTAACTGATATTTATAAATATATTATATGAAGTGGGTCGCGGGACGGGTATAGCGGGGATTAGGCGGGTTTGAGAACCCACGTGGGTGGTGGGGCGGGGATGGTTTTAGTATTGCGGGGCGTGGGGTGGGGATGGTTTTGTGTTTTATACCTGCAGCGGGTTGTAAGGAGGAGATGGTTTTAAGTTTTGTACCTGCAACGTGTCGTGGGGCGGAGATGAGGATAAAAATTCTTAACAAAGATAGGTGCAGAGAAAGCACCCCACAACAATCCCGTTCAATTGATATCCCTATTGTTAATTCACATTTTTAGGCCATTATGTCAAGCGTATTAAGGTATTTTTTTTTTTTGAAATAGGTATTCTTATTGTTTTTATATCAAAACTATATTATGAAGAAATAGCATAATTATATTTAAATTATAAGTATCGTAAAAAAGTTAACTTACTAATTATGAACCAAATAAAATAGTAAATTTGAGCTTTATAAAATTTTATATATTTTTCTATATTGATTTATGAAAATTTGGGTTGAATCCAAACAATCTATCCCCTCTTTCCTAATTATAAAAACTTAAAAAAAAAAAACTTTTGTTGTTTAAAATTATTACCTTTATCTAAATTTAATAGAATAAAATAAGATGCTAAATGAGGTATAATTGTTTTTAATATATCAAATAAGCCTTACATTTCAATTTATTTTAAAATAAATTTTCATTTCAAAGAAAAAAATAAGTAGGAATCAAAATTAAACATTTCATTTAATCAGAAAATCACTAATTTATATATATATATATATATATATATATTGTTAAATATCACTTTTAACTGTCTCTAATGAAACTGATTAACATTTCTAATTAATTTTTTTTGGTCGAAACATTTTCAATTAATTTTTACCTTGATTTTATTAGGGATGTGAAAAAACGTGAAATAGATAGATTTCAATTCGATCCAATTCAATAGAGTATTTTTTTCTAAATCGGATTTGAATTGGGTTGAATTCATTTTTAAAATTAGCGGGAATCTGATTTAGGATAAACCCATCCTGCTTCGTCCCAGGATATTTACAATATTACCTTTCCTTATATTTTTATTTACAATTTAACCCTCAATGATTTTGATACTAAAGTGAAAGTCTAAAACTCTCCCAAGCCATTGCCTATTACTGCCGCCTCTGTTTGAAATTTTCTTTGCATTCTGCATCTGCCTTCACCATCTCTGCAAAACTGCAACAATCGACATCTGTTGGGGGCTTGGGGCTTGGGCTCCAGGGTTTCGTAACTTTCGTTTCTCCCTTAAGATTGAAATTAAGTCATTTTCTTTTCAGTTTTCGTAGCATAAATTAAAGCTGTCACATTAACTTTCAAGCATCACATCAATAATCCCTAGCTGCTAACAGCCAGGCAAACATGAAATGACAAAACAAACAAAATGACAAGTTCCTAAGCAGATATCTCACCATTAAAGTCCAACCAAGCTTTAAGGGATTTTACTCCCCAACCGAAGACCAACTATGCCACCAATCCGCCTTTCCCAGGGCCACCATCTCTTGCAAGTTGCACTTGATCGATTGTTCAGTTCTCCCACTTCTGATCATCGACAATTACATACCATTTGTAGAAATATTGACTCATGAAGTTTCTCAACCCACATTCGCATGTGAAACTACAGAAAAAAACAATACCATTCACATGATAAATATCTTGTATATTGCATAATTCTTGCACTATACACAAATAATCACATATCTGTTTTCTTTCATTCATGCATATATATGTCAACAGCTACGTAATGATTTTTCCTTTTTACCTGCAAAATAAGAGCTTACTTTGGATGGCGATGTCGACCTGACATTAGTTCTGCTGAACGACAATCGTCCACAAGAATTGCACAGAGCAGTCCTTGAGTCACAAATGCTTTCATGCTCTGAAAGTCCTCTTAATCTGTCACGAGCATAGCGGACCTTCTAGCTTAAACCATGTCTCCACAAAATTGACATGTATTTAAGCGCAGTGGGCAATCTGAGGCTTGGTGTTGCATCTGTCCATGTAAAACGAAAAATGAAATCTGCAATCAGTGTTTCCAATTTCCAGCCACCCAGTTCTCAATTTTCTCATCTAGATATAAGTTTAAAAATAGATATATCTAATTTTAATTGACTAATCATTTTGGTTACTCAAGGAGTTAAAAAAGGGATCACTTGTTTAACTGATGGATCCCCTTAAATATACAATATCCAGAACCTCGTACTTTGTAAAGGACAAACCAAAATGTTTAAGTGAGTTTCTAGACATGTCACAATGGGGTGTCAGTCATCTGAGGTTGTCTTTTATGAACACTTCCAACTATTTCAAACCTTCCATTTTGCTAGACATGTCTAGAACATGTCGACGGCACTGGCATCTCCTAATGTTTAATAATGTCTTTAGTATTAGCAACCTAACAGAGCACCTAAAACTTAATTTACAATAAGTATTCACGCTTGGTACTACTCATCATCAGCCAGCTTAGAGGGGAGCTAGTGGGCTGGCATCCCATCCTGTTACTGGCACAGAATGACACGCACTAATAAAAGTAATGCATGATGCAACATTCTCAAAGAACTGGAACAACAGTTACCCGATTCATGAATTAGCTTCTGTTCCACTTCTGAAAGAAATTTTATGCTAGTTAATTCAAAAAGAAAAAAGTTCATATAAATTTTCTGCAGAAAAGATTGTGGTCTACCATGTCTTTCTTCTCAAGGGCTACTCCACAAGGACACCTAAATGGGTCATGAAACACTTTCATGGGCTTCTCTATCTCTCCCAGTTGAAAAGGTAGCTCACATTTGTCACAATGCACATGATTTTTGGCATCCTCAATCTAAGTACAATTCCACAATCAACATATGGACAAACAACATCATGTCTACTACAGTATGCTTCATGGAGCACTATACTCCTACTTGGTATAAAATGCTTGCAATTTTGACACTCCACAGTATCCACCTCCATCGAAGATGAATACATGGCTTGTTGACCCACCTTACGCTTGCTGTTCTCCAGAACATGCACCGAAACCTGGTACTTGGTTGTTCCTTTGAAGCCATAGACAGCAAGGCTGTAAGTACCAGCACCTAAGTTCCTATCTTTGGGACTGAGGATCAAAGCCTTTGAACCAACATCATGGGAAGACCATTCGTGTTACTGCTGGTTTGGGAATATAAGGGGATGCTTGGATATATAAAGATCATTATCTCCACCATTTGTCTCTGCATCTATCTTTACCTCTAGATTGACATCATCACAGAATTTTTTCCCCGGTATTTTCACTAATTGAGAACTTATAGTACTTGTAATTTCCTTCCTCAACCAATCCAGACTCTGATGTACCAAACACAAGTGGTTTTAAGACATACAGATCAGTCCTTTCTGCATCAACACCTAGGTTGACTATGTTGGAGCCCAATTTTGATCGGGCCTTAGATTTTGATTTTTTTAAGTTTAAATTAATTTTAAATTTAAATTTAATTAAATTTAAAAATGATATTAAAATTAATAAATTAAAAGTCCATAAGTCCATTTACAAGGGTCCAAAAGGTCCAATTACATTCAAAAGCCCGAAAAGCCCAATTACATTCAAAAGCCCAAATGGCCCAAACAAAATTTAAAAACCCTAAATCTGCTAAAATGCCACCTCCAGCTCAACCAATGGCTTGATGCCACGTCAGCAGTCAAAGGCACCACCTCCAGCAGCTTCAACTTGCTCCTGCACCACTGCTACAAACCACCATCACCTGCAAAAAAGGAAGGAAAAGACAAACATTAATTTACAAGAAACAATTTTGCATGATTGTAAAATTTGGTTATAAAACCAGATTCAATTCAATGAAAGGGAGGGGGGATTTTTTTTTTCGGAGGAAAAAGAATCAAAAATACTTTACAAGTATAAGCAGTATTGTTAAAAGCAGATGAGTATTTGAACCGAAAGTTAACAGCAAGCAAAACGAATTATCTAGCATTCTCACACTCCGGATTAACAAGGTATAAATCTAGGCATATGCATGATCATTTTTCATTTATTATTTCGAAATTAAAATCTTACAGGTTCCATGAATGTACAATGAATATTTGCTATCATTGATGTCTGTTAATCTTTAATATGCTATTTTAATAAGCAATGAATATATACATGTATAGGCCTTAAATGTGAGGAGCGGTTTTAGTAATTATTATTATTAATCTTTCCAATATTAATAACTGATAGTAATAAATGTAGCATTTAAAACAGCAGTCAATATCCACTAATAATAATAATCTTTTATGGAAAATAACAATAATAAACAACTTAATGCGAATAACAATAATAATAAATATTTAATAATAATAATAAAAAGAATGTGAAAGGACCAAATACTCCCCTATCTCAAGCCGTTGTCGGAGTTTCGCGTCACCGTCGCCGGAGTTTCCTGTGAGCGTCACCGCCGTTGACCGCGCATCTCCGTATCGCCCATGGGTCTGCAAAAAGAGATACAAAAATTTTGAACAACAAATAAATTTTGAAAGGGAAATAATATTTTTTTAAAAATATATATATAAAAAGGAAAGGTTCAAGGTTTTTTTTTTTTTTTTCAGATCTGGATTTTTCCAGATCTGAGTTTTGCTTGAAAAAAGAAAAACAAAGGAAATAAGAAAAAAGAAAAAAGAAAGGAGATCGTACCTTGGACGGCGGTCGGACCGTGGTCGGAGTCGCGTGGAAGCCAGTACCGGCCGAGCAGGGGCTGGGTCTGGACTGAGGGGGGTCGGAATGGCGGAACGTGGCCCAGGGCTTCGACGACGCGCCCCCACGCGCGGCCTGGGAGGCTGTCGGAGTCGGCCGGAACCATGGCCGGCCATGGTGAGTGGAGAGCATTTGAGAAAGGGGAGGCTTGAAATTTTTAAGTAAATGAAAAAGTGAAATTTTTAAACCTAAAATAATATATATATACAACCCATGGACCGACCCGAAATCCGACCCGACCCGCCTCAGGATCCGCGTGTTTTTGGAAAATGGTCTATTTGTGCAATTGGTCCTTCCGCATTTTTATTTGCTTCAATTTGGTCCTTTTGCATTTTTTTATTATTTACAATTTTGCCTGGGAATTTTAATTAGTTTATAAATTAGTCCTTTGACTGTTTGACTGCACCAGAGGCTGCCACGTGTCACTTTTTGGCTTATTTATGCATTTAGTCCCTGACTTTTTTTATTTGTTTTAATCTAATCCCTAAATCAACTTTTATTTAATTACAAAATTGGCCCAAGAATTTTTCAAGATTTACAAATTGATCCCTTAACTGCTGGATGCCTGTGGGGCTGCCACGTGTCACCCACTCTTTGGTTTTATTGTTTATAGGCCCCAAATAGTCTAGAAATTACATTTTAAACCCAAAATTTCAAGAAATTACATTTAGACCCCGAAACATCCAAAAATTACAATTTTACTCTCGAACTTCCCAAAATTCCATTTTAACACCGATTTCACCAAAAATTACCCTTTTACCCCCCGAACTTCCCAAAATTCCATTTTAAACCCCAATTTCACCAAGAATACCATTTTACTCCCAAACCTTCTAAATTTCCTTTTTTAACCCCCAGTATCACCAAAAATTACCGTTTTACCCCCCAAAGTTTCTAAAATTCCATTTTTAACCTCGATTTCACCAAAAATTACCATTTACCCCCAAACTCTCAAAAATTCCATTTTAAACCTCGATTTCACCAAAATTACCATTTTGCCCCCGGGTATCCAAAAGTCCCGTTTTCACCCCGATGTCATCGTTTCTTCTTCCTTATCAATATTTGCATTTATCTGCACCTGTATTTTATATTTTCGCATATTATTTATCTGCTTATTATATTGCTTCGTATCTAATTTCTCTTATTAATCGCTACTCGTGTTTTTAAACTTACGCATTCAATTTACAAGTTATTTAAAAAATCGAGGCAATATTCCGTTCGAGCGTAACTTCAAAAATCAAGCCCTAACGTGTCGGGTGTGATTTATTCGTATAATTAGCGCGAACCAGATATCCTTTTAAGGTTTTTTCGCCCGTTCACCTCGAGATTCCGAGAATGTCGTGTCCTAACGTGTTGGTCGCGACTTTAATTCTTCGTGAAAATCGAAGTAAACGGGTAACCCATTTCCAAATTCTTCAAATCATATATTCGAGGATTGCATTTTAACCTTAATATGAAATTTTCAGGTTCTCAAAATGTATATACGAATGATTTTCATGACAAAAAATGAGGCAATATTATTTCGTGTGAAAACTTCGAAAAATCGTGCCCTAACGTGCGGGGTGTGATTTTCGTAATTTGTGCGAAAGAAATATCCTCTTCAAAAGCTTTCAAACACACCCCTATCCACATCCAAAATTTTTAAGTAAACGAGACAATGTTCCTTCACGTTAAAACCTCGAAAAATTGTGCCCTAACGTGCTGGGTATGATTTTCGTACAAATCACGCGATCGAATACTCTTTTCAAAAGTCCCCTAAACGTCCTTCAATTTTGAAACTCTGAGAATATAGTGCCCTAATGTGTTGGACACGTCTTCTAGTTCTCATAAGAGGATCGAAATACGGGGATGAGTTTTTCTTAAAAATGTCTCCTTTAAAATTACACAAAGCCATTTAAAATGAACATCGCATTTTAAACTTCACACGAATTTTTATTGTTTTCATAAAACAAGACCCGAAAATGATCATGTGGTACCAATTCTGGCGTACGAGGGTGCTAATCCTTCCTCGTGCGTAACCGACTCCCGAACCTATTTTTCTGGATTTCGTAGACCAACGTTTTAACGCTTTAAATATTTTGTGGTAATCCAATCACACCCAAATAAAAGATTGGTGGCGACTCCCTTTTTACTCCTTATTTTCCAAATTTTAAAATTAATTTTTCGAAGCCTCGTTTTTAAAAGGTGGTTTCGATAGCTTGGCGACTCCACTGGGGATTTCTTCAAAATAAATGAGAGTCAAGCCAAAATTGATAATTTTCGAGTCTTTTTTTTGAGAGCTTTTAAATTTCGGTTCTGTTTAACATGTAATCCTCGACATCTTTGTGTGATATTCTACTGTGTGATATTGCTAGTGTAATTTTGCATCCATATGCATCGTGATATTACCCTTCTTAAGTGGAAGCGGGAAACTGTTCCTTCGTGAGGTCTTCACCTCCGTGCAGGATAGTGAATCGCTTTCGGGATTACAAAGTACCCTTATTTTCGTGAAGTTTTCACTTCCGTGCAAACATGCGAGAAATGCATCCCCCTAAACCGAACTCGTCCGTAGAACCTAAAACTGCATATAGTGAACCGTAAGTACTCACCTTAGATGGAGTTAGGTCGAGCCCTGTTAGCATATACCCGAAGTATTTTTAGGTTCTGTGATATGTATATTTGAATGCTTTTCTGCTATTACATGTTACTAACCGTGTTTATTTTTCCTCTTACTTGCATTTGCATCATTATGAACGAAAAGGTTTGATTTAAGTCCATTTACAAATTAGGCAGTTTCATCATGGAAGAAGGATTTTTAGATAAAGTAGAAGACAATATGGTGGCACGCCTATGGTCCGAAGAGCAACAGCGTGAAAAGGGTGACAGCTTGAAAGACGGGCATCTGTCAGAATTCTGGGACTACACTCGTATTAATGTAACTTAGAATAACTTGCAAGGGTTAAGAGAAATTTGGGGGCATTGGGATGATGAAGTGAGGCAGATATTTTACCGAGATTATGGAGATCTATCTTACCTGCTTGAAGTAAAAATCGACAAGCACCTATTTCGAGCTCTTTCCCAACATTGGAATCCTGCCTATAGCTGCTTCACCTTCGGTTATCTAGACTTGGTACCAACAATAGAAGAATACACTGCTTTAATTCGTTGTCCTAGAGTCCAAGCCGATAAAGCATATTCAAAAGACGCAAGTGTTCCGACATTTCTGAAAAGGTTGATGAGTGTCACAGGGATGAGTGAGCAATGGGTTGCTTCCCGAATTAAGACGAAAGGAGATAACAAATGTATTAATTGGAAGAGTCTGCAAGAGCTGATTGTAACACATCCAGATATGAGAAAACATGTTGATATCTTCGCCCTCGGCATATACGGGTTGGTCTTATTCCCGAAAGCATTGGGACACGTCGAGGATGCGGTAGTAGCATTGTTTGATCGACTTAGTAGGGGAATCACCTCAGTCCCTGCTATCTTGGCAGAAACTTTTCGCTCGTTAAGTGCATGCCGAAGAGAAGGAGAAGGAAGATTCATTGGTTGTGCTCATCTTTTAATGGTCTGGTTTCACAGTCACTTCCGGAAAGTGGAGAAATTCTCTTGTAAGGTATTTTCAACGGATTTCTCGCCTCTAAAAGACTTTGTGGCCACGCAACGCGAACAAAATATATCCGAAGAAAAATGGGCAGCCGTTCTCCAGAATCTTCAAGATGAAAATATTGAATGGTGTGCGCCTTGGTTCCTCCCAGACGAGATTCTCTACCGATATGGTGATTTCGATTGGGTCCCGTTACTAGGAGTCTAGGGTGCTACTGGATATGCTCCGCTGCTTGTTTTAAGACAATATAAGACAAGACAGTTTATCCCTGCTACACATGACCTGGCACATTGCGAATTTTCTTACAAAGGGAATGACTATAAGAAGAAAGTTCGGGAAATAGCGAACTCGTGAAAAAAGGTGCAAAGAATAAAGAAGTTTAGTGCCAAACCATTGATAACCCCGAATTATGACTGGTGGAGAAGTAAGAGAGTGAATGACAACATCTCAGCTCCAAATCCAGAAAATGTTCGCCCTCTAGAGGAATATTTGCAAGAGGTCCCAACGGAGATAGACATCCTTAAGCATGACTTCGAAAGGAAAAGCTCAGAATTCGGAAAGAGGATAGAAGTACTGGAGGAAGACAAGATGCAGCTAGGGCTAGATGTGGATTTTTACAGGTTAGAGGCCGAGAAATTGAGAAAAGGGAAAAATAAGGCTGAAGAAGACCTTGAAGATTTGAAAAAACACTACAAAAAGCTTCGGTAATCCATGAGGACTGCGGGGTTAGGGAAAACTTCTGAGCAATGGCGTTAGGAAATTCAGGAACAAAAGGACCAAACGGAGCATTGGCGAAGAAAGTTCCAAGATGGTCAAGCCCGAGAAAACTCCTTGAAGGGAGAGCTATTAGAAAAACGAGTCGAGGAGATCGAGTTAAAAGCTCAGATAGCCAGTCTAGAGGCGAGGATAAAAGAGTTAGAGGAATCATTATGGAGGCACCGAAATCGAAACACAGTATCGGAGCTGAAAGCGTGCATGGCCGAAAGACAAAAATTAAAAGAAAGAATGCAAGAACTGGAGGCCACACTCCATAATAATGAAATCCGATTCGAGATCATGGAAAGAGATTTAAAAACCAGTGAATGGCACACCCGTCAAGCCTAGAGAGAGGTCGGGGAACGAGATTATGTCATGAGCAAAGCACTAACTCGGATGAGAGAAGCAGCCGATCACATGTAGGAACTGGCCGCTGAAGCTGACGTTTTGAGCCTTCAGTACGAGTTAACGTCGGAACAAGGAAGGAAGTTAGCAGGATTGCTAGGAAAGATTAAGGATCTGGGCCGAAAGGCCAAACCATTTGTATAAACTTTGTTTTATGTAAAGAAGTTTTTCTTCTCGAGAAGTTGCTCTAAATGAAAATGGACTTTAGAATCAATGCCTTTTCTCGCATTTGCATACATGCATTTTGCATCACATCTTGCATATTATTGACATGACATCTCCTAACTAATTAAAGTTAATTCAATCAGTTAACATCAGTAAACATTGAAAACCCACATCGTTATTATACGCGTAAGAAGGCCAAAGCTATGGATCAGAGAATAGAAAGGCTAGAGCAAATGCAAAAAGAAATACAAGAACATATGCAAGCTCAATTACAGGACCAACTAGAGAGGGTCCAAAGGGACATGAGAGACCGAATAATCGAATCCCAAAGCAATATAATTATTTAGCTAACCCAGTTATTGCGAGATTCAGATAAGGGAAAAGGTCCCGTTGAAGACCCGAGAGAGGAAAACGAGGATCCTCAATATCCTCCTAGCTTTACACCCGTACACCATCAGGTCCCGCCAGAAACAAACCCCCGAGAAACACCCATCTTCATTCGGGCGCAACCACAGCCCATTGAAACGTCAGGCCAAGCTAATTAGATGGTTGGATCAGGATCGAACCCGGGTGAAACCGCTACGAATCCCATCAACCCCGACCTCGATGATACGATGGAGGCGGAAAGAACCAAAATAGAGGTATCCAAACAGATAAAAGAAAGGTACAAATTGCTGGAAGACAAGGTTAGAGCAATGGAGGGGATTGACGCCTATAGTGGAATCGATGCCAAAGAACTAAGTCTGGTTCCAGACCTAGTGCTACCCCTGAAGTTCAAAATGCTCGAATTTGAAAAATACAACGGGACAAGCTGCCTAGAAGCACACATTACAATATTCTGTCGGAAGATGACAGGATATGTCCACAATGAAAAATTATTAATTCACTATTTTCAAGATAGTTTGGTTGGATCCGCTGCAAAATGGTACAACCAACTAAGCCGCACAAAGATCAATTCCTGAAAGGACTTGGCCCAAGCTTTTATGAAGCAATACGGCCATGTTACTGATATTGTTCCAGACAGAATTACCTTGCAAAACATGGAAAAGAAACCAAGTGAAAGCTTTCGACAATATGCTCAACGTTGGAGGGACGTAGCTACCCATGTGCAACCGTCCTTAACAGAAAAAGAGACAACGATACTTTTCGTCCACACACTAAAGGCACCGTATCTCGATCGTTTTGTGGGTAATGCTACAAAAAGTTTTTCGGATGTAGTGATGTCAGGAGAAATGATTGAGAGCGCGATTAAAAGCGGAAAAATCGACGTAGGAAACAGTGTAAAAAGGGTAACCTCAAAGAGAAAAAAGGCCAGAGTGAATAATGCAAGCACATACAGATCGAATTATCCCAAGTCAATTACGATGACGCAATCAAAACCTCCTTCTGACAATTATCAAAGTTTACCAGGATCAGAATCAAACTGGAAGAAGAATACCGAGAAGATTCAGTTCATCCCAATTCCTGTTACGTATAAAGACCTCTATCAGCAGTTATATGATCAACACGTGGTAGACCCATATATCACAGAGCCCGTACCTCCACCATTTCCAAAGTGGTACGACGCCAACGTCCAATGTAAATTTCATGGAGGAGTGATTGGGCACTCCATCGAAAATTGTTTCACTTTCAAGAAATTGGTAGAAAAATTAATTAAGATGAAGAAAATAAGATTTGATGAGCCATCGAGACCCAATGTAGCCGGAAACCCTTTACCCGTCCATTCTGATCAAAGAGTAAATGCGATTACGAGTGTAAGAGAGAAAAAGATTAAAGCTCACATTGAAGAGGTCAGATCTCCTATGAGATGGGTATGACGTCAGCTGGTGGCTAGAGGAGTAATTGTACAGAACGGCGAAAAGATGGTAATGGCCAAGAACCATTGTGATTTCCATAATGTTAAAGGACACGAAATTTAACATTGTGCGGAGTTCAAGGTTCTAGTACAGGATTTGATGGACCGCAAGGAATTGGAGTTCTTCGAAGATAGAGAAAAGGTGAGAGACATTTGCTCCTCTGAAGGAAAGAGGACACACGAACTTGATCGCCCGATAATAATTATCTCCACCTCCAAGAGAGTTGAGACGAGAAGACAAGAGACACCATGTGTTATCATACAGAAACCCGCACCATTTCCTTATGAAGATAATAAAAGAGTTCCCTGGAATTATGGATGTAACATCGCGGCACCCAAGAAGGAGCAGCTGCAAAATGTGAACCTGGTCACACGTAGCGGTAAAACTTACAACTTGGAAGAGAAAGCAACCGCCAAAGGAAAAGCTGTAGCAGTTGAACCCGAAAAAGTGACTGGCGAGTTGGAACCGATAAATGAGCCGGTGGCAGAAAAAAAAGCACAAGAGTTTCTGAAATTCTTGAAACACAGCGAATACAGCGTAGTTGAGCAGTCACATAAGCAGCCCGCACGCATATCTATCTTGGCGTTACTGCTAAGTTCGGAGGCACACCGTAACGCATTAATGAGGGCGCTCAACGAGACTTATGTGACCCAGGATATATCAGTATGCAAGCTGGATCGACTGATTAACAACATTAGCGCTGATAATTTCATTTTTTTCAATGACGATGAAATCCCATCTGGAGGTATGGGATCGACCAAAGCACTGCATATTACCACTCGCTGTAAAGGGTACACCTTACCCGAAGTGCTTATCGACAACGGCTCAGCCTTAAACGTTCTACCGTTGGCCACTCTTGAAAGACTACCCATTGATAGCTCCTATATGAGGACGTGCCACAACATAGTCAGAGCTTTTGATGGAACTGAGAGAAAAGTGATGGGCAGGATTGAAGTACCATTACAAATAGGCCCAAATACTTACGAGGTTGATTTCTTGGTGATGGATATCAAGCCTTCCTATAATTGCTTATTAGGAAGACCTTGGATTCACGCAGTAGGGGCAGTACCGTCCTCACTTCACCAAAAGCTCAAGCTGGTAACCGACGGAAGGTTGGTTAAAATCAATGCCAAGAAGGATATTGTTGCGTCTGTAACAAATGCTGCCCCGTACATAGACAAAGATGAAGAAGCAATAGAATGCTCTTTTCGTTTGTTGGAATTCGTTAATGCCACATTTATTGGAGAGGGAAATAAATTTCCTGAACCTAAATTATCGCAAACAACGAAAATGGGGTTGCGTTTAACGATTGGAAAAGGAGCACTGCCGGGAAAAGGGCTTGGAAAATATCTCCAAAGAATAGTTAGCGCGCCGCCGCTATGTGAAAAGTGGGATCGTTTCGGGTTAGGGTATAAGCCAGATGTGAAAGAAAGGAAGAAAGAAATAGAAAGAAAGAGAGAGACAAGAAGAGCACGACAAGCCGAGGAAGAAATCTGTTGGAAACCGATGACCTTCCCTCATATCTCGAAAACTTTCATTTCTGGTGGGTTAAGGCTTAAGGAGGAAAAAGTTGCCAAACTTGTGATGGAACTGAACATAAATCTGTCCGTACGCACCTGGGAGTAATTTGGACAACTGGGTAGAAGAGGAGCTCCCCGTAGCTTTTAGGAACATTTCAAAGTAATACTCGTTACACCTCTATCATTCTATGCCCAGGAATGATAAAAATCTTAAATGAAGATACATTTGAGTTTTTATCCATTATCTTAAATGAAGATACATTTTGACAACTATCTCTTTATTCTTTTCCTTTTAATTCCAAATAAATTATTTGCAGTCACACATAAAAATAAATCATTATTGAATACATACACCTATAATCATATCATACAGTCATTCTTTAATTTATTTTGTTCATTAGCCCATTCTCATTCTTTACAGATCTTGGGATATCAGTAATATGAGTGACACTGACTCCGAACCTCATTTCGAGCAAGATATGTGTCTTGAAGAATCTCAGGACTCCGAAGATGACCAGGATTGTAATATATCTCTTGAATTACTACGAATGATGGAACAGGAGGAAAAGCAAATCTTGCCCCACAAAGAGGTGGTGGAAACAGTAAGCATAGGGGATGAGGAAGAGAAGAAAGAAGTAAGAATTGAGACCAGCATCTCAGCAGAAACACGAAGAGATCTCATTGAGCTGCTAAGAGAATTCAAAGATATCTTCGCCTGGTCCTACCAAGACATGCCGAGGCTAAATACCGACATCGTGGTTCACAAGCTCCCAATAAAGGAAGAATGCAAACCCGTCCAACAAAAGCTCCGTAGAATGCGACCTGATGTACTGCTTAAAATAAAAAAAGAGGTCCAAAAATAATTTGACGCAGGTTTCCTCCGAGTGGTTGAATATTCGGAATGGGTTACCAATATAGTTCCTATCCCCAAGAAAGATAACTTTTCGCTGCCTCACATTGACACTCCGGTAGATAATACAGCGGGGCATGCCTTTTTCTCTTTCATGGATGGATTCTCCGGATATAACCAAATAAAGATGGACCCTACAGACATGGCAAAGACCACCTTTGTCACAATGTGGGGAACATTCTGTTATAAGGTGATGCCGTTCGAACTTAAAAACGCGAGAGTAACATATCAAAGAGCTATGGTAACATTGTTTCATGATATGATGCACAAAGAAATTGAGGTTTACGTCGACGACATGATTGCAAAGTCTCGAACAGAGGAGGAATATGTGAATGTCTTGAGGAAATTGTTCATGAGGTTGAGGAAGTTCCAGCTAAAATTGAACCTTGCCAAGTGTACTTTTGGGGCTACATCCGGTAAATTGTTGGGTTTTGTAGGCAGCCAAAAGGGAATCGAAATAGACCCAGACAAGGTTAAAGCTATACAAGAGTTACCTCCGCCCCGTACGCAAAAGGAGGTTCGAGGTTTTCTTGAGAGGTTGAATTATATCGCTCGATTTATCTCGTAGTTAACGGAGAAATGTGACCCCATATTTCACCTTCTCAGAAAGCATAACGCAGACGTTTGGGATGACCAGTGCCAAAGAACTTTCGATAAAGTTAAGCAGTATTTGTCTGATGCTCCGGTACTAGTACCACCAAATCCCAACAAACCATTAATCTTGTACTTAACGGTTTTCGAGAATTCTATGGGATGTGTCTTGGGTCAATATGATGAGACGGGAAGAAAAGAAAGAGCCATATATAATCTCAGTAAGAAATTTACTGACTGTGAAGCAAGATACTCTCCAATAGAAAAACTATGCTGTGCATTGGTCTGGACTACCCGAAGATTGCGACAATACATGCTATACCACACGACATGGCTAATCTCAAAGTTAGATCCTCTAAAGTACATGATGGAGTCAACCGCGCTAAATGGAAGAATGGCTAGATGGCAGATCCTATTGTCGGAATTTGATATCGTCTATGTAAGCTGAAAGGCAATTAAAGGAAGTGCAATTGCAGACTTCCTAGCCAGCAGGGCTTTAGAGGACTATGAGCCGATAAATTTTGACTTTCCAAATGAGGATCTGATGTATGTCGCAACTATCGAAGAAGGGACAGTGACCGAGCATTCGTGGCGATTAAACTTTGATGGTGCTTCAAACGCTACGGGCAATGGGATCGGTGCAGTTTTAGTATCACCAGAAGGAGACTATTATCCCTTCACCAGTAAGCTTGACTTCGATTGCACAAATAATATGGCAGGATATGAGGCATGTATCATGGGGATCCAAGCAGCCATGGATCGAGGGATCAAAGTCTTAGAAATCTATGGAGATTCAGCATTGGTGATTTACCAGCTGAGGGAAGAATGGGAGACAAGGGACTCCAAATTAATTGAATATCGAAACATGATCCTCGAACTGATCAAAGAATTTAACGAGGTCACGTTCAGATACCTCTCACTCGAGGATAACCAAATGGCTGATGCTTTGGCTACTTTAGCTTCAATGATAAAAGTAAATAGTCCAGAAGATATGAAGCCCATTCGAATGAGCATTTACGAAACTCCAGCCCATTGCTGCGACATCGAAGAAGAAGAAAAAGAGGGGCATCCTTGGTACCGGGACATTCTCCAATATGTGAAGGACCGAAAATACCCCGGAGGAGCAACTGAAAATGACAAAAAGACATTGAGAAGGCTCGCAAATGAGTACGTTCTGGATGAAGAAATCCTGTATAAGAGAAGGAAGGATCAGGTGTTGTTGAGATGTGTGGATTCAATCTAGGCTAAAAAGATCTTAGAAGAAGTCCATGAAGGGATTTGTGGAACACACGCGAATGGATTCAAGAGGGCTAGGCAGATCATGAGATTTGGGTACTATTGATCGACTATGAAGACTGATTGTCTCAATTATGCCAAGAAATGCCACAAATGCCAGATCTATGGGGACAAGATCCATGTGCCTCCCTCACCTCTGCACGTAATGACATCCCCGTTGCCTTTTTCTATGTGGGGCATGGATGTTATTGGACCAATTTCACCAAAGGCTTCTAATGGACATGGGTTCATTTTTGTGGTTATCGACTACTTCACCAAGTGGGTAGAAGCTGCCTCTTATGCTAATGTTACAAAGTCCGCGGTCAGCAAGTTCCTGAAAAAGGAGATCATATGTCGATATGGGATGCCAGAAAAGATCATATCAGACAATGCACTAAACTTGAACAACAGCACAATATCGGAGGTCTGTGAGCAATTCAAGATTAGACACCATAATTCATCCCCATATCGCCCAAAGATGAATGGAGCAGTAGAAGCGGCAAACAAAAATATCAAGAAGATTATTGCAAAAATGATAGAAACCTATAGGGATTGGCATGAGAAATTACCATTCGCACTCCTTGCTTATAGAACTTCTGTCAGAACGTCTACTGGGGCAACGCCGTTCTCACTTGTATACGAAATGGAGGCTGTTTTACCCATCGAAGTAGAGATTCCTTCTCTCCGAGTCTTATCAGAGCTGAATTTGGATGAAGCAGAATGGGTTCAAGCCAGATATGATCAGTTAAATTTGATTGAGGAAAAGAGATTAAGGGTTATCCGTCATGGTTAGATGTACCAAAAGCGGATGATGCGTGCTTACAACAAGAAGGTTCATCCTAGAGAATTCCATGAGGGAGATCTAGTCTTGAAGAGGATACTTCCGATACACAAAGACTCTCGAGGGAAATGGATGCCCAATTGGGAGGGGCCATACGTGGTAAGGAAAGCCTTCTCTGGAGGAGCCTTAATTTTGACTGAAATGGAGGGCAAAGAGCTATACAACCCGGTGAATTCAGACTCGGTGAAGAAATATTACACATAAAAAAAATCGGAGAGGTCAGGATGAAAACCCGTGGAAGGGCATCTTGAAACCAAAAGGGTTTTAAGTTGAAAACTCGAAAAGAGCAACTCAAATACAAAACAAGGACAACCAATTGCTCCCTCAAAAGTGGCAAAATGGAAATATTTTACATCTTGGGGCATCAACGAAGTAATCCCAGGACCTCCCGAAACATAGCAAGCGAAAAATGATCTTTGGATCAGGGAAACCCATATCTGATATCTAGGTCTAATACTGTTCTTTTGTCGTTATTTGTTCTTTGTAAATATTTGATATCATAGCCAATAAATCTCCAAATTTGATCCCATTCTTTCCCATATTGTCCAAAGTATTTTCATATTAAGATGATGGATAAAAAGTCATAAAAGGAAACAAGGATTCACGAGTATTATTTTGGGAATTTCCTAAAAGACACGAGAATCCTAAGCGACTGCCAGTTGAAAGAATTAAAACCTGAAAAAGCGATTCAAATGTTGAATTTGCCAAGTTGAATTCAAGGAAACGTCAAGAGATGGCCTCAAAGTAGAAAAGATTAATCTCTGAAAAATTCAAACATTAAATCATACACATTCATTCTAGGTTAAGAGCATTTTGACTCATTTCCAAACATAACATCCTAAACATACCTAGCCTACATAGAGAACCATTTGAGCATTTTCTGCAGGTCTCAGCGTCATAGGATGCATGATGAAAAAGCCAAGACCGCGATAGAAGATCCTGCATCACGGTGATTTGAAGAAAAGTTCCAAGTCACAACGAATAACCTAGCATTTTAAGAACATGAAGGGTCGAATCCACGACGATGGATCTTTCACCGAGAAGACAAGGTGGATCAGACCGCAGCAAGATCTTTTCCTGTCCGCTTGAAATGGAAGTAGAGTGGATAATACGTCTTTATCTCTGAAATTGAAGTAGGAGCAAGATCTTTTCCTGTCCGTTTGAAATTGAAGTAGAGTGGATAACACGTCTTTATCTCTGAAATTGAAGTAGGAGCAAGATCTTTTCCTGTCCGCTTGAAATTGAAGTAGAGTGAATAACATGTCTTTATCTCTGAAATTGAAGTAGGAGCAAGATCTTTTCCTATCCTCTTGAAATTAAAGTAGAGTTGGATAACACGTCTTTATCTCTGAAATTGAAGTAGGAGCAAGATCTTTTCCTGTCCGCTTGAAATTGAAGTAGGAGCAAGATCTTTTCCTGTCCGCTTGAAATTGAAGTAGAGTGGATAACACGTCTTTATCTCTGAAATTGAAGTAGGAACAAGATCATTTCCTATCCTCTCGAAATTGAAGTAAAGATGGATATCAAGTCTTTATCTCTGAAATTGAAGTAAGAGCAAGATCATTTCCTATCCTCTTGAAATTGAAGTAAAGCTGGATAACAAGTCTTCATCTCTGAAATTGAAGTAAGAGCAAGATCATTTCCTATCCTCTTGAAATTGAAGTAGAGTGGATAACACGTCTTTATCTCTGAAATTGAAGTAAGAGCAAGACCTTCTCCTGTCCGCTTGAAATTGAAATAGAGTGGATAACACGTCTTTATCTCTGAAATTGAAGTAAGAGCAAGATCATTTCCTATCCTCTTGAAATTGAAGTAAAACTGGATAACAAGTCTTCATCTCTGAAATTGAAGTAAGAGCAAGATCATTTCCTATCCTCTTGAAATTGAAGTAGAGTGGATAACACGTCTTTATCTCTGAAATTGAAGTAAGAGCAAGACCTTCTCCTGTCCGCTTGAAATTGAAATAGAGTGGATAATACGTCTTTATCTCTGAAATTGAATAAGAGCAAGATCATTGAAGTAGAGTTGGATAAAAAGTCATTATCTCTGAAATTGAAGTAAGAGCAAGATGAAGCCTAAACGTCCAACCCTATTGTTGGGAATGCAACAAAACAGACAAGAGATTTCACTCTTCCCGTAATGCAATAGATGGAGAAAAAACGTCGAGTCAAGTGTTGCCACTTCGAAGTATTCAATGATGCGGCCGAGATTCGACAGTATTAAAGTAAAATTGGTCTTCTTTTGGTCTTTGCTCTATTCCTGTTACACAGCAATGAGCAAAGAATGGCAGCTGTTGGAGCCCAATTTTGACCGGGCCTTAGATTTTGATTTTTTTAAGTTTAAATTAATTTTAAATTTTATTTAAATTTAAAGTTATCCTAAATTTAAATTTATTTTAAATTTAAATTTAATTAAATTTAAAAATGATATTAAAATTAATAAATTAAAAGTCCATAAGTCCATTTACAAGGGCCCAAAAGGCCCAATTACATTCAAAAGCCCAAATGGCCCAAACAAAATTCAGAAGCCCTAAATCTACTAAAATGCCACCTCCAGCTCAACCAATGGCTTGATGCCACGTCAGCAGTCAAAGGCACCACCTCCAGCAGCTTCAACTTGCTCCTGCACCACTGCTACAAGCCACCATCACCTGCAAAAAAGGAAGGAAAAGACAAGCATTAATTTACAAGAAACAATTTTGCATTATTGTAAAATCTGGTTATAAAACCAGATTCAATTCAATGTAAGGGAGGGGGGATTTTTTTTTTCGGAGGAAAAAGAATCAAAAATACTTTACAAGTATAAGCAGTATTGTTAAAAGCAGATGAGTATTTGAACCGGAAGTTAACAGCAAGCAAAACAAATTATCTAGCATTCTCACACTCCGGATTAACAAGGTATAAATCTAGGCATATGCATGATCATTTTTCATTTATTATTTCGAAATTAAAATCTTACAGGTTCCATGAATGTACAATGAATATTTGCTGTCATTGATGCCTGTTAATCTTTAATATGCTGTTTTAATAAGCAATGAATATATGCATGTATAGGCCTTAAATGTGAGGAGCGATTTTAGTAATTATTATTATTAATCTTTCCAATATTAATAACTGATAGTAATAAATGTAGCATTTAAAACAGCAGTCAATATCCACTAATAATAATAATCTTTTATGGAAAATAACAATAATAAACAACTTAATGCGAATAACAATAATAATAAATATTTAATAAAAAAAAGAATGTGAAAGGACCGAATACTCCCCTATCTCAAGCCGTTGCCGGAGTTTCGCGCCACCATCGCCGGAGTTTCCTGTGAGCGTCACCGCCGTTGACCGCGCATCTCCATACCACCCATGGGTCTGCAAAAAGAGATACAAAAATTTTTGAACAACAAATAAATTTTGAAAGGGAAATAATATTTTTTTAAAAATATATATAAAAAGGAAAGGTTCAAGTTTTTTTTTTTTTCAAATCTGGATTTTTTCAGATCTGAGTTTTGTTTGAAAAAAGAAAAACAAAGGAAATAAGAAAAAAGAAAGGAGATCGTACCTTGGACGGCGGTCGGACCGTGGTCGGAGTCGCGTGGAAGCCAGTGCCGGGCGAGCAGGGGCTGGGTCTGGCCGGATGGGGGTCGGAATGGCGGAACGTGGCCTAGGGCTTGGACGACGCGTCCCCACGCGCAGCCTGGGTGGCTGTCGGAGTCGGCCGGAACCATGGCCGGCCATGGTGAGTGGAGAGCATTTGAGAAAGGGGAGGCTTGAAATTTTTAAGTAAATGAAAAAGTGAAATTTTTAAACCTGAAATAATATATATATACAACCCATGGACCGACCCGAAATCCGACCTGACCCGCCTCAGGATCCGCGTGTTTTTGGAAAATGGTCTATTTGTGCAATTGGTCCTTCCGCATTTTTATTTGCTTCAATTTGGTCATTTTACATTTTTTTAATTATTTGCAATTTTGCCTGGGAATTTTAATTAGTTTATAAATTAGTCCTTTGACTGTTTGACAGCACCAGAGGCTGCCACGTGTCACTTTTTGGCTTATTTATGCATTTAGTCACTGACTTTTTTTTATTTGTTTTAATCTAATCCCCAAATCAACTTTTATTTAATTACAAAATTGGCCCAAGAATTTTTCAAGATTTACAATTGATCCCTTGACTACTGGATGCTTGTGGGGCTGCCACGTGTTACCCACTCTTTGGTTTTATTGTTTATAGGTCCCCAAATAGTCCAGAAATTGCATTTTTGACCCCAAAATTTCAAGAAATTACATTCTAACCCCGAAACATCTAAAAATTACCATTTTACCCTCGAACTTCCCAAAATTCCATTTTTAACCCTAATTTCACCAAAAATTACTGTTTTACCCCCAAACCTTCTAAAATTCCATTTTTAACCCTGGTTTCACCAAAAATTACCATTTTACCCCCCGAACTTTCTAAAATTTCATTTTAAACCCTGATTTCACCAAAAATTACCATTTTACCTCCCCGGGTATCCAAAAGTCCCGTTTTCACCCCGATGTCATCGTTTCTTCTTCCTTATCAATATTTGCATTTATCTGCACTTGCATTTTATATTTTCGCATATTATTTATCTGCTTATTATATTGCTTCGTATCTAATTTCTCTTATTAATCACTACTCGTGTTTTTAAACTTACGTATTCAATTTACAAGTTATTTAAAAAATCGAGGCAATATTCCGTTCGAGCGTAACTTCAAAAATCACGCCCTAACGTGTCGGGTATGATTTATTCGTATAATTCGCGTGAACCGGATATCCTTTTAAGGTTTTTTCGCCCGTTCACCTCGAGATTCCGAGAATGTCGTGTCCTAACGTGTTGGTCGCGACTTTAATTCTTCGTGAAAATCGAAGTAAACGGGTAACCCATTTCCAAATTCTTCAAATCATATATTCGAGGATTGCATTTTAACCTTAATACGAAATTTTCAAGTTCTCAAAATGTATATACGAATGATTTTCATGACAAAAAACGAGGCAATATTATTTCGTGTGAAAACTTCAAAAAATCGTGCCCTAACGTGCGGGGTGTGATTTTCGTAATTTATGCAAAAGAAATATCCTCTTCAAAAGCTTTCAAACACACCCCTATCCACATCCAAAATTTTTAAGCAAACGAGACAATGTTCCTTCACGTGAAAACCTCGAAAAATTATACCCTAACGTGCTGGGTATGATTTTCGTACAAATCACGCGATCGAATACTCTTTTCAAAAGTCCCTAAACGTCCTTCAATTTTGAAACTCTGAGAATATAGTGCCCTAATGTGTTGGACACGTCTTCTAGTTCTCATAAGAGGATCGAAATACGGGGACGAACTTTTCTTAAAAAGGTCTCCTTTAAAATTACACAAAGCCATTTAAAATGAACATCGCATTTTAAACTTCACTCAAATTTTTATTGTTTTCATAAAACAAGACCCGAAAATGATCATGTGGTACCAATTCTGGGCGTACGAGGGTGCTAATCCTTCCTCGTGCGTAACCGACTCCCGAACCTATTTTTTCTGGATTTTGTAGACCAACGTTTTAACGTTTTAAATGTTTTGTGGTGATCCAATCACACCCAAATAAAAGATTGGTGGCGACTCCCTTTTTACTCCTTATTTCCCAAATTTCAAAATTAATTTTTCGAAGCCTTTTTTTAAAAGGTGGTTTCGACAGACTATATCCAACTCAATACCTGTTTCCAGGACAGATATGCTTGTAGAGGGTTTTAGCTCAAGAACATGTAACCTGTATGTCAACTCCCCATATTTAATGGTGAGAACATCTTGAGAAAGGGTAGCATGCTGACGAGGGCTTGTTTCAAGAATAGCCTTGTGATTGGAGCCTTTGGAGTGTCCACAAGGAAAAAGTTACTCCATATATGGGGAGGAATTCTGACCGACCCTTCATCTGTTGTGAATTCCAAAACACCTGAATGAGTGGTCCTATTATTTTCCTTCTCACCATCCTTAGTGACTGAAGAAGACTCTTGATGAACCACCAACGATTGGAAGTACATTGGTCCCTTGTCAAATGCACCTTGATCAGACAATTCTATGAAACAGGATGGTGGCAACTTGATCTTATCTCCGCTATCTCGAAAAGGTACAGCTTCTAAGATTCTATACTATTCCTCTTCTGGAAAGTAAACTTTCTTCCATTTGCTGTTCAGCCTAAGCATAACAAAGGAAGAAAAAGATTAGAAATGTCCATTACTAAATATATCAAACATGTCAATAATGCAAAAGATTCACTTGGTTTATGAACTATGCAAACACTAGTCCTCTCCTGTCCACACATGCATAATGTGGATTCCACCTCATGTAATCATTGTAGCAGACCTCATACATACCTAATCCATGTCAGAACAAATACCCAGTCACAGCAGTTAATTAATGGTATGTCCAACAATTAAAATTTGAAACTTTCAAACTAGAGGTCCTGGGTTAGGATCTTTGGAAAGGGGAAGTTGAGGAACTAGATGAAGATTACCTATGATTAATGGCTAGTTCTCTAGCAAAGAGTAATGGTATTTCACTCTTTCATATATTTTACAAAAAAAAACTTCCATCCATCCCTCCATACACACACATACTAGAGGTCCTGGGTTAGGATCTTTGGAAAGGGGAAGTTGAGGAACTGGGTTAATTAATGGTATGTCCAACAATTAAAATTTGAAACTTTCAAACTAGAGGTCCTCGGTTAGGATCTTTGGAAAGGGGAAGTTGAGGAACTGGATGAAGATTACCTATGATTAATGGCTAGTTCTCTAGCAAAGAGTAATGGTATTTCACTCTTTCATATATTTTACAAAAAAAAACTTCCATCCATCCCTCCATACACACACATACAATATCAAATGCTTGGTGCAAAGGGACATAAGATTCTCTCAATGAAGCTATAGATTTAATTAATTAATTCCTCAAGAAAATAGTATCCATCTAAATGCCTAACAAAGACAATAAAAAAACGTCTGGTCTGGCATAATAACAATCTTTTAAGAATTACTAGTACCTCAAGTTGAGCTTCAATGGCATTTCGTTGCTTCTTTGGCTTTCCTCTCTTTCTCCAATTTCAATTTGGCTCTTTCCTTCCTTTCCCTCTGTTCTTTATCAGGCTTCTCTCTTGCTCTCCTTAGCTCAAAATCCATAACGCTCACAAATTTCCTTTTAAACTTTCAAAAATTTAAAGATTGCTCTGGGTCTGTTGTGTTTCTTCTATAAGTCTGATTGAAATTTTCTGATGCTGTAATTAAATTCAACGTGACCAAAATATATAAGAAAAGGTGTTTTGAAGAATTGGGCTTCGTGTTGATCAAGATTTTAGACAAGTGGGAGGACGGCATTCCTGTTACTTCCGGATAATAAATATTAGGCATAAGTGTAAAATTAGCCCCTAACGTTTGGTAGTTTTGTCACTTTGGTCCTTATTGTTTTTTTTGAGTCATTTTCATACACAATCTTTGTTTTTTTGATCAAATTGGTCATTTTTTAACGGTTTTGCTGACGTGGCCGTTAGTTGACTAACGGTGCTGACGTGGCAAAAAAATTCCGCCTAGGCAAGTCCACATATGCAGCTGCTGAGGTGGCAGTATTTTATCTTATATGTCACGTCAGCATATAGTTAATTTTTTGCTGACGTGACAGTGTCCACATGAGAAAAAAATTGCCACGTCAGCACCGTTAGTCAACTAACGGCCACGTCAGTAAGACTGTTAAAAATGACCAATTTGACAAAAAAAACAAAGGTTGTGTATGAAAATGATCCAAAAAAACGATAAAGGCTAAAGTGACAAAATCACCAAACGTTAGGGGGGTTAATTTTACACTTATGCTTAAATATTATACTGTCAAGTTTCGATATGTTTACGTATATTCAGATCCCTCCATGGTTTTACTGTTAAGGATAATAAATATTGTCATTGCGATGAGTGCGTACTACCTGTCCTATCCTCAATCTACTACTGCTCACATTGCGTGCTGAATTTCCGAAGATGTGTCAGTGTCGCCTATGGTTTCCTGCAAAACCTTTGAGTCTTCTCACAAATGGTATTTTCAGATGTTCTCTCTTTCAACATATATGTAGTAGTTTCTCCTACAAATTTATTCTCCATGCTTTGATGTGCTTCAGTATCGCAGAGTTTTCTGTATCAAGCACCGGATAATAGTAATAATAGTGAATGATTAAACTAAATCTAAACAAGAAACCCAACCATCATGAACAGGTCTAAATCTAAACTAGCACTGCCTTCAATGTATTAAACTACTTAAGTAGCGGGCACAGAGTTCCAAACTTATTGATTCCTAAAAAATAATTGTATGAATAAATTTATTAAGCTAAACTCTGATTTCATATCGTCTACTGTATACTTTATTTTAGCTTTTACATGAAGAATTCAAAAGTTTACATTTTGTTTTCTACGAGATTCGTATTAGTATCTTTTTCACCTAAAATTTTCAAAATATTGTCCAGTGCATCTTTGGCAGCTCTGTTGTGTGCAATATCCTTCTTGAGACTACATTTGCCTCTTCCCACAAGTTGGTCGTCCACAAAAACATCAAAACCTGTGCTTTCCTTCCATGAATCCACAAACCTAACTTTCAAATTTCTCTTTTGACACACTTCATATAACTGTGTCACCGGGTGTATCTTCAAGGTCTCTCGTCTAATTATGGGTTCCAGCAAGTCCTTGAACACCTGTTCCAGCATTCGAAAACAACATTACATACCATATTCCAACTATAAAAAAGGCCCTACCTAAGTCACAGAAATAGGTACCTTCCAAACAACATCAATGGAGAAATTGGTGTCAATGAAAACCGCACCGATGGTGGATTCCACAACATCAGCCAACGCTTTTGGCACGTCAACCAGTCCATTAGAATGGAGTGGATATCGTTGTATTTCTTCAGAAAAGTGTCGAATCTGATTATGTTGGGAGAACTATTGTTTGTTAATTTCTATGCGATTGAACACCGGATATGCCTTTGAAGGAATTAACTAAGCTACAAACCTTAGTTTACAACATAATTAAGACAAAAATGGATGATATATACCATTGTCTACGTCAAACATAGTCATAGTAGTCGGCTACTATGTATCACCTTGTTATTATAATATTCCGCAATCAACCTCTAATGAACGTGTAATCTGATTATGTTGTGTTAAGTAAAAACGCGCTGACGTGAAAGCGTTTTTTAAAAAAGCGTCTACGTGGACGCGTTTTTGCCCGTTGGAAAAGTGACCATTAGGGAAAACAAGGGCAAAAGCGTTTTGGCCCATATCCGTAATTAATTTTTAAAATGTTCATTTCTATAAATAATTTCGAAAATGAGCTTTTATTGGTACATAACCCGACAATTACATAACCAAAAGATTATGTCTCTTTACTTAAAAATTAAAGAGAAATGATTCATAATTATTTTTTCAGTGTCATGAGTTAAATCACATAAATTAAATAAAAAATCAACAAAAAAAATTAATTTTAATTTAAATAACATATAAAATAGATAATATAAATATTATTTTTAATAATTTTTATTTTTAAAATATGCAATTTAAAAGAAAACATATTTATAATAAATAAAGGAGAAAGAAAATTAGTCATTATATAAAAGATATTTTTTTATTCTAAATGATCAGTATATGTGTAAAATTATTTTTTAATAAATTAAATTTAAGAATATTGAAGAAATAATTCAAAAAACAAATACAAATAGGAAAAAGCACTTGCTGAAATCTCTCACATTTTGTGCTACAGTTGAACAAGTCAACTCACACCAAAATATATACTTAACCACAACGATTATTATGACTGCAAAATTCAACGCCCTGCAACTATTGACTTCCAATATTTATATTCAAACTAATTTTTTTTTAAAAATGAATCAAAATATTTATGTAACAAATATACTTACTTAAAAATTCACAAAAGTGAAAAATTGTGAAGTTTGGATTCATCAAACAAAAAAAGTTTCGATTGCTTACTTGTTCTAGGAGGAGAGGTTTCCTATGGCGCAGATAGCGATGCAAACCATGTTTGATGGCGGCACGGGCCAACTTTTCGCTATCGACATTGGCGGCTCGTAGCCTAGTCAACGCCCCCGGCGGCAGATCAGGGTATTCAAAAAACTGATGTTTGGTGAAGAGTAAATTAAGGACAGAGTCTCCCACGAACTCTAACCGCTCGTTGGAGAAAGCCAGTCCTAAAGAAGCATGCGTGAAAGCTTCTTCTAGTAACCCTTTGTTGTTGAACTCATAGCCCAGAATTTGCTCCACTTCATAAAGACTCGGCAACGACTGAGTTGATTCCCCGGCTGACTCGCTTGCTTTAAGAGTTTCTATGGCGATGGGGGACATAGTAGAAACACACCCAAGGAAAGAAAGGTCTGGATAATAATGAGAGAGATGGTATTTATTTATATTAAAAACTTTGGATTATAGGTCTTGACAGACTGTATTTATCTATATTGAAGATTTGGACATTGGATTGTATGGAAAGCTTTAGTACAAAAGGGGAAATTTTTATTATAAGAATCCACTGGAACCTCCTGCAAAATTTGTTTTTTCATGTATGGTAATGGAGATATCACAGTTGGTAAAGAGGGAACAGAATCCGTAGATACATTCACCCAAACTTAATTACTTTTTTTAATCGGTTTACCAATTCATCAACCGGTTTGAATTATTTTTTAATTAATTTTATATTTAAATAAAATTTGAACTAAGTGATTTTAATCCAACTGAAAATTGACTCAAATTTTTTTTATATATTAATAAATAATATTTTAAATATATCTTTCTCTTTTTAATTTTTATATAGTTTTTTAAATAAATTAATTTAAAGTTAAAATCACTACCTAAACGATAATAACCGAACAACTATTTTCTCTAGGAAAATATTTTGGTACATTATCGGTGGAGTTTTAAACTTTACAAAAATATCCTATAAAAGTATAGTAAAATATTTTAAAAGTAGATGTTTTTAATATACTTAATTTTTTACTTGAATTTGATACCGCTTGATTTAGAGTTCAATGTTAAAGGTTGTTACTATAGCAATGAAATATATGTCTGAAAATTAGATTGAAACCATAATAAAAGGTAATAAATTAAAATGATGGTATAAATAATAAAAATAAATCATATAATATTAAATAATTGTTATAAATATTAAATACATATATATTAAAAAAAATAAAACTATTCCATATTAAAATTATATATTTATTAAATTATCGTATTGAAAATTTATAACATCTATCTATATCTATATAAAAAAAATACTCATTTTTTTTAGAAATATTTCTTTCTAAAGTAACAGATAAGGCTATTTTTTTTCTGTTTTTAGATTTTTATATAAATTTTATAAAACTTACTCTATTTTCCTTTTTTATATTTTTTATATAAATAAAATTTATAAAAATCTACCCAAAATAAATATAAAAAATTTGAGATTTTAACATGGGAAACTATAGTCTCAAAGCCTCAACTTTATTAGCTAAATGCTTAATTTGGAGCTCAATCTTTTACGGGGTGCTCAAATAATGATAAAATCTATCAAAATGTTCGTTATTAACTGCCTAACATTTATTAAATTGCTCAAATGAAGGCTAGATCTTTTAAAATAGTCAGATAATGGTTAAATCTTTTCAAAAGTATTCAAGTAAGAGAATCTCAAATGCCGTATATCATATTTTAAATTATGTTTTTATTATTTTCTTTTCTTTCCAAGTAAAATTTGGTTAAGTTGTTATGTGTTTTATTCTAAACACGTCAACATTCATCGATTTTTTTTACTACCAATTGAATTGAAGTACGTAAAAAATCCGTTATTTGATCACTTTTATAAAGGTTAGATCATTATATGATCATTTTAAATTATTTAACTATTACGTAAGCAATTTCTAAAAGGTTGTGCCCTAATTTAAATATTTAGTTTTGTTATTTTGCTTTACATAGACACGTCATCGATTTAAAAAAGAAAGATTGAACCAATTTAAGTATTTTAAAGACATTTATTTATATATTTGAAATAGTAAAGAAGTAAGCTACCAGGGTATTCTCTAGTCAGTGTGGAATTAGAATTAATTTTTTAACGAAAATAGTGAAGTGAGCTATAAGAATATTTTATAGTCAATATGAGATTAAAATTAATCTTTTTAAGGAAAATAGTAAAGAAATTGTCACTTATTTATAAGATAAAGGTAAATGTGAGATATGGGAGTTTCTCTAATCAATGTAAGATTAAGATTAACTTTTTAATGAAAACAATAAAGTAATTGACACTTATTTTATAGGATAAGTGTGAGCATGAGAATGTTCTTTAGTTAAAATTAATTTTTAATGAAATTAGCGAAGAAGTGAATTATGGAAGTATTTTCTAGTCAATGAGGGATTGAAATTAACTTTTCAATAAAAATAGTGAAAAAAAGTGAGCTATGTGGGTATTCTCTAGTTAATGAAATTTATAGGGTAAGTATAACGATTTGCATGGCAATAGGTTTTTTGCTCGCTTGCACAAGATATGTTCTTGTACATGGATGGTCTTAGATTATATCGAGATCCAACACTTGCTGTGAATCATCGTGTATTGTATGTCTCTACAGAGACCCTGGTATGGTGGAGGGACGTATTAGTGTATATTCATGCATATGATTGCCTACAGGCTTTGTACTTTGGTGCTCTAGTATGGTGTAGTCTCAGCTCGGACGAGCAACCTAGTGTGGTATAGTTTACTCGTGTATCCAAATCCGTTTTACTAGAGTTTCATCGGGTGAAACAAGATAATCAAAAATGAAAACTTAAAAAATGAAATGAAATGATTTGATGAATCAATTAGCTATGGTAATGAAATGAATGTTATGCAAATAATGCAACTCTATAGTTTGTTAATGGAATGTAGCATGGAAATGATAATGTACGGTTTATATGAATTTACAAACTAATAAAGAATATGAAATTAATATGAATTATATGGATGTGGTAAAAGTTGACATGTTTTGTGTTTTGTTTTGATACTTAGGTATGAGCATTTAAGCTACCTTGCTACTAATGAAAGTGCCATGACCTAGCTAAGTTATGCCAACATTATGGTAGCTAATTATTTAGATATGTTCAAGCTAAGCAAAGTATTTTCCATTAGAATTTACTAAGCATTTGAAATGCTTACTCTCGTTGTTTTCTTTCCCTTATAGATCATCACTTTGCGAAATCTATCGATTCGAATCAACGTAAAGCTCACACTATCAAAAGACAATAGAATTACCTTTATTTTGAGTCCAAACTTTGTGGCATGTATATAGGACAACTCTTGTTCAAATGGTTATTTGATAAATGAGGTGATTATTAAAATTGAATGTCTAACATGGTGTACAATCTATTAGGAGCATGATCTAGCTAAGTTGATGGATGATTTAGAAACGGTAAATCTGAATGTTAAGTGTGTTAAGTTGGATTAGTGTATATTTGGGGATGGATTATATCAAGTTCATTGATTAAAAATGGTTTCAAAATGCAAAGTGGAACAAGGTTAGGTTGATAAATGAAGTGTTTTGAAATTCGATAATCAAAGTAGAAATTGGATGTGTTAAAATGATGAATGCTTGAATGGTTTAATGGTAGATGGTTATTTATTATGTTTATATGCTTGAAATGGTTTAGTTTAGCATGATGCAACAGTTTTATACTTGGAAAAGGTTGGTTGAATCGTTTAAATGTTTAGTTGGATGTTTGAAATAAATATCAAATGAGATTTTGACCAAAACAGGGGTCATGTCTCGACGATCAATTTTTCATGTCGCAACATCGACCGACAATAATTGACATCGCAACATCAATATGTCTGAAGTTGCGACGTGACTTACTATGTTGGCAACGTCACAACGTGGAAATTGTGAAGTCATGACATCAGCCCAAAATTTTTCAAACTTTACAATTTGATCTTATTTCAAGCTCGGGTTATCAAAAGAGCTTTTGTAAGCTTGTATATGACCCGAAAATGATTATTTAACATAATTTGAATGTGATTGATACATAATTACATGTGAGAATGATTAAATGTTGCATAATTGATTGTAGTTGCTCCGACAACGAATGTAGCATCCTATAGCTCAGACATGATGATCAGGACAAGCAAAGGTGTTATAGTATCCCATTATATGTGGACTCTATATAGATTTATTCTGGTGTAGGTTTGGAAATATTTTAATTAGCAGTCTGAACATACTTTTAATGATTAATTCTAACTACAATTATTTAAATGTATTATTTGTAATTGCAGTTGTGACTATATGTTAACTTCAAGAAAAAAGGTTTCATATATTCCTTAAACAATAAATTATGTTTAACATATGATTATATTAAAATACAATATAATTTATAATCTAATTTAATAATAGTTAAATTATTTTTATACTATCAAAACTCTTAAAATATTATAACAATAATTAAATATTATTTGTATTAATATTTATACTATTAAAATATGGGTGAGTATTTAATATATTGACTTGTCTCTTTTTTTAAACATTTAATTTTTTTTATATTTTACTATATTCCTATAAGGCACTTGTCAACCCTTAATTTTTTTTGTGGAGTCTAAAAACTTCATTGACAATAAACTAAATATTTTGCCTTAAAATATTCATATTTTTATGGTGTAAGACATTTTTTACTAGATAAGACTAATTCCGCCGAACATTTCTAAACTATCATCCAAATTCTAAACGCGGTTCTAAATTTAATTGCATTATCAACTTGGATTTGACTTGCCAACAAAATAGATAGTAGGAACAATTTGATTCATATGCTTTATGTTAGATTTGAGCTCATATCTAATGCTCAAGTTAAGCTAATGGTTAGGCCAATAGAAAATAAGTAATCGATACAAAGACTCACATATGTCATAATTTGAGAACGTCTAGTGCAATTAACCCTACTATAAAAATTATAAATTATAATCTATATGCATTATTAAAACATTAAAATAAAGTGTTAATTATATTAAAATTAGAAATAATATTTGATGTACCGATACATAAATCTCATGCACTATCAATGAATCATGACACATTATAATTAAATTAAATTAATAATTTATTAATAAATACAAATAATTTTATTTAAACACTGATAATAATTATTATAAATAAATATTAATGGCTTTCGAATTTGAGACAAAACGATAAATAAAGGACGGTGCAATTAAAGGGCTTTCCCACCTACCATTTAAATGAAACACAAGTCTATTGCCCTTTAACCAGGGCATCCATGGAGTTATTGAAAATCAAATACATGGATATAATCCAATTATCAAATGTAACACCAATGCTTACAAATGCTCATAATCTATCTGACTCCATATTCAATGTATTCCTTTTAATGTATTTGGAAGGTTTTTAAAGATGGGTTTAGATGGACGGTGCGTTTAATTTTTTATTTCACGTTAAGGTATCGTTATATTATCTAATCTTACCGTCACCGATATTTTTACACTAACCGTAAATAAACGCGCTGTCCAACCAAACCCACCCTAAAAGATAATATCCTTATAATCGATACACAATCGACTTAAACAAACATGATCCAAAGAGATTTGGAGAGATCATTATGGCCATCCAAATTCAACAATTCCAGAATTACGTTTGAATCGAAACTGAAACGAGGTTGTAACTTATAATCTACGCAATTTATAACTTTTAAACTTTACTCTCTAAAACCAAACTACATAGCACACTATCCAAGAGTCATACAATAACGACGTAATTGGAACAAGTTGCACCAAATTCTGACCAGACTCAACACATGTGATTGTACTTATATCAAGATCAACCACCAATACTAATCAAGTAAAAACCCAAGCATCCTCTTCCTAAATCCAAATGATCAAATCTTCCTAAATCCTCAACGGTTCTACTAAAATTAAAGTATTCAACAACAAATGAACAAGTTGCATGTAGCCAGGACATGGAATCTGTTGTTCTTCATCCTCCGCTGTTGAACAACGAAGGGCCATCGGTATAAACCTGTGAGGAAACAACATATCCGGGGAAATGTTCCACAATTTCTCAGCTTTAACTAGTCTTCAACACCTCGATCTCTCGAGCAACACCGTCGCCAGATCCGTACCGGACGATTTGAACCGATGCAATAGCCTTGTCTGTTTCTAGGGTTAACAAATTTGCTGAATTTATATGCTTGATGTTTTTAGATAATTGATTTTGGGTATTACCCACATAATTTGAATTTATTTAAAATCTTAAATATATCTTTTTTTATCATTTTTTTGAATATTTTATACATTTTTATGTATTTTTTATTTTTAGAATTAGACTAAATTGATAGATTTATAAATTTTGAGGGTTAAATTTGTTATTATATCAAACTCATCAACATTTCATTTGGTGACCAAACACATTTTAAGGGTGGAGTGATAAAAATGAGAAATTGATTTAAGGAGAGTTCGAAAAAATTAACAAAAGAAAAAATCGGTGACAAAAGCAAGAACATGCTAAAACTTGAGTGACTATTTGAGAATTTACCCTATTTATAACGGTAAAATTAATGGTTTATTATGCATGTGTTTCGAGTTCAAATTTTATTATAATCAATTTTTATTAATTTATTATATAAAAAGTCAAAATACTCTCATAAAAATATAATTTGATTTGTATATAAAATTATATTTTTATATTTTTATAATCGAATTGATGTTTGATTGACTAGTAAGACCAATTTAATAAATGATTAAAAATTATTTAAATGATTAATTAAATTAATGTCATTAATGAATCAGTCTTAATTTAAATAAAATATCAAAAACTTAATTTTTATAAAGTAACAATTATTAATATATTTTTTTATATTTTATATAAAATTTCGAAAAATTAGAAAATCATTTTATTTAAAAGGATTATAATGTGATCATAAAAAAATTAAATGGCCTTAAAATGAATGTGATTATTTAGTAAATAATTATTTTTCAAATTTTAAAATGTTTTTATAAGAACTTAAAAAAACATTATCAATTATTATTTAATTTAATTTTTATAGTGACACTTAGAATTTGTAAATGTATTTTAGTTGAAATGTAATGTTAAATTATGTCTTTATAAGAGTATCATAATTTTACGTTTCAGAAAGAAATAATATACAATCAACCTTTATTACAACGATCCCATTTGTCCACCAAAAGTTTTGGATGTTACAGGAAGGTTGTTGTGGCAACCTTTGAAATTTAAATCATATTTAATTTTTTAAAATTTATATTAAAAACTATAAAATATTAATAATATTAATTAGTAATAGTTAAAGCTTACCTTTAATAAAATTTACTAATATAATTCCATTATTAAAGATTGATCGCATCAAATTTTGAAATAACATAATTTAATTTAATAAATTTAACAGTTATTGTTTGGTGATAACTGAAATTTTAAAATTTAAAAAACACGTCAACTAAAAAAAATCAAATTAAGGTATAAGAATTAAATACACAACTTTTATAAAGTGTAGGGAGAAATAGCAGAATTTAACCTAACATAAATTATTATTTATTTCTATTTGTATTTATTTTTGGAAAAACGAACAAAGGAGTACTAAAAAGGGAAAAGGGAAAAGGGAAAAAAAATTAGGGGAAGTATGAAAGATAAAAGGATGTTTTAGTAAGATCATGTCACCAATTGACATCCAATTGAAAACTTATTAGTGATTGAAAAAAATTATTTAAAATTTGAAGATTTAATTAAAATTTATTAGTGATTGATAGTGTAGTTATTTTATTTCACAAGCAGTTATAAAAAATGGTTAACTGTCATTTTTTCAAAATATTTTACAATACTCTTATAACACTTATCCACCATTAGTGGAGTAAAAACACTCCACAATCAGATTTAGGATGATGTCAAATGTCTTCTTTTTTTTTTTATATATTCTGAAAACAAATGTCATCATTGGAGAATATATTGCAAAAATGGATCTCAATTTTAGTGTGACATGCCAAGAAGTAAATCTCGGTGTTTCCATTAGGAAAAGAGCTGTAATTCACAGCAACAAAGGTCTTACCATTCGTTCATGTTCGCTAATCTATCGTCCGGACATAAGGTTGACAACAGCTTGATTTTCGTAGAACGTACCAACATCCCAATCCTCTGTTGTGGATGAAAGAGTCATTAGGGCAACCACTATTGATCTCATACTTGGTCGTAGTTGAGGGTTTTCTTGTGTGCAAGCTTTGGCAAGCTGAGCCATCTGCAATATAAAAACAGCCACCTTTGTTTTGTCATATCAAAATCGTGAAAGAAAATCCATATGCATATCATTTCCCCAGGAACTGCTCTCACCTTGAAGACAGAGTCAAGTGGGTAATTATCTCCAAGCCTCGGATCAATCAGTTTGCACAGCCCTGCTCTAGGATCAGGCTCATCAAGAGCATCCTCAAACTGCACATGGAAAAAAATATTAACCACAGTGTCTCCATTTATTAAAATTGATTTGCTAAAAGAATTACTCAAGATATGCGTATGGTATCTTAATGTTTAATGTTTTTTCCTCAAATCACATTCCAATTGTAACAAAAAAAAAAAAGTACCTTTGAAATTGAGCTCATCTGTCACCACTATTCATTAATTGGAATAAAGGGATTTAAACAATACTAACCAGAGCAACCAGACCCTTCGATTCAGCGAGAGAGCTGTTTGCTTTGACAATAGCTTCTTTAGCAGAAATCAGCTCATACAGCACAACCCCAAAGGCAAATACATCTATTTTAGGAGAAACATCACCATATTGAGCGTATCTGCAGACAAAATGGATAAAGTTGGTCCATTTTTTAAACACCAACCTTAAAGAAAGATGGCAAACACCTTGGTGGCATACCTGCTTCTAAGGAAGCAAAAAGAGTTTTAATTAACAATTTTTTTGTTTTTTTTTCTAGAGCTTCTTTACTACCAAAATTTTTAGATTTAATCCCATATGAAATAAATATGAGCTGGACAACCTAAGGATTAACAAATAGTAATTGGTTCATTTCCATAATAAAGAAGAGAATTACTGTTTTCTGTCAATAGCATATGGCTTTAGAAACACATGAGCACTCATGGTCATAAACCTACTGAATAGGAGAGTCTAGCCAGTTGTTGAACTTATGGCCTGTCCTTAACAACAATAGCTAGTAACTTACAAATTACTTCAAATTAGTTAGAACAAATTTGTGGAAAACTAAGATACCAACGTAGACACATCAAATCAGCTAATAATTTTTATAAAGGATCATTGGCCTATTAACCTATTGAGGAGGAGACAATTAGTCTAGCCAGCTGTTGAACTTATGGCGGGTCCTAAACAACAGCAGCTAACGAATTACAAATTACTTGGAATTAATAAAAACAAAATTTATCTTACTCTGGTGGCATGTATCCAAATGTCCCAACAAGACGTGTGGGTAGGGATGAATTTCCAACTTCTGTCAGTTTTGTTAATCCAAAATCTGCAACCTGCATTGATGTTAAAAATTGGTTAAAGTGCAATTATAACAAGAAGCTTTCAAACAGTCCACCTGATGTGAGATCAGGAAGGAATAACCTTTGCACGGAACTTTTTGTCTATCAATATATTAGCTGGTTTAATGTCCCGATGAATGTAAACAGGGACAGTATGCTCATGAATATATTCAAGACCTCTGGCTGAGTCGAGGGCAATTTGCACTCGAGTAGACCAAGGAAGTGGCTCCCTGCCTGGAAATAAACAACAGAATCCCATTAGTGCTGCTCTGAATCAATTGCATTTGGGATAGTTTCTGCATAAGAAAACTCACTTGAGCCTCGCAAATGCTGACTTAGATTGCCATTCTCAATGTATTCATACACTAGGAAAAGAGAGCCTTCAACACAGTATCCAATTAAACGCACCTGTACAAACACATTAATATTCACTTTGAAGATAAATAACCAAAACAGGAATTTTAGAAGGTCATAGATGAAAGAGATGAGTATAAAGGAAGAAAAACTTATAAAAGAAAAAAGGGAAGGCCAAGGAATTCCACTATAATGATTGAAAAGTTAAACAACTTAATTACTTGTGCACTGTTACGACTGCAAAGAAATGTATAGTAGACGCAGTGAGAATCTAATTCTGCATGATACCGTAAACTCCATTCAATTATCTGTATTAAGTTTCTTAACATTAAGGAAAATAAGAGTTAGGGCAAATAATGCATGAAAAACTGTGCCATATGTGGATATAGACAACTCCTCTGACTCATTGAACTACAGAGAACAAAAATCTGGCCTTTGGCTTATGGCCTATGGGCCGCACCTAGAGTATTAACAAAATGTTTTCTAGACTCACCGATAAAAATAACATTTAAGAAATGTTTTCTAGTTAATGAAAAACAATTATTCAAAGATATTGTGTGCCTTCGAAGAATGAGAAAAAGGAAGTACATTACCAGGTTCAGGTGATGAACATGTGTCAAAACCTTCAATTCAGCTAGAAATTCTTTGGTTGCCTCCATATCCATCTTCTTGATTGCAGCTTCCTGCACAATAATTAATAAAGAGATGTGACATATGGAATCAAGACAAGATGACTATCCATTTAGATAGTTGTGTTCCTATGGAGAGACACGAGAATTTCTATAAATAGGAGCCAAATTGCATTCCTCGTTAGTTTAGATGCTCAAATCTAGCAATCAGGCTTGAGCTCTATGCCCAACTATCCACATAAAGTACATTACAAAATCTTGGACAGAAATGCAAGCAAATTACAGATGCAAATGAACATCCACCAAACCGTGGTATTCTGAATTTTCATCCTCTTGAAGTCTAATATGTGGCTAGAAAAAGGTCTTTCTTTCCCTCAATAATATTAGCAAGAAACCCAAGTGATCTCTTCTCCAATCTACAATTTTTCTCTCTATATGACAGTTCTGGTGGGCAACCTAGTTATTATAAAGTAACATGCCAAATTTTGAGACTGTCTCTAAAGCTTAGTCCATATTCAATAAGTACAAGACAGCTAACGATTACTTACTTTACATTAACAGAAGCACCCAATATATATATTTTTCTATAATTTACTAAAAAAAACAAAAGAGTACACAACGACAAACCTCGCCTCTCACATATGCATAGTAAACAGCCCCAAAGCCACCTTCACCAATCTTTTTAGCCATACTGAAATTATCAGTCGCCTGGGCAAGTTCTTCATAAGAGAACTCAACTGATTTATCAACGGAAATGCCAGTAAGGCCTGGAGAAGCAGCAACAACCGGAGTTGATTCCGCTTCTGTACTAGCAAAGTACAGTGTGATTTTGTTTTTGTAACTAACAAATAGATAATCCCAATCTCTCAGCAGGAATTTAAGGAGCAAATTCTTTTCTTTTTTTTTTGGTGAATTTAAGGAGCAAATTCTTGAATAGAGAACATTAGGGGATTAGAAATAAGACAAAGCATGTTCTTTTGCTCTACATTCTGGAATAAAGGGCCGTACATCTAGCGGGTTTGCTAATTAATCACCTATTTTTTCAGGGATTCAACTTGCAGCACAGTCTAAAACACTTGTAAAAACAATAAATTTGTGAAATAATCTTTAGTTGGCTTAAATCTCACAAATACATTTAAAAGGAAAAGGGGAAAGAGATGCAGCAGGGTTACCATTTCCAACTTGAGCTAATAAATCTTGGGAATCTGTCGTGGACAATGTTTCTCCCTTTACCTTCTTCTTTCGGAAAAATCCAATATATACACCAATTGCCAGCAACAGCAATACCACTATGGCTGCTATAGATATCCCAGCAATAATTCCAACCGAAATCCCTGATTATGTAAAAACAACATATAAGCTCAAAGTATAAAAAGGTTTCCGGTCAATCAAATCATCACAAAAGCAACATGCAGGGAATGCCAAATCACCTGTGCTGCAAAACAGAAAGAAAGAATAAACTGATTCAGATAATGTAAGGATTCAAAGTCGAAACAAATGATAATAATACAACAAACTATTTTTAAAGTTTAAAGCTGCGTTAGCTACCTTGATTGGATGGGTGGAAAATTACCATTCGCATCTGTACAAGAAAAAGAAATTCCTTCAGTGAGGCGAATTTACATTTATTCATGACAGTCGGCGTAAGAAAGCATAATGCCTAGCCCTAGGTGTTTAAAATCAACAAGTGGACTATATTGTATAACTCCCGTGGCCGTGGGTAATCTGAAAGAACAAACTAGAAATGAAATAATTCCATGTAGTTTGCAATATTCTCACGCATAAATGTTCCCAAACATCGACCTGAATGATTATTGGACACGGAGCATGCTGAGCAAAATGAAGATACTTGTAGTTGTTGATGACTGTGAAAACAATCCATCTTTTAGAAAACGCAATGAACGCCCCATCACTTTATACAGTAGCACAACAATCATGGCTTTCAGCTAAACTTTCCGTTTGATCAACCCCACTCCTACAGAGTGAATCCTACCCCCCCCCCCCCCCCAAAAAAAAAAAAAACAAAAAGCCTTTTTATTTCCTAAATATAAAAATTTAGTTGCCTATAAACACAAAATCAAACAAAAATGCTAATGAGAGCAAATCTGCTCCGTATGGAGAATAAAATCCTAAAACAAAATTATTCCATTTTCACTTCCCTATAAATTAAACAAAAAATTGTTAAAAGAAATCACCTCTTCCCGGGATAAATACCAAACCAGCCCCTGAGCTGAAATTCACCCCGGGGTTGTATCTCTGAACCAACCCCGACAAATTCGATGACAGATTCGCCTGAGTCAAGACATAACTCAAATTCTCCCCCGGTCGGAGCGGATATGTAATAAACAGCCCGTAACCCTTCGAAATAGTAGCATCACCGCACGAACAATTAACCACCACCCTAACCGTCCCAGTATCCGGTATATTCGTCGCCGGGTAGGTATTGAACGGCTGCAACCAATTGACCGTCGTCAAATTCGAGTAGTATTCTGTGGCGATCTTGTAGTAAGTGTCGTGTGGCCTAACTCTGTAGCTGAACTCGTGGGCGGGTAATGAACCGTTGATGCAATCGCAAGGAAAAGGAACATTGAGTCTAGTACCAGATTCGACGCTGTCTTTGTTAGCAACTTGTTTGTTGTAACTGAGGATTGAGTCGAAAGTTAACGTGGAGTAAGGAACAAGGGTCGAATTAAAAAGCTCGGATATGAAGGTCAAATTTGAATATGCCGGAACGTAGTAGGATGCTAAGGCGGTGCAGCTTCTGGTGCATCTTGATTCTACTGAAATGGGGAAAGTTAAGATAAAAAGCAACGGAACTGGGAATAATTTAATTACCATTTTGGAGTTTGAAATCCCTACGTTGGGATTTTGGGGGTTTTAATAATCCAAGTCAAGGAAGAGGTTGGATGATAGTTCAGAGCTGAGACCGTTGAACTCAGTTGGAGAAGAAACAGTAGTAGAACAAAAGTGATGATGACGTGGCAAATCATTATTGGGAGTCAATTTGACTCTTATTCTTTTCATTGTATTGATTGTCGTATTGCTTACGGTTGTGTGTCGTACCAATCAACCTTGGCGGTTCACATAACGATATGATAAAAAGAATTTTAAGAAAATATAAATACTATTTCTCAAATAAATACTATGTAAAATACAATATTAGATTTTGTCACACTTATAATATCGAGAAATGAAAATATTGCAGGTTAAAAATATATATTTTTTAAATTATTTCATAATGAATATAGGAATTCTAAAAAAATTGAATATAGATAGAGCGATAACGAATTTATATTTTAATATTATTAAATTTGTGTTTGATCTTTAAATTTGTAATTTTAATTGTAACAAAAAAAAAAGTATTTATGTATTCAATAATTGATTTTGGTGATTCAATTAAGGCTAACATCAACTTAATAAAGTGTTTAACTATAAAATTATTGTAATGATTTAGTTTTTAGTGGTGTCGAAAAATACGATTTTGGAAACCTCATTTTTTTAAATCGAGTTTGTAAATATTAAATAGAGATATTTACAGAGTTAGTGTATAGATGAATTAAAATTCGCTTAAGTACTTTAGTCAAAATTGTAGTTAATTAAGGCCTAAAGACTAAATTGTAAAATCCAATTGTTATAGATTTTTAATTAGTAAATGGTTTGGGGACTTAAATTACAATTAACTCAAGGTCAAAAATGGTAAATAAACCAATTTTTAGTAGTGGATGGTGTATGATATGGTAATTAGCATTAGGATGATTAATTAATTATGATTAAACTAAGTTAAACCATGATTTAAACTAATTAATTAGGATTAAACTAAATTAATTAACCTATAAAAGAAAAAGTTAGTGGAAAGAAAGATGAATCCATCTTCTTCTTCCACCTATTTTTGAAGCTAAAATCAATCCGCCATCAATTAGGTAATGCAATTAAATCATTTTTTTATAATTTTTATAAATGTAAGGTAATGAGAGTTTAATTTAGTTAGCCCATGTACTAATTTGTGAAACTGTTAAAGTTTTAGAAAGTTTTCATTGTTGCTATTTTGAAGAATTAGGTGTGAAATTGATAGAATTTAAGCTTAGATTATGAAAATGACTAAATTGTAAAGCTTAATTGATAATTTTGTACATTAAAGACCAGATTGAATAAAATGCAAACATGTTATAAAATTTTGATAGGAATATAAAGTAGAAGGTCCCTAATGAGAATATGTGAATCGAATTTTAATCCAAAGCTTTAGATCGTAAGTTATGCTTGTCCCGATTTTGGGGACTAAATTGAATAAATTGTAAAATATGACTTTGTATTTAATTTTGATTTGATATGGAATTTTGAATTATTATTCGTACCTAAAGACAATGCAGTGTCATTGAGAGGAAAAGGAAAGGCGAGAGTCAACGACAAGTGACGCGAGCTATCAGTTTGTATTTCTATGATTCGGATCAATTTAATTGTTGCATATTCATGATGTTTTGCATATTATGGTATTGAGGTGAGTTGAAAATAGTTATTTGAATTGAATTGATATGATTGGGATTGATTATCGAGATAGACGACTAAATTGAATCAAGAAATAATATGTGTATGAGTCTTTTACTAAGTTCATTGGGACGCTTTCATTTTATAAACTCATTCTCATTCCTTTGTATCATAATTCAATATCTCCCTTCTGTACCTAACAAACTTCTGACTTACCAGATATTCAATTATACAATTAAAGAACAAACGAAAAGAAAGTTAAACAATGTTTATATTGTATGAGCTTACCTGGAGGAATGATAACACGCCACGATAAAGTCTACTCAACAACTTTCCCTTTCCCATGATCTTCTCTCGACGGATTCAAATATTGATCTATAACATAATTTAATTAAATTTTTATAAACTAATATCATTCATCAGCTTATGAAGCATATAATTCAGTTCAATTCTATCACTCGAAATTCCCTTAAACCTAACACATTATACAGTCAACCTTTTTTTTATAACAGAGTTTATAGAAATCTTAAATTGGTTTCAAAATGTCTACACTTTAGTCTTGATATTCGAAACTAACAAATTTTCATTTTATCAAGTGATTCTTTTTCATAACCTCTCTTCTAATCTAATTATTTAACACCACTGTTAGCTAGATTGAAGCACAACAATCTCAAAAACACAAAATTCATGCAAAACGAGCTTGAATTAGCTTACCATGCAAGAGAACAAACTTGGCCGAACTTTCCTAGCTCAACAAAGAAGAAATAAGGTGATGGAGAGGATGAAAGAAAGAAAACGAACTCCCTCTTTCCATCCACTATGTTACAGTATATATATAATCTAATTATTAATTAAAATTATTATTATTGTAGATAACAGTAACACCAATACTTATTCGGACACTACCTAAAAAAAAGGCCAAAATTTCATTTTAGGCCCTAATCGATTAATGTATTTTCATTAGTAAATAGAAACCCATAATAGTCAACTTTTATCACTTTTACGATTTCATCACTGTACTATGATAATTTTTCTAATCGATCAAATCTTCAAAATTAAAATATAACACTATATTAAGCCAAATGATTATTAAATATTAGTATCTACAGACTCGATCATTGGAGAACGAGGTTCTAAAATCACCGTGGATGCCACACCAACAATTAATATAACACTATATTAAGCCAATAATTATTCAAAATGGATGAAAAAATTAACATTTGTTAACTTTGCTGACATAGAATATACGTGGATGCCACAGCAACAATTAATATTTTTAAAAATCTAAAAATTATTCAAAAGTATGAAAATTAAAATATATATTTCATATTTTAATTTTTTTTTAAAATTGAATTAATTGCTAACGTGGAATACATGTGGATGCTGCAATAGTAAAGATAACAGACGTTAATTTTTCCATTCATTTTGGAGTGATTTGACAAACAATGCAAATTAAAGAGTTAAAAGAGGCGAAAAAAATGAATGGTTAAAATAACTTTTTTTTAATAAAATTGAAGGGTCAAATAAATCATTATGCCCAAAATATATTTGTGTCGACTCTAAAAAATTTAAAAATATCTGATTATTGGATATTTTATAATATATTATAAGACACTTACTACGTGAGTAGAAAAACGTAATGTAAAAAATATGTTTATAAAAATTTGATATTAAAATTATATGGGCATTAGTTGTGAAGGTTAAATTTAATAACTTAAAACTCATCTATTTCAAGTTCAAATCCCACCATAAAATATGTTCATGAAAAAATAAAAATATTCTTATATTAGTATTTATTACTTAGTATATAAGAGGATATTTTAGTAATTTTTTAATTGAGTTGGTGTTGGTGTTGGTGCTCGGCTGACTCGTGACACCAAGTCAGTCATGAACTTAATATAAATATAGATATAAAGGATATGGGAAAAAAAGTTTGTGTAATAGTTTTAAAATGTAGAAAAAAGATTAAAACAAAATGTTGGTTGAAGTGGTAAAACAAAGTTTTACAAATGTTAGTAGTATAAGTTCAAATTTCACAACATGTAATTTTTTTTATTTGTTTTATTTAAAATAAAAAAATAAAAAATGCCTCATAATAATATATTTTATTTTACGGTTTATATTTAGAGTTCGTGACTATTTTTTTTAATAATATTGTATCTAAAGATCGAACATACGTCTTTTCTTAAAAATATAATATGTCTTACTATTATATCCAACGCTTATTTATAAAGATAAATTTTGATAATATTTTCCTCTCCCTCATATTATGAATACGATAGAATCTAGTATAAATTATGGGTACATTAAATTATTGATGAGAACCCTAAAGTGACATTAATAGTTATATATTATAGAAGGGACAAATACTAAATTCATTCAACCACTCACTCAAGTGATAGTTGAGACAATATATAAAGTAAAAGATGCCTTTCAAATCTAATGGAGTTAGATGTATAAGCCAACAAGTTCATAATTTTATACTTTTTCTTCCCAATATCTTATCAAGCGTCTTCCTAATTTTTTGTAGTGTAGGTCTGAATAATTTTGGCCTGAAAATAGTATAATTGGTTTATTCGATTCGCGGTTTGATTATGATTTATATTGTTTCTCGAATCAATCAAAATTTCTACTTACTTCAAATTAAAATATCGATTGGTTCTCGATTCGATCGGTCGGTTTAGTTTCAACAATCAAGACCTCATTGGCTTATGGTGTACTCAACAAATGGAGACTCTGTTGGATTGGTGCCTTAAGTGTAGTATTGTTTTTAAGTACACTTGTAATTTTTCGAACAGATTAGTTAATAAACTATTCATTAATTACATTAATAAATGGAAGCAAATGTTTCTTATTGGTTGTCTAATGTTTAACTAATACTAAGCGATATTACGTGGCCAAATCCTAATACAAAAAGACAAGTTGTATTAGTAGACGAACCTAAACATGTTCTTAGTTTAATCGAAAATGAGCAAATCGATTGAAAGATTAATATTTTGTCTATCAAGTCCAATTAGGGAGTTGTCTTGTGTTGAGCATTGGAGTGGATGACTCTCAAAAGATAGAGATATAGATGTGATTGACTGGACTGATAGCACATCGAACTAGACCCAAGTAAAATATATACTAAATTCGTTTATGGGTTTATTCGCTTATGACGTTCGTAGTGTGATATACCTAAATCCTGAGTGGATGACGAATTATGTATGTTTGACTCGTACACTTTGATGTAAGTAAAAGTTTGAGTTTGAATAGATAAAGAACCGAAAGCAAGTGCGTTAAGTGTACGACTTTTGCAGTACGTAGCGTCATTCACAAAAGTAGAATTCATGGGTCGAGACATGGGTAAATAATATCCCCTCAGGCATTACATGGTTGATGAAAAGTAAACATGATCATGGATCTTTCGTCTTTTATGATGAATGGCTTAATTACTATTCGATAGTAATTGACTTTTCATGAAGAAGATGTAATGGTTACTATGAAATAAAATAAGATAATATTGGAAAAACATATATTATCTCAAAAAAATCAGTGATATCCTATGAGGATAACACACTTATTACATTATCAACAATATTCTTAATTTTTTTAACAAAAATTTATCACTCAAAATTTTCATGACTTGCGGCTGACCTGGCGGGTAAAATTAATTTATCCTTTTGTTTTTTACATAATGTAATGATTTCATGGGATAAAATGGAATTGAATATTGATACAGGTCAGACACAGGGGGTCCAATTTAAAAAAAAAAAAAGTCAACTCAGGGCATTGAGAGAAACCATTTAGGAAATGTGTTGGAATGTTAGGTAATTGGTTTAGGACAGCAATGATGTAAAATAGTTACCAATTACCGTAGCTATGGTTTTACTATGTTCAGGGGTAATTTTGGTACCTAAAACATCATCCTCAACTGCATGCAATGCAAGGCTTCAATTTACCTTTATTTCTCACGTACCTTTTCTTCTTTCTGTGTGTAATTTTAGATTTTTATTTATGGATAATTATTTGATGCTTAAACAACAAAGGGTGATAATATATTTTTAATGCTTCCTTTTAAAAAAGCTGCACAAAAATTAATGGTTCAAAAGTAAATAAAAAATTAATAAAAAATTAATTGAGCCTTTAAAAATATACACTCTATTTAACAAAAAAAACTAATTTTGCTCTTCCTTTAACAGAAACTATTAATTGTTTGATTTCATCGTTAATAGCACTAATGCAACTAACAACAATCACTAAAAAATGACACGTAAGTCACATCAATAAAATTTTTAAAAATAACAATTATTAATAAAAATGCATCTGGAAAGAACCTAAACAAGTTGTGGTCCAGGTTTACATCATGTTTAGTTCGCTGTAATGAAATAGAGTTGTAATGAAATAATGCTGTAATGGAATAGGATTGTAATCAGTAATTCAGTTGTTTGGTTGAATGGAATGGTGTTGTAATAGCATAAGAAAAAAAGCTTAAATGATTAAAATATCCTTAGCAAATTTTTTGTAGGTAAATGATTATTATTATTAAATTTTATTAAATATAATTTAATAAAAATAATAAATAATTTAATTATATTTTAATATAATTATTATTAAATACAATTTAATAAAATAATATATAATTTAATAATATTTTTAATATAATTATTGTTATTGTTATTAAATTTTAACAAAATTATTACTAAATATAATTATAGCCAAAGAAAACATAATCAATTGGATTCATTTAATATAAAATGGGGAAAATTACAGCAAAAAAATAGCCTAACCGAAAATAAAAAAAATAAAGACTAATAAAGAAAAATAAATGCAATAATAAATAAAACCATTAGCTTTCTAGGGACCCTAATTGCCCCTAGTATTCACAATCTAGCTGATCTTGAAAATAGTAGCCTTTAGATTTCCCCTTCCATTTCCTCTTTGCTCCCTTAATAATCTAGTTTTCTCTGTTCTTTTTTTTTCTCTGGTCCTCTCTTTTTTTCTGGTATCTTACTTTCCAAAGTTTTATCTCCACCTCCTCTTTAAAGTGATAATCCAAAGCTTTATCTCCACTTACTCTTTCAATTTTTTTGGTCAGTTTGTCCTAAAAGCCCACCAAAGCCTATAGATCCATACATGCAAATCTCCCCTTTGTTAATCTCTCACCGTCCATCATAATTTTTTTTTATTTGGGTTGTTTTGTTTTCTAAATTTCATTACTGGGTTTGGAACATGTCAGAGGGAGGAAACCTTGTGTTGATGCTGTGAAAATAACATTGTTGGATAAAATCGAAGTTGAGAAAGCATTGAATCATAACAATTGGTTTTCAATTTTTGTTTCTTCTTGATTTTTCTTCCATAGCTATAATTGTGGTTAATATGATGTTTTTGGTTTCGGGTATTTTTGGGAAAAAATTAGTGGCTATTCGGTGAAAGGCTGTTGTTGAAGCCCAATTTATCCGGACTCAAGTGATTAGATTTTTTAGGTTTAAATTTATTATTAAATTTAAATTCATTTTAAATTTAAAATATTTGAAATAAATTTAAATTTAATTAAAATTTAAATTAAAAAGTCCAAATAACAAAGTCCATTTACAAAGGTCCAAATTAAAGGCCCAATTACAATTGCCCAAATAGGCTCAATGCCTAGGTCTAACCTAAATCTGGTAATCTGCCCACTTGCATCAAGCCACCTCCTCCTTCAGCCACTAGTTTGATGACACGTCAACGGTCAAATGATCACCTCTAAACTCCAACTGCTACTGTCACCGCCACTGTTAAGCAAGCTGTCATGACCGAACCTGCAAAAGGAAGAATTAGACGTACATTAAATGATGTAAAACAAAATTGAATGATGGTTGTATTTGGCTATAAAAAGCCAAATTAAATTTTGTACAAGGGGTGACAAAACGGTTCTGGAAATAAAAAAAATACGAACCAATCTTTGAAAATCTAATACACGAACCATTGTTTTGGTCACAAAAAAATCAATACAAAAACTAACCCCTTTTTTAAGAAGCAAAAGCATCCAACACATACAAAGCAACAAACGAAGTGTACACCACTAAAAATCAGAATAGGTACCGAATGTTAATACTTTCAGTGTTTCCAAGATACGCGTTTTGATGTGTATTTATTATTAATTTCACTTAATGCTCATTTAAAAATTTTCTTAAATATTATATTTCATTAAGTGTATTCATGCATGTTATTATTATCACCATTAATAACAAGAAACGTTTTAATAATAATAAATATTATTAATGGTAATAAGTACAACATTAATAACTATCAATAATAATAATATTATTAATTTAATAATATAAAAAGGAAGTCGAAAAGGCCGAACTCCCCTGAGCATGCACTAACGTCGTCGGAGTTTCCTATGAGTGTCGCCACCATTGACCGCGCGTCTCCATGCCTCCCACCATGGGTTCAAACATCTGCAAAAAAAGGGACACAAAAAATAGATTTGAACAACAAAGGTAAAAGTTTTTTAAAAGAGAAAAATCAAACTTTTTTAAAAAACTAAAATAGGAAGGGAAGGTGTTTCAAAATATTTTTCAAATCTGGAAAATTTCAGATCTGAGATTTCAAAAAAAGGACATTTTTTAGAAAATAAAAATGAAAGAACAAAGAAAGAAAAATGAAAGGAGGAACATTACCTCGGCGGCGCGTGGCGCGTGGTGGAGACGGAGGACGCGCGTGTCAACGAAGGTAGGCTCCCGGCACCAGTGGGCGATGACCGGTACAGTGCGTGGCCGACAACGCGCGTCGGACTGTCGGTGGTGCACCGGTCGGAGGATCGGCCTGTAACACCCCTATACCCGATTTATACGTATAAACCCAATATAGGAGCATTACATTACATTACGGCACAGAAAGTCGAGTAACAGAAAATTTTCTTTAAAAAAAAACCTATGTCTTTTAAGACCATTCAAATTGAAATATCCTATATTAATCATTTTATTTTCATAATTCATAACATTCGAGATAACATTTTCCCACTCATTAGAGATTCACACAGATACTATTGTACATGCCATTTCCTAAAAAAAATACCTATATTTGGAGTCCACCAAAGGATGATGTGATGTGATGAGAGGTCCCTGAACTCGACCTTTACTCCTTGTTACTTTGTACCTACGCATTAAAATAAACGCGTTAAGCCGGTGAAGGCTTAGTAAGCACTACAAGAATAATAGATGATTATTTATTTATTGCTTAATTTTATCAAATATTTCAATGCTCATGCGTATAAAATTTCTAACCTTTCTTGCATGTAACATTTAATTTACCTTAATGCCACCATAACACAAATTCATTCTCATATACCAACTTACTTCAATGGTAGATATTACATTTTCATCCCTTTTTCACAACTTAGTCATTTCAGCCACATTAGTTCACTTAATTATCAACATTTAATTACACATACACATATAGTACTTATCTTTCATATATTCATCATTTCACTTACCTCAACATCATAATTTGCACATTCTTTCACTTTTCACAATCTGGCCATCATAGCTTTCTTAACCATAGCTCACTTAGCTTATTTATCCACTTGGCCCATAGTAGACTTTTATAGAACCTATCGGATAAACGGAACAAACAGAGAGTACCGAAGTACTGAACAGAGAGCACATAAGTGCTGGGCAACAGAGAGCACACAAAGTGCTAAACAGAGAGTACACAAAGTACTGAGCACACAAAGTGCTAATCAGAGAGCACACGAAGTGCTAATCGGAGAGCACACACAGTGCTAATAACAGAGAGCACGAGACGTGCTAAACAGAGAGCACACACAGTGCTAATCAGAGCGCGCGCTAGTGTTCCTTAATGGCATGCCACTAATATCACAATGGTTCTAACTTGTCTACATGGGCATAATATCTTATATAACATCATTTCTCATAATTTCATATATCACATTTACATTTCTCTTCACATATACATAATCATGTATTTCTCACCTTTACTTTCTCAAATAAATCCACAATTTCACCAATTAGTCATATAATCAATAATTATAATTAAACACATAATATTTCATACAATATTTTTCTCACATATTCATCATTATATACCTCTTAACTTTATTTTCACATTAACTTTTCAAAGCTGTCCACTTGCGTTACAGTCACTAAATTATTTATACCTTGAGCTACAGAATTCGAAATTATAATCCGTTTGATGTTTCTGAAACTAGACTCAATCATATTTTTACCATAAAATTTCCAGAATTTTTACTTTAGCCAATTTGTACAGTAAATTCTTTCAAGTTACCCCTTCTCTGCTGTCTGACAGTTTCGACCTTTCTTCACTAAAAATTATATATCTTTTATTACAGAGATCAAATAATGTTCCGGTCTGTTTCTTTTGAAAATAGGATCATCAAGGATTTATACATATAAATTTCAGACTCTAATGATTTTTATACATTTTTCTATGATTTTTCAAAATCAGAACAGGGGAACTCGTATCTGCTCTGACCTTGTTACACAAAATCAGTTATAACTCAGAATATACAGATCCATTTAATTCACTGTTTCTTCCATCTGAAACTACACTCAATAAGCTTTAATTACATATATAATTCAACCCTTAAATCATTATATACCATTTTTGGTGAATTTTCGAAGTTAATCCTCTGTTCTGTCCAACACTGTTTCAATGAAAACATTTTCTTTCTCATGTTTTATTACACTAATCTCACTTAATCATCTTTATAACACCTAATTAAACAACAATTTCCATGCTATCAGCTCAAATATATTATGAAGAATAGACTATAAACTAAAATTCTTGTAGTACTTACAACAAAAAGGTTGATATTCTTCTCTTCTTACTCCTTTCTCTTCTCTTTGCCCTTTTCTTCAATTTGGTCCCTCTCCTTCTTTCCTTTCTCTTCAATTTCATACAAACACATATAAGCTAAAGGCTAAAATTCAATGATTTTCATGCTAAATAACACTAAAATACATGTATGTCATGAGAATTTAACCACTTCTTACCTTAACCCTTGAATTTAAAAGTTCTCAATTTAGTCCCTATGCTTTCTAACACCTCAAAATGAATTCTTTAAGAAGTTTGAGGTGTCTACTAACCCCTTCCTATACTTTTCTTTGAGAAATTTTAAAGAAAATAGGAGATTTTAGAGCTTGGAGGGCTTAAAAATGATGGAAGGACTTATTTGGAATAAAATCAAAAGTTGGATGGAAGAGAGAATGGCATGAACGGTTGAACATGAAAAGAGCTGATATTTTTGACCTTTAATTGATTTTTAACCTTTCTCAAATTCTCTAGAAATCTCACTTAAAATATCTACCTTAATAAAAATGGTAAAATTGCACTTTTAGTCCCTAAACCTTCCAACTTTACACTTTGGCCCAAAACTTTGCCTCCAAAAATATCTTCCACCACATTACTCTTTTGCCCCTCCTCAATCAATCTAATTCCCATGATGACTCAAAATTCAATTTGGATAATTCGCTATTTAGTCCTTCATATTTTCTCCCCTTTACTATTAAATCCTTAAAATTTTCTAACATTTCTTACTTCAACTAAACATTTCTAATTCTCAATTCTATTTTATCACTCAAATCCGATTTAAGAACGCGGATGTTACAATTCTTCCCCCCTAAAATAAATTTCGTCCTCGAAATTTACCTGCACTAAACAACTGTGGGTATTGTTGTCTCATTGTTTCCTCTCTTTCCCAAGTAGCTTCTTCTGAGTTATGATGTCTCCACAGTACTTTTACCAGAGGAACTCTTTTATTTCTCAATTCTTTCACTTCTCGAGCTAGTATCTTTATTGGTTCCTCTTCATAAGTCAAATCTGGTTGTATTTCAATATTCTCCGGAGTAATCACATGAGATGGATCAGACCGATATCTTCGTAACATGGACACATGAAAGACATTATGAATCTTGTCTAATTCTGGAGGGAGAGCTAATCGATAAGCCACAGGACCAATTCTTTCCAAAATCTCATATGGCCCGATAAACCTTGGGCTCAATTTCCCCTTTTTACCAAACCGAAGAACTTTCTTCCATGGAGACACTTTCAAGAAAACCTTTTCACCCACATTGAATTCAATATCTTTTCTTTTCAGATCATCATAGGACTTTTATCTATCTGAAGAGCCTTTAATCGCTCTCGGATCAACTTCACTTTTTCTTCAGTTTCTCGAATCAGATCAGGACCCACGAGCTTCTGTTCACTTAACTCAGTCCAGCATACAGGAGTTCTACATTTTCTTCCATATAATGCTTCATAAGGCGACATTTGAATGCTTGACTGATAGTTGTTTTATAAGTAAACTCAATCAATGACAAACACCTTTCCCAATTGCCTTCAAACTCAATAATATAGCTTCTCATCATGTCTTCCAGAATTTGAATCACCCTTTCTGACTATCCATCTGTCTGAGGATGATATGCTGTATTAAAATTCAATCGAGTACCAAAAGCTTCATGTAATTTTTCCCAAAACTTTGATGTAAATCTTGGATCTCGATCAGAAATAATAGATACAAGCACACCATGTAATTTAACTATCTCATTTATGTACAATTGAGCATACTTTTTCATTGAGAAATCAATTCTTACCAGTAAGAAATGAGCAGACTTAGTTAATCGATCAACTATCACCCAAATAGCATCTTTCTTCTTTGGTGAAAGCGGCAATCCCGTGACAAAATCCATTGTAATTCTTTCCCATTTCCACTCTGGTATAGTAATGGATTGAAGCAACCCCGATGGCACTTGATGCTCTGCTTTTACCTTCTGACATATCAAGCACTTGGAAACATACTCAACTATATTCCGTTTCATCCCTTTCCACCAATAAAATGGCTTTAAGTCATGATACATCTTGTTACTTCCCGGATGTACAGCAAACGAACTATGATGAGCTTCATCCAAAATTCTTCGTTTCAATTCTTCTTGATTAGGTACACATAACCGATTATGAAATCTTAAACTTCCTTCACTATCAATTTCAAATTCATTACCTTTGCCTTCTTCAAGTTGTTTCTTTATCTTTATCAACTCTTCATCATCTTTTTGTGCATTTTTCACTTCTTGCAATAGAGTCGGTTTTACTCTGAATTCAACTAATAACTCACTCTCTTGTTGCATTTCCAAACGTGCATTCATTGCCTTTAAAGCTGCCACTGACTTTCTGCTCAAAGCATCAGCTACAACATTTGCTTTCCCGGGATGATAATCAATGATACAATCATAATCCTTAATTAACTCAATCCACCTCCTTTGTCTCAAATTCAGCTCTTTCTGAGATAGCAGATATTTCAAACTCTTGTGATCTGTATAAATATAACACTTTTCTCCATATAAATAATGTCTCCAAATTTTCAATGCAAACACCACCGCAGCCAATTCAAGATCATGTGTCGGATAATTCTTCTCATTTGGCTTTAATTGCCTTGACGCATATGCAACTACCTTTCCATCTTGCATTAATACACAACCCAAACCATTAGAAGATGCATCACTGTAAATCACAAATTCTTTAACAGACTCTGGCTGAATCAACACAAGAGCTTCAGTCAATGCTGCCTTTAATCTATCAAAACTTTATTGGCACTTTTCATTCCACTCAAACTTCACATCTTTTTGCAATTGCCTCTTGTTAAAGGTAATGCAATCATATAAAATCCCTGAACAAATCTTCTGTAATAACCAGTTAACCCGAGGAAACTCCTTACCTCTGTCACATTCTTCGGCGATTTCCACTCCAGTATTGCTTCAATCTTCTTCGGATCTACTCGAATTCCGGCTTCAGACAAAATGTAACCCAGAAAAGTAATCTATTTCAACTAAAATTCACATTTACTCAATTTGACAAATAATTTCTTTTCTTTCAAAGTCTGTAATACAATTCAAAGATGCTTCTCATGTTCTTCTTCTCCTTTCGAATATACCATAATATCATCAATAAATACCACAACGAATTGGTCCAATTATGGCTGAAAAATTCTATTCATGAGATCCATGAAAGCAGTTAAAGCATTAGTTAATCCAAATGGCATAACCAAGAACTCATAATGTCCATATCGAGTCCTAAAAGCAGTCTTTGATACATCCGACTCTTTTACCCTCAATTGATAATATCCCGATCTCAGATCAATTTTAGAAAACATAGTAGCTCCCTTCAACTGATCAAATAAATCATCAATCCTGGGCAGTGGATATTTATTCTTTATCATCACTTTATTTAGTTGACGGTAATCTATACAAAGTCTCAAAAATCCATCTTTCTTTTTCACAAATAATACCGGAGCTCCCCATGGTAATACACTTGGAAGTATGAATCATTTATCCAACAATTCTTGCAACTGAGTCTTCAGTTCTTTTAACTCTGCTGGTACCATTCTATATGGTGCTATTGAGATCGATGTAGTACTTGGTACTAAATCAATTCCAAATTCAACTTCTCTTTCAGGAAGTAAACCCAACAACTTTTTAGGATACACATCAGAAAATTCTCGTACCACCGGTATCTTTTCAATCTCATTATCTTTTACCCGAGTATCTAAAACATAAGCTAGAAAAGCATCATGCCCTTTCTTAATCATCTTGGAAACTTTAATCGCAGAAATCACATTCGATAAAGTACTGAATTTCTCACCAGTTACAATCATCTCATTTCCATCTGCAGTTCTCAAAGAAATTCTTTTTCTTTTACAATCAACTACGGCCCTATATTCAAATAACCAATCCATTCCCAGTATCACATCAAACTCATGAAATGTAAGAGCCATGAGATCTGCTGAAATTTCATAATCTTAAATCTTTAAAGGACACATCGTACACACTTTATTAACTCTCTCTCACTTTGCTCGAAAGGACTAGTAACAATCACTTCATGTTGAGTAGGTTCTATTATTAACTCTCTCTCTTTCACTAATGAGTTTCATATATATGAATGTGTAAAACCAGGATAAATTAATGTAACTACAAGAGAGTCAAATAAAGAAAATTTACCAGTAATTACATCAGGAGCATCATCCTCTTCTCTAACAGTATTTGAGGCCCTACTGTCAACTTCATCTTTAGACTCTTCACGAGCTCTATTCGACATTCTTCTTTCTACAATATTCACTATTTTAACAATTAAATAACTAAACATCCTCTCATCACATCAACATATAAAATGGCATGTACAAGTGGACTCATTCCCGGCCCCAAACATCAGAAAACCTTCGCTCTGATACCACCAAATGTAACACCCCTATACCCGATTTATACGTATAAACCCAATATAGGAGCATTACATTACATTACGGCACAGAAAGTCGAGTAACAGAAAATTTTCTTTAAAAAAAAACCTATGTCTTTTAAGACCATTCAAATTGAAATATCCTATATTAATCATTTTATTTTCATAATTCATAACATTCGAGATAACATTTTCCCACTCATTAGAGATTCACACAGATACTATTGTACATGCCATTTCCTAAAAAAAATACCTATATTTGGAGTCCACCAAAGGATGATGTGATGTGATGAGAGGTCCCTGAACTCGACCTTTACTCCTTGTTACTTTGTACCTACGCATTAAAATAAACGCGTTAAGCCGGTGAAGGCTTAGTAAGCACTACAAGAATAATAGATGATTATTTATTTATTGCTTAATTTTATCAAATATTTCAATGCTCATGCGTATAAAATTTCTAACCTTTCTTGCATGTAACATTTAATTTACCTTAATGCCACCATAACACAAATTCATTCTCATATACCAACTTACTTCAATGGTAGATATTACATTTTCATCCCTTTTTCACAACTTAGTCATTTCAGCCACATTAGTTCACTTAATTATCAACATTTAATTACACATACACATATAGTACTTATCTTTCATATATTCATCATTTCACTTACCTCAACATCATAATTTGCACATTCTTTCACTTTTCACAATCTGGCCATCATAGCTTTCTTAACCATAGCTCACTTAGCTTATTTATCCACTTGGCCCATAGTAGACTTTTATAGAACCTATCGGATAAACGGAACAAACAGAGAGTACCGAAGTACTGAACAGAGAGCACATAAGTGCTGGGCAACAGAGAGCACACAAAGTGCTAAACAGAGAGTACACAAAGTACTGAGCACACAAAGTGCTAATCAGAGAGCACACGAAGTGCTAATCGGAGAGCACACACAGTGCTAATAACAGAGAGCACGAGACGTGCTAAACAGAGAGCACACACAGTGCTAATCAGAGCGCGCGCTAGTGTTCCTTAATGGCATGCCACTAATATCACAATGGTTCTAACTTGTCTACATGGGCATAATATCTTATATAACATCATTTCTCATAATTTCATATATCACATTTACATTTCTCTTCACATATACATAATCATGTATTTCTCACCTTTACTTTCTCAAATAAATCCACAATTTCACCAATTAGTCATATAATCAATAATTATAATTAAACACATAATATTTCATACAATATTTTTCTCACATATTCATCATTATATACCTCTTAACTTTATTTTCACATTAACTTTTCAAAGCTGTCCACTTGCGTTACAGTCACTAAATTATTTATACCTTGAGCTACAGAATTCGAAATTATAATCCGTTTGATGTTTCTGAAACTAGACTCAATCATATTTTTACCATAAAATTTCCAGAATTTTTACTTTAGCCAATTTGTACAGTAAATTCTTTCAAGTTACCCCTTCTCTGCTGTCTGACAGTTTCGACCTTTCTTCACTAAAAATTATATATCTTTTATTACAGAGATCAAATAATGTTCCGGTCTGTTTCTTTTGAAAATAGGATCATCAAGGATTTATACATATAAATTTCAGACTCTAATGATTTTTATACATTTTTCTATGATTTTTCAAAATCAGAACAGGGGAACTCGTATCTGCTCTGACCTTGTTACACAAAATCAGTTATAACTCAGAATATACAGATCCATTTAATTCACTGTTTCTTCCATCTGAAACTACACTCAATAAGCTTTAATTACATATATAATTCAACCCTTAAATCATTATATACCATTTTTGGTGAATTTTCGAAGTTAATCCTCTGTTCTGTCCAACACTGTTTCAATGAAAACATTTTCTTTCTCATGTTTTATTACACTAATCTCACTTAATCATCTTTATAACACCTAATTAAACAACAATTTCCATGCTATCAGCTCAAATATATTATGAAGAATAGACTATAAACTAAAATTCTTGTAGTACTTACAACAAAAAGGTTGATATTCTTCTCTTCTTACTCCTTTCTCTTCTCTTTGCCCTTTTCTTCAATTTGGTCCCTCTCCTTCTTTCCTTTCTCTTCAATTTCATACAAACACATATAAGCTAAAGGCTAAAATTCAATGATTTTCATGCTAAATAACACTAAAATACATGTATGTCATGAGAATTTAACCACTTCTTACCTTAACCCTTGAATTTAAAAGTTCTCAATTTAGTCCCTATGCTTTCTAACACCTCAAAATGAATTCTTTAAGAAGTTTGAGGTGTCTACTAACCCCTTCCTATACTTTTCTTTGAGAAATTTTAAAGAAAATAGGAGATTTTAGAGCTTGGAGGGCTTAAAAATGATGGAAGGACTTATTTGGAATAAAATCAAAAGTTGGATGGAAGAGAGAATGGCATGAACGGTTGAACATGAAAAGAGCTGATATTTTTGACCTTTAATTGATTTTTAACCTTTCTCAAATTCTCTAGAAATCTCACTTAAAATATCTACCTTAATAAAAATGGTAAAATTGCACTTTTAGTCCCTAAACCTTCCAACTTTACACTTTGGCCCAAAACTTTGACTCCAAAAATATCTTCCACCACATTACTCTTTTGCCCCTCCTCAATCAATCTAATTCCCATGATGACTCAAAATTCAATTTGGATAATTCGCTATTTAGTCCTTCATATTTTCTCCCCTTTACTATTAAATCCTTAAAATTTTCTAACATTTCTTACTTCAACTAAACATTTCTAATTCTCAATTCTATTTTATCACTCAAATCCGATTTAAGAACGCGGATGTTACACGGCCGGTCATGGGTGGTTGAGAGAGAGCTAGAGAGGGTTGAGAGAATTTGAAGTTTTTTATAAAGAGAATGAAAAAATGTATAAAAAAAAGCTTTAAAATAGTATTTATAGGACCCGTTGGGCCGACCCGACCCAACCCGAACCGCCTTAGGATCCGCGAGTTTTCGTTAAATGGGTTATTTTCGCGTTTAGTCCTTCCGTATTTTTTATTGTTTTAATTTGGTCCTTTTCATATTTTTAATTTCTTTTTAATTTTGCCCAGTAATTTTAATTACTTTTCAATTTAATCCTTTGACTTTTTGAATGCATTAGAGGCTACCACGTGTCACTTTCAAAAAATTCCATTTTGACCTCGATTTCACCAAAAATTACCATTTTACCTCTAAACTTTCCAAAATTCCATTTTTGACCCCAAATTTACCAAAAATTACCATTTTACCCCCCGAACCTTCCAAAATTCCATTTTTGACCCCAAAACTTCTAAAAAATTACCATTTCACCCCCAAACCTTCCAAAATCCCATTTTTAACCCCGATTTCATCCAAAATTACCATTTTACCCCCAAACCTTTCAAAATCATGTTTTTAACCCTAATTTTACCAAAAATTACCATTTTACCCCCGAACTTTCCAAAATCCTATTTTTAACCCCGAATTTCCCCAAAATTTCATTTTTACCTCTGAGAGTCAAAAATTACCATTTTGCCCCCGGGTATCCAAAGGTCCCGTTTTCCAATCCCGATTACGTCGTTTTTCTTCCTCATCATTATTTACATTTTTTAAATCATTATGCACTTGCATTTTACATTTTTGCATGTTATTTATTTTGCTTATTATCTTGCTTCGTATTTAATTTCTCTTATTAATTGCTATTCGATATCTTAAACTTGCATGCTCATTTTCAAAGTAATTTTAAAAATGAGGCAATGTTCCTCTCGTGTGAAAGCTTCGAAAAATCATGCCCTAACGTGTCGAGTGTGATTTTTCGTATAACTCACACGCGTCGAATATCCTCTTTTAAGATTTTTATACCTGTTAACTTCGAGATTCCGAGAAACCCGTGTCCTAACGTGTTGGTCACGATTTTAATTCTTCGCGAAAATCGAAGTAAACGGGTATTCCATATTTGAATCTTTTAAACTATGTGTCCGAGGATTGCATTTTAAATTCGATACGAAATTTTCAAGTTCTCAAAATATATATATATATATATATAGAGTGATTTAAAAACAAAACGAGGCAATGTTCTTTCGCGTGAAAACCGCGAGAAATCACGCTCTAATGTGTTGAGTGTGATTCTCGTAATTCATGTGAATCGAATATCCTCTTCAAAAGTTTCCGAAACATCCTTCAATTTTATATATCCATATATAAAGGATTTTAAAACAAAAATGAGACAATGTCCATTCGTGTGAAGACCTCGAAACACCCTAACGTGCTGGGTGTGATTTTCGTATAATTCACGCGATAGAATATTCTTTTTAAAATTTCTTGAAACGTCTTTCAATTTTGGAACTCCGAGAATATAGTGTCCTAACGTGTGGGTCACAACTTCTAGTTCTCGTAAAGGATCGAAACACGGGGACGAATTTTCTTAAAAGGATTTACTTTGAAATTACACAAAGCCTTCTAAAATAAACATCGTATTTTAAATTTTACTCGAATTTTCATTTTTTTCATAAAACAAGACCCAAAAGTGATCATGTGGTACCAATTTTGGGCGTATGAGGGTGCTATAATCCTTCCTCATGCGTAACCGACTCCCGAACCTGTTTCTCTGGATTTCGAAGACTAACTGTTTTTAAACGTTTTTAAACGTTTTGTGGTGATCCAATCACACCCAAAATAAAGGATTGGTGGCGACTCCCTTTTTGTTCCAAAATTTAAAATGATTTTTTGAAGTCCCGTTCCCGAGGTGGTTTCGACAGCTGGAATGGTTATTCTTTGGTTGTAGCTCGGAATGACTATTCCGTGAAAGACCCAAATGAGGCTGTAATACTACCCGACCGTTTTACTCATTCAGTTAAACTAAACAATAGAATAAGACCGTTTCGTTGAATAAGATATGAATGGAATAGTCATTCACGCCAACTAAACGTGGTGTTAATGTCGAACTTCATTTAAATCTAGACAATCATTTATCTGGATTCATTCTAGATAAATGCATAACTATTAAAAAAATTAGGAATTACAAAAAAAAATTTTGTTGATAATTATTTAAAGTTATAAAAAATTCAATATGGAAAAACTAAAAAAATATTAATATTTTATAAAAAATTATAAAATTAATAAAAATGTGCATTTAAAATGGACCTAAACAAATAGTTGTCTAAATTTATTTAAATTTAGATAATCATTTATCCGAATTCATTTTAAATAAGTGAAAAATTATAAAAAAAAATAGAAATTATAAAATAAATTTAGATAATGATTGTTCAGATTCAAATGAATATAGACAAACATTTGTCCAATCTTTTTTCTAAATATATATTTTTATTATTTATGTTGAAGCCCAATTTTGACTGGGCTTGGACTTTTATGTTTTAAATTTTGAATTTAAATTTTAAATTTATTTAAATTTAAATTTATTTTAAATTTAAATTCAACTATTTAAATTTATTTTAAATTTAAATTTAAATCAAATTATGAAAATACTAAATTTAAACATTAAAATTAAAAGTCCATAAAGTCCATTTACGAGGCCCAATTGGCCCAATTCCCTTAGCCCATTTACACCCATTTTTTGACCCAACTAAGCACTAGCCCAGAGCAGAAAAATCTGTCCACTTGTGCTGTTGCCACCTCCAGCTTGGCCAATGGGAGGGCGCCACGTCAGCAGTCACTTGCTCTGATCAGCCACCATCCTCAGCTCACCTGCCATCGCCACTGCTACAAGCTTCACTGCTGAAACCTGCAAAAAGAAGAGAAGAATTAGACAAGCATTAAATTGTAAGAAACAAAATAGAATCATAGGAAAATTGGCTATAAAAGCCAAATTGATATTCGTTGTAAAGGGTTACGAACCCAGTCTTTGAAATCAAATACAAAACCCTGTTCTGGAGAAATCAATTTCTAAATATAAGCAAGCAACCAACATTGGCATAGGAAAGGATCGAGCCATTGACAGCAAATAGAGGCATTAAACATCGCCAGAACAAAACAGTAAACACTTGAAAGGTATTAAATTCATGCATTGAATGATGTTATATCTTTATTTGTTATTCAAATTCCAAAAATCTCCTTCATAACTGTTGTGCATTAATACTTACTAATTTATCCCTGATGACTAATATTTTTCATTAATTCATAATCGTATACATGCACGTATTAAATACGACTAATTACATTTATGGTATTCGTCAGTTTCTCAAGTATATATTAGATATATGCTAAGCATTAAATAACTTCATTAATATCCTTAAATATTTTTGGTAATAGTAAATAAATAATAATTATTAATAAATATTAATAATAATAAAACAAATAAAAAAGGGAAGGTTAAGGGTCACTTCCCTTTCGATCTGCCTCCGCCACCGGGGCCACCACCGCCGACGTACTTTCAACTACCGATCTAGCCTCTCGAACGTCGATCCCCGAGCATGCAAAAAGGGAACAAAGGGTTGTTAAAAGAAGTTTTAAACAAAAGGAAGAAACGGGTTTGAAATAACAAAAAAAACCGAAGAACAATTGGAAAAACAGATTTTAAACCAAATGAATCAAATGGTTTTTAAATAAATGAAATGGTTTAATAAAAAAGGTAAACAAAAGAAAAAACCTTTTTACAGACATAGATCTGTTTTGAATAAAAAGAAATGAAAGGATTTTTTTTTAAAAAAAGGGGAAGAACAAAGATTAAAAAAGAATAGAAGAAAAAAGAAAATGAAAGGTGACTTTCGAACTTACCGGTGGCCGGACGTCGGAGCGTGGGCGCGTGGACTGGGGATTGTCGCGTGCGTGACCAGGAAAGGTGTCGGACGTCGGTGGACGGCGGCATGCACAGGCGCGTGGCCGATGACGCGCGGTGGATGGCCGAGGCTCGCGGTGGCCGGACGTGGGTTCTCCTTGGCCGGCCTTGAAGAAGAAATCAGAGAAAGAGAGAATTTTTTCACTTTTTTTAAAAAAAAGAAAGAAGGATATGAAAATAAGGGTTTAAAATATCTTTTATATGAACCCATTGACCGGACCCGACCCACCATGGGGATCCGCGTGTTTTTAACAAAAGGTCTAATTGCGCGTTTGGTCCTTCCGCATTTTTATTTATTTCAATTTAGTCCTTTTTGGTATTTTTTAATTATTTTTAATTTTGCCCAATAATTTTAATTAGTTTTCAATTTAATCCTTTGACTGTTTGACTGCACCAGAGGCTGCCACGTGTCACTTTTTGGCTTATTTATGTAATTGATCCCTCTTATTTTAAATTTGTTTTAATTTAGTCCTTTGACTTCAGGATGCCTGTGGGGCTGCCACGTGTCACCCACTCTTTGGTTTTATTGTTTATAGGTCCCAAAACAGTCCAGAAATTACATTTTGATCCTGAAACTTCCAAAAATTACCATTTTACCCCTAAACTTTCCAAAATCCCATTTTAACCCCGATTTCACCAAAATTTACCATTTTACCCCCGAACTTTCCAAAATTCCATTTTTCACCCCGATTTCACCAAAAATAACCATTTTACCCCCGAACTTTCCAAAATTCCATTTTTAACCCCGATTCCACCAAAAATTACCATTTTAGCCCCAAACTTTCTAAAATTCCATTTTTAACCCTGATTTCACCAAAATTTACCATTTTCCCCCCAGGGTCCAAAATTACCATTTTGCCCCCGGGTATCCAAAAGTCTCGTTTTCAACCCCGATTTCATCGTTTTTTCTTCCTTATCAATGTTTGTATTTATTTGCACCTGTATTTTATATTTTCGCATATTATTTATCTGCTTATTATATTGCTTCGTATCTAATTTCTCTTATTAATCGCTATTCGTGTTTTAAACTTACGCATTCATTTACAAGTTATTTTAAAAAAATCGAGGCAATATTCCATTCGAGCATAAACTTCGAAAAATCACGCCCTAACGTGTCGGGTGTGATTTCTTTGTATAATTTGCGCGAACCGGATATCCTTTTCAAGTTTTTACGCCCGTTCACCTCAAGATTCCGAGAATGTCGTGTCCTAACGTGTTGGTCGCGACTTTAATTCTTCGTGAAAATCGAAGTAAACGGGTAACCCATTTCCAAATCCTTCAAATCATATGTTCGAAGATTGCATTTTAATCTTAATACGAAATTTTCAAGTTCTCAAAATATATATACGAATGATTTTCGTGACAAAAACGAGGCAATATTATTTCGTGTGAAAACTTCAAAAATCGTGCCCTAACGTGCGGGGTGACTCAAATAAAAGATTGGTGGCGACTCCCTTTGTACTCCCATTTTTCCCATTTTAAAATAATTTTTTCGAAACTTCGTTTTAAAGGTTGTTTCGACAATTTATTTTTAATTATTTTAATTTTTGTTAATATGGCATACCATGTCAGCATCCTTCTATGTGACATGCCAAATCTCATCTTATGATGGTTGTCATCAATTGATTAACATTGTTAAGGACTTGGATATTTTTTTTACCATTAAGGGTTTAATAGGGTGCAATGAATTCATTATTATTTTTTATTTTTTTAGTAAAGTCTTAATATATTTTTAATATTTTCTAAAATACATATAAATTAATTAATTTTAATTTTATTAAATTATGACACACCTATCATGTGTGAAAAAATATATGTAAAAATAGATTTATTAAAAAAATACAAAAGGTTAATGAAATTTTGGTTGAATTGAAGAATTAAATCTTCAAAGATCATAATGTCATAGGTTTAAGTATTACCATGTGTGAATTTTATTAATTTTATATAAAAATATGAAAAAGTCAAAAACACTCTCATAATAATATATTTTAGTTTGTAGATAATGATATTTTAATTATTTTTCAATTCAACTGATTTTTGTTTGATTCATGACATCAACTCAATCAATGATTTTAAGAAAGTGGCTCTAGTGGAAAAGAGGATTAAGAAAGTATGAACAGATATTACCATGTAATCATATCAATATATTCAAAAAAAAAAAGTATATTATAGAAGTATAGATATAAATGGATGATAAAAAAAACTATTATTTTGAAGAATAAAATGATTTTGTATATAACTTCTCTTCAAATTTTAAATAAGAGAGAACCTTTAAATAAGAGAGAAAACACGCTTTAATATATTTAAGCCTATATTTTTTTAATTACTACCATAATAACATATCAATTGATTTAAAACTCAATTTAGAAAGGAACCCAACAAGTAATTCTAGAGGAAAAAAGGATATTGTTCATCCTAAAAGTCCCGGGTTCGAGTACCTGTGTGTGAGCATTGTCAAAAAGTTAAGAAAATATGAATAAATAATATCATATAATTACACTATATATTAAAAAAAGTGTTGAAAATTGTATTTTTTAAAGAAAATTAATTACTTTAATGGAACAGTGATGCTCGAATTTTTTGTTATTATTAATTAACGTTTTGTGGACGTTAATTAAGTTAACTTTATCTTTTCCGGATGTTGTTATCAATATTTTCAAATCTGTCGCACAATAATTCTATAGGTAATTATATCAAAAGATTTTGGTCAAGAATGATTACGAATATCATTCAAGGCAAAAAGAAAATTAAATCATACATATTAATATTATATATGCAAATGAAATCAACAACCATAATTAGGGATCAAATAGACCCTATTTCTCAACTTCATCTTTGATTTTTTTTTCTAAGTTAATTTTAGAATTTAATAATTTTTTTCAATTTAATCTTTAAATTTGAATTCGATATTCGAAAACAGGACGAATTTAGGGGTTGGCATCTACCATGTTAAAATGAAAAAAATTTCTTTTAAGTCTTTTAAAAATTTTAAAATTTTAAATTAGTAAAGGTAAAATTACATTTTGACTCCACTAAAAAAGATAAAATTTTGATTTAATCCTTTAAAAATTACATTTTTACTATTGAAAAAAAGTACAATTTAATTTTGCCCCCTAAAAAAATTTATGACTTCACCCCTGCTCGAAAATTGTGTCACGTCTTGAAATTTTTAAAATATATATAATTAAAAATAAAAAAAATTTAGGTTCAATGAAATCTAAGTTTAAGGATCAAATTCAAGAAAGCTGCCAAGTTGTGAACTAATGTAGGCCAGAAAAAATTTAGAGACCAAAAGTGAGAAAAGATATCGAAATTAGAAATTAAATGTTATTTTATGCCTAATAATAACAATTTGATGGTCATGGTTGTTAAACCAGATTGGATCAATCAGTCGGATTAAGAATCGATTGAGGTACTGATCCGAAGAAAGGCATTGAATTGATTGACTCAAGAATTGATACAAACTAGTTGAACTAGGAAAAAAAAGAAGAGGTGAACAATTTTTTATATTTTTATGAAATTTTTAATGATTGATTTAAATGAATTAGACATACCAATTAAATCGAAATAGCTTTTATGGGTTGATTCAGTAATGTTTCAAAAGGCAAACATAAAATTGTAACAATATAATAAAAAAAAAACCTAAGAAATTCAAGGTTTGGTTTGATGTTAACTAAGATTATTTGATACATTTTGGGCGGAAAGGGAAAGATTACTTTATAATTTCAAAGATAACAATTGAAGCCATTTTTGGACTCAGAATTTTGAATTAAATAGTCGAAAAGACAGCTACAACAACACCACACCTATATGATCACCCAAGTGAACGACAAAATGAATTGGTTCATGAAAAAAGTATAGACTAAAAGAATATATTATAAAAGTTGTTGTCTGAAAAGCCTTACGATTTTACAACATTTTTTCTTTTTAATCATGAATTAATTTTTTTTTCAAATAAGAGAATGCGTTACAATAACAAAGGAAAGTTCGAACAACAAATACGATTAACGTGATTCGAACTCAAGTCACACTTGAGGTGATGAACAATCTTGACCATCAAACCATCACATGGAGTTTTATATTTTAATAATTTCAGTATAAGTTATGAACCCTTTGACATAATGTCTAAAACTGCGCGTAGTCTCTTCACAACTCATAAATAATAGGATAATACATTTCAATATACTCGAACTCACGTCTTTCTGCATTAACAACAATGCTAATGCCAATCGAACTAAGACTCAATCGATCTTACCTATATATTTAAATTACAAGTAATTGTTTAATCAAGAGGAGTGATTATTATGAATTCATCGAACAATTATTTATAGTTGGTGAGGCATGATGAAGGCAGCACTGAAAGCTTGATTGAAGTGTTGTATGAATGGTTTAATTTGGACAGAACATCAGATAATTACAAAACCTAATTACCTCAAAGTTTTTGCCGTACAAGCTTCCAAAGTGGCACCCCTTCACTTTGATTCTTGGTCTCTTTAGGTTTCCCATTCTCACGTTCAATGTAATGATTAATAATAAGAAACTACAAATTTCACATTAATTGGAGCTTTTATCATAAGCTTTACTATTTGCATCTTTTGAAAAACCATAAAATTCAACCTTTTCAATTATGTTTAAGAGTTTTATTTATATAGATTTAAAATCAATTTAAGTTTACTTGTTTTCGTAATATTTCCTTTTTAAAAAAAAATTAATCCAACTGATGTATTTCTATATTTTATTTATTTATTATGCATGTTAAACTTCAAGCAAATAAATAATAATAATTTTTTGTTCAATATAAATTAATTTTATTCATCATCCATTGAATCATATAAAAAGACATTATTCCTGATAAACAAGAAATAAGTATATTAGATCATTTCATACTTTACATGCATAATGACTGAAATTGTATTACTAAACCTAGTGGTTTATTGGTTAAATTATCAATAACTATAAAAAAAATTATAGAAAATGTGTTAAATTTTAAGTTCACCAAACCCTAATTTTGAAGTATGGAAGACAGAAGGGTGATTGTTATGGAAGCCAATTTACCCAATCAAGGTGGAGAGTCGGATATTATGGATAGTGGTGGAGAAAAGAACATGAAGTTTGAGGGTTAAAAGAGTATTGACAGGGGGTAGGATTTGTCTTCTTGAAGGGTTGATCCATTATTCATCGTTCCTCGAGGTATTTATAGACAGGGGCCCGTGTAATATGGTGTTAATGTGTTGGACTTGTCATCTATCATTACTAAGCGCAGAGGAGGGATGTCTTCGATGGGACGAGGATGTCTGTAACAGTATAAATCTTGTCATTCATTTTGACTTGATGAGATAAAGCATTTGAACTTACAAGATATTTGATAATTAACAACTTCATGTTCCCAATGAAGAGTAGGCCATTCGTTGCCCGGGTGGTTCACCCCCGAAAGGGTGAGCATGCAAGTGACCTCCTAACTTGCTGGTGGCAGGTTTATTGCTCAAGTGCCTTTTTAGCTTGTCACGTGTCTTAACACGGATGGGGTGTAACAATTTTGATTCAAGTATTAATATAAGGTTATATAATTTTTAATATGCTACTATCTTTTAAATGATAAAACAACAATTTTGATTCAAGTATTAATATAAAGTTATATAATTTTTAATATGCTATTATCTTTTAAATGATAAAACGAGTCGTTTGATGATTTAGATTGAATAAAACGGGTCATTTGATGATTTAGATTGAATCAGCCTCAAATTTAAAAATCCATTTAAATATCAAGTTGTGGTTTGATCTAACTAGATCCGTAGATACCAGAACTAATTACTTTTACATTAGTATAAATATATTGTTCCCTCATATTTTGATCATCATAGTTGGCTAATCCCATAAGGCTCTCTTCTGAAACAGTTTGGCAAGTTCAATTCATAGCTGAAAATGGGAATGTGAATGGGAGTGGTGTGTATAAAATAATGCATGAATATCATACATCATAGTCATGAAATATATAAAGCAAAAAAAAGAGAAACTTTTGCTACCCGTGCACCAAAAGGGTCCAACCCTAACCCCTTTTCCCCCTACATTTTCAGAAGAATTTTGTTACAATATTCAACATTGCATCATTTAGTATATGAATAAATTTCCTTAACTTTGCAATAAATAAAATTATAAAAATAAACCCCTACTTTTCAACTCCAAATATAAAGTATATAGTTTGGCTTTTGTAGAAAAACAAGGGTTTTTAATGGGTTTCGCTGCTGAAATTTAATCTTAATTTCCCATCTTAAGTTTTATAATTGATCCAGATCAAATTTAGGTAAATTTATGTTATTAATTCTTGTAGATTGTAGATTTTCTTTTTGTATTTTTTAAATTTTGAAAATGTCAATTTTGACCAAATAATAGCGGTTAAATAATGTATTTTCAAAATTTTATAAGACAAACTTATTATGTCACGTGCAATACTATATCAACTTTTTATTTTCACCTAATACTAAAAAAAGTCATTATTTTAATTAATGGTTTGATTGTTACCATTTGAGGTGAGATTGAAATTTCATATTTCAAAAAGTACATAGATTAAAATGATCAAATTGGAGAACAAGTACTAAATTCACAACTTATGCATGAGACTAACAGAAAAACTAGACATGCCAAATTTAATTGCTATAGTTTGGATCATGATTGAAATTTCAAAAATTTGAAAATTATGGGATTAAAATTGACCAAATTAAAAATAGATATACTCCAAGTCCCCATACTTTTGTAGATTTAGAATTTAATCCCCATACTTTTATTTTTAAGAAATTAGGCCCGTTAATTTTTAAATTTAAAAATTCAGATTCAATCATTAACATCATTAAAATTATTCTATTAAATTCATTGGTGTAACATATTGAAATTTAAAAAAAAATCACTTAGTAGTCATGTAACAAAAAATAACATTGTGATGGACCTAAATTTAAAAGAAAATTTTAATGGTGTTAACAATTCTTAAGATGTCACGTTAACATTTAATGAGAATAAAGTATTTAAATTAATTAATAACATTATAAAAATTGAGATACAAAATTATGTCAAAAAAATAAAGTATAAAGCATGGTAATTGGTATCGCACTAATGGATCCACTATTTTTCTACTAGAATTAGTGTGTATTAGTATTGGTCAGTTTCAATACATTTTTTCAAATTTATCAATATTTTTAAAAAATATTTAATATATGTACATAAAAATATTTACAAACGAATAATATAAAATATTCATTCAACAGCCAATCCACAATGCTTCGGTAATTTTTTTATTATTTATAACTATAATAGTAAAAAGTTAGAAAATTTAAAATTTTTAAATATTATTCATGCATGGAATGAATTGGTGCAATCAATACAAATTGAAAATTTAACCAATACAAAAAAGGGAGTTTGTTACACTAGATTATTATTGAAACAGTGCGCACTAATTAATATGGTTAGAACCAGTAATGAATCGGCTATATTGATATAAAGATTAAATTTCTAGTTTAAGTTGAACATAAAAACCAAAATTAAAATTTAACCATTATTTTATAATTTTTAAAAAATAAAAATTAGGTATTTAGATATAAAATAAAATATTTAAACTAATTCATGAAACTAAAATATAAATATTAAATTCAAAATCTAAGATAATAATGAAGTCTAAATTCTAAAAATTTATTATTAGCTATATGATAAAAAAAAAAGTGTATTTGAATTTTTTGAACTTCAAAGGAATGACATTCCTTCTATATAGATAGATTACCTACAAGGTTATTATTTTAACAAACGAAGTTTCTTATGCATTTTTTTATCATAAATTGCATATTTCAACGTTAGAGAGAGTGAAATTTCCAATATATGTAGCCGACCTTTCGCATAGGTATCTATACAGGTTTTTTATCTGAATTTGATTAATCTGTTAATCCAATCCCGCGGCTCAAATTAATGAATGGTCAAGTCTATGGTTTTCTGGAGTTCCGTCGGTGTATCAATGCTGACTTTCTTATGACAAAAATGCCCCTTTTCATGAAAGGGCCATTCACAAATTGGGTGTGAAAACTGTATAGGCATTTGGGTCTTTCCAAATAATATTTTTAAAGTCACGGCGAGCGCTTCCCTTCCCTTCCAAGTTTTCACATATTACTTACTTTGCGTGTATTTCTGGTGTCATTGTCCCTATTAAATGTTGACTTTGCCCCAACCGTCATTATACGGTCAGTGATCCCATGATTATAAATATTAATATTGTGCTTTGATTGAATAATGAGTGTGAATAATAGTGGGTCTACTTTCACAATTTTCTATAGATCCAACGGTGGGAAAGGCTACGGCCTACCACAAAAATAAGTAATATCCCAAGGCAAATGGGTCAAAACCGAAGCTAAAACTTTAAGAATCTGAATACACGTATGTATACTTCAGAAATGGACCAACGCCTTCCCCATGTATAAAATAAGAGCCTCTGACTGCCTTTCCAATATCTCTCCATCTCTCTCAACCAAAAAGATGGATCGTTTTCTGCTTTCCTCCCTTCTTCTTATTCTCCTCCTCTTAACTCCCAGGATTCAAGCGATCCCAAGGAACATCCTTCTATCCTCAGTCAAAGGAACCAGACAACCTGGGCAACAGGGGTTTCATCCAGGCTCAACTACTCCACCTTTTACAGGCCAAGCCAGGCAATACGAGGAGAAGCGAAGAGTCCCAACTGGCTCCAACCCCTTGCACAACAAGCGATGATAGCTACAAAAGAACTCAAACTTCAGATAATATATATAGTATATTGCTTTTTTTGCAATTGCAGCATCTCTCTTTTCTCTCTTGTGTAGCGTATAAGCATATTGTTTTTTTTTGGATGATTTCTTAGACAATATCATAGATTATAGACCTAGTTAGTTGTGTATAGACTAGAGATATTGTGACAAGTATAGAGATGAACTTTTTTGGGATCAACTCCTGCACGTTTTTAGATTAATTTAAAGGAATTATTTCATATTTATTTGTCTCCATATAGGCTTTGTATGCGAGGCAGACATAACCATAGTTTGTAAGCTTTGAATTACAGAGGTTTTTATATATATATATAAATTACATATTTCTTTTTCTCAGCATATCTTACTTTATCTTAGGATGGTTCACTTGTATGAAGCCAAATTTGTGGTTTCATGGCCGCCCGGGGGGGGGGGTAGGAAATTAAACAGCACTAAAAGGGAGCAATATATTGCAGTTCAGTGAACCATCACCAATTCATCATCATCTTTGCTTGGCACTGGATGCAATTCTGACTGTACAAAAAAAAAGAAGGAAAGAAAAAAATCATCATAAACGACCATTTTAAAATGACCCACAACTTGTAATTTGTTTCTACAGTGCTCTGAAAGTTATGATGAATGATCTATAAATGGACTGGTTTAGCTAGCCTCCACTCACCTGGTTTTAATGGCAGCTCAATTGCCCATTATTTCTTACACCAACCATGCAATTAAGTTTGGATATCATTTGTGCAAATTAAAGTGGAATATCTTGCGAACCATTGGGCCATGCATTCACATCCCACCCTCTTTTAACAGCTTGCCCTGAACCTAGCTTATTCTTTGGAAATTTCACCCCGTAAATAAAGAAAAAAAGTGTAGACGAGGAAGGTGGGTATGGTCCACAGTGTCAATGTGCAAATGCAGGAGAACCCACATCGCACCCGCCCCTTAGTTATGCGTGTGCGCTTGAAATCAGTGTATTATATTTTTGAATTCATTTTAGCTCATTATTACTAAGGTTGAAACTATAATGACTTAGAATTCATTTTAGTTCATTATTACTAAGGCTTGAACGGGAAACAATAAATCTCGAAAAGTCATTAAAAATTCGAAAAAAAATTAATTTTTATGTTTCGTGAAATAAATATGAAATATTTTTTAATTATATCAAAAAAAATACTTTTCATTCACTCAAAACTACTTTTATATATATATATATATATTGAATATATTAGTGTGATTATATGGTAATATCTATTCATACTTTCTTAATTTTTTAAAAACACACACAGGTACTCGAATCCGGGTTTTTTAAGATGAACAACATCCTCTCTACCACTGAAGTCATTTGTTGGGTTCTGTATATATTATTTTTTAATTCAAGAGTTCGAAAATTTATGAATAATTTAAATTTTATATATCAAAAAAGCTTGTAATAGCTTATTTATCTGTTAGTTCATGATTCTTTATCTTTTATTTAAATATTTTTTGTAACTTATTTATACTGATGTGATTATATGGTGACTTTACTAGAATAGGCAACAATGAAATCAGAATTTTAGCAAATGATGTGGAGAAGGGTAGTGACATTGATCCACAAGAAGCTCAACAAGCTCTTGAAATAGCGGAAGCTAACTTGAGGAAAGCTAAAGGCAAGAGGCAAACAATTGAGGCAAATCTAGCTCTCAGACGGGTTAGGACACGAGTCGAGGCTATCAACGTGATTTCGTAACGAGTTGGTTAATCGAAAAAATTTCCGTAGAAACAAAACTTTCGTTTATACATCCCATATTTATTCTGCCAATTAAATAGAATCAAATACAATCAAAAGTGAAATAAAATTTTGATCTAAAGAAAAATTTGAAAATTGAAAACGAAAATTGAATAGGATGAAAAGAATAGAAAATCAATAAAAGAAAAGGTGGGTAGAAAAACTTATTAGACACCGAGATCGATGGTATCTAATAAGTTCTACCTACTATTGGATTTGAACCAATGACTCCCGCCGTATGAAAGCAATACTCTAACCGTTGAGTTAAGTAGGATATTTATTATCATAAGGAATCATAAAGAGAAAGAAAAGGGAGCTATTACATCGATGGATTATAAATCCAATATTACTTCTAAGCAATACCAATCAAACCGACCAAAGGGGTATGATTATGATGTTGGATCATGTAATATTCATCTTGACAAGAAATTATCTATATAATATGATAAAATATGTATCACAAACACAAGGGCTATAGCTCAGTTGGTAGAGCACCTTGTTTACACGTGCGCCAATGTTTTTCAGAGAAGTCTATCATGCAATCAAAAGAATTGATCTTTTTGAGAAATCGATGTCTTACTCCATTACTTTGAAGGAACAAAACAAGAGAACAATAGCCTGACAAATGGTTCGGTCCGATTCGGGTGCTGTTTAGGCAAGATTCAAATCGAACCCATCATTGATTTGAGATATTGATAGGGTGAATACCGAGTCTATTCAATGCTAGGCATAATGAGTATAAGGACCTCAAAAATGCTCTTTTCGTCCTATGAATCTTAAGGTGGATGAAGTTTCATGTTTGATTTTTTAATCAGAATGGTAGAGACTCCATTTAACTTAGATTGATCTAGGCCAGAAGCAGACTTACGTCAAGATAATCCTTCCCCTCTTTGAAACACTTTGGAAGTGCTCTTGTATTAGTCTGTTCATACTTTTTTTACCGTTTGACAATGCACACACACCTTGCATACACAGGTGTTCGAATCCGAGACCCTTAGAATGAACAACATCCGATCTTATGTATTTGCAACAATTAATATAGATTTCAGTCCATATTTTTATTTATTTATATTAAATTAGAGAGTAAAATTTTGAAGTTTGAAATTTAATTTTTTATTTTTATTTTCGAGAATATAACCCTTCACTTTTTTAATTTAAAAATTTTAGGTGTAGTTATTAATTCTATTAAATATTTTTTAGAAAGTTTAATTTAATTATAAGATATAGAAGGTAATTTTTTAAGATAGTGTTCAAAGATTTTGAAAAGGAGAGCTTTACATTCAAACAGGTTGACGCTACAAAATATGTATATAGATTCCGAAAACTTGGTGATCAATCCAAAACCTCTGACCCCAAAAGAGAATATCCAAAACCAAAATAATTTTCCGACACCATTTTTGTAAATTCTGTTATCGAAACATCATGAGTTTTCTCGCGGGAAGACTAGCTGGAAAAGAAGGCGCCTTCTTTTTCCAGGAATCCAAACAAGCCGTCAACCGTTTGGTCGAGAAAACCCCCAAAAACCTCCCATCAAACCCACCCTCGCTTGAGCAACAAACTCAAGCTGACGTCCTTCCTGAGGTCCTCAAGCATTCTTTGCCTTCTAAGATCTTTAGGCAACCCTCCGATGCTTCGTCTCTATCAAGGTCCTCCAAGTGGGCCCTCCATACTCATCCAACCAATGCCTCCAGTTCTTCCCCTGATGCCTTGAACCCTCTCAGGGCTTATGTCTCTCTACCCCAGGTTACTTTTGGCCCCAAAAGGTCAGCTTTGCCCCATTCTTCTCCATCGAATTTTGGGTTTTCTTTTTCCTTTCTTGTTTTTTGGGTTTTCTATTGTATATCGATGGAGATTTTGCAGGTGGGAGTTGCCAACAACGGAACATTCAACCATGGCATCGACGGCTAATGAATTGCGGAAGGACAAATATACGCCTCTCAATCCGGAGAAGTTGAAAGCTGCTGCTGAAGGACTTAAGCGAAGTTTGTTCATTTCAATTTCTCTTTTAATGCTTCTTGTTTAGCTTCATTTCATATCTAATATATATCAACTCCGGCAATTGAGTCTTGATTAGTTCTAATGTCATCTAATTTGAATTGGGGAACATTTTAATTATAAATTTTAATTGCCCTTTTGTATCAACAGAACTTCGGTAAGGCTTATAATACTTGGTTTTTGTGTATAGTTGGAGTGGCTTTTATAGTTGCAACTACAGTGGTATTCGGTGGAGCCGCCTTGATGTTTGGAATTGCAGCCTCCAAGTTGGAGTTGCACAGTGTGAGCATTACTTATTACACCCATATTGATAACTTTCTTTGTGCTCTGTGTTTTTGGCATAAAAGCGTGATGAAATACATCCTCAATTTCTGTTTATATGGCTCAAAACTATTGGATATCTATGGTTGTATTATCACCATTTTCCAGTTTCTTTTTTATTGCCGTTCTTGTCATATTAATAGAGATTTGTCATTCTCCACCTGATGTTTCTTTAGGAACTTGGTCTTATCAATGTTAACAAATTCTGCAATAGGGTTGGATTACTCTTTAATCGGTATTGAAATCTGCATGCTAATTGACACGTCTTCAACACTAATGCATTTTCCCTCATCAGTGTGATGCCATTATGTGTTAGTCTGATGACATGCTTGTCAAAGTAACATTTCAGCATAAATAAGTTGCTTCCAAACCAAATCAGGGGCTAATTTAACACATTGATGGAACTGAAATTCAATGCTATTTCATGCTTTTGATAATCCATATTCTCCATGACATGTTCCATTTGAGTATGCTAGTCTTTTCCCATGTGTATTTAGTTAGGAAATGCACCGATACAGAGAAATGTTTTTTTTTTCCTTGTTTCTTTTTATTTTTGTTATCTTCTGCTTTTGGCAGAGTGATGATATCAGAACAAAAGGAAAAGACCTGGTTCAGCCTAAATTCGAGATGATTAGAGAACAGCTTGTTCCTCTAAGAACTTGGGTATGTTGATAAAAAATTCAACACTATTTTGCTTCCTGAATTTTACAAGTCTCAACCATGATTGCACTAAACCCGGACCTTCTAATTTTTCAGGCCGAAAACACATCGAAGAAATGGCACCTGGAAAGGGAGGAAGCTATTAAAGAGAAACCCATCATAAAGGAGCTTTCTAAAAATTTAGGAGCAAAAACATCCAATTGACTTTGTAAGTGAACGAAAATTTGGCATCTACAAGTGCATCGAATAAAATCAGAAGTCCGAAAACATTTTCCTGCAACTTTTCCTCTATTAATGTGCAAATCGCATCCTAAATGATTTTTTTTTCATTTGCTGAAGCTCATGAAATCTCGGTGTCTATAACAACATACGATCTAAATTTTTAAGTAAAATTATAACTATTTCATATAAGCTATTAAGTATTAGTTCTCTATAATAGCATATGGTCTAAATTAGTTCTCTTCAATGAATGGAATTAAATATATCAATTTTATAAACGATTAAGTTTCCTAATTAAATACTCTACTATGAATTTGAAACATCATAAACTTATAAATTGATTACTTGAAATTAATAATTAGTGTTAAATTAATTAATTTAATTTAATAATTCATTGATTAATTAAACTTGTTAGATTTATGAACGGTAAGAATGTAAAATAAAAAATGTAAAAAATCTATAATAATGCACCTGACTTTTAGTTTTATTTATTTGGTTCCTACTTTGTTTCTTTTTGAAAAACTGTTATTGGGATATAAAATCATAATGAGTGCTTTAGAAGGTTTCAAGAAAGATAATTTTATTGGTTCATGAGAATTTACGTTGCTAAATTCATGCACTGAGATTTTTTTAGCATCACCAATTCGGTTATTAAATTTTTTTTTATTCCAGTTTCACGAATTCAATTTTTCCATTTATATGTAAACATAAAAACTAGCAATTAATTTATTAGTGTCACAACTTGATCATATATTCATGAATATCAAATTTTGAAAATATGCCTAATCTAAAGTTTAATGTAATTAATCTTTGACTACTTTTTTGTATTTACTTAATCTAATTACAACTTTATTATTTTGTTAGGGGGAAGAAATAATGTTATTGGACATTAAGATTAAAAATGAAATTGTGCCCCCAGCTCCAGCATTAGAGTGTAGTTGATGTCATTTGCATAGGGACCAACGAATTGAATGGGCCCTGCATCAACATATATAATTAACATCAAATAATGTTAGTGTTGACCTGCTCATAAACAAAATTTAAGTCAAATGTTTCTTTTCTTTAAAAACAAAATGAATAGGTCAGAATTCATATTTATTAATTGCAAAGTCCTTGAAGAATTTCAATTTTTTCAGTAATTTTTTTTTATATTTTATTGCACTCAAATAAACATTAGTCTTATAATTTTCACCCAAATGAACTTTTATTTGATCTGGGTGAATTGTTAATTAGGTATAAAATGAAGGCTTCGAATCCATGTGACTTGATTGTTAATTGAGAGCTTTAATGGCAAGTGTAATTAAATGTTAAATGCTGAAAATAAAAATACAGAAATTTATATGAGATACAAGTGATAAGTTTTATAATTATTTTTAACTTAATAGACTGGACTCTGAAGTGTTGGTACATTAATAAGAGTTTTGATGCTATAACTTATATCATAAATTCGAATTGCAAAAATTATCTTCGTGATTTGTGCATGTGGGTTGGCAATAATTTCGTTTCGCGAGTAATATGAATTGTAAAAAAAATAATCTGACTCTATAATATTTTTTTACGGTGTTAAAAATTACCTGAACTTAAATACCGATTTTTAAATGCCCAATCATCTCGCAATGATACAAATTTCAACATTGGTGCACCTGAAATTTCAATATCCCAATAAAATTAACCATAAATGTAATGTGTTAAAATCTATCTAATACAAATCTTAGAATTATCATAACTAGAACATTATTATAACCCAAAAAATAAGTTCTCAAACCCATTGTTACCCTGCAGCAAACGAAATTTAACACTGACAAACTGAAATGATATGCATATTGCATTAGTTTACCTTCAAGGTCCACCAATGCCTTCTTAATCACAGGCTTGAACTTCCCTGGCATGAGTGAGAAAAAAGAAAATCTCATTTATGCTTTTGCATGATGAGAAATGCAAGTACATAGATATTAGCTAAGTTTGCACTTATTACAAGCAACATCAAGTGTCCTTTCGAATATCAGTTGTCCTTTTTAGTTATGTGAACAAAGTATTACAGTGATTTACCATGTCGGCGCTCAACATCCATTAACGATGTTAATGCTGTTCCTCCAACAGTCCATTCATCTACCGGTGCAGTCAAATTACCCACCTGAACATAAGATATTAATGTCTTTAATGTCACTTGAAAACAGGATGTTGGATCTCATCCTTCTCCAAGAAAATATTATTTATAGTATGTAAAGAAATAAAAGGCAAGAATCACACGAACCGATGAAATCAATCCGGTTTTCCCAGAATGAAGGAGGATTCCAGTAGCATAACCCAATGCATTACAGTAGTTTGCATCGAAGTTCGTCGGAAATCCGCATCTACCCTCGTAGCTACCAAGTGAAAGTCAAATATCATGTTTACAATACACCATGAACAGAAAGACTCGTCATTTATGGAGAAGTTCATCAAGTGCTTCATCATGATTTTCCAGATAGAAAAGTATGTCACCAGTTACCCGAAAAAATGGGGTTTTCCTTGAAATTGCCCCTTATATGCACCTTTCTGATTCCTTTCATCCAATTCAGCTTCCACCATTTGAATGAGCATTTTTTCTGTTTCTATCTTGGCAACCTAAATATATGGCATCCTTAAGTGTCGCCCGTTAATTGGACTCTTATACATGCTGCAGAAAAAATATTCAAAGAACAAAAAAAAAAAAAACTACCTGCACATTCCCATGGGGATCTCTTTCAAGTAGCAGCTGCTCCTGAATTGATTGAGGCAAAAACTCAAAAAGGTCATGAGATTGACTTCTAAGTTTCCTTTTCCACATCCCAGCTTCATCAACAACATCATGGGCTAAAATTTCATTGACCTCTGCAATAAGTTGTTTTGCCTGCAAGTAAACTCATCTCACCATTTCAAGTCCATGGTTCAAGATATTTCAGATTGACTCAAAGGTGACGATCATTCACCTCACTGCTACTGGAAACGGTGGGGAACATAGCAACAATGAAACATAAGGAACAACTACTGGTTTCAAAAGTTTTTACCTCCGGAATGAAATCAATAAGGCCTTCTGGTAAAATTATCACACCATAATTAAATCCAAGTTCCATGCGTTTGCAGATTATATCTGCAATATAATTTGTAACATTCTTCATTGTCAACTTCTTGGCAGCAACCTGCATCAATGATTAAAACGTTTGTCAAAACTATGAATAGGGAGCAAGCATTCTAGAAAGAAATGATTGGAAACCACCTATAGTAAAGTTATACTAGCAGTTTCTATAATGTTAATACTAGTATGATGCAGAAAAGTGTTCTATATAACCGCATAGGGACTATTCTTAGTTTTGCAACTGAAACAATGGAGAACATCAAGTAAGATACCTCTTCTCCTACAATAGCAATATTCGGGTGAGTCTGCAAAGCACACTCCAATGTAATGTGAGAAGCTGCACGTCCCATTAGCCTTATGACTGACAAAACAGATAATTAGGATCCTTGCAACCAATCAGTGAAAACGTTAGGAATTCACAATGAAAATATGACCATAATCAGTCTAGAGAGACACCTGAAAACCTGATAAAAATGGAAAGATAGCAGATGAAAGGCTTGCATAAAAATGGAAATGAAGAATTTTTTTTATCATGCTGATGATTTCTCATCCAATTCGATATGTTTCTTATAAAAAGCACTTACAGTGGTAGTATTTTCCAGTTGAACGGGCATCTACCATGACGTTTCCAATCATTTCAGAATATATCTGCATATTCCGAGTAAGTGTCGATCATACAAATGAAAATAAGACCAGCATTATCCGCATAGTGATCAGGATATTTCCCTATGATGACTCGCTTTAGCTATGACTTAGGTGGGTTCCCAAAGATTCCACCAAGTAAAATAACATATACCTTGCATGCAGTGTCGAATCCAAAGCTTATAGGCACATCTTTGCATTTCAAATCACCATCAATGGTCTTTGGGCATCCAATAACTTGTGTCTTCATATTTTTACTCCTGCATCATTTTAATGAAATGAACTATACAGCATCAAACAGGAACAAGATGCCATTATATAATTGAGCAAAACTCTGTTGAATTGGCCTCTTTCTTTTTTTTTTTTTGCACAGATATTGTTGTACCTAAAGTACTCAGCAAGAAGGCAAGCATTTGTGTTCGAGTCATCCCCACCAATGATAACAAGCCCATCCAAATCAAGCTTCTTCACTGTTTCTTCAGCTTGCTTAAGCTGAAAGGAATTGGCAATGCTAATCAGTTACATAAGATCGAAAACTTGAGGGGATAGCCTAACTGAATTTCGCTATACTAGACTTAATAACAAGATCTACACAATTATCTGCTAGCATTAATTAGTATAAATTACGGTTTAAAGAATTTAACTTTGCAGCAGATCCTTTAATGTACAAAACTAGATTAAATGCAGAGCCAACCAAAGTGATGTGGAAACTAACCTGTTCTGAAGTTTCAATCTTGTCCCTGCTACTGCAAATCATATGAAACCCACCCTATAAATTTATCCAACTCGAGTCAAATACAGGCTATCATAAGAGCAGAGGCAATAAATACATACCATATAAAACAAGCACATATTCTTGTGTTAATGTGCCGAATGAAAGCTTGATGGACCTTACCAGTACATTCTGACCATCTGAAGTGCATATATATATTAATGAAAAATATGTTAAAAAACCCAGAAGCTCTCACCTGGTTTCTGTAAGGATAGATTAAGTCTGCAGTGAGTTTAACATATTTGCAGCTCATGATGCCTGCAGGACCGCCCTTAAAGCCATAAAGAGTGCTTCCTCTTGCCCGTTCTTGTAAGTAATCTTAAGGTAAAACTTTCACACCGATCAGAGACTGAAATCATTAAAATTGACCTGGTAGGAACATTAGAGCAAGGCAGTTACCGAAAATCCCAGTTATGACATTGTGTCCACCGGGAGCTTGTCCTCCAGAAAAAACGACTCCAACCTTCAAACTCTGACCCTTCACTTCTGACTGTCCCGGAACCAACGAAACCGATGGCTGCCCATAAAGATTCGGAAACAAGTTGGCTATCTCATCTGCAAATCCATCCATGCAATGCAACTACTTCGTTAAGAAAATGGAAAGCCAGAGTATAACATATAAGCCACATTTATATTAAAAACACACTAACTCTTAAGGGAACTAAAAACTGCTCATAGTTTGTAGAAAAGACAATGTAATAGAGCATATAATCGAGCTATCAAGGAAAAAAGAAAATTTAAAAAGAACATATATGTATATGAAGCTGATTAGTTAACGTACTTGGGTTTCCGGCAGCCGTAGTAGGGGGGCCATCGACGACTTGGAAGGGGTTTTTAAGGATAGAAGGGAGGGGAGGGGTGTGGTTCAATCGGTTACTTTGGAAGTCACCGTAGTCGGAGGGGAGGAGGAAGCGGCTGTGGCCTTCGTCGTTTCGGGAGACAGGCAAGCCATTGGTGGCGGCGATAGCGGGTGACATGGATCAACGTCTAACTGAAAAGTCCTGGAATAATGTATAAAGGTAGAAAAGAGTGAAGAGGAATGGAGTTGTGGATATGATGCTTATATGAGAGGGGCGGAGAGTTCGTGGAAGAAAAGGGCAAAAGGAACATTTGCTACGTCCTTCAACATAGGAATAGCTGACATTGTTTGTTGGGATTTGAGTAAGTCCATGTAATCAAACTGTAAAAGGAATTTAAAAAAAAAAAAAAAAAAAGCTTGTCAAAGACTCAGATATCTGCTCTATCTGAAGAAATCCAATTTGAATGCAATCGGTTTTAAAAACTACACCGGATATTCATTTAGATTGGGGCCTGAGTTCAGATCAATAAGTAAGAAAAGAAGGTATGTGATAAATAATTATGAAAAATTATAAAATGGTGTATTTAATTTTTTTTAATTTTGATTTTAAAAAATTTAATTTTTAATATAATTTAATTATTTTTGCAATTTTTTTTTTTTACACTGGCCCTTAAAAAGTTAAAAAAAATATAAGTTAAATATGATAAAAAACTTAAAATTCAATATCATAAATTTCATCTTTTCTTATTCATTTTTCCAAATATTTTAATTTTTCACCAATGGATTGAACGCTAAAATCTAGGATGACTCAATTTTTATCGATTCACTCTTAACCAATTTCATAAGATTCATGCTTGAATTGTAGTTCAATTGATCTGCTTTTGTTACTATCATCGTTATTGTTATCATATCTGATGAACGCAGAGAGTCTCATCGCTCATTCAATCAACCTACTAAATTTCTAAAATTAAGATTAAATTGAGACAATATAAATATTGAGGCTTAAAGTATTTATGATATCAATTTTAAAAGCTGACACTTTCTATTAATCATTTTGTAACTTTTTATAGTTAAATAAAAAAACTTATTAATAATTGGATAACTACTAGTGTAATTTACCCAAAATAAAAAACTTAAGGGATTAGTTGGAAAAATAAAATTATATAAAAAATGATATAAAAATAAGTAAGAATTTAGTTGAAACGGTAAAGTACAAATCTTGAAAATATAGTGTTTTAAATTTAAATTTTATTATTTTTGATTTTTTAAATATATAATACTCTAAAAATAATATAATTTATTTACTGTATAAAATTTATTTTTGCATTTTTTTTAAAAGATATAACACTCTCAAAATAATATAATTTATTTTTTAAAAAACTCTAAATTTTTTTTCTCCAAGTTTATTTATTTTCTTTTTGTTTTTGCTTAGAGGAGGTGTTAGCTTCTGGGTTAGCTACCGTCCGTCTTTTTTTCCTGTCAATCAACTCTCTTTTTTTTTTCTCATTCACTCCATGTATCTTCATTATTTTCAATTTACTGATTTATTTTGTGGATATCTTTGTTGTCTTCACAAGTTGTGATGGATAGATGACGGTGTATCATCGTTGAAACATCACTGACCACCGATCATTTTTTTTAGAAAGTGAGTAACTCTTCGTTGACTTATTTCAAAATAATAAATGATTTCATGAGTTTATTGGACTCGTGTTGTCATAAGTTTTATATGTTTTTTTTACTTGTTTTTCCATTGTTTAATAAGTTTTCATTTTCAGAAGTTTGTTATCTACTATTGCAGTATGTTTTTTAGTTTTGCTTATGCATGTAGTCTTGCTTTTGCAAGTGATTTTAGGGTTGGTTTTGTCGTCATCCTCTCTAGTTTGGTGGATGCTTGATTCTTTTGTCGATTTATGTCCGTCGCTTTGGACCATCCAGGGCTAATTTTTTTATTGTATTAAGTATTTGCAATCACTCTTGAAATGTTGTACTTGAGTTGTGACAGAGTCAATTGTCAACATGCTAAAATGTTATATTGATGTTGAAGCTGAAGCTTTTGTTGTGTTGATGGAGCTTATCCTTCAACGCATACAACGAAAGTTTGTTATTTCCTGAATTGTAAAATCATTCATTGAATAAATTAATAACTTTCTCTTTTAAAAAATAATATAATTTATTTTATAAAATAATAATTTAATCATGATATTATTAAATTGATAATCAATTAACTCATTATATTAATTCAATTAATTTTTTTTTTGTTAGAACAATCAAGAAGTTTATATAGTGATATATATAGTATAGATTCAAAAGTCTGAGTGGACGTTGACATTTATTATAATGAATATGTTGGGAACTTTGTTGGCCGGAGTGATCAATGAAGCAAAATAATATTTAAATAAATATTCATACTTTAATTATTAAAATGTTATATTTTAAATTATAAAATATTTATTATTAGAATATTAAAATAATTTATTTTCTATAAAATAATAAGAATGTTATTTGAATTTTAAAATTATTGTTAAGGTTAAAATAAAATTGTAATATTAAAATTTTTATTAAAATAATAATTTATTTTAATTATATCAATAACTTATTATATATTTTTAAATATAATAAAACATTTTTATTTGATACACTGTCAGTAAAGTTTTTTACACTATAAGTAGGTTAATAGTATAATAAGTGTCATATTTATTTATATGATTAATTATTTTTATTTTTATTATGCCTTATAATACACTTGTGAAACTTTCAATTCACTTGTAAAATTTAAACAATTCTATTAACAATGTATCAAATAATTTTTCATAAATATGAATGCTTAATCATATTAAAAGTTAAAACGTCTGGATGATATTTTAAACATTTCAAACCTAAAAATAAAAATGTATTACGAATATAATAATATTTGTGTCAATTCAACATGATTTTAACATAAAAATCATGTTAGTTATAAGGTTTTTTCCAAAAAATTGACTTACATTTTCTTTAAAAGTAGTCATTTTTTGAAAAATAATAAATTTTTTTCAAAAAATTATTTGATACCTCGTTTGTGAAGTTTTTTATATGGTATAACAAAAATAATATATATAAATAAGTGTAGCACTTGTCACACCTCCAATCTGCTTGTAAAATTTAAAAAACTCTACAAATTATGTATCAAATAATTCGTTATTTATTTTTAGTTAACAAGTAAATCATTAAGCTATTTCCTCAAATCAAACTCACAAATTTCTTTTTCCATAAATTATTTTTAAGCACACTTTCTAATATTAGATGTATCAATATTGATAAGCTTGAGTACCAAAAATAAAAGATAAAAAGAAACATTACTATCACATATACTACATTATGTAACACACACATCTTTTTATTAATGTTAAATATTTTATTGAGTTTGATGTCACGGGACAATCGGACATAACCTCAATTTAGTAATGATAAAAAATATCATTTATAAAGTAAATTATATTATTTTAAACATATTTTTACAATTTCGTATATTTTATATAAGAGAATAAGAATAGAAAAACATAATAAAATTTGAATTTAAACTTCTATTATTTGTAATATTTAAAATTTACTATTTAATCAAAATTTTCTTTATTAATTATATTAATTTATCATAAATATATATATTTTATAATTTTATTTTTTTACTCACATCATCGTGATATACATTGTAAATTTCTCTATCTTTAATATACATGGATAGGCTTGTTTTTTCATAACTATGTGTGGGTTTAATTGGACGGTGTGGTGTGGTGCGGTGCAATACAGTACAATGCGTTTAATTTATTTTTTGTCTTACATTACAGTATCGTTACAGTATTTAATTTTACTGTCACCATTATTTTTACATTAACCACATATAAGCGCACCGTCCATCTAAACACAACCTTTGTTGGGGAGGAGGGTTGATGTTAAGTCAGAATGCATCTCAAATATTCATATGAGAAGAAATGGAAATCACGTCTAAGATGTAGAGTTGGAGTAATTCCTAGATAATTAACAAGAAATACAAATAAATTCACAGTATTTGGACAACCTCATATGGAGCAGAAGAAAGAAAAATTGAATGCCACCTTACAATTGTCCATGACACCAACATGATGGAACATTTAATGCAATCTTCTAACCAATTCTATGGCTCTATATTTTTCAATGATTGGATGTTTGCCTTCTTCTCCACGTTTTCTATCATTTCATTGTTCAAGCTCTTAAGCTCCTCTCTTGACTCGGGTTTAATAGGCAGATGCGTCCTGTACTGATGTCTTGATGCAAGGATAAGAAAAACCAATAAATTTATAAATCCCAACACTGCAAGTAACCAGTAAAAGTTATTTAACTTCCCTTTATTCAGATTGGTCCTTAGCCAGCTCTTTTTGGTCGCATGGTCCACAATATACACTAATAAACTGCTCACAAAGAACCCCATTGAAATGGTGCTCAGGAAAAGCCCCGTGCTCATGGATTTCATTCGATCTGGTGCCTCTCTAATAAAGAACTCAAGTTGTCCAACATAAGCAAAAGCTTCCCCGCAACCTACGAGGAAGAATTGAATGAATAGCCAAAAGGCACTTAGTTTGATTTCTTTCTGAATAGCCCTTTCCCTCCTTTCTTTCTCAACAATGGCAGCACCTACCATGGCAGCTATAGACAATATGAGTCCTATCCCTATCCTTTGGAGGCATGTGATTCCTTGGACATTATGGGTAAGTTTTCGAGCCAAGGGAACAAACACTTTATCATTTAGGGAAGTGAAGAGGAGGATGGTAATAACCAGAAAGGCAGAGAAAGAACCTGCAGGGATCACGAAGGAACCTACTGTTCGGTGCATGGCGGTGGCTTGATGGATTGTAAAAGTAGTCATTTGGGAGTAGATTGTCCAGAAGAGGATGCATGTGGACCAAATGGGGAGTAGTTTTAGAACCATTTTCACCTCCTCAACTTGGGTCACGGTTGATACTACGCATGGTTTATTTTTGTTGGTGCTCGCAGCACAATCGTCATCCAAGACTGCAGCTTTGTCAAGGCACCTAATCAACACATGCACAGAGAAATGATGTGTTAATTTTCAAGGAAAAGCTCAGAATCTGGGAAAACGGGTGAAACTATTTGAAGCCGTACTTACTTGAATCTTTTTGTGTGGGGAACCTTTCTATTTTCATAATCGTTCAAAAGGCTGGGGTGAGAAGGATAAGACTGATTCCTCTTCTTCAGTGCCAAAAACAGAACCCTCCATAAGATAGTTAAAGGGCTTCCCTGAGGCCTTTTAAACCTGTACCAGGGTGTTCCACAAAGCAAAACTGCTAGTGCAATCACCATTGTTGCTGCTGATATTCCGTATCCCAACCCTCTTCCTATATTGTCTTGTATATATACCAGCACAATCACGCCAAATAAAGATCCAATGCTGATGCCAAAGTAGAACCTACTTATGAAGAAAATCATAGCATTCTCCTCCTCAGGATCCGTCACGTCGAACTGATCAGATCCGAAACTAGAGACATTAGACTTTATTCCTCCACAACCAAGTGCTATTGTGTATAGTGCCACATACAGCAAAGCCAGTTGCCGGCCGTTTGCCTCGATGCACTCATGATGCTGTCTTCTATAGTCATCGCAGGGAGGAGGTCTCATGATTGGAATTGTTGTAGCGAGTGTTAGTAAAATCACTCCCTGGTGCAAGATGATATATGATCTCAGCTTTCATTTATAGCTCATGGAAGGAAAAATCTCGAAATATATATATCTAGTGATGGTTCTTGATTTGCAAAGCATGTAATATAAATATACAACTGTGTTTATGTATAAAAAAAACTCACCAGTGAAGTTATTGCTGCAGAGATTGCAACTGTTACGTATCGACTAAGCTTGGCATCAGCTAAGAAACCTCCAAGGAGACCAAGCAGGTTGAGAGTGCCCATGAAGTTGGTCACCATGGTTGCAGATTTTGCTGCTGAAATATGCAAATCTCCAACCAAGTACGGCACTAAGTTCATGGATATGCCCATCACACATATCCTCTCTGAGAGCTCACATCCTGCACCAAAGTTTCCATTCATATTTACAAAGAGGACATAATATATAGGTAAACCACACTAACTATTGAAATTCATCATAAGCACCTAAGATGAGCCCTGCAGCAGGCCATCCACCGGTTTTCGACTTGTCCACCGGGTTCCCCCGGTAATCAAGCACCGCATCATCATTTAACCCATCTTTCTCACCATGGCGTCCAACCAAAACCTGTTGGCATCCAAAGCAAAAGAAACAAGGTATTCATAAAATGAGAAATTTATCTAAGCATGCTAGTGAAAATTTCCTTCAGGAGGAAACTATACCATGATTGAAATTTCCTTCAGAGGGTATAGGAAAAAGGTGTTGTTTAGCTCCAAATACAAAGTACAATAAACAAAGACCTGGATACCACTGCATGTAGTGTGACGGAGTAAAGATAGCATAAGGTTTTAAAATTGGAAGATGATGGTCAGTCAATTTGGTGTTATTATGACCCTGTGGTCATGGTGTTATCAAGTAAGAAATGACAATCCAAGTTCAGACATGTTACACGGTGATACGATATGATATAGGAACATGATAAAAGGTCGGTCGATGTTGACTATCCTGAACAGTCAAATTGATGGTATTTGTATCACACCATTTCAATTTTATTATTGGTCTTTACCAGTCAATACTCATCGTATCAAATTCTACATTAATAAAAAATTATAATGTAGGAACATGTGGGTTTAATTTTAATATTACTATCACTATACTTAACCTTGTTTTTAATAAAAAATAAAAGATTAAATTAACAAAAATTAGAATAAAGAGGTTAAAACAACAAAATTAAAACAATAGAGCATCAAATTCAAAATTCAAGTTTTTTAATATCATTTGTGTTACAAGTAATTTTATGTGTTTATTTTTTAATTTATTAAATAATATTTTTTATTTCAAGTAATTAATTCAAATTAATATTATTCAAATTATTTAACATAATTAAATTATATTATTTATTTTGATAATTAAAATATTACAACGATAAAAAATTCAGACCATAATTAAAATAATAATAATAATAATAATAATAATAATAATAATAATAAAACAATAATATTTGAAACAAAAAATGAATTTTTTTAGCTACTAATTGAATAAAATTACCTAAATATTGGAGGTTGGAAGTGTAACTTAATATGAATATAACGCGTAGTTTTAAATTTAATAAAATATTTTCTTGATATTCAAATTTTAATATTAAAAAAAATATTATTTTTATTTCAATTTGGTAAGATAATATACATTAAAGGATATTTAATTTTCACATAATTTTATGTGTTATTTCAAAAAAATATTATTTAATTTGCAGTATTCCAAAAATTGCTTAGAGAATAAGGTTAAATGTTTTTAATGGTAAATGAAATTACCAAAGAAATTATAGTAAAAAAAAGCTAGAAATATGTTGGTTTGTGAAAATAATAAGTGTTTAATAATGACAGATATTAGTTTTAACTACAATAATTTTTTTTGAATATACTGGTGTGATTACATAGTAATATCTGTTCATACTTTCTTAATCTTTTGACAACGCGCACACACCTTGCACACACAGACACTCGAACTCGAGACCCCTAAGATGAGCAACATCCTCTTTTCTACTGAAGTCACTTATTGAGTTCAACTACAATAAAATTATATAACAAACTAATTGATAATTACAATAATTTTTTGTTTCTTATATATATTTTATTGATCATGTTTGGAGTTTGAGGTTATCCTTTTTAATAATATCATTTCTAACTTACATCATCCCTTGAAAATACAATATTAAAAAAAAACTAATAGATTAATATTAATAATATAAACATACATAGTTGAGGATTAAATTGAAAATTTGTTATTATCTTATTGTGGTCAAATATTTAGATAAAATTTTAAAAATTAAAATCCTAATATTATAATATATTTTAAATGATTATTAATTAATATAATATACAATTAAGGGTATTTTGGTTAGTTCAAATTTTTTTCTAAATTCTTGTTTTTGTATATACTAATTTTTAATGTCACATGCGTTGCATACGATTTTATGCGTTTAATATTTAATTAAAGAATCTCATGTATTGGTTTGATGGTCAAAAGTGTTTATCGCCCTAAGTATGACCTGAATTTTAATCGCTATTTGTAATTTACTAAAAAAAATTATTTAATCAAATTTTTAAATGTTGTATTTTTAATTCTGGTAATTAATGTTGTGATATTTGATCAAATTTTTAGTGGGGAGATTTTTTTTTTTTTGAGAATTTAAATATGCATTTATTATATAGCAAATCAATTTCAACATAATCAAAGATGAAAAATAAAAAAGAAAAGATTGAACGAAAATAATGTTTCGCCCCGGATTAAAATAGTTAGACTTTTATTAAAGTAATAAATCTATTTTACAATAATAAAATAATCACAACTTTTCTTTGAGTAAAATTTTTTTTAACTAATATTCGTAAAATATAATTATCACAAGTTTTTCAACTAATAATAATATGTTAAAGTTAGCACAATAGTTTTTAACTAATAATTATATTTTGAATTCTAATTATTTTTAAATATGTAGTCAACATAATTTTTATTAAATTATAAATATTTTTAAATATATAATTATCATAACTTTTATTTTATTTTAATTTTTTAATTAATAATTAGAAATTAAATATTATAATTATTTGTAAATGTGAATTTAGTAATATGATGAAAAATAAAAAAATATTTTCATCAATTTAATATTTTTTTTAAAATTTGTGCTTATTTATATATATATTATAAATTATTAAAAAACACAAATAACAACCATTCCCCATTTTATTAGTTTTTTTTTCTCCCTCCCAAGTTTTGGGTGGTTGTCTTTTGATTGTGTTGCATTGCCTTTCCCTAAGGGCAAAGTTAGAGAATCTTATATTAGGCTAGATTTTGAAATTTTGATGACTACCACCAAGTAGATAAGCACCAGAGATGTAATATATATTGAATAAAATCATTGATGAATCTTTAGCAGTTTCGATTTTAGTTGTTTGAGAGTCGTTCAGGGTCTAAAGCTGAAAAGGATTGAAAAAAATATTTTTTTCTATTTTTAATGATGAAAAAATTTCAAGTTAATATAAATTAATTAAATACTTGAAGCTTTTAATTTTTTAACTTTTCTGGTATTGCATTTTATATATTTTTTTTAAAAAAGAGACTTAATTTAGTATTTCGTTTAGAATCTTAAAAATATCAAGATCGAACTTGATCTTTAGTTTAATAATAAAATTGAGATATTAAAAATTTTAAAATATTAAATCCGAGTTTAACATAAATAAATTATGTGTGGATAAAACTATAAATTATAAATAATTATATAAATCAAAACAAATGAGGCATCATGGATGCCCTCCTAAAGGGGGGAAAGTGCAGGCAAGCTTTAAAGGAGTAGTATGTGAAGAATTTATCATAAATGGTGGTCTGGCATTTTCTCACTTGCGATTTCTCAAAAAAAAAAAAAATTTCAATTTTCTATGTGTAAAATCGTGTGATTGAAGAGGGCATGGTCCAATCCAACAGTCTACTTATATTTCTTTCATGTCACAGCAAGAAAAATGATTATGTGCCCACACATGGAGCAGCCACAACCATATAACAATATAATATATAATAAAGCTTTGCATTTATATTAACTACACTATAGTATGATATTCTTGTTGTAGACGGTCGTTTGGCCCCAAAAATATAAATATTTTTTTGAGTATTTTTGAAGTTTACAAAATTATAAATTAATATAATAATATTATTATTATATTTTGGCTTTTTCAAAAGTTTATGAATCATCTCTCGTTTCTTTAAAGCAAATTTTTAATTTCGTTCTTGATTTTGTACATAAAAAATTTGAATCAGTATTGAGAGATTGATTAGCAATATTATGATTTGGTGTTCTTCAATTGATGTTGAATTTTTTTTTTTTGCTGAAGATTTTATCTTTAATTGAAAAATTTCTACGATACCTATTCTCACGAGAAAAAGATTGAAGAAGTTGGTGAGGGGCAATGATGTTTTAAGGCTTTGTAAATGGAGAAGGGAATGAATGTGGAGGCTGTAGTTGAAAGTGCAAAAAGAACGATGATAAAAAAAAAATGAGGGCAAAAATGAAAAAGCAATCTTTCAGCATACTTATCGTGTTCTAAATGGGTAGTTCAGAGGTTGAGGCAAAAAATGGTATTCAACTTCTATTCGGTGATTCGTGAGAATAGAGAGCTTGTTAAACAACAACATCGGTAATAAACATTCCACTGAACCAAACAATGGTTTGTGGTGGTCCCATAAAATTGAGTTGTAATGGCTATGCCATTACATTGAACCAAATAGGTTGTTAATTTTAGTATGAGTACCATGATATTATATAAAATATATTTATACGATACAAATACTTTTGCATATAAAATTTAAAATTAGAATCTCATGTGATGATTTGATAGTCAAATATGTTCATCACCATAAGTATGGTTTGGGTTCAAGTCGCATTAATCGCGTTTGTTATTTGGGCTTTACCATGTTATTGTAATTCACCAAAAAAAAATTAAATTACTATCTAAATAAATATATAACAATTTAACCATGACTAAAATAAAATCAATATGAATATGATGTATGAATAATTGAATGTGACAAATATATAATATAAAACTAAATAAGAAAATTATCTTTTACTCTTTGACAAAGGTTTAAAGGCGAATTAAGTACTTGGAGAGAGGGTATGAATAATAAAATTTAGTAATGATTAAATTGTAAATTTTTAAAGTTGAAGGACTAAAATGTATACAAACCATTTTCGGAAAGGAGTTGAAATTGAATAAGTATTTTTATGAATGTGATAGGAGTATGTATTGATATGTGGAAATGGAACTACTTCTTTTCTCCTAATTTGATCCACCTGTATATGTATATGGGTGGTGAAAATAAAGAAGAGTTTAGCATTAAACCCCAAATTAAATAGCAAAAAATAGAACTCCATACCTCTTCATCATCTCTCCACCCATTGGAGGAGACAATTTCAGTTTCTCTTCTTCATGAGATCACAATCTAGACTTGGCTTCTCAATTTGGTAAGGCAAAAAACTCAGAAAGCGATGAGGAACCATAGGGTTCGACAATGTTCTTTACTTCAATTTGGCTCTCCTACATTTTAAATCAAAATAACATCTACACACTTCAATTTGAAGAGGATTTGCCCAAATTTCTTTCCTCCACTCAACATGAACAAAACCCATGAATCATCTTCTTTCATCTTTCTTCCCACTCACCATGCTTTAGAATCGCCTACACACTACCTTAACTTTCATCTAAGGCTGACCGTTAATTTGGCCTGAGCAACGGCTGGGATAGGATAGGCTTTCTAGTTTGTATCCACTAGCTTTGGTCAATTTGCCAGTCAAGGCCTTGGTTAAATACCCTTTTTAGTCCTTCAATATGACCTTCTTTCGCAAACAGTTGCTAGAATCAATAGAACTTTAAATAATTTATTTGGAAAATTTTGAAACATTTCTTATTAGATGATCACATTACTTGTCAAAAATCAAATTTTCTTTTCAATGAAAAAACCAATATCACCAAAGTAGATGATTGAATCATTCCATACTAACTAAAACATATTAGAATTTCAATCTAAATTTTATCCTTGAATAGGCTCCATTCATATTATTGGATTGAGTTACGTTAACAACACTAATATTAGTAAAATTAATTATTGAAATTGTACCGATTGAGTCTTAATTCGATTAACATGGATATTGTTACTAATACAGAAAGATGTAGGTTAGAGTGCGTTGAAGCTTATTATCTTCCTATTTATGGGTTGGGAAGGGACTATAAATAACTCTAGATATTATATAAAAAAACAGATATGATCAGAATTTATGATGAAATTATTTAAAAAGCTACTATTAGACTTCCTTTACTTAACCTTAACTCATGTGAAAAGGGGGCAGAACCCTTGTTTTGTTATTTTAGTTAGGTTTAAGTCTGACGAGAATAATATTCTACGACAAGCAATTCATTTATTTTCAAACCAACCCATTTCCTATCTATTATTTGATTGACTAATCCTTTATATTGTAATGTGTGAAGGGTCAAATGTTTTGGTAATTCCTCATTGGTGGATGAATCAAGATAATTTTAAATCAGAGTTCTAGATTTTTGTTCATCCCTCGCTGAAATAATATCTCGAGGTTTGCAGCGATAACTTGGTATATCTACTGTACGCCCATTAACTAAAATATGTCTATGGTTAACTAATTGACGGGCTTGAGGAATAGTCGAAGCCATACCCAATCGAAAAAGGATGTTATCCAATCGCATTTCAAGTAATTGTAGTAAAACCTGACCTGTTGACCCTTTGGCTTTTCTGGCAATACGAACGTATTTAAGTAATTGTCGTTCTGTAAGGCCATAATGAAAACGCAATTTTTGTTTTTCTTCTAAACGAATACGGTATTGAGATTTTTTATCGGGGCGCGATTGGTTTCTAAGATCGCTTCCGGCTCTAGGCCTTTTACTAGTTAGTCCCGGTAAAGCCCCCAGACGACGTATTTTTTTGAAACGAGGCCCTCGGTAACGTGACATAAGGACTCCTTATTAATTTGTTAATTTGAATTTTATTGAAATTTCATAAACCGAAATTAAAACTGAACTAAATGAAGCGAAATCGACTGAAGGATTGTACTACAAATATTAATGAGATGAATTGGATCAATATCCATACTTTACTTTTTTGTATTGTATATAATGTATACAAAAAATAGAAATAAAAATATATATAATAATAATATATAAAAATAATATAAAAATATATCAAATATTTAGAATATATATAAAATAAAATAGATATAATATATAAATAATATAATATATAAAAAATTGAATATAATATTATACATATTAATAAATTAAACCAAAAGAGTTTTCTTTTTTTTCTTGATTTATTCTGCAAAGATCTAACTCCTCAAATTGATCCCTAATTGAAAGTTTCGACGAGATAATAAACGGATTGTTGACCTTTGGAAAGAATTGGAAAGAAAAGAGGAAAAGCTTTTTCACTGTTTGTTCTTTGATTTCAAAAAAAAAATTCTAAATAATGTAAAAAAAGTCAAAAAGCAAACAAATAGGGAAAGCCGGCTATCGGAATCGAACCGAAGAGTTATTTAAACATGCCTGACCATCTAATGGGCCAGGCTTCTAAGTTTGAATAAGATTTCTGGTAATTTAAGGTAGGCCCAAGATGAATTATTATTTAATAATTAAAAAATCAAAATGTTGAGTAAAAAAACAAAACTCTCTTAAACATTTTTTTCTAATTCATGAACTCTAATTTAAGCTTTTATTTAAGTAATATCAACGTTTTTATCCCACTGTCTGATAGATTTTGATAAAGCTTCACTTTATGGCCTCTACTATTCCTCTAAACAAAACAAAAATTTGCGCAAGATTAAAAATATTAAACTCGAGTTTGATTCGGTCTGCCCGTATTAAATTTTTTATATAGAAACAATTTTTAAAAAATATAATATATCAAATACATTAAAAGCATTAAAAAAATATTTTCAACAAATTGAAAATACATTTTTAAAAAAGTCTTTATACTTAAATAGCACTAAGATAATTGTAACTTAGTAAGTAAACGCCTCTAAAATAATAGCAAAATTAACAATAAAACAAGAGTTATACAATATCCAAATAATAACAGTAAATAGTAGTAATATAATAACGAAATGGCAACAAAACAACAACAAATAGTAACAAAAAATAAAGTATGGCTTATTCGAGTCGGATTCGGACTAAAAATCATGTCCGAATGAGCGTTATTTTTTTGTTTAAATCCATTTTTTGAGCTTATAACTTTTAATAAATCTTCTCACTTTTCGAATGGACGATCCAAATTGAATTCATAATCAGGTGTAGGTACGGCCAACAGGTCCAAAGTTGCATTTTCATTGAACCCATTTTTCCAAATTAAACTGCCTTAAATGTAAAATGAGTCAAATTATACTGTTTTGTCACTTAGTCACGTAAAGATTTTTTTATTTTTTTTTTTGTTCGAAGCGGCACTTAAATTGTTGTTTTACATAGATTGAAAGAAAATTATGGCATGCAACACATTTTTATTTCTTTAAAGAAAATGATGGGGACTAATTTGTATCACAGTAATCATCTCAAAGAGCTCATGAATAATTCTACAATTCTATCTTAACATAAACTGTTCTCTCCAAGCATTTTGTCATCCCAGAAGAATATATAATATATAGGAGATTAAAATTAAAACATATATATTGATTTTCTTTTTTCAATCAAAGTGCCAAAACAACAGGATTAGAGCAGAGAGGTCCCTAGGGATGGCATTAGCCCAGTATTATATATTGAATTTGATAGTTTATATATATATATATATATTTATTTTTTTTTTACTATTATTAACATTGCAACAAAAATGAAGATACAATGAAAATGGGGCTTGAACGCCTTTGTTCAGCCACACTAAAAAAAAGGTGCTTTAAAGTTCTCATCAACACTAATTTCTTCTTTTTCTTTTCCTTTTTTGCTCTCATTTGATTTTTATATTTGCTTCTAATAAGAGGCAAACAATTCCAGTTCATGGTTTTCCTCCAACTGTAACAATTTGGCCAAAACCCCAACTAATGGAGCTGTATTATACGTGCAAGCCTCCGTCTGCATGTAATTATCTCTTTGGTCCCAAAAGTTATCTTCGGAATCAGGTCCCCCGACCACCGCCCCGACCAACACATTAGGGTTCACCTCGGCTCGATTATACCAATGGTCATAACCTTGAGTGCACCCAATGAACCCTTTATTCTCCCTGTATGACACTATTGAGGCCCCTCTGTGGTGCACCTTGGCGGGGTATTTTGATCCGTAACCCACTAAATAACTCATGTTCATGGGATTTGAACCTAGTACGTAATCGACTTGGGATTTGGCAAAACTGAGGATCTCTTCATGCTCCACTGTTCCGGCAGGACAATGGAGGTTTTGGTTCGAATCTTGGAGGAAGTCTGAGTAGATGGTGAGAAGAAATGCCGCCGTCGTCACGTATTGTATGTTGTTCCATTGCCGGATGTATAAAAGGCCTCCTGGGGTTCGATCGATGTTGGTGGTGGTGTCGTTGTTTTTGTTGAGACATGAGCATAGGTAGTACTCGGCTTTTGATCGGTATTGCTTCAGAATGTGAGCGTGCTGCTTGTGTTTTTCCTTCTCCAGCAGCTACCAAGGAAAAAAACGGAATTCATGTTAATCTAATCGAATTCAACCGATAGAATCGAAAATTAACAGTTAAAATAGAAGTTAAAGATTAATTAAAATCAAAAATAAAAGAAGAGACAATGAGTTAAAAAATTGTCATTGTCTCATAGAAAACACGAATGTTGCATAAATATTTAAAGGATGGTGAACGGAAAGATCCAAAATTCAACAACATTTAAATTGACGACAAGACACAATGATAGGTCCACGCTAGATTTATTCAAAAATGGGGCAGACAATTTAATTTAAATTGAATGCAACCGTTTTGAGTTGTGTTTGATGACTCGTAATAACAAATATTGAAGGATTTTTGCAGAGATTTACTGCAAAAATAAAAGGTGGAAAATACGTGGGTCTACAAAAATAAACAAGCTTGTGAAGGTGAAGGTATGGCCAACATTCATAAATGAAAGAGCAGCCTGCAACCTTTCACTTTGATTGGCAGTGGGGCAAAGACATCTACCAAAAGACCCTACCTAAAAATGCTTACCGGGTTAGTTTAGAATCTATTTTACACCTCCTATGATTTTGGAGCGGCAACAATGTAGTAACAGAGTATGAGAAATTACTGTTGTTTTTCCACTAGATTGAAGCTCAGTGACACTGATCTACTAGCATTCAAAGGCATCAACTACTTGCACATGGATCGGTGCACTTATGCGTATGAGTAAAAGATGGTTCCTTGATTAGGGATTACTCTATCACTGTACTTTGCTATGTTTTCTTATAATAAAAAGAAAAAGGTGGAAGTGCATGTTCCAAAGTCAAGCTATTATGGATCTAGAAAAATGCAAATCCCCTGAAAATTTTGGGACTCATCCCATCTAAAAGTAAATTTGGATGGACGTTTTACTTTACTTTTTATTATACGTTAAAATATCGTTACAGTTTCTAATTTCATCATCACTGTTGTTTCTATATTAACAACAGTTAAATATACCGCCATTAAAACCCACCTTAATTCCAATTAATACATTTTAAATATTCAAATATGTTTAGAGTGTATTCATTTTGTATATATATATCATTAGCATACTTTGTTTTGCCCCTGTTATAACATTTGTTAATATTTTAAAAAAAAATTTAAACGTTTAAATTTGAGATATTTTTAAAAGCAGCGTAACATTGGTTAAACATGGACATTGATTTGACATCATTAAATTTATTGTTTTTTCTTCAAAATTGTTCAAATCTTACTTTTTCTTGTTAAATATGAAATGAGCCCTAGCTATAATAAAATAAGGAAATTGGCAGTGATAAGAGGGATTTACCTTTGAGGCCATAATTTGAACTCCAGCGTACTTAACATCCCAGCTGAACTCCGTAATGGCCCAACCAATCCCACCAAAAGCATCAGCATTGTTTACAACGTATTTCAAATACTCCTCCTTGTCGGTGGCCTCGTAAAGCCACAAAGCTGCCCACAGCAACTCATCCATGTATCCGCTCACCGACGCGTAGTAGTTTTTTACCACCGCAACGCTTCCATCGTATTTCCCCCTGTACTTATCCCCGAACTCAAACAACTAACACCCACCCAAAAAAGGAATCCAAATTCAAAACCCAAATCTAATTTTTCATAATAATGGAAGATAATAATAGTAATTTTTAAGTTAAAACAAGGGCTTAGGTACCTCTTGCGCATGGTGCAAGAGTAAGTGCGAGTAATGTGGGTTTGTTTTCTTGAACACAATCGAGGCGGCCGCCATTGCCGCCGCCGTCTCTCCGGCCAGATCCGATCCGGGATTGCTCTGGTCGATCTTGTAAGCTTGGCGCGAGGTGGTCATATCCTCGGGGCGTTGCCAACAGTAATGGTCAGTGTCCCCGTCGCCCACCTCTGCCCATAGTACATTGGGGCTGGTGTGTGCCTTGATGAAGTAATCCGTCCCCCATTTAATAGCCTCTAAAGCATGCTCCAATTCCCCGGAAATGGCGATTTCGTCGTGGAATTCGATGATACCCCAAGACAACATTGTGACGGTAAAAGCCATTGGGAGTCCAAACTTGACGTGATCCCCAGCATCGTAATAACCCCCCACTAAGTCCACCTACAATAACAGATAACATTTCAACATAGAACAATATTTCGAAAAAAAAAATCCAAAAAAAACTAAAAACCCAGTTTCTGGACAGTCAATGAATGGGGACATACTCCTTGTTCCAATCCGTCGGTGAGGCCAGAATGGTCGCGCCAAGTGACGCGTTGGTTGTAGGGTAAACGACCGGATCGTTGGGATTCAAAGTAAAGGAGGCTCTTGGTTAATGCATCGGCATAATCAAATGGTTGAGCTGCAGTTGTTGTTGGGAGAATGGCGAAAACAGCAGCGGAGAAGAGAAGAAGGGTGGAATGGGAGGCAAATCTGGGGGTATTTTGATGATTGTTATTTAGCTGCTTCTTCACCATCATCTTCTTCGCCATTGTCCCCTCCTTCCCTCCTAAACCAACCATTTTATTTGGCTATTTATTTACTTATTTAGTGTGTTTACTTTTAGGAGTGAAGTGAACAGAAAAAGCACTCTTTCTCTCTTTATTTTGAGGGCTTAATTTAGCATTACGTTACGTAGGAGGTAATGTGTATCTACAAAAATTAGTTCAAATTTTATAATTTAAGAAATTTTGGGATTTTTTTTTATTATGGAAATTTAAATTAGTAAAAACTAAAATTACATGTTCTACTGATTTCGGTTTTTGCATTAGAATGTGAATAGACGGCTTTTTGTCTCTTTTCCCCCTTTAACGTAAAAAGCGTGATTTAAGCAAATGTGGCATATCGCTCTTTTTGAGCATTAATTAATACGAGACTAGGAGGGATTTCAACCCATAAAAAGATTTAAGGTAAAAAGTTAAATAAACAGTCTGATACAATTAACAAAATAATTATTTTATTTTTGAAAAATAATGAATTAGTCTTACTAACAATTTTTCATTACATACATAACAGAAAAATTATCTGATATTTAATCGGTCATATTGGAGTGCTTGTTGTCATTTAAACAATCCCAAATTAAGAACTTTAATTAGGCAGTAGAAGAATATAAGAGAAAGAGAAGAAATAGAAATGCCGTCTTTTTTTTTTCACGCCGCTCCATTTTATTTTACAGTTCTTCAAAATTCATTCATGTAAATCAAGCTTTTTCTTTTCTTCTGTCCATTCAACCAACCATAGATATTTGAACAAAAACTCATTCAACCGAGCATAAATATTTGGGGTTTCTAAGGGACAATTTTGAAGGCATTTCTAAGAGAGCTCATCAAATATGAAACAATTGTCTATTGATGTTAAAAAAATTGGAAATTAGGGTTTGAGATTTAAGATTTTTTTTAAGGTGAAGACATTTCTTTTAACCTCAAAATTTTGAAGATGTGGACCCTTTTTTGAACCTCAGCTAATTTTTATAGCTGCCACACTTCTTCTTCCTATACTTAAAACTAGTCGTAAGTGTTGTAACCTCACTTTTTAACCATCAAATATTTCAGATAGTGGAGGAAGCAATTAACCGTCTCCCTCTCTGATTTTTTCAAGGTCTTGTTTTGGTTCATATTTTAAGTAAATGAAAAAGAAATTAGGTTGTTGGTTTCTTGGAGAAATGAGAAGAATTGCGATAAGAGGAGAAAGAATAAGAATTGAAAACAAAGGGGGCAAGCAGAGCAGAGTCAGAGGCAATGACATCGATTATGACAGTGGCAAGGGTCAGCAACCTTAAAATTGCCATAGGTTTTGTTTGGCAAATTTTACCTTTGATGGTTATTGAAGAAGAAGAAGAAGACCCTTCTACTCCTTATGTCCAACTCATGTCCAACGTTGCAAGTTAACTGGTCACGTCAGTTGTCCTGTTAAGCTTGTAACGGAAAATGTTAATGAGTGACTAATTTGTCACTTTTTGATAATGTTAATGATTGATTTGTTATTTTTTGAAAGTTGAGTGACTGAATTAAAAGCAGAGTGATTGTTTTGTTAGTTATATCAAAGTTGGGTGACTATTGATGAAATTTACCCAAAAATTTAAACCATTATTTTCAGGGCCTGAATTTTCTAATTTTTTTAATATTGAAATTTGAAAAAAGAATTAATATAAGTTCTAGATATATAAATTATGTGCGATGCTATTTAAATTTATTTTTACTTAAATCTTATTACATGTAAATCCTATTTAAATTATTCTAATTTATGTAGGTTACCTTTAACTTATGTTTTGTAATGTTTAATTTTACTTGTAATATTTTAGACCTAATATCAATTCATTCACATGGATGGATATATGTGCCAATATATATATAATAAAAATTACTAACAAAATAAAAATTATATGAATATAAAATAGTTTAAACATCATGAACCCATGAGAATATACAAATCATATTTTATAAAAAAATACAACAACTAAAATTTTTAATTAATAAAGATTGCTTAAAGAATAGAAGAATTTCATAAATGATTATTATAAAATCATTAATTTTTCAGTTTAATCCAGCAACTTCAAAATTGTATTTAAAAAATTATTAGTTTCATCTTAAAAATTATCAAAATATTGATACGTTCTCTTCACTTTAAAAAATATGTTATTTTTAAATTGAAAATATTAAAATATTTTTTTAATTTAAATTCAAATTTTTATAAGACTTTAAAATTAAAGTATTGAAATACAATTATTTAAAAAAATCTATAAATTCAGTACATTATTTAAAAAAAAAACCACTAGCAATCAAATTCTATTAAAGAAATAAAATTTTCCAGGTCCATTAAAAAATTAATTTTTTTAATAATATGACTAGTTTAACAGATTCAACTGACAAAAGATATGCTCCGTTCAAGCATTCTTTATGATCATGTGCACCAAGTAAATTGGAAAATTCATGAACTAATTAAAATAATGTTTATTTATTTGTCTATTTTACCTCTTAAGCAAGAGCTGCCAATTCCTATGAGATGATGGTGGACAAGGCTCATAATAAGTGGCCTGCTGGCTGCTGCTGCAATTTTTATAATATATAGGTCAGCTATTAGACCCTGCACTTTAGGTAAATTGTAAATTTAGTACTTATATTTTAATTTTAACTGATTTTAGTCTCTATGTATTTTTTAGTTTTTTTAAAATTTAATGTTGATGTTTTTAGTCTTGTATTATGCACAAAGTTATAGATTTAATGTCAATTCATCAATTGAATCATTTTTAGTGATTATATTTTTTGAATTTTAAAATTTTAATTTTAATGCAAACGATTAACTGATTATTTTATGAATAATATGTAAAAATAACATACAAACATAACATTGCATCAAATTTTAAAAATAACAAAATTTAATGGATTTTATAGTTATCATGACCAAAATTTTTAAATTCTAAAAATACAAAAATTGAAAATGATCAAATTAATAAAATATAAGTACGAAATGTCTAACAGCATAATTTGAACTACAGTGTCTAATATAAATTTATGTATGTATGACTGCTAAGAAAGGAAGTGCTAATTTTTAATGCGTAGAGCAGAAACTTCCACTGCCCAAAATGAAATCTTCTTCTTCTTTTTTAATTTGTGGCCATGAAAGAGACAATCCCATTGCATAATAGCAAACAGTATCTGCACTGACCGAGAAAGTTCAACATGCACTTTCCCTTTTCTTTCCTTTTATTATAAATATTTTTTTGCCTTTTTTCAAGATTAATTGATTAATTATAGCAGTGATATTATATTTAATGTAACAATTAATAAATTTTTAATGATTTAGTTGAAATATATGATATATAAGGCATTGTTTAATATTAAGTACAGTACTGTGGATTTTTTAATAAACACCCTATGAAACATAAATAATAGTATAGTGGTTTAATTGAAATTATAATCATAACTTGTACGTCAACTCGCCTTAAAGAGTGTGCTAAGTGCATTTTGCTACGAAAACCATTTAATTCAAGTAATGCAAAAACATTTTATATAGGATTATAGTGGACATTTTGGTATATTTTTAATTATTTTTAAATATATATACAATTGGAACATTTTCCCTTATTTTTTGACTGAATATTTCATTTATTATAAGTTTTTTCTTTTTTTGTTTCTTTTGGCTGCCAAAGTTTTAATCATAGAGGGACATGTCCATGCATCACCTGTTTTTTTTTTTTTTAAATCATATACCATCACTTGTTTATGATTGAACAAATAATCATAATCTTTTGGACCTTATTATAGCCATCATGAACATGCAATTAATTAAAACAAATAAACTCTTCAACAGTCTTCATTATATATTCTTTCAATCAACCAAAGAAAAGGAGTTCATTATCAGCATAATCATGACCCTCCAACTAATAAAAGCAAAATTTGTAATCCTACCAAAAGTATCTTTTAAACATTATTTAATATATTATTTATTTCTTTGGGATTTTCATGTAATAAGAATGAAGTATAGCTTTTTTGATAATTTAATAATTTTAAAATTAATGAAAACTCCTAAAAATTAACATGGTTGGCACTTGGCAGTTGGCATGCATACCTAAAACATGGTGAATGTGTGCTTGAAGAGAGAGAGAGAGAGAGAGAGAGAGAGAGAGAGAGAGAGAGAGAGAGAGAAGGTACAAGGTTTTGCCACTCAGAGCTTGAGAACCAAATTCTGTCGGTGGAAGTCTCTCTAGCCTCCACGTGTACACCTACTTTTGTTGCGGTAACCAGCTGGTCAAAACTCAGATTTGATTTGGGAATCAGTCAGGTCAGCTTATAAAAGAATACTTGAAAGTATGTAAACTAAAATAACCGATAAAACACATTGAATTTCGAAAAAAATATAGATTTAAATTTATTAAAAACTAATTATTTAATTTCTATGAAGCGTAATATTTTAGAAAATGTGAATTTAAACCCATATAAAATCTTTCATTTTAGAAATGGTAGGAATTATGTATAATTTGAAAATATTAAAAACAAAAATGCAATAATGATAAAAAAAAATGTTAATAAGAGGATAGAAAAAAGGAGCACCGACTTCCTTTACATGAAGTGGACCATGGTTGTTCGCTGGCCGACATTCCGCTTGCTATAAGACTATGAGAGACCCCTCCCCCCCATTAACCTCAACCTCTCCTTTTATGGCCTTGGAAAATTTCAAATATATTTTAATATTTCAAATCTTCAAAATTATCTTCTCCCGCTGCTCTTGCTGCTTCTTTTCTTTTCAAAATCAGTATCAATATTTCACTTAATTCAATTTTTTTTAAAATATATTCATAATAAATTATCTCTTTACTTCATTTTTAAAAATAAAACATTTAATTTATGTCCAAAAATATCTAAATAGTATAAAACATTATATTAATAAAATTAAAATCATGAAATAAATAATATTCAAAATTCAGGATTTATTATTAAATTAGTATTTTTTTAAGAACATCCTATTAGATGTTATATGGGCCATGGGGAATGGGCACATTTATTGGGCCGAGATGTGGGATGCCAGCTTAATCATAATCTCTTGTGCAGTGTGTTTTGGGTTTTTGACTTTTCTAACTTTAATTTTAGATTTTTTTCTAATGTTTTAATTTTTTTAGATACATTTATTTTTATAATTTATAATTTTATATATTTTTCTTTTAAATTTTTAATATTTTTATAAAAAAATAGATTATCTATCAATGCCATTGTCACAACCTAAGAGTGTCATGTGTTCTATATTTAACACTATTACAAAAAAAACCAAAATTCTTGACCCAATGAAAATTTGGATACCAACTTGAGAGAAACTGTTAAATTCGGGGACTAAATGAATATTTGAGCTTTATAATTATAATTAAATATAAACACATTTATATAAATATATATATAAATAATATTGTATTTTGTACTTTTTCATAATATATAATATCCAATTAATTATGTGTTTGAAGATCAAATTGATAAAATATTAAAAAAAATCACATCACTTTTCCATCGAACTTTAATGGGTGAGTGACTTAAATTTTACATTGAGGAAACGTTAATAACTGAAATAAAAAAATTAAAATTGAGTGATGAAAATAAAAATGAAATAAATGATGAATAAAGTAGTTTACTCTAAAAAAAATTAAAGGATTTATAAATAAATGTTAATAAATTTATTTAAACCTAATTAAAAAAATTTAGAGCCATGAGCAGATTCCATGTTTGTAGAAAGGGAAGAAACTCATTATTTATATTTTTTAACTAAATAATGAAAGGATTTGAATAAATACTTAATAAAGAGAGGCTGTTTGGATGAAGATGAAATCTTTTTTTGTTCTTAATTTGCCAAATTCATTTAACAAAAAAGAATCCCCAATGCTACTTACAGATTCCCAAGTTGCTGATTCATTCGCCATATACACGTCGATTTTTTAATAATTTTATTAACACTACATTATCATTGTGAATTGTGTTTCATAATGTGATACTATTTATGATACAATGTGTCTTATTAATGGTCTTCTATAGAGTTAAAGATATAGTTGACATGTTTTACAAAATTATTTAGTGCCGGTCACAGTTTTTTTTAATTACGTTCCGACAAGTGCTACAAAACACATTACTCCGGTAATATACCGGTAAGCGTTGGATGCACCGATAAATATTGGGTGCATATATATATTTAGCATCGGATGTATATTACTTCAGTAGTTCTCCAGAGAACTGGGTATCCGTGAGAACGTATTGATGAGCACTAGGTGCACTTTATATTAGTGTGATGTAGGATTAATCCGCGTATCCGATCTTAAGTCAGTGTTTGGTTAATAGAAGCGATAATACGAGTATGACGTGTTACATAATATAGAAATGAGATGTGCTATGACCATGAAAATGATAAACATACTATTTGATCATTGATATCGATTGTGGAAACTCTAATTGCTTGTGAAAGACCATGTAAGATCATGAGACGAGAATAATATGAACTATATGAAACATATGTCGAATCACGATGATCTTGAGAAAGCTTTAAATAACAAAAATTGTGAAGTAGTAATTACATCATGGATGGTTTATAATTGTTTTAGTAGATTGATATTTGTTTATCACGTATACACATTTTTGTCACGTATAATGTAACAATCCGTTTTTCAGTAGTGTCAAAAACAGTGATTTCGGGATCTCAAACCCGTCGAGAAAATTTTTATAATTAGTGTTTAAATTAAATAAGTTAATATTAATTGTATAGGGAATTTTAAATTTAGGAATTTTAATTATTAAATTAAAAGTTAGTATAAGTGGTTTTGGTTCAAAAGTTAAGTGATTTTAGAAAAAGAGGTATCGGGACCTCGTTTCTAAAATTAAGAGCCATAAATATTTTTATTAAATATTTACAGTCTTATTACATGTGAATTTAAATTTGGTTGGGAAAATTTTGATAATTAATTGCTCAATTATGGAAAAAGGAGTAAATTGTAAAAGAGGTAAAAGTTAATTGCTATTGACTGAAAATAGTAAGGACCAGAATGATAATCAAACCATGGTCAAAAAGTCCAAGCGGTTGTGACATGATTTCATTCCACTAATTTTTGAAATATTTATTTATTTAGTCCTAATTAACTTAAGGCTAAATTGTAAATAAGTAGTTGCTTTGAATTTAATAAAATTGAAGGATCAAATATGTAATTAACCAAAATATTTTAGTGAGTGGTTTAGTATGACACTTATTGTCCTCAATTAGTTAATTAAGTGGTTAATTAAGTTAATTAGGAAAGTCTTAAAATTTACAATTATGCCATTAGGTATAAATATGAAATTAAAGAAGAAAAATCACATTTTCCTTCTAATTTCTTCTTCCTCATGGCTAAGACAAGAAAACCTAGGGTTTTCCATTGATGGCCTTCGAGCTTTGATTTGAGTAAGCAAACCTTGACCGTTTTTAGTAATTTTTATGTTTTTGAATCCGTATTAGCTTGATCTAGCTAATCTAAAGACTAATTTGTAAATCTGTCAAATGTTGTAAATCTTACCATTGTTGAATATGCTTTTATTTGGAAGCTTTGATAGTTTTGGATGCTTGATGATTAGGTTGGATCTTTTTGTAAAGTAATTTTTGATGAAATTAGGGTTTAAGGACTAAAATGCTAAATGATGAAATTGGGTGTACTTTAGGTGAAATAAATGGATTTTAGGGTCATGTATGAGGTCATAGTATATTCGGCTGGTATAGGTTGAAGAGAAAATGGGTATTTTGCATGTCTTGTGTTGAAAGGACTAGATTGCATAAAAGGAAAGTATTAGGGGTAAAATCATAATTTTCCCAAAAAGATCAAATTGTGTTAAATGAACTGATTATGTGTTTTAGTATGAAATTTGGATGAATTTTTTATTTAGATTACAATCGTGCCACGGATCATGAAAAAGGGGAAATTAGCAAAATAGTCCCTGAAGTTTAGCCAAACCGCAATTTCATCCGGTAAGTTCGTAGTGTTAGTTTATACACCTTGTATGTTCTTGTGTTTCACTATTGTTACATCATCTCGAAGAAGGTTAAGCATTTGTGTTGATTGAAGAGGCAAAGGAAGAAACGAAATGTCAAGCCTAGGGCTGGTTATCTGATTTGAAGCGATGGTTAGGATCCTGCATATGTTGCAGTATCCTGACAGCTTGTGTGAGCAACATCGCAAGTTGACAGATTCTGAACGAATAATGAATTGTAGACCCCTTCGATGGCTAAGTCTTCGCGTATGTCGAAAATTCTCATCAGCTTGTGTGAGCAGCATCGTGAGTGGGTAATTCTGGATCGTATCGATGGCTGAGTTTCTGCATATGTTACGGGTTCTCATCAGCTTGTGTGAGCAGCATCGTATACTACTTAAACTCTGTTTGGGCTCGTAAGAGCTAACCATTCTGGGCTCGTAAGACCATTCTGGGCTCATGTGAGTTAGAGTTATCTGTGTTCGTATGAGCTAAAGATCTGGAAGACTGAAGGGATTAAGTTCGTTATTATGCATAAGATTATGAATACATATTCGTTTCCATCTTTAAACTGATCTGACTATTCTGTAAGGAAATGATATTTACGAACTTACTAAGCTTAATAAGCTTGCTCATGAATCTGTTGTTATTTTGTAGATACATTTTGCTGTTTGAAAATCAAATCTTCTCAAGGAAATCACACTATTGCGGAGCACGTATGGTAGATTTTACATCACTTGGTCTTATGACATGTACTAGGATGATGTTATCTTTTGCTTATGTACTTCGAGATTGTGAAAATCTTGTCATGTTTGATGAAATGTTGAAAGTAGAAACGTATGGTTTTGGAATGTAGAAAGTAGACTCAAAAGTACCTTGTATTGACATGGAAATAATGTATTTTGTGTTAGCTTAAATGCATAATTAAAGTTATGTATAAATGAAGTTAATGAACTTGTGTTTGGTATGATTCTTAAGATTCAGTATAGTTGTTTCGGTAGAACCCATTGCATGTTTCGGTAGAAGTGCAGGGTAGGAGAGAGGTTGTTCTTTGACTTGAGTTGTATCGGTAGTTGAATTACAAGTATTGGTAGTTTTTAGTATTAATGTATCGGTAGTTTGTATGCTTATATCGGTAGAAGTTGTAGGGTGAGAATTTTTGCTCTCTAGAGTTTTTGGTATCGGTAGTTGCATGACTTGTATTGATAGAATCCATACTTGTATCGGTAGAGTTAGCACAAGTACCGGTAGAAATCTGCACAGTTTCTAAATTGTTCACTGACTTGATTACTTTCGATACTTGACCATCAGGTACCGATAGAAGTCTCTTAAAATATTGGAAATGTCATTTTTACCCTTATTAAATTGTGTTTATGTTTATGGTGATATATGTGTGAGGGGGGGGGAAGTGATAACTTTAATAAATAAAGTTGAATAATATGGCGTTAAAGATGAAACAATAAAAAAGGAACAGTAAAACACTGAAAATCCTAATCGACGATGGTATTCGGGTTTTAGGTGTTACATATAAGCTACTGAGCTCTTTTGCTCAGTGTGTGGATTGTTTGTTTTCGTACACAAGTGAAGGTTAGGTTTTGGACTAATCGAGGAAGGTCAACAACATCCAAATCTCACATCTCGGCTCAACTAAATCTCTGTAAAGTTTTGTTATGGTTGTGAATTATAATGGCATGTAACTAGGAATTGAGGGTCCTATAAAGTTCTTTTAATGGTATGAATTGTTGATAATATGTTTTTAGATGCAAGTTGTTGGTTGATAATTGAATGTTATATGGTTTCATATAAGTATGATTTGGCATCCTTATGGATTGAAGTAAAATTGTATGTTGGCATTTTTACCATTTGGTTTCTAGACAATGAGGCTATTGTTTCAAGACACTCTATTGAATTTTGGTAGTTGAGTTTGGATTCGAGTCTTAACTTCGTGGTTGACCTTGTATAATCTCAAGGTTATTTAAATGAGATTGTTAGACATCTGTAATGATTGATTATATTCTAATACTCATGTAACTATTCAACCACAGTTCGTTTTTTTGAATATAATCACAATTCATTTTTAAATCAACGCAATGCGCAACAGATAAATGATCAAATAAAAGTCGGCTTAATTAAAAGAATTGGATAAATCTGTGCAAATCAAATGCATGAGATTTAGACACATACACATTATAATTGTAAGTTTTTAAGGTTTGGGGTCGTAACTTTTGCCAGCGGTTAGTTTTGAATCTTGGCAATGAGGGAAGAAAAAGGGTTATTATTATTTTTACAATAAAAGGGTTGGTTCTATCAAACATCTTCAAATTATGGTCAAGTTATAAATTAGTATTTAAATTTAAAAACATTCTAATTGAGTCTTCAAAGAATTAATGGTATATCAATTAGATCATTTTAACACCATAGTCATTAACATGGGCATAAATGTATACTCAAATATAATGTGAAATATATTTAAATCATGTTAATTAAATTTCAAACATATGTGTAAGCATTGTATAAACAACTTAAATTTGATGTGTAATCATCTTAAATTTTATTAAAAACTATATATATATATATTAACATGTTAAATCTAATTTATTCTTCAAATAGTTACATATGTGTTTACAATTTGATTTGCGTATTTTAAATATGTTTCATGTTAGGTTTGAACTAACATTTAATACCTAAATTGATGAATAGGTTGATGAGTGAACCAATTTAAAATTTCAGAAATAAATGGAGGATGTACCCATAATAGTGTAATTAAATTACCAAAACTTAAGAAAGCTCAAACAGAATGGATTGGTTAGTACAAATTTCATCCTTTGATAAAAAAGAGAAAAGAACTTTAGCATTTATTCCAAAAGCTTGTTCAATTATTCTTAGCGCCGTACCAAAAGCATTAAAACAGAAGGGCATGCTAAAGTAAGGCATTATTTATGTTAAGTCCTTGGAATCACAATTTTTGGTAAAATTAAGCGAAACAAATACTATTTAGGGATAATTCATACTTATTACCTGTACTTTAATAAAAATATTTAACGTGGTATCTAAGTTTTTAAATGTTCGATGTATCTCTTTTATTTTGCTTCCATCTTTCAAAAAGGTACTTGAGTTTAACATGATGTGACAATACATGTGGACCACTATAGTATTGCCCACGTGGCACTTTTATGCAGAAAAAACTCAGTTGGACCCGAGTGGAGGGATAGATACAATTAAAAGGAAGAAAAGTGAGATTTCAACTCGCCTGCAACATACTAAGGAAAAGGAAAGAAACGAAATTAATGGTTTAGGATTATAATTTTTTAAGGTTACAAAATTTATTAACATTTTTTATTTTACCTTTTAAAGTATGAAAGGGTATATCTGCTTTGAAGTCCTTGGCTAATTTCTTTCGGTAGAAAAGTGCCACATGGGCAGTACTAGTGCTCCATGTGGACTGTCACGTTGCATTTTAACGGTGTGTGCCTTCTTGGAAGATGGAAGCAAAGTACAAGGGGGTACATTTCACATTTAAAAACTTTAAGTGCCTCATTGAACATTTAGATAAAGTACAGGGGACAAGTATGTTATTATCCCATACTATTATACATGGAAGAGTATCCACAATTAAGTTGAGTAAATAATATAATTGTAAGTTTTAAATTCATCCAATATTTTTATTATATAAATAATAATACTGTTTTTAATATATATTTAATAATTAAAAGTTTTTTTCGAATATACTGATGTGATTACATTGTACTATTTATTCATACTTTTTTAACCCTTTGATAATGCACACACAGGTGCTCGAACTCGAGATTTTTAGTATGAACATCATCCTCTTTTTCACTGGAGCCACTCGTTGGGTTCTAATAATTAAAAGTTTTATATTAAACAAATAGTTAAAATTTTATAAATTTAACTAAAAATGTTTTTGATAAACCGTTAAAATTGAAATGAAAAATTTCAATATTTAATATTTTAAATGTGTACTTTATATAAAATTTTAAATAACAAAATGTTGAATAAGATAAATAAATAGACAAATACTTATCACTTAATGTAGAAACTATTAATTAATTTAATTTTATATAAAATATAAAATAAATAATATGCCAAACAATAAAGAAGAGATTAACTCACCTGCATACATGCCTATACTATGTCAACTTGCCTTTAGCAACCTTTGTTCATACTCTCTTCTCCTATTGGTAAGAAAGTGAAGAAGAGGTGGAAGAATGATCCTATTCAAGTTGTTCTATTCAAGAAATAAATATTTAAATCTATCCTAAAAGAAAAAATCAAACAGATTTAAGAAAACAAGAAAAACAAGTAAAATAACTAAAACAATAAAATTAAGAATAAAGAATAAATATTTAAATGATAAATAAATAAAGAACGATAGAATAAAAAGTGAAAGATGGATCGAATAAACTAATGTATATGATGGATAGATGAATAAATGTCTAATTGAATCCTTTGAAGTATAAACCCTAACAAATTCAATTAATGGCTCTAATTAACCCTTCAAGAAATAATCCATTGGCAAATTAAATGATGAAAAAATGAATTCCCACAACTTCTTAAAAAAATCAAGAAGAAAACTACTTCTACAAATCACATGAAAGAAATTTTGCACAAAAAAACTAACTCTCAGAGTTGAAAATTTTATTAATGAAAACAATTGTGTCTCTAATGAAAAATGAAGAGACCTTCATATAAGATAACTAAATACATCTAACTCTCAACTTACTTAAACTCTAATTAGTCTAAACAAAAAGTAGTTTTAAACTAAGCTTTTTTGTTGACTAAGAAACATATAATTCTTAAATAACTTAAAATAATTTAAAAATATCCAAAATTCGAAATAAATAAAGAATAGTCAAGAAATTTTACTCAAGTGGTTTTCACTAAAACAGTCATAACTTGAGCTATTGAACTCGAAATTCAGTGATTCAAAGTATGTTCCGAAGCTAATAGATAAATCTTCAAACTCTATGAATACATTTCAACCCATAAATATATGGATCCCATCCAAAAGGTTATCGTAAGTTGATTGATTCTCCAAAATTGAAAATTGGTACCTTCGGTGAATGGAATTTAATAAATTTCACCCCATCTGTGCATGTGTCATTCCCTTTTTCCTCAAAAAGATTCGTTCTTGAATCTTGTCCTTGGTTGAACAAGAAAGAATATTTATCATATATGGAATGGTTTTATAGAACTCCTTTCAAAGGGTCAACAAATGCCTAAATGAATTGTAGAGGTCAATTTTCATCCGACCAAAGACAAACCCAAATATAAACCAAATCTAAAAAATAATAGAGTCCATTTTACAAAAATATAAAAACAAACCATAACCCAATTACTCATTACAAGCCCAACAACCTTAACCTAAAATAAAAAATCCAAATCTACCTAGCACCCTAGCCGTCGCTGCCATGTCAGCACCTCCTTTGCCACATCAACGGGCACACGAGCCAATGCACCCATGCCCCGAGGCCTGCCCTTCCGCTCCTCTTTGCACAGAAACGAAATTTTTTGCCACCATCGCCTCTCCTACCACCATGGAAGACCTGCAAAAGAAAAGAAAAGAGAAGACAATACAAAAAAGAACAAAAAATATATATGTAATCTTTAAATTCGGCTATAAAACCTCATGTTTTGATTTGTATTGTTTACACAGATTCAATCAATAGAAAAACACAAAAAATTTACGGAGAAAATGAAACGAACATCCACAATCAATATTTGAAATAGAGAGAAATCAAATAGAAAAAGGCAAAATCAGATTCAAACAAAAAAAATTCAACAGTTCATGGTGCAAGGTATTGGCATATACATATTTATTTTATTTTTTATTTCTACCTTAATTTCGAAAATAATTCATGTGTAATATATATATATATATGTGTGTATTTTTTTACCTTTTTAATAGTTTGAAAATAAGATAAAAATAAACAAAAAAAATAAAAAAAGGTTTAAAACCCTAAAAAATAAAAAATAGATTTTGAAAATTAATTATTAAAAAAAAATTGGGACCTTTTTGAAATGTATAGGTCTAATCTTGATCTACATTTTGGAAGCAAAAAAATAAAAAAAGAATTTTTTTACCTTGAACCATCGTGTACGACGGCGGTAGGCGACGACCGAAGATGATGAGTGGTCAGGCCGACGGTGGTGCTTATCGGAGAAGATGATCGGCCCCTTTTGGTCTTTGAGAGAAGAAAAAAGGAAAAAGAGAGGTTTTATTTAGAAATGGGGATAAAAAAAAATTGGCAAAAAGGGGATTTTTATAGGGCACCAAAACAGCGTCGTTTTAGCCTAGGTGCCAAGCCCCAAAACGACGTCGTTTTGGCTTTATCCTACTCGACCCGATCTGACCCACCTAGGATCCGTATTTTTTAAGGATAGGTAAATTATTCCTTTGGCCCTTCCACATTTTTATTTGTTTTAATTTAGTCCTTTTTTGTTATTTTTAATTTATTTTCAAATTCGCCCAATAATTTTAAATGTTTTTCCTTGACTCAAAAATGATTCTGAGGCTGCCACGTGTTAATTTTTTGGGTTTGTTGCCCACAAAGCCTTTGTTTTATTTAAAAATGATATTTTGACCCCTAAACTTTCTAAAAATTCAAATTTAACCCTTAACTTTCCAAAATTTCATTTTTGACCCCTAAACTTTCCAAAATTTTGTTTTTGACCCTATTTTTCCTTATTTTCATATTTTTACCCCAAAATTTTCATTTTTATTTTAAATTAATCTTTTATTTCTTTTTTTTAAATTAATCTAGTCTTTTTTATTTTTTCGATATTTCTATTTGAATTTTCTTTCGCATTGCGTATTTTGTTTATTTTATTTTTATATATTTGTTTTGTGTATTTATTACTCGTATAATTGCACTTTCTTCATATTGCTCAATTTTTTCATTAATTGAACACTTGTATTTAATTTAAATGCTCATTTTTAAAAAAAAATAATAAATAATAAATAATTTAATTAAAATTGTTTTTTCGATTTTCTTCAAAATGACATAAATATTTTCAAAATCGAGGCAATGTTTCTTTATTTAAGAAACTCGAGAAATTGTGCTGAAACGTACTTGGTACGATTTTTCTTCAAACCTAAGTAATTGAATATCCTATTCAAAAATCGAGGCAATGTTCTTTTATTTTAGGGAAGTCGAAGAATTGTGCCCTAACGTGTTGGGTATGATTTTTCTTTGAACCTAAATAATTGAATATCTTATTCGGAACCAATTAATGCTCAATATTCTGTTATTTTATAGGACTCAAAAAATTGTGTCCTAACGTATTGGGTATGATTTTGCCTTGAACCTAAATAATCGAATTATTCGTTTAAACATCTCATTCGTGTATTTATGGATCGCATTTTAATTTTTATTCGAGTTTTCAAATTTTTAACAAATAAGACTTTTAAAAAATCGACTAGGTACCATTTTTGGGTGTGTGAGGGTGCTAATTCTTTCTCACCCGTAACCGACTCTCGAACCCATTTTCTGGATTTTAAATACCAAAATGTTTGTTAAAACGGATTTAAAACGTTTTACGGTGATCCAATCACACCAAATAAAAAAGATTGGTGGCGACTCCACATTTCGATTTTAAAAATATTTTCGAGACTTTTTAAAAAAAATGGTTTCAACATGAATGAAACAAGTCCAACAGACAAATTCAAGTTAAGGTGAGTGAAAACATAATCATTCCTCTCTTTTGGATACGTTCTCTCTTTCTTTGCATTCTCTTTTTCAATGTGAATTAAACTATCTAATTTTACCTCGTAGGAATTTTCACTCATCAAAGTTGGACCATCAAATTGACTTTTATCGCTCAAGGTCTCTTGTTTCTCAGCCATTTTACATGAATCATCTTCACTTCCCTTCAACCCCTTACAAAAATATTTAACACTAAATTCATCAGAACACAACTCTTTAGGAGGACAATAAAGGTTTAACTCGTCCAAATTCATAGACTTTAAGAAACAATTCTCACTGTAAACTTTTTCTGGTTCACAATGTTCACTTTTATTATCATCATAGTTTGCACTATTACTATCTACTTCATTGACATCAACTTTGAAATAAGGTGCAATGCTAGTTCTAGACTCAACAATAGGCACAAAATCACATTGTCTTCACAAATGATGTCACTTGAAGTTTCTTGCTCATTCATATAATCATCGTCAATGATAGCAGTAGAAGAAGACTCCTCAATAGGCTCTGTGTCATACTTACGTAACTTGATTTCCAAGGATCGTATGATCGAATTAAATATAGCGACTACTGAATTTGTTAGACATTCAGAGTCTTTGTGATCCTTCGCATCACACCACATGCACTTGCTAGCTCGTTCTCTTTGTTCTGCCATAAGTCGTTTAAGCTCGTAAAAGGTGCTATGTGTTTTGTGCCAATGTCTTTCTTGACAAGTCCATGAACAATAGAACGTTGAACGACATTGGAAACATGTTCGTGTGAATTTTTTTACAAATATGACAACTATGTCTTGCCCAAGGTTTATTATTCTCTTGTTCCATACTTTATGTGTGTACCATTATTAAAGGCTGAAATAAAAAACACTTAAATAATAAAAGTTGGTTAAATAAATTTAAACATCGCCATTATGCACCTGCAATAAAAAATCAACAACTTTTAGAGGCAAAGAAAAGAAGTTAAGATTGGCTTGCTTGTAACTTTTAAAGAGTAATCAAACTCAACAATATTAAAAATGATGTGGAATCTGTAACACCCCTATACCCGGTTCACATGTATAAACCCGATATAGAAGCATTACATACAGTAGCGGAGATTTTTAACACGAGTATAACAATTTTTTTTTTTTAAAATGATGTGTTTTAAGTTATTCTATTCAAAATACATCATTTCAAGTCATTAACTTGTAGTAATCCAAAACAACCTTTTATAACCATTCACTAAATATATATAACAGTACCATTTGTACATGTCATTTTTACCAAAAGTAATGTACCTAAATTGAAGACTTCCAATAGTGATGTGATGTGATGAGAGGTCCTTTAACTTGACTTCAACTTCTCGTAGCTTTTGTACCTACGCGTTAAAATAAACGCGTTAAGCCGGTGAAGGCTTAGTAAGCACTACAAAAGTAATGAATGATCATTTCAGTAATCACGCATATAAACTTCTTGTCTTACTTACATGTAACCTGTAAATTATCACAATAGCACAATTTACACTTTTAACCACTTTCTGTAGCTTAGCCCATAGTAGACTATCATAGAACCGTTAAGACATACGGAACAAGCAGAGAGTACCAAAGTACTAACAGAGAGCACATAAGTGCTGTGCAACAGAGAGCACACACAGTGCTAAACAGAGAGTACACAAAGTACTAATCAGAGAGCACACAAAGTGCTAATCAGAGAGCACACAAAGTGCTAATCAGAGAGCACACAAAGTGCTAATCAGAGAGCACACACAGTGCTAAACAGAGAGCGCGCTAGTGTTCCTTAATGGCATGCCACTAATATCACAATGGTTCTAACTTGTCTACATGGGCATAATATCTTATATAACATCATTTCTCATAATTTCATATATCACATTTACATTTCTCTTCACATATACATAATCATGTATTTCTCACCTTTACTTTCTCAAATAAATCCACAATTTCACCAATTAATCATATAATCAATAATTATAATTAAACACATAATATTTCATACAATATTTTTCTCACATATTCATCATTATATACCTCTTAACTTTATTTTCACATTAACTTTTCAAAGCTGTCCACTTACGTTACAGTCACTAAATTATTTATACCTCGAGATACAGAATTCGAAATTATAATCCGTTTGATGTTTCTGAAACTAGACTCAATCATATTTTTACCATAAAATTTCCAGAATTTTTACTTTAGCCAATTTGTACAGTAAATTCTTTCAAGTTACCCCTTCTCTGCTGTCTGACAGTTTCGACCTTTCTTCACTAAAAATTATATATCTTTTATCACAGAGATCAAATAATGTTCCGGTCTATTTCTTTTGAAAATAGGCTCATCAAGGATTTATACATATAAATTTCAGACTCTAATGATTTTTATACATTTTTATATGATTTTTCAAAATCAGAACAGGGGAACTCGTATCTGTTCTGACCTTGTTACACAAAATCAGTTATAACTCAGAATATACAGATCCATTTAATTCACTGTTTCTTCCATCTGAAACTACACTCAATAAGCTTTAATTACATATGTAATTCAACCCTTAAATCATTATATACCATTTTTGGTGAATTTTCGAAGTTAATCCTCTGTTCTGTCCAACACTGTTTTACTAAATCACACTTTAATCCTTTCATTTTATCATTGTAAACATTCCAATTAAGTACCTAATCACAATTTTTATGCTAATAATTCACATACCATTAGAGAAATTAAACTATAATTCAAAACTCTTGTAGTACTTACAACAAAAAGGTTGATATTCTTCTCTTCTTACTCCTTTCTCTTCTCTTTGCCCTTTTCTTCAATTTGGTCCCTCTCCTTCTTTCCTTTCTCTTCAATTTCATACAAACACATATAAGCTAAAGGCTAAAATTCAATGATTTTCATGCTAAATAACACTAAAATACATGTATTTCATGAGAATTTAACCACTTCTTACCTTAACCCTTGAATTCAAAAGTTCTCAATTTAGTCCCTATGCTTTCTAACACCTCAAAATGAATTCTTTAAGAAGTTTGAGGTGTCTACTAACCCCTTCCTATACTTTTCTTTCAGAAATTTCAAAGAAAATAGGAGATTTTGGAGCTTGGAGGGCTTAAAAATGATGGAAGGACTTATTTGGAATAAAATCAAAAGTTGGATGGAAGAGAGAATGGTATGAACGGTTGAACATGAAAAGAGCAGAAATTTTTGACCTTTAATTGATTTTTAACCTTTCTCAAATTCTCTAGAAATCTCACTTAAAATATCTACCTTAATAAAATGGTAAAATTGCACTTTTAGTCCCTAAACCTTCCAACTTTACACTTTGGCCCAAAACTTTGCCTCCAAAATATCTTCCACCAAATTACTCTTTTGCCCCTCCTCAATCAATCTAATTCCCATGATGACTCAAAATTCAATTTGGATAATTCGCTATTTAGTCCTCCATATTTTCTCCCCTTTACTATTTAATCCTTAAAATTTTCTAACATTTCTTACTTCAACTAAACATTTCTAATTCTCAATTCTATTTTATCACTCAAATCCGATTTAAGAACGCGGATGTTACAATTCTTCCCCCCTAAAATAAATTTCATCCTAGAAATTTACCTGCACTAAACAACTGTGGGTATTGTTGTCTCATTGTTTCCTCTCTTTCCCAAGTAGCTTCTTCTGAGTTATGATGTCTCCACAGTACTTTTACCAGAGGAACTCTTTTATTTCTCAATTCTTTCACTTCTCGAGCTAGTATCTTTATTGGTTCCTCTTCATAAGTCAAATCTGGTTGTATTTCAATATTCTCCGGAGTAATCACATGAGATGGATCAGACCGATATCTTCGTAACATGGATACATGAAAGACATTATGAATCTTGTCTAATTCTGGAGGGAGAGCTAATCGATAAGCCACAGGACCAACTCTTTCCAAAATCTCATATGGCCCGATAAACCTTGGGCTCAATTTCCCCTTTTTACCAAACCGAAGAACCTTCTTCCATGGAGATACTTTCAAGAAAACCTTTTCACCCACATTGAATTCAATATCTTTTCTTTTTAGATCAGCATCTGATTTCTGTCTATCTGAAGCAGCTTTTAATCGGTCTCGTATCAACTTTACTTTCTCTTCAGTCTCTTGAATCAGTTCAGGACCCACTAACTTACGTTTACTCAATTCTGTCCAACACACAGGAGTCCTACACTTTCTTCCATACAATGCTTCATACGGTGCCATCTGAATACTTGACTGATAACTATTATTATAGGTGAATTCAATCAATGGTGAATACTTTTCCCAATTACCTTCAAACTCAACAATACAGCTTCTCAACATGTCTTCTAGAATCTGAATCACCCGTTCTGATTGCCCATCTGTCTGAGGATGATATGCTGTACTAAAATTCAATCGAGTACCCAAAGCTTCATGTAATCTTTCCCAAAACTTTGAAGTAAATCTAGGATCCCGATCAGAAATAATAGATACAGGCACACCATGAAGTCTAACTATTTCATCTATATACAATTGTGCATACTTATCCATTGAAAAATCAGTTCTTACCGGAAGAAAATGAGCAGACTTGGTTAATCGATCAACTATCACCCAAATAGCATCTTTCTTCTTTGGTGAAAGCGGCAATCCCGTGACAAAATCCATTGTAATTCTTTCCCATTTCCACTCTGGTATAGTAATAGATTGAAGCAACCCCGATGGCACTTGATGCTCTGCTTTTACCTTCTGACATATCAAGCACTTGGAAACATACTCAACTATATTCCGTTTCATCCCTTTCCACCAATAAAATGGCTTTAAGTCATGATACATCTTGTTACTTCCCGGATGTACAGCAAACGAACTATGATGAGCTTCATCCAAAATTCTTCGTTTCAAATCTTCTTGATTAGGCACACATAACCGATTATGAAATCTTAAACTTTCTTCACTATCAATTTCAAATTCATTACCTTTGCCTTCTTTATGTTGTTTCTTTATCTTTATCAACTCTTCATCATCTTTTTGTGCATTTTTCACTTCTTGCAATAGAGTCGGTTTTACTCTGAATTCAACTAATAACTCACTCTCTTGTTGCATTTCCAAACGTGCATTCATTGCCTTTAAAACTGCCACTGACTTTCTGCTCAAAGCATCAGCTACTACATTCGCTTTCCCGGGATGATAATCAATAATGCAATCATAATCCTTAATCAACTCAATCCATCTCCTTTGTCTCAAATTCAGCTCTTTCTGAGTTAGCAGATATTTCAAACTCTTGTGATCTGTATAAATATAACACTTTTCTCCATATAAATAATGTCTCCAAATTTTCAATGCAAACACCACCGCAGCCAATTCAAGATCATGTGTCGGATAATTCTTCTCATGTGGCTTTAATTGCCTTGACGCATATGCAACTACCTTTCCATCTTGCATTAATACACAACCCAAACCATTATAAGATGCATCACTGTATATCACAAATTCTTTACCAGATTCTGGTTGTATCAACACTGGAGCTTCAGTTAATACTATCTTTAATCTATCAAAGCTTTGTTGGCACCTTTCATCCCATTCAAACTTCACATCCTTCTGCAACAGTCTCGTTAAAGGCAATGCAATCATAGAGAATCCCTGAACAAATCTTCTGTAATAACCAGCTAAACCAAGGAAACTCCTTACCTCTGCCACATTCCTCGGTGGCTTCCATTCAAGTATAGCTTCAACCTTTTTCGGATCAACACGTATACCGTCAGCCGACACAATATGACCCAGAAAAGTAACTTCTTTTAGCCAAAATTCACATTTGCTCAACTTGGCAAACAATTTTTTTTCTCTCAAAATCTGCAATACAACTCGGAGATGTTTCTCATGTTCTTCTTGTCCTTTCGAATACACCAAAATATCATCAATGAATACCACCACGAACTGATCCAGATACGGTTGGAAAATTCTATTCATAAGATCCATAAATGCAGCCGGAGCATTAGTCAATCCAAATGGCATAACCAAAAACTCATAATGTCCATATCGAGTCTTAAAAGCAGTCTTTGGTACGTCAGAATCTTTTACCTTCAACTGATAGTAACCCGATCTAAGATCAATCTTTGAAAACATACTTGCTCCCTTCAACTAATCAAATAAATCATCAATTCTAGGCAACGGATACTTATTCTTTATCGTCACTTTATTCAGTTGACGATAATCTATACACAACCTTAAAGACCCATCTTTCTTCTTTACAAACAAGACCGGAGCTCCCCATGGTGATACACTTGGACGTATGAATCCTTTATCTAACAATTCTTGCAACTGAGTCTTCAATTCTTTTAACTCTGTCGGTGCCATTCGATAAGGTGCAATTGAGATCGGTGCTGTACCCGGTACTAAATCAATTCCAAATTCAACTTCCCTTTCAGGAGGTAAACCAGGCAACTCTTTAGGAAACACATCGGGAAACTCTCGTACCACTGGTATCTTTTTAATCTCATTATCTTCTACCCGAGTATCCAAAACATAAGCAAGGAAAGCATTATACCCTTTCTTGATCATCTTGAAAGCTTTAATTGCAGAGACTACATTCGATAAAGCACTGAATTTCTCACCAATTACCACTACTTCTTTTCCATATGAAGTTCTCAAAGAAATTCTTTTTCTTCTACAATCAACCATGACTCCATGTTCAGATAACCAATCCATTCCCAATATTACATCAAATTCATGAAATGTAAGAGCCATGAGATCTGCTGGAAATTCACAACCCTGAATTTTTAAGGGACATCTCCTACACACTTTATTGACATTTTCACTTTGCCCAAAAGGATTTGTAACAATCACTTCATGTTCAGTGGGCTCTACTACTAATTCTCTCTCTTTCACTAATGAGATACATATGTATGAATGTGTAGAACCAGGATCAATTAATGCAACTACAGAAGAGTCAAATAAAGAAAATTTACTAGTGATTATATTGGGAGCATCTTCTTCTTCTCTCATTCTGATTGCATATGTCCTTGGTCTCCGAGACTCTGATCTATCAGCCTCATTTTTTGTCGATCTCATACCAACATTACCAGAATTTCCGAGCAATCTGCTTCTTTGTGGGGCTGAACTACCTTTTACAGACTGTTCAGTAATATTTTCCATCATTCTTGGACAATCTCTTATAAAATGATCTGGAGACCCACATCTAAAACAGACTCGAGTATTCAGTCGACACTCTCCCCAATGAAATCTTCCACAATGTTTACACGGTGATTGCATTTGTGATGATCTTTTTCTCGTACCGCCTGTACTAACTATGGAAGTTCCCTGTTGAGTTTGTCGTGTTTGGCTTCGAGATCTCTGACCAGCAGAAAAAGAAGCATATCTAGGATCTCTAAATCCTCTCATTCTTTTCGAAGAAAGGGGAGGTGCAAAACTAATGGCTGTTCTCTTTCCAGCACTTTTCTCTTTCGAACGAATCAATCCCTCTTCTAACCTCTGAGCTCGATCAACTAGGACAGGAAATTCTTGTAGATGTAACGGTAGAAGTGGAACATATATCTCTTCATTCAATCCCCACTCAAATCTTCTACACATATCTGCTTCATTAGCTATCAATTCTTTAGCGTACTTGCTCAGTCTAAGAAACTCACGTTCATACTCAGCCACGGTCATGTTATTTTGTTTCAAGTCTAGAAATTCTCTTTTCTTCTTCTCCAAATATAACTCACTGATATATTTCTTCTTGAATTCAGACACAAAGAAATTCCAGTTGATCCTTTCTGCAGGATGAATATTTAATACTGTAGTCCACCACTGGTATGCTTCACCTTTCAATAGAGACACTGCACATTTTAACTTTTCTTCCCCAGTACATTGTAACTCTTCAAACACTCTCTGACTATTTTCTAACCATTCTTCAGCTTCTGCTGGATCATCATCTTTCTTTCCTCTGAATTCTTCGGCTCCATGTTTCCTTAATCTCTCCAAAGGAGATCGGTAGCTAGATGCAGAAGGTTGGGGCTGAGGAACACTAGTAGGAGGTGGTGGAGGAACAGTCTGAACATTATTGTTTCTTACGACTTGCTGTAACAACTGATTCATCGTTTGCAATAAAGCTGCAATCGGAATTTCTTGTTGAGAAGGCATTGATTCACTTGTAGGTTGAGTTCTTTCATCAAACATGGACCCCCTACGATCATCAGAATGTACTAATTCTCGTTAAACTTGGATCCTAGGTGGATCTTCTTCTCTAATAGGGTTAGGGACCCTACTTTCAACTTCATCTTCTGACTCTTCACGTCTATTTGACATATCTACTTTCTACAATATTCACAAATTAAACATTTAAAACTAAACATCCTCTCATCACATCAACATATAAAATGGCATGTACAAGTGGACTCATTCCCGACCCCAAACATCAGAAAACCTTCGCTCTGATACCACCAAATGTAACACCCCTATACCCGGTTCACACGTATAAACCCGATATAGAAGCATTACATACAGTAGCGGAAATTTTTAACACGAGTATAACAAATTTTTTTTTTAAAATGATGTGTTTTAAGTTATTCTATTCAAAATACATCATTTCAAGTCATTAACTTGTAGTAATCCAAAACAACCTTTTATAACCATTCACTAAATATATATAACAGTACCATTTGTACATGCCATTTTTACCAAAAGTAATGTACCTAAATTGAAGACTTCCAATAGTGATGTGATGTGATGAGAGGTCCTTTAACTTGACTTCAACTTCTCGTAGCTTTTGTACCTACGCGTTAAAATAAACGCGTTAAGCCGGTGAAGGCTTAGTAAGCACTACAAAAGTAATGAATGATCATTTCAGTAATCACGCATATAAACTTCTTGTCTTACTTACATGTAACCTGTAAATTATCACAATAGCACAATTTACACTTTTAACCACTTTCTGTAGCTTAGCCCATAGTAGACTATCATAGAACCGTTAAGACATACGGAACAAGCAGAGAGTACCAAAGTACTAACAGAGAGCACATAAGTGCTGGGAAACAGAGAGCACACACAGTGCTAAACAGAGAGTACACAAAGTACTAATCAGAGAGCACACAAAGTGCTAATCAGAGAGCACACACAGTGCTAATAACAGAGAGCACGAGACGTGCTAAACAGAGAGCGCGCTAGTGTTCCTTAATGGCATGCCACTAATATCACAATGGTTCTAACTTGTCTACATGGGCATAATATCTTATATAACATCATTTCTCATAATTTCATATATCACATTTACATTTCTCTTCACATATACATAATCATGTATTTCTCACCTTTACTTTCTCAAATAAATCCACAATTTCACCAATTAATCATATAATCAATAATTATAATTAAACACATAATATTTCATACAATATTTTTCTCACATATTCATCATTATATACCTCTTAACTTTATTTTCACATTAACTTTTCAAAGCTATCCACTTACGTTACAGTCACTAAATTATTTATACCTCGAGCTACAGAATTCGAAATTATAATCCGTTTGATGTTTCTGAAACTAGACTCAATCATATTTTTACCATAAAATTTCCAGAATTTTTACTTTAGCCAATTTGTACAGTAAATTCTTTCAAGTTACCCCTTCTCTGCTGTCTGACAGTTTCGACCTTTCTTCACTAAAAATTATATATCTTTTGTCACAGAGATCAAATAATGTTCCGGTCTATTTCTTTTGAAAATAGGCTCATCAAGGATTTATACATATAAATTTAAGACTCTAATGATTTTTATACATTTTTATATGATTTTTCAAAATCAGAACAGGGGAACTCGTATCTGTTCTGACCTTGTTACACAAAATCAGTTATAACTCAGAATATACAGATCCATTTAATTCACTGTTTCTTCCATCTGAAACTACACTCAATAAGATTTAATTACATATGTAATTCAACCCTTAAATCATTATATACCATTTTTGGTGAATTTTCGAAGTTAATCCTCTGTTCTGTCCAACACTGTTTTACTAAATCACACTTTAATCCTTTCATTTTATCATTGTAAACATTCCAATTAAGTACCTAATCACAATTTTTATGCTAATAATTCACATACCATTAGAGAAATTAAACTATAATTCAAAACTCTTGTAGTACTTACAACAAAAAGGTTGATATTCTTCTCTTCTTACTCCTTTCTCTTCTCTTTGCCCTTTTCTTCAATTTGGTCCCTCTCCTTCTTTCCTTTCTCTTCAATTTCATACAAACACATATAAGCTAAAGGCTAAAATTCAATGATTTTCATGCTAAATAACACTAAAATACATGTATTTCATGAGAATTTAACCACTTCTTACCTTAACCCTTGAATTCAAAAGTTCTCAATTTAGTCCCTATGCTTTCTAACACCTCAAAATGAATTCTTTAAGAAGTTTGAGGTGTCTACTAACCCCTTCCTATACTTTTCTTTCAGAAATTTCAAAGAAAATAGGAGATTTTGGAGTTTGGAGGGCTTAAAAATGATGGAAGGACTTATTTGGAATAAAATCAAAAGTTGGATGGAAGAGAGAATGGTATGAACGGTTGAACATGAAAAGAGCTGATATTTTTGACCTTTAATTGATTTTTAACCTTTCTCAAATTCTCTAGAAATCTCACTTAAAATATCTACCTTAATAAAATGGTAAAATTGCACTTTTAGTCCCTAAACCTTCCAACTTTACACTTTGGCCCAAAACTTTGCCTCCAAAAATATCTTCCACCAAATTACTCTTTTGCCCCTCCTCAATCAATCTAATTCCCATGATGACTCAAAATTCAATTTGGATAATTCGCTATTTAGTCCTCCATATTTTCTCCCATTTACTATTTAATCCTTAAAATTTTCTAACATTTCTTACTTCAACTAAACATTTCTAATTCTCAATTCTATTTTATCACTCAAATCCGATTTAAGAACGCGGATGTTACAGAATCACTCTCTAACAAAGTTGTTCTAAGGCTCTCAGAAGCAAAAAAAAAAAAAAAACTTGACTCCAAAAGAAGTAAGTTGTGTAGAGAATGGAGAGGCAACTATTTTTGTAACACTCCTATACTCGATTTATACGTATAAACCCAATATAGAAGCATTATATTATAGTACGATATAGAAAATCGAGTAATAGAAAATTTTCTTTAAAAACCGATATCTTTTAAGACCATTCGAGTCAAAATATTGTATACTAATCATTTCATTTCATAATTCATAACGTTCGAGATAATATTTGTCCCACTCATTAGGGACTCATACAAGTACTATTGTACATGTCATTTCCTTTAAAACAAATACCTATATTTGGAGTTCTCCAAAGGATGACGTGATGTGATGAGAGGTCACTGAACTCAACTTTACTCCTTGTAACATTGTACCTACGCGTTAAAACAAACGCGTTAAGCCGGTGAAGGCTTAGTAAGCACTACAAGTGTCATTAATCATTCATCTTTTAATCACTCATTTCAAACTTATTCATATAATTATTTTTTCATGTAAAAAACATAGCTTTTATGTATATAACATTTAACTTACATTAGTGTTATGAATTCACATATTCTTTCTCATTTTACATTTTAGCCATTCTGATCTCTTAGCTCACTTAGTTTTATCATTCTTTGATTTCTTATACATATATTACACTTACCTTTCATGCGATTATCATTTCGCTTACTTCGATGTCATAATTTGCGCATTCTTTCTTTTTCACATTATTTACCCTATTAACAAGACTCGAACCTTGGCGGATACACGGATCCAACCAAACACACCAAAATGGCACCCAGTGCCTCATCGGATAGTTCGAAGCAATAAAGTGTCACCCAGTGTTTCATCGGCCTAGCCGAAGTAAAGTGGTACCCAGTACCTCATCGAATCTATCCGAAGTAAAATAATGACACTCAGTGTCTCATCGACTCAAGGTCGAAGTATCCCTGAACTCTTCCAATCCTATGGCATGCCAACTATATCCGACTCAGCCCGACTAGTTAATAAGGATTTTCAATTTGCAATTCATATCACTTTCAATTTCAATTTCACTTTCACTTTCAACTTTGATCACAAATCATTCACAACTCATATATCATATATACATTTTTCATCACATATACATAATCACGTATTTCTCACATTTATTTCCTCAATGGCTTTCACAATATCACCATTTTATCATATAATCAATATTTATAATTAAAAATATAATATTTCACATATACATTGTTCATCACATATATATCATCATATACTTCTTTACTCTTATTTTCACATTAATTTTCAAAACTGTCCACTTGCGTCACAGTCACTAAATTATTTATATCTTGAACTACCGAATTCAAAATTAATATATGCTTAATGTTCTTGAAACTAGACTCAAATATATTTTTACCATAAAAATTTCAGAATTTTTACTTTAGCCAATTTTACAGTAAATTCTTTCAATTTACCCCTTCTCTGCTACTTGACAGTTTCGACCTTTCTTTACTAAAAAATATTTATCTTTTAGTACAGAGATACAATAATGTTCTCGTCTGTTTCTTTTGAAAATAGACTCATTAAGGATTCAACCATATAAATTTAAGCCTCTAGTAATTTTCTACATTTTTCTATGAATTTTCAAAGTTAGAACAGGGGAACCGAATCCACTCTGACCTTGTTACACTAAAACTAGTATATCTCACAATGTAAAATTCCTTTTCTTTCACTGTTTATTCCATATGAAACTACATTCAATAAGCTTTAATTACATATTTAATTCAACTCTTAACTCTTTTTATACAATTGTTGGTGAATTTTTGAAGTTAGTCCTCTGTTCTGTCCAATCTGTTTTAATGAGATTAATTCCTTTCTCATGCTTCTTTATACTAAATTTCATTCAATCACACATAATTATCATACTTATAATTAAACATCTCATTTTCATCATGATTAATCATATATATTAAAATTATAAACACTTTAACTTAATTAATTCTAAACCTTGAAATACTTGTAGTACTTACAACTCTTGTAGAAAGCTTCCTTTCCCTCTTTGATCTTCTCTTTTCCTTTCTCTTCAATTGAGTCCTTCTCCTTCTTTTCTTTCTCTTCAATTCCATACAAAACACATATGTTCACATTAAAATCATTCTAACATATCATAATCTATGTTTCTAAACCAAAACTAACATGTATTTAAAGAGGAGTTTAGCTTTCTTACCTTAATCACTTGTATTCAACACTAATGTCCATTTTATTTCTCCTCCAAGACAAGTATGAATGCATTCCTCTTAACAATTGGATAGCTACTACACTTCTCTATTAATTTTATTCACTAATCTTGAAGAAATTTAGAAGAAACTAGCTTAATTGGTTTGTATTTGGTGAAAAAGGACTAATTTGTAAGAAAAGCAAAAGTTAAAATGGTGGCTAACGTGAAGCACAATGGCTGATGGCTTTTATAGCCTTTTCATCATTTCTTTTCTTTATTTCTCTAGATTTTTCTATCAATTTCTCTTTATAAAAATATCTTTCTTTAATAATGATAAAATTGCACTTTTAGTCCTTGGGCCTTCCAACTTTACACTTTGGCCCAAAATATTGCCTCCAAAAATATCTTCCACCAAATTACTCTTTTGCCCCTCCTCAATCAATCTAATTCCCATGATGACTCAAATTCAATTTGGATAATTCGCTATTTAGTCCCCCATATTTTCTCTCCTTTACTATTTAATCCTTAATTTCTCCAAACCTTTCTAAATTCAACCATATATTCTAATTCTCAATTGTACTCTATCACTATCCCAAATCCGATTCAAGCACGCAAATGTTACACTATTACTGTTTCAACTCTGGTTCAATAACGCGGATGTTACAATTGTCGTACTTATTAACACAATAAGTGAAAATGTATTAGCATGCGTAATGTAATAAGAAAAACTAAAAAAAAAAACCACCCTAATGATGGTACGAATCAGTGCTTATATATGTTGGTTTATCAATAATAGATTCTCTAATATAATTATTCAATTTGTTTATTTGGGTACATCTCAACAAATCTAAATTTTCAATGATATTCATAGGCATTGACAAATCGAAAACCCTAAATAATGGAAAACAATTTGAATTTTTTGTTCAAGGTGTTCATAATGTGTTAAAATCACAAAAATTAAATCGAAACCTTTTTATATGATAAATATTAGATCTAATTTTTTTATTTTTTTTATTTTAGAGGTTATGTAAGTAAAATCGGTAAAACATTTTATATAGTACAAGGAAGCAACTCAAAAACGCCTAAAATTTATACCAAATGATAAATGGGGGAGGGGAGAAGGATCGTATTCAAATTATTCGATACAAGAAAGAATGATTCAAATCTTACCTATAAAGAAGAAATAAATAAAAAGAAAACACTAAAAGAAGAAATTTGAGAACAAAAAATAAATAGAAATAATAAATAAATAAAAATAAAAAACAAAGTGGGAGATGGAATAAGTAAACCAATAAATATAAACCCCCCAACAAACTCAATTAATTGCTCTAATCAACACTCCAAGAAATAATTCATTGAAAAATTAAAGGATAAATAATGAATTCTCATGATTTCTTGAACAAATCGAGAAGAAAATTACTTCAAGAAATAAATCTTGCACAAAGTAATTAACTCCTAGTTGAAAATTTTATTAATGGAAACAATTGTGTCTCTAATAAATAATGAAGAGGCTTTTATATAGGCTAAGTAAATTCAAATAAAACTCTCAATTATACCGAAACTCTAATTAATTTAGAAAATAAGTAGTTTTAAAATAAATTTTCTTGTTGACTAAGTGTGAGTTTGGATGGCTGGTGCGGTGTAGTGTTTTTAACTTACATTTGGTCTCATACTATAGTATCTAATCTCACCACCACCGTTGTCTTTACACTAATTACAGATAAACACACCGCCCATCCAAACCCAGACTTAGTCAACAATAACTTAAAATATTTAAAAATATCTAAAATTTGAAATAAATAAATAATAAAATAATAATACCTAATAAATACAATATTGGGCTCATACATCATAAAAATTAAGTCTAAAAATTGAACTCAATATGATTTAAATTTGAACTAAAAGCCCGAAATTTGTAAATTTCGTAATAATTCCATCCAAAAATTCTGCTCGCGTAGTCTTCATTAAAATAGTTATAACTTGAGCTCTCGAACTCAAAATTGAGTGATTTAGAGCGTGTTTTGAAACTAATAGATATATTTCATATGCTATGGAAACATCTCTCAACCTAAAAATGTTTGGATCCCATGCAAAAAGTTTCCGTAAGTTGTTTGATTTTTCAAACTTAAAAATTGACAATTTCGATAAATAAAATTTAATAAATTTATCTATTCGTATATGTATCACCTGCACTTTTTATAACTTCTGACTCTCCACCTAAAAAAGATGAACTGACCTCCACAACCATACCTATTCCTTTTTGTATTCTCTCCATTCTCTTTTTTTTTTTTTTTTTGTTTATCCCACACATTAACAAAAATATATAAAGAGAGAAATTGTAGGTTGTCATAGGGTGAATCCAAAAAAACCATTGTTTGAACTTTGACTTTTGGAAGACAATTCAAGTTATTCTAAATCAATTAAATATTCTATTTTTGTTTTCCTAAAGAAATAGAGTTTGGTGTTTCCTTTATTATTATTATTATTATTATTATTATTATTATTATGTGTTAAAAATAGTAAGGATTAAATTGGTTGACACTATAAATATTAAGAGTTAAAATGTTTTTATTTTTTTTTTATAATTATAAAATATTACAAAAAATTTAAACTTTTTATATAGAAAAAAATATAGAGATTTTAATCTCTTAAAATTAAAATATAAAAAAACTAAGATTTAAAATTAAAAAAAGTAGAACTCAAATAATTCAAAAAAGATATCTTATCTTTGAAACAGATATTTGTGTTTTTTGGGGTTGGAAGAAAGAGAGACAGTAAAGATAGATATGAAAAAAAGAGAAAGCATGCATCTAACGTTTGAATTTGGGTAAATTTGTTTCATTAAATTTAAATTTTAAAATTAAAATTAAAATCCAATGGGAATCGAATTCTGGGGTGGAAAAAGCGACTCGCTATCTCCTCTGTTGGCCCTTACGAACCGGATGGTGCACCGAAAGATTTTTTTTCTCTTTAAATTTTATATTGGGTAATTCAAGTTTTCATTTTAGGCCGAAAAAAATAAATAATTGTAAAAAGGCATGGCGGTTACAAACTGTTTTTAATTTGGTCATAGCCATTGATTTAGGATTAAGCAATATCATTGTATACTTATTTTAATCACTCAATTTTAGTATATTTTCATTTTAGTCACTCGTTTTTCATAATTAATTTTTTTTCAAAAATAAGAAATTAAATCTTTATAAGAAATTGAGTTATTCATATGTAGAAATGAAATTTAAGTTTTTCCATGTAAAAATCATGTTTTTTTCTATAAAAATCTAGATTTTCTTTTTCTACTGAAAATTTTAAATTAATTCTAAAAATAAAAATAAAAGAAATTATAAAGATAAATAGCTTTTTACTTGTAAATACTCAAGTTCTCCTATAAACTTTTTTCTCTTTTACTAGAAAAAAGTTAACTCTAAAAAAGAAAAAAAAAAGATAAAATGATTTTTTCACGTAAAAATCCAGATTTTTTCTTGTAAAAATCCAAAATTTTCCTTGTAACACCCATGCTTTTCCCAGTAAAATCAGGTTTTCCCTTTTATTAAAAACTGAAATTAATTCTAAAATAAATTAAAAAAAGATAAAATGAGTGATTAAAATAAAAATTTATTAAAAAGATAAAATGAACTATTAAAATGAGTGCACAATAATATTCCTTAACCTCAAATTAATAGTTGGTGACCAAAATAAAAACGGTTTATAATAACAGAGTTTTTTTTTTTAATTTTTTTATTTTTAATGGTCGAAATAAAGCTTATGAAAGTTGAGTAACTAACTGTAAAATTTACCCCTTTATTTTTAAAGTTTGATAATTTATATATGATGTTTTTAAATATAATTGTGATATGATAAAATTTACCAATATCACGAATAAATAAATATTTTAAGATTAATTTGCTGTCACCTCCCCTCCTTCCTTTTTCTTCTTTATTAGCATTTTTAAAGCTGATACATCTCACATTCTATTGTTGCCCGATCAGCACATATTCTTTCCTTTATTTTCCTTTACCCACATAATTTCAAAATTGTTAATAAACCAATTAAAGTAGTAACATAAAATAATTAAGCAAATCCATACAAATAAATAAACAAAAAAAAAACACATAAATAAAGGGCAAGAAATTTAAACAAGTATTGATTTAACATTCAATGCTTATATATAACTTGTTTACAAAAAAATAAAAACACACACTTCACAATAGCATGATGAGTCAGTCAGACCATTTATTTTCATCCTTCATTTTGTTTACCTACCCTCCACCAACCCTTTGCTGCTTCTGCTAATTGCCCTGCCTATGCCTATTCTTTGCAAACCTTTTCTTTTCTGGGTTCTTTTTAAAGAAATTATTTTGTATATATAACATGTAGACATGCATATAAAGAAAACAGAAATGTAAGGGTCCACATGATGATATCACTCTCCAAATTGTGATTCCCAATGCAATTGGAGTGGACCCCTACCTCCCTTTTCCCCTTCTTTTAGATATTCTATCTGCATGCAAACATTTCATATAAGGTTCTTCATCCTAGACATTATCATGAGAAGAAAGAAAAGGTTTAAAGAAGTTAAACACCATAATCATGGTATTAACATAAACTCTAAAGCCTAAAAAAAATCCCAAAAACTGAAAATTTTAGCTTTAAAGATGGGTCTCTAGTTACCTGGCCTAGGGGACGACTTGCTGCTCTGTTTTGTCAAATGGGATAGCTTTAAAGACGAGCTTTAGATGGTACACTGTTGTATGTTGTCATTGTTGTGTTTGTGTTTTTGTTTCATTAATTGCCGCTAAAGAAAAAAAATATGGGAGGGGGGGGGGGGTGGGGAATTGATGGCTATTTGGTAAATGAATAAAGATATCAAGGTTAAACAGTTAATTTTATTTAAAAAAATGAACAACTTAATCAAAAGTTGAAGCTTATCGAACCAGGGAAGAAAAAGGAAATGAAAAGAGAGAGAGTGAGAGGTGAAAGGGGGGCTTTGAGTGTGAGAGCCTATTGAGGGCATTGCTTTAGTTCATTGGCGGCATATTATTCTCTTTTTATAACTTTTTATTAATTTTCCTTGGGAAGCCTCTTTTCTTCTTCACTTTATATCTGTACTTCACTACTTTCTTCTCAGTTTCCCTTCGTCTTTCCTCTTCTTGTTTTTCTGCTACTTCTTCTTCATATGTTTCTTTTTCTATCTTTTTCCAAAGCTTTGAAATGGCAGAAATAATCCATCCTCCTATGGACCAGCTTCAAGACCTTGAGTACTGCATAGACTCTAACCCTCCTTGGGGTACGTCTTCTTTTGTATGGTGTTGTTCTTTTTTTAATAATCTTTTTATTACTTAAAGAAACAACGGCAGTAAATGAGAAAAATGGGATGGTGGGTCTTGACTTCTGGTCTTAAAGTTTCTTTTCAAGTGTTTTTTTTTTCTGGTCTCTTCCATTTTCTTTCTCTCTTTCTTGTTCTCTTTGGGATGGGTATAATGGCTTTATGCTTTATGGTCTATGTGAGTTATGACACTGGGATGGTGCAACCAAAAACAAGAAAAAAAATATGAACGGAAAAAGAATGAAACTGTGGGTCATAGTTATGGCTAAAAACAAAGATTGTTTTTATAGACTGTACAGTTATACTTTGTGTTTGTGGCATTATTATGAACTTGACTTGACCCCAGCAGATGGAAAATAAATGTTTGTCTCCTTAACGCTACTATTTTAGCCTTTTTTTAAAAAAAAATGGGATTCTTGAGCTTCATTTATGGTGTTGTTTGTAATGTTAAATTAGTGTAACCTTCTGCTACAAATGTTGACTCTTTTTTCATGATTTCTTTAGATAGTTAGAAATGATCAAGAAAATAATATTTATTTTTTGCAATGGTTATATAGGGGTTTTCTTTCTGCATTTTCTCGGGTTCCAAACAGAATTCCTCGATATTCTGTATTCACGGTGTGGGAAGTGGGACTTAAGGGCATTTCCGTAATTTCCCATAATACTAACCAGCCTATAGAAGTGTAGTCGTCAACTTGGGAATGTAGTTAACTCATCCAAATTTTAGCTCTTCAATATGACTGCACTGACAAAATATCTTCAATATGACTGCACTGACAAAATAACTATCTCTCACGCTGACACTTTAGTAAATTTTCCCGCATATGATCCAATTCCATGTTGGGAAGATTTCAAGCAACACAGTGTATTTGCTTTTATCATCTGTACTAGCATATGCTGTTCCTTTGGGCTTGTTGATTTGTATCCAGGCTCCAAATTTGTGAACTATTTGGTGATTTCGTGGTGGTTTATGACCTATTTGATCCTTACTTTGTTCTTTTTCTTTGGGCATCGTTGCCACATTCCTTGAGAACGAGCTTCCCACATATCACACAACTGTCTCTGCTAGTGAATCAGACGGCTGACGGTCTCACCGGTCTCCGCCGGCAACTGTTCTGCCTATTTACTACTTCAATACAATATGAAACTTGGAGAATGTGCTTAGCAGTATATAATGTTAGCTAAATGTCCTAGTAGTAAAAGATGGGTTAAGGTTAGGTGCTTTTGTTGGCTCTTATAATCTCTATGCAAATTTCATATGGCTTTATACACAAGCTATAAGTGATATGCTGCTTAAAGAAGTGAAGATTCAAGTAATTAGGGCCAATTTAGCATTGCTTCTAAGGAACACTTTTGGGGAGAAGCTAAAATTTTCTGCTTCTGTAAAAGCACTTTTGGGCCAATTTTTGGGGTTTGAAAAGCACTTTTTCTCTCAAAAAGCATCTTGTTTAACAGTGCTTTTATCTCAAAAGTGCTTCTTAGAAGCAATGCTAAACTGGCCCTTAATCCAGTTTTGTTAAGGGTATTTCTTGTAGTCTCTTATTTGAAGATTAGGAGCATGACATTGACATAGAGATAAAGTTAAGGTGAGAATTAGATGAAGAACTAGGCCATTGAAATTAGTGATTAACATTCAATATTTGCAAAAGGAAAAACACATTTGTGGTCCATTTAGGGAATAAGTTTTCTTAAAGATTGCATCTCATAATAGATGCGTCTAAGATAAGATGCTTTTGATGGATGTTAATGTTTTTATGATGGCGCTTGTGATTTAGGTCTAGTAGATGAGGAAAAAGTTGTTGGAATCTGATTTAGGTCTAGCCAATGAATGAAATATTATGCTCTTGGTATATAAAGAATGTCTTATAAACGGTTTCACTGATGTATATCTCATCCTTGCCCCCAAACTAAGGGTGTAGTAACAAATTTTTTCCATCATTAATCAATGTGGATCAACAGCAAGTATTAAGGGATTCTAAATGCTGGGTAAATTTTAGGAGATAAGGAATTGTAGTATTTTATTCATGCCTCTAGCTGCACTGCAATTTCATTTCTACCGTATGTATGCACTTCTATTTTTGTAATGTACACATATTGTGTTGTCACTCTATGCCTTGTTATTGTAAATTATTCATCAAACTAGAAACTAGTCTTCTTTTTGACTCTGTCGAGTTCACATGTCTAGGCGTTGATTTTGTTCCTGGATATCTTGCCAATGCTTATAAAACGTCTTTTTTCTTGCAGCTGAAACTATCCTACTAGCATTTCAGAACTACATCCTGATGTTGGGTACCAGTGTAATGATCCCGTCAGTGCTCGTCCCAGCAATGGGTGGAAGTGATGTAAGCTGGCTATACTTAACTATATTAGTTTGTTATCATCTTAATTCAGGGTCTGGCTACCCTCTGTTGCTTTTCTGTCCATTTTATATCGTAAGTTGCTGCCAGGTCAATGCAACCATGCTCGTAACTTTGAACCAGTACATTGGTTCCCAACTAGTATAACATTTTGAGGTTAATATGCCATTGATTAAGGAGGTGAAATTAGATCTTGTCCTGTCTTCTCTTTGCCTTCTCAACTTCACAGTATATTGGGAACTGGTAATCATATGTGGTTGGATTTTGGTCTAGAGGATCTTGGAGGCACTATATACTATGATAGGTCATACAATTATCCTTTAGCTAAAATTTCTTTCTTTTGTGTAACTCCTATTCTGTTTTTTTTTTATCTATGTTTTGGTTCATAACCAGGGGGACAAAGTACGGGTAATACAGACTTTGCTCTTTGTAGCAGGCATTAACACACTTCTCCAAGCACTTTTCGGAACAAGGTTGCCAGCAATCGTTGGAGGTTCTTTTGCTTACATCATCCCAATAGCTTATATAATAAATGATTCCTCATTGCAACGGATTAGTAATCGACACGAGGTAAGTTTCTTGTGCCTTGTTGATCACCTTTTTTTTTTCAAAAAAAATCCCATTTTAGCAGTTAAACACTAGAACTCTGTGAACATATTCATACTAGCAAACATTGTAGTCAAATTCTTCCACCTAACCTAGAAGCAGGAGCTTCGGTGAGTCTTAGAGAAAGAGCAACTTTTATTGTCCTTGATATTTTATTGGAGAAAGACAATTGTGAGTGTGAAAATTTAGATGGAAATCCAACTTAAAACCATTTTGGTTGGTTTAATGCGAAGCTAAAGTTTAGAATGAACATCCAGCCGAAAACCAATTAGCAATATGTGGAGACTTCTTATATTTATTTGACCATCTCAATTTAACTGAAGTGAGATTTGTTTTATCATTCAGGGCTTAATATTGACACAGAAATTTTACTTTTCAAAGCAATATGTGGATTGCGGGGAGCACGCATCATTGCCCTAACAAGATTAGCTTGTAAAATTATTCATCATGGACATCATTGTAATCAACTACTGATGCTAAAATGCATGGTGTTGAGTTGCTTGTTACACCTACCCATCACCTCTGGTTCAAAAAATGGACAAGGGGAAAAGAATAAGATGCTTATTACCAATAGTTCCTTTTTGGGTTTTTTAACATTCTTTAAGTTGATAAATCTAACATTCTTTTAACTCACCAAAAGCTGTGCTACTGTTAGTACGGTATGCCATCCATGCCAAGATTATATCCCGCTAGTCTGTCGATTTGATTTCCTTCTCAAAAATTGAACTTTCTCATTTGCTAGGGGTAATTTGAAAGAGATCTTCCCATGTGATTGGTTTGCAGAGATTTATACAAACGATGCGAGCTATTCAAGGAGCTCTTATTGTAGCCTCAAGCATACAAATTATCCTGGGATACAGTCAAGTTTGGGGTCTCTTTTCACGGTACATTGGTAGCATACTAAAATGTGAAGTTGTTAGTCCAGCAATGTTGGATTATATTGTTCTTCACCGCTTGAGTTTTCTGTGCAGGTTTTTCAGCCCTCTTGGTATGGCACCGGTGGTTGCATTAGTAGGTCTGGGATTGTTTCAGAGAGGATTTCCTTTGGTAGGCCTGTTCAATATGTTTAGCACCTCTTGCAATCACATCTGAATTTTACAATTTTGATTCTAGCTCATTGACCATGATAGTTATCTAAGTGTGCTATCAAAATTCATTTTATGAGTATCATGAAAAGTTACTAAATCATCCTCATTGTCTCGGATGATTAGCCAAGTTTCTTAAAATGTCAACATATATGAAATTAAGATTCTATTGGGAAATACATATGCAATTAATGGATGCATAAGTCTAGTTGATGCTCAGTAAAATATTATAGTTCTGTCCAAGCGCCGTCATTTTTTGCACTATTTGGCTGTTTGATATTAATGATATGATCTAATTTAATTGAGGACTTAACCACTATAACAAAACTTACTGAGTTAAGCTGAATAACATATTCCCTGTTTCTATGCGAGTATCACACACCTCTAACTCTATATCATTTTTGGCAATATTTGTTTCAGCTGGGAAATTGTGTAGAAATCGGACTGCCAATGCTTTTGTTGGTTATTGGATTGTCACAAGTAAGTGTTTTGTATAGATGTTACCATTATCTTAGTTATATTTCTCTTATTTTATTTTATTTTGCTTAAGTTTCACGTGTTTTGGCTTTATGGGAACTGCAGTATCTAAAGCATGTGCGGCCCATAAGAGATGTCCCTATTTTTGAAAGGTTTCCTGTATTGATATGTGTCTCAATCATTTGGATCTATTCCCTTATACTGACTGCCAGTGGGGCTTACCGTGACAAACCTAATGCTACTCAACTTAGTTGCCGTACTGACCGAGCGAATCTCATATCTACTGCTCCATGGTACATACATTTTTATATATAAATCTTCACTTTCTCGACTTGTGTTATATTTTTGCTGGCTCCTACATTAATGTTCTATGATTCAGGTTCATGTTCCCATACCCTCTTCAGTGGGGACCCCCTACATTTTCAGCTGGCCATTCGTTTGCTATGATGTCTGCTGTTCTAGTGTCTATGGTTGAGGTACATCTCATTGATGATACATTTCAAACGGACAAGTCTACTATGAATAATTTTTTATTTAACGAAATTGCTTTGCAATATTACGTATCATGGTATAGTCGACCGGAGCTTACAAGGCAGCATCTCGATTGGCTATTGCAACCCCACCTCCAGCTTATGTATTAAGCCGCGGCATTGGCTGGCAGGTGGGTGGTTTTTTAACTTTTAACATTACTATCATTCTATTTCTATTTGTTTCTGTCCGTTTTTCTTTAACCAACCAAACAAGTACATGCTTAATAAGAAACACAATTGTGATAAACCAAACAAGCCGTGTCGAGATAAAACTGACTAACTGATAACCAACAAACCAATGTGTAGCTGAAGAAAACCCAACATCCAAATTTCTCAAACTTGAACCTAGGGCCTTATTGTTCAAGAGGCTTCACCTTTCAATTAAAGATGCTTGCATGTGGTGTAGAACATTAGCCTTTCCATGATTACTTCAAATTATGCTTTGGTTTTCACCCTCAGCTATGAGCATCATCTCTCTAGCTTTGCACACACTATCAACCATCCACAGTTTGTTTAAACTATTTCACCTCTTTCAGTTACTATAGTACTTGACATTTCATTCAAGCACTTTTTCTTTTCTTCTCTATTGTTAAGTTGGATGGTTTTCATAATCATTTTACAGGGTATTGGCATCTTGCTTGATGGTCTTTTCGGAACAGGCACTGGTTCTACTGTTTCTGTGTAAGATATAGTTTTAGATCAACTTTTGCTGCATGCTGCTAGTGTTGTACTTCCCTTGTATTGATAAGCGTCTTGCTTATGTTTCAGGGAAAATGTTGGACTCCTTGGACTAAGCCGAGTTGGGAGTCGCCGAGTTGTTCAGTTATCTGCTGCCTTCATGATATTTTTCTCCATCTTAGGTACTTACAAACTTTGGTGTGCTGACAACCAAAGTTAATTTCACACCTGCTATGAGAAGTAGATGTGCTTATCGGTGTTGCATTTCTGAATCTTCAAATTTTGACATGCTTTCCCCCCTTTATGGTATTTTGACATGAGTTTTTACAGGAAAATTTGGAGCTGTGTTTGCATCCATACCTTTCCCAATCTTTGCAGCACTATACTGTGTACTCTTTGGTCTTGTAGGTATGTATGTATTTATGTTTTATATTAGTTGTATTATCCAAGTTCCTATACTATTGTTTTCATGGTATTTAGAACTTTAAATCACATTTTCCTGCTTGGTTGCAGCTTCAGTTGGATTATCATTTCTCCAATTCACAAACATGAATTGTATGAGAAACCTCATTATCACAGGGCTGTCACTTTTCCTTGGAATTTCCATCCCTCAATTCTTTAATGAATATTGGAATCTCAAGCACCGTGGTCTCGTTCACACAAATGCTGGATGGGTAAGCCTTGTTCCGAAACCAAATAGAATCAGTTTGGCATTGTAGGTAGGTATGTAAAATCCTAATAACAGGCAAGTGGTACTGCAGTTCAATGCATTTTTGAATACCGTATTCTTGTCTCCGGCAACGGTTGGTCTGATTGTGGCGGTGTTTTTGGATAATACGTTGGAAGTGGAAAAATCGAAGAAAGATCGTGGAATGCCGTGGTGGGTTAAGTTCAGAACGTTCAGAGGTGACAATAGAAATGAAGAGTTTTACACATTACCATTCAATCTCAACAGGTTCTTTCCACCAACCTAGTGGAGTTCAACATCGAGCCAAAAAAGATCAGAAGCTAATTTCCATTCGACAATTTGATCCAATCCGATTTGATTAACATGAAGGATTCTTTAGTTTTAGTTTTTGTTTTTCTTATTAGGTTGAAAAGAAGGATCATGTTCATCATATGAGAAGAACATATTGGTAGTAGAGTAACCTAACTTTCCTTTTATTTTGAGTTTTGACTGTGGTTCCAATATAATTTTTTTGTGGGCCGATGTAAGAGGGGTCCTGGGTAAGGTTGTAGAGCATTTAGTTGTCTTGTTGGTTAAGCCTGTAGATGGTTAGCAATAATAATAAAGAAAGTTAATTCAAATCCAACTCATCTTTCTCCATAATATTCATACTATTAAACTTCTTGATGAATGATTATCATACTCAAAATTCATGGTTAACTTGGTTATAGATTCTATTGATGCATAAAGGATGTGCAGAGAGCTATACGGTGGTTGAAGGTAATATAGGTGAGTGGTTTGAACAGGGTAGCTTTTGGTAATATATGTGGGCTCCTTCATCCCGGTGTGACACATGTCGGGTTATAGTTGAAATTAAGTTGAGCAAGCATTTCGTATACACAAATATTGATATAATATCTTTTTATGTTTATATATTATATACACAAATAATTATATTTATTTAATATAAAAATAATTTGATGTATTTATTTTTAAATGTGTATGATCTAATCCCTAAATAATCTTATTATGATTTTAGGTTATAGCATCATCAAATATATTTTGATTTAACTCAATTATATTTTTTAATTAATAATAATTATTTAAATTGTATCATGTAATTCACAAACAACTTTTTGGAAGAAAGTAGCTGTAGTATAACTGTCTTATTTAATATATGCATGCATGGCGATTGGCGAAGAAGAGAAGACGAAAGGCGCACGTAAATAGGATAGGAACAGCCGTAGCATATTCTAACATTCATCCCAGCGCATGTCTCGCTCATTTCTCAGGTTTCTTGGCCCCAATGGGAAAAGAACTTAATCATAATACATGAAAACATTACGAAGTTCGATATTTTGTTTTTTCATCGTTTACTCTCCATTTCCTCTCTTCAATTGTCATGGACTTCCTTTCATCAAGGTCAATTTACCCTCCCTCTCTCTTTATATATTTTTAAAATTATTACTGTACCTTATTTTGGATATTAATGAGAATTGTGTTGTTTCTCCCCACGTGAGTGATTTGCTGAACAGAGCTTAGAGCATAATTTTGATGGGAGAATACGTGGATGAACGCTCTGTTTTTCCTTTAACCAGTCTCCAAATCGGGTATTTTTTAAACATTATCTATGTTGAATTTCATTAGATTAAAAATCTTTGGCTTCAGTTATTAGTTTATAATTTAGTCTTATGAATAAGATTCTTCGTACATTGTCATTTTCTCCAATTGCTGATTACATTTTGCTGATGAGATTATATGATGTTTTTTTTTTTTTTTTAATTTGGCAATGCTGTATGTTTCCGAGGAATTGCTTTATAGGAACAATAGAAGAATAAGAATGGACTTTTATCTGGTTTTGTGAAACTATTTCAATGGAAATCTTCCTAATAGAATCCGCAGATGATTTTGGATTTGTTTATCGGAGGCTTTGTTTTTGGTTATTATTAGCTTCTAGATGACTTTTTATAATTTGCAAATTATAGGGAAGGCCGAAACGGCGATGAAAAATTTATGTTTAAATCAGTGTGTTTATGTATCTTCTGAACATATGTGATCTTACTGAGTTTACTTGACTGCTACATGGTGATATGATATGGTTATTTCATTAATAAACCTTCAGGGTAGTCTGCTTTTCTTTTGTCTTATGAACTTTTGTCGTTTAATGTCTGATTGCAGAGATTTGCAGGCTTATCTTTCTGATCTTAGCCTTTTCTTGGCCCTTGAAAGTAAGAAATTCTACATTTTGGTGGACAACCAACCATGGCTCAGTGACTTGGGTTCACGGCCAACTCTCTTGTGGCAATTGATGGTTACCAAGGTTGTTGAAAATGCCTTTCTTTTTTTTGAAAGAAAAAAAGTACATATTCTTTTTAAAGGCAAGAAAATTATAATTGAATTTAAGTCATTTATATTTATTTACAGTCCAGACTGTCTCCTTTTGCTATCACCAAAGGCCGTAGGGAGAAAAAGGAGGAGAAGGAAGCTTCTTCTAAATCAAATGCAAAAGGCTCCAATAATTTTGAGGGATGGTTGCCTTTTTTTGATGCTAAAACATTGTCTGGAAAGGAGGTGTTGCCACCTATTAATAGACTAAAAACCTCTTTGCTTCTTAGCAGTGAGCTGAATAGTACATTGTATGGCTTCATTGTATTTGAAGTCACATGGTCCAATGTTCGACGTCTTAACTACTACAATGAGCTTCAGGTATTTGCTTTCTTTTTTGGTGGTTCACCATCTAGATACTTTTTATTTGCCTTTTAGCATGTTTCTTCTTATTTTCAGACTGATACCTCTCTGGCCATAGAAACAAAATTCATGCAGAGATGGGAATTTGACAGCATTAATCAAGCAGTGAGATGTATGCCTTCATGGTTCTCCGGAACATTCTCAGAGCAGCATTGTTTCAGAGAGCACTTGAAGTCAACAATTGGTATATTTTTGCCTTCATATTTAAAGACACTAGGATAAAAGTTATCTTTATGATTCTAGACTTGATCAGGATTACCTTTCTGTAGCGCTTATATCTTTTAGGACTAAAATTATAAATATAGAAATGCTAACTGGAGATGCATGTTCGCTAGAACCTCTTAGTTTTGTTAAGAGTAGGGTATGTTTGGCTATTTTATGTCTCTCTAGGTTTATTACAATTGATGGAGGGTCAAATCAATCTTTAGAAGTCTACAGTAATGATCCCATTTCAAATTTAGTAGTGAACCAGTTGAAGGTGTATTAAGTGAAATTTAGTAATATAAGCTCATAACTTCTCCACTTTACTCTTTATTCCCTAACAAGGTAAACGAGAGTTGTTTACTCTTAGACATCCTCATCAGCTTCCTCTCATTTCCTCTGTACTTTGTTCCCTTTGAACTCAATGTGTTGTTAACTTGTTAACAAAGGAGACTTCTGGCGGTTTTGAGTTACTGGAGGACTGGACCTAGCACTTCCTCTGTCGTCACCAACCTAGAGTAACGTCCTTGGAACCACTGTACAAATGAGTGTAATATTTCACCTGAAAGTAATTTTGAGAAGGATAACCTAGTTACGTTGTTCAGGAGTTTGGTGAGAAACCAAACCATGTCCTAAGTCAAGCATTGTGTTACTCTTTAGCCTTTTAGCATCAGTAGCTGTGGTTTTAGCTTCTGTTTTCTCCTAAAATATGTGTTCTAGGGTTTGTCTATAACATCCCTTACTCGAGCCCGAATTTAGACCGGAGCAAGGAATTCTACATTTCAAGGGAAAACACTTCTAATCCTTCCTCTTTTTCCCTCTAATTCAATTTAATCATTTTATACTTTTAATTTCACACTTTGATTCTAACACTTTTCACAACTTCACTATTTAATTTATACCTCAGATTAATATCTTTCAATATATCAGTCTTTTCAACTACCTCCGGTATTCTACTATCTTCTCAACTAACATTGATAATTCACATTTTATTTACTTCAAAAAATCTGACACGTATATTCTCTAAATAACACTATTTACAACTGTTACATTGCCTATGTTTGAATCCTTTATTAGGGTATCAGTATCAACAACCGTCTTTTATTACTGTGCTATACAAAAGTTCTATGATGAGTTGGAATTGTGACTGTTGGAATTTAATTTCACTTCAGTTTTTTTTTTCTAAAAGTTGTTCTCTGATATTTGCTGGTCTAAGGTTTGCCGAAGCTCTACTTTTGCTGAAAGCTTTGAAGAGCTTGTCAACAACTGTCTTTTATTACTATGCTATATGAAAGTTCTATGATGAGTTGGAATTGTGACTGCATGGAGCTTTAATTTTCACTCCAGTTGTTTTTTTTTTCTAAAAGTTGGTTTTTGATATTTGTTGGTCTAAGGTTTGCCGAAGCTCTACTTTTGCTGAAAGCTTTGAAGAGCCTGTAGTCTTGGAAACTTAGAAGGCACTTAAGCATGTGGCTCTAGATTGCCTCTGTAACTAGTTTTCCTATAACAATGTGCTAGAAAGTGTTGTCGACACCCAAAACAAGTCATCCTTGAGTACATGTGTTTCCAATCTTATGCTGTTTCATTTAACAGCTAATTTAGTCAAACCTGTATTGCCTCAGTTCTTAAATGTGATTAAATAGAAATCTCAAGCTATTCTGGCTTATTTGATAAGCTGTTCTAGAAATGACCTTAAACCTAGCAGCTTTCCAGATTATGAACTGTATGTCGATTTTCATCTGAATAAGTACACATGTATGGTTTATTATTATTTACTATGCTATCCTATTCCTACAATAGGTGCTAATATGTTTCATCCCTCTTAGTTGCAATTGCTGTGTTGTGCCCTCAAGTCTCTTACATGCTAAAAACAACACAATCAACATTGATGTGCTCACATGCAGCAACATCCTTTATGCCCTTGTCTGATGTAGCAAATACTTTTTGCAGGTGAAGTTACCATTACATCTGTTCACTGTGATAGGTACAAAAAATTTGTTTGGAAAATGGTCAAATAAATTACTGGATGCCTTTAATTGGTTGTCTGTATATCAATCTCGGTATCTACCATGATTTATATTTCATTTCTGGGTATTTCCCTTTTCTCTTCTCTGGTAACTAATAGCATCGATTTTCATTTAGAACAAATTTTGAATTCTGAACTTCAATCCTGTGCATACTGATTTTGATGTTTACTACATGAGAAACCTTGGAAGCTGAAATTAATTCTCTCTTTTATCTCACTGGAGTAAATTTGCTGTGCTGATACGATATTTAATCTGGTTTATTTTTAGGCGAGGTCTTCTATGATGCTGAAGAAGATCTTCCAATGCCGATCGTTTATGATGATGATGATGATGATGGTTTCAAAATTGAGGATAATTCTCCCCATGATCATTGTGACAATTTCAAGGTGTACTCTACAACTGGGGAGTCTGAAACTTTTGAGCCACACACTACTCCTATTGGGCTTTACAAGAGAAAGAAAGTCACTACAGCAATTACTCCTAGAGCTGAAGTTGATGTCTATTGTGAGGAAACCCAAAGGAAAGCTGAAAATTCATTAGACAACTCTAACGAAAATGCAGTCGAAGCAACAAAGCATAGGGACGTTCTTATTCTGTTTAGGTTTGACGATAGGGATCTCCCATTTAAACTAAAGCAAATAATAACACTTGATCTGAGGTTACTTCATTTATTAGAGGCTGGTCTTCCATCTTGGGCCCTTTTTCTTCAATCATATCCTGGCTTTTGCAATATCTATCGTCCATGGATGTGCCCTATGGCCAGAGCTCTATATCTTTTGATTTCCGTCATTACTGTTCTAATAGGATTTTTTGACCTATACAAAAATGTCCCTGTGCTTAAGGCATCTGCTTCTCGTTTATGTGGGCCACTTTTTGATTGGGTAGAAACTTGGGAGATGGTATCGAGGATCAAGTACTTGGGAACTATGCTATTTCTGCATAACTTTGAGAAGGCTGTGCAGTTTTTGTGGACGGTTTTGCGTGCTATTCGATCATTTTTCTCTTTCCTTAATCTACCATTGGCAGGACCATTTGTGGAATTTTTGGACTTCCTGTTTCCAGTTTGGAATATGTTCAGTGAAGCAATTGAAGGCTTCTTTTCTGTCATATGCATTGGGATTGGTTTTATTGTAACTCTTGTTGGGGATCTCTTGGAGGTTGTATTCATGCCCATATGTTTTATTGGCTTAGTTCTCCGCAACATTGGTAGGTCATTAGATGATTGAAGTTCCATTGATTCAATATGTTAATTATATTCACACTTCCTTTTTCATGCTACCGCAGCAACTTCTGTCCTGTATCCCGTGTTTTGGATTCTCTGGGAAATTTTGTGTGCCCCGATACGCCTGGTCCTTGCATTAGCCAGTTTTCTGGCTTATGTGTGTGCCTTCATCTATGATGTTGTTGGAGATATATGGCTGTCTTTAAGTGGCATAATTCAGCTTGCTTCAGCTTCTGAAGCCACAGTGAACAGTGCTAACGAAGTTTCAATGTGGCGCACGCTCTGGAATGACCTTTTTTCCCAGGTTAGAAGACATTATTGTAACTTGATAAATATGCATTTCTTTATGTTTCTTTTACTTAGTTCTCTATTTTTTCTGTGATCTTTTCAGGTATTCCGTGCTCTCAGAAGTATATTACATGGTTTTGTTGCCTTCTTCACAGCCTGCAACAGACATCGCCTAAGGTGTCACATTTTAACTTACCCAATAAATTTTTGTCATATAATTAATTTTGGTCTTGGTGCATTCCATCTTATAGATTTAACTACAGATACAGGCACATGCGCTTACATACAATGATGCACATTAAAATGCAAGCATTGGCCTTATTTCCTCCAATGATTTCTCTACTTCTCAAATGATGTTTGCGACTAAAATTTAGTAGTCATTATGCAAAGTTTCGTGAAGTTGGGTTTTAATCTTTGTATCCATCCGTATATGATTGTTGATACTTGCTTATGGGGTAATGGTTTTATCAAAAAAGAAGGATGGAGTTGAATTACCCCAAGAATTGAGTAGAAACAAGTCACAATTTGTTTTATTACTTTAGAGCTGAATTAAATAGTGGCTTTCTTAATAATGAAGTCCACATCAGCATTTAGTCATAACATCTATTAGTTTTTACTTATTTGCACCAATATAGAACTTACAAGAATCAAATTATTTAGTTCTATAGTACAAGGATTAAACTGTTTTACCAGTGGACGTTTACAATCCTTAAAAATACCCTGCAACTTTTGACCCTTGAATGTCAGATTCTTCAAGTTTACAGTTTGTTTTTCTTTTTGTTTTTTTGACTAAGCTTATACTTGCATGATGTTTTTGGTGCAATGGTGTACAGCATTTATCATCATGCACAGGGTTTTATTCAAGGGCGAATTCGTGGAGTCCGAAGATTACAACCCTCAAACCGTTGACATAACAATTCAACAGATGGAAATCAATATCCAGAAAGCAAGCATATGCTTGATCTATTTTTTTAGTCCGGGGCTCTCATGTGTACGTGATATCTTGCATTCATATGGCAGACATGATTGTTTTAGTGGAGACTGATGCACACTTGAAATTCACTAGGTCATGGTGTGCAACTCCTTAAGCTGATTTCTTTTGATTCTGGACTTTTGCAGCCAGAACTGAGCACGGGGCTGAAGTAATTCGAGTGTTACCACACTGTAAGTTAGTTTGAAAGATGCAATGATCTTTTAACTTGCAAAATCGAAGTGAACTCAAGCAGTTGGTTACAGAGTTAATATCTTTAGGATCCTAAGAGAAGAGAAAACATGGAAATTATAGGTTAGAGGAACTAATTTCATTCTTTTATTGTTTTGTGTCTCGGAGTTGCCTATTTTCCTTCTCTTTATGTTCATTAACTGAGCTGCTGCTTCTTTCTTATTTACCCGTAGTATCAAAATGGTCAGCTTTCTTTTTATTATCTTTGTTTTCTTTTTTGATACTTAGCTTTTGGTTTGTAAATATTATGTAAAACATTACATGTACATTTGTCAACAAGTCTGGGATATGTTGAAGTTAACCATACTTTTACGAGTACTGGTAAAATTTTCAATTTTGTTGGAACTTTGGGATATTGTTGGAAGGCAAGAACGGATGACAACTACTAACACCTTGAAGCACTATCTTCACAGACGAAGCAAAGTCCGATTATATCATTGTAACCTTGATTCCGGCATTCCAAGCAATATTGCAGTTTCCCAGGTTGATAGCAAAATCAACTATCCAAGCACCATAGCTATTTCGAACCACACCACCAGCTCTAGCCACTCCTCTCGCTTGATCCCAATTGCCGTCACTATTCAACTTAAACCAACCTTCATCCAGCTTACCCCATGCTAGTAAAATGGTGTGTTTCATTCTGCAGCTCAGAAGAAAAGGAATTAGCCTCAAGTAAGCTTGAGCGAACCATATGCACCTTCATATTAAGAGGCCAGATTTTACTAGCTAAAGTAAAAACATTCTGCCATTTCCATAACCCCCTGCACAGAATTGAAAACACTACGGACCAACTCCAATCGCCCACCATCCTGTCCTTGGAACTAACCAAATTATTAATCCACCAATTCGCACCAGTCAAAGAAGAAAGATGGAAAACTCCTCCAAACTTCCCTGTCTACCCTACAATCGAGGAGAATATGGACAGTGTCTTCTCTTCCACATCCACAAAGCTTACATGACTCAGACTTTGTTAAGTTTCTTGTCTTTCGATTTGTATTCGTCATTAACCGATCACAAAAACTCATTTCACTAGAAATTCATTTATTAGATGTTGAAAGTTTTGGGTTTTCACGATGTTTGTAGAAATTGAGTTTGTGCTTGTGGTGTTTATCCTAAATCTTCAGTGCCTTTGAATCTGGGGCTTATAAGCTACTTTTCTAGGGCTAGTGGAGTAAGGCAGGGACCCCTTATTCCCTTACCTATTCATTCTTGTTCTAGATTTTTTTTCAACTCCCTTAAATCTTGTTGGTAGGTATAAAGGCTTTCATTTATCATCAAATGCGTAAGAAATTGCAGTTGACTCATCAGTGTTTTGAGATATTTCTCTTTAGAATTAAATAAATAAAAAAATCAGGTCGAACTTCAGTACTCAGTTGGCCAGCAGCAAAACTACATCGTTTTGTGATACCAGTCCGTGCCAACATTCAAAAGACAGGTAAATACTAATTACTAAATAGTATGAAAGCTTTGAACATTTCTTTCAAAAATTAAAATATAAAAACAAAAGCTTTCAGCGTATTAGAATAAACAAATAACAAGCTTTGAAAGGATTTGATGTTAATCGATTGAAATAATAGATAATTTTTTAAAAAAAATAATAGATACTATTATAAAAATGTACATACCTTTTAGTATTTTATTTGTGTTTTTTTAAAAAATAAAATATTTATTTAGAAAAATTATATCCTTAAAAAAGATAGTTTGTAAAAGTGAAACTTAAATCTAAACCATGAAAAATCTCAACTTTATCTCAACACGATATTATTGACAACCAATAGAGATGTTTTATATATAAGCAAAAGATATTTTTTTGACACCTGCTTATGTCACGAGATTAGAACTTTAGTATCACGGGATTATAACTTTAGTCTGGTAAATTGTGCGGTTTTAGGCTATTTATTAAGTTCAAATTTGCCTAATTTAGTTTTACTCTCAAAATTTTTCGTAGAAATTATCTAAGACATCGAAGTAAAGCGAAAGCAAACTCGAAACGAAAAAAAAAAACCATAGACGAATAGAAAAGCCGTATAAAAATAGCGCATACCAAGTGTTACAATGAAGTGATTACACATAAGGAGAATGCATCTATTTATATTTGAGCTCCATCAAATCCCACGATACAGATCAAATTGCATCAACGTCTAAGATTAATGTTTATCTACAATATGAGAGTCCTAAGGATTTGAACTATACATTACAATAATTATCTTGGTAACTCTAGTTTTACTAGAGTGCTTCACTGGACCAGTAAGACTTCAAGTAAATGAGTTTCTCCATGTGCTTCATGAATTGGGTCAATGCAAATGAATTAAATGAGTCTCATTTAATCGATTTACCTTCATGGGACGCATTTCATGCATTCGTCACGGGTTTTGATCCACCGCCCGTGATATTTAGCGTTACTAAGTTAATTTATTTTATAATTATTTTGAAAGAAGTAAATAAAAGGAAATCCAATTTCTGCTAAATTCAAAATGGGACTAAATATGAGGTTAACTAATATTTAGGAAAGGGTGAATTTAAGGTATGAGCATTGATCATGTTTACAAGGCAAGGAGAGTCTCAAGGGTTTTAGTTGGAGTCTCCTCTCCACCACCCAAAATTAAATCCTCCTCCTAATAATTTATTTCTTTTTTCTTTTTTTAGGATCATAATATTTTCTAGGAAAACAATTCCCAAAAGAAAAAAAAGAAAAAACCATTCTAGGTATTATTGTAGATAAAGAAAAAAAAAAAAAAAGCTTTACAAAAATCAATAATGCCTAGCAAGTTAAAAAAGGCAATTGGTGCAGTGAAAGACCATACCAGCATTAACCTCGCCAAGGTCGTCAACACCAATTCCGCCAGCCTCGAAGTGGCGGTCCTCAAGGCCACCACCCACGACAAAGCCCCCTTCGACGAGCGTTACGTCGATGAAATACTACGAACCATCTCCTCCAACAAGCTCTTCGCGGGGATTGCCGCCCGTGTCATCGCCAAAAGATTAGGCAAAACCAAGAATTGGGTCGTCGCCCTCAAATGCTTGATGCTTGTCCTTCGCATTTTCCAAGATGGCGACCCTTATTTCCCTAAAGAAGTCCTCCATGCAATGAACAATCGAACCAATATCCTGAATCTCCCCACTTTCAGAGATGAATGCAGTTCCAGTCCTTGTGATTACACCGCTTTTGTCAAGTCCTTCGCCATTTATCTTGAAGAACGCTTGGAATGCTTCCTCACGGGGAAGCTTCAAAGGCGATTCACGTCCAAAGAGAAACAACTTAGTCATCCCAGGGCCCGTCGAGTTAACCAACAACCCGTTCGACACATGAAGCCCCCCATGTTGCTTGACCGGATTTCCTATTGGCAACGGTTGCTTACAAAAGCTATTACCACAAAGCCCATAGGTTCAGCCAAGACGGACCGCTTGGTCCTGGTTTCCTTCCATGCTGTCGTACAGGAAAGCTTCGATCTTTACAGGGACATATCTAACGGGCTCGGTCTTGTCTTAGATGGTTTCTTTCATTTGCAGCATCAATCATGCGTTAGTGCCGTTAATTATTGCGTCAAAGCTATCCAACAATTCGAAGAGCTTTCGAGTTTTTACGAGTATTGTAAAAGCTTGCCAATTGGGAGAACCTCGGATTATCCGAGTGTGCAGAGTATATCAGAGGAGCTTATTGAGACATTGAAAGTGTTCTTAAAAGACCAAGCTTCGTTCCCATCAGCTGGGATATCACCACCTACGAAACCGCCTCGTTTGCTTCGTCTCCTAACGTCAGCCGCCAAGGATCTCTCGGTTTTGGAGATCGAATCTCAGGTCGGTTCGGGCCCGATTGTTTGTACATCGTTGGAAGAATTGATGAATCAAGAAGAAGAACCTGTTGTAACAATGAGGTCATCTTTCTCGACCGGGACTTTCTGGGAGTTGTCTGAAAAACAGTATCGCGAGCAAGAAGGTTCGTATAATGCCGCTGAAACTGGCTCCAACCATTCCTTACCCATTGATCAAGATCAAAATACGAGTTTAGATTTTATATCTTTCGATGAGTGGCCAACGGTAGATGCTAATAAAACCCAAGGACAACAAAGTTCAGAACCATCACCGTCTTCAGCTAATGGTGACAAGGGTTGTTGGGAGCTTGCTTTAATAGATCCCACGCCGTCGCCACAACCTGTGCCACATGCTTCCCAAAACTTGGCTAATAATAACTCTTTCTTCGACAACTGGTTTCCGCAAGACCAAGCTTCTCAAAATGGAGCTAATGGTGTCTCTTTTCCCAACAATTGGTTTCAAGAAGATCATAGAAATGATCAGAAAACTTCTCGAAATGGAGCCAATGGTGCTTATTTTACCAATAGTTGGTTTCAAGAAAATCATCGAAATGATCACCAAGCTTCTCAAAATGGAGCCAATGGTGTCTCTTTTACCAACAGTTGGCTCCAAGAAGATCTTAGAAATCAGCAAGCTTCTCAAAATGGAGTCATGGTTCATTCATATATCGATGACTGGCTACTGCAACAACACAATCAACAGCAATGGCAAGCTTTCAACGATGTAGCCAATAGCCATACGTGTTTCGATGACTGGTTAAAGGAAGATAAAAGTCCAGAGCATGCCTCTAATCAAATTGTCATATCCAATGCCCACTCTTATTTCGATGAATGGTTTCAAGCAAACCAAAGAGACCAAGAAGAACGAAAATCAGCTTCGAATTGGAGCAACAATGTCGGTAACAGTAGCTGGGAGCTTGTGTTGGTAGAAGGCACAACACCACCTTCACAAGCTTCTCAACATTTAGCCGACGGAATCCAACCTTCAATGGCGAATCATTTATTTGATCACAAACCCATAGTGCCTCAACGCCAATACAATCCATTTCTCGAAGATGAAACAAATATATCAGCAGCCATTGCCACCACTGCCAATGACAATGTTGCTGGTTTCCACGAAAGGTTCTTCCCAATGGAACCAACATTTCATGCAACACCAACTTTTTACGCTCAAAGTTGTAATGAAATACAGGCACCGACGTTTCATTCGATGCCAGGTTCGTTTCCCAGCTTCCTAATGGGACAACAGCAGGGTTTCAAGGTGGCGAAACTGGCGAGCCCTTCGCTCCATGGGCAACTATGAAAGCTAACAACAATGTGTCAGTGGATCAACAAAATGTATTAATTCAACGACAGTTGTGGTTGCAGTGAAAACACGATCGTTGCAAGGCTTTATAGTTTGATATATTTGTTGAATGAAAATGCATACAATTCAATTTGTAAATAGCCTTGTGAAACAAAGATAAGAGAAATGGATTGCAAATATTAATTCAAGTGTTCATATGACCAAATCACTTTTTCTAATTAATTCTTCGTCAAGTTGCAACATATAAGCAACAACCAATCAACTACTTTTAGAAGAAATTAACTATTATATATTATTCAATCTTACCATGTTTTGAAAATCAAAAGAATTTTTTTTTCATGACAATTAAATTGACTTAAGTCGTCAAAAACAAGTACTAATACCTCCAACTTTGTAAATAAATGTTAATGAAACCCAGTTTCTTTGTTTTTTTTTTTTTTTTTTTAAGAAAGAGTGAGGAAACGAGAATCAAGCAAAGCATTGGCATGTGAAAGTGTGGGGAAGGAAGAAAGCTAAACTAATGGACCACTCAATCTTTGGGTATATCTAGTGTTGGTGTAGTCAAGTAGTTGTATATTTTTTATAATGTTTCTTTTCCCCAAGTGAATGCGATGTCGCTGTAATCTTGCACTCTTCTGGGGACCCGCCTTTTTTGCCTTCTTTTCTATGTCCCTGTCTCTTCATAATATATATATATGCAACTTTTAGCCTCTGTTTCCTATATCTGCGCCGACCCTCTCTCTCACCCCGCGCCATTCCCCTTATTTTTCATTTCCTGGCTGCTGTGCTTGCTCAATCCATGCTGGCCTCATCTTCCCAATCCTCCTTTTCACATTCTCACCATCATTCATGCTCATGCTCCACTGTTTTACACTCAAAAACCACTTTTCCTCTTGTTATATTTATTATTTATTACAACAATAAGAATAGACGAGGGATAAATAAATGTATTTATCTTTGTCTTACTTTTAAACTTATTTGATGTTATTTCCTTTGTAAAATCCGTCCCAAGTATGATAAGGAATACATGGTGTCCCCTCTTCCCCCCCCCCCCCCTACTCCCAACATTGAAGATTGCAAACAAAGTGAGGAAATGAGGGGATCCACCACCTACATAATCATTACCGTCGATTGTTGGATTGCTTCCCTTCCATTTACCTACCTATTTGGAAACCCAAAATCTTTTTAAGTCTCCTAAAGCTTTCCACAAGTAACTGTCAGCCTGCCATGAGTTAACATCATCCTACATGATTACCACCCCCCGAATTGATCAGTAACGTCCCACCCCATAATATCAATATATTCAAACTAACATCACAACGATACCTACCAAACTATAATTCAATACCGAATTACATTACACATAAAGATTAAACAAACAAACAAACCTTTAATAATTTACATTATAGAACAAAGTACAAACATTATAATTAGGAAAAAAAAGAGGGAAGGAAACATAACAATCATCATACCCTCCCTCTTACAGCTCAGCTTTCATCAGTGAATCAAATATTACTAATAAAAAAAAAACCAGGATACTCCCTAAAAACCGCATCCATGCCTTTAGTTATCATCATTTAAATTAACATATAATAATAATAATAATAATTAATATTTTGCTTTTGAGGTAAACTTTTGGAGTATACGAAGTGTGTGTGCCGCGTTTTCAACCACAGCAGTTTTCTCAATCTTCTGACAGTTAGAAAATTCCAAACCTCCTCCTGCATTACAAATTAAAAAAAAAAATTTGAATTCACAGTAAAAAATTTCACAACGTATCTACTATGCTATGCACCGCATGGTGTTATCTACTTTATCTTCCTTCATTACCACGTCAGCATATCATTATGAATAATAATAATAATAATAATAATAATAATAAACGGTCCAAAAAATTTATCATTGTGACGTTGGGACACATCAACATCTATCTATGGCTTCGCTGTTTTAAGTTTCAGTTTATCCATCTTTTTCACCCCGATTTAGGTGACAAAACTGAGTACCAGTTGTCATGGGGGTAATGTCGTACTTTAATCGGTCAAGAATGGTGCTAAAATAGAGACAGTTATTCCACGCGCCAACAACCAGCTTTGATTGAAACCCTAACGGAATCTTGAATTACCAATTATATCCTCGTAAAAGGGACATACCTTAGTTGGCGGGGAGGTTAGGAGCTTTACTGGTTATCCCCTCCAAGTCCTGCTGAAAATGCTTTTTAGCCTACTTCCAGCTAGTCTCTGAAGCGCTTTCTTTGCTCCGGCGATTTCAATTTCCGCCAGACTCTGCAGGTGCTTATTGGCACCGGCAGCCGTCAGTCTCTTCCTACAACCACCGCTTCCTCCACCCAACACTGCCGTCACCACCATCAGTGGAAACTTCTTTGAGACAGCCTCATTTTTGGGGTCCAACATCTGCACCAATCTCATGACGCTCTTCTCATCCCTAACCAACTCCTTCCTATTTGAACGGACCGTCAGTAGCGAAACAAGCGCCTGGGCTGCCGCCTCCTGTAACCCTACTGGCTTTGGTGATTCCATCAATTTTACCAAAGAACTCATGCAACTAGAAATTGCACGCTTGTTTCCATCACTAATCGATAACTTTGATAACAAAGAAGCTGAAATCTGTTGCAAAATCAAGTTCCCATGCTTAACAAACTCACCCAATTGGATAATGAAGGCCGTCGAAGATGATAAAATCCGTGAAACAGAATCTAAAACCGAAAGCGAACTGATCGTGCGGAGAAGATGCTCGACTGTATCTGAACTTGATAAATCTTGAAGTAGATGCATTAATCTTGGCAATCCCTTTTCTTGTATAATCAATGCACGAAAATATTCACCCGAAGAAGCGAGTATCGAAATGCAATTGGCTGCTTTTTCTTGGGCGGCGCTGATACCCGAGATTAACAGCTGGAATAAAACAGGAACCGCACCTTCTTCACCCAAAGCCATTCTAATATCTTCCACGGAAGCCACGTTTCGAAGAGCGCCAACCGCGTGGGTTTGAGTCGGTTGGGAGCCAGATCGGCAGGCTTCTATTAAGACCGAAACTCCGCCGTATGCTGAAATTGCCCAGGTGTTTTCGGGATCGGCGGTGATTGCTTCAACAGCAATCGCGGCCTTTTCTTTTAAAGAAATGGAACCTGTTTCAAGGATTCTCAGTAAAGGCCCTAATCCTCCTTCCTCGAAAACAATTTTTCTCAAATCTTCGCTTGAAGAAGCCAAAATCGATACTGCCAAAACGGCTTGTTCTCGAATTAAAGGTTGGCTGTTAAATTCGAGAAGACTTATCAAATAGCCAACATTTCCCTCTTTAGCAACCAGCGGAGTAGATTTCTCGTTGTCGTTGAGAAGCTGAAGAAGTGATTCTAAAGCTTTCTTTTTGAACTCGATTCCTCCGATCTGAAGTCGGGTAAAGAGATCCCTGATGAAAAATCCCAAATCGTCTTTATCAGATCCAGGTCCCGGGTGAGACAAAACGATGGCGTTGGACTGGTGAAGAACGCCAGACCTAAGAAGCAGATCGAGGTCATGTAGATGGTTGGAGAGAGAAGACGAAGCCATGTCGAGGTCGCTTTGCATAAGGAGTTTGCCGCCGGTGAATGAAGAAAGGATACATTGATCGGAGAGGGCTTTCAAACGCTGAAGGGTGGAGAGAAGGGAAGGGAAAAGATTATGAAGCAAAGAGTTGTCGTTCCAGTGAGGAGATTCGGAGATAGAGGAGAGAGATGATTGGAGGGAACAGAGCTTCGATCGGAGGACTTGCCACCGTCCGACGAAAGACCGGACGGTGAGAGAAGAAAGGAGGAGGAGAGAGAGAACGCCGGTGATTAAGTCGAGAAGCGTCTGCGGTGGTTGAGTTTCTGGTTGCTCAGACGGCGGCCGCGGTTGTTTGGGTGGATGCATTTGCGGTTGAAGCCCGGATTAGGAACCGGAACTACAGGTATTAAGGTGTTAATAAGTGAGAAGGGAAAAAATGAAAAGACTTGGAAAAAAAAAAGGCACTTTGGTTGGACGGAAAAGGGAAGGCAAGGAAATGGAGAGAGAGAGAGAGAGAGAGAGAGAGTTCCAATAATGAAAAACCAAGTCCAATACTGGACTGAGTTCACGGGGCAAATAACATTGGATTCGAAACAAATGGAAATACCTATAACAGTAAATTAGAATGGTGGTTGTGTTTGGCGCGAGAGAAGAGGGAAAAGGCTGAACACAATTGTGAAAGGTAATGATAGAAGCAAGAGAGAGAGAAGGAGGAGGCAGCATGAAGCTTTACAGCTTGTTGACACAGCAGCTTTAAATAACAGGGTATAAGGGGCTCATTATTTATCACCTTTTACCAACAGTACTAAACAAATAAATAAAAAAAAAGAAAAGAAAGTGGAACAGTTTGCTTAGCACTTACCAGGCATATTGATACATAGTGACTGCAGGCATCGGTAGGGTAATTTTCAGTTTTCACTGTATATTTTGGAAATAACGACCACTAATGGAACTGTTCATCAAAGATTAAAGAAAAAGGAAGCAAAAGCATGAGCATGTGAAGATGAAAGAAAAATGGACCACTCACTCAATCTTTGGGGGTGGGTAAATCTAGTGTTGGAGTAGTCAAGTAGTTTATTTTTATAATGTTTCTTTTTCCTAGATGAATGTGATGTCGCTGTACTCCTGCTTCTTGGGACCCGCTTTTTACTATATCAAATTTAGACTTTGTTTCCTATAACTGCGCCGAGCCTCACTCACTCCGCACTTGGCTGTGCTCTGAATGCAGGGCACCTCTTCCCATTTCGTTTTTTGCTTTTTCAGATTCTGAGTATCATTCCCCCTCTTTACAGTCAACCTACTTTTCCTCTTATATTCTATACCATAAGAGTAATTAATTACTTCATGTATTTTTTAACTCATAAGTAAATAATAATGCTAAATATATACTATTTCATTTAAATTATGAATTTTTGTCTTATTTTTAATTTTTTTATGAATTATAATATAAAATAAAATTTTGATAATAACGAAATTAATATAATTCGAATTTAAATTATACTTGAAACAATAAATATTCTGACTATTAAACTATTATACGAGATTATTTTCTAATTTATTTGATGTAATTTAATTTGAAGAGAGAGGCCCGTAAGCATGTGATTTAGATTAAATAATAGGTACATAAAATCCCAACAACAAAGATTGGGAACAAAGTGTGAGAAAGAGGGGGTCCACTACCACCATTACATCCATCATCGGAAGCATCGCCAAATACTAACAGCATAATCATGACCCTCCAAACAAGTGTTAGGGTTAAGGTGGGAAGAAAAAGAAAAGCGTTTGGTTGGACGTAAAAGGGAAAACAAACAGAAACCCAAGGAGAGGAAAAGGGGTTTTCTCAGTGTGAGTGAAGCCTTAGAGGCGAAGGGAAACTGGGGTGTGGAGACCTGGCTTGGCTTCCTTGGTTGCTGGGCCCTGCTTGGAGCTAAAACAGTCGGTCAACTACAGAACGTTGACTAAATATCTTTCCTCAACACTTTTCTGCCACGTCATGTTAGATAATACTTTTTTGAAAAACAAAAAAGAGGTTGACTTCTAAATTGGATATTGCAGCAAGAAGCAGGGAGATGGATCCATATTTTTCAGATTATAATCTTCATATTATCATATAATGTGGATTGTGGAGCCACCACCTCACATTTTGCTTCTTATTTCTATTGGGAGTACCTTAATGGCAGCATCAAAGACTGCCTTCACCTTCTGCATGTAAAGCAGTTGCACAGCACACGATTCCATTAACTAGAATTCAACACAAGTTTTCAGTAGAAAGATTATGAAGACGAGGTTGAAAATAGTTGACCTGCCGTGTTTTTGAGCTACACTCGATGTATGCAGGAGCCTCATTCTATTTCTTTAATTCCTCTCCCTTAGAAAAAGAAAATTATTTTAAATGTTAAGAAACAAATCACTTCTTATCCCGTAAGCTCAGAGTGAATGAACATAATCATATCTGAGACTCAGGCAAACCTACGTTTTCGTTCCACTTCTTATCCAACATGATATAAGTAAAAGTAGAATAAAAATATATCGATGTGACGCTTGTTTGAATTTTGCAGAACTAACACTTTTGGCAGTTCATGGATGATTTAAATAAAGCAAATGAGTTGGCCAAGACAGGGGATAAAGTGGCACTACAAAATATTTGTAGTACTCACGGGTTAAAAGTGATACTTTTGATAAATTATAATGTTTATTAACTTAAGTGTGGTTTGAATTTGAATGACGTTAATTGTGTTTATAGTAATTCACAAAATATATATATATTTTTTTTTTGACAAAATGACTTTTATAATTTTTCATGAAAAAATAATTGATGACTACTAATAAAATGATAAGATTTTAAAAAATGAAATGAGTTAAATAAAACACAGGAGGGGTCTAAACCTTGGACTTCTATTACTTAATTTTGGGCTCAAATTGGGTTGAGAAGTATTGTGCTTTCTCTATTCACTAATTTCCTTTTCTATTTTCCTATCCTCTCATATCATAAATTCGATCAATAGTCAAACCAATTAAATCATTAATTTTTAATTTAATTATTATAAAAATAAAGTTTTTAAAAACTAAAAACAGAAAAAAAAAATTAATAAACACAAATAAATAATAATAATAACATGAAAATTCAAACATTAATTAATTAAGTTAGTTCAAATTCAATTTAAATTTTTTTAATTGATTTTTCTCAAATTCAATCTTTTCTTTTGCTGGTTCAATCAATTTTGCATCGGTTCACTCATTATCTTATTTTAAGGTACTAGTTGAACAATTAAATTTCTATTCAACCAACTGATTTAATCTAATTCTAACAACAATCTAAAAAGAAAATTAACTAAAAATATTTTAAAACAAAATCTTTGATAATTTAATAAAAATATCCAAAGTTCTAGGTAAATGTTAGCCTCAAAAAAAGTATATGTTTTATTATTAGTTAAATAATAATAATAATAATATATTATTTTTAAACAATAATAATTTTATTTTATTGTTTTAATATTAATTTAAAATTAAATATTATAATATTTGTTATTTTAATATTTTATTATATTTCATTTTAAATTATATAAAAAATAAATATATTAAGGGTAAGATGATACATTAACAAATAACATTAAATTGCTCATAGTGAACATGATAAGAAGACTAATATTGTAACACCCCTATACCCGGTTCACACGTATAAATTCGGTATAAGAATATTACATACAATGTCATAGAATTAAAAACGAGTATAATATAATTTTTCTTTCAATTCATGTAAATTTTTAAAACAATATTAGTAACACATTCATTAGAGACACATAGGTATACCATTTGTACATGCCATTTCACACAAAATAAATATACCTTGTATTGCAATCTTTCGATGTTGATGTGATTTGATGAGAGGCACCTAATCCAATCTTAACTTCTCGGAGGTCTTATACCTACGCGTTAAAATAAACGCGTTAAGCCGGTGAAGGCTTAGTAAGTACTACAAGAGTAATTAATCATTCATCTTTTAATCACACATTTCAAACTCATTCATATAATTATTTATTCATGTAAAATACATACCTTTTATGTGTATAATATTTAACTTACAGTAGTGTTATGAATTCACATATTCTTCCTCATTTCAGATTTTAGCCATTCCAATCTCTTATCTTACTTAGTTTTATCATTATTTGATTTCTTATACATATATTGTACTTGCCTTTCATGTGATTATCATTTCACTTACCTCAATGTCATAATTTGCACATTCTTTTTCACATTATTTACCCTATTAACAAGACTCAGACCTTGGCGGATACACAGATCCAACCAAACACACCAGAATGGCACCCAGTGCCTCATCAGATAGTTCGAAGCAATAAAGTGACACCCAATGTCTCATCGGCCTAGTCGAAGTAAAGTGGTACCTAGTACCTCATCGAATCTATCCGAAGTAAAATAATGACACCCAGTGTCTCATCGACTCAAGGTCGAAGTATCCCTGAACTCTTCCAATCCTATGACATGCCAACTATATACGACTCAGCCCGACTAGTTAATAGGGATTTTCAATTTATAATTCATATCACTTTCAATTCCAATTTCACTTTCACTTTCACTTTCAATTTTGCTCACAAATCATTCAAATTCAATTCAAATATACTATTACTTCAATATAATTTTCATTCATCTCAATATTAACGCTTACTTCATATTCACTTATTAAATATAAATATCGAAATAAACATTAAACAATGAATAATTTAGATTATAGTAATACAAATCAATAACAAATCAATTTAACCAAATAACAACCAAATATCATAAACAATTAGGTACTAATAACTTTGGTAACCTTTGATTTATCCATTTCATTCTCATTTCTCAATTTCATCACATATCACTTTATATGCATCAAATTTTCATTTCTATTCATTTTTTCTTTTTTCTTTTTACATTAATTTTCAAAGCTATATATTTGAGTCATAGTCACTAAATTATTTATATCTTGAGCTACAGAATTCGAAATTATAATCCGCTTGATAATTCTGAAATTAGACTCAAATATATTTTTACCATAAAAATTTTAGAATTTTTACTTTAGCCAATTTGTACAGTAAATTCTTTCAATTTACCCATTCTCTACTGCCTAACAGTTTCGACCTTTCTTTACTAAAAATTATTTATCTTTTATTACAGAAATCCAATAGTGTTCCCGTCTGTTTCTTTTGAAAATAGACTATTCAACCATATAAATTTCAGTCTATAATAATTTTTCTACATTTTTCTATGATTTTTCAAAGTCAGAACAGGGGAACTCGAACCTATTCTGACCTTGTTACACAAAATCTAGTATATCTCAAAATATACAGAACCATTTCCATCACCGTTTCTTCCATATGAAACTACACTTAATAACCTTTAATGACATATTTAGTTCAACCTCTAACTCTTCTTATAGAATTTTTGGTGAATTTTCGAAGTTAGTCCTCTGATTCTGTCCAATCTGTTTTAATGAGAATAATTCCTTTATCATGTTTCTTTATACTAAATTTCATTCAATCATACATAATTAACATTTATAATTAAAAATATCATTTTTATCATAATTAACCATATATGTTAAAATTATAAACATTTTAACTTAATTAATTCTAAGCCTTTTAATACTTGTAGTACTTACCTCACTTGTAGATAATTTTTTCTTACACCTTAGCTTTCTCCTTTCCTTTTTCTTCAATTTGGTACTTCTCCTTCTTCCCTCTTTCTTCAATTTCATACAAACACATATAAGCTTAAGACTAGAATTCAATACTTTTTCATGCCAGATTATGTAAATATACATGTATGTCATGAAAATTGAATCATCTCTTACCTTTGTTCTTGAATTTCCAAAATTTTAATTCAATCTCTATCCACTTTAACACTTCAAAGTGGACTCTATAAAGAAATTAAGGTGTCTACTAACTTCCCTTTATGCCTTTCTTAAGGAAATTTCAAAGAAAATGGAGGATTTTGAAGCTTGGAGGGCTTAACAATGGTGAAGGGACTAAATTGGAATAAAAGCAAAAGTTTGGATGGAGAAGAATGACATGGACGATTGGACTTTTTAAAGAGAAGATGATATTTTCATCTTTTATTTCCTTTTTATTTTCTCAATTTCTCTAGAATTTTCTCTTAAAATATCTCACTAAAAATGGTAAAATTCCTCTTTTAGTCCCTAGGCCTTTCAACTTTACACTTTGACCCAAAACTTTGCCTCCAAAAATATCTTCCACCAATTACTCTTTTGCCCCTCCTTAATCAATCTAATTCCCATGATGACTCATAATTCAATTTGGATAAATTGTTATTTAATCCTTCCTCCTTTCTCACAATTACTAATTAATCCTTAAATTTTCCTAATCTTCTTATTTTAGCTACATATTCTAATTCTTGACTCCTTCCCTATACTGTTCCAACTCCGATTCAAAAACGCGAATGTTACAAATATATATATATATCACAATTTTAAACAATCGGTACCACATTAATGTAGTAATATTTATATTTTATCCATCATTTTGATACTTGAATGTTATTTAACATAACGCTTCTCTTTTTCATCAAGCCTACCAATGGCTTTATTATTGTAATAATTTAAAAATCATAAATTTTGAACATGTTTAACTTTTTTATTAGTTACTCAATTTTTTTTAGTAAAAAATGGATATAATCAATTACAAATTAACAGAAGCATCATTAGAATTAGACCGTAAAGGTTGATTATTTAATAGAATCTGATCAACAATTTTAACAGGAGTTACATGGAATATTCGAGGATCAAATGGAAACTCTTTCATTAATCCTGCCAGAATGTGGGGAGCAAAATTCGCTTTTCTTGGAATCTGCTTAATAAAATCACTTGTCAATCACGCTTGCACAGTTATTGAATTTTTGAAATCAAATCTATATTCACTTATACTTTGAGACCACCAAGGATACCTTTAACAACTATAGTGCAATCAGTCTCAACAATAACCTCCTTGCACGTTGGAGGTTGTCATAAATAGCCCAATGCTCAACTTGTTCAACACTACATCTTTCAATATTTCTCCCAATCTCCTATAATCACTTACCATACTCATCTCTTGCAATTGTTGTTGAAGATGCGAAACTCGAAGATGGATTACGAGCTTCATAAATATTTAATTTAAAAGGGTGGACTCCACCTACAATTCCTGCTTCCACTACTAGAAGTTCCCTCAAACCTACCAGGCTTAATATATCTTGCCCAACACCAATAAAATTGGATAACATTGACAAAGTTAAAAGGAACACCTTCAAAAACCGTAAGATTTCTTTGTTTCCAAAGCCTTCAGCAAACAATACCAAAGAAAGATTGCCAAACCACATCTTGAAATACTAGGCTGAATACGTTTCTCAAATTTGCCTAAATTCAATCCTGCAGAGAATGAGAAAAAAATTGAACTGAGAGATTGAAAGAGAAAATCTGTTTCCAAACTTCCCGTGCTTGACAACAGTCTCTTAGAACGTGAATACAAGATTCTTCAACGCTTCTACAAATCACGCAAGAAGGATCCGCCGAAACTCCTCTTTTACATCGTTCCACATAAATCATTAAGCGCTCCTTCAAGACCAACCAGAAAAATTGATGAAGCTGCTGAGAACCATCCAAAAACCAAACAAGCATTACAGGCAGAAATAATTTTGAGACCTAACAAAGTGAGCTTTTGCCCATCATGCATGTTTCAATGCTGATTTGGCTATTTCTAAATTTCTTTTCTCCCACACCAGTGTTTTAAGTGGGCAATTGGACTGTCAAGCAGATACATGAAAACTGGTCATCTTTTTTTTTTCTTCTATATGAATGGTGTATGACATTGTCTTTATTCTTTTATTCTTTCCCTTTTCTTTTTTTTTATGTCATAAGCAGGATATATATATCCAGTGTTAAATCATGGGTCATATAGATAGATTATGTAACTTGAACCAGGTGTGTAGTTTTCTTTTGTTTATATATAATAGCTAGAGGAAAGGTGTTTGTAGTAGTTTATTGTTTTCTTTTGTTGGATATGGTAAAGTGTAATTTATCTTTGTTCCAAAGTATTTGTTCATGCATAAGTTCTTTTTTATATAAAATGGAAAATATTACGCATTTCAAATTATTATAATAGCAATGAGATCAACCAAATTAGAACACTGCTAGTTTATGCATGCAGGCTAAAACTGGAACATTATATATGCAGTAACAATAATAAATGCATGGTGAAAATATTAGGGGGAAATTGTAAAAAGGCAGACTTGGGAAGGGCCAAAGTCTAAACGATTCATGTTCACCAATCATCATTTCATGTTGCTCCTAATCATTTACATTCCTTTTTAAACCAAAAGCAAGAACTCCAAGTCCATCGCCATAATTTTAGAAACCAGAAAAATGGGTCTAATACTACGTTAACTTACATTAATTTTTGGTATAATGTCAAATTTAGTTCTCAATGTTTGCATATTTTATTAATTTAACTCTTATTCTTTTGTTTTTTTAGCTAAATTTAACTCTCAAGCTTTTAAAAATAATCTAATTTAACCATCAACCTTTTAAAAAGATTTGGATTGTTGTTGTTTTTCAAAATAAATATTGATTAAAATGTTAATTTTTAAAACATGGTTAGATCTCATGGCAATTCACATGTACTTGATGCTTTTATTTTGAATTTTTTATAAAAAATAATCATTTTAACTTTTTCTTCATTGTTTGAACATTTTATATTTTATAATCATTTTAGCATTACAACGCTACTCGTAGGTGAGATTCGTCCAGAGAACCAAATGTGGATTCTGAGCGATCATTAGGAGAAATATTAAAATAAGACGGTAGTTAAAGTATTGTTATGTTTATTTAGTTTAGTTAGGTTTTTCACCCAAAAAAATTATTTGTTAACGTGACATATGAGATAAATAGCGACATGTCAACCTTAAGTATAGGTGGATTGTCACCCGGATTGCCATGCCAACCTTGTTAAAGAATTAATGTTTTAGTTAGTATTTCTATTTAAAATATGATTTGACTCTTTTTTAAAAAATTAATGATTAAACTTAGCTAAAAAAAATAAAAGTGAAATTAACAAATATATATATATATATATATATATATATATATATATATATATATATATATATATATATATATAATCATTGAAAATTAAATTTAACATCATACCTTAATTTTGACTATAAATGTAATAACTATGTAAGTTCATATCAGATGCTTTCTTTTTTGCCATAAGAGATTGTATAGTTAATAAGAATTTGAGCCCTCGTTTTCCATGATTAATTTAGGTGTTGGAGTACCTAACTCATAATGCCCGGATTTCATGGCTTTTTTGACTTTGAGGAACCAAGATTAAAAGGATGTCCCATTCCTCTCTTTTTCAAACTATATATATATATATGAAGGATTTATTTGTGTGACTGTAAAATTAGGGATAAATCCCAAAATTATACATGAATTTTGATTTAATATGAAATTGTATATGTGAACTTTAATTTGGTGCAATTATACATATAAAACTCTAATTGCGGTTCAAAATATATACTTGAAACTTTAATTTCTACTTAATCATATACATTTAAAGAAATAAATACATCAATTTATTTTTATATTAGATAAATATAAGTATTTATCTATGCAATATACAAACATAAAATGATGTTATAACAATAATTGGATCAAATCAAAATTTTATGTATAAAAATATATCAAATCAAAATTTATGTATACAATTACACGTAAATCCATAATTCAGGTATAGATTTAGAATTTATCCCTTAAAATTATTAGTGAGATTTGAGCTTTGACACCATAAATTTTAGATTTTCAACTTTATCATTTTAATTAAATTTTAATTTAATTTTTTAATATATATATATATATTTGTGATATATTTTTTCTCCTCTAATTTGAATGAATGTGTCATAATTTATCATATATTTGCATTCTATTTTAAATTTCATTGATAATAATAAAGTATTACTACTTCCTTGGCTCCAAGAAGCATCCATGGTAAAGTTAGTAGTGACTAATTGAATGTATCCTAATTAACAAATATAAAACATTCGCTTTCTGACCCAAACTATATAATTGAACATTTGATTTGTAAGTCCTCTTACCCAGGCCCCTACGTACTATCCATCCTATGATTGCCTGCTATCTACTTTAACTCACCAAACACCCATAATTATATTCTTTTTATACCTTATATAATGTGATCCACTATCCATGTTATTAACATATCATTTTGGTAATTTCTTTAACCTGAGCTTTAAACTTTGAACCTTAAATCTTGAATCCTGATCCTTGAACTCTTGATCGTGGACATTGAATCTTATATCTTGAACTCTAAACCTTAAATTTTAAACCATGGATCTTGAACCCTAAATCTTAGATCCTTAACCCTCGATTTTGAACCCCAAATCTAAGATTTCAAAATCTAAAGTTTATGGTCCAGAATTCAGCGCTCAAGGTTTAAGGTTTTAAGATCTAAGGTTCAAGGTATAAATTAACAATATTAATAATATTAAAAAAATTAATTTTGTAGTGTAAATTAAACTTCATCATAATCTATATGCATACTTGAGTTGGACAGTAAATGTTGGAATGAAACTGAAGATGCAGAAGAGCCTTAAGTTAAGCAATAATTTGAGAGTATAGTAACTAAAAAGGGAGTGAGAGAGAGAGAGAGAAGGGTATTGGGCTTAGCCATGTCAATGGTTGCAATGTTTCCTTTTTCAATTTCTTTCCGGAAAGCTTCGGGAGAATGGACCCACTCTTTTCCTATGTCTCACTATCACTCCTTAAATTACATTCCCATCCCACTCACCATCTCTTCACTCTTCACTCTTCACTCCATCGCCACTCTCAGGTTTTGCTTCTACTTTCCAAATAAATTGCTCAACTTTTTTTTTGTTTTTGAATTGAAATGAATTAGCATGTGCTCATCTATACATTTGATTTTCCTGGTATATGCAGTTAATGATAATCATATTAAACATCTGTGCATGTAGAAAAATTAAGTGGAAGAAATGGAGAGCATAGTGATGGAGAGAAGAATAACCAAGTGGAAAAATCTGAAACAAAGGTTAGGTTTGAAGGCGATGGGGATGGGTTGCTGTGGAGCCACATGGAACCCCAGACCCAGAATTTCCACCATTTCAATCCTCGACGAAGATGAAGAAACACCTCCATCACAACAAGTCATTACGAGGACCACCACCCGATTCAATGTCGTCAACAGCGCCACCGTCCCCCTGTTGCTGGCCCGTCACCACCAACAGCAAGCGGTACCCACTCCGCCGACATCAGCCTCAGGGATGAACTTAGCAATGGCGCTGGAAGCGGAGCGTAATTTGCGGGGAAACAACGACAACACCAACAACGTGGGTCCCAGACCGGTGCAGGTAAAGACATTGATGAGATTGATTGAAGAAACGGAGGGTGTAGATTGTTGGACACAACAACAACAACATCAAGAAGAGCAACTGAAGAAGAAGCAGAGGAAAGACGACAATAACGTAGTTGAAAATGAAGGTGGAGGAGGAGGGAGCTGCGATTGGATGTGCTGCGTGTGCATGGAGAGGAAGAAAGGAGCGGCTTTTATTCCATGTGGGCACGCCTTTTGCAGGGTATGTTCCAGGGAAGTGTGCCTCAACCGTGGATCCTGCCCTGTTTGCAACCGTTCCATCCTGGATATTCTTGATATTTTCTAGATTTCAGATGAGATCTGAAAATATTCTTTTAAAGGGCGATTGGAGAATTTTACATGCAGTCTAAGCATATGAATGCTGTATACGACAATTACATTTTAATTTCAATCTGGTTTCTTGCATCATCAATTCCCAATATCTTTAACCACATGGCAATCTTGACAAATATCAAACTTAATATTCTACGCCTAAAAATAATTTGATTTCTTTGTTTCTACATCTATACCTTCTAATAAAAACCAACATTTCAATATCAAATTATTGAATAGAGTAATCTTAAAATACACCCAAAATCTTCTAAAAATAATGTTATCTAAATTTTAGTTGTAAATTTATCCAGCAGATATATATGAATTTTCATCTAATGTGTAATTTTATATATGAACTTTGATTTTATCCAATTATATGCATAAAACTTTGACCTTACTTAAATTGTATAGACTTTGATTCAATTATATATATATATATGGATAAATAAATTTTATTTATCCGAAAACAACTTTATCTTTTCAAAAAAGACAACAAATAATCATATACATTTAAAAATCAACTAATCTCCAATTTGTTCAAAGATGAATATTAATGTTGTTTCAAAGAAAATGAATATTAATAGTTTCCTATCAATCTTGTTGTATTTTTTTAATCTTGAATAAAATAGCAGCTTCAATAAAGAGTGACCTATTAAAAATTGTCATGTCTCTCTTTTCATGATTGTTTTCATATTCAATAAATATAATTATTCGTACATGCAGTAATTAAATTTAAAATGATGTTTCAATAATAATAATAATATTAGTTATTTTCAAAACTAAACTAAATAAATAGACATGTAATTGCAGAAAATTAAGATTTATGTATCCGTTATCACATTGAAAATGTATGATTACATTCCAATAAAGAAAAAAAACATTTACAATCCCAAAATATCTTTTGCATGAAAAATCATCTTAAATTGGCATGTAAAATATTTTTGCAGTTAATTTGCCCAAACCCAACAGCTAACTTCGGGGATCTTTATGAGCCCAAATTCCTCGAGGGCCCAATGAGTTGGTAACGGTTTCCTTTCTTTAATACCTACGCATGGTTGTATGTGTTGATAATATTATTCATTGAATTAGTGTTATAAATTAATTCAATATTAATTTAAATTTGATGATGATCGTATAATAAATAATTACATTTAGTATACTCATTTTTATGTATTTATATATTTAAATTTTGTTTTATTCATAATTTAATTTATTTTTTTAATTTTCATGTAAAATATTGGTGTTTAAATTCTCCTTTAGAATATTGTGAAGTATTAAGGGTTAAATGTGTTATTATATCAATTAGAAAAAAACCACATCATCATTTCTGCTAATCATTTAACAGAGAGTGGCCAAAATAGAAACAATCTAAAATATATTAATGATCAAAATAAAAATTATCTAAAACGTTAGTGACTAAATTAAATATTTTTATAGTTGAGTGACTAATTTTATAATTTACCCTAAGTATTATTGTAATTAAGGGCATTTCATGCCTATGAAGTTTTGAAGTCATGGTAGTCAATACTGCATTGGTATTGGTCATATCGGTCAGCATATAGTTTTGGTCTTAAATTGGTATCAACTGATCTATGTTCCATTTTGATTAAAATTTCGATGCATTTCGGCTATTTTAATGTGTTTTGGCCAGTTTCAATCAATATTGACTTGTATCGATGTGTACTTGATTATATCGATTGGAACAAAATTTTGATTTTTTTTAAACTAACTTTTAATTTTTTTTACCTTAACTATTTTAATTGTTTCTATAATTTCATTTTAAATTAGTAGTTATTAAATTAAATTATTGAACCTAATTAATAAATTTAAAATTTATTTTGCATATAAATATATTTATGTGAATATAATTGAGATATATATTTATATATATATAAAATTTATTTTTTCTTAAAATAAATAATTTATTAGTAAACTAACAATTAGATTATAAGTGAGTTCAAATCGTGTAATCGCAACTCTTACAAATACCTAATAATATTTATGTTGAAAATTTTAGTTAATAACAATCTCAAGTTAAATTGATGGATAATTCTATCATTACTTTTAAAGAAGCCCTAAAAAAAAATCTCGTATATTGACTTGATGATTAAGGGTACTTATTATTTTATGTGTGATCTAAGTTCGAGTTACGCCAATCACATTATTGTTAAAATTTTATTCTTCTTTTATAATTAAAAAAGAAAAGAAAAGATAAATTCGTAGCCGCAATGTAAAAGATGAAAGAGATAAACAGTCTGTACTAATCTGATGCAGCAATTTGGTACTTATATTATAACTTATCAAGGCAATACGTGGCTTTTTCTACTTCCTTAATTATGAATTTGTTCTTTGAAGTTTAGGAAAGCCTGAGAAATCTGAAACTTCCCATTCCCAGTTGTCCATTGAAAGAATGCTAGCTTTCTTTTAATTTCATCAAATACAGAGATCGCTGTGTTAGCTTCTTGGCTCGCTTCATACTTATCAAGTTTGTACATTTGTGGCGTCTACGTATATCATAATTTTATGCGATAAATTTTAAAATTATACATGAATTATGGTTTAATGTGTAATTATATATATATATTTTGATTTTGTGTAATTTTATGCATGAAATTTTGATTCAATTCAATTCTTATAAATTATTAAATCAATTATTGATATAACATTATTTTATATTTATTTATTTATTGCATGCATAAACAATTATATTTATCTAATATAAAAAAATTGATGTATTTATTTCTTTAAATGCGTATCATGAAATCCAAATTAGGATTTCACATGTATAATTGCACTAAATTAAAATTCATGTATACAATTACACATTAATCAAAGTTCATATATAATTTTGAGATTTATCTCTAATTTTACTGAAAGCATTTTTATTTTGTATAAATTTTGATAGGAATATGATAATTCGTTTTATATAAATTATGCAATATTCAATTGAGTCTTAGTTTGATTAACATCGATATTGTTGTCAGCGCAGGAGGACGTGGGTTCAAGTACGCTGTATTGTATTATTTTCCTATTCAAGTGTTTGTAAGAGGTTATGAATAATTCTAGACATTATACCAAAAAGAGAATATATGAAAAAAACTTATAATGAAATTAATTTTCAAAAATTCATGTAAGATTTGTATATTCAGATGTGATAATGAAAATAAAAACGATAAGAATAAGGCGTTAACCTGACTTGATCTTGAAATTGTTGAAAGGGTTTCATAGACAAGAAGGAATACTAACGTAGAAGCAGGGTGTTTTACGCCTTTTACATTAGTTGATAAAAATAGAAAAAATTTAAAGGTGCTAAAATTGTCGCCCAAATAAAAGATATTGGGTTTTTTTTTTTCGTTTTAATTACCATTATCTAGCAGTGACATCTTCTTATATTTTTTTAGAGTTTATATATATAAATACAATATAATTATAAATAGAAAATAAATTGTAAATACATATTCAAATAATTTTAAAATAAAATAAAATAAATAGACATTGCAAACAGATAGAATATTGGGAAGATAAAATATAAAAAAGACATAAATACTATTTATTGTTTTATAAAAAAAAAATGAAGCTGAGAGTAACACAAATTCAATTGACCCTTAATATATAATATAATTTATAAATTTTTAAAAATATATAATAAAAAAATTTAATTACTAAATTCATGTTGGGTTAAGTGATAATATCAACATCATAATAGATTTGATGCCTTCCTTCCGTCCTTATTCCAAAATTGGTTCTGCAACTGTGTCCATGGAATGCTAATAGACTTCATTATATAAAATTACTTCTAATTTTCATACTTATCGGTATAGTTTCGTGATGAAACAATCTATTTCTATTTTATTTTCTTGAATAAAATAAAAAATTTTATTCATCCGAATCGTGTGATCCGTTTTAAACATGTTAAAAATCCCATAATAATTACAGACTATGTATCTAGTATTTATGTCATTAAAGGGAAAAAAAAAAACGAAGCATGAAACATGATTTTTATAATTATCAAATGGTATAGAAGCGACGGCTATGATTTAAGTTTATTTGACGGTCCGCTAGTCCAAGGCTGCTAAGGCGCTGTGTGCCTTCCTTTCTTGATACCAATTTCCAAAGGAAACACAAATGTATTCTTATTTTGTTTAATTTATAATGTTTTCTACTTCCAAAGGGTTGAATTTGATAAATAAACAATGTTTTAAAAATAAAATATAAAATCTTCGATTTTTTATTTAATCAATTTAATTATTGGTTTAACAATAATTAAATAAAACAATGAAAATTAAGAAAAATTTTAACCGTTGATTTTTTATTTCAATTTTCAATTTCCATCGATTTCAAATGATTCACTTAAAAATTGACTTAATTTTTTTTTATCTAAATTGATATACCAACTAATTCTCGATCTAATCAATCTACTCAACTAATTTAATCTGATTTCAATAAGTAAAAGCTTACAAATATATAAAACAAAAATTCCACTATCAATTTACCAAATAGCTCTAAGTTAACAAAAGGTTAATGTGAAAGAAATTAAAGTTTATAGTGTGAAACGAATATTTTAAAATTTCAACGCAGATGTAATACTTAACTTTTAGTAATCTCTCAAATGATTATTAATATTGATTAAATATTAAAATTAAACACTTCAAAATTCATTTTGTTTCAAAAATAGATGTTTTGTAATAGGTACCAAATATGTTTTTAGGTTTTGATTATTGAAAATAATTTTTTATTTCTATTTATAGATGCAATTTTAATATTTAAATAAATTATTTTGATTTAATTTTTAAAAAATTCAAAATAAAATTCAGGAACAAAATTTGAGCTTTGAAATTTTGTTTGGTTACTTTTACCATTATTTTCCCAGTTGGATCATTAGTCCCTCAAAACCTCACTTGTGAAACTCCTATAAATACCCCTCTACGCCTTCCCTCCACTTTGCATTGAAGAGAGCCTTGAGCTAAGTTTTAACATCATTCAAAACTAAAAGATCAGTGAGAGTTTAGAGAGAATTTTAAGGAAAGAGAGATGGCAACTTTCCCAGTGATCAACTTGGAGAAGCTCAATGGTGCTGAGCGATCAGCAACCATGGACAAAATCAATGATGCCTGTGAAAACTGGGGCTTCTTTCAGGTATATGTATCAAAAGCATTCTACTTTTTTTCTTTTGCCTGCAGAGACTGGTAATGTGGGGGGTATTAATATGTTGATTGGATTTCAGGCGCTGAACCATGGAATACCCCATGATTTTCTGGACACTGTGGAAAGGTTGACAAAAGAGCATTTCAAGAAGTGCATGGAGCAGAGGTTCAAGGAAATGGTAGCAAGCAAGGCCCTTGAGGGTCTCCAAGCTGAGGTCACTGATATGGACTGGGAGAGCTCCTTTTTCGTACGCCATCTCCCTCAATCCAACATGGCTGAAATCCCAGATCTCACCGATGAATACAGGTCAATATATATATGCATGATTATTATATTATCATTGGCTTTAGCTGACACTTTAGCCCAATAAATAAATTGCAGGAACGTGATGAAAGAATTTGCAGTGAAATTGGAGAACCTAGCAGAGGAACTGCTAGACCTTTTGTGCGAGAATCTTGGACTAGAGAAGGGATACCTGAAAAAGGCCTTCAATGGTTCAAAGGGTCCAACCTTTGGCACCAAAGTTAGCAGCTATCCACCATGCCCCACACCAGACAAAATCAAGGGACTCCGCGCTCATACAGATGCCGGTGGCATAATCATTCTCTTCCAAGACCCCTTAGTGGGCGGCCTCCAGATTCTTAAAAACGGGGAATGGGTGGATGTTCCCCCTATGCGTCACTCCTTTGTCATCAACCTCGGGGATCAGCTCGAGGTCTGCATCTCAATTTCTCACCGACAATCTCTAGCTAGCCCAATGCATTTTATTTTATTAGAAACTTGAAAAACTGAAATGTTGAATTTGCAGGTGATCAGCAATGGCAGATACAGGAGTGTGGAGCACCGTGTGCTAACCCAAACACAAGGGACTCGCATGTCGATAGCTTCGTTTTACAACCCAGGTAGTGACGCCATTATCTACCCAGCACCAGCTGTGGTGGAGAAAGAAGCAGAAGAGAAGAAGGAATTGTACCCCAAATTTGTGTTCGAAGATTATATGAAGCTATATGCAGGAATGAAATTCCAGGCCAAAGAACCAAGGTTTGAAGCCATGAAAGGCAGTGCAACTGCTTAATATACTGGAGTTTGATACAGAAATTAACAACAACGAAGGGCGTATCTATTATTCAAGTTTTAGTAGTTGGTTAAAAAATAAAGCTCACAAATTGCAAGTTAAAAGAAGTTTGATATGAAGTAGATTTTGTCGATTATTGTTGTAAACAGCAACATCAATTACGATACTATTATATTATTATGTAATAAAAGGATTTTATTATCTTATATTCATGTTATCTTCTTCTTTTTTTCCTTCATTTTTTTGATTGTTGTGGTGATTTAAAAAAATTAATTAACTAGTCAATCAATTCTTATTTTGATTGGCATCAATATTATTATCAGTGTAAGAAGGCATAGATTCGAGTGTGCTAAAGCATATTATCCTTCTATTTAAAAATTTGTGCTGTGATTACTTTGATAGTATTTGTTCATACTTTTTTAATTTTTTGAAAAGACACACACACCTTACATACATAGGTGTTCAAACCCGGGTCTCCTAAAATGAACAATACCCTCTTTTTTACTGGAATCGTTTGTTGGATTCGATAAAAGTTAATTGTTAGTATTCTTAAATTTGAATTTTTCATAACTTTATTATTAAAATAAATTTAATGCTAATTTTAAATTTATTTAACTCTACGTTTAATTTATACTTAAATACATTACTTTATCTAAATTTGATTATAAAATATATAAATAATAATATAAAACTATTAAAAACTGCTCCAATTGTATACGATTGAAAAGTAATGTTTTTTGTTCAACAAAAAAGTAATATTTTAATTCTGTCAATAAAAGTAATATTTTAATAAATAAATCATTATGGCAGCTAAAATTTTTATTATAGAAAAAAAGATAAATATTAAAATTATACACAAATTTTGATTTAATTTGTAATCATATAAATAAATTTTGATTTTGTGTAATTTTATATATGAATTTTTTATTTAATCCAGTTCTCACAAATTATTAACACAATTGTTGGTATTACATCATTTTATGTTTGTATATTTCATAAAAAAAATTATATTTATCCCATATAAAAATAATTGATGTATTTCTTTCTTTAAATGTGTTTGATTGAATCAAAATTAAAGTTTCATGTATATATTCAAAGTATAATCAAAGTTTTATGTGTATAAATACACCAAATCAAAGTTCATGTATCAAATTACACATTAAATCAAAATTCATGTGTAATTTTAATATTTATCACTATGGAGCGAAAGAAAGTCATTAACCAAGATTTGTCTAAGCTGATAAAAGTTAATTTCAAATTTAGCACTCAATGTTTACATTTTTATCAAGTAAGCCTTTATTTTTTTTGAGCTAAATTTGATTCTCGACCTTTAAAAAAAGTCGAATTTGATCATCTACCTTTCCAAAAGAGTTAAATTGTTGTTGTTTTTTTAACGGAAGTACTAACTAAAACGTTAATTTTTAAACATGTTAGATTGAATGACAATCCATATGTACTTTATTTTAATTCTTTTTGACTTTTTATGAACTTTTTATAATTTTTGAATTTTAATTTTTTTATTTTATTTTATATATTTTTAGAATTATTTGTTGACATGACATATAAAACAAATAGTGCCATGTCAACATGAAAGTACAAATGAATTGTCATGCAGATTGTCACACCAACATCGTTAAAAAAAATCATGTTTTAGTCTGCTTTTTTATTAAAAAGCAATTTGAATCTTTTTTAAAAGCTTGAGGGTCGAATTTAGCTCAAAAAAAATAAAAATCAAATTGACAAAAAAATATAAACATTAAAGGTTAAATTTGATGCTACCATTTTATAAAAAATATGATTTCATTATATATAAAATAAATAAATTAATTTCTAAGAAAATAAGTCAATAAAACTAATAATTAAAGCTTTTATAAAACATTTTAATTATAATTTAATTATTTTATTTTTATTACTAAATTTGGGTTTAGGGTTTTCCAAGTTCAAAATTTTTCAAGTTCAGTTTTTAACAAGTTTAGGTTTTTGATTTTTTTAGTTAAATCATGTTTAAAACAAATTCAGGATGGAGCCTATTTTTCCACCACTGCTCATTTTTGTGAGTGAAATTAATTAATGATTATTTATTTCTGTTTTTTAAATAACTAAATTAAAAAAGTTTACAAAAAACTAAAGTAATTTATTTATAGTTTAGAGGGCTAAATTGAACTTAAGGAGTAATTCCAGTGGAAAAGAAGATGATGTTTATTTTAGGAGATTCAAGTTCGAGCACTTGTGTGTGCGTTATCGAAGGGTTAAAAAAATATAAACAAATATTAAAGATTGAAAACGGAAGAAGCGGGTAATGAAAAAATAGTTTTATTTTTAAAATAAAAGTTAAATTTCTAAAACAACCTTATAAATGTATTGCATTTAATACATAAATTGTTTTTATGTAATTTTTTTAATTGAATTAGTGTTAAATTAGTTTGTGTAATTTTTTAATTGAATTAGTGTCATTAAGTTGAGTGACATAAAACTCAATAAAAAACATTATATATAGTATAAATATAGATAAAGAAAGTTATTAATCAAGATTTATTAACTCTATTATTGAATTAGAACAAGAATATTGTTGAGGGGGTTGACTCTTTTGGAAGAGGTTGGCCGTATGGTTCACGTAACTTAACTGGTACCATGATTATAGATAAGCCAAAAGTAGCTCAATTATTATTCACACATTGTATACTAACACTTCTCCCGAATCTTGCAGATCATATCTCCACCAATCGAGGTGTCTATTCTTTAAATGTACATAGCTCTCCGCAGAGGTTAGAGACAAAACCCCAGCATGGAGACAATACCTTTGATTGTTATGACATTGATCGACTACCCAACAAATTACATTTAGAAAACTTATTCCACAAGCATTAATAAAATAAGATGCTATATTTTTTAAATAAATTATAATGAATGGAGATAAATTGATAGATAGTGAGACTAATAATACTTAAATCCCATTAAATCTTGTTTAATCAAACAAAAAAAAAAGAGGAAAATTTGGGAAAGAAGGCAGATGAAGAGGCTCGAATACTGGTGAAGAGACAACATTTAAAGAATGATCAATGTTCTTCTTTTGTGTGGCAAGTGAGGTTGAAATGCAATAATGAGATGGCCATCCATTCGGTATGTCAAATTGTCGACTATATATGGAAGTTCCACAATATGTTGTTTATTTTCCCAGGAAATAAGCAATAGGGGTTTGAATGAAAATGGATTTGTGTTTTGTTTGTGGGGGGTGGTATGATGAAATCTTTGTGGAGGAATAAGAAATGTTGGAAATGGTTCAAGAAATTAATCAGCATCATTATCATCAAAGACGCTTGATATGGATTGTAGTGGGTGGATTCACCTAATTACTCAAAGTGGAGCTCTGCTATAATGACAATGGAATCCCTCCAAGATCCAGCGTTGGTGAAAGATGACGTGTTTCTATTCCTAGGATTTTTCAAAATCTAAACATTGTTCTCTTGGTTTGGTATTAAAAATTCTTTGTTTTATTTACACAAGAGTCGTACATGGAAAATTAACATATTAAGTTAAAGGTTTGAAAGAAATGTGAAAGGAAAAGTAGGAAAAAAGCAATTGCGGTGGATGTTGCATGCTGAATGAATAGATCAGATCTCACGTAAAAAAGTCTGCTACAGAGCAGGTTCAATGCATCCATTGTCACCTCACTGTTTAAGGCAAAATAATTACGAAACAAGCCATCTTCTTGTCTCATATATTTCACAAAAACAGAGGTACATTCTTCCAATTCAACCAGGGAGAGGGGGAGGAGAAATTTTGAAAGTAAAATAATATTTACTCCATGGTACGTGCAATTTGCAGAAATTATCTAAATAAAAAAAACGGATTCAAAAACAATATTGTTTCTGTAACGTAGAGATCCAGAAACAGATTCACGAATATCATCAATATTTATTGGAGGAGCAGCAATGAAGGCGATAATAAATACAGAAGTTGCGGTCAATAAGGTAGGGATCATCAAAACACCAAACCATCGGATGTAAAGACGGTTTTCAGTGCTAATTATCCAGTTACAGAAGCGACCCCATAGGCTTTCGCTTTCGCGCCTTTCTAAAATTGCAATCATAGTAAAATCTTGGTTTATTTAATCATCAGGGACTCCCAAGCGCACAATTTCTCTAGAACTAGATAATTGAAGGCTTGTTATTCAACAATATAACATGACTTATATACCCGTGTCAACCAAGATCAAATAGAAAATATACATTTAGGATCGTATCTAGATTCTAGATTCTAGATTTATCATTTTTTTTCTTTTTTTTACAAAAAGAAAATACAAATTGATATACATATGATATATATCCATATCATTCCTATATTCTATTAGGAATAGCGTTTTGATATGATAATAAATAAGAATAGCGTTTCGATATGATAATAAAAATGAGTTGCCCAAGACTCGAACCTGGAACTAGTCGGATGGAGTAGATAATTTCCTTGTTTAAATTAAATAAATTTAATAAAAAAGTTAAAGAATAAAAAATCCCTCCCCAAACGATGCTTGCATTTTTCATTGCACATGGCTTTCTCTATATATCTATCTAAAACCCTATAACAAAATTCTAAAAAAAAGCAGAATACTCGGCCAATCCCCTCTTATTCTTACTGCCTGAACATTTAATACTAGAAATGAATAAATTCGTTTGTTATCTCTTCATCATTTCGGAAAATTCTCATTTTTATTGTAATTGAATGTACAATAATTTCATAACCAATCATGAATGATTGACTAGAGCATTGATACAAATAATATCCAAATACCAATTTTGTCCCCTATCGAACTTTCGCAAAGCAAAAAAACCTCTTGGGAAGATCAAAGAAAAAATATGTTCTTCTTTCGTTTCCGTAAAGAATTCTTCCAAAAATTCTGAACCTAATTTTTTCAAAAAAGCACGTACAGTACTTTTGTGTTTACGAGCCAAAGTTTTAACACAAGAAAATCGAAGTATATATTTTATTCGATACAAACTTTTTTTTTTGAAGATTCACTGTGATAATGAGAAAGATTTCTGCATATACGCACAAATTGATCAATAATATCAGAATCGGGAGAATCGACCCACGTCGGCTTACTAATGGGATGCCCTAATGTGTTACAAAATTTCGCCTTAGACAATGATCCAATGAGCGAAATAATTGGAATTCTTGTATCCAACGTTTTCATAGCATTATCTATTAGAAATGAATTTTCTAACATTTGACTCCGTACCACTAAAAGATTTAATCACACACTTGAAAGATAATCTAGAAAATCGAGAGAATATTTAGATAATTAATTTATACGGACTCTTCCTGATTGAGATCACAGGTAAAAATAATATTGCCATAAATCGATAAAGTAATATTTTTACTTATTGATCAGAAGAGACGTATCCTTTCATTTACTACCAAATGAGATATGATTTGATTTCAACAACATACATTATGATTTTATTGAATAAGAGCTAATGTTTTAGCATTTTCTTTTAAACCCCCAAGTGAAACAAGATTTACTAGATTTCACATTAAGCGTGAGAAATTATTTTTGAACCTACGCTGAAAGTAAGAACAAGCACAGTCCACACTTTTTGACTACTGAATAGATCCAACTAAAACCGACTTTTGACAAATAATTTTACATTTATTTAAAAAATTAAACTAAAACATTGGTTTTCGATAAAGCTGGTTGAATGACAGTATAACAATCATAATTTTGAGGGAAACAACAGAGGTAAATTCACTAATCATATTTTATCCTTAAATCCTATGTACAGTCAAATCGGAAAACAATATTCTCTTTCAACTTCAATTTGGTCAAGCCGCAAGGACAAGCACTTTTATGGTTCCCTGACTGTTAGCAGTTAGCATGGTAGGGCTATCACTCTTCCAACACACCGCACTTATGAAGTGCGATCCACCCCCATCTTCATCTGCATCCTCCATCTCTTGTGAACCAAATCTATGCCATGTTACCGGTTTCGATATTTCCTGCAATTGTTATGAAACTTCAAAACCCCCACAAATCTCAGTATAACCCATGAAGATTGTCATTTCATGGTTTCCCTTACCTTGTGGTACACGTACACTTCATTTGTTTCGCTGCCGCATGCAATATATTCACTGTTTACAGTGAGGCCTACGAAATTCTTCTCATTTGTATGGCCTTTAAAAGTTCGAAGCTGCAAGTAAACCACACTGATATCAATCAAAAAGATTCCAAAAATACAACACAAATACCCTCTTAAATCATTGTTTGCCACTATACTTTCTAGCTACCATTCCACAACTCATTACGTAAATAAAAATGGGTTTGGTTTACATCTCCAGAACAACACCACAGAGGCTTTCCTACCACTACTCACCGCATTTTTACCCACCAAGGAAATAAATGAGCAAAATAAGAAAATACAATATGAAATGAACAAACTAAAAACTGAAAGGAAAACATGGAAACACACTAACAGCTCAAAATGCACAGTGCTAAGAGCTAATTTAGCATTATTTTTGCAATTATAAAAGCTTAGTTTAAAATATATGCTTTTGGAAAGTGTTGGGAAAACAATGCAATTAAAAAAATATAGTTTCTTAGTTTTAAGTGTTTAACATTACAGTAAAAAAAATATATTGTGAAAAATTAAAATATCCATTTTAGATATGACATTTGAATATATAAAACAAATCAATTTAAATAATAATCAAATTAGTTAATATTACAATATTCTAAATACTATTTAAGCAATTAATATAATTTTTTGTAAAATTATAAATAAATAAATAAATAAACATATTTTCGATATTAAAATCACATACAATCATAACCCTTATAAATTTAAATATAAAATGTTGTGTATTTGATATAAATTTCAAAAAGCAAAATAGTTGCATACCCAATATAATCATTACAAAAAATCATATATTAAATATTAACATTGAAAGTGAATTTTATATCTAATATAATTGTATATGCAATAACCAATATAAATGAGGGTAATTTTATAAGTTCTCATCAAAGCTAGCTATTCTCAAAAGCTAAAGGCACTTAAATCCAGTTTTTTGTTTGGATTTCAAAGCCAAAGGTGAAACCTAGTTGTTTAGCGTTGCTTTTGCTGTCAAAAAGTGCTTTTAGACAGCCAAATGCAATGCTAAACGGGCCCTAACTCCAGGCGTGAATGGAGACCTTTTCTTAAATCCTCCATGCTAAACAGATCATTTTATTTGGAAGACTCTAGTCGACATTTAGAGCATATAAAGCAAATTATCCTTAACATGTTACATTATACATTTCTGAACCGGCTTCTCGAAATGTAGAGTAGGTCAAGTTTCACTGCTTTTCGAGAAGCCATAGCATTGAAAGCATCGATTTAGAGACTAGACAATTTTAACTTAAGCAAAAAGAGCAAAGTGAAAAAAATTATCTGGGATAAGGCATAATTATGAAATAATGATCCAATATAAACATATTACTCACAGGCAAATTCTCCTTCACATCCCATAACCTTAGTGTGCTATCTGTAGATGCAGAAGCAAGTTCATTTTCAGACAAGAATTTCACATATGAGACAGCTTTCTTGTGCCCACTGAACACATGAAGTGGACTACTGATGTTTCTTAAATCATAATAGTGGATGTGATGATCTGCTGAACCAACCTGCATAAGCCACAAAGTTTCATTGTTTTTCAGTTTTTCTTTCCATAAAAGAAAAGTAGTCCTTATTTAGCATGCCTAAGCTAGCAAGACTAGTAAATGCAGTCTGTAAAAACAGAAAACATGCATATAAAGCAATTTCAAAGTTTAACTCCTTCAAAATTGGCCTTATGACTGTGAAGTAGCTTCCTTAAAATACTGACGAACTTAAATAAATTATCTATGACAGAACTGCTTAGCGTAGTTACAAACATTAAGAGTAATTTAATTTGGGAAAAATATTCCAGCTTCAAAGAAAATGCAATTTTTCTTTTTGCAACACAATCTTTCAACCATTATGAAACTGAAACAAATAAGTCCATACCGCAATGAAATTGCTAGATCCAGGATTATACTTGACACAACATATATTTGCTTTCATGTCAATATTAATAACACTGGCCTCCTGCTTTGTGCACCAAACTTTCACCTGGTCAATTAACAAAAACACATCCATGTTATGATTAGTCAACAATGAACTTTCCCTTGCTGATGATGAAAGCTTAAAGCAAATAAAACCATGATATGGTTAAAGATAAATGCTTCATGTAACTCGTAAATAAACATCTAGTATTCATGTCAAGAACCTTGACTAGATTACTTAACCATATCTTGCAAGTGTCAACCCATTTATCTGTCACACCCTTGTCTTCACATGATAAGATATAAGACTAGCTAAAATATAATTAACAATGTTACAGCCCCATGTGGAGATAATGAATAATTATCTCCTGAATCTCTCCTTCCAAGATGCAATGATAAGATATTGTAAATTGATTAAGCAAAGCAGTAACACTGGGTATAGGATATGGAATATGTCAACGTACCTTGCAATCATCACTACCAGATACAAGCATTGAGGGGTCTGTCCATGAGAAATCAACACTCCATGCTCGTTTTTCATGTTCTTCATATTCCATTAGACTCTGCGAAAGCAATTAAAACAATATGAAATATAAAATAATAAGGTTGGAAAATCTAGTTTGAAATGAAAATTATAACAAGTCTAAGAAATGGACTATATTGTCAGGTAAATGAGTAAACCATAACAATTCCTCATTACCTGACGTGTTGTTACATCCCACACGGTTACTATCCCCTCATAATCACTACTAGCTATATGATTCTTCCAATGCTTGTTCCAACTCAAGCAACTTAGTTTAGAACGCGTGGACATCTCCACAACAGGACAGTGTACATCCGCTGCTTCATTTAGGACCTAGAAAACAACTGCGTAGTCAATAAGAATAGGTATAGCTAAAGATTGAAAGGAAAAGTAGCAAATTATTATCTGTGAACTTTCCTTGTCAGTATGCAGATCCATTGATATGACATCGATAACTTAAACAAAATACCAGCCTCCTTCTCAAGGTTGTTACAAATCAATACTAGAGAAAACAACAGTGGGTGCAAGACTAACCCAGAATATAAATGGTTGTCAAATGTACAGAAAAAACATCCATAGAAAATGCTCTAAAACAACATTTACTGTTTTCCTGTTTCTCTATAAAATGGGGGCGGAGAACAGTACTATACTATAATACATTTCCCTTGTCAATTGTGGCTAGCAATAATGGTAAACAGAGCCAATTGTGAAAGGTTTCAGAAATTCAGGATCTTACCATTGAGAGATCAAAAACTTTAATGCGCCGAGACACTCCAGCTGTAGCAAACAACTCATCATCACGGTCAAATTCTATGCTGCAATTACCATGGCCCATTCAAAACAAATTCAGCAGTCTTGCATATATACACAGATTGAGCACTAAACAAATTCTGGAGTTGATTTATTTGCAAGAAAAAAACCAAGATTCACAGACTAAGCTTCCTAATCCAGAATGAAAAAAATCCACTGCTTTGTCTTAGACACACTATATTTCAGTGAAAGTGAAATCAGGCATTCCTAAGAGAAGAAAGAAAGGAATTCAAAACATCCTGGCTAATCCCTAACAATGGTCTTTGGGTGTAATGCCTGTATTTTGAAGCTACTTTCCTTCGTGAATAGTATTCATTTCTGTCAGCTCTTTGTTACTTTATACATGTAGTTTGGACTCTGGTCTTTGTAGATGCTAATACAATTAAAATCTGCTCTCTGTAGACAAACCATGGATCTCTGATCCATACCCAAGATCAACTTCAGGATCTTAGGATCATTTTCAATCAGAAAGGACTGTTGTACAAAACATAATACTCTGTAATTGTGATCCTAATTCCATTTGTTTGAAGAAGATAATATGTAACAAAAGGGTTCTTATACATACAAATCATAGTTTGAACTTGGAATGAGAATGAATATATTAATGATGCATCTTTACCTAGTTTTTCTGCCCAATCAATCACTACACTCTTGGAAAAGAATAACTTCTTATGCATTGAATATTATATGAATCGAGTTCACAGCCTAATAGAACTTAGAAGTAGAGGGTACTTTGGTGGGACCCTCATGGACAGAAATTGCAGTTGAGAGTACATATCATCCACTCTTAAAAGTACCTATCGGTTTGAAGAAGGTAAAAGAGTGCTCTGGGCCCATATAAGGAAAGATTTAAAACCACACAGTTTCATCTTGATGATAACTTATAGAGTCTAGACCATCCAAAATCATCTAGATTATAGAATAACTTGTAAAAGGTACAAGCACATAAAACTTGTTTGGAAATGGTGAATCAAAACATCAATCAGTGCGGTCCACATGTTAGTGTGCAGTTTCATAAAAAAGAAGTTCCGATTTCTGTAAAGCTGATTGAAATCAGATTGATTTGAAACTTTTACTAGTATCGAACAAAACCATTAACACATCCAACTATGATATTCAATTCCATTTTTAGCAGTATTGTGTAACATAACAGAATAATACATTTTTAAACAATTTTAAATCAACAAAATAACACATTTTTCTACAATATTGAAACGACATTTAGATGCAAGAATCTCACCTTGATACTATATTGGCTGAATGAAAGAGATCTCCAAGCCTCACTTCAGCAATGACTCTTAGTCGACTGGTAGAGAGGAATCAAAAGGAAAATCTGGTGATAAACTGAAGTACAACAGGGAAAGGAAAAGGGAGAGGAAGGGGATGGAAGGTGTTAATGTCAACTTATGTCCACTACACAATTGAAAAGTGGCATCCATACCTGTATTGAGTAAAAGTACTCAGCACAGACTGAAAATCTGCAAGACCGGCATTATAACCCTCTCTATGAATGACATTTTTATCACTTTCTTGCTTAGTATGCAATTGGTTTGCTAACTGACGTCGCTTTTGCAGGTAACACTCTTGTAGATCATTAAACTGCGGCCAAGGGTGAAAAAGCTAAGTGAATTTAGGCCTGAAAAGAATAATGAATCAATAAAGGTTTAATGTTTTAAGCTAAGTCAACTATAAATGACATCTCCAGACAAAAAAACAATTGCACAATAAACTAATTAGAACACGTTTTCATGATGGTTGACCTCTCATATAAAATGATGAAATTTTGAAGTTACGTCTGCCAATTGCCAGGCCCAACTATTAACAACAAAATCACTCAATGGCAAATTGTTCTTCAAATATAACCTGTAAGATCATTAGCTGGAGCATCTAACTGTAAATGGCAAGGCATCCATCTATGATATTATAATACTATCAGAAACCACTAATGTAAAGACCAAAGTGGCCTTTTATGTGATTCACAGAGCTCTATGAAGTAAGAGAAAAGTACTTGTAGCAAACTCCAACTAGTTCATACTAAGTTTAATCAAGCCACACAGAAGTGTTAATGTTAATCATTAATAGGTTTTTGGCCACCTTTATCTTCTGTTAATGTTAATCATTAATAGGTTTTTGGCCACCTTTATTTTTTTTCAGCAACCAAATGGAATTCAGGTCTTAAAGTTATTTTGCATTATTGCCAATTGCAACTACGTAAGATTAAAGCATATACCAAACAAAAATTTGCTACTGAAACCTTCTAAAATCACAAACCTGGGCATGAATTCGCTTTTTTCTTGCAACAGAGAGACCAGATTGATTGAACCCTTGTGAGTCTGCTCCACTTAAGGCATCTTTTCTCTGACTACCATGGCCACTAAACTGTGTCTTTCCATCTATTTTCTTGTTTTGAAGATTCCCTGCAGGCATCCCTCCTCTGATATTTAGAAAACTAGAGACAATTCCACTATTGTTCTTGTCCATGGATGAAGACCATGGCTTTCTTGTGCTAGAATCATCTCCAAGCATCCGCAATTTCACAGAGTATCTATCTCTTGCACGATACAAATCCATTCTATGTCTCTCCACAGAATTTATGTCCTCTTTAATAAACTGAAGATCAGTTTGTACCTACAGAAAGGAAAAGAATCTTGTCAGCGACCTACCGAAAAAGAAAAGAGAATATTTTCAGCAAAAAGAATCAGATCAAAGTAATTATCAATTAATGTAGCTATTTGTACAAATATGTGCACAAAACAGTTAAATTAAAGTAAGAGGGAATATGCTAGGGCTACTGAAGAACAAATATCACAATATATGAAATATATATGAGCAGGGAAAAAACAACACACCCAGAATTGATCAGTCAAACTGAAAAATGAATCGGATGGAACATAATGATGGTTCAAAAATAGTGAACAGGAAAAAAAAGTGGCATAAAGTAAATGCAATGGACCTCATTTAGTTCATCAACTTTTTGCTTCCGTAAGCAGTTTAAGAAATCCAGCAGTATTTGCATATTTCTCTCAGCTTCTTCCTGTTCCATTTTTCTCTTCTTCTCTGCAAGGAGGGACAAAAGGTTGTCCAGCTCCTTGATTGTAACCTCATAACCCTATTTCAGTAACACGAAAGAATCAATTTTAGTTGGAAAAACTGCTTAAGTATAAGAAATTACGAGCTCATCCACTACTGTTCAATTTAAAGAGACATCAAACACGATTCTTGGTTGACAGCAATGGGAGGAAATAAATAATATATTAAAACTACTATTCATGAAAATTCACTATAAACCCTTGTAAGCTCACAGCTGAAAGCTTAAAACCAATTGTATACTATCATTATCAGGCAATTTAAATACTATGGAAGGGGGCATTTCGTGCCCTAAAGTGAGAAAAGTAATAGCAACAATTCTTGGTAATCAAGGATAATATGCCATCTATACATCAACTACACATGCATCTATAGATAACAAAGCTGGACCTGCTCCCTGCTTTACCAATTCCCACTTTTGATCATTCTAGCACCTCTAAGACATTCATGCATCTGCAACACTATACCTAGCAATCACAATCCAAGTACCTTAAATATGCCGCAAGTAAAACACTATATTGACTGTAATGAAAGATCAGGTCAATGAATAAACCGATGCACTTAATTTAGTATGCCTTCTTTGTGCATGTCATTCCAAATAGATGGTAAGAAAAGCAGCACTCAAGATGTATTTTGTTGTTAGTCTGAGTCTGTGTGTGTGAAAGATAGAGGGAGGGACATAATTAGCAAATCACCCGGGGCGGAGGACTTGGATTAGAAACACCAATGCATAAATTCCTTAATATAACAAATGAAAATTTTAGATTTCTTCCAAGAAAAACAACTAACCTGTTGTAACGCCTGACGAAACTGTTCCACAGGGGATGCAGTTTTTGATATTTGACGAGCTGAAGTCTTCTTCAAAAGCTACAAATGTGGTACAGAGAAATCATATAATGATAAGCTGCACACTGGAGTAGAAGTACACCATTTCAAGATATAATTACATGATCATAAAACAGTCTAAGTACACTATTTAAGAAATCATGTAGTCAGGCGTAACAAGACAACAAAGATGATCTAAATAAAACCAAGACAATGTTACCCCATTAAATTTGGTATTCTAAATTTTAAATGTTCAATTTTGATATTGGATCATTATCTGAAGCATTTTGAACTAAGACATTGAATATCTTGAAATATGATATTCCAGGAAATAGAGAGTGGGAATCACCAAGAAATAAACTCCTGGAACCCTCTGTTTAACTGTTTTCAGCGCTGACTACTGGGTATAAAAATTCTAAACCCACTCCACCAAGTACACTGTGAAAGCATAGGGAAAATAATTGTAAGATAAAAGAGAGACAAGCAAGATAATAGCTGTGCCAGTTATCAGTGAGGCGATTAATATTCTCTTTCAATCCACATAGAAGCTAAACTTGAATCATACAAGTAAATCGTCACTAAATACAAGACATCTAAAAGGGTTGGTGTGTTCTAGTAACAAGAAGATTCCAATCATATCCAAGTCAAGCCTTATTTTCAAAGAAAAAAAAACAGAACCTTAAATAACCATGATATTAAAATTGATTCAATCATATATGTTCGAAACATAATTAAATCCAAATTGGAGCTAATAAAGAGGAAATAGAACCAACCTTATCGAGCAAAATATTGGGGAAAAGCTGATTATTAGTGAGAAATTGAGAGCAACAAGGGCAATCGCTCTTGTTTCGAAGATGGGTAATTATACACATGTAGCAAAAGCTGTGACCGCAAGACGTGAGGAAGGCGTCCTTAATTATCTGCATACAAATCGGACACAGCAAGTCCTTATCCACCTCGGCATCTTCGGAAACAGCAGCGGAGGCAGCTTCGAGCGGAACTCCCTCGAAGGAAGATGGCTTAGAGTCCGGCTTCACCGCCGGCACACAAGGGTCGGTGCCAGTTGAGAATTCTTCCATGTTTTTAGTTACCGTTTTCTTGGTATTACATTTTTTGGATTTGATGTGTGTAGCGATAAATAAATAAAATTTCTGCTTAGAATAAAATAAAATAAAATTTAGAGAGAGAGAGAGAGCCAAATGAGCGGTTTTCCTTTCTGAGGGTAAAAACAGGCCACGCCATCAGTGGCTGTGGGCTTTTAGACCTTTCGGTTTTTTATCTTGTAATTAGATAGGGCTAGGGAGAGAACTAATTTCTGGATCCCTGAATATTGCTTGTTATAAAATTATTAGAAGTTGAATATTTTATAAAAAAAATAATATCATTTTAATAGAATTTTTATGTGAAATCTATTATATTTAAATACTATTATTTTTACAATCTCAATTTTAGCATTTTAATTAAAATTAAATTTTGTTTTATATCAAATTTTATAAATTTTATACATATTTATTCCACTCACATCATGAGTGTGCTATAATTTGAGAGTTTTTTACTCAAATAATATAAAAATAATAATTAATTACAAAAAAAATTAATTACTAAAATAGACATTTGTTATAGTATTCTGACAATACCATTTGACATATTGACGACACCAATCAAAATAAATATATAAATTTATACTATCAGGTGGCACTCTAAAATTTTTTTTTCAATTGCTAATCAAAACAGATACACCGACGATGTATTGAGTTTACCTTGCTTATCATCCCGAGGCTCACGTAGCTTTCAGGTTCTAGTAGCTCAAATTTAAGCTTTGCTTTTATGTTGATTCCTCCCACATACATTGCAACTTATTATAGCTTCTTACAACTATTATGTTATGTTAAACTTTTTAGTGCATATATCTTCTATATTCCTGCAGCTTCATGCACACATTCCAACCTTGCTAGCCCTTAGAGCTTTGCTCTGCATGAAAACTTTATAAAGAGCCTATGCGGTAGTGTTAACCATTCAAAAAGCTCACATGAAAAAGAGATGCTAAAATAATTGTTTCTGGGTAATCAATAGGCAGCATTTAGGTAGCTCACAAAAGTTTTGCTCTCATCACAAGTATGACCTCTCCCACACATACATTCACTCTATTATCATCTTCAATCCTACTTTCTTCTTTACTAAAATATTGACTTAAGCATTAAAGAGCATTCCAGATCATAAACTCTAATTTTTCTTAACTCGCTCATGTTTTGCAATTTACATGTTACAAAATCCAACTCAGTAGCCATAAAAACCAGCTCACTTCATTTTTCAAGCTCAACAAAAATAGCATCCATATATCTCTCAGCTCATTCATTAAATTTTTTATATTCAAATTTAATTTTAATACTATATGAAATTATTAGTGTTTTAACTTTTAATTTCCCGAGTAAGATTGCTCATAAAAAGTTCACTTGTGAGTGATGTTTTAAGTTTATATATAATAGATTTATAGCTTGAAAAAAATTATATAACAAATATACTTATTAAAAGAAAATTATTTGGTACACCATTGCTGGAATTTTTAGATTTCACAAAGTAGGGTAAAAAATTGTCAAATATCTTATAAGAGATATAGTAATATATTAAAAAATATTTAAAAAAAACATGTGTCAATTTTTTAATGTTGCTTGTAGAATAAAAAAACCATATTATCAGTGTATCAAATACTCACTCTTTATTAAAAGGTGAAAAAAATTATATTACAAATATATTTATTAAAAATCTATATAAAAACTACTTGATATTTTTGTGGTAAAGTTAATTATTTATTATGTAAGGTGTTTTGGGTTTAAATTTCATTATGATTAAATTTTTATTGATTTATTATATTAAAAAAAAGCAACCTCATAAAAATATTACTTAATTTGCATAAGAGATGATATTTTAGTAATTTCAGAATTGGGTTGATTCTCAATTGACCCGTGATACCAACTCAATAAAACACTTAAAATAAAATCTTTTTTGATAAATTGTTGAAAAAAATCTAACTGAATTTTTTTTCAATAATTTATTATTTTAAAATACTTTGATAATCCACATCGAAAATTAATAGATAGTACTTTTTTCTAGACAAAAAGTGCAAAAAATGAAAAGCAATTAGAGACCTGTTTAACACTTACTAGAAAATAAGTTATTATTTTATTTTAGTGAATATTATATTATCTTTTAACAAATAATTTAATTATATTTAATATTTAATTTTAAATAATATACTTAAACAATACTTAATTTATATTAAAAAAATTTAACATTTAACATTTAAAATTAAAATCTCAATATGAGAAGTTGTCAGATTTAAATCCCAATAGTGATTTAACCTTAAAAATATCCATGAGTGAGTCAGATTTAAAAACTCAAAATTTTCTATTTAAAATTTATTTTTTGTTATATGTATAATTTGATTATCTCAAAAGACTACATTCTAAGCTCGATTATTTTTGAGTTTACATTTGCCTCATTCGTGACCAATTCTTTTTACCAATAAGATAGAAAATAAAATATGTTCCAACATTTGTTCGTAAATGGATACAAGTGATTTTATAATGTGGACACTTGCAACCATTAATATCATCGCTAGATTAAACCAAGTAAATATTGTGGCAAAAAAAACATGTAAATGCATATATGTTAATAAAAAATTCAGATGTAGGGGAAGGACGAACAATGACACAACAGTGCGTAGAAATCCTTTTAAGTGGTCAAAGAGTGTTAGAATAAGTATTGGAGAGTTTCAAAGGTATTTCAAGAGAGTATTTTTATAAAAAGATATCTAGAGTAGATGGTGATAGAATTGGGGTCGTATATATTTTTAGAGGTGGAAGTAAGAAAGCAAGCAGTGACTTTAGTACCCAATGTGGTAAAACTATTCTTTCAATTTTTAAAAAAGTTATGTAATTAAAAATTAATATAATAGGCATACAGAATGCAAAAAAATTAATTATTGGACTCGATCCAGTAGATACCTTAAATAAAAAGAATTGTTGTGAATCGATTCCAAGTAAAAGAAAGAATCGAATAGAATAGTCATTAATCAAATCATTCACTCCATAGTCTGATAAATCTTTTGAAAAACTGATTAATCGGACGAGAATAAAGATAGAGTCCCGTTCTACATGTCCAATACCGACAACAATGAAATTTATAGTAAGAGAAAAATCCGTCGACTTTTAAAATCGTGAGGGTTCAAGTCCCTCTATCCCCAATCCCAAAAAACCCGTTTGCTGTCTATTTATTTTATCAAATCAAAAAAAAATTAATATAATGAAAAATTTATACTTTAACCTTCAAAATTTATTATTTATTCTTGACCCTTAAACAATACTCTAACTTTACCCCTTTCTACTTTCATGTCTTTTTTTTAGTTCAAAAAATACATCTATTTGGGTATGCAATGCTTTGTTAGTTAGCATAATCCTATGATTAGAGCTCTGTTTGTTAAGGTAATGGATGTCCGCTATATCTGGCGATGGGTATGTCCTCCTCTAAGCAAAGTACTGGAAGCAGCCCTTAGACGAGAGATGATTTCATGATTATCTTAATCTTAGGCCGAACAGTACCAATGTCGGATGCTGATACATAATCCAAATGAATCCATGTAAATAAGGTCATATCTAAACATGGGCATCAACATGTCAACGCAAGTCCCTACCAATCCAGTTTATCATCAACGCATTTCACTTTCATTGTTTGACCTCAAAAATGGTCTCTTCTCTATCTCTTTCCGCGCCACCTACTTCAATTTTTATGCAAATACCTATTATATATATCCATTCCACCCATCTTTTAGCAACATAGGATAACTCAACAAGGCCTGCGATAATAGCAAAGACTACTATTTTGGTACATTTGTAATTTGGCCACTATAAAAACTAGAAAAACATAAACTGGCTGGTCGTGCAGTGGAGCACAAGAAAATTCTAAGATGCTTAACTTTTCTAGTGTTTTGACATTATTAGTTTTATTCTTTGTGTCACCAAATGTTTCGGCCATTCATAAGGTGTTTCCAGGCAATGCTAAGGATGTTGATGTCATAATAAAATCCTCAATCAGTGATGACGATGATACTATCTGCAAATCGCTGGTGCAGACTCAAGGTTACGCCTGTGAAGAACATAAAGTAATGACATATTGGTTTCAGCTTAGAATTCTGTCCTTCAACTTTGTAACATCCAATGACTGCTGCCGGAAACCTTTCTAATTGTTCTTCCAGGTTACTACGAAAGATGGTTACATCCTTAGCGTGCAGCGGATTCCGGTAGGGCGATCTGGTAAGACAGCGAGCAAACCGCCGGTGCTCCTACAACATGGGCTCTTAGTGGTTAGTCACTGTAAAGCATTAATCTCCATGCTTGTATGACATGATAATTGTCAATAACTAGCATGTCTTATGGTGACAGGATGCCGCAGCATGGTTGTTGAACACTCCAGATGAATCTTTAGGTTTCATTTTAGCGGATAACGGCTTCGATGTGTGGCTTGCGAACACACGCGGAACTAAATATAGTCGTGGACATACGTCTTTGATTCCGAATGATTCGGTTTGAACTTTTATATGTATCGTACTCCATGATTAGAATACTTTGCTATGGAGTTCATTACTTATATTTTTTGCGTGCAGGCTTACTGGGAATGGTCATGGGATGAATTAGTCCAGTATGATCTTTCAGCTCTTGTCCAATATGTTCAGTACAAAACTGGGCAGAAGTTGCATTATGTTGGGCATTCCTTGGTAAAAGTCACTGTAAACTTTTTTTTTTGGTTCCAAACCATCTATTATGGAATATAATGGCTGATGCTAAGAAAAAAAACCTTCGAAAATATACTATTTTAGGGAACTTTGATCGCATTAGCTGCCTTTTCCGAACAAGGTAAGCTGATAAACATGTTCAAATCGGCTGCTTTGCTTAGTCCTATTGCTCACCTCAATCAGATTCGGTCGCAATTAACAAAAGAAGCTGCACAGCTGCATATAGCCGAGGTAAGATCTCTTAGTATATCCTTTTCAAGTGTGAATTTTAGCTTATTTCCAATACGGGTCTATTTAAATTTCTTTTAAAAGTACTTTTATGTATTTGGAGGGTATTAGAGATGGTCATATATAGGCAACTCCAGCAATCTAACAGTTTCCTATGGTTTGACCAACAGGAATTATACAGCTTGGGTTACCGTCAATTTCCTCCAGGATGGTGAGAATTAATGAAGCATTGGTTCTTAATTTTTAAGCAATCCAAGGAAAGAGATTAGAATGCTAATTCCCAACCTGCATAAAGAACGTAAAATCTCAATGGTTCTTGGTTGATGGTGTAACAGGGACGTCCTAGCCCCAATTCTGGAAAAGATATGCAATGAACCAGACACTAATTGCTCCGATTTAATGACTGCTTTAACAGGTCCCTTTCCCAGCTTTGTTCGTTATAAATCCTTGACATCAATGTTTGATTCTTCTTCTTATTTTATTCTTAATGATGATGGCCGATCACAGGCCCAAGCTGCTGTGTAAATTCTTCAAGGGCAGGCGAGTTACTTAAACATGAACCCCAGCCAACTGCAACTAAGAACATAATCCACTTGGCTCAAAGTAAGTGCCTTTAACGTCCATAATCTTTGATCCATTTGTCTTTTTTAATTACTGTGGCGCTTTTGGTTTGTTGTCGAACAGTGATAAGAACAGGGACCATAGCCATGTACGATTACGGTAGTGAAGATGAGAACAAGGAACACTACGGGCAATCGGATCCCCCATCATACATCATGAAAAACATCCCGAAAGAGCTCCCTCTTTTCCTTGGCTATGGCGGTCAAGACATGCTTGCTGATGCTAACGATGTTAAGGCCTTGCTAAATGACCTCAAAGATCACGACAATGGAGAGCTGGTTGAAGTATACAGCGAGGAATATGCTCATGCAGATTTTGTTCTTGGTGTGAATGCTAGTCAAGTCGTCTATGATCCCATGATTTCCTTCTTCGATATCCATTCATCTTGAACTTCAACTTCACATTTAGCAGAATTTGTATATGAAGATTCTGTGCCAAAACAAAATTTAAGCTTAAGTTCTCCTGTGCAATACAAACTTTTTTGTTTTTTGGGGGGTTAATTTGTAGATTAACTCTATACATTTTTTAAGCATTTGGTACTTAAAATCTGTGGTTTGGTTTTTTAATTTTCCTGGGATTAAAATTATCACTATATTTATTGCAACAAGATAACGTGAGTTTAACTGTGCCCTTTTTCCTTTAATTTAAGGATAGGAGAATGGATAAAAGTTACCGAGAATAAATTATATTAAGATAATTTTAAAAACATAATTTTTAGACATTGATGTGTCGTCGGGAACACCAAATATAACCTATTCCGAAAATTAAAGTAAATAATAGTAAAAGGGAAGTAGGGTCTAATCCTCAGAGACTGGAGAGTCATAAAAGTCATGTCTGTCGAGATCGTGGACCAAATCGTGCCCAAGAAAAGCTCTGTGATCTAAGAAAAAATAAAAGAAACAGAAAAAATAAAAAAAAAATAGAACTAAAAGAAATAGAAAATAGGGAAGTCGAAGTAAAAATAAATAGCATAAAATAAACAAATTGAAAAAAGAAGGGTTTTATCGATATTTAGAGATCCAACCTCCGGTTATCTTGATTCTTCCTCGATTCAATCATAGACTTTGGATGGTTCTTCTCATGCCCGAATAAGCCAATTATAGTGGAAGAAGACGCCTACGACCACCAGCTCCGGATATAGTTTTTAGTGGAACCTGACTCTAGCCAACCGTCGCTCCAATGGGACTGTCTTACACTAGATCACTTTTTCCCAACGACGAATGCAATGTCGTTTTGTCTCTTTTAGCCCGGCAACCTCTGACGGAGTAAGTTAACGAACCGACCGTGAAACCTTCTCAAAACACACAAAACGGCCGTCTTTGCACAATATGAAAAGATTACTTTTGTAGGGATTTTGGACGGAAGCGTCAATCCCATATTATAGAGAATTGATGAATACTCGGGTTGAAAAGAATTAAGCGCAAATTCTAAGCTTCATGAACCTCGGAGGAATATTTGATAACCTTTGGCTAGAAGGGTTTTTAGTTACTCATGATTTTGAGGAAAAACACAAGATAATAAAATAAAGTTTTTATTGAACTAGGGATTTAGGGAGATGGAGGATTTTTCAATGAACGAGAAATCAATAATTCAATCACTCCACCCCCTATTTATAGTACATAATATTCTTAGTTGAATCCAATCTAAATTCTAAAAGATAAATACAAAAAGATAAACATAAATTAAATACAAATTTAAATAATAAATAATATCTTAAATATTAAATCCTAATATAAAATATATTTAAAAAAGTAAAATAAAATAAAACCAAGTCTTTTTCTCCTATAAATTCTCTCTTTTAGCATTCCATCTTCACACAACTTCAAATTCTCTTCTAAAATTATGCTTTTTATCTCCAATTTATCTTCTATCACCACTTGAATCCTTACAAAATAAAAAGACAATAAATAGTTCAATTTAATAGGATCATACTCTAAATATATATATATATATTTAATATCCAAAAGTATGTAATATTTAAGCATTATCAGACACTAATAAAATAGTACTACATTATTAAACTTAAAAATAATAAAATATTATTATACACCCATTTATATCTAATATAATCTATAATTTAATTTAACTTTAATTAAATTACATAAAAATAATTACTTTTTTAAATTATAAACAAACATTTTTTTTTTTTTACAAATTTTAATCACTTTGTTTTTTTATTCATAAGTTAATATTTTCTTTATTTTTATGCAACCAATTTTTAAAAAAAATATTTTTTTTGTAAATTTTTTCATGTTAATGATATATAATTTTTGTAATTATTTTATTTTAAATTTTAAATTTTAAACTCGAACTCTAAATTTTAAATTTTGAACTCCAAATCTCAAGATTCAAAATTTGAATTCAAAATTTTAATGTTCAATATTTGAATTTAAAATTTAGATCCCAAATTTAAAGTTGAGGTTAAAGGTTGAAGATTATGAAAATAAATATCAGCAAAAGTGAACCAATTTCGTAATTTTTTTTTTTTTATAAACGGGCCTTTTGTGGTAAATCGGTCGAGATCTTGGAAGAAAATGGAATCCATAAGAAAGAAAAATAATAAAAAAAGAAAGTTTACAAGTGTACACGTGTCACCAATGGGCGTTGAAAGCATTGTGATTCCATTTTCCACATCCTCCAACAAATAAGAACTTTCTTCTGGTTATTTACAACGTGGCGAGCTGACGTGCTGAAAGCTCATTGGCTAGCACACGTAGCTTCCTCTGAGACGTGGAGTTTTTGTAGTCTTCTCCATACTGTCTCTCCATTCCAGAGGTTTCTTCTCCGACAGAGAGATATAATCGATCTGAGCGATAGAGGAAAATCACGAATTCCTGAGAAAGTGACGGAAAATAAATACAATGCATAGATCGCGATCTCCACTGCTAATAGCTTTATCATTTCTCTTCACATTCTTCACCATCTCTAATGCTCTTTACGGGCCGTCGTCGCCAGTGGTTCAGCTCACTCCATCTAATTTCAAGTCCAAGGTAAACCTTTCATCATTTGCCGTTGATTAGAAAAAAACATGTCGAAGAACAGAACCGGAAAGAATAAGCAGGATCTAAATTTCTGTTAAGTTATATGAAATGCATCTTTCTGTTCGATCACAATTGAAGAAATTAAATACGATTAGAAATGAGTTAGTTCTTTGGAATTTTGCCATTTAACTATATTTTATTATAAAAGGCCTTTATTTTGTTTCGATTTGAAGTGTTAAGTTTACTAGTTAATTTAGAAATAGGTCATTTCTCAAGCTTAGATGAACGGTTCAATGCATTTTAATTGCATTAAACATTCAGGTTTTCTACACCTTACAATTTTGTTTGAGTTTAAGCAATGACTTCAATTTACGCTATTCAATACTCTTGATTAAAGTCCATATCGGGGATACAAATGGACCATAGCATTTTCATTGCATGATGAAACATCTCTTCATTGATCTGACTTTCGCTTATTATTTTAGTAATTCAAGAAGGGTAAGATTCAAGCATATCAAGGAGAATAGCTTATTAAGTCTTTTTTAATTGTGGCAGGTTTTAAATTCTGACGGAGTTGTTTTGGTTGAGTTCTTCGCGCCTTGGTGTGGCCATTGCCAAGCTTTAACACCTACATGGGAGAAAGCTGCCAATGTCTTGAAAGGTGTCGCTACAGTGGCAGCCCTCGATGCTGATGCTCATAAGTCTCTTGCCCAGGTTTGGAGAATTCAAATCTATCACCCACACCTTTTCAAAAATCTGAGATGTAATCTAGGTTCTATTTTGTTGCTGTGCTCATTGTTGTTCAACTAGCAGGAATAGTTTTCATACGTTTCATTGTGCTGTGTAAATTTATAGACTTCATCCCATTATGTACAGGATTGTCATTTACGTGCAATATCTTGCATCTAACTGGAAATTCTTTTGTTCACTGTTAATTTTATGTGCTTATAAAGCCTTGTGATTGCTACACAGGAATATGGGATTAGAGGATTTCCTACAATAAAAGTGTTCGCCCCTGGAAAGCCACCTGTAGATTATCAGGGAGCTAGAGATGTCAAACCTATTGCCGAATTTGCCCTCCAGCAGGTTTGTTACAGTATGTTGATTGATTGAAGAACCAAGATTTTATTAGATCATGATTTTGTTATCGAGTACTGAATCTGTTTCCATGTTAAGATGATTCATTTCTTACTTTTTAGGCCATTGTATATCGAATAAGATGGGAGTGATCTTGTGGTGTTAATTAATATGCGTTAGTTCATAGATTCACCTTAAGACAGGACTTACTGACATCTGATAATATGTTGTGAATAGGGAAGATTATTTGCATGTCATGTGCCATGCAACTTCTACAAATGCCTTTTTTTTTGGGGGGGGGGGGACGTGTATTTGCAATGGACATGTAGTGATACTGTAGATTGTAACATTAGGAAAATTGAACAAATCCTTTCTCTCTTCTCTGACACGTTCCAATTCCTACAGAATCTGATCCCAAGCAATATGAGACCATACTACATTGGTAAAATTGTCTTTATGTATCTGAAGTAGATGCCAAACATGGACATGGACCTGATAACTGTCAAAAAATGTCTCTCGTGGCCTTATTTCTCTATCAGTTAGGATTTCTCATTATTTATGAATTTAATGTCATTTTTAAAATTTGAAATTGAAATTAAAGTGTATCAATTCTATACTAAAACCTTCTTTCTAAGACTTGAGCTGAATTATTGCAAACTTTTGTGAATTATACAGGTAAAGGCACTTTTGAAAGACCGTCTCGCTGGGAAAGCATCTGGAGGATCAAGTGAGAAATCTGAGCCTAGTGCATCAATAGAATTGAATTCCCGCAACTTTGATGAATTGGTGCTGAAAAGTAAAGAACTTTGGATTGTGGAGTTTTTCGCTCCTTGGTAAGCTTTGTTAAATTTTAGTAACACTCATCAAGAAATGCTGCTTCACTAGTATCACCGTAGATTCATGTACATGAAACTGTTAAATGATGTTTATGTTTCTTATGATGATATGTTTTAATTTTGTGTTTCATATGAGCATTGAACTGATAATGGATGATTTTTAGGTATACAAGCATTTAGGAACTTTCAACAAATAAGAATAAATCAAATCTTCAAAGCTTCATGATATTAGCGTGCAGCTATATTGTTACTGAATAAGTTAAAAGTATAAGTGTTCAAAATAGCCTTATAAAGTTAATTCAAGAATTTGATATGGTGACCTTTTTGGAAGATATTAATTGTGTACGTGTAACTTTTTAAATGTTCTTTAGAACATATGCTGCTGAACTTACTAAAGACCAGTGCTCCAACTGATGGAAACAATCAATATGCTTTTGTCCTGCATGAAATCTGTATATATCTCTAAAGAAGTAAATTTTGATATAGAAAACATGCTTCTGCAAAGGATATCATATATGAGATTAAATTGATCCCAATGCAGTCATCTATGTTACATAAATTTTGCACATAACCTAACGCCTTTTAACGTAGTAAGTTTCTAGTTCTTAGCTTCTGATTTTGATGATTAATACCTTGTAAGTACTTCTGTAAAGGTGTGGACACTGTAAAAGACTTGCTCCCGAGTGGAAGAGGGCTGCTAATAACTTGAAGGGGAAGGTGAAGCTTGGTCATGTTGACTGTGATTCTGAAAAGGTAATTTGCTTGTGTTGTCAAACTTGATATTGCAAGGCATCTGCCTTCTGAGAAAATTTCCATACCTAGAAATCACTCTATGTTATTAGAACTGAATAAGATGCTTTTCTATTTTGGACATCACTTTTCCACTCCTAATAAATATTTTTCAAATTAGAGAAACTATTTTTCCTTCTTTTATATATATTGGAAACTTTGGATGTATTTGTTTTATATTGTTGGTTTAATAATGGGATGTCGTTTGCAGTCTCTCATGAGCAGGTTCAACGTGCAAGGGTTCCCTACCATCTTAGTATTTGGTGCTAACAAAGACAGCCCAGTTCCTTATGAGGGTGCTAGAACCGCCTCTGCTATTGAATCATTTGCTCTAGAGCAACTAGAAACAAATGTTGGACCGGTTGAAGTGACAGAGCTGACTGGCCCAGTAAGTCTCACACTCTGTGCTTCAAGAATAGTTGCAGTCTTTTCTGAACTATATTGTTGTTTACTGAAAAGTATAATCTATTCAAAATAGGATGTGATGGAGGAGAAATGTAGTTCAGCTGCCATATGCTTCGTTGCTTTCTTGCCTGACATTCTAGACTCGAAGGCTGAAGGAAGGAACAAGTACTTGGAGATGTTATTGTCAGTTGCAGAGAAATTTAAAAGGAGTCCTTACAGGCAAGTACATGCGAGCTAATATTTCTCTTGAGATCTCAATTTGTATATGTGTGTGTGTTGTTGTAACGACAATTTCATCTCCTATAGCTATGTTTGGGCTGCTGCTGGTAAGCAACCGGATCTCGAAAACCGTGTAGGTGTTGGCGGATATGGTTATCCAGCTCTTGTAGCCTTGAACGTCAAGAAAGGAGCATATGCTCCACTCAAAAGTGCATTTGAGCTCGAGCACATCATGTAAGTATTTCTTTTCCGATCGCTCTTTTACGAATGAACAAAAAGGAATCTTAGAGCATGCAAAAATTTTGTCTATGGCAGTGAGTTTGTGAAGGAAGCAGGGCGCGGAGGCAAGGGAAATTTACCATTGGAGGGCACTCCCGAGATTGCAAAGACAGAAGCATGGGACGGTAAAGATGGGGAAATCATCGAAGAGGATGAGTTCTCACTAGAAGAACTCATGGGAGATTTTACAGCAAGTAAAGATGAGTTGTAATAAAATTGGAATTACTTTAGGGTAAAAAGAAGGATTTTGATGTTGCGGTCGCGTCGTTTATTCTGGTTTTTACTGATTGAAACAATTGTCCCAAGTATGTGGACTAATTGAAACAGATTATTAGAGATGATCCAAATATTTAAGGAGTCTTATTTCATCTGCCAACAATGTTTAAAGTTTAATAACTTGTTTTGTTAGATATACTATTCAAAATGGTTTTGAAAAATAATACATTGTCGAAATAATTCCATTGATAAGAAGCCACAAGAAAAAAGGTACATGCTTAACCCATCTTTACTGAAACAGATTATTAGAGATTATCCAACTTATTTTTTTGAAGAACATGATGAGTTTGAATTAGTGTTTTTTTTTATTTTAATAAGTATTTTTAATATCATTTTTATTATTACCTTATTACAAGTAAATATATATTTAATTTTAAAATGTTACATCATATAATTTAATAGATGAATTTTAATCGGGATAATAATTTTACCTAAATTTTAAAATTTAAAAAGTAAAAAGATTAAATTTTTGAAAATACAAGTAGAGGAGTTAAGTTTCAAATGCACAAAGTGTAATCAACTCAATTTGAAAGACAAATTGTTTTCCATGTTTATTTTATAGTTTATATTTGGAGTTTGTTGTTGTTAATCATCTCAACAATATTGTTTTCAAAATTTGAATTTTCGTCTCCCTTTTAGAATACAATACATCGTATCATTGCATCAACATTTATCTTTTTGAATTATTGGTATTGTAATCATGGCATCCATTCCAAAATTGCCCATACCGGCTAGAACACTCCGTTTTGATAATAAATTAGAACAATAAATTTTAGGTTATATTTTAGTGTAAATTTCGATCGATACTGGTCATATCAATGTGTACTGCTTGATTTCATTTATATTGGTCGAAATATAGTGTATTGGCATGTATCAAAACATTTTTAAACAATATTTAAAATTAAAAACTTTCATTATTATTTTTTGATTTATTGAATTAAGGATTGTTATTTGCCGTGTATAAGATGATCTTATTGTTTAGTTTATGAAATAATTTTTTTACTTGTTTATTTTGAATTTGTTTAATGATGAATTGTATTTGTAAGGCTTGTTAAATAATATTTTATATTTAAATTTTATATAATTTTATTATTTAATATTTATTAAATATTTTTTCAAAAATAATGAGAAATCCAAAAATGGTACACCAATACATATTAATATTTAATTGTAATTATTATTATTATTATTATTATTATTATTATTATTATTTGACATGATTTATACTAATACATTTGGAAGTTACTTTAGAAAAGGATTGAAATTTTTTTTTGTTATTCTCGTTACCGCAACCAACCACTTCTTAAAAAAATTGAAATATTAAGATTATTTCAGTGTTAGCTTTAGGTATTATATCGATTGTTAAATTGTAGTAGGTAAATTTAAAATTTTAATAATTTAGTGATTTTAATAAAAATTTTAAATAATTCATTAATATAAATAAATTTTTTGAATAATTCAATGATAATTTTGTAACTTTTTAAAATTGAATGAGCTAAATATAAATTTATTAATAATGTAATTTGTCTTTTGTTTTAAGTGTTAAAAAAAAGTGAGAATTATTTAAAAAAAATGTGAGGATTTAATATAATTTTTTTATTTCATAAATAACCTTCAAAATTTGACTTGTATCTTTATTTTTTTAATATTTATTTTTTAACATTTTATTATATATAAGACATTTTATACCAAATAATTAATTTTGTTTTGGAAAAAGAAATCCAGTTAAAATAATTGTATTATTGATATTTTTTATGCAATACTTCTGTTTGGAAGAAATATTAAAATCCAAAATGAAGGTACTACTAAAGCCTCTCAAATGAAGCTAACCCAGAAGTGAATTTTAGCAATGAAAAGATGAAACAAAACTTGAAAGTAATCGGTGAACACACCAATCATATCTTCAAGCAAAACACCAAGATTACCCAGTTGGGAAAATCTGGTCAAATCCATGAAGCCCTCAAACTTTTCTCCGAAATGACCCGTAAGAACACTGTAACATACAACTCCATGATTTCTGTCTTCAATAAAAATGGCAAAATCAACGATGCTCGTCACCTGTTCGACAACATGCCCCGTAGAAACCTAGTTTCTTGGAACACAATGATTGCAGGGTATTTACACTCCGACAGAATTGATGAAGCTTATCGACTGTTCGTTAAAATGCCTAAAAGAGACAAATTCTCTTGGACTCTGATGATATCTTATTTTACACGTAAAGGGGAGCTTGAAAAGGCTAGAGAACTGTTTGACTTATTTCCTCACAAGCGTGATGTGGCTTTTTGGAACGTTATGATTCGAGGGTATGGTGAGAAAGGAAGGATTGTTGAAGCTAGGAGATTGTTCGACGAAATGCCACTTAGGGTGGTTGTTTCGTGGAATTTGATGTTATCCTGTTATACTCGGAATGGCGAAATGCGTTTGGGGAGGGAATTTTTTGAAGGAATGGCGCTAAGGGATGTTGTTTCATGGAATTTGATGGTCGATGGGTTTATTGAGGTTGGTGATTTGGATTCTGCTTGGGAGTATTTTGAGAAGACTCCACATCCGAATGTTGTTTCTTGGGTTACAATGTTATGTGGGCTTGCACGATGTGGTAAGATATTGGAGGCAAGGAGATTGTTTGATCAGATGCAGATTAAGACAGTTGTTTCTTGGAATGCTATGATTAGTGCTTATGTGAAGGATTACCAAATTGAGGAGGCTGCCAGGTTGTTCAGTGACATGCCAGACAGGGATTCATTTTCATGGACCACAATGATTGATGGTTATGTTCATGTTGGCCAGCTTGATAAGGCAAGGGAATTACTGAATCAAATGCCTTACAAGGATATTGCGGCACAAACTGCAATGCTTTCCGGATACATTAAGAATAAAAGAATGGATGAAGCTTATCAGGTTTTTAATGAGATAGCTGCTAGAGATATTGTTTGTTGGAACACAATGATTTCAGGGTATGCACAGATGGGAAGAATGGATAAGGCTCTCGATCTATTCAAGGAGATGAAAGATAAAGATTTAGTCACTTGGAACACCATGATCATTGGTTATGCTCAAATCGGAGAAATGGAAGAAGCGGTTAAGATTTTCAATGGAGTGAAGATAAAGAATGTAGTCTCTTGGAATTCATTGATAACAGGTTTCTTGCAGAATGGCTTATCAATGGATGCATTGACTAGTTTCAAACTGATGGCTCATGAAGGAATAACATCTGATCATTCAAGTTTTGCATGTGGTCTAAGTGCATGTGCCAATCTCGCTGCTTTGCAAGTTGGAAAGCAGATGCACAATAAGGTTTTGAAGAGTGGCCATTTAAATGATCTGTTTGTAGGGAATGCGTTGATCACCATGTATGCTAAATGTGGACGGATCTTGTGTGCTCAACTCATATTCGATGAACTTGATGAAGTTGATGTTATTTCTTGGAATTCTCTTATTACTGGGTATGCATTAAATGGTTATGGAAAACAAGCCGTTCAATTATTCGAACAAATGGTGTCAAAAGGCGTGCAGCCTGATCATGTCACCTTCATTGGGGTTTTATCTGGTTGTACTCACATTGGCCTTGTTGACCAGGGCTTAAAATTGTTTAAACACATGACGGAAATTTACTCTATAGAACCTTTGGTTGAACATTATGCTTGCATTGTTGATATGTTAGGCCGTGCTGGGATGTTATCTGAAGCCTTTGAAGTGGTGAGGAGACTGAAGATCAGGGCAAATGCCGGAATATGGGGTGCATTGTTGGCTGCTTGCAAGACTCGTGGGAATTTGAAGCTTGGTAAGATTGCTGCAGAGCAGCTTTCAGAATTTGAACCTCGTAAAACATCGAACTTTGTGTTGTTGGCAAACATGCAAGCTGAGGCTGGTAGTTGGGATGAGGTCGAAAACACAAGGCTATCAATGAAATACACTGAAGCGGAGAAGCAACCAGGGTGCAGCTGGATTGAAGTTAGACATCAGTTACATTGTTTCCAGTCCAATATGCCAATGCAGCCGGAGACTGCAGAGGTTTACAGCAAATTAAAAACTTTAACCTCACAGATAAGTAACCTAGATTGCGTTTCTAACTTAATCGTCTCTGCTTGATAATTTATGATGAATGGCTTCTCAATTTATTGTTATTATATTGTACATTATAGGTAAATTCTTTTTCCTTCTGTTAGCATAATACAATCATATTGGTATTCTTCGATATCTGTTCATGGTATGGTAGTTGTCCTTGATTTTGCATAACATTGCACTCTCAAGGGAAAATACAAGTTCAAATCTTGGAAATTACATTGTTGAGAAAGACAATCACGAACCCTGAGCATGAATCATAAAACGATCATGAATAATATAAAAAATATATTTGTAAGTAAATAATGGGTCGAGCTAACTCAAAAGTTTATTAACTTTTCAAAATAATATTAAAGAAATAAAAAAGTTTATAATTATAATTATAATTATAATTAAATTGAAATGATTCTTTTATCACTTAAAAAATATTTTCAAGTCAAGAAAATTATCGAACGAATAAATAAGTCTACGTAGTAAAGCATTTATGTAAAATTTTACAAAAATATCAATATTTCAATTCAAACAACCAGTTGCTAGATATTTATTGCAAAAGGGATTCTAACAGAGCAGAAGATATCAAAGTAAAAATCAGGTCTCCCAAGATTCTCAAAGCAACATTTGGAGATTCAAAATAAAACCTTTTGGGCAGAAGAGAGCTGTAGATAAGCAGTCTAAAATGCACAAGATATTGATTGAAAACTTATTATATATTACCAAGCTTTGTGGGACATTGTGAGCCTTTAACTACTGAAGCCACAATGACATTTCTAGAGTAAATGTAGGGAATAAATAATAAATGTAGATACCCAATTTTAGCTAGAGAATAATCAAAGAAGGTAATTGACATAGATATCATCTAAAGACAATCTTACGAATCTGTTGTGTTGTTTTATCTAAAAACATCATCTAGATTTAACTAGTTATTACTTTTTTTTTAATAATCTCATTATAGGTTTTAATCATATATATATATATATATATATATATTGACATATTATCTAAAATTACCCATAATCTCTCCTCAACCCATAAATAGAATAATAATATACTTCAATGCACTTAAACCCATGTCCTCCTGTATTGATAATAACACATACGTCAATCGAGTCTTAACTCAATTGACAACATAGTTATTAGTCTTGAATCCACTTGCCGATTTAATGACTTAGGTTTCAACAAGGAAAGAGAAATAAGGTTGGCTTCATACATACATACATGGTAGGAAGAATTTCAGTCCCAAAATGTAAGTTCTTGTTTATCCTGGATGATCAACGCCCAGAGAATATTGACTTTGAAACTTTCAAAGTAGAAAAAGTCAAAATTGCTATACCAAACTCACCTCCACCTTCACAAATGTAAAGTTTTTAATCTTAGGCCGACATTGGCTACAAAAATACAAACACTATTCTTTGTCCCAATACATATTAATTTGCTTAAGGTTTTTGGACTATTTTTATTCTTTTTGTATAAAATCTTTCTTGTTTTATAAGATTGAGTTATTCCACTAATTCAATTTTATTTGGAAGCTGGGTTCTGCTCATACTGTTTTCACCAGACCTGAATCACTATTTAATCAATGACTACTTTTTTATTTAATTTTAATTATTTTTATATAAATATTAATATAAAAAACTTTTACTAATTTTGCTTGGTTGAATAATAATAAGTTTTATCAAATAAAAACAAGTTTGATGTTTCTCAGGTCTCAAGTATGAGTCTTTTAAATGAAGCAAATTTAGAAGAGTTTTATCTTTAGTTTATGAGTATGATTTGATTTAATTCCAAATTTAATCCATGCTCAATGAGATTTTTAATGATCGGATCAATTTCGGGTTGATTTAAGTATAGTATTATTTATACATTTTTGTGTTTGTTCAAATTCAGTTCAATTCAAAATATAAATTTAAAATTTTGTGTAAATTTACTTAAGTTTGTAAAAAGCAACCCAAATTTATTCTATCTATGTCCACATTATTTTAATTTTTTTTAAATATTTATATTATTTTTAATTTAAAATTTAATAAATTATATATATTTCATTTATTAAAATTTTATATATATTCAACTTAATATTTTTTAGTATTTAATTTTTTATATTATAAAAAATACCATAATATATAAAAATAATATAATATATTATAAAATTAGAATAAAAAATAAATTAAGCTCAAAATATTGAAGTCTAATCTTAACTTATATTTTAAACTAGTATAATTTATTTATTTATTCTGAAACTAGTCTTTCCAACAGAATATTTTAACTTAAAACTTCTCAAATTTCAAATTTCTCGAACAAAAAAAATATCCACATTCTTATTTTTTTCTTTTATGAAGTGAAAATCATTCGTACATCGAGAAAGAAAAAAAAAACAGAAGAACTAAAGAAAAAGCAGGGCAATGATACAAGATAGAGAGAGGTTTCATGGATTATAACAGATTCAGCACCTGGAAAAATAAAAATAAAAATCAAACAGAAAAGGAAAAAGCTAGATTACATCTTGATGATGCAAAAACTCACGGTAGTTTCTACAAACTCAAAACTCCCCAAATACTGTCTCCAATGAAGCGAACCATCTTCCTGATGGAACCCTTTTCGGATTCTACCTCCCTAATTATTTCATCATCACCACTTTGGCAATTCATTTTCACATATTTATTCACCTTAGCCGATCCTTTCTCAGCTCCTGCAACGCTCTTTTTCCTCCCTTTTTTCTTCCTCTTCTTCTTCTTCTTAGCTTGTTTCTTCAACAACTCTTCCTCGTACGCCTCGATACCCTCGTGTATCAGTTCACGGTTTGGAGATTTGTCCCAACGTCCCCAGAAACACATGTAACACCTCAAACATTTGCACTCAAACCTAGGATCATGCTCTTTCTTATTATCATAAACCATGGTTACGGCGGAGAAGCCGCTGCTGCTGTTGGTGTCGCAACATGAGATGAGATAGGCTAGGACTTCTTTGTCTTGGAAAGAAAGGGCGGCGACGAGGCTGAGAATGGTGGCCGGGAGCAAAGACAAGTGGTCGGCGACGATTGGTGATGGCGGAGAAGGGTGAACTTTGTCTTTACTGTAAAGCTTTTTCATGGTTGTTGGGAATATTTTGTTTGGTGGATGGATCTTATGGTCAGGTCTGGTCTGGGGTTTTTGTGTTTGTTGTTGGTGACTTAACTTGTGTGCTTTGTTTGAACGTCGGATTTGTATTATGAACTCCGAAGTTTCATTCCATGTTTTGTCTGGATGTTTCTATTTGAAAAGAAAAGGTTAAAACAGCCCATAACTCCCAAAATTGGAAACTTAGTCCCTGGACTTCCATCCTTAATCAAATTCAGGTTAAATTATTATCACTCTTAATTTTTTTTTAAAAAAATTCAAGTTAGTTACGATGTACTTTCTTAATTATAAAGATGATCAAGTGATTTTTTTATTTCAACGTATTACATCAATAAATTTAATAATATTTAATAATATTAACAATTACACCTAAATTTTGAAATCTAAAAAAAATAAAAAAATCAAATTCATATAAATAAAAATATAGGGATTAAATTTGAAATTTCTGAAAATTACAGATACTTACGTTATATTTTAACCCAAAAAAGGATAGCGATGGTGAAAAGGGTTCTTTTTGGTGAATGGGAGTGAAAAGGATGACTAATAATAAATTAGCACACAAATGAATGAAAAATGTGCGAAAATGTTTGAATTAAAAATTATTATTTAAGAAAATTAGAGATAAATAATTCCATTTCAAATATGTGTTGTGGAAAAAAAAGATTTGTTTTGTCAGTGTTCAGTGTTCGCATAATTTCAATCGCAATATATACCGAGACAAGTGATAGAAAAAATAATAAATTAAATATCGTTCAGTATCGTCTCTTGTTTTCGTTTTTATCTTTTTAATTGTGTAGTAGAAATATATGTTTTGATAATCCTTTTTTTAGAAAAAAAAATTAAGAATTTCTTTCAATTTTATCCAACTCTTCTATAAAAAAAATAAAATTAAGGTGTGATTAAGAAAATTGAAGGGTAGAAAAATTAAAAATATAAAAAATATAAATTTTCTTTCCTAGATAAAAATAAAAAATAAAAAATTGATATGCGAATGTTGAGAGTGTAAATACTGCAAAAATAGAAAGATAATAGTTGAATGTGGTTTTTACAAGTGAATAGGTCAAAATATAGTTTGTTTACAATGAAATACTTGAAAAATATTGCGAGGGCCGTACCCAAGGGATTGCTATTTGGAGAAAACTATTATTAAACCAATTACTGAAAATAAGTACTAATCTACTCGAGTCACGAACCTAGTTTCGACTATGCGAGCTACTTTAGCCTAGATCCAATTGTGTTACTTGATCATTAATTAACTTTTAATTTAGGTTTCAAATAATTAGTTAGCAATTAACCTAGTTATTACCTCTCAGCCTCTAACTAAATTAACTAGTCAGCATAATTTACTTATCTCCCGACCTCATAAATTATACTGATCTAGATTAAGGGATTCTTGGCGGACTAATCTCCCGAACTAATCTTACCTGTGTTACTTTCTAAGGTCGTCAATCCTAGAGTTTACGTACTCATAATCTAATTCAATCAATCCAGATTAAACTCTTGTCTTCAGTTAATTAATTATGTTAAAGCAATTGAACATGCGAGATATATGTAAAGCATAAAATTATTCTACTATTCACACAAACATTCAATTAGTTGAGTATTCGATCGGGTCGAATCAAAAAAATTTGAGTTAATCGAGTTGACGAATCTTATTTTAGCAACCGAATTCAATTTAAATTTTTTTTAATCAAATCGAATCGAGTCAAAAAAATTCGAGTCAAATCGAGTCGAGTTAATGAATCCTATTATTTATACTCCATGTCGCATTTACATGGACCGATTATTGAACTAGTAGACGAAGTAGAAGATTATTTAACTACATAAACAATAAAATAGTTTTGTCTTTAAACTGAATAAGTAAACATTTATCAAAACGACGTAGTTTTACTTTTTAACTTAATGGTTTTGACTTTTAACTTTAGAAAAAGTATATATTTATTAAAACGACATAGTTTTACCTTTTCTTATTCGGATTTTCGGATAACTCGAATTGTGTAATTCATATTCGAGTTAAACCAAAAAATTAATTTTTTATTCGAGTTGATCCGAATAACTTGATTAACTCGAATAACTTGAACTATTTAATTCAAAATTTGAATTGTTTTTCGAATTGAATCAAATCTTGCTCACCCCTACATTCAATTAGCAGGGTTAAAGAAATATATATATATATATAATGGAATAAAAGAATAGATTGAGAATGCTCATGAATTGATCGATGCAAAAGCGCGGTTCCGAAATAATATCCGCTCGCGATAGTCTCACTTCAGAATAGAATTTTTCGATTAAACGAACATAAAGTAAAACTAAGTAAAAACTGAAAACTAAATAAAATCCATAAGTAATAATTTTTGTCTCCCTTAAATTTGTGTGTAATTCTGCTTACAAAAATTTATAAAATTATTGATAATCATAAATGTTTTTATAATAAAATCTGTTATTTTTTTTAAATTTTAGTTTTTTAATCTTTTTTAAATATTTTATGATTGAGTAAATGTTTCTAGGACTTATAACACTATTTTAATTAGATATTTAATTATAATATAAGTATAGATAAATAGATAGAATAAATATTGTTATAATAAAAAATTTTATCTTTAAAACTTTTAGTTTTTAATAATTTTTAATTTTTTAAAAAATTATTTTTTAAAGATTTTATAATTGAGTAAACATCACGTTGAGTTGGAACAGATTTAATTATAATATAGGTATAGATAAATAGATAGAATTTACTATGGGCTGAATTGAGGAAACTGTATTATATTTTGTGAATTAAAAATAGGAAGAAAAAGTTGAGGTTGTGGGCTTTAATAATGGACTAGACTCGGCACTCTACAAAGTAAGAGCAAAAAATGCGGCTAACCTGTCCCAGCCCAAAAAATGAAGGAAAAAATAAAAAAATGCGGTGAGCGTGGATCGAACACGCGACCTTCAGATTACAGATATAACTTCAGTCTGACGCTCTCCCAACTGAGCTATCCCCGCGCCTGCTAAAAAGTTTGAAATTATTACTTAACTCTATATGCATTTAGTTGATAGCGCCTCCAACTCCAAGTGTTCAGTTCGTTTTAAAAAATGAATACGGTACTCTTATTTCAATTTAAATAAAAAAAAATGAATTATATTTTGCGTGTGATATAATTCTCTATTTTTTTTTTTTGTACAGAGATGAAGATTTACTTTTTTTTAGCAAGTGTGTTGAGTAAGTGAAAAGGTTTAAAATGTATAAAGTAAAAAAATTGGATATACATTATTTTTTAAAGTGTTACAAATATAATTAAGATACAATTATACATATATGTTTAAATAAATGTAAGTATCAAATTATTACAAAATAAACTGTACGAAAAATCATAAAGTAGAATCAAACTATTACAACACAATCGAATTAATAACTGGTACAATTTATACTAAAATCAACAAACTGGGCTAATTGAACTAAACTCACACATAACGATCATACATAGTGAGACTTCAATATCCATTCGAGACCCACAAATATAATTACGAATGATGGATCTTAGACCTGGATACTTAAGACCCAAAACTTCCACTTTTATCAATTAAGCCAAATAAAATAAAATTTTAACTGCCAAGAAACAAACATAATTAAAAAGTTTTCTTTAAAGTGGGAAATTATATATTTGACTATGGAAATCGGGAAAAATTTGATACTTTTGCTTTTAACGATGTGTTTCTGAAACTAATTCTGGTAAACATGAATTATTTAAGCATTCTAGAAAATGAAAAAGGTGGTTATATTAGAGGTTTTCTTTTATAATTATTTTCATTAATTATATATTTATATTTGTTATTATTTAAAATTTTGATGGAATAGTATTATGGATCAACCAGACAATAACTTAATTAGAAATTGACGACAATGTCCTTCCATAATGAAAATAAGTAATATTGTTCAAAAGTATTTTAGTTTTTTCACTTAAAAACCAATAAAAATATGCATATGATCGGATTCAATTGCATCAATAAAACCTTTAATTTATCACTTAACCAAACCAAAACTTTATTTTGATATTTTTTGTACTTTTTAATTTTATACACTCTATTACCTCCATTAGTTGTACATCTGTCCATATATACGTACTCTTATTTAAATGTTTTACTGAGTCGGTGTCACATTCAATCGGCACACCAACTCAATTGTTAAATTATGAAAATACCATTTCATAATTAAATTATGTTATATTATTTGAGGGTGTTTAGATTTTTTTATTAAAAAACTAATAAAAATATGCATATAATGGAACTTGAACCTGAACAAGTTACATTTGTAAATCCTTCAATTTACCACTAAACTAAAGTTCTACTTTAATATGTTTACACGTTTTAATTTTAATCATGCACGTTTTATTATTGTCATCAATTGTATATCTATACTCCTACACTATTATCTAAATGTTTTACCGAGTTAGTGTTACACTCAATCGAGTCATCAATTTAATTGTTAAGTTACGGAATTTGAACCCAAACCAATTGCAGTAATAAAATGTTTAAATTTACTACTCAACTAAAGCTCTATTTTAATATATTTATACATTTTAATTTTAATTATGCACACTTTATTAATTTCATCAATTGTATATCTCTACTTCTATACTATTAATAAAAACCACTGACTGAGTTAGTATCATGGGTTAATCGGGTACAAACTCGATTAGGAATTTACAGAAACATCATTCCATAATTAAAGTCATATTATTTGAGGGTATTTTAGTTTTTTAATATTAACAAAAACCAATAAAATATGTATATGGTGAGATTTGAACCCACATCAATTGGATTAGCATTGTTAATTAAGTTAGTGTCACGTGTCAACTTAACACAAAATCACAATTGATAATGAAACCATGAAAAATAATTGTAGTGCATTTAGTATTGTTCATCTTATGTATTTATGTGTTTAAATTTCGTTTTACTAATAATTTAATCTAATTTTTTTATTTTATGCAACACATATCTCATTTGTTATTACGATTAATTAGTTTTAAACCATACGTTTTATTGTTTATTGTATGTTATTTTTAACACACATCTGTGTTCTAAATCCGTGGTTTTCACAAAGCATATGTGTGTGATAGTATTTTTAGTATTATTTAAGTGTTTTATTATATGGTGAGATTTGAACCCACATCAATTGGATTAGCATTGTTAATTAAGTTAGTGTCACGTGTCAACTTAACACAAAATCACAATTGATAATGAAACCATGAAAAATAATTGTAGTGCATTTAGTATTGTTCATCTTATGTATTTATGTGTTTAAATTTCGTTTTACTAATAATTTAATCTAATTTTTTTATTTTATGCAACACATATCTCATTTGTTATTACGATTAATTAGTTTTAAACTATACGTTTTATTGTTTATTGTATGTTATTTTTAACACACATCTGTGTTCTAAATCCGTGGTTTTCACAAAGCATATGTGTGTGATAGTATTTTTAGTATTATTTAAGTGTTTTATTGAGTTTGTGTCATTCTCAATCGGGTCAACAACTTAGTAGTTAAATTACGAAAATGCCCATCTGTAATTAAACTAAGTTTTATTATTCGATGGTACTTTAGTCTTTTTCATTAAAAACCAATAAAAATATGCACGTGCTGGGATTTAAACCCAAACCAATTGCATTAGGAAAACTTTCAATTTACCACTCAACAAAAGCTATATTTTAATATACTTATGCACACTTATACATTTATAATTTTAATTATGCACACTTTATTACTTCCATCAATTATTTTCACACGCATATGAGCGTGATAGGATTTCTAGTAATATTAATAAACTCTTTGATTAAATTTGTGTCACAAGTTAATCGGGTATCAACTCGATTAGAAAATGGCTAATGTATACTTTTATTAAAATTACTACTATTTTTATTTTGATGAATTTTTTTGTATTGTCATACTTTTATATAGTTTTAAAATAAAGAACTAAAATTAGCATATTTAAGAATTGAATCCATGCCTAATGAATTTATAAATAATTTCTTTATCATTACACCAATAATAATTCATAAGTAAAAGTAAAAAATAATTTTTAACATAAAATATTTCCCCTCACCAAATTTGTGTATTTATACTTATTATAAATAAAATGTCTAATTGAGTTGGTGTTACGAGTTAACTTAACACCAACTCTATTGTGAATTACCAAAAAATCATTACTTTAAAGAGTAATTAATATTATTATATAAATATTTTCATCTTTTCATACTTTGATATAATCTTCAAATAAAACAACTAAAAACCACTATTTGAGAATCGAGCATAGCTTCAATTTCATAAAATCTTAGTTTATATTTATATAATTTTCTTATAAATATATTTTTAGATAAAAGAATTTTCAACTGCGTTGTAAATATGATATAATAAAGTAACTACTAGATTATGCAACATCCAAATTCTGGGTGAAGGAAAAATATTATGTATAAAAAATCAACACAAATACCAATAATCAAACTCACGTCCAAATTAGTCTTAAATCACTTAACCATTCATTAATTTTAAGATTTTTCTTAATAGATTGTAATTTAATTTAAAAACAATTATAAAATTATTGAAATTCATAAAAATTTTTATAATAAAATTTTTATTTTAAAAATTTAAGTTTTTAATCTTTTTTAATTTTTTTTAAATATTTTATAATTGATTAAATGTTTCTAAGACTTGTAACACTATTTTAATTAGATATTTAATTATAATATAAGTATATATAAATAGATAGAATAAATATTATTATAATAAAATTTTTTATTTTTAAAACTTTTAGTTTTTAATCATTTTTAATTTTTTTAAATATTTTTTAAATATTTTATAATTGAGTGTTGACTTGGAACATATTTAATTATTAAGTAAATTTTATCAACAGTCACTCAATTTTGTGGTAGTTGACAAAACAGTCACCTTGGTTTCATTTCAGTCACTCAACTTTAAAAAAGTAACAAACAGTCATTTTTACCGTTTTCCATCACAGACGTCATAGAACAATGACATGACAGATGACGACGTCCATGGTGTAAAAAAATCCTCCATCTAGCCAGTTACCACCAATTTAACAACCCTATCAGTACTCATTTAGGGTTTAAGAAAAAAAAGAAAAAAAGAAGAAGAAAAAAGAGAAGAGAAAAAATGGAGATGCCTGAAGAAGAATTTGAAAGAGCATTTTCCTCTATTATCTTTGTATAAATTTGGGTTTTTTTTAGCAAAGATTTTGGTTTAATTTCTTTTCTGGATTTATGATTTTATTTATTACTTGTGTGTTCTAATTTCTCAAAGTTAAAACCCAAGTTTTTCTTTTGTTTTGAGGTCTTGGTTTATTTTATTTTCCTTTGTTTTTGTAGATTTCAGTGTGTTTATTGAAATTTAATTGTTTGGGACTTGGAGTTTTTGTTTGCTTGATGTTGAATTTAGTTCATTTTAATGGACTTTTTTGTTGATTTTTCTATGTATTCTTTCATGGATGTTGGTGAAAAAACTTGTTAGTTAAGAAATCTCTCACAATGTTTATGAAAAAACTTGTAAAAATTCTCAATTTTAAAGAACATTGATTTTAGATTTTGTGGATTGTCTACAGAGAATCCCTAATAAACCCACCCCAAACTTTGACCCTTCAACTACTTCATCTACATGGCAAGTTAATTGGTCACATCAGCTAGTTAACTTGTCATATAAGCGGTCCCATTAAGCCCCTAACGAAAACTGTTAATCAGTGATTATTTTGTCACTTTTTGATAAATTAGTGACTATTTTGACACTTTTTCAGAGTTGAGTGACTAAATTGAAACTAATGTGACTATTTTGTTAGCTACCCCAAAATTGAGTGACTGTTGGTGTAATTTATCTTTAATTACAATATAGGTATAGATAAACAGATAGAATTTACTATGGGCTAAATTGAGGAAATTGTATGATATTCTGTGAATTAAAAATAGGAAGAAAAAGTTGAGGTTGTGGGCTTTCAAAATGGGCTAGACTTGGCAGTTTACAAAGTAAGAGCAAAAAAAGCGGCTAACCTGTCCCAGCCCAATAAATGAGGAAAAAAATAAAAAATGCGGTGAGCGTGGATCGAACACGCGACCTTCAGATTGCAGATGCACCTTCAGTCTGACGCTCTCCCAACTGAGCTATCCCCGCTTGTGATTTAGATTTTGAAACTGTGTTTTGTATCATTTCTACATTGAATTGATAGCGCCTGCAAGTGTACAATTCATTTTACAAAATGAATACGGTACTCAACTAAAGTTCTATTTTGATATACTTATACATTTTGATTTTAATAATGCACAATTTATTGCGTTTATAAATTATTCTATATTTTTATATGCGTGTGATAAAATTTTTAGTATTATTAATAAACTCTTTGATTAAATTGGTGCATGGATTATCTAGGTACCAATTCGATTAAAAAATAATACATTATTTAATTAAAAGCATAATGACATGACCAAAATGACTACTATTTTATTTTGATAAAGGTATTTTCATCTTTTCATACTTTTATATAATCTTCAAATAAAATAATTAAAAAATATTATTTGAAAATCGAACGCATGATCAATAATTTCATAAAATCTTAGTTTATATTTATATAAATTTCTTATAAATATATTTTTAGATAAAAATTTTTCATATATGATATAATAAAGTAATTACTAGATTATGCAACATCCAAATTGTAGGTGAAGGAAAAATATTATATAAAAAAAATCAAACACAAATACCAATAATCAAAATCACGTCCAAAATAGTCTTAAATCACTTAACCATTCATTAATTTTAAGATTCTTCTTAATAGATTGTAATTTAAGTTATTTAATTTAAAACAAAATTTTTATAAAAAAATTTGTTATTTTTTAAATTTTTAATTATTTAAAATTTTATAATTAAGTAAATGTTTCGATGACTTGTAACACTATTTTAATTAAATATTTAATTATAATATAAGTATAGATAAATAGATAGAATATATATAATTATAAAATTTTTTATTTTAATTTTTTTAGTTTTAAAATTTTTTAAAATTTTTAAAAATATTTCATAATTGAGTAAATGTCACGTCGACTTGGAACAGAATTAATTATAATATAGGCATAGATAAATAGATAGAATTTACTATGGGCTAAATTGAGGAAATTGTATTATATTTTGTGAATTAAAAATAGGAGAAAAAGTTGAAGTTGTGGGCGTTAAAAATGGGCTAGACTACGCAGTTTACAAAGTAAGAGCAGAAAAAGCGGCTAACCTATCCCAGCCCAAAAATGAAGGGAAAAAATAAAAAATGCGGTGAGCGTGGATCGAACACGCGACCTTCAGATTACAGATATACCTTCAGTCTGACGCTCTCCCAACTGAGCTATCCCCGCCTATGTTTAGTCTTAAAATTATTTTGCTTTGGTATGATTTATAGCGCCTGCAAGTGTTCAATTCGTTTTGAAAAATGAATACGATACTCTTATTTCAATTTAAATTAGACAAATGAACTATATTTTGCGTGTGATATTATTCTCTAGTTTATATATATATATATATTGTATAGAGATGAAAATTTAATTTTTTTAGTAAGTATGTTGAGTAAGTGAAAAAGTTTAAAAAAATACATAAAGTAAAAAAAGTGGAGATAAAATATATATTTTTTAAAGTGTTATAAATACAATTAAGGTATAAATATAAATATATGCATGAACTAACGCAAGTATCAAATCATTACAATACAATCGGACTAAAAATTTGTACAATCCAAATTAAAGTCAACAAATTAGATTAATTGGATTAAACCCAAATCGCACATGGTGAGATTTTAAGATTCATTTGAGACCCACAAATATAATTATAAATGATGGATTTCAAATTTAAATACTCTTCTTTTGTCAATTGAGCCAAATAAAATAAATTTTTAAGTGAAAAGAAATAAAAATTCTTTTAAAAGAGTGAAATTATTTGCTAATCTAATTAGTAGCAATAATTATTTAATAACAATAAGACGTATAATTAAAGACGATGTTATTTCATATAAAAAAAGACTATGCAATTTAATAAATTAAAAAAAAAGCTTGTTCAATAAAAAATAATAAAAGGCTCCTATACTTGGTAATTTTAGTAAATACAAATCATCTAATACCAAACAAAAAATGCAGAATCTTTTCCTTTGCCATGGATTCAATTTATTTTATTTTTTTCAAAAATAATCATGCACAATTTTATTTTTAGTCGGATACCAAAAAATGTATAAGAAATTTTTTTCGAATATGTGATAAAATTTATACCTGTTTATGGTTGGATCAGATGCCTGCTCAAAAAGTGAGAGAGTTTAGGAAAGTATATAGACTCGAAAAATGAGTTTAAGAAAAAATATAAGGCCTATTCAGAAAAAGTCCAAATTTGCAAAAAAGAAAAAACTATTTTTTCTTGTTGTTTTCTCACTGTTTTGCTGTTATTTCATTACTATATTGCTACTATTTTGTTGTTATTATCTGAATATTGTATAATTTTTATTTTATTGTTAATTTTGCTATTATTTTAAAGACATTTGCTTGTTAAGTTACTTATGTTAGTGTTATTTAAGTATAAAGATTTTTCTTTAATTTATTTCAATTTGTTGGAAAATATTTATTTTAATATTTTTAATGTTTTTGGTGTATTATATTTTCTTAAAAAATAATACGAATAGGTAGAACTCGGATTTTAGCATTTTTATCAAGGTCGGGCTTGAGCAGAATTTTAACCTCATTTTCTATCAAACAAGCATAGAGTTCTATCAAGACCTAGCCCGATGCATGCACCAATCTAATAAAATTAAATAATTTTAACTCGAAATATTTGTAGTTGATGTTATAAATTATTAAAAGATTAAAAAGTATGGAAGGAAGAGGAGGATAAAACGAAGGGAGATAAAAGAGAGGATAAGGGGGTTATCTACTAAGTTATATTGCTAGGGTTGCTAAAAAGGGAAGAAGATCCCTTATTCATTGTGCCTTGGAGTGTTTTTAAGCGAGTCTCCTATCCAATTACGAAATGTCATCGATAATCTTAAGGTATGGAAAAAGTGTGGTCGATCAGGTGGTAAGATCGTTACGCATGATTGTCGTCAAGTGTAGTACTAACATTCATTTTTGTTGAGGTAATACGATATTATTAGGCCTAATAGTCTCACGGTAGTTTTCTCTTGATGAGTGCGTACCCACTAATAGTGGGTTGTCTAATAGGAGGTCTGCTATTAGCGGGTAAACAAAGACATGTGACCTTCCCACAAGCGATGTAAACTATGTTGCGAGTGGCTTGTCACCCAATGACTAGTTGAGTAGTATGAAGCAGAAAGCCATCCATAAATCTTTTCAGTCAAATTCTCGTGATGCCACATGTCTGAATCATATAGGGATATAACAATGTAATAAGTTATCAAATTTTTAATGTTGTAATTTATTTTAACCTTCATCCCACATAATTTAACTCTGAACTCAAATATTCTCGTTTTGGATTTCAAAGTACACAAAATTGTTTATTTTAACTATTTTTATATATTTTTTTGATAAAATTTTTTTTATAAGTGATTAATCACATTTAGTAAAAAAAGGTGAGTTCCATGTTATGTTTTTCGAAATTTGTTTGGCGGTCGGAAAAATCATTTTGACAATATAAAAATTTAAATTACGTAATTATCCTTATGTGTGCTATTATTTGATTGAGTTTTTTTTTTTTATAGAAAGAGGAATGTTTTCTGGTAAATTAAATAAGATTTTTTATAATAATAAAATTAACTCGTGAAACTAAATTTAGGTGTTGTTTGATAAAATTAAAAAAAAAATTAAAAATTTAGTACTGAATTTAAGTTATAAAATTTATGTGGTACATTACTTAAAATTAATTACAAAATATAATTAGATTATTTAATAAATATAAATTTTAAATTATAAAAAATTTTAAATTTTATCCTTAATTTTTAATTATTTTATCCTATTTTAAATAAAAAAAATTTTAAACACAATAATATTAAAATAAATAAAATAAAATTGAATCAAATGAAAATATTCTCCATTAAATATCTATTTATTATTTTCACATTTTTTTTATAGAAAAAATTGTATCAGGTTATTCTAATTTTAAATTATCAAAATATGCATGTGTAAAAAACTAAATCATTGAAAATATTAATATTCAATAAATTTATTTTTTTTGCAATGATTTATAATAGTAAATATAATTATATAAATATTTTTTATTTTAAATTAATCACTAAAACTAATAAAAAATCCAATTATTCTTTTGAACCAAAAAGCCTACTCATAAAAGGATTTAAAAGTTTCTTTTAAATATATCTCAAGCAAATTTATTAATCAATATCGGCGATGTCATATATCAATAAGTTATGAATACAACAAGCATACATAGTTCTAAAGATTTCGAATATGAGTAACAAGTACAAAAGTAAATCTAAATAAAATACATCTAAATTATAATGATAATTCAAACTCAAATTATTTTTATCAAAGATAAACACTTCGTTAATAAATTACAATTTCTATTCTAATTTATTATTATTCAAGATGACATAAATAACAAATAGGTTAAATATAAAAATGATAAAAAAAATAGAATTATACAGTTTTATTTTTTTTTGCTTATATTATATAATTAACGTGAAAGGAACTTGGGCAAAGCATTTTGGACAATGTAAGTGGCTACGATAGAACAGGTTTTCTGAGTGGGGTGAAAAGAATCCCAAAACACAAACTTGTCGGCATTGGAACATGTAAAAGGATTTCTCCGGCTGCATGCGTATCCCATCTCGAACATCCCTGTTGCACAACATGCCACCGCCGTTACCTCGAACCCTGCCCATCCAATTATTAACATTAAATCTGATATCAATTTACTTAAAACAAAAATCTTTACTTAATTAAGGCAAAAACCATACCATAAGCTGCAGGCTTTTGAATGATTTTCATCAAAATACCATAGGGATCTGAAAACACCATCTGCATTCCATGAAACTTTTTATTCTGTTTAATCACCAAAGCATTCAGTTTCCCATTGAAATCGGCTGCCAAATTGTTGAAACTATCCACACACTCGCTTCCACCCATAAGGTTCCCGGTTCTCTCCAACGGCATACACCCCATCGGAGGCAGCCCTCCTAACGATATCTTCCGGGCTCCAACTTCATACAGCCTCTCTGTGAAACTTGCGGCGATCCCAACCAGGAAGTTTTCGTATTCTTCGATGGTGTATTCCGATGAACGGCCTGGGATTGCGTAATAGTTCTCCAGGAAATCGTTCGTTCCCACGCTTATCAGGTATAAAGCCCCGCTGATTACGCCGTTGGCTTTCCTATCTCCCAGATAGGCTCTCAGTTTCTTTTGATAGTTCTTGTAGTACTCCAGTTGTTTCCATAGTGGTATTACTGACTGAAAATTAAAATTTGAATATGCATCGTTTTATTAGAAAAGAAGAAGAAGAAGAAGAAGAAGATGAAGTGCGGGAACTTACGAGGACATCGGAAGTGGCATTGTCGTAGCCGGTTGCGGCAGAAGCGAAGGTAACTCCGGTGGCGAAATCGGATATACTATAGGAAGGATCGAGGTAAGCAGGAATTGCCGGTTTGAGTCCGAAAGCCTCGGAGATGAAGTCGGTTGTGATTTTGCCATTGGAAAATCTTCCCGTTGGACGCCCACCGTTGAAGTCTCGACCATAAGGTTGAAAATTGCTCCTAGCAACGGTGGGGATGTAGTTGTTATTCCCAGAATCAACTGAGGAGTCCCCGAACACTATGATTGCTGGAATTTTGCCCCCATTAACCAACACCAAAAGTTGAACCGAAAGGAGCCATAAGATGTGTATTGATGGCGCCATTTGCTTCAATTCCATAGTTTTCAAACAGACTATATATATATATATACAAATGTGGGAGGGGAGGGATCGAGCTAACTTTCGGATGATCAATTGATCGGAGGAGGGCTTTTATATGCATAAATATTAGTATGATGGGACCTGACAAGCTGACACAAGAAAATGATCAGATTAAATAAAATGTTAAAATTTTATATGAGATGCATAATTAATTTATTAAATTTTATATAAATAAAAAAAACTATAATTGTATGTAATTATATATATTACCTTAAAAAATAAAAAATATATATAATAATTAAGATGGAATATGGGTGAAAGATTTAATAGCTACTTGAATAAGGAGTAACTTGTACTTGGTGATGTAATAACGGCCAGGTTGGCTAAAGACGTCCAAACATTTGAGACAAAGATTCTTATTGCTTTAGGCTTTAGCTAAATCCTATTTCATAATTAATGCTTTTTAATGTCTTTCATAAATACAAGCTATTAAATTTAGAGATAAAATATATGAATTTTGATTTAATATATAAACTTTAATTTGATGTAATTATATACATAAAATTTTGATTATAGTTTAAATGTATATATAAAATTTTAATTTTGATTCAATAATACATATTTTAAAAAATAAATATATTAATTTATTTTTTATAGTGGATAAATACAATTATTTGTAAATATAATATATAAATATAAAATGATGCTATGTCAATAATAGTGTTAACAATTTGTAAAAGTTGGATCAAATAAAAATTTTATGTATAAAAATACAAAAAATCAAAATTACATGTATAAAATTACATATTATTAAACCAAAATTTATGTACAATTATAAGATTTTCCCTTAAATTTTTTAATTTGACTCCATCAACAATGTACGAAATAATAATTTTAAATATAATATATAACTATTATAAATCAACAAAATTTATTTTGACTACTTTATGATTCGAACTGAATTCAATTATTTGGAGTAGAGCTATTACATTTTTTAATAATCTATTGATAAATTTTGTTAGGTGAATAAGGTTTGGAAATAAGGAACGCATCATTAGAATTAATAGCAAAAGTAATAATTTTTCAAAGATGTAAAGCATAGAACTCAACGAGTGATTCCAGTAGAAAAGAAGATGATGTTCATTTTAAAAGATCCGAGTTACCAATATATTAAAAAAATAAAGACCTAAAGCATAGGGACTACTTAAATTAAAATGTAGGAAATAATTCACAATTTAAGTAAAGTACATTATCTAAAAAATTAAATTTAACAAAAAAAAAAAAGTGGAGAGAGATTTATTAATGGTGGTGTTGTTGAAAGGAGAGATAGAGATGCAAGTCGTTGGTGTGTAGGTGAAGGACTTGAATTGAAAGGGCTTTCCCAACAAGAATGGAGGCGCTTTTACCTTCAACTAACCTCTCATTTATTATATTTTATTATATGGACAACCGTTTCTTTTTCTCCCCCAACCACATTAATTTAGCTCAGCATTAGATATTTCCCTTTGCCACAATCAATTCTGTTTAAAAAATTTTAAATTACAAGGTTCTTACTCTACTATTGCCACCTTTGTCGAAATTTGGATATTGAATTTAGTATAGAGTTTATATCAGCAGTTGAATCGAGTAAATCATCAATTTTCAAATTAATTGTTTTAACCAAAATAAAAATTATAAATGGATTTAATTGTTTGTTCGGTCTTCATTTTGGTTTTTTTATTAGTTTTGAGTGATTTGTATGAGGATTATTTAATTTTTTTTGTTTAGATTAATGTATTAATTAATTTTCGATTCAATTGATCTAATCGATGAATTTAATTCTTTTTTAACAACATTTACATCAATAAAAATCTTTTTACATTAAATTAGTAACATTGTTGATAGGGATTATTAATTTCTGCTGATTATATAATTAACTTCTTTATTTATTTGCACCATTAAGGATGGATAGTATAGTAAACATCTATACTATTATAATACATTTGGAGTTTCACAAATTCAATTGGTAGATGTTAAAAAAAAAATCAATAAAATTAATAAAAACAAAAAAAATTAAAGGGTACAATGTGATTTCAAATTTTTATTATGTTTTTTTTAAATATTTACTTTCTAAAAAATTTAAGCAATAATTTAAAAAATTACCCACTTAAAAATCTTAACTCACGTATAATTGCGTATAATAAGACTCAAACTTAAATACTCTATAACTAAAAGTTTTACGCTTTGTGAACAATGTGAAGATCTCATGAAATATTATTCAAAATGAACTTAAATAAATTTGTTTTAAATTTATTTGAACGATACTAAATTTTGACACAGTTATATATAGATAAAAAAATATGTTAAAAGATTTTTTATAACAAGTTAATGTAAAAAAGCAAATAAGGTTTTAATTAAAATGTTGACGTTTGGAGTTCAGAAATCATAATATCTTAGATTTAAGTTTTATGATAAAGTGAGTGGTTTCTAAATTTATTTTAGGTCTAAATTATCTTTTACAAATTTTATATAAAAATATAGAAAGACAAAAATATTTTTATCATAATATTTATTATTATTTAAAAAGTATGAGTTTTTAGGTTTTTTTTAATTGAAACATCTTAATCAAATAATAATAATTTATAGAATTATACATTATTTATGTATTAAATATGGGTTAAAATTTGGTATATTTGCAATATATATTTTTTTATTTTACAAGTAAAAAATTATCATGTGTATATTTTTTAAAATATTTTATTATCTTTATAGAATACTTGACAACTTTCTAACCCTACTTGTGGAATTTAAAAACTTCACTACCAATGTATTAAATATTATTCCATTAAATATTAGGACATTTACTAGTGAACTAATTGTAAAAAAAATTATTTCCACTAACGAGGATTAGATTTTATCACATGATCTTAAGTTTATTATTAAAAAAATAAAAATAAATAAATAATACTTGTGATAACAATTAGAGATAATAATAAAATCTCAACCCACTCATGGAATAAAAACTTTAGATCATCTATGTACTAAATAGTTATCCTAAAAATTAACCAAAATAACAATTAGGGTTAATATGTAGTTTACCCCCTAAATTTGTTCAAAAGTAATTAGTTGGTACTTGAACTTATCAAAATTAATATACTAGTGTGATTACATGGTAGTATCTGTTCATACTTTCTTAATCATTTGACAATGCACACATACCTTACACATATAAGTGCTCGAATCCGGATCTCCTAAAATGAACAACATTCTCTTAACCACTGGAGCCACTCGTTGGGTTCTGCACCTTTTAAAATTATTTTTAATTTTTTAATTTATGTTAACGACATGTCATACTAAGAAATTGTCACGTGTTACCATTGAATTAGCCATCAGTTTCACGTCAACACAAATTAACGGTGATAGTGCGAAAGTACCAACTTAAACAATAAAATACATGTTCAAATATCAACTAAGCAAAAGAAAATTTTAAATACCAATTATATACTTTTGGACAAGGCAATTACATATTAACCAAAACAACAATTGTAACATCCAAGTAGCCTTGATCATGGATCGGGTCACTTATTTAGGCCTAAAGGTTTCGCCTGAAAAGTGAAAGGGTTTGGATAAAAAAATAAATCTGAAAAATGAATTTAGACAAAAAAAAGACATATATTCGAAATGGGTCGAGTCTCAAGAAAGATTTTTTGGCTTGGGTCCAGCCTGGATCTACCTATCTTTTTGCTGCTGTTTTGTTGCTGTTTTGTTATCATTTTGCTATTATATTGCTACTATTTTGTTGTTATTATTTAACTCTCATTTTATTGTTAATTTTGCTATTATTTTAAAGACATTTACTTTCCAAGTCGTAACTATCTTAATGTTATTTAAGTTTAATGTATTTTTAATTTATTGAAAAATATTTATTTTAATATTTTTAATGTATTTGATATATCATATTTTTTAAATTTATTTTTATATAAAAATAATATAAATTTTTAATACGAGCAATTTAAATTTAAGTTTAACATTTTTTATATGAACTAAATTTAAATAAAATTTTAAACTCAATTTTCAGTTCAAATATAAAAAATAGCCCAAAATTTTACATTAACACAATCCAACCAAGATTAGGTGGGCAACACCATCATAAATTCAAAATAAAGAAGACAAGACATATACCTCAAAATAGCGGCCGCAGTTATTAAGGGGACTATGAGAAGACAGGAATGAAAGCTATGCATAACTAGAAGTGGTTTCTTATTCAAGAGCAAATCCTATTTTTGTAATACCGAAACAACATTTTATATCATGTCATGTCATGTCATCAATATATTATCGCTTGTATTTTATTTTTATCGAATATATTAATATAATTATATAATAATATTTGTTTATATATTTTTAATTTTTTGATAACGTAGACACATATTATACATACAGATGTTTTAATTCGAGATTTTTAATATGAACATCTTTTTTATTAGAATCACTCGTTGAGTTACTTTTACTTTTCACTTTAAATGTGATGCTTTATGGGTAAATTGGTTGGCTAATTTTTATATTTTCTATTTTGATCATTAAAAATAAAAATTTGTAAATATAATACTGTGGTTATAATTCGTCTTTATTTTAATTACTCTTCATTAATTCGATGTTATTATACATTTATTTAATCACTCAATTTTAATAAATTTTTATTTTAATTACTTATTTTTTTTTTTAGAATTAATTTCAATTACAGGAAAAACTTGAATTTTTAGTTGAAAATTTTCGTTTATTTTTTTAAATTAATTTTAATTTTTGCCTAGTAAAAAGAGAAAAACATGGAGTATTACAGGGGATTACCTGAGTTTATGAAAAAGTTTGGTTTATGCATGAAAAAAAATACTTTTATCTTTTAATTTGTCTTTATTTTTTTTAGAATTAATTTTAGTTTTGTCCCCAAAGAAAGGAACTTGAAGTTTTAAAATGAATTGCTTGGATTTTTATAGGGGCAACTTGTGTTTTTACAGGTAAAAATCATTTTATTTTTAAATTTTTCCTTTTTAGAATTAATTTTATTTTTTTCAAAAAAAAAGAGAAAAATTTAAGTTTTTACAGGAAATATCTTAAATTTTTACAGGGAATTAAGTTATAGGGAAAAATTTGGTTTCATCTCCGCTGCTAAATAATTCATTTCTATGTAAAAATCTATTTTTTGGAAAAAAAGAAAATTTATTAAAAAAATAAGTAATCAAAATAAAAATTTATTAAAGTTGTGTGACTAAAATAATAGAACAATAGAACCTAACGAGTGGCAGCAGTGGTAAAAAGGATGTTATTCATCTTAGGAGATTCAAGTTCGAGCATCTGTGTGTGTAAGGTGTGTGTACGTTGTCAAAGGATTAAAAAAGTATGAACAAACACTACCATAAAATCACACCAGAATATTTAAAAAAATAATAATAAGTGAACAATAATATTGAATTAATAGCGGTAGGCTAAAGTGAAAATGTTTTGTAATGGTAGTGCCCTATTTTCAAATTTTGTATTTTTTTATGACCAAAATGAAAACATATGGAAGTTAAGTGACCAACTATGTAGTTTATATCCTATGTTTAAATATGAGTTTAAATTAAGCATTTTTTTTCAATATTAAATGAGAATCATAAAAATAAATTAAATATAAAATTTATGATTAAGCTGTAGTTTATTCAATAGTTAGAACTAATCAAAATAATTTGTATATATAATAGATAAAATAATATATTATTTTGTTAAATATATATCACATACTTACCAATATACCTAATTTACTTGAATTTCTTTTTTGAAAGTTGTTGATACAAGAATGTAGTACACTACAGCAAAACAGGTCATTAGCGGCACTTTTAGCGGCGTTTGGAAACAAAGCGCCGCAAAAGGTAAAGCATTAGCGGCGCTTTTCTTAATGCGCCGCAAAAGGTAAAGCATTAGCGGCGCTTAACACAAGCGCCGCTAAAGGTAGGGTCATTAGCGGCGCTTTACCCACAAGTGCCGGTAAAGGTCAGGTCATTAGCGGTGCTTGTGATAAAGCGCCGCTAAAGTTCAAGTCATTAGCGGTGCTTTCTCTAATGCACCGCTAAAGGTAGGGTAATTAGCGGCGCTTTCACTCAAGCGCCGCTAAAGGTCAGGTAATTAGCGGCGCTTTCCCTTAAGCGCCGCTAAAGGTATGATCATTAGCGGCGCTTTCCCTAAAGCGCCACTAAAAGGTCGAGTCATTAGCGGCGCTTTCCCCCAAGCGCCGCTAAAGGTAGGATCATTTAGCGACACTTTTACTAAAGCGCCGCTAAAGGTCAGGTCATTAGCGGCGCTTTCCCATAAGCGCCGCTAATTTATTTAAATTTTATATATCTTAAAATTAAATTAAATTTATAGTGGTGTGATTACTTATGGTAGCATCTGCTCATACTTTCTTATCCTTTGACAATGCACACACAGGCACTCGAATCCGAGACCCCAAGGATGAATAATATCCTCTTTCCAATATATTTATACTTATGTGTAGGACCTTCCTGGACCTAATATATCAAACACTTGAGATTTCTATCACCTGCTTTTGGTTATAGTTTGGATTTTCAGCCATTCTTAGATTATATCATTAACATATGTGGGTTCGGTCTTGCCCTATTCCATGATCATCCCTAACCTGTCATCATCGTCAAGCTCAAACTTTGGACCTTTGCTGGATCATTTGAATTAAGTTGATCCAGGAAGGGTTTTGAAAAGGAAAAGCTAGCCGAGCACACCATCACGAATGAAAAAAAGAAAAAAGCACGTGTATATATCATGACCTGTTTATATACCCACACGTGCACATGTTCCATGCACGCATTGCCCAGCAGCAACTAGGGATAGAGATTTTGTTTAAAGATTACATATAGCCATATAGACCAAATATAACATAGATTTTTAGTAATGCTTCATCTCAAAAAGGGATAAATTATTGCGTGTGTTTGTTTGTTAAAATTTCGAATGTTATAAAAAATAAATTTAAATTAAAAAATTATAATATATTAGTAATAGAATTATTTGAAATTTACCTCATATCTTTAGTAAATTTTATAATTTAATTCTGTTTATTAAACATTATTTTAATTTAATAAAATATCATTAATAATTATTTAAAAAAATTAAACATAATATTTAATTAAACTTTATTATATTTATTTCATTTTTGTAATAAGAATATAAAATGTGACACTTTTGTGATTTTTTATATCTAATAATAAATCATATATATTAAAAAAATAAAAATGAAGCAAAAAATAATTACTAATTATAAATCAATTTATCTATCTTAAATCCATAACCGTCAGATGAATAAAAGATTATATGGGGCGTTGGATTCAAAAGGTGTTAGTAAGAAAAAAGAGTACTTTCTCTGCCCTTTCTCCCAATTCATACGGGTTTGAAAACTGTAAGCAACAAGAAGGAAAACTGTAAGCAACAAGAAGGAAAACTGTAAGCAGAGTTGTCTTCGGCGGCCGGTAGTTCTATTTCTCACTGTTTCCCTCACTTCGTTCCCTCTTCACTCCCAGAACCAGCTGCTCGTCTCGATCCGACAGCCGCAAACCCTATCGGTATTACCTTCTACCATTTTCCCCCTTTTTAATCATATATAATTTTGGTTTCAACTTTTATTTCGATTTTGGTTGTGTAAATTTCATGTGATAGAGAAGCAGATATCTGTGTCATTGTAATGTTATAAGAAATTCGAGTTTAGAGATTTCATAATATTCCATCTAATCAGATGATAACAACAAAAACTAGTACTACTATAACACAACTGAAATTTGGGTTTGAATGAATCATAGGAGTAAATACTGAATTTGTAAATACTAAATTTGAACTATCAAAGCTACAACAAAAGAGAAAATGAGACAGAGAGACTACCTGTTCCTTTGCAGCATCCTTACATTTCTGGACTAGAACCACCAACCTACAAACTCTATATTCAAGTCGGAAGGCGGGTTAAATGCTTCCTTTATAACGTCTTGGCTTTCTTTCCCTATATCCCCATCTAAATTTATTCTGACACAGTGGAGATCCTTCTTGTTCCAAAGGTTAGCTCTAATAGCCTCGTCTGCATCTATTGCATTTCCTACCAGTTTCACACGAACATGTCCACAAAGGTTGTTCAACTTTTCAAAATCTCCAAGACTGAATTCCTTTGCATCATTGTGATCAGCTCTAGCAATGACATTGGTTAATTCTCTAAGAGAAGTTAAGCAGCTAATCCCTTTTGGATAGGAAGTTAGACTAGAGCAAAACCAGGTATAAAGATACCTTAAGTTCATTAATTTTCCCATTCCATCTGGTAATTTTGTAAGACTACTACAACCAGTAAGATCCAAGGATTGCAAATTATGCAAGTCACACAATGTTTCTGGTAATCTGTTCAATACTTTGCTGCCAGCCAAGCTAAGGTACCTCAAATTAATCAATCCGCAGATTTCCACAGGAATTTCATCTAGTATATTACCTTGTCCGGATAGCCCAAAACAATTATGCCACCTACTAGTCAAGCTCAAATCCAATAACCTCAGATGTTTGGATTGTTTAAATAAGTTAGATAATGCTTGACTAGTTATCAAACACCCTTGACTAACCAGCAACAAGGGTCCGCAATTTCTCTGTACCACTAATGTCTATGGGAAAACCAGCTCCTTGAGCAATCATCATTACCAAATGATGAGTGCCAACAACTTTGACCTCCTCCGTCCAAGAAGATAAATTCAAGGCAAGCGAAGGAAGCAGAGGCTACAAGAAAGTATGACGAATTGCAGCTACAGCTTCAAAATATGATGAAAATGTTTCAGCAGAATCCGTCCTCTTAGACTTTTGTTTTTTTATTTGAAAAGAATATACTACATTTGAAATTTATTTTTCATTGATTTATTAATTTAAATCATATGTATATTTCTATCATTTATCATTTACCTTTAAAATTAGAAGTTATTGGTTGGATTTGCATTGGTTGGATTTTATATTTACAGGAAAAATGCTGAAATTCGGGTTCTATGTGAATTAAAAAGGGCTGTCAAAATCTGTTATATTAGCGGCGCTTTTGGATAAAGCGCCACTAAAGAACATGGCCTTCAGCGGCGTTTGTGGAGAAAGCGCCGCTAACGAACATGGCCTTCAGCGGCGCTTGTGGAGAAAGCGCCGCTAAAGAACATGGCCTTCAGCGGCGTTTATGCGAAAAAGCGTCGCTAAAGAACATGACATTTAGCGGCGCTTTTTCGCATAAACGCCGCTATTTTTTGCGGCGTTATCTTTAGCGGCATTTTTTACGGCGCTTTAGAAAGCGCCGCTAAAAAATTTAGCGGCGCTATAGACCTAAAAAAGCGCCGCTAAAAAACTGTTTTCCTGTAGTGTAAGAAGGTCGAAGGTGATACACTTAGTGGGTTGAGAACCACAAGTGAGGGAGGGAAGACTGTAAAGAGCTTGAGTGGTGGTTGATAGATTGAGTGTTTTCTTTATTATGAGGTAGTGATGGATATAAGGGAGGCCCGAGAGACAGTGGTTCTTTTGGAATTTTTACATTTTTGAATTTTATAAATAAACTATTATGTATTTTAAATTTTTTGTCCATATTATATAACATTCAACCTTTTAAGTCATAAGATTATACTTCATATTAACAAAGTATTTTTTATTTTGAGTAAACTATAAAAATAGTCACTTTTGTTTGCCTCATGTTACATTTTAGTCACTTATGCTTGAAATGTTACATTTTAGTTACTTATGTTATTATTTTGTTACGAAGTATCACTCTGTCATTAAATTCCGTTATCTTCCTAACGGTAATTCTACGTGGCATTCTAACTAAATTTTAAGTGTCAATTTAGATTTTCAAATGGGATGAGAATAGATTTTTAATTAAATAAATTTAATTAATTAGAATTTTTAAACCTAAACCTTAGCTAAAAAACCCTAAACCCATTTCCATACGCCTCTCTTCTTCATCTTTATGTTCATCTTCTTCATTTTTTATTCCAATGTCTTTAATTACAAATCTATCTTAAAATTGAATATTTGAAACCTATTAATCAAAAGAAACTTATGTTTTCAAGCTGCAATTTAGTTACCATTTTTTGGGCGAGATTTCAAGATTCAAGAATTGAATCAATGAGTCGAATCCTAATGAAGCAAAGTAGTTAAAATAATTATTAAAGGAATTTAAAGCATAAGTTTCTTTGGGTTAATGAGTTTCAAAGATTCAAGCTTTGAGATAGATTTGTAACTAAAGACGTTGGAATCAAAAGGGAAGAAGATGAAAATAAAGAAGAGAGACATCTGAAAATAGGTTTAGGATTTTTTAGTTAAGATTTAGGGTTTAAAATTTTTAACTAATTAAATATATTTAATTAAAAATATATTTTCATTCCATTTGGAAATCCAAGTTGGCACTTGAAATCTATTTGGATTGCCACATAGGATTACCGTTAGGGAGAAAACGGAACTTAATAGCAGAGTTGTCACTTCGTAACAAAATAATAACATAAGTGACTAAAACGTAACATTTCAAACATAAGTGACTAAAATGTAACTTAAGGTAAACAAAAGTGATTATTTTTATAGTTTACCCTTTCATTTTTTATTATATAACTTTAATAATAATAATAATATAATAATAATAATAATAATAATAATAAAAATAAAATATTAATGTATGATGGGCCTTGAAAGATTAAACTTAAAGGTTTAATATGGACTTTAAAACCAAATTTCAGAATTAATTGATTTGGTCCATACCAATTAGGTTAGTGACTTTTTTGTATTTTGATTTGTATGTCTTGTTAATAAATTATCTTTCTCTAGTAAGGTGCCGATACTGTCGAGAGAAAAAAAAAGGAGTTTGGTGTCAAGATTGAGAGCACAGAGTAAAAAAATACAAATTATCTTTCTCTTGACTCCTTATGCAAAAGACCTCACGGTAAATATTTTTACATAAATTATGTTCTTTATTTATTTGGCTTATTATTTTTTCTTTTTCTTAAAATGTTATTGTTTAATATATTATTACAGTCTTCAGGTTTTTCAATTAAATTATGGTCAACAAAAAGATCAAATTTTTTTTCAAGAAAAGGGTGTCAAAAAGCAATAATAATCAATCCGTTCCTCAATCTTCTGTTATTAGTGAAGAAAAATCAAATATCGGATCTTCCCAAGTTCTTGAACGATATATCAAGTATTCTCAATCCCAAGATCCTGAACGAGATATCGAATATTTTCAGCCATGAAAATTATTAAGATAAGACTTCGCAGTAGAATGAAGGATAACTTCGTTTCAAATTACTTGATGACATACATTGAAAAAGAGATAGGACTAAGGCCAAGTAAGAGGGTGCAATTTAGGATGCCTAGTATTGAGAAATAGGACTAAGGCTATGTTTTTTTTAATTTAATTTTTGGAATTATAATGATTAATTTTTATGAATTTTTTAGTATAATATTAGTTATTTTTTTTTTGCATATTGAAAAGAAATAATTAATTTTATATAATGTAATTTTTTCTTTTAATTTTTTTCAGGTAAATCTTTCATACTTTTTAAAAACATTATATTGATTTATTTGATATGAAAAAAATATTCGAAAAGAATTGATATTTTTTTACTTAAAAAAAATCGTTTGAATTTAGAAGTTTTGTGTTATTGAAGTAAAATCCTATATCCATCCCTATTATGAGGTATGAAAGGTTATATAAGAGGGAGGGCCATGTGTTGACCACATGTTTTCCTTGGATTGGTCGGGCATTCATTGGGTGCAGATTGCCCGTTTGGTGGATTATTGGACTTAACATGATGGAGTGATGGGGTATGGTGATGATGTGTGACTGTTGTCTTGTTAGTGTGGTTGAATATGGCATGGTTGTGCCTTTGGCAAGTTGTCATGTTTGACCAGACATAAGTTGCGCGAAGCTAGGCGGTGTGGCCTCGATTCCTCTCCCTCTCAGCAAAGGGGAAGTTATAAAGTGATCTCCTTTGAAACAAAGACGCTCAGTGAAGCTTCTTTTAAAAGTTACGTGTGTGACGAAGTACCTTGTATACAGCGCAAAACACAAATGAGAGTCCTTTTTAAATATTGAATTTTGTAATTGATGACTTAATGACCTGAGTGTGTTAGCCGTTATTTGGGTTGTGAGCGTTACACGGCGCATAATCAGTTATGGGGGTATATGGCAGTTTTCATTGGTTGTTGTTGCCGCTTTTTTGGGAAGCATGCATTGACGGTGCATATGTCACATGTTTGGAGATTGTAGGAGGGCTCAATTTTCTCTATACAGAGTGGACTTTGTTTCCACCTCCTACGCTTAATAAATTTATTAAACTCTCTTGCTCTTGCTCTGAAAATTCTTGTCTTTCTTCCTCTGCAAATTCTCCGCTTTCTTTCCATCTTTCTTTTCTGCAAATTTTATTTGTTTCGTGGTCTGAGGTTATTGGGTTTCTTTTTAGTGAATTAGGTAAGCACTTTTTCCTTTCTCTTTTTTATTCGAATATTGCTTTTACACTTCGAGTAGTTCCATGATTGGTGGTAGTGAAGGTAAGGTTGCTGTAGGGAAGAAGATGGGTTGGGGTAACAAAGAGATCAATCGGTGTATATATGTTCATCAGCAGCGGGTCCTTTGAATGTACAATAATGGAGGAGGAAGTGTCACAAGTTTCTACTAGATGATTACGAGTTCGAGTTTTCCTTTTCCCATGGTGAGAATTTGTTGAGTGCGACGGTTATGGGTGGTGAGGGTAAAGGACCAGCATTCTTCATGTCTTTGTATGCCTTCGAGGCAATGTTCCACCTTCGCTCCGCCCGTTCATCGAAATGTTTAACGCTTGCAAGACTGTGCCAGGACAATTGACACGAACCTCTCGGTGGGCCCTTTTAACATAATTCATTAAATGCTGAAGGCATATGTGTTTTGGAAGAACTATATCTTTTCCTCGCCAACGACAAGTTTTATAAGGATTTTTATTTTGATTTGTTAAAATTTTAGATTAATATTTTAAGTTGAATTGAATTTGATTAAGTATAAAATATGTTAATATTATGTTTAAACCCAATCCTAATATGATGTGATACACAAATATTTCTATTGTTAAACAACGTGCTTTATTTTTAAAACACAATGATATATATATAGTTTAAGTTATGATAATTTGTTGGACTTGTATATTTATGATTCATTTCTGACTTTTAAAATAAATTTTTTATTTTCATTCTTGTAATAATAATAATAATAATAATAGAGTTGGTAGCTAAATTTCATGTTTATCAAGTAAATTAGTCTGAAGAGTAATGGAATTAAATTACAAGTTAATGTTAATGAATTATGTTAGGAATTTGGGTGTTAGTAAGATAAGGTTGTTGAAAATGAAATTCAGAAAATCTGGCTAAAGACCAGCTCAAAGTTACACACCACTCCTAACAGCATTCCTAAACTCCCGATGGAACTCCCCAAATAGTAAAACCAAGCAATCTTTAAATCCCCCGCAAAAATGCAACCTGCAGAGAAAGGAAAAATCTCACTCCTCCACTTCCCCCCTTTCACCTGATAAAAAGGGATATTAGTCACTGTGCTTTGGGCATACATCTCAAAGACAAACAACAATGGCCGTATCCAGAGGAATGATAGTTTTCTGCTTCATCACGCTGGTGGTGTGTTCTTTCTTAGCTAAAGCCAGCAACGCCGCTCACAACGAACACGGGTGCACCACTGGCGATGCTCATCCTGGCAGTAGCCAACGTTGCGAAGATAGCCCCGAAGAGGAAGACGACTTCGATGACACTTTTAAGATCGTCGACAACATCAAGATAAGGATCTAGCTGGGCGCCGCCCAGACTCCATTTCTTTGGTTCTTCACTCAATAAAAATGGGTGGTTGCGAAGCTCTATCTCTCTCTTTCATGCTTTCTGAGATCTTTCAGTTTGGCATCCTTTAATTTACCAGTTGTTGCAGTTTTTTTTCCTTATTTTCTTTTTTGTTTTGTCTTTCTCGTGTTTGGATTTGGAAGGGTTTAGCATTTGTTTTTGTCGTTGCATGCTTTTTGTAAAACTGCATCTCTCATTTCTCAGTTTGTTTGTTTCTTTTAAGTGCTCTTATTTTTTAAATTTATATTATATACACTAATTGTCAGTGAAGTGATGATCACCATTTAAATGATGTTATTTTAAAAAATAACATCATTGAATTCATTGATGATGTATTTAATAATCATAATATTGAAATAAAAACACAAAAGAAGTAATAATGGCATAGTATTCATGATGGTAATTTTTTATTATTAGAGTTAAAAAAAATAAATTGCAGGTAATTTCCTTTTAAGAGTAAATAAAATATTCAATATAAATCATATTTATTTGATCAATGTATTATCTTAAAATATAATTTTGGATAATTCTGAGTTCGCATCTTAATCAAGCATACTATATTATCTTATAATGTAGAATTGATAAATAAGTATATATATATAAAACTTAAAAGTATATTTAGATTTTTTTTATAGATAAAAGGGGTCATATTACCTTATTTCAGATAATTCTTACATTCATATCTCCAAATTTTTTATTTTTATCTTATATTCATATCTCCAAGTTTACCATCTAATAATAACCTCTTAAGAGATTATCAATAATAACTAAATTAACATCAGCTGAAGAACACGATTTGACTAATCAATCCCTTCTCTTTAATTATTTAAGCAAGCATAGACTTTGGGTCTACTCGAAATATTTAATCAGCTCAAATTTGAGCAACAACATAATAGTACTCGGACTCCCAACACATTGATTTGGTTAAACAACTAAAATTTCCAACAGATGTCTTCTTCTAATATTCATACATGGAAATATTGAATATAATATGTTTATATAAAAATGAGGTTTACAAATATATCAATATTTTTATAATATAGTCTTGCTTTATATGGTGTGGTGATTAAACTCTTGTCAAACATCTTTTTTTAATACGAATTTGAATTGTATAAAAAAAAATTATAATACAAATTATTAACTTAACAAAAGAATATAAATAATATAATAATTTAAACAAAGCTACAATATAGAAAATACATGATATTTTTATAGATAGGATAAGAATATACAAAAATTAAGTTGTAGCTGCCATGAAAATTCTTCCCATGATTATCATAGTTTGCCAAGCCCTCCCTTCAAAGATTATGGCTTACTACAATGGTTTGATAAAATATCTGTAACGAAAAGAATCAAGTTTGTATGATCTTTGCAAAGCAAATAAACCTTCAACACAAACTCTCCCTCGGACCGGAAACTGCATCTACTGTTCCAAAATAAGCTGTTTTTATTATGAAAAGCAAAAAAGAACATCCTACTTAAAATTATCTTTGTATATGAAATCTGGAACAACCCAGATAGCGTGCGCTTAATCAACATAATGAATGTATCAACTCATCGGATCTTACAGACCTGAAAAACTTTTTTAAGATTTACTCCCAATTTACACCCACATATCATATAGAACCTCATAAAAGTAGGTTGCAGTTCGATTTTCTGCTGAAACGGTTGGTTTTGCAAAACAAGCTTTGGGAATTTAAGTGCTATCCATTGGAATATCACTGGCATTAGGGTTCCCTAGGCTTTCAGACATACTTCTCTGAGTCTGACCGGCACCAAATGTGAACCCATGCGGAGGAACTTCTAAGGGTGGACGGGCAAAAATAGAAGTAGCACCAAGATTATTGAAGGCAGGGATAGGAACGGGAGCAGGAACTGCATCCTTTACCTTTGAGAAACCAAAGTTGAATGGAGCTCCAGCAGGTGGTGGGAATGCAGGCAAAGAAGGATTGATACTTTCAGATGATCCGAAGAGCTTCTGCTCATATTCTTGCAACTGCTGATAGACAGCTATACATCACATGCAGTGAATGAAAGTCAGAAATAGCAAGTATACGTACAATATGAAAAATAATAACATCGTCAAGGTCGTACTTGAATTAACATTACAACTGCAAGTCTACAATCTCTAAACTTGATTTCAATCATACCAAAGGAATCACATTTAAAACAAGATTTACTTTAAACAAGCACATCACACAATAGTTACTCATGAATGAAGCATCTCTAGTCTGAAGTCTCTTTTGGATGGCAGGAAAAAAGACAATTTGACTGACATTCATTTTTCCTATTCCAAAAACTATTACGCGGCTATCCTATATTCTTTACAATTAAGCATCATAAACAACACTACCTTGACTCAACTCAACAGATGATCTACGCTCTTTCACCCATTGATAGCTCTGCGGAAGCATCCATCCTTTAGACCGCATCAAGTAAGCTATTACGATAGCTGGTGACCTGTCCGAAAGAATATAATCATCCTCGCAAGCAATTTTATAAGTTTAAGTGGGTAAACTCACGCCTGCCTGAGCATTTGGCTCAATGATAGGGGCATGTATATCCCCATCTCAAGGAATGAAATATCCAACTTCCTCAAAAAAAGAAAAAAGAAAAAGGTGTACACACACATACAAAGCAGTTTATCTCCTGTGCGCAAAATAACAAGGTTTTGCAAAGCCTATCCGAAGGGCATCTTATGGGAAAGATTCTCGTGTAAGGTCCAACCAGGTTCTTACAATATTGAGAATCTTATTTTCAGCATTCAAAAACTTTTAGGTATAAAATAAGATTTTAAAAAAGGAAGGAATAAAAGCACTTTAATATACTCATGTTTGTCTTACTGTGTATTTCTTGGATAAAAAAGAAGGAAGAAACAATAAAATCAACCTATTTTTTCCTGACATGCAATGCACAAGAACTCGAGCCTTATCCTTCTCACATTGCTCTGCAGAATTCAGAAAAGAACTACAGGTCATAATATGCCAATGAGAAAATAAAACTAATGCAACATGTCAAATGGCAGTGTCTGAGATATTGCAGTGCAACTGACAAACATTAATTAAGCAAACTCCCCAACAGCCATTTTTCACAAGGGTAACAAAGGCATCATGATTTAAGCAAAGCAAACCATAAGAAAAATGTCAAGTTGAGAAAATTTGTTTGCTGTAAACTCAGTATCTTAGCAATTTTTCTACATTGTGATGTGTAGAATCCTAGGATAGCACATGTATTTGACAGCAGAATGCTCATAGTTGGCCATGTGAATCAATAAAATTAAGAAGCATCTCATTATGCAAAATAAAAAGAGACAAAATGCATATAAATGCTACTCAGGAAATTAAAAAAAAGTGTGAATGTTATTCACTTCTGCTTAGGCCAACTTGATGAATTTTGCACAGATAAAAAGAATCCAATGCATGAAAGAGGTAATACCAAAGTCATGCACATGAGAACAGATTTCAAACTCAAGCTTTTGACGATAGACTCAATTGCAAGACAAAGGTCAACGCACCTAAAAATTGTATTGCATCATCAAACTGTAAAATTTTGTCATCTTGCAGGCAGTGATAGATAAATGAATTCCTGTATAGGTTTTGACAAGCAGGTACGGTCTGCAAGAGAGAATGTAAATAACATAAGGATATGCCATATAAGCAATCTACAAATTTTGATACTTGACCATCAGTATGCATTTTAGCAGTCACAACATCCAACAAAGAGTAACAAAGCGAACTGCATGATAACAAATGAAAAAGAGTGCATCTTGACACAATCCGTCTTACCACTTTCTAAGATGTATCTTTCAATCTCATCACTGACAGCAATTGGACGATAGAAACTATTTGTTTGCTTAGTATCAATTAAATTAGGTTTAAAACATAATCATCTCACTGTTTTTTGATAAAAGTTTTTAAATCTTTGACCCATTCAAACAGTTTTGATAAAAGGCAAACAGATTATATAAACTTCCATAATGTGTAAAAAACAAGCTTTTTACTGGCAGATGTGTTTTGCACATGCTGGTTAATTCTAAATGTCTAATGGCTCTCATAGAATCTTAATTTACTATAAAAAAGAAATCCCATAATTACCGTTTTCCAGTTATGATAATTTGATACAAAGTGCAAGGTCTACCCTTAATCTTCAAACTGTCCACCATTCTATGCCTATATACCTAAGCAAATGGCAATAACAATGATCCTAATTAGAAATTCTCAACTAAACACTATGAAGATCTTACAACTTCACTTTTATAACAAATGAAAAAGAAAACAAACGTATCACCCTTTGGACTGTCTGACGATCATATCTTACTATTGTTCCTAGTTCTAACTTTACTCAATACCCCATTCTGATCTTGCCTCCTGCCAAAAATCGTGCATTTGATTTTAACTTCTTCCCTATGTTTTTAACTCATCCATGAGTTTAGCCAAAAGGTAAAGGCCTCAAGTAGAGTCTCAATGTAAAATACACTCAGATTAGGATAGTTCTCATACTCCATTCCGGAAGTTGTGTTTAATCTTTCCATCACATCTCTAACCCCACCGATAACAATAAAACTTCTATAGGGAAACTTACATGGGAATTTTCTAGATCAATAACGTTAACAGATGTTTCTCATTTAAGGAATTGGTTCCAATAATTAAAATGCAGAAATCCCATCAAAGTTCAAACAGCGTAATAGAAAGCTTAACAAATACAACACAAAATCTTGTCTAGTAAACAATCAAAAATAAACTTTTTCCCAAATATCCATAAGCCCAACATCAAAAGTAAAATCACTAAGTTGATATTAGTACTATAAAGAAACATAAATAAATAACAATGAAAAAGGAAACGTGAGGAAAAAGAAGGGGGTTACATTAAGGACGCGAGTAATTCCTTGAGTCTTGAGAAGCTCAGAGCGAGAGGCGTTATCATAGCTACCCAAATAAAGAAAGTCAGGCAAGATCACCGATGGAAAAGCACTAAGTTGAAGCGATGTTCTATCGGAAGAAATGGGAGGTCGGTGCCCACATATCCCACAAACTTCCCCTTCCTCGTACTTGTGATAGTGCCCACATACCCCACACGGATTCTCCCTCTCCCTCTTCCTCATCCCCACTCACCACCCCCCCCAAACACCCCCAAAAAGAAAGCTACAAATTTTCGATTAAACACTGGTCAAGAACGCGAAAAAGAAAAGAAAAGAAAAGACCCGGAGTTTTGTTCTCGAATCAAAAGGGTTTTAGTTGAAGGGAAGTCCTTGTTGAATCCAGATTTTGCTTGATCGAGAGGGGGAGAGAGTGAAAGAGTTTTTTTTTTTTTTTAATGGGGAGAAAGTTGATTTATACTCATTCAATTTTGTGTGTTTTTTTTCTCTTAATATTGTGTCTTAATTTTCTGATTTTAGAAAGCAAACGGTAGAGGATTTATCCACTTCCCTTTTTCTATTATTTGTCTAAAATTTAGACATAAAGTGGAATTAAATATTTAACATAATTTAAAAAATCGAATTTATACATAATAATAATAAAAACTATTTTATTTAATATTAGTTCAAATATATTTACAATATTTAAATAAAAATCTTTTAAACTTTTAAATTTAAATATTTATATTACATCAATATATTCAAAAAATATATTTATATTTTACATATTATTATCCATAAAATCCTACATATTTCATAATAAAAGTTACCGTATCATATTCATTATAAGAAATCTTTTATATTACAAATAATATATTTTATATTTAATATAATAATATTATCTCAATATTTTCTTATCGAACTTTTCAATTCAAAATAATAACAAGTACAAAAAAAAAATCAAATCATTAAATATGTATTAAATTTATAAATTTTTATATTTGTACAATGACTAATATATAATTTAATCATAAAATTTAGTAAAAAATGTCTTGTAGAAAAAATTCATATTATATAAAAAAAATTAAATTCACATTTTGGTTTTGTAGAAATTTTTTCATATGTTAGGAAAATAAATATATTCACATTTTGAATGGGAAACATAATTTGTGTCACATCAAGAATATAAAATCTTTTATTTTCGAAAAAGAAATTATTAAGAATAATTAAAAAAAGAAGTGATTGGTGGCTAGAAATGGTTAAAAAAGTCAATGTAGTCTTTTAATTGAAATTTATTTTCTTTTAATTTAAAAAATAAAGACATAAATAATTTTTTTATTTTTTACTTTTGAGTTTTGTAAATAGGTATAATATTTTATTTTCAAATAGTAAAAATAAGTATATATATATATATATATATATATTCACCTCAAATTAGGAGGAAAAATGTGCAGTAAATTAGTAAAAAGTAGCAGATAAGCGTTTTGGAGCCCAAGTTTAACCGTGTGAGTTGCACTTTTTATGAAGATCAGTTTGGCACTTCGCAATCGCAGTCGCTCAACTTTGAAGTTGAACCCTTCGCCTGTACGGACAAACCAACGCGGTGGACATGGCAAGGCGCTGTTGGCGTAAACTGAAAACGACATGTCGTTTCCAACTGTCTCGTCACCTTTCTTCTTTAACCTCTCTCCCGCCACCTCCTCTTTCCTCTCCCCGGAGGGTGGTCGTCACCGGTACTATACCTTTCTCCGGTCTCATTTACTCGCTTATTATGCTTTGATGACTTCTCGATTTTCAGTATTGTGAATGGGAAAAAGACAAGTGTCGGGAGAGCTTTTCTATACTGGTACAGGAGGGTCCTATTAGATCAGAAAGAAAACTTTCTTAGACTGGTTAGTTGCTTGTTTTTGGGTTTCAGGGCTTGGGCTGGTGACTCCACTCGGGTGCGGAGTAGGAACAACTTGGAAGCATTTGACAGAAGGCAAGTGTGGGATAAGGGCAATAACCACAGAGGATTTGAAGATGAATGCTTTTGATAAAGAGACGGTGACGCTTACCTTCGATCAGTTAACTTCTAAAGTTGCTGCAATTGTGCCTTGTGGGACTGCCCCTGGTGAATTCAACGAGGACATTTGGTTTAATGCTAAGGTAACCCCCTTGTGATTTAGGTTGATGACCCATTAATTGTAGTGTGCTCTGTGTGTTACTTTGGCATGTGATATTTTGAGCTGGGTCAATGTTTTTGTTTTGGGTTGAAGTTGTACATAGATAAATTTTGGTTAAGAATGTAAAGCTGGATGCTTTTGAGGTCAACTGTTTAGTTTCTAGAACTCTATGGACTCTAGAACATGTTCTCGACTAAATACTGAAGGGGATAGTGACATTATATTGAATGCTACTTTCCAAGTTCTTAGTGAATTTTCATTCTTAGCAAGAAACTTGGGCAATTAAAAGATGTGAAGATGGAACAAAATACATTGATTCCTCGCAACTGCGAAGGATGTTTTAATTTGCAAGCTGTCCAGGGTTTGAATATGAACTATATTCTCAATCAAAGGAGCTCTGTCTGCTTGGAAAGTGGTCTCCCATTATGCCTTGATGTGAGTTCTAGTTTTTTACATCTCAGAATCCCAAGTTGTTTTATCATTTTAAAGCAGTGTGCAGTGTCTAATCTGATGCTATATTACTTATTTATGCTAATGAAAATTAGGTTAGGTTCTCTTTCTGTAAGACTAATCAATGTGCAATGGATTTTTTTCTTATTCTTTGCATACTACTATTAATGATTCTTATTGATCAGGATCATCGATCAATTGCAAGATTTATAAGCTATGCATTATGTGCTGCTGATGAAGCTTTAAAAGATGCAAAATGGGCACCCACTGATCAGGAACAGAAGGAAAGAACGGTAAGCACTTATGAATAGCTGATAATATGTGAGATCTTCTCTAGTTTCTTTTCATTGTCTTATTCTTTATTAATTTTTGGGCAACCAGGGAGTCTCTATAGGTGGTGGGACTGGAAGTATTAGTGATATTTTAGATGCAGCGCAAATGATCTGTGAGAAGGTTGGTTTCTTGCATCCACGAATTTTTTCATTATGATTGTAAGTATTTCTATTGTCATCACTAGCTCATAGTATCATCATCATTCCTTTCCTCGTGTTAGCTATGGGCTGGAAAATGAACTACTTGAATATGGAGAAAATTAATAAGATAAGTGAAATCTCTGCTCTTTTAATGCAGCGTATTCGTCGACTAAGTCCATTCTTCATTCCAAGGATACTCATCAACATGGCATCTGGTCACTTGAGCATGAAATATGGATTCCAGGTGTGTATATATTATATTTTTCATATATGGCATGCTTGTCGCCTTATAATGACCTAAACCTAGTCAAGCAACAATTTCTATTTAAGGCCAGTTACTGCTGTGATTAGAAATGGAGCTTCATCACCATAGTGATTCTAGTTCCATCTGTCAGGTCATTTTTAGTTCTCAAAATTAAATTTAATATTAATATTGCAGAATGTTAGCAATTACAGAAAATAAGCATACTCCTAAAGTAAAAGTTATTGTTGTGTAGTTTAATCACCCTTTTGAATATAGGGACCAAACCATGCTGCAGTGACTGCTTGTGCAACTGGGGCTCATTCTATTGGTGATGCTATGAGGATGGTTCAATTTGGAGATGCTGATGTTATGGTTGCTGGTGGCACAGAGTCTAGCATTGATGCTTTGTCAATAGCTGGATTTTGCAAGTAATGATAAAAACTTACTTACAGTTTTTTTTTTTGCCGCAATATCCATTTTGGCTAGTTAAAATATTGATAAAAGTTCAGGAGAGTGATGAAAGGTTACTGAAGGCAATATGAAAATAGGATTATGTTTAGATATGATTCACAAAACTTTTGATGCCATGTCATTTCTCCTTGTTAGTGGACCCTTAAGGACATTTCTCTCATTCATTTAACTAAAGCGACTCTTATTTAAAATGAAATTTTGATAGAATTGCTTCAGGAGGAATGGCTCTAGGAGACATTGTATAACTAGATGTACAATATTGTTTTGATTGTTATTAAGTTTTCAAAAGTTAATGCTTGACTCTCTTTAGCTTTCTTTCCTTAAGGCAGACCATGAAGTAAAAAATTAGGGTGGTTAGCTCATTATGCTGATAACTCAACCCCCCCCCTCCCCAATCCTTTTGAATGCTCTATTACTTTGTTTTACTCCTTCCATATTCTACTTAGCTGATAACATTTTTCTTTTCGACTCCAGAGCTAGAGCTTTGACTACCAAGTATAATTCTTCCCCTTCAGAAGCTTCACGACCTTTTGACTGTGGCCGGGATGGGTTTGTGTGAGTAAAGTTTGATTGGTTAATTGTGTCAAGCTCATTGCTTGCAATTATTTTGTTTATGCTACTTCCTAACTTATCATATTTTGCCAGGATAGGTGAAGGTTCTGGTGTCTTGATATTAGAGGTAAATTGAGTTATGGTGTTTCTTCTATTTTTCAACCACAAACCCCTTCCTGTTGTTGTTGTCTATGATGCTATTTATTTTCTCATAATGATTATACCCCATCTCTAATAAGGAACTTGAGCATGCAAAAAGTAGAGGAGCAAAAATTTATGCAGAGGTCCGTGGATATGGGATGTCAGGTTGTTGTCAAAGATATGAAAATTTTCTACAATAACTTTGGTAGTAATGTTCAATAATATTTATTTTCTGAATTCTAATTATGACTTCTAGGTGATGCTTATCACATTACTCAACCACATTCTGATGGAAGAGGTGCAATTTTGGCCATGGCACGTGCTTTGAAACAAGTAATATTTGCTGAGTACTTTGGACACTTGATTTGTTAACAGTTATGTTTAGCACCTATAACAACATCAAGGGGATTCCTTTTTCTGCACCCATGGGTCATATCTGAGTAAAATACAGGATTGTCAGCTTCTTATGTTAATATTCTTATCTTTTGGTCTTAGCAGCATGTGAGGCAGCCGTGCAAGTTATATGTGGCTGCATATGATACAATTGTGCTTGAGAATATGTGACTTGAAAATGTAGAAAAAATTATCAGTGAACTTTAGTGATTCGTAGCATAAAGAGCTGCTTGATAGTTTATTTCACAATTAAATGTGCATTTCTGGATTCTAGTAGTTGGTTCATCGGTTCCATTGTCACTCGACCTGTGGGTACCCTGACAAGTTGCCTGCTAAATATTGTTAATCTTTTCTCTAATACATAATCATAAGATTCAATTTATTATGTGCTTACTTAGTGTGCCGTTTCAGTCTGGTCTGCGTCCTAACCAAGTGGACTATGTGAATGCTCATGCTACTTCTACACCTTTGGGTAAGTTTCCGTTATTTGATGTTCTAAGTTCTGTTAAATCCGGTTTTTGCCTGATTCATGTCTCTGGAACCACTTGGTTAGGTGATGCAACTGAAGCAAATGCAATCAAAGCCATATTCGTGGACCATGCAACATCAGGTTCTTTGGCCTTCTCCTCGACAAAGGTAAAATTCAGTATTTCAGACCATATGTAGGACAACGATAATTAAAATTTTCTAGGCAAAATCACACTCGGTTACTTATGCATCAATCTTCAGAACTGACTAGATGATTTGAATTTGGTCTGGTTGGAGTTTGATATCATTTTTACTTCTTCAACTGATATCCACAATCTAGAGGGGACTAAAGTGCAATGGAGACAAAAACAATTGGAAAACTTAAAAAGGGATAAAACTCTGTCCAAGATATATAGTATCTCAGGTGATTACTGCTAACCTCAACTTGCTTTTTCTTTCCCCAAGAGAGAGAGAGAGAGAGCCTTCTCTATAAAGCTGTTCACATCTCTGTCTAAAGAGAAGTGCATTCAAATTTCTCCTACAAATTTTCTTACTATTATGAAAAGGTGTGCGGGAAAAGGTGAGGGAGCGAATTAGCGAGAAAAAGAAAAAGCAATGTTAACTTTTCCAGTTTGCTGTAATTTCATGAAGTTTTCTTTTACTGTTAATAGCTTTCATCTACTTACCAACCATTTCCTTCCATTTAAACTACTACAATCACCTTCATACACAGGGTGCTGTTGGTCATCTTCTTGGTGCAGCGGGAGCTGTTGAAGCAATTTTTACTGTTTTAGCCGTACACCATGTAAGTATTTCAGTTTACATGCTGCTTAATGATTCAAATGAAAGCACCTTTCTTCTTATTGGTTGGACATAGCTTTTCAAAAAGCTTTTGAAATGGTTCAATAGAAATTCCCACTTGTAGGAACCAATTTGTGATCCATATCTACCCATTTTTTCGCCTGTATTTAATTAAAGTTACAAAAGATCCTGTTTAGTATACTTGAGAAAGTTTGAAACTGTAGTAAATGACCATTGTGGTGGTGTCTTATTGCAGGGGATTGCACCTTTGACACTAAATCTCACTAAACCTGATCCCGTATTTAATGATGCTTTCATGCCTTTGACTGCTTCCAAGGACATGCCAATTAGAGCTGCGTTGTCTAATTCTTTTGGCTTTGGAGGAACAAATGCGTCCTTACTTTTTGCATCCCCCTCCTAGAACAAATTGATTGGCCAAACTTTTTGGTACTGGTGGGTATTCGATGCCATTTCTTTGGTTTGATTGCATCTGCACTTTGAGAACCACAATCCAAGATATAAAGCCGATCAAACAGGTCATTGTGGCGGAATCTTGTTTATTTTCTTGTTCTTTTATTTTGTAGGAAACAGTTAACTGCAGAGAAACTTCATTATGTGACTGCAGAAAATTTTGAGCTTCAGATTCTTTAAGATCAACAGTCAGCAATAGTTGCTATAGAGCCGAGGACAATGTAATGATGGTCACCATGATTTATGAGACATTTATGATTAGGTAAACATCAAAGGAAGTGATACAAATTGAACTGTGCCTTTGGTCATATATTTGTGCATTCAACAAACTTTTATCACATTGCTGCATTTTGTTGACCAAAGAGTTTGCATCTTAAGTAAAAACTGTACAATGGGAAGTGGGAAGTTGGCAATTTGCTTCATTCCCTTCCCTGTAAACCCATTTTGAGGACATCTCAAGGTAGCATGATATGAACAGTGATCTTACTTGATGTGGATTGGAACCTGATTAAGCTTGTCAGATTCTGAATACGACACATTGCTGCACACGGTGATTTTTGAACTAGAGAAAACAATTTCTGCATTCTGAAGAGTGAAACCATGAATGATGGGCAATGGGAAACCTTTTCCAAGGTAGGAATTGGCATATGGTATGCCAACAGTTTGGACGAGCGTCCACATCACAGGCTGCAATGAGTAAAAGACACATTAGACCTTTTATTGGTAACCATGCATTATAAACATCAATCTTATTGAATACGATCACAGCAACCTGTATCAAATACATTCGAAGATTCCCTATTTTGCTCCACTTCAATGACATTGCCAAGTCATCTAGGTTCACACTGCCACCGAGGTTATTCCCCATGATTTTAATTGAACCTGTGCCACGGATCACCTGTCATAACAAAGGCAACGATATTGGTCACAGAAAAGGGACATAATATTTCATTATGAAGCTTCAAAAACAGTTTTTTTTTCTAATCCATAACCTTTGGAATAAGAATAACTAGAGAAGAAACCATGCATAATGCAATAAACCCTATCGAGAAGGATAAGGGAAACACAGTAATGGAACTCTGAGACCTAGCATCTTCAAAAGTTATAAACTTAACCAGTCAAAAAAGAAACAAGTTGCCTATCTCTGTCCGGTAAAATTTCAGCAGTTTCCTATCCAAAATCCAACTCTCAGAAAGGCTATTTTACATCAATATAAACACAACAAATAATTACTCAAGTCAGAAGGGGAAGAACATATAAAGAATCCATACTAGAGACATAGATCATTGGGCTGCCCTCCAGGAAACTTGATTTTGGTGTTCTCATCTAATACAGTGGATGAAAGATTTTATGTTTATTACGTAAAATGCAGAATGCTAGTAGATATAAATGAATAATCCAGATAGTGAACTATACTACCACACGCTAACATGCTTAAAATTTGCTGCTGCATTTTTTTTCAGTACGTCTTACAATCTACAAATTGGGGATGAGGGTGATAAAAATACAGTTTGAACCCTAATCTTTGGGGTGCGAACAAAGAGCCTTAATATGCTCCCTTAAGTATTTAATTTGGTGATTCTCATACCAGCATAAGAAGAGAAAACCATCTCTACACCGCCAGATATACCAGCCACAGTTGACATGATTGATGAACCATTTTCGGGATGCAGAATGATGAACTTGGTTAATGAAATCAAGCACAAATGATAAAGACTCTCAAGAGTGCCAAGCCAAAGGGGAAAATTAACAGACCAAGGAGCCCTGGTTTTTCTTTTGTATGCCTTTCATTTTCTACTTTGCAAGCAGGCAGAGGTGGGAAGTGAGAGGTGTTTTTCAATAAACAAATGAAGATGCAATGAGATTATTATGAAATTTCAGACCATTATGTTCTAATCAACAAACTTACCAATGAAATGCAGGCAACCGGTATTACTTGACTACCTTCAACCACATCAATTATCACGTCTGCATAAACGGTGGCACCAATATTATGCTCAGAAATCCTTATGACAGGTGGAGAAGACAGAGAAATGTTCAAATTCATATCATCATTTGGGTATTTCTTGTACAGTTGAGGGATGATAAATCTCCATCCGGCGGTATTTAAGAGAGCTTGATCTGGTACTTTATCCACAATCCACTCCATAAATTCAGCCTGACACATATAGAAACCATTAATTTAACAATATATAATACAGGAGACGCTACACTAAGGCACCTCAAAGCAATTGGAACTAATAAGTCAACAACTTTGATTCTCATTGAGTAAATCTATCTTCATATTGGTATAATCTATATTCCTTAACCTGAACAACTTGATTCTACATTAGCTACAAATTATCGTAAAGCTAAAGCAGACATAATTCAACAGTTCTACATAGTTTCGCAAACTCACATCATAGTATAAAGCAGAAGCAGAGTTGAATACAGCTTCATCTAATGAAATCCCTAGCATTTTAGACTGATCAGTGCAGAAAACTGAAGGTTGCGACACCTGCCGGTAATTCTTAGAAACTGGTTGAACCTTTTTACCATCTGTGAATAACCCATTGATGTCAAATTCAATGGAAGAACTGCTCAATAGAGGATTTTCCACGAAAGATACATTCAGAGAAGCATTATCATCCACAGGAATTTCCTTCGGAAGGGATTGCAGAAATGAATCAAGCTTTAAGATTCCATCTTTAAGTTTATTGGTAATAGCACTTTCCACTGCAGATCCTATTTGCTCCTCAAAGGCATTAATCATCCTGAAAAATGAAACAGTAGCAATGAATCACCATAAAATAAAACATAGATCCTGCTTTGCAAAGAAAAGTAACAATACGTGCATAGGTAAGGCCATTATTTTCTCACTGAAGAAAGTTGAAACCAACACCAGAATCCTTTTCTGTTAGCAAACGGAAAAGCAGCCCAATGATGATATAATCATACAAAAGAACAGTTCTTTTAAACACCTCCGACAATGCAAATGATTTAGGTCACCAGAAAACGAACCTTGGATACAACTAAAACAAAATTAGTCAATTGATATAAATTAACATACCCTTGATAAAGCCAAGAAGCTCCTCCATCCAATTTTATGGTGATTTCTTTCACATAACAACCGCTCTCCAAGAGGGACAGCTTCAAAGTTCCTTCATGATTCTCCAATCCTAATGTAAGCCCCACCTCCATTCCTTCAACCTTATGCAGAGGCATTACTCATCAGATTCCCTTTGTTACAAGCATATTACAAATGAGCAAATAAGCACAAATTCAGAACAGCCAAAAGTACCATTGGTACATGAACTTCATGCATGGCTGCTATCAACAAGCAACCCGCTTGTTGATAAAAAAACGATAATGAACGAAAAAAGTTACACAACAACCATATGTAGAAAATCCAGCAACAAACATTACATTCTGTAACAACCTAACAGTAAATGAACTGCAGGAACCAAAAAGTTTATACTTGAATTTTATGAAGTAAATGAAGCTTAACTGCAAATATAATATCTTCATCCCATGTCCTTAGTCAGCAGAGTAAAATTAATGAACCAGCAAACGATTATATAACACAAAACTCAGTTCCAGCATAAGAAATGAAACCCTCTAGCATGAGAACAAAAAAGCCAAAGACTAACATATATTTTACCCAAAATCCAAAGCGGACAAACCAAAACCAAGAGCAAAGACAAAATTGAAAGAAAACCCATTTTAGAGCTTGTTTGGCCTAGAGCTACAATGAAACTGTAGCAAATATTAAGCAATTTTAAATTGAAATTCGTACCTTTGGTCTATTTTTTACAAAAAAAATTATGAATATTTTTTCAAAAAAAAAAAAGGGGGAAAAAAGAATACCTCAACAGAAGCCCTTCCTCCATCAGATATCTCAAAAGGAACAAGCCAAGAACTATAAGAATAATGCCAATTCATGGTCAAGTTACAAGTAGTCCCCGAAGCAACAATCGCGATCCCAGAATTCCCAAGCTTAACATAAGACGCCAAAACATCGATTTTATAAATAGTAACATTGGAGATAACCATATGAACATTTCCCAGAAATGGGATTCGGGCAGATTTTTCGATGGTGGCAGGCAACTGCAAAGGGATGATGGAAGAGATGGCTTCGTTGACGAGCAAGTCCTTGACGAAATCAAGGCCGTTCTGAGACACAAGGATAGAGGTAAAGGATTCATCTTGGGTTCTCAATGGTTGAAGATGGAGATTGTTAGCTTGTGATGATAGGAAGGTTGAGGAGATTAAGACTACAAAGAAAGCTAGGGATGCCATGGCGGGAGAGGGAGAGGGAGAGGGAGACGGAAAGGGGTACGAAGACCTTTTTACTCCATAAATACTGTCGTTTATTGGCCATGATTGGACATGCAAACGGCGTCGTGGAAGGTTGTGCCATTTTTGTTTGCTTGAGGTAGAGTTGGCTCCCTCGTCACGCAAAACAATATTTTTTTCTGCTGAAATGTCTGATTTACTCACATCTAGACTTTTTTTAAGGGTAAATTATAGAATTTGTCACCTAAATATTAACATATTTTTGTTCACCAAACTATAAAATTTTGAATTTCGTCACTAATATTTTAGATTGTTTCTGTTTTGGTCACTCACTCTAGATTAATGGAAATAATAGTATGACATTTTTTAACTGGTATAATAACATATTTAGTCCTCAATACTTACACATTTTATTAATTTTATGTTAATTCTAAATAGTTTAATAAATTTAATCCTCTATATTTACAATTTTATCAATTTGATCCTCAATTATAAAGTTTGTTCTCTACTTCTTTCACTTTTTTTTCTCTGGTGAATGTACCTAAAAGTTCCCTCTATGATAGGGACCTGATCAAATTGATCCCTTAAAGAGACCAATTTATTTCGGCTAAGTTTGATAAATTAAAAAATTAAGTGTTGAAAAAATAGTTACTAAAAAATTAAGTGTTGAATTTAAGTTATAAAATATATTTGATATTTTATTTAAAATTAAATACCAAAAATAATTAAATTATTTGATAAACAATAATATAATCTTAAATAAAATAAAAAAAATCATTAAATTTATTTTCTATTATGTGATAACTAGCTCCCTATTTACTTATCATTTTATGCACTTTTTTGTAGAAAAAAAAAATCTATCTAGTAGTTTTAATTGTGGGCTATCAAGCGTGTTTAAAAAATTAAATTGCTAAAAATATTAATTTTAAGTTTATTAATTTTTTTAACAGATTATCAAAGCTTGTATTATTAAAAAGAATTGACAAATGTCAAATTAAAATAGTGCTAACATTTATTGTTTAAAAGACTTAATATTTTAAAGTTTTTAAGGTTCTATAAATAAAATCTTTTGTTTGAAATTTGACAAACAAATAATTTTCAAGTAATTTTTTATACAAAAATTGTTAATTATGTTACAATTTAAATTTATTTAATATTTTTTAATAGTATAGAATTAGATTGATCTATTTAATAATAGAGGGATTAATTCGATCCAATCTTTATAATATACGAAACTTTAACCGTTTTTCTCTCATCGGATCTTATGAAGGATATTTTCGATAATACGTGTTCATACTTCTCCACACTACTATTCTTTTTAGGTTGAAATCACGATATGATCCTTAAAATATATTTATTTTTTTATTTTAATAATTAATTCTTTTATTTCAATTTAATACTTAAAGTATCATTTCGTAATAAAAATATAAGACGTGATACTCTCTCACTATTTTGACCCAAATAAAAATAAAAAAATCTAATTGGAAACTCGCTCTTTTCCATATTTTCTTTCACCTCCTTCCACCAATCAAACTCTTTTCACCTTCCACCAATCAAACTCTTCATCCATTGATATAATTAGAAGGTTGAAAAGGACTCTGATCTTCTTAAAATTAAAATTTTTTTATTTATAAAAATTTTAAAATAATAAATAAAATTATATTTTTACCTCATAAAAATTATTTAAAATTTTAAAAATTATAAAAGATATAGAATATTAAAATGCTTAAATTGCATTTTTACGGAGAGGAGTTTAATGGGTGGAAGGAGAAGAAAAAAAAATTAAGATTTTGATGCTGAATGACTGAAGAAAGTGAAAGAAAACATGGGGAGGAGTGACTTTTCAACTAATATATATATATATATATATATATATTATTTCGGTCAAAATGGTGAGGGAATGCCATGTGTCATTTTATTAAAGTGGGACAAAAAATTTAGGTACTACAATGAAAACATTAGTATACTTTAAGGGCCAAATCGAGAATTAAGCCTTCTTTTTATTGAGTTGTTTAGTTTTACCCAAACTTTAACAATTAACAGTGAATTAAACAGTATCGTACTAGCACACACAAAAACAAGGTGGATTTCAATTGAAGTCTGCGCCTCCTTCTCTTCGATTCAAACAGGAAGCCCAAAAGAAGAAAGATCGATGGCGATGCAGGCAGGGGTTCAGACCTCCAAAGTTCTAATTCTTATGGGCGCTGGTTATTATACTTTCCCTATTATCTAATCTCTCTTCTTCTTTTTTGGTCTGATTTTCCTTACCTTTTTTCCCATAGTTTTGAAATTCGGGTTTTTAAAAATTTGGGTTTAGGTTTAACTGGTTCAATTGTTTTGAGGAGTGGGCGTTTATCTGAACTAATTTCCCAGCTTCAGGAATTACTGAAAGGCGTTGATGATGTCCAATTCTCGCCTTATAAGTATGATCACACCCTTCTTGCTGCTCAGGTACTCTCAATCCTTTCCAGTCAAAATCTAGCCTTTTAGTTTACTTTAAGTGCCCAAGTTTTCGGCATTTTATATTATCTTTCAAGTGCTGAATATGTATATAGAATCTATGTTATTTGGACTTCAATTTTTCCTGAAGTACCCATTCTCGGTACCTCTGTTTGGCAAATATTTAAGCATGGGTATCGGTGTGATTCTTCAAGGAAAAACTTAGAAAAATCGAACATTCTAGTTTTGGACACATATCCATTTATGCCGGGTAAATAGTATAGAGCTTGCTAGATCAGATTTGGGTAAATGTCAATGAAATTTTGCAGCTTTGTTTCTTTCTCTAGGTGGGGGGATGAGGTTGGACTTCTCTTTATCTGTGTTAATCAGCTTCCTCTGTAAGATTGTATTTAACTATGTGCGTATGCTTTTGGGTTTATGTTCTTTTAGATTAGACAATTGGCGCAAGAGCTCAAGGATTTGACAACGTCCAATCCGGTAACCATTCTTAATGGGAACTCAGGCTCCGGTGGTATGTCCATCTATGTCTTTTGAAATATGCCTATATAATTTAAATTATATATATCTACTTCCTGTTTTGCAACTTTTCATTTAGATTTGGCCTGTTCTAATTTTTTTTATTGATTTACTTGGTCTATTAAATCTATTAATTTCTTGTTCTCATGTTCTAGAGTACTTTGGTTATATGGGGGATAGCTTATGTGGATTTGTGCCTTTATTTTAGAAAGTATGAGTTGCAAATATGCTGCACTGTGAAGAATTAGAAGTTGAATTTTGTGGCTTATTATTAAAACAGTAATATAGCTGTAGGGTGCTTGCTCAGCTCTTTTTTTTCCTGATGCACACAGGGGGCATTGCTTCTTATCTTGTGCCAGCTGCAGCGCTTGGAGCATTAGGATATTGTTATATGTGGTGGAAGGTAAAATGATTTTATTGATGAATCAAAAAATGAAATATCATTTTTGTCCAATGTGCTTTAAATATTGTATTTTTAAGGTTCCTAAATTTCTGATGTATTGTCCTTACCCCTTACTATGTAGGGCTTGTCATTCTCTGATGTGATGTTTGTCACAAAGCAAAATATGATGGATGCTGTAGCAGCTGTGTCAAAACAATTAGATAATGTATCTGAAACATTAAATGTGAGTAATATTGGTGTTCCTTTTATGTAATTGTACTAATCCTCGGAAACAAATTCTTTGTTTGACATGGTTTTCAGTGTTTGATTTTGTTCTTACTTCGTTCATGCAGACAACAAAAAGACATCTATCCAGGAGATTGGAAGGCTTGGACTGGAAAGTAGAGGAGCAGAAGGAAACATCCCTTCTCATCACAAAAAATGTATTCAAAGACTACTTTTATTCTGAACTATCAGTTATTCTTAGGGGCAGTAGATATTGGATACCAGTAGAGGATCAAATATCATTTTTCCAAGAATCTTTTGATATTTTTCCAGCTGCATTTGAGGAAATCTTTAAGCCTTGGCCTTTTCCCCTCCAACCTTTAAAATGTTTTTCTTCTATTTTATTGAGTTGTATTCCATTCCCCCTTTCCCTTTGCTTTTACTGATGATTCTCTTTCTAGAGCAGTGATATAGAACTTTCCAAAGATTGAGTTTTCTTGCTTTTAGAAGCTTATTGCAAATCTTTACTAATAGAGAATGACTTGCCAAAGAATTTTAGGTGCTTTTTTTTATCTCAGTTATTGATTTAAAGTTTTTGAGGTTTCCTAGCTATAATGAATATTTTCTTTTTTGATTTGCGATTTCTGATTTTAGACACTTTTACCTGAGTTTGAAATCAGAGTCTCTTTGTCAGTCTTCCTTACTCTTGGCATCGTGTCAGTAAGAGCCTATGGTTGGCATTAAGGAGAATCATTTGAGGCTTATGAGGGTGCATTGTTTTATTATGTCCATAACTTTTTCAAATAGAATGAAATTCTAGCATATAAGTTTATGGTATAGATCTTCAAATCAACATCCATTCTTCCAGCTGACCTTTGGTTTGCTTATTTGTTAATGAGAAAAGGGGGAAACCGATGATCTGCTCATAATGACATGAAGAATTACTTGCATGCAGGTTGATGACATGAAATCAAACCTTTCCGATATTGGTTTTAATGTGGAAATGATTAATAAAATGGTTGCTGGATTGGTAAGATGCATTTCTTTTCTCATGTTCGATCTTCAGGTGTGCTGGTATTGTACTTTTTTGCAACTTATCTGATGCTTCATTTGTTACTGAACTCTGCAGGAAGGAAAAATTGAGCTTCTTGAAAGCAAACAGGTTAATTCTGATACTGTTATTAAATATTACTCTCTAAATTATGAAATTGTGCAGAAGTGGTAAGTATTATTCTCTGCCATGCAGGATGTAGCTAATTCAGGTCTTTGGTATTTATGCCAATTTGCTGAAGGAGTTAAAGATGGACTGAATACTAAACTTTTTCAGGTTAAATAATCTCTTTATATTGTTTATATTATGCGTTATGTTCCATAAAATAATGATGCTGGGGACCCACTCCCTTATTGGTATCATATATATGCATATTGGGAACAGATGTGCTTACTATGCCCAAATACAGAATGGATACATAAAAACTAAACCTTTTCTGAGGTTAGCATGTATATCACGATTATTGTGCATTTTATTCTGGAAAATCAGATGCTAAACTTTCATTTCCATATGATTATAGTACTTCTATCCATGTTAAAATAGATGCACTCATCATTCCAAAAATGTGGGGCAAATAATGTAAAAGATTGTTTTGGTCACATTTGGAGATAAATATGTGTACGCTCGAGGGAGCTTTGGTTTTATATTTTGTTCCTCTGATTGTTTGATTTGTTACTTAGATTGCTTAGTCTTGTTGCAGAAAAATTATTTTGTAATTTAACTAGAAATGTGGTTTTAAAAGAGTTATTGTCATCGTGTTCTTTGTTATTAGCTTTAGGCTAAAATTGTGAGCGTGTCATACTTTTATATTTTCAAGAGTTACTGATTTTGTTCTAATTGTATTGCCTTGCAAACATATCCAGTTCTCATTTGTCATCTTGTATAAGACAATAGTATTCTTCAGATTCAACATTCTTTCTCTGAGCAGCCAGCTATATGTTCATTGACTTTGTTATCTACTCGTTATTAAGTAGTTGTTTGTGCTCGTTGGCAGGATGTTGGTCCGAAGCTTGCAATCGATTCAGCTGTGAAATTTGAGGAGAAATCGGTGAAGGTACGTGAAGTCAAGCCTTGTTTTCTTTATCACAAATATACATCCTCTCTCCAACTAAATCGTCCAAGGCTACAATTTCAGGGACTACAATTCCTTACCGAAACCAATGAGTCAGCCCCAAATCAGAAACCAACAGTAAACCCCGACAAAACCGATGTAGATTCCCCCGTCAAAAAAGTCCCTACCATGAAAACAAAGGTACACAGATCATATCCAGTTGGAATTTCCTGGGCCAGGGATATCATAGGGTCTGATACATGATTTTCCAGTTTCTTATACAATCAGTTTTGTGAATAGACTTTTCTCCATTTATTTGCTCATGATGCATGAGCAGTTGAGCATTGTTCTTGGAATTTACTTCCATGCTATAATCTGTGTATTTCTATATTGTTAGAGGGTGAGAGTGAATGTTGGGGTTATTGTATTCTATAGTAGCCTACAGTGGTTTGACCGTGCATTCCATTCTGGTGGGCGATTAAAATGTTTTATTATTTTCATTAGATGTACAAAATAAGCAGAAATGATGGTGGTATTTTGATAACCTCATAACTTCAGATCAAGCAGTTTCAATATAGCTTCTTTATTCTTCATGGATGAATATTTAATTATTTATTTTCATGTTGGCAGGACTATAACATATCATTTATTGTCAGAAATCCAGTCACGAATATGGCTATTTATTATTGATCAAATTGGTTAATTTAAACTAAAGAAATAAATGAAATATGTTATTTTTATATAAATAAATCACCATTATTTTTTATAATAAAAAATCCATTAAAAATGTAGAAAACAAAGCAATTATACTTTTGACAATTTAATACAAAAGTTTGCGATTTTTATCGGGATAAATTTCTTTGTTTTAACGTGTAATTTTTCACATGAATTTTGATTTTGTAATATTTTATATATGGAAATTTGATTTATCCAATTTTCACAAATTAGTGATACAATTATTAATATAATATCATTTTATATTTTTATATTGCATTCAAAATTAATTATATTTATCTAATATAAAAATAAATTGATGTATTTATTTCTTTAAATGTATATGGTTGAATCAAAATTAAAATTTTATGTATACATTTGAATCAAAATTTCATGTGCATAATTGCACTAAATCAATCTATATGTACTTGTCATGCATATCAATCTAAAATATTGTCAATATTAATATATATTTAATGGTTGAAAGTTTGTTTTACATAAAACGAATAGTTAGAAATTTTTAATTTATGTCAAACTTGATATGTATGATCTTCATGAATAGAGTATGAAGTATGATGATTGAATTATTGAAATATTAATCGAATAAACCAAAAGTAATTTTACACCATTCTATAATTTTTTATATGATTAATATTTTAACAATACAATTGTTGAATTTGTTAATATATTTATACTTATTATACATGTAAAATTTTGAACCGATTGAATATCTCTATTATATAAATTTAAAATATTAACTACATTAATATATATTTGAGCTGTTTTAGGATTTAAGTAATATACATGATGAAAGGGAAGAGTAAATTAAAATTCAATCACATGCTCACTAAATATAATCTCATATATAAATTAATAGACTTAAATTTATAATTGGAAAAAATATTTTAAAAAGTGACTTTGAAAAATTCGATTATAATTTAAGTGTATAATATTTTGATAAAAAACATTTTTGAAAAAAATTATCATTTTAAATAAAATATTATAAAGTAAAAAATATATCTTTAAATGAGTTAAAATTTATTAATATTATAGTATTTCAATAAATATATAAAAATATTACAATTCATTATTAATATTTATATATAAATATTTTTAAAAATTAATATTATTTATTTGTAAAATTTAATTTAATTATATAAATTAAACTTTAAATATTAAAATATAGTCATTATAAATTCAATTCAAATATATAATATTATATATTTGAAACAAATTTCAATAAAAATAGTTATATATCCATACAAAATATATTAGATTATAAGTAAAGGATAAAAACGTTATTTGATTCTAAAAATATTTTTTAAAAACAAAAAATTAATTTTTTTTACTTCAAAAAGTTAGTTAACTTTATTAAAAGTGATTTTGAAAAATAATGGTAAACAAAAACCTTAATATTCCAATCATATCCGCTAAAGGAAAAATCCAGTCGGATCTAATAAAATTGGGGCCGAATTACTATAAAAACTTTTGTAGACTGTTTGTTTCGAAGCTAGGGTTTGGCCTTTGGTGACGAAGAATCAGATTGGTCTATAAACTTCTCTTATCTTCAACTCTTGACTCTCAGGTGTTTTACTCTACGCAGCTGAAGCATAAGCCAAAAAGGTTTTCTTTTGTTTTCTCTGTTCGTGTTTTATTTTTAAAAAAAATTCTCTCTATTTTGACGCTTATTTTTATTTCAACTTGCTGATAGTTAATTGTTTATCATTCTCTGTGAAATAGTACCGTAATTTGTTCTTGGTTTAATTACTTTTTTTTTCTTTTTCAAAAAAAATTAACTTATAGGGTTATGTTATAATGATTGAGATTCTGTTTAATTTTTTTTATTGTAGTTTTAATTTCTTGATCATGTAATTCTGATTACTGTAACTGATTAAAGCATAATTTTCCCTCCTTTTTTGTTTTCTATTTATGAATTTTTTTTATGTATTTTTAGTTTAACTGTGATTGTACTTTTGGCCATTGAATCAAAAACATAAATTTTTTGTTACAATTTTAATCAATAAATTGCTTGATTTTAATAGCATCAGAAATTTTGATCCCGATATTTGTGAATTATTGGAATTCAAGGTTTGGATAGAAATTACATATTGATTTTATGTCTATTTTTTTGTTTACACTTGTTTATGTTCCAATTTGATTAAATTAAATTGATTTATATTGAAATAATTTCATATTTTCAAGCATCTTGATATTTTGGCTTATGTGAAGTATTTGGTTTTTTCTTAGGCACAACGCTATAAGAAGAGACCATGCCAAAGAACAAGGGAAAGGGAGGCAAGAACAGAAAGAGAGGGAAGAACGAAGCTGACGACGAAAAGCGCGAACTCGTGTTCAAGGAAGACGGGCAAGAGTATGCCCAAGTGCTTCGAATGCTAGGCAATGGCCGGTGTGAAGCCATGTGCATCGATGGTACTAAGCGCCTCTGCCACATCCGTGGGAAGATGCATAAGAAGGTTTGGATTGCTGCTGGTGATATAATCCTTGTTGGGCTTCGTGACTATCAGGATGATAAGGCTGATGTGATCCTCAAGTACATGCCTGATGAAGCAAGGCTTTTAAAAGCCTATGGTGAGCTCCCAGAGAATACACGTCTCAATGAAGGCATTGTCGATGAGGAGGATGAAGGAGGTGCAGATGATTATGTTGAGTTTGAAGATGAAGACATAGACAAGATCTAGGGTTTTAGAATTGGTTATGTTTGAATAATGTGTTTAAATGTTAGAAAAGGGATATTGTTGATGTTGATGGATGCTGCTAAGAAGCCTGCACATACCTGGGATTTATCCCAGAATGCATAAGTTTGCATTTGTAAGAGGTGAATGTTCATTCTTAGATGTAATGTTAATTTTTGCTCAAACTGTGTTCCATATCTCACATTTACTAATGAAAGTTAAGCTTATTTTGAGCATTTTCCTTACTGTTTGATTATATGTTTGATTCTTAATTGTTCTTGAAGTAATCATGCTTCTGGATTTACTCATGTTCAACATCTGTGTCTACACATCTCGCATAGATATGGGGATATGACTTTCCTAGGATCTTCCAAGTTCATGGAAAAAAAAACCTGTATTCATGATCTAGTGGAGGAATAAAAAGTCAGAAAGAGACCCGTATTCAGCCCTCACTCGTATCCTAGTTCAAGTAACATAGGTTTGATCTAGGCGACTAATGCTTTAGTAGGAGCTGTAGGTTAAATGCAGCCTTGTGAAACTGAGAAGTAGGATGCATAGTTATATACAGTATGCATTAGCTCCTGGCCTGTTTGAGAGAATGATCAGATGTAGGTTTCAATCATTTGCACCATGAACATGGAATCTTTGGGGTTGCAAGTTCAACTACTTAAGCAGCCTTTATTATTTGATACTTAACAACCAACACTCGAGGAATTTACAGAATGAACAATGGTTTAGTGACAGCATTTACAGGGGAAATCTACCATTTTGTTGAAGCCACATATTAAACGGAGTAAGCCTTAGCCCTAGTAGCAACTTATTTCTCTCTTAACTTTATAAAATCCGAAGATCAAGAGGTTAAAAGATCTGGTGAGAGTTGATGGTTAGCACTGTTGCATTAATTTCTTTCTGGCCTCTTGATTGCTTGCTCTTGTGCCTTCTTATATTTTACACACTCCCCTGAACCATCTTTCTTGCTCACCTGCAGCAGTATTAAATGATCTAGTTACATTGGAGTATTAAAGCACTAATAGAAGCCAGAAACTACACATACAATTATTAGCATCTAACCTTGTTGGATTCCTTGAATGGTTGATAGCTTGGTACAGTTTTCCTCCTCGATATAGTTCTTGTAGCTTTAAGCCTGTTCTTTGATGGACTGTATCGATGTTTTTCCTTACAAGTTGGTGCTGGTAAGGTTTCTAGCTGGATAGATACTTCATTAGATCCACAGCTTTCTTTCTCTTCACCTGCTCCGTCTATAATTCCTTTCCTGATAACAAATCTTTGATTGTGGTCTACAGGTTCATATTGTTTGTTATTGTTTTCACCCAGTGAGTTCTCTGGAACACGGGTTGCCATCCATCGTTCTAGCCAGCTCCAGCTTAAGCTCATATTCTGTTCCATGCCATCAGGTTTTCCTTGTTTTCTCTTGGAGCAGATTCGGAGCTACCAAAAGAGTTTGGATAAAGTTAGACCAGTTCAAAGCTTAAACTTGCATTTCTCTTTTGTTCTGTAGGCAAATACGTATCTTTACCTGTTGCGAAAAAGCATAGGCTAGTGCTCTCTCACGCCTAGTCATCGCTTCTAGTTTGTTCTGAATCCTCATTTTTGATATATTACTACTCACCGTGCTATCATCCCAGTCTTCCTGTTATTTCAGGTATCAAGTAGAAAATAATTAAGCAAAATCTGAACCTGGGACATAGCCCCGTTAGTGCATGCAGTTACACGAAGAGCATCCAGCGAATGTGGGATTTGAATCCTGGAGTCTGCAGGATGCTATTTTTTTTTGTCCAAAAAATGGTAAGCAAAATCCGCATATCGAGATTAGAACACAACTGAGCTGTGTATTTGAGAATATCAAGATCATCACTGACACTGGGTTCTTATCGTTTTCATGAATTAGTGGAATTTGGAACGCCAACTATTGATTTATTGCTTGTGTTACCTTTATCCTCAGAACCTGAGCTTTTGGTTTTTGTTGAACTCGATGATGTACCCCTTTGCTTTCATCTTGAACTAAGAAAATTTCCACAGAGTTTCCAGTTTGAACTTCAATCGAAGTACCAATAGTCTCCCTGCTCGGACTTTCGGTCCCTGTGAGTGTCTCCTGTTTATCATCCTTTCTTTTGATCTTTGTATCTCGACGCCGGGCCTAAAATTCAAGAATCAATATACCAAATAATTCAGACTTCCAAATTCATTAACATAATGCTACTCAAGCATGCCAGGATCCTGAACTTCTGCATGAAACTACATATAGTCATTAAAATAGAAAAGATTTGAATTGATGAATTTGCAGGAGAATCAAACCAGAAATCGTCTAAATGCTGACTGAATAACAATGGCTGCATCTTCTGCATGGAATAGTTTAGAAATTGAGTTGTGTGTTTCCTCTGGCATATTTGGCTTGGTCTCATCATCACTCTGGTTTTCTGGTTGGTCCCTTAAACCTTGTGGCATAGGCTGAGTAACAGTGGCTTCAGAGCTCTTAACTGAACATGAATCTTCCTCTGCAGCAACTGAATTGAATTCATCGCCACAAAGGTATGATCTGACTGAACTCCATCTTTTCTTGTCGGTCACATTACTTCTTGCCTAACAGGATCAAGACAAGATAGCCATATCTCAATTTTATGGAAATACTGCTATGGGAATTCACTGATTACAAGGCATATATATATGAGATATATAAACTTACTAAGTTGGTGTCTCGAGGAGTCCCAAAAGACCTGTTCCTAGAGAAGACACTTCTAACCAGTTCTCCAGTGATACCCATCTCTCAATTTCTGAACTGAGCAATTCAATGAGTGAAATTCTCAAATGGGTTGTCTGCAATTATATTGACAACCACTAGAGATTCCATGAGTCATTATTGGTTTTGAGAGAAAAAAGAAAAATAAAGCTGAAAAAAAAATGCTTTGTGACATTCTTCAGTCAGTTAAATTCTGAGGAGGCCAGGCTTCAGTGGATAATACTACTACAATAATGTTAGCAAATAAACAGCTAATCCACTCTTTTGTATTACAATAATCCATATGTTGGCTGTAATTGAAGATTAAAAAAGGAGAAACCTGATGGATTTTCAGAGCTTTAGAGCTGGAAATTAGTGCTTTAAATTCAGAAAATAATAGAAACTGATAAAAGTGAAGATTAGATAGAAAAGATTGGTATTTGAAGGACTGCATAGTTCTTTTATTTAATTATGTATTTTCAATCACTTTTTTGCACATGTCTTGCATCAGATTGATTTAAAAAAGTTTGCTTGCTACTGGGGTTACGTCTGTTGCTTTCTGGTTACTGCTCCTACTTTTCACTTTTTCATTTCGAAATTCCGCTGTTTTTTTTTTTTTTTTTAGAAAAAAACATATCAATTAGCTTAAGTAAGCTAGAGATGTCTGTAGGTGCAAACCGTTGATAATTAAAATGTTACTGTAACAATGCATTGCACTGGGTAATTTGACTTATAAATATTCAAATTGATTCGAATTAAAAATATTGTTGCTTAGAATTTGGATTGTATAAATAATTGGGTCGACTTCTCATACCATGAAAATTTAAAGGATTCGAGTTATTAGAACAGCATCAAAATCATTTTAAAAGGATTGAATTAAATTAATCTTTCAATTAATTGAACAAAATTAATATTTACTGTTTAAAAAAAATGTGTTAAACTGAGTTATATTTGAATTTTTTTTATGGTTATACAAATAAAGTATTTTGTTTAAAGTTAAACCGTAAATAAACAAAATAATTTTCATATTGCTTTTTAAATTGTAAATACCAATTTTATTTCAGGTCTTATTTGATTTTTTTTTAATAATACAAAATTTTAATTAATCCATTTACTAATAGCAAGAAATAACTTCTCATGTGTTTTCACCATTCGAAAAAGAAAAATTAGTGATTTGAGGATCAAGCTTTTTTCATGCATTGTGGTGGTAAAGTGGAACCATCCATCTTTCATCATTTTCGTGCTTGTGTGGGTTCGATTAAAGTAACTTTGAGGATCCATCTATCTTCATCATTTGCTATGTTTGGACCTTAATTTAATGCTAAATTCCAACTTTAAAAGTTGAAGAAATTTTGGGTTTATATATTATGATTTAATGTATGATTTTGTACATGAATTTTGATTTTATACAATTTTGTATACAAAATTTTGATTTGATCAAATTCTCACAAATTATTAACACAATTATTGATATATCATCATTTATCCAATATGAAAATAAATTGATTATTTATTTTCTTAAATGTGTATGGTTAAATTCATCATATGTCATCTTCTATTCCTTTGTAAAAGATCATCAACCCCAAAAACTTACCTGCACCAATATTGAAGGCACATTTGGCTAGATTCAATTTCATATCATATTTTCGTAGAACATTAAAAGCCTCCTAGAGATCCACCACATGTTCCATCAAGGAAATTTTGGTCAGCATATCATCTACATACACCTCAATATTCTTAAAAATACTATTAACCAATTTCTTGCCATATTTTCGTAGAACATTAAAAGCCTTCGTATGTTGCCCTTCCATTCTTAAGACCAAAGGGATCACTTTATAATAGAAGATTAAGAAAGATGTCTTCTCTTGATCTTTCTTGACCATCAAAATCTAGTTGTAACTCAAAAAACAATCCACAAAGCTAATATACTTGTGTGCCAAATTAACGAATTAACCAAATTGTCAATGGAAAACAGAGGGAAATTATCTTTCAAACATGTCTTGATGTGGTGTGTGAAATCCAAAAACATTCTCCATTTGCCATTAGGTTTCCTGACCATGACCACATTAGATATCCACTTCAGATATGACACTTCTTTTTCTTTTGTTGAATCGGCTCGATCTCTGGATTCGTGTTCAAGAAATGTTGAATGATTGAAGGATGGATGTCTAAATTATTTTTTATATGTTGGGGTGGTTTGGGGTTGTATACACTATACATGCTTAAATTAGTAATAATCATGGAGGTAACCTTATTACTAAATGATGTTTTAACTAAGTGCATAAATTATTGTTGAAGAAAAAAGATGAAGATTGAAGAAATCAGCTAAGAACAGAAAAGACAGAAGAGGAGTGTGACATTAAAATATTGAATCCAATAAACAAAGCAATTCAAATAAAAGATTAGTAGATTAGAATTAAATTAGGTAGGGAAAATACTTACTCTACGACCATATGCATATATTTAGAAAATGGTTTTGTCAAAACCTTGGATGTCTTAACATTGTTCCCCGAATAAAGGCCAGTATTGAAGTGTGTAGAGGAAAAAACAAATATCACACCTAACCCTTCCAAATTATTCACCCCTTCTTATTTATTTAAACTTCTAACATAATTTATTCAAAACCAACTTATATTTGTTATGTCTGCAAAATTATTAAATATATAAAATAATGCATGTATTTTTTGAATTATTTACCTTTTTTTTTTTTTTTATAAAATGAGTTTCGTTTTTTTGTTTTCAGACGTTTTTTAAAATGTTTTTTTGATAGTTCATAAGATTTCTTTTTACTTATATTTACAACTTCATATAATAATTAAATGAATATACCGTTTTAATTTTATTGTATACTTTAGCAATTGAAGGATGAGCTGTTTGCATAAGGACTGATTCAAAATTCAAACATCGTTATTGTCTAGGTGATTGAAAATCTTTATTTTTCTTGTCTTCACCTTTTATTTAATGTTGGATTTTAGTAATCACATATTCAAATGGTGGAATTGTATATAATTTTACGATTTTTAGATTTTAAATTTATTGGGTTATTTAATTTTACTTGTGAAATTATTTTTATGGGAGAATATTTGATGTCTTGCCGGTTAGGGACGTAATTAGGGGCTGGTAAGGTCTCGATCTCTCCTAAAATGAAAATTTTTCATTTACACTCTTTAATTTTTTAAAATTTTAAATTAAAAAAGATAAAATTGCACTTTGATCTCCCTAAAAATAAAAAAAATTAGATTTAATCCTTTAAAAATTATAAAGATATAGACTATTCAAATAGTAAAATTACATTTTTACTATCGTTAAAATTACAATTTAATTTTTATTCCTCTAAAAAAATTTTTTGATTTTGTCCCTGCGACCGATGCATAGACCTAATGCATAAGCTGACACATCGTTATTTGTGTAAAACTAATGATATTGAAGGGTTTAAAAATAAATATAAATAACTTTATTTTAATATTAAATATTAATTATAACGGTTAAATATAAATAAATACAAAAAAAATATAAAATTCGAAACTCGAAAACCAAAATTCAAAACCCCAAACTCATAATTTAAAATCCAAAAGCTAAAACCTAAAACTCAAAACAAATTTTTAATAATGACATATAATCGATGCACAATATAATACACAATCTGTTAAAATATTGTTGCAAAATAATATTTGGTAACTAAGACTATAATTGTTAGGTAAACAATTTGAAAACCAAATTTTATGGTATTAAAATAATTTTTTGCCAATGACATTTAGTCGTTGAATAATGTAATATCCAATTAAAATGTCACCACAAAATAAATAATGTTTAGCAACCATTATAAAAGAATTAGCATCTAAATTTACACGGTTGTAAATTTTATTTTGCAACCAATATATTGTTATTACGTGAAAATTTTTGTAATCAAAATATTATAGTTGTCTTTAAAATATTGTAATCAATTTTATGGTAATTAAAACTATTTAACATATAAATTAAATAATTGCAAAAAAAATACATTTAAAAGCGATAAAAATCGTTGCAATATATGATTAAAAGTAACTTCGATTCACAAAATCGTTGCATATAATTTTTTTTTATTTCTTAAGGTATCTACTGGAGCTAACCCAATAACAAATCATTCGCATTCTGCAAGTCCATTAAGGGAGTGAATGTTGATCACGAGTTATCGTAATATACATTTTAAACAACAAAGAAATACACGTTGATCATGTAATGATTTTTTGTTGTTACAATAAAATTTTTGCAACAATAATGTTAGTTTTGATTTTCAAAATATTTTGATATAAAAAAATTAGATTTTTTTAATCCATTAATAAAATAAGTGAAAATCAATAATTTTTAAAATATTTTCAAGTGTTACAATCATTTAAAAATACGTTGAATTATTACAAATATATTTAGTAATTCCAAGCAATGGCGGAGTCACGTTGAGGCCAGAGGTGTCGTGGCATTCCAAAGTTAAAATTTTTTTAATTTAGTCTTTTGTAAATTTACACTATGATCTTCTCAAAAATATAAGTAGGCTCCCAAAAGTACAAGATTTTTGCAATTTTTCCATTTGTATATATATTATAGCCATCCTATAAATATAAGTGGACCCTTCTAATATTTTTATAGAATTAAAAATAATATTAAATTTTTTTTTTGATAAAAATAAAGAGAAAATCTTCTTCAAGAAGCTAAATTATTCATGAAGACTTTTTAATGATATTTTTTTAAAATAAAAATAAATTAATGTTTATTTAATAATTTACTTAACATAATAATATTTAATAAGTAATTATATTTTTTAAACATATTTCTTTTTTATATCCGTACTTAACAAGAAAAGAAGAAAAAAATTTCTTTATCAATTTTCCTTAAAATTAGAAGTAGAAGATATTTTTTTTTTAATCAAACTTTTCACAGATTTTGAACCATTGAAACTTATTTTATATATTACCAATAGTTTTTATTTTATCAAGTATATTAAAACTTGCCATTGATGGATATTGATGGAGCATTGAAGCTTATAAAATTAAGAGAAATGTATATTTCTTTTATGGAAAATGATTACGAGACTGTTACTCATTTTTTAAAAGTGTAAAAATAAAAAAAATAGTTAATCTATGCACCCAACATTATTCTAAATTCGAAACTCTAAACCATGCACCTAACATTATTCTAAACCCTAAACCATGAACCCAACATTATTATAAACTAAAAACCCTAAACTCATAACTTATAACTCTAACCTTAAACTCAAACCTGTAACCTTAAACTCATAATCCAAACTCATAACCCTAAAACTTAAACCCTAAACTCGCAATCCTAAATCTTAAATCGTAAACTCTAAACTCATAATCCTAAACCCTAAACTCATAACCCTAAACTCGTCGAATTCACTATACACAATACATGTAAAAATTATTCTCCAGGCGATAAAGAACAATAGGCGTACTAAGCACATGTTGGGCATCAATAGAAGACAACCCCTTAACAAGGCTAATGTCCCAAGAACAATCATCTGTCACCGAAGAGATCATTAACCATCATACCCTCACAACCGAGTAGGAGAGACAAGTGAACATAAAAATCATCGTCAACACAAACCCAAGGGTCTTTGAAGACCTTGGTCGACTCATCGTCCCACACGCGCCATGGAACACCATTAACCAATAACACTTAAGTCAAATAAGTTGGGCTAAAAAAAGATTATGAAAGTAGTTTGAAATAATAGCACACAAACCCGTGTCATCGATACATTGAAAACCATTATCATCCACATGCAACTAAATATGATTTACTCGCTCGCACTTTGACGCTTGTGCATGAAATTGTTTAGTGTTTGCATCATCGTAACACAACCAAAACACCTTCGAGTGTTGCTTCTAGTCCACCGCCTCCCGAGCCAACAACTAATTAAACTCAACATTCGAACGAGAAACCTCTACAACATTATAAGGATTTGCACGATGTGCGTAAATATGCTCATTTGATTGATTGAAAACTCAACCTTTAAATATTTTCAATATATTAAAATTTTTATTTTGAAATTAAAAAAAAATTATGTTGGAGCCCAATTTTGACCGGGCGTGGACTTTTCGTTTAATTTAGAGTTAAATTGATTTTAAATTTAAATTTATTTTAAATTTAAATTTAATTATTTAAATTTACTTTGAATTTGAATTTAAATAAAAATTAAAATACTAAATTTAACATTAAAAAAAATAAAAGTTCAAAGTCCATTTACAAGACCCAATTGGCCCAATTCCCTTAGCCCATTTTTAGCCCATTTACATTTGACCCAATTATAGCAGCCCAATAAGGGCTAAGAAGCCCCTTTGCACCAGCAGCATTCAAAGTCAAAACTTTGAAGTCTGGTCCTCCACGTGCTGCTGCCCACCAGCTCCACCATGCCCTGCCACCACTGACTGGAGGGAGTCTGCAACAAGCAATAAGACAGGCATTAAATTGCAAAGAAACAAAGTATCATCATAATGTAAATGGCTATAAAGCCAGAGTTAATTTTCTGTAAAAAGGGTTACAACCCTCGTTCTGAAAATCAATACAAACTCATTCTAGAAATTAAGAGATAAACCCTTGAACAATCAACACAGAAGCATAGTATATAGGCACATTGCAAACCAGAACAGGGCATTCAGCAACAGTGAATACTCAAGCATCAGAGATAATCAGGTATCATTAGTCTCTATTTACTACTGATCCACATCTATGATTCATCAGATTCCAACACAAAGCATGTATGCATTTAATATTTAATGGATGATTCAAGGCTTTTGTCTAAACATTTAATAAGTATTGAAAAACCTCTTAACATTAATATCATTATTGATGAACATTCATGGTATTAATGACAGTTATAAAATTTCTTTAAAAAATAAATATATTATTTATGAAAATAATAAATAAATAATAATAATAATAAGGGAAATTTAAGAGACAGAGACTTATCTGCTCCCATCGGTCCACTGTTCGACGCCGCTACCACCGCCGTTACCACCGCCGGAGCTCCTGGGCCGCCATCGCCTCCACCTCACGACATTCGAACACTCGAACCAACACCTAAAAACAACAGATTTTTTCAAAAAAAAATATGAAAAGTAAAAAAGGCTTAAAAAAATTAAATGGGAATAAGGGAAATATTTCAAGATCTGGGCTTTCCCAGATCTGGGTTTCGAAAAACCGAACAAAAAATAGAAAGAAATAAAAAAAATAAGAATAAAAAAGAGAAACTTTCGGTTACCTGGACAACGGCGCGTGGGCGCGTGAAGGCTGGAGAGGACGGACGATGACGCCGTACGTTGAAACGAAGCGAAGTCGACGTTGACGGGAGACCGCGCGTGGCTACAGATGCGCTTCGGTGGTGGTGGTCGTTCGGCGCGTGGAAGCCCGATGATGGCGGAGCGGGATCGGAGATGGAGGTGCGTGGCCGGGGGTACCATCGACGCGCGCTCACGCGCGGGTTCGACGGCCACCGGAGCCGACCGGGGCTGGGTTTGAGCTGGCCGAACATGGGTGAGTTGAGAGAGAATTTTGGGGGGGGGGAGGTTGAATTTCTAAAGAAATGAAAAAAAAATGATTTTTAAAACTGGGAAATAATATATATACAACCCATTTGACCCGACCCGATCCGGTCCGGCACGACCCACCTCAGGATCCGCGTGTTTTTGGAAAATGGGTTATTTATGCGATTGGTCCTTCCGCATTTTTATTTGCTCCAATTTAATCCTTTTTTGCATTTTTAATTATTTACAATTTTTCCCTGAAATTTTAATTGGTTTATAATTTAGTCCTTTGACTGTTTGACTGTACCAGAGGTTGCCACGTGTCATGTTTTGGTTTATTTATGCATGCAGTCCTTTTTATTTTTAATTTATTTTAATTTAGTCCTTAAATTAACTTTTATGTAATTACAAAATTGGTCTAAAATTTTTTCAAGATTTTCAAATTGGTCCCTTGACTTTTGGATGCCTATGGGGACTGCCACGTGTCACCTGTTTTTGGTTTTATTGCTTTGTAAGCCCCTAAATTATCCAGAAATTACATTTTGACCCCAAAACTTTTCCAAAATTATATTTTGACCCTAAAACTTTTCCAAAATTACATTTTGACCCCAAAACTTTTCCAAAATTATAGTTTGACCCCAAAACTTTTCCAAAATTACATTTTAACCCTAAAACTTTTCCAAAATTATAGTTTGACCCTAAAACTTTTCCAAAATTACATTTTGACCCCAAAACTTTTCCAAAATTACATTTTGACCCAAAAACTTTTCTAAAATTATATTTTGACCTCGAAACTTTCAGAAATTACCATTTTACCCCCAAACTTCCCTAAATCCCATTTTTAATCCCGATTTCACTAAAACTTACCGTTTTGCCTCCGAACTTTCCAAAATTTCATTTTTGACCTTGTTTTACCAAAATTTACCATTTTACTCCCCAAACTTTCCAAATTCCATTTTTAGCCCCCGATTTCATAAAAATTACCATTTTACCCCTAAAAACCCAAATTACCATTTTGCCCCCGGGTATCCAAAAAGTCTTGTTTTAATCCCGATTGCATCATCTCTTTAATAATATTTGCGTTTAATTTGTTATGTCCCGTACTTTGTATTCATGTTCACTTCGTGTAATTTATGAAATTGCCCATTCATGATTCGTTTAAAAAATCGCTTTTACAAAATTTTAAAATCAAGGCAATAATATTCTTTAATTTCGCGTTTCGAAATCTTGCGCCTTAACTCACTAGGTGTAATTTTTCTTCAAACCGAAATAATCGAATACCTTTAACCAAAGCGATATTTCTTATCTTCGATTCCGAAAATTTGCTCCTTAACTCACTAGGTGCAATCCTTCGTTAAATCGAAATAATCAAATATCCTTTTTTTCAAAATTAAAAAGTTTTGCAAAGGAAAGCTCATTATTTTTTGGATCTCGAAATATTATGTCCTAACTGACTGGATGTAATTTTTCTTCCTCGATCATTTGGAAATAGCGAGACTTCCAAACGAAAATTTAATGTCTTTTAAAATAGCTCATGCATTCGAGGATCGTATTTTAAACTTTATTCGAGCTTTTAAGATTCACAAATTAAAACCCGAAAATAATCATGTGGTACCAATTCTGGGCGTACAAGGGTGCTAATCCTTCCTCGTGCGTAACCGACTCCCGAACCTATTTTTCTGGATTTCGTAGGCCGACGTTTTAGCATTTTAAACACTTTGTGGTGATCCAATCGCACCCTAATAAAAAATTGGTGGCGACTCCCTTTTTACTCCCCATTTTTCCAAACTTTTAAAAATAAGTTTTCGAAACCTTCGTTTTAGAGGTGGTTTCGACAAATTATATATCAAATTTAAAATTAAAAAGTTTTATCTTAAAGTTAAACATATACATAGCAAAATTTAATTTTGAATTTTAATATTATCCCTTTACTTATTTAAAAAATACACTATCTAATTAAATTTTTAAAAATATTTTTTTATATAATGAATAAATATTGATTATTTTTAAACTACACTATCAATTTACATTTCACCTAATAATATCATTTATTAATTTTAAAATTTTTAATTATGAAGTAATATGTTTAAAATTATTTATCATATATTCATAAAATTTATAAAAAATAATTTAATATATTTTAATTTTTACATATAATCATGAGCACAAGTAATAACTAATTTAACTTAATTTTTAATTATATTAAAATATTTAACTTTTAATTAATTAATATTTTTACTCCATGCTGACAATGAATGTGTGAAATATATAAAAAGAAAGTTAACTATTATATTTTATTATCTAATATAAATTATACCTTACATATTTGAAAAAAGGGATAATATTTGATATATTATAGTGAAGTTTTTAGACTCCACAATGTTAAGGGGTTGACAAGTGTCCTAAATATATAGTAAAATATTAAAAAAGAAGAAGACATATGACAAATTTTTAAGGGATAATAACATATTTACCTCCTATACTTTAGCAAAATATTCAATGTGGTACCTAAAGTTTCTAAATGTCTAATTTGCCCCAGTACTTTGTTTCCATTTTCTAAAAAAGGTATTTTTTATATTTTAATATTTAATATTATAGTTTTCTATTTTTTAAATTTAAATTTAATGTTTTTATTTTAATTGCCACATGATATTTTTTCATTGATCAAAACATGTTATGTAACGCATTTTCATTGGTCAAAGTTACCTAACAGATTTTGTTAAGATTTTTGTAATTTTTCTCTTTTTATATAAATATTATAGCCCTCCTAAAAATATAGGTGGGTCCCTCCAATATTTTTATAGGATTAAAAATAATATTAAAAAATTTATTATTGATAAAAAAATAAAAAGAAAATCTTCTTGAAGAAGATAAATTACTCATGATAACTTTTGAATGATATTTTTGTTTAATAATAATAAATTAATGTTGATTTAATAGTTTACTTAACATAATAATATTTTATAAGTAATATATATATATAAAGAAAAGAAAAGAAAAGATAAAGAGATTTTTATCATCTTTATTCTTCATATTGATGCTTGGTAAGAAAAGAGGAAAAAGATTAATTATCTTTTTTCCTTCGAATTTGAAGTGTAAGGTATGGTTTTTCTTCGAACTTTTCATAGATTTTGAATCTTTGAAACTTGTTTTACATATATGTACCAATAGTTTTTTGTTTTATCAAGCGTTAAAAGTTGTCATTTAAGGATATTGATAGAATTTGGAAGCTTATAAAATTAAGTGAAATGTGCATGTTTTTGGATGGAAAATGATTAGGAGACGATTTCTAACTTGTTAGAAGTGTAAAAATGAAACAAAAATAGCTAAATAATGTTATAGTAAGTTTCGGCCAAAGTGAAGGGGAGGAAGAAAACTTTGGTCACTTTGTTTAAAATTATGTCAAATGATAGCTTGTGAAGCAGTGAGCATTTCTGTGAAAACGGAATAAAAATGGTTAACCGAATCGAAAGTTATGTGAATTTCGGATTAGGAAATAATAATGGATATTACAGATATTCTTTGTTAACATCTACAACAAAAATCCCAAGATATAGTAAATGCTATATACTTAGACTCAAGCACCAAAATTTTGATACGAAAGTTGAGAGAAGATGGTTGGGACAATTTGTTGGAAGTTGTGAAAGCATTTTGTGAAAAGCACAACATTGAGGTTCTCGATATGAATTCTCTATATGTGGTAAAATGTGGTCGTCACCAACATGTTGATTTCAATATGGAGCACCATTATCGGGTTGAGATATTCAATGCTGCTATAGATTCTCAACTTCTTGAGTTAAATAGTAGATTTAATGAATGAACATTTGATCTTTTTACCTTTAACTCTGTTTTGGATCCAAAGGATGCTTATAAATCCTTTAACATGGATGATATTTGTTGTATTGTACAAAAATATTATCCTTTTAATTTAACTGAGCAAGAGAAAGTAATTTTGAAGTATCAACTGCAGCATTATAAGCAAAATGTTTCAAATAAACCGAAATTGCAGAATTTATCCACAATTTTAGATCTTTGTCAAGGATTAGCAGAGACACAGATGTCAAAGGTATATTTTCTTGTTGATAGATTAATTCGACTTCTGTTGACTCTTTCTATTTCAACTGCAACTACAGAAAAAGCATTTTCGACGATGAAAATTGTCAAAATAAGGCTTCGCAACAAAACAGAGGATAAGTTTCTTACATATAATCTTGTTGTTTATATTGAGAGAGAGATTGTTGAAACTTTTGATTCAGAGAGATTGCTGAAACTTTTGATTCAGACTTTATATTTAGTGATTTTATTTCCTTGAAAGAATGTCGTGCACAATTTTTAGTAATGATATGTTATTTTGTCTTAATTGTTGGGATACTACTTCTTTTGAATCGATTTTTAAAATTTTTAAATCGATTGTCATGTTGAAATGTTATTTGTTTTGAATCAATTGTTTATATATTTAAATCGAGTGTTACATAACACTTCTAATTTTAGCTTGGCCCCAGATTAATATTCTGGCTCCGTCACAGATTTCAAGACCATTCAAAAATGTTTCAAAAGTATTTTCCAAGCAATTTTAGGGCTTGGTATTGATACCTATGACTTGGGTATCAAAACCTCCCTCAAACAATATCTAAAAGCACTTTCTAGATAGTAAAGTATCGATACCCACCTTTGAAGTATCGGTACTCATACTTAAAGTAAACCAATACCAACCCTCGAAGTACAATACCTAAACATTTTTAACGAATATTTTTACTTGGGGAATCAATACCATTGACTACAATGTGTCTTAAATGCTCGAATTTAATGCTTCCAAGTTTCAATGGCTAGAAACTCCATTTAGCAACATAAACGACTACAAATTAATGAGTGTATAAATAGAGTCTTGCAACCCTCTAATAAAGAAAATGAACTTGCCCTCTAATAAAGAAAAGAAACAAGTTCATAAAGATCAAAGTGCAAACATTCAAGATTTTATCCTTTTACTATTCTTATATTCATATTTTATTTTTAAACACTTGTTAGGTTGTGTTCTTATTCTTTGTTCAAGTGTTTATTTGTAGTTAAGAGTGGCTAATATTACAAACCAATACCTTTTGAGAGGTCATTTGTTGTTTTCTATTTCATTTAACTTATTTACGAGATTTCTTAAAATTTTTAGGTAGAAAATTTTAGAAGTTATATTTTTATCTTCAAAAGAAATTAATTTTGTAAAAGTTTACATTCTTATTAAAAGGTATCAATCAGTGAATTGGGGAAAATTTTTAATTGGGGAAGCTAAATATAGTGAAAGTAGGTAATTGAAATCAAATCACTCTAAATTGTTGTTTAACATTTCATAACGACTTTTATCATTAGTAATTTATATTTTTCTTGTAGTAACAATGCGACACTACACCAATGACTAGTCATGTTTATAATCCAAATTTATTATATATATATATATAACGTGTTTGACTGAATTGGTATCGAAAATTGTTTTTAATAAAGTAATGCATTTATAAATCTAAAAAGAAAATACATGAACATGATGAGAATCATGGGATTTGAACCCAAGACATTTTAATCTTTACTATTTCAACCAAAGTCACATTTAATTTTTATACCAACTTTTATAAATTTGTTACATAACTTTTTTTACCATCATCTTCAGTGTGTCATAATCTAATATCTATACTATTAATAAAATCTCTGGCTGAGTTAATGTCACGAATCAATTGGGCGCCAACTTAATTAGAGATCTTACAAAAATGTCCTTCTATATTAAAAATAATTTGTATTATTTAAGGGCACTTTAGTCTTTTTAATTAAAAAACAACAAAAATTATGCATCTAGTGGGATTTGAATTCATGTCAATTACAATGGGAAAATCTGAAATTTACCACTCATGCAATAATTAATTTTAATTTTTTTTACATTTTAATTTTATTATGCACACTTTACCTCCATCATATGTAAATTTGTACGATTTATAAAATCCTTAACTAAATTGATGTCATGAGTCAAAAGAGCACAAACTAGATTACGGAAATTACAAAAATATCATTTCATATTTAAAATAAATTATATTATTCGAAGATACTTTAATTTTTTTAACTTAAACACACATCTGCATTCTAAAAACGTGATTTTCACACGCATAAACATATGATAGAATTTCTAATATAATAAAAAATATGGCCGATGTTAATATCACACATCAAACACACCAACTTAACTAAATAATTTCAAATCAAAATTCTTATAATAAAAAGTTATTAGAGATATTCAAAATTGAAAATGTAATTATTTAAAAAAAATATTATAAACGTAAAGCATATACGAATTTTTTGGTCACCACATAGTATTATTGAAAGTTAATAAAAATGATGCATATTTGACAAAATGTAACCACCCCAACGTGTGAAACAAAAAGGCCTTGGAACCCCAAAAGACAAATAAAAACAAAAGCCCTTCGATTTCTCCATTGAAAACAACATTAAAGGGAATTGCTCGTCATCTTCTTCCGAACAACCCTCTTTCATGTTCTTAGCAAACTCTCTTTCTTTTTCACCTTTTTTGTTTCTCTCCTTTTGACCATTAATAGGGTTTGTGAAGGAACAAAGGATATCAGCTGAAGAAGCCCCAGATAGCAATGAAGAAGAGGAAGAAATTATTGCATGCTCGCAAGAGATTGAAGCATATATTAAGTATTTTCCGACAGCCTTGAAAGTTCTCCACCACGGCGTGTGGGGAACTCCCGACGACGTCGTCGACATATAAGGTTTGCTTGCAAGAAAAAAGAAATAATTTTCAGCGGCGTACATGGGAAAGCCAGGCATTTCTTTTCTATTGTTTTCTTCTCATTTTCTTGTTCATGCTGTTTTATTTATATATAAAATTTTTACGGGATTATTTTTCTTTTCTTTTTTCCCTTTTAATTTATGGAATGTGATGGTATTGAGGAAGAAGCCATATATCTAACTTCGTTCTTAACATTTACTTGATTTATAGCAATGATGGGTTTCCCATGTCATTACTATTTTAAATATGTATTTCTATCAATATTTTTATATTTTATAATTAAATTTAACTCACGCAAATTTGAAGTTATTTTTTCTAATGATGTATATTTATTTTCATAATATATATTTTAATAATGATCTTCTATAATAATATTTCATTTTATTTTAGAATTAATTTTTTATATTTTATAATAGTTTTCGTTATATTTAATTATTTTGAAAGAAACATTAAAAATAATACAGAGTAATAGAATTAAAATAAATTAGAATTGAAAAGGAAAAAAAATAATGCCATTTGAACTTCAAGAATTCTATATATGTTATATAGGAAAAGTGGTAGGTTGGTATAGTGTTAAAATCAAGACATTATTTTATGTAAGCGGCGTCGCTTTCACAAATAATTTCTTTTTTCAACCTTTACCAACCATTTTTAATTAATTAACAAAACTCTACATAATTAGTAGGTTGGTAACTAGGTTTGGATCGACTTCGTTTAGTACCTAAAACCAATTATTGAAAGATGATTTTAAAAAAAAAAATCAAATATTTTATTTACCAAAAATCTTGAGATGCTTGTTAAGATTAATTAGTAATTTATTTTTATATAATATATTACGTTCAACAATTAATAATCACTTATATGAATTTTAATATGTTAAAAATAATAATTATACCCTTAAAATTTTAGGATATTTTATCTTATGCTAGTTAATTTATGCTATACCCATCAAATTGATTTTAATTCATATATTATAATAATACGTCATCTTCTCAACGAAGTTTTGAAAAATTTCTGATGGTAAAATTGTAATATTATTTCAAACATGCGGGATCAAGATCTTAAAGCTTCAACATCCTTAACATCACCAATTGTATTAAATTATATCAAAATGGCAAATCTACTACCAACTAGTTTATGGGGAGAAATATATTTGGTACATCGGAGGAAGAAAAGTTAAAAAGTAAATAGAAGTTACTAGGCATATTTGATATTCTCATATATTTTTTTTTTGTTTTAATTAGTGCAAAGTTATTCGTCCAAAACATAATGGTGGACTTGGATTGTGCTGGCGGCTTATTTATCATTCAAGTTCAATTTGGATTTCCATTCTTCCTTCATGTTCAATATCTTAGTCATGATATTTCTTCTCGCTCTTCTCCCACTTGGCATGTCTAAAGGATATTCAAAGCCTTTTACCAAAGTGCTGGTCGAACAATTGGACGGGTCTCGATCCTTTAAGGTCACTCATTGAGGGTCCTCTTAATTTTAATGAAAAAAATTAGATGTCAGATCTTTTCTCCTTCACTCGACTTCTATTTCCTTCACACTACTTGTTTCAATAGGTAGTGTTTTAAAATCCATCTCACTTTCTTTATGTTCTAGCTTATTGGGTGGAATGGTAAAATAAAATTTCACCATTTTAATTGTATATATATTTATTATTTTTAAAAGATTAAATTAATTAATTTTTTCATTTTTTGAGGGTCAAAAAATAATTTTATTATATATTAATTTAAATTTTTTATTTTAGGGGGTCGAAGCCCTGCCAGCCCCCTTGGCTCCCTCCCTTATTCGAGGCTTCAGCTACCATGGTATTTGGTTTTCATATTCTTCCTGCGAAATCTTTGGCTTGTTAGGAATGCAAACAAATTGGAAAAGCCTATACTCTTTGTTAGGAGTGAGCGTTCGATCGAATCGAATCAAATGAAAAAATTTCTAGTTAATCGAGTTGACGAATCCTATTTTATCATCCTAACTTGATTTAAAATTTTCTCGAATCGAGTCGAGTGTGATGGAGTTCGAATCGAATCAAATCGAATATATTTATTCGACTTAAATATAAAAAAATAACTTTAGATTAGTGTAACCACTGTCACCCACCGTAATCAAATTTGTTATAAACTTTTATCATATCATAATTTATTTATTAATCTTTTATATACAGTTAGCTTAGTTGCTTCAATTATTTTCTAATTCTTGTAACTTTGTATTTTGAAATTAAAAAATATATTAAATGTAAAAATATGATTTTTTAATAAAAATTATTTTAAAAATAAAATATGAAATTCATACCAACATAAAATTTTAACACGAATATTTTATAATATCATTAATAATTCAATTTTAATATAAATATTTAATATGATTAAATAATTCAATAATATAAATAGTACAAAATGTGAATTTTAATTTAATAATATAAGTAGTATATATAAATAAAATTATTGCTATTTAAGTTTATGAATTTTTTTAGATAATTTTTATTTTTTTTATTTGGGAGTAAAGGGTGAGAAGTAAAAGTTTAAGGGAAAAATAAAAAGTTTTGGGAATTTTAGGAAATAAAATTTTGAGGAAGAATAAATAGGGGAGTAAATTTTTGAAGGGAAAATATTCAAAAAAAATTGAGGAGGGGGAGGGGGGAGAATAGGTTTGGGGTAAATGGCAAGTGGATGAGAGGAGAGTAAAAGTTTTAGAGGGACAGTAAAAGGAAGTAAAAGTTTTTGAAAAAAATAAAAAGTTTTGAGGATTTTTGGAAATAGTAAGTGGAAAGAGTAAAATTTTGGATGGAAAATATTAAAAAAAACTGAAGAAAAATAGATTTGAGGTAGATTGGGGGTGGGATGAGAGGGGAGTAAAAGTTTTGGAGGGAAATAATTAAAGTTTTGAGGAAAAAATAAAAATATTTGAAGGTTTGGGGTAAAACTGTAAAATATTATAGTTTGATATTTGATTTATTCGAATTATTCGAATTTGAAAACTCAACTTGATTGGAACTCGAAAGTCGAAAAAAAATTCGAGTTGACTCAAATAACTCAATTTGTTTAACTCGAAATTTAAATTTTTCTTCGATTTTTTCGAATCGAATCGAGTTTTGCTCAGTCCTACTCTTAACTCGCTGGCTCATCGCTCAACTGCAAGTGCAACTGAGTTCTTTGCAACTTCAAGTTGCATCAATTGCTATAAACTCCCAAACTTCATAAGTATCAAATGGTATCCACCTGATAGAGGATGGGTTAAATTAAATTGTGACGGATTGTCCATTGGCAATCCGGGGTTAGCCGGAGCGGGAGCGATTATCTGAGACTCAAAAGGCTCTTGGGTAGCAGGCTGTCACCGTTTTCTTGGCTCCTCCTCTAACATGATTGCCGAACTTTGGGCCCTTCGTGATGGGTTACAGTTGGCTCAACACCTTCATGTTGAACATATTATTGTGGAGCTTGATGATTTATCTATTATTTCTCCATTGTACGTAGATATAGCTGTAATAACTTATCTCTTCCCTCCTTGATTATGGATTGTAGGACTTTATTGGCAACCTTCCAGCATAGTCATCTCGTTCACATTTTTCTGAAGGGTAATTGCTGTACCGATGCTCTCGCGAGGATGGGTAGCTACTAGAGGTGCTTGTGGGTTAGGCTTAAACATAATATTAATAATGTTTATGTTTGTTTAAGTTCGATCTAACTTAAAATATAGATTTAAAATTTTACTCAAATCTGTTTATATTTGTAAAAAATTAATTGAAGCTCATTTTAAATCCGTCCATATTATTTTTAATTTTAATATTTAATAATTTTATTTAATGAAAGTTTTTATGTAGTCATCTTAACATTATTTTAATATACATTATTTTAATGTTTATATTAAAATAATATTATATATTTAGTATAGATTTTTTAATTTACTCCAAATTACATAACATATAAAAATAATATAATATAAAATATTATACACTTAAATACGGGTAAGGTAGAGCCAAGCTCATGCCTTGAATGTTCAAGTCCTAACCCGACTCATATTTTAAATAAATTCATTTTTGCTCAAGCCTATTTTTTGGTTCAAATCCTTCTAAATTTTAAATGGACCTTCGAATTTAAACAGATAATCCAACCCATGAATAATTTAAATAACAACAAAAGTTTTTTTACCGAATTTTAATTTATATTCTAGAGTTAATCACTTTGTTGTGTATTTCGAACTTCTTTTTGTTTTTTTGAAGCTTTAATCAGACTGGGTTTCATTGCAAAAATAATAAAGTGAAAACAAATAGGAAGTTCCAGGCCCAGCTTATAAGCCCGAGCCTTCCAAAATAAAAAACAAAACGAATAAAGCCTAATCCTAAGTTTGAAAGCAAAGAAAATATCTGAAGACCAAAAGACAAACAAATTCGGAAACTGAAACCCTAGTCTGATGGTCTTACATCCTGTATTTGCAATTGTGAATGGTTTTTTTTTTCTTTTTTACATTCTTCAACATGTATCACTTGAAGTAATTCATAGAATGATCACATTTTTTTTTATTGTGCTTCATATTTTCATTCCCAAAGGTTTGGATTATCTACTGGGAGGGCGTTCTGTAGTATGAGATCATACAAGGACATTAATTCATAATGAAGTGATGTGTTAGCATCATGCATCTTAATATGTGAAACTGGGAATGCAATGATTTTCATTTGATCTTCTGAGTCGCACTTGCTACTACTTAGAATTTGGCTACTGATCTAGAGATGAAAGACCATAGTATTAGGTAAGAGATGCCACTGACTTGAAATTTTAAAATGTTCAATAGTCTTATTCTGGAATATGGTGGTCATGGAAATGGCATAAGAATCCTGATTCTGGTTTAGTGTTTTTTTTTTCCTCCCAGATTATGACTTGAAATTTGATTCTTGCTAACTATTAGATTTTATTTTTATATTTATTATGGTTCTATCAATATGGTCATCTTATTTACACAATGAACACTTCTCGAGCAGATAGTCGACTTTTGCTGTGGTTCCAATGATTTCAGTGGTTTATTAAAAGAGAAGCTAGAGAAAGTTGGGAAGTCTTGCTTATTTAAAAATTATGATCTTTTTCAGCCAAAGGTACTATGCCATCATTATGAGCCATCTTGGGATTGAGTTGCTACCATAAGTTTTAACTCTAAACTGAAAGGAGTTCTGGGTAGTGGTGTTGTAATTAAACTATTCCTAGCACTGTTAGCAGCTGGAGTCGACTTGAAATTAGAGGCTCAAAGTTTGGATCGAGCTCGACTTGAGGTAAAGGTCAAACTCCTTGAACTTGCTTGTTTAGGCTCGTTCACCTTGTAAAAAGATAGGCTCGAATTCAAGTCTGAGCTTTGATTATTTTGCTGAGCTTGAATTGAATTTTTTCAATACTGATTAAAATGAAAAACTTGATTAGGCTTGTGAGCTACTTGCATAGAGCATTAGGATGCTTGAATTCGGCTTTCTCAATCGCTTGATCTTGGCTTATTATAACCAAGCCTAATCCATGTACCTTGTGAGCAAAAATGTTAAGTTTACATCCCTAGTTTTGGGGAAAGTGTGAAATTAACGGCAGAACTCCTGATGTGATCTGAGTGTAAAGGATTCAGATGATGCGGAACAAACAGTAAATAGGGTTAAATTTTAACTATGGTTGCATTCCAACGGTGTAAATGTTGCATGCTCTGAGTTTGCTTCTAATTTCTGCAAGAATGATGACTAAAACTTGTGCTTAGTTGAGCATTTCCTGTGGTCACCCGTGGAGCTCTTGTAATGGAGCCTCTTTTGGTTGTTGAACATATGCATCTGGTGCTTAGGGACCATTTCTTAGATACCAAAACTTCTTTTTTTACTGTATTGTTATATAATCATCATTGACTTGTATTGTTTTACTTTCACTAACATTTGAAATAGTTAAAAGCTTACCTGGCTGTTGCAGTTCAATTTTTTTGGTTTTCCCTTTCTGTATTGTTTCTCTAGTCTCTTGCCAGTGTATGCCATTCTAGAGGTTTCCCAATCCTTTTTTTTTGCAGAATGATTTTAGTTTTGAAAAGAGAGATTGCATGAGTGTGAAGCCAAACGAATTACCAGATGGTTCTAGACTGGTAAGACACTTCAAAAAAGGATTAAACAAATTGACAAAGATGTTGCATGTGCTTCCTCTTTTGCTCTTTGATATTCTTGTTTTAACATTTTAATTAGATTGTGGGACTGAACCCCCCTTTTGGGGTCAAGGCATCTCGTGCTAACAAGTTCATTAGCAAGGCTCTTACATTCAGACCAAAGCTTATCATTCTTATTGTTCCAAGGGAAACCAGAAGGTAAAGGCTTCCCTTGTAACCCTATTCTTATTGTTAAAAATTTTAATCAGAAGGTAATATTGTTCTCTTTCTCTATGTTGCCTTCTCATTTTAAAAGACTTGACGAGAAAGATGCTTATGATTTGATTTGGGAGGATGACAAAGTTCTATCTGGCAAGGTATGTAAAGATTTTAGTTGCTTTTCTCTCACCGATTTTAGATATAAATGAACTTTTTACATTGCTCACATTCACTAATGTAATTTCCACTTCTGACACTCACTGGGTTTTTTGCTTTCTTGACGAGGAGCTGAGACAGGGTTTTTGATATCCCTAAACCTATACTCTGTTTTGAACTCCAAATTAGGACCTTGTCCACGGTTATGGAGGACCTCATGTCCGCCTTTGGTTCCAGGAACCTCGAAATATCCGGCTCTGTTGTCTCGAGATGATATTTCCATATCAATGCACATGTCATCAGTTTCCAAAGCTATCCCATTATCTGATGCTGCCTTTGGAGATGCATCCATATGGCCATGTCCTTCAGGTTGCATCTCAATTACATTGTCATGTTTATGCTTTGGGATGTAATTGTTCTTCCAAAGACAACTGCTTCCAGGAAACTGGCCTTCCACGTACTTTCCATGGATAGTTCCTCTGCTGCCTTCGGATTCAAATCCATCATTCATTTCGGGAACACCATCCAATATGCTGGAAATACCTCCACAAGCATATACGTCTTTCGAGAAATCACCATAACAGTCATGCTTGTCCTGCATAAGATAATTAAATTCAACTTCTTTGGCATTTTCTCCATTTCCACGTGACTCTTCTAGCCCGTAATATGCATGATGTTGCTCTCGTGCTATTGCCTTGTGCCTGGCTGTCCAATCATAGCGACTCCAAAGATAAAGTGGAGGTGCCTTTACATTCCATTGCTCCAACTGCTTGTCCTCTACATCAACTGAACCTGGGAGGTAAAATGACTGGGGAAATAAACAAGAATAAAGAATATGTGAGCAATGTAAAAAGTTCATTTATATCTAAAATCGGTGAGAGAAAAGCAACTAAAATCTTTACATACCTTGCCAGATAGAACTTTGTCATCCTCCCAAATCAAATCATAAGCATCTTTCTCGTCAAGTCTGTTAAAATGAGAAGGCAACATAGAGAAAGAGAACAATATTAACTTCTGATTAAAATTTTTAACAATAAGAATAGGGTTACAAGGGAAGCCTTTACCTTCTGGTTTCCCTTGGAACAATAAGTATAATAAGCTTTGGTCTGAATGTAAGAGCCTTGCTAATGAACTTGTTAGCACGAGATGCCTTGACCCCAAAAGGGGGGTTCAGTCCCACAATCTAATTAAAATGTTAATACAAGAAAATCAAAGAGCAAAAGAGGAAGCACATGCGACATCTTTGTCAATTTGTTTAATCCTTTTTTGAAGTGTCTTACCAGTCTAGAACCATCTGGTAATTCGTTTGGCTTCACACTCATCCAATCTCTCTTTTCAAAACTAAAATCATTCTGCAAAACATAAAGGATCGGGAAACCTTTAGAATGGCATACACTGGCAAAAGACTAGAGAAGCAATACAGAAAGGGCAAACCAAAAAAATTGAACTGCAACAGCCAGGTAAGCTTTTAACTATTTCAAATGCTAGTGAAAGTAAAACAATACAAGTCAATGATGATTATATAACAATATAGTAAAAAAAGAAGTTTTGGCATCCAAGAAATGGTCCCTAAGCACCAGATACATATGTTCAACAACCAAAAGAGGCTCCATTATAAGAGCTCCACGGGTGACCACAGGAAATGCTCAACTAAGCACAAGTTTTAGTCATCATTCTTGCAGAAACTGGAAGCAAACTCAGAGCATGCAACATTTACACTGTTGAAATGCAACCATAGTTAAAATTTAACCCTATTTACCGTTTGTTCTGCACCATCTGAATCCTTTACACTCAGATCACATCAGGAGTTCTGCCGTTAATTTCACACTTTCCTCAAAACTAGGGGTGTAAAGTTGACATTTTTGCTCACAAGCTACATGGATTAGGCTTGGTTATTATAAGCCGAGCTCAAGTGATTGAGAAAGCTGAATTCAAGCATCCTAATGCTCTATGCAAGTAGCTCACAAGCCTAATCAAGTTCTTCATTTTAATCAGTATTGAAAAAATTCAATTCAAGCTCAGCAAAATAATCAAAGCTTAAACTTGAATTCGAGCCTATCTTTTTACAACTAGTATTACTTACTACAGCAGTTTGGAAATGTTGCAGGTTGGGTTTTTTTTGGCTCATATTCTTTGGTTTAGATGATAAGAGTAACACCTTATTCAGATTAAAGATCTCAGTTCAAATACAGGAACTGTAAGGTCTGGCTCATGCCTTCTTACGAAACATCAACCCAACACAAATGAAACACCGGGTATTTAATAATTGAATACACTATTTTTAACAAGACAAAATCTGATGGGTACTTTTTTATAATATGATTGACAAAGATTGGAGATAAAGAAAAAGGATGTTTCTTTGCCTTCTATCAAAATGATTTTCAAAACTTAGTTTGTGGATCAAATTACAAGGCAATTTACTTTTCTTTCTGCCACATGAATAATTTTATAGGATGGGAACAACGATTTTAGATAGAAACAAGTCATCAAGATCTTGAAGTTGCAGCTGAGGCTTTAGATTTCATAAAAAATAGAGAAAGGCACAAACCAAAGAGATCATCAGTCAAAAGGAGCTTAGATGCTGGAAAGACTAACCATACCTTTGGCTGAAAAAGATCATAATTTTTAAATAAGCACGACTTCCCAACTTTCTCTAGCTTCTCTTTTAATAAACCACTGAAATCATTGGAACCACAGCAAAAGTCGACTATCTGCTCGAGAAGTGTTCATTGTGTAAATAAGATGACCATATTGATAGAACCATAATAAATATAAAAATCAAATCCAATAGTTATCAAGAATCAAATTTCAAGTCATAATCTAGGAGGACAAAAAAAACACTAAACCGGGATCCGGATTCTTATGCCATTTCCATGACCAGCAAATATATTCCAGAATAAGACTATAGAACATATTAAAATTTCAAGTCAGTGGCATCTCTTACCTACTACTATGGTCTTTCATCTCTAGATGAGTAGCCAAATTCTAAGTAATAGCAAGTGCGAATCAGAAGATCAAATCAAAAACATTGCATTCCCAGTTTCACATATTAAGATGCATGATGCTAACACATCACTTCATTATGAATTTATGTCCTTGTGTGATCTCATACTACAGAACGCCCTCCCAGTATAGATAATCCAAACCTTTTGTAAACTTTGAGAACGAAAACATAAAGCACAATAAAAAAAAATGTGATCATTCTATGAATTGCTTCAAGTGATACATGTTGAAGAATGTAAAAAAGAAAAAAAATGCATTCACAGTTGCAAATACAAGATGTAAGATCACAGTAGAATTTCTTTCAAGCTTTTAAAAACAAAATAAATGTGCCCATTTTATTATGTTTTTTCACTAGAAATCATCCATTATACTATGCTCTTCACCAGAAAATCATACATTACGTGCAATTATGAATGGAAATTTAGTGAACTAAAGCAAAATGGAGAAGAATAGTCTTACAGTATCACCATCTTGTACATACCAATGGAGCCTATTAACAATCTGCAGAATAAACAAGTGCTATTAGCTCCACTATGTATCTCAACCAAGCATCGACATATTCATGAAGCAAGACCAGAACCAAAGCACAACATATTTACGTAGTAAATGTCAGTCAAAACTTAGATAGAGCCTAAGAGTAAACTAACTCTCCACACTGTTGATAGTAGCATAGAACTGCAACCATTTTTTGTGGAATGTTTTACTTTTCTCCTTCCAGTTGCAAAGGACAAAGTTCTAGAATGACCAGCAGTAAGATAACTGAAAAAAAAATGAAACAACAATAACCAAAAAAATAAAACACTTGCTATCAAGTTTTATTCGGGATTATTCCCCAAGAACATCAACTTAATAGTTAACACCACATCTATTCATCAATAAAATATAAGTCTTCAGGAAGACTTAAGACAACTTATAAGTTTACAGTTGTGCTGCTTTCTTCCAGACAGCGGTTTGAAAATGACTGAAACTTTAATTAGTAGGCAAAAGATGTTCTAACAAGTTCGGTTCTTAAGAAAGAAGTCAACTCTAACTCTAACTCTAATTTATTTGCTTAGAAAAAAGTAGAAAAGGAAGCATTAATACCTCTATAAGCTTCTCCACTTTTGTGAAATGGCGACCAAAAGATGTATACCTCATTCCATGGAGAAAAGGTCCAAGATAGACAGCAAGATTCTCCTATAGAATTAGAATGTAGCATATAAGCATTTAAATTATCAAAAAAACTTTTAGTAGAGTTTAATATATTGTTATCCACAATATTTATACATTTTGTGCTCTAACTTTTTTACATCATACACATTATATAGATTGGCAAAAAGAGATAAGAAGCGAGCAACCACAATGCGACTTCCTACAAATGATTAGAACTTTTCAAATGCAATTAATTACTCGAAAAGAATATAATACCAATAATTAAAAGGCTCTCTGACACAAGGATTTAGAGAAGTCTTACTGATATATTATTTGAAGGATTTTAAGCTAACCAATTAGGGATGTGAGTAAACTCATTTATATTATGTGTGAAATTAGTTATCACACAGGTATAGTAAAAAAAAACTATGGCTTTCAACATCAGAGAGCTTTTCTTTTTACCATTTTGCTTGGAAGATGGTACTTTCTCTCCAAGTGACCAAAGATGCATCACATGATATAGGAACAAAGATTTAAGGCCAAGATGTTGAAAAAATAATAATAACAAAACTCAACTTGACCAATTGAAGTTGAGTTGAAGATTTTACGATTTAAGAAACAAGCAACTAAAAAATCCTTAACATGAAAACATGTACTCAGAACCTTCCAGCATCAAAGGGTAATTCGAGAGCATAGCTCTGAAAACAAATAGCTACAATTAAAGGAAAAATGGCTTAGAACCTTCCACTTGAATATTTGCTTGATCACCTCTGGACCACAAACAGTTTTTGCATCCTCAAGAGAAGCTCCCGCTTCTATCTTCTCTAATGCAGCTCTAGCAGCCTAAAACAAGTAAGAAATTTCTAAAATGTCAAGAAAAAGAATCTAGCTATTTCAGACTACTTTATCAATCATATTTGAGCAAGAAGATATACCTTAACTGAGGCTTCCACCCTACCCAATGTAATACTCTTGTCACCTGCACTCTGGAAGCTATAAGCATTTGTACCAGAGATTTGCTGCTGATTCTTCATAAATTCCTCAGCATTGAATGAAGAATCAACCTCTTTGATGAGAACTGAAATGCTGTTATTTAAAAAAATGCAAATCCAAAACCAAAAAGCACTTCAACATTGAAATTTACCAATGAAGTATTACTAAAATTATAAAAAGTCAGTAAATTACCCTTTCTCTATTTCTGCATCAATTAAAGGCCTAATGCTTTCCCCTTTCTCCGCATGCATATTTTGATTAGTATTCTTGGATTTAAAGCCAGTTTGATTTGACTGTAACTTCACTTTTAAATTATCTTTTGTATGGGTTAGCTTGGTTTTCTCTTTGGAAAGTGACCTATCAAAGTCTGGGCTAGCATTTTGCTTCAAGAACTTTTTACTAGTGACACATGTATGTGGATTCTTCAAAGGAGAAAATTCTTGTCTAGAACAAGGCTTCTTAGTTCTTTCACCAGATTCACCAGCATGAGTATCACCATAGGCCTTTCGAACCAGCATTGGCTTCTTCAAAACATTTCTACTTGTCGCGAAAACTTCAGAAACATCACTTTGCTTTGAGGCCAAATTCTTTCCTGTATAAGATAGCTCCAATTTGCGATTCTTTTCTTTTACTCCAAGATCAGGAAAAATCAAATGGTTTCTGCTTGGAGTTTCAAGCTCTTCGACAATCTTATGCTCCCTGGTAAGCACATTTAGCAACAATATCACCAGTCATAAATAATGCATGAGTTAAAAAAAAAAAAAAAAGCTTATCCAAGTGGGCAAACTAAAAGAATTAAGTAGAACTTACATGCAGTATATTAGAATCCGATTATAGGGCAATAGATCCTCCCATGCCCTTCGGAAACTATTTGTATACTTGTTATGTTGGAAGCAAATGCTCCTGAAAACAAAGCAAAAGCATCAGATGAAATCAACCTTTCCTAGGCATTAAGTCTTGGATAGGGGAGAGCATAAGTCGGTTAAAACCGACTGACTTAATTTACTTAACCGACTAATTCGGCTCAGTCGGTTTTGGTTAATTCAGTTCCCTCGATTAATTCTGTTAAGGTCTTGATTAGGATGGTTTTTTGATCGATTATCAGTTATCAAAATTTATAACCAAACCAACTTAACAGACTGAAAAGTACTTTTTGACAACAATGGTAAACATTATCAAACTTTTTAAAAGCACTTTTTCACGGAATTTTTCAAAAACACTTCTCAACTTCAATGGTAAATTAGTTCTTAGTATATATTAATTTTTAATAATTTAAAATATATTATACATTACTTTTAATATATTTATAATATAAAATATAAGTCACTTAACTGACATAACCAACTGATGTTAAGTCGGTTCAGTTAGGATGGTTAAGACCAAGAAGGTCAGTTGGTTTAGTTATAGTAGGAAGATAGTCCTATTAAGTCAGTTAACTGTTAAAACAGATCAAACCAACTGATTTAACCATTTTCGCTCACCCCTAGTCTCAAAAAAAAGGTTCTAGAAAACTGAAAATAGTCACTTAGAGTGAGTGTACTTGGGTAAACATTTCCTGTGGTACGCCTTAGGGCAGCGCCTACATAAAGCAAATTGCAAATCATGAACCTGTGCATCTTCACTTTGCTTACAAGTAAAGCATTTGTGGGCAGGACAGGTAAATGAATCCCCTGCAGCAATTTTATCTCTAAGTTTTTTTGCCTCAGCTTCATTGTCAGTATGGAGCAATTTCGCCACACATTTTGGATGATAGAAATGCCCACAAGTTGCAGAAACACAAGGAAAAACCTAGGGGGAAAAAAGAAGTTTTGATTGATGATAGTAGACATTTAAATTATCAACACTGATGTCTAACAAAAAAAGACAATACACTTGCAATGTTTAAATACAATATAAATGTTGTGTATAAAATACTAAGTAGTCCAAGGGCAGGACTTATAAATTAATGATGGGACAATATTTTGGTTCCTTCAAAGCTCAAAAAACACTTACCTCTTGATCAGAAGTATTGTTAGAAGAGCCTAACTCACCACAGGCATAACATTGATGCTGCTTATATAGACAATTTTTACACAAAAAGGATGGAATAGCCTACAGGTAAAAAATCACGAGAATATACAAGTCACTAGAAAGTGGAGCAAATGAACAGAAAAATCACATATTTAAGGAAACAAAGATGACCATACATCAATTTGAGCATCATTGACAAAGCCAAGAGATTCACAGAAAGAATCGATCCCGGCAGCTTTTGTTGGGTGAAAAGACCTCAAGCACCTTCCTTCACAGCTATATCAATTCCAATACACAAAGAGAACCGAGTAAATGATCAAATTAATGTGTAGGCAAGCAAAGATGACGTAGAGAACCACAAGAGCATGCCAAAAGTGCCAATGCATACATGTTGATACATTTGAATCATAAAACCTAAGTTAAGGGTTTTTTAAATCTTCCATTAATACATCTCTTTTACATCCTAAACCTAGACAACCAGACTCACATGTGAACATGGGAAAATTAAACTCATAAAAGTAATGACGTTTTCAGAAAGAAAAGATATTGCTCAAAGTATAATTCATGCACTAACAACAATGGCCACATCAACTATGGAAGCCAAATAAACAGCCAATTTCAAATATTCCAAGGACATATTTCAATAATCTCTAAACGGTGGTATAATTTATCCCAAAAGACCTGCAAAGTTTTCCCTTTTATTCTATTGGCCAAATTCATGATTTCTTTACACCTCATGTTTGTTGTGGAATAGTCAAACATTGAGAAATAGAGAGTTCGATTGTCTCTATTTTACTATTGAAGGCACCTCAATCAGGTAGACAATTTTTTGGTCTTACGGTTTTAAACAAAAGGAAGCTTAAATCTTAATCGCACCAGGTATACACCTAAATCAAATACGGTAAAGTCTCGTCTTTCTTTCTTATTTTCCAATTTTCTCCTTACTTTCAATGCTATTTTAAGTCAAAAGGGTTGAACCATTGGTTCAAATCTCGCTACCATCCAAGTGAATTAAAATTTATTGGTTTCTAAAGGAACACCAAACCTATGCATGATATTGCCACACACCACCCAAAAGAAAAGGCTAAGTTAAGGTAAAAATAATTTTTTTTAAAAAGTCCAGAAAAAAAAATTCCAGAATCAAAAAGTTAGGGCATACGGTAGAACGTTGCCACCATCATCGCAAATTGCACAAACAGGATCGAAAATGGACTTCCTCACACCACCAACTTCTTCACCTATGTCATCATCATTGTAATCTTCATCATCTACATCTACATCTCCATCATTTATAAAGTTATTCTTCTTGGGTATATCCTGTTAAATCATGGCCAAATTCTACGGTACATTGAGGAAAATGAAAAATAAAAGTCTTTAAAAGGTAAAAGCACATAATGGGAATAATCCACAATCTAAGAAAAACATATTTGCAGACCTGATGAGGAGCTATATGTGTCTGAGGTACCTCCACAAAGTTAAGTACATTCTGTTCCAGATAAATTGTTAATCAGTTTCCATCTATCACATTGTCCATGTGCTTACTTATTAGAGCATGTGACTTGGACAAATTAAGTTGGCGTATGTATATACATGCATGCATATGTTCATATACATGCTTGTAAAGGCTGCAGATACTGCAGCTCTAATATGACTCACGGTGTACAAACATGTTAGAAGTAACTTGCTAAATTGATTTAAGGGAAAAAAAAAAAAGATTTGAGAATAGCTAAGAAGTTCTACTTCAAAAGCTTGGTATGCAAGTTTCATTTAGGAAGGGAGCAAACATTAGGAGGTTATAGGTAGTAGTTCCAGCTAAACCTCACAAAAGGGAACTATCTAACAAGAAAGTGCAAGAAGTAAGCAAACAAGCTTTATCAGTCCTAGTTGCATTGAATCCTAAAGCTTGTTTCTCTTGGTTGAGTAATGGTATTGCACATTGAACAACACTTCTACAGAAGGCAAAATTACCAGTAAAGACAAATTCCTTCGCTCAGCTAAAATAGGTTTCACAAAACTAAAACTAAATATGTTTCCAAGATCCATATGTTCTAACAAAGTGAAACTTCTAAACTTTTGACACGAAAAAGATCATTAGGTCATGATGAACAAGACAAACATTAACATGAGTGTTCCAACAGTCATAACGATTAGAGACAAATATCAAATAAAAGAAAAATAAAAAGAAAAGGAAACATCAGACAGAAAAAAACTGCACCATATCATTGACAAGATTTTTTTAACTCCAAATTAATGACTTCTTTCTTTTTGGCCAACACCGAAGATTTAAGTCCAAGAACTGGCATATTTTAAGCTACATCCTCAGATGGATGACTCAAGAGGTGCATATGAGATACCCCATCCACATGAGTATCACATGCATATATGGATTTTAACAGGTTAGCTACAGTATAATCACTTTGGTAATGTTATTATGTACGCAAACCCAATAAGAGATTATTGTCATGACACGAAACGCATAAAAAGGTCCATAGTAGCACAAACCTTAGACTTGGCTAAGTCTTTATCCCTTTTCATAGCTTCACCAATTAACAGCTTGTGATGCAAAAGGTCATGCTCAGAAGGCTCAAACTCATATAAGCTGCATGACTCAAAAAAAAATTTAAGTAATATGAAAAGAAAAATGCACGCCCTTTAACAATTAACTAACAGAGAAAATATTAAAATTCTCGCAACAAAGAGTAAAACAGAGTGACTTGGAGAGGAACAACCTGAAGACGTTTCGCAACTGGTTCCATACAGATTTTGCTGGTGTCTCTGTGTTCTTTTTCAGGAAATGCATCCAATGAATGGTGATTAGGATTGTCCTAATGGTACTTACGAAACTCTTCCTAGGCTTCTGGAGTGTCATCCATTTCTTGTTCTTGGAGAACATCAAAATTTCGGGCAGCGCATAGGATAGCTCAAACTTCCATGCGACAACTTGCTTGTAAATCTTCAGACGACCATCGTCAACAACTCCGTCTAAGAAAACCTGGGCTTTACTGTTGCCGATGACCTCATTTTCATTCCATAGGAGAGGCAAAACAGAAAATGAAATTGGCTCACCGTTTTGATCAACAAAAACATATTCTGAGACGTGAATTTCTGGAGTAAACTCACCTTCTTCGTCAGAGGATGACATTTACTTACCTGAAAAACAAAAGGGGAAGCAGCGAAATACATGTAAATAAATAAACAAACAAGTCATATCTAAATCTTGAGCGTTAAGTCCCATGGGGGTCAGATAAAACTCGAGTGTTGAAGCATACCAAATAAAAGAATCAGTTTTTTTTTTAATAACTAAAAGAAATAGTTACTTTTGAATACAAATGCACTTTCTTTATGGGTCCATGAGCAAGAAGTAAATAACACAACTATCAAGTGAAAACTCAAGCAGATACTCTCAGTATTCGCCTTAAAATAGTGATAACATAAAGCAAATAAAATGTTAAATCAAAAAACCATAAAGTTTTCCATTTGCTTTCTAGAGTTCCAAGAACCTAAAATCCCGTACTCATTTTCCTTTTGTTTTCTTGACAACAAACAAAACTAAATGATATGCAGACATAAACAACCCAAAAGAACGAAACTCGACAAAAAAGAAAAAGAAAAGAAAGTTAAAATAACCTTAAATTAATACGTACGTGAGGAGGGTATGAACTTTGAAGTGAGAGACGTGAAGGAGGGATGGTGAGGGAGGGACTTGAAATTTCAGTGGAAAAACAAACCCCTAAAATCTTGTTTGGAAATGGAGAAAAGCTGGGAAAATGTTGGAGAAGAGGGAGTGAGTTTGTGGAAATGTAAGAAGCGTGATCTTGAAATAAAATGTACAAAAATGGCAGAAACTGGGCTGGCTACATGAACGGTTTCTGGCAAGAACAGCTTCTGGTACTGTTTACGTCTTGTCATGTGATTTCTTTCTCTAATTGGATATTCCTAAAACACCCCTATCTAATCACCTTCAATTAAATTTCTTTTGCCCTTAAAGCAAAATGAGTTGAAATTATTTTTTTATTTTTTTAATTTTGAAAATTAGTAAATTAATAATTTTCTCAATAAAATTTGTAAAAAAATAAAATAATTGTTAAAAATTCAAAATATTTATAAAATTTATTTTTAAAAAAGATTATAAAAATTTAAAAAGATTTAAAAAACATATAAATAAAATTAAAATTTTAAAAATTTTCTAAAATAATAATTTTGAACATAAATTAATTAATTAATGATTCAAGTTTATCATATTAAAGCATCTTTTTTATTTCTTATTTTGCTTTGAAAAAATTTTCAAATATATATGGTTTTAAATTTATTTGCTCTAACATAGAATTAATTATACTGTAATAAGATTTTAATTTGATATGTTTAAATTTTTTTAATTTAACTCGAACAATTTCACTCACTTCGACTTGATTTAAATTTCATTCCATTTGACTAGATTCGAAATTTTTTTAAAATCAAGTTATGATAATAAAATAAGACTCGTCAATTCATTAACTAAAAAAAATTCACTCGATTCAATCGAATGCCTACTCTTATTCTACACAACAGCTTGAATGGCCTAAGTCTCTGATATCGAAACTTGAGTGAGCAACGAAGAATGTTTGAAATAAGGAGATGCTATAATAAAGGATAAAAATCCTTATAAGGAGTTGTTCAAGGGTAAACTTTTTGCAAATACGGAGCAGAAAATGGGGCCTAAGAGAATATTGTTGGATGATGATGATTTTGTGATCTTTAAGGAAGATGTCAATAATCGTTAATGAAAATGTACAAAGTATGTCATAGGATGAATAAAGTGTGAGGATACTTGTAAATAAATAAATTGAATTGTTAATTGTTCATTTGAATAAATGTTTGCATGATAGAAGTTGTTTTATGAATATTTTGGGAAAGACCTTAGGCATTGTTTACTTAGCCTAGAGCTTAAAAGCCTTACCTTTTGCTATATACCATTAGTTCCCGTACTTTAAGCCTCAAGTACCTTTTTCTTGATAAGCCTTAAATCTTGAAGCCTTGAGCCTAAACGAGTTGAGAACTCAATCCTTTGTTGTCCCTAATGTTAGAATGCATTATGTAATAGACGTCGGGCCATGGACATTGAGGGTTAGGTAGTGACGTTATGGTGGCTTCATGTGGGATAAAAAGGAAAAAGAAGAGACTACGCATATAGTGCATATAAAACCTAGGAAAAACAATGTGAAGGTTAAAAGCATTGTCAATGGAGGAGTGCAAAAGTAGAAAAGAGCTTTAAATCAAAGTTGAGATTGGAAAGAAAATCTTCCCAAGTCATAGTGCATTAACACTTGCTAGTTCTGTATGTGTCAATATTGCGTAGTATTTTCTAAGTTTTTGGAGAAATAAGGTAGGCGAGAGAAGGAGAAATAAGGAGACAAGCTTATGAATAAATTGGGGGCGAATGAGAAACAATGTCATGTGTTTAACAATTTCTAGTGCTTGAAATCGTTTTGAGCTACCTTTTGTTTGAACTTTGAACCGCCCTAAGTCTTAGAATGTTACAAGCCTAAAAGACCTTTGGGACTCAAGAAATTCACTAACACAATGATTCTTGATTTGCTTACATGTATTCGGCTGAACATGTCCAATTCATTTTACATATATATAAACTATCCACATAATTCATTTTGATGGATAACATTTGTACATACATTCATTTTAATTGCCTCTATATTTGTTAGCACTTTAACTTGTTGAACTAATTGTGTTTGTGTTGAGGATGCCCAAGTTAGCTAGATATCACTCTTAAGTTTCATGTGAGGTAGTACAAATTTGATATTTTACTACTATGTGACCTAATTTTTAGATTTAGTCCATGATCGTCTATTGCATGTTTAGTGTTTTTGCTTGAGGATAAGAAAAGACTTAAGTGTGAGGGAGTTTGATCTACCGTAATTTGATATGTCAAATTAGGCTTCTCCGTTATACTTAAGGAGTTTGTTTTGGGGCAAATTAGCATATTTTTCGTAATTTAGTGTAAGATTTTAGATTTCCAATTTAATAAGTGAAATGTCTCTTTTTACTCATTTTTTAGATCCAATTTGGCCAATTGTGTCATTGGGGGCCCTAACGTATGATTGAGTGTTGTAGGTACTCGAGCGTGGCCTGAAATTGTGCAAAAATATCACCGAAGAAAGGGTATCACAACATCAAAGCTTGAGAATCGTGATACCCTAAATAGGTTTAGGATTAAGGCAACCTATAGTGGTATCACGATATCCTCCTTAGGTATTGCGATACCCACTTGCCAAGGAGCATCCCATCTCAAGACTGACGATGATATCGTAATATCCAACCTTAGGTATCGCGATATCACTATCGTGAGGGTACAAAAACGAAGCTAGGGGTAGTCTTTATCCAATCGAAGCACCAATCAATGAAGGCCCATTCAAGGGCATTTTGATAAAAAATTTCTGTTAAAATAACCAATTTTGGCTGAGGAGAGAGGGACACACACACATTAGACTTAGTTTAGCTTAGTTTTCTCTTTAGTTCTCTTAGGTTTTCTTCTTCACTTCTAGGTTTTTTTTTTATTTCTCATCTTCCTTAACTGTAGAGTTATTTTTCCGCAACTTTTCTTCTTGTTCTTGTTGTTCTTTAAGTTAGTTAACACTGTAGTTAGGGTTTATTTGCATCTTTAGTTTATTTCTTTTGCTTGTAATGACATTTCAACCTTTAGCTTAATGTTATTTTAGCTTCTTTTATTTTAATCTGTTATGTTTCTTGTACTTCATTTTACTGTTAAATTTTCACCTACACTTTTTTTTTAAGTTTTATAGATTAAAAATTAAAACTTTCATTTTTTTCTCAAGCTTTACATTAATGGATGTCATTTCCTATTCTTACATGTTTGTTAGCTTAGTTTTTAGCATGGATAACTAAACTCTAAGGGGGTTGGTTAATGAAGATGTGGGTAAGTTGATTTTTGGATGAGGGACTAAGTTACAAATAAATTGAACTAAATTGAATAAACCTAAAAACTTAGGATTGACGCACCTAAGGGAATATTTAAGCAAGTGAGACCGAGAAGTAATCTTGTTGAGCACCAATTTGTTACTCTCGAGTTAGCCGGTGAAAACCAGACTAATTTGTCTAATTTGGTAAAGTTGAGACCGAGAGATAAAACAGAACCACTTTAGGAGTTTAAGGAATTTAGATCCCTAATTTGAAGATTTGTGAACCACATTGAAATCAATCAACCACAGTTTGTTATTCATTGGTTAATTTAGTAACTTTGCAAATTTTACAATATAGTCCTTATATTAATTAGTTGATAAATTAATGTAATTATTCTTGATTTCATGGCTTGTCATAGTATAGTGTTTAGCAATTAGTTAGATAGATTCTTTATTTTGCATGCTTGTAGCTATAATTTGCTCAATCGTCGACTTTCTTGAATTCGATCCTCGGAGTACTTTGTACCTGTTGTATTAATAATTATATTAATAATTAAATTTTTAAAATATTAATTATATAAATAATTATAAAAGTGGGTAAAGTTATTCTATTTTACTTTTACAGGGCTTCAAATTTCAGTAAATTATAAGTTATAGATTAATGAGCTGTTATACTTTTAATGAGGCCTTAGAATCCTTGTTTTCAATTGGAATTTGAGTAATTTGAAGCTGCGCTTTGGCCACTCAACACTTGACCCATAATGGAATAGCTTGATTAACGAATGATAAATTGGTTGTTCATTACAACAAAATTATACCTTTGGTCATTCGATATTTCTTCTGATTATATTGAAATTTTAAATATAAACTTGTAATTATTTCAGCTAATTATTGTTAAATCTAGGAGGCCAGCGTCAGTTAGTTGGGAGAAGTGTTGTAGACTACACTCTAGTGGGTTGGGTCTGAGAAATCTTCACCATCAAAATAGAATCTTGCTTTCTTTTGGGGTTCAAGTGCTTCGAAATAAATATAATGTGCATGGTTCGTGTCCGGTGTCAATTAGTCATAGCTCCTGCTCTTACATTTGACGAGCCTTATCTAAGGTGTGGCTTGACGTTCTACAAGGTATTGGATGGTCTACTGGTAATGGAAAACTAGTGAATTTCTGGAATGATCATTGGGTTAAATGTACTGGTCCATTACGAAACTAGTTTATTAATGATGATACTTTGAGGGAGGACTTGCGTGTGAGACACATGGTTGACGCCTCAGGAGGTTGGCCAGTTCAATGACTTCGTATGATACTACCAGAAATTATTGTCGAGAGAGTTACGGGAATAATCCACCTTCGGATGGAGTGGATAATGATAATATGGAGCGACATGGGGCTTTTTCTACAGCCGATACCCATGATGCCACAGCTGGTGTTCATTGGAGAGAAGCGAGTTCAACTTGGGACTTAGTTTGGAAAAGTTTTGCTCCTTAGAGAGTTAAATACTTTCCCTGGATTGTTAGCCAGGGGTGCTTATTGACTAAAGAGGAACGAGTTAGGAGACGTATATCCGACGATGGACACTGTACACGTTGTGGGGTTGATTCGGAGTCGAGTATTCATGTGTTGCGTGAATGTTACATTGTGAAGGGTATTTGGAGTGCAGTTATACCCACAGCTGTTTCATGTATTTTTGCAGTATGAATTTGCAGCAATGGTAGTCAAATTATTCTCTCCTCTTTTTCATAACCCTAACTACCGCCAGCGCCAATACATCTTAGGTAGTCTTCTGTAGTCACTGATGATGAAAGAGTTGTAATTTTAATGGTTCCTAAGTGGCTCCGTTTGTGGTGTTTTAAGATTTATTCCAGTACAAGAAAAACCAAGAACTAATTTTTTGATCTCGAAAAGCATAATACAATTGACCCTAAAAAAGTAAGAGAATGTAACCAATATCCCAAATTAGATGAGAAATAATAAGTAGCCCCATAGTTAGAATAATCCAGTCAAAAGCAAGCATAAATCCCTTCACACATATTTCCTGAATCTAGAAAGAGAAAGGAACAACCCAAAGCAAACATTTTGTTCTCCATTTTGACCCATTTTTTGTATTGTGTTTCAATCAGGTGTTCCCATTGGTAATCTCGGTCCCAAACCCAAGTTTAAAACGAACAACAATAGAGGGTGCTCGACTCAACTCTCTAATCCATTCATTTTACTGGAAATACTTGGTAAAATCATACTCCATTCGCCACCGCCTTTCAGTTTCAGTTGCAGTGGTTTTCAGAGAAGATAACCAAACACGGTGTCAGCATCGGTGATGACTAGGGCTATGAAAGGGAGAAATGAGAAAAAGAAAGGGAGAAGAAGAAGAAAAAAAAGTTAAAAAAAGAAAATATTTGCTCAACAAATACAAGGAATATATGAATGAGTAAATTTGATTATGGGTCGGGTCATTTGTTCATGTTTGAAGGTTTGCTCAAAAAATGAAAGGGTTTGAGTAAAAATTATAAGCTCGAAAAAAGATTTTTTGGCTTATGCTCAGCCTGAATTTGATTAATTTCGAAAAAAGATTATGGGTCGGGTCATTTGTTGTTATGTTGTTGTTTTGCTATAATTTCGTTATTATATTACTACTATTTTATTATTATTGTTTGGATATTGTATAACTCTTATTTTATTATTTGCTACAATTTTAGAGGTATTTTTTTGTTAAGTTGCAACTATATTAGTGTTATTTAAGTTGTAATTTTTTTTATGTATTTTCAATTTGTTAAGAAACATTTATTTCAATGTTTTTAGTGTATTTGATGTATTATATTTTTAAATGTATTTTATATAAAAATAATATAAAAAATTAATATGAGTCGAGTTAGACTGGGCTCGATTTAGCATTTTCTTTTATTTGGGTTGGACTTGGGTAGAAATTTAAACCTATTTTTTGGGTCGGACCAAATCTAAAAAACGAATCTAAAATTTTACATTGATTCGACTCGACTCATAATTAAATTTATATATGAACTAAAAATTTCGTTTAAAATGTTGTTGTTCATCCTAGAGGTCTCGGGTTCGAGCACCTGTGTGTGCAATGTGTGTATGCGTTGTCAAAGAATTAAGAAAGTATAAACAGATATTACCATGTAATCACACCAATATATTAAAAAAAAAACTATTGAATGAGGATAACATAAAATTTTAATGCCATATATTAATTTTTAAAATTTAGTCACGAAAACAAAATTTAATCAATTTTGTACTTAAAAGAAAACAATAATGTTAGAGATAAAAAATTTATTCTGAAGACAACTATTTCTTAACTATTTAATTATACACATTCACTTTATTCAACTAATAGATAAATTATTTGGCATTCAAATATACAAGTTAAAAAATTAAAATTAAAAGATAATATTTCATATATTATAAGTATATAAATTTCATGTACCATCATTGAATAATAATATAATAATATGATACATTATTATTGGGTAAAACAAAAATAATGGAGGATTTATAAACAAATATTGGAGTAAATAACAAGTTTAATCACTTATGTTTGCTTGATTACGTTTTGGTCATCAATTTTTTTAAAAAAAAATTATATGATCATTAATGTTATCTATTTGTTATGTTACGATCACTAAAACATTAATTTCTATTAAAAGTGTAATTACAAATTATTGTGACACGTTAAAATCATCTATAAACTTTTAATTTTGGGTCAAATTATATAGATAACCACTGTACTTTTTCCAATTAAAATTTTTTTGAATGATTTTCTCTCTTTTTCTTGTCCTTTTATTTTTTTCCCTTTACTTTTTGTTTCTATCTTTACAAAGGATTAACAATCAAACCTAACTTTGATCCAATAATTTGACATATACAGATTTTTCATGCATTCATTCATATCAATTTTCATATATACAGGTTTTTCATCCAAATTAAAACTTGTAATAATATATTAATATTAGATTGTTTAACATACCAATTCGGCTAACACATACATAATAGGTTCGCACATAGAATTCGCGTGTAGAGTTGGCACATAATATACACTAAATTACAGGGGATTCGCATTTATGGGGTTTGCACAAATATATAAGGTTCACATAATATATACTAAGAGATCGCAAACTAAATCATATAAGGGTTCACATATTAAAATATATGGGGATTTGCATACTAAATCCATAAGGGTTTGCATGTGGGTTCACATACATCTAGATTCTCGTACTCTAAGGGTTCACATATGCAAAACTTAAGAGGTTCACATAATAAAACATATAGGGTTTACATATTAAAGCATGTAAAGTTCGTATGTATAAGGCCTCGCATATATAATATTATAGGGTTCGCATATTAAATCCGTAGGGTTTGCATAATAAAACATATAGGGTTCACATATTAAAGCTTGTAGAGTTCACATGTATAAAACATATAGGGTTCGCATCTATGCATTAAGGGATCGCACATATATTCCTCCTAGGGGTTCGCACGATAGGGTTTGCATAACATAGTACCTTATTTTCTAATACTTTCAATAGATTAATCATACACAATGATTTAAGTTTAGATCCCACACTTGATTGAAGATCCAAAAAAACACTAATTTGGATGAAGGAATTGACAATCAATTGGGAGGAGAGGGGTGGATTTGAAAACCTTGAAATCCTTGGTTGAATAAAGTGGTTTCGACAATAAAGAAGAAGAGAGAATTCTTGAGAGTTTTCTTGAAAAAATTTCTAAATATTAGTTCTAGGTTTTGAAAAGATTGGCTATTTATAAAACTTTCTTTCCCTAATTGAAATACTATTTTGGTTGGGGTAAAAATAAGAAAATAAAATATTTTGGCTAAAATGTGCACAGCAGGCTCATTCTTATTAATTCTTTATCAAAAATAATTTTTAAGAGATTCTAAATTCGTTTACCTTATCCTTATATGCTTAAAAAAATAAAAATCTAAAATTTATCTCTATTTTTTTAACCCTAATTTTGAGATGTGACAAGTTTTGTCTTTGGATGAAAAACGAGGTATTTTATTTAAATGTGAGGTTGGTCACCAACCGTCCTCAAGCTTTGACATGTTCTTATAATAGTCTTGTTTTAGTATGCCTTTCTGAACCAGTGGCTCAATTTTTCTAAGTAATGGAGAAGAGGATCGAAACATGCCACTAAAAGACTCTATTGTGACAAAGATGAGTTGTTAAGAACGTAAAAGAGGTAGGATAGACTGTTGGTCAAATTTAGTATTAATCGTACATGGATAGTAGTTGAAGTTAGCAACTTCCCTAGGTTCCCCCATTTGGAATCCCTATGGAAGAGGATCAAGTTGGCCCTTGCGAACAACTTGATGCACTATCTCTCTTCAACCCTTTGAGTGAAATGTAGCAAAAGGAAAGAAAATTCATGGACCGACCCCATCGTCTCCACCCCGTAGGAACTACGAGATCACCATAAGGACAATTTCAATATCCAAGTGTCGCGAATCGACTATAGAATCCCGTTTAATAAGTAGAATGCATTAGCTGTCCGCTCTCAGGTTGGGCAGTAAGGGTCAAAGAAAGACAATCACTCATTAATAGAACCAACATTCTTAAAACCAAAGAGTCAAAAGGGGGAAAGCTCTCCGCCGTTCCTGATTCTCTTGTAGTAAGATCCTCCAGAGTGATCAAGATAATCCCCTATTTAAGTGGTAATTAAATTAATGGATTCGGTGATCAGATAATGGTTAGACTTGAGTGAACTTGATGAAATCTCATGTATTATTGATATTAGTAGTGGAGTCAAGGGGTTGACAGGAATCCCAACCTCCCTCAAATTTTTTGACTTCGTCCTTACATGCCAAGACGATGTTGAGGAAATATATATGAAGGTGGACGAAATTACATTAGACACGATAGGGTGAAATATCGTTGGGTGAGGCATGCATAACATTACTGCAACTGCAATTAATGTAACTACAACATGGGTGAAATTGAAGTGCACGGCACACTCTAACTGGAAGGTCAAAAAACTCAAAAAGGCCTTGGATTGTATGGAATGCGATAGAAATCCAAATGATAATCATGGAAAGCGTTGAACAAAGGAAGGGTTAATATAATCCCAAGAATTAATCAAGATTACTCGTGACATCTGTGGATGGATTCATCATGAACGCATATGCATGATGTATGGTCCCACTCTCCCACTAACATAAAAGAAATGATATGAGAGAGGGTACGGGATGAACATCACGGCACGTTGTCGGTGTTTGAATCCGCTAACGTCCCACGTGGGCTCGGGGGGCCGGCCTCCACCGTCCTAGTCCGAATTACCAACTTTACAGAGAAGCCGAAGGATGGAAAGAGTAAGCCAATGGGGGAACCAAGGGCAAACGGACTTGGACAAAAGGCAGGGGGCAATATTTTTTTTCTTTTGGAACAAATCTCGAGGCGCAGTGGCTGCTAGCGTACGAAGTTTTGAGTTAGCAAACATGTTGCTTTTGGGATCCACATCATGCACTCCATATTCCTGACTGAAATGATTAATCTGTTGCCAACAGCTTGCTGTGTTCCAACATTGTCACACCTAATATTAATTAATGTCTATTCATATTTATTAAGGTACAGTTAAAAAAACCATATGCATATATGTAATATACCAACATAAGGTTACAGAAAAATTTACAGTACAGTTTTTAATATACATTACTTTTTTACTTATTTTCTTTTCATTTTTAAATTATTTTGTATCTTTTATTTAAATTTTTCTTTATAATTTTTACATGTTAAATATAATTAATATAACTTATTTCTAAATTAATTAACTATTTTGTAATTACATTACTTTTTCAACTTATTAATGATTCTATTAAAAAAACCATTAAAAACTAATACTATAAAAATATTATAAATTTAACACATACAACTGAGTCATATATTACAAGAGAATACAAATTGATTAATATATATGTGAGTTCACCTAGTAATACCTATAGAATTATTTATTTAATGATTACAATACTAATTTACGTGTTTATTTACTAGTTAATATATATGTGAGCATATTTTTTATTAAATAGTTAAATTTTAAAGATCATGTATGCTTCAAATTTCTGTGCTTTTTTATATATTTAAAATTTAATTTTTCTATATCTTTATTTTTGAGAATTTAATTTTGTTGAGAGGTTGATTCTCTGTACCATGTCTTCTTGAAAAGGTTAGTAACTCCTTGAGCAATCTACTCCGTGAACCCTAGTGATTTTTTGCAGAGACACGAGACAAAATCTAGGTCCTGAGATAATACATACTATTGTTGGGGGTCGTATTGACCGCCCAACGGATGATATTTGGGAGACTTCTCCCGAAAGAATCGATCCCTCTTAACAAGTTCTATTTTTCGAATTTAAAAGTTTTGGTCCATTTGTTAACATCGTTAAAATTTTTTCTATTAAAATTGTTAGTGTGACATTCTAAAATTTAAAAAAATCATCCACTCGATAATCATGTAATAAAAAATGGCATTATAGTGAATTTGAATTTAGCAAAGTATTTCATGATATTATCAATTCTTAAAATTTACATAAACATTTTAATTAAAATAAAATATTTAAACTAACTAATGAAATTATAAACATCAAGGTACTAAATTATGTCAAAAATTAAAATATAAAGATTAAATCTTAAATTAAAATATATTATAAAAATCAAAAATAAAAATTGATATTTTTATATAATATAAAAAAAAAATCAGAATTGAAATTTAACCACTATCATTAATAATGTAAAAGGAAGAAGTAGGTGTCAAAGAAAGAAGATATTAAACCTTTTTTTTTATATATATAGTAGTATAATTTCAAAAACGTAAAAGAAGAAGTAATATCATGTGTCAAATAAGGAAGTTCTTAGGGTCTTTCTTTAATATATTATTAGTATGGTATCTCACGTTTTGTTGATTATTTATTTGTATTAAATTAAATAGTTAAAAAATTAAAATATATTTGAAGTAAGATTTTTAGAATCTGATCGATGGTCAAACTGATCAGCCATGAATTTGTTGGTTGAATTAAATAAATCATTAAAAAATCATAAAAAAACATTTAAAAAAATAAAAATCGGTTCAATTAAATTTTTAACTTGGTTCAACCGGTTCATACTGATTTGCTGGTTAATCGGTCTGATGCCTTTCTCCGGATAGATACCTCGACCAGTTATCGATCTAATCGGTTGGTTTGATCCGGTTCAAATAACCATGATCTTAAGTCACTACATTTTGTACATTTGGAATTTAGTCTTCCTATATTTTTATTTTCAATAATTTAATTCCTTTACTTTTTGAATTTTAAAATCCGCTTTCAAATTATATATAATCACGTGATACTTTAATTGAAAATAAACTATATTAACCATTTACATTAATTAATAAGATTATAAAAATATAAAGATTAATTTGTATTAAAAAATAAAATATAAAAAACCTTAAATTTAAACCTATTAGAAAAATCAAAAGGAAAAAATAACATAGCAAGTGTCGTTGTCCTCATTTAATAAAAAAGTATGTGGAGTTAAGGCTGCCATTAGCACTAGAGCCTGCTTAACATTTCTTTTTATATCATATCAATTAATAAAGCAAAATGAAATGCATGTACTTGGTATAATCTCTTACCTTTCAAAGTCCATAATCAATTACGCTGTTGTTTGTCTTTTCAACTGTGGATGGGGTAAGAACTAAAAACCTCCCACCCTAAATGGAAACCACCCCATCCATTATAGGGGGACGGTGGGAGTGAGTCCACCACTTCTTCACAAATTAATCTATATTCAACGATACGATACCCTTGGAAAGAGAGTGAGAAATTGTAAAATGTAATTCCAAGTGAGAGAGCCAAGTTGGCATAGAGGAAACAACAGTGTAGAGAGGACAGGTTAAGTGTGAGTCAGCAGAAGTGGCATCTCCAATAAGTTCCAAATAGGGGCCCCATTGCCATCGTGTCAGATGTGGAAAGCTTTTCCACTTTTGAACCATTGAACCCAAAAAAGAGGCACAAAGTGATGCTCCATGTAATCTGCCACACCACAGCTTCTTTCAAGTAAATTGAAAGCTTCAAATTATAGCCATTGGTTTCATCTTTTTGAGTGTGTAGGGTGGGCCCACGGGGGACAATGGTCGGTCCAACTTTCCATATCAGCACATCCTACCCTTTCTTCATCCATTCCTCCTCTAAATTATTGGCTACTATTAATTTTTTTGCCCACCTGTTTTTGTTCTAAAGTTGAAAAGGGCCTCCTTCAATTCATGAGTCGGAAAAGCAGGAAAAAAACTACTCTATCTTTTACCTTGGTATGAGTTTAGGTTAATTTATTATTTCACTTAACTTCAATCTAAGTGTTATTATTTAAAGAAGAATTCATTACTCAAATATAGGTACTTTTTGATAAAATGATAAGTTCATAATTGAAATATTAAGTTTTTAAAATTTAAATTATAAAATTATTTGATATATTATTTAAAATTAATTATGAAATATAATTAGATTATTTGACAATATAAGTTGTAAATTATTAAAAAAAATTTTCTACATTTCATCTTTAATTTTCAACAAAAAATCAAATTTTAAACGAAAAGTTTTTATTGGATAATATCATATTACAATAAATAAAATAGAATTAATTGAAAATATTTTTCAGTAACTCTTATCTATTTATTATTTTTATCGCTTTTATATAAAAGGATTTTATCAATTGTTTTTATTTTAGATTGTCAAACATGCATAAAAAATTAGATAATTGAAAATTAATATTTTCATTGATTTAATTTTTTCAATCATCTATGAAATTAACTTCTTAGTCAATTAGATTCATTCATCAAGTAAAAAATGTTGTAGTTGAACTTAAATTGAGATCTTTTATCGGTAATTTAAAAACATATTAAAATAACAATAAAAATCTTAGTTACGTTCATGAGTTACTAGAAGTAGGTACTAGGATACTCGAACTTGATTGATTTTTAAACATACTTGATAATGATTTAATTAATATTTTTTCAAGTAAATGCAACATTTTTATTTAAACATAATGGTGATTGGTTGATTAGGTTTTAACTCGATTGGTATGGACATTGTTGTTAATGCAGGAAGACGTGACTTGGAGTGCTTTGAAGCACATTATCCTCTTATTTATTGGTTGAGAAGGGATTATAGGTAGTTTTAGATATTGTGTCAAAAATAACAAATATGATCACGAGCTATAATAAAATTATTTTAAAAAAAAAACATAATGGTGATTGTCTACTAAACCTGTAATTATAAAGGACTTTCAAAGATTTAAGTTTTTGTTTATAAAAAAGAAAAACTTAATTATGATTAATTGAACCCAACAACACAATAGATGAAGAGATTATTGGCAATATATTTTTGAATTTTTTTTTAATGTTAAGTTGATTGGAATTAATTTAAAAAGTAGAAGAGAATTTGGTCAATCGATAAAATGGAAGATATTTACATGGGCAAAGTTAACATAGGGTAAATGAATAGTGAAGCACTAAGAACATGAAAGGATAATAGCAGGTCACCTCCAAACCCGACTGCACAAAGCACACATATTCACAATACCAAAAAGAAAAAGATTATGTCTGAGCTGAAAAAATGGCCTCCATTATTTGGCCTTTTCAATCAAAAGTTTACGGGCAAGTGTTAAATTAAAAATTGATTTAACCCCATCTCTAAGAGAGACTTTAAAGCTTATACACGATGGCCAAACATGCTAACTTTTACCTTGTAATCAGTGAGATGAGGTGTCAAATCCCAAGATTCTTCAATGCCACCCACTACCCTTATCTCCAATCAACTTTTAGCCTCCCTAATACACCTCTATATAAGCTACTCTCTTTTGATCATCTCTGCATAAAAACATTAAGCATTGTTTTCTCTGTTTGCCATTTGCCTTAATCATCTTCCTCTTCCTTTTTAATTTCTGACTAAACTTGCGCTGGAATTCCATGGCTACTGCAGAGGTATTGGATTCTTCTTAGGTTCTCGATTTGAGCTTGGTTTGATTCATCCATTCCTTTGTGTTGATTACTTGTTGTTTGCATTGCACCTAGTTTATTTTACCATTTGTCATGCGATCTTTGGTTTATAGATGGAGCTCATTGCAACAGTGAAATTGAAGATCAAATCAAACGATCATAATCTTCACATTATTTATCGAATTCTCTTTTCCTTCCATGCTTTCCTTTCGGGTTTCATCTTTGACAAACTAGATGCTAACTTTTATAGTTTTATGTACTGTAAATTACTTGTCATAATTATAGTACTGAATAGGTTACGTACATAACTATATATATATAAATATATATATATTGTTGTTATATATACTGAATTTGATATGTTGTGTAGGTTGTATCAGCTCAAACTGCAATCCATGAGGAGAAACCTGAAGAAGTGGTCAAGGTTGAAGAAACTGCAACAGAAGAGGTAGTGGCTGTTGCTCCTGCAGCAGAACCTGTTGCTGAAGAACCAAAGGAAGCAGTGCCTGAAGCAGCATCCGAAGAACCCCAGGCTCCAGAAACTGAAGCCACAGTTGAAACTGAATCAAAGGAGGTGGTTGAAGAGCCCAAGGCTGTGACTGAGGAGCCAGAAGTTGAGAAAAAAGAAGAAGAGACTCCTAAGGAAACAGTAGCAGAGCCAGTTGCCGAGGAGACCAAGGAGACTACTGAGCCAACCGTTGAAGAAACCAAAGAAACCACAGAGTCTACAGAAGCAGCAGCAGAAGAAGTAAAAGCAGAAGCCGAAGCCACCCCAGTGGAAGCACCCAAAGAGGAAGCTGCAAAGGAAGAAGAGAAACCAGCTGAAGCTCAAGCTGAGAAGACTACAACGGAGTAAAATAAGCTTGTAAGATGGGGAACCAATGGAAGCTTATGTAGTGGGCTTATTGTTAGCTAAGTTTGCATGTTGAAATCAATTAGTTGAATAAGGATGTGATAGTATTAAGGTGGATGAGGCTTGGGACTGGGGCATGGAAATGACCCACCAATGATAGCTTGCCTATTGGCTAAACTAACATGCAATTGGCACATGGCAGGGAGAGAGAGTTTAGAGAAGGTTGAAGCAGGCATTGGGGGGGCATTTTTCATGTTCAATCTGTTCTCTGTAATGGGTGGTTCCTGGGTCCCAAGCAGGTCGTTTAAATTTAGTGTTTCTGCTTGTATGTTGTCTTTTACAAGTAATAATAAAAAATCAAAGCGCGTTTTGTTTAACATTTTGTCTACTGTTCAATAACAGATGAGGATTTATGTTCTTCTAATGTCAGTCTAGATTATTCACAAAATAAAAAAATATCATCAATATTGAGTCATTATCGAATTAATTTGTGACACCAATTCAATCAAATACATTATTAATATATATAATTTATGGAAGTAATAAAATATGTATAATAAAATTAAAATTTATAATAATATTAAAATAAAGCTAAGTGGTAAATTAAATATTTTACTAATGCAATTGATTTGGATTCAAGCTGATCTGATTTAGGTTGGATTTGGATAAAAAAATTTATATCTTACGTCGGCTTGGCCCAAATTCAATTTAAATAAAAAATATTTTACAAATTTAAATTTAATTATAAAATATGTAAAATATCAATTAAAAATTTTCTTTTATTTTTGAATAGTAAAGCAAGTTTTTTGGGTGGGCCAACCCAAAAAAAGCTTGGATATGAATTTTTTTTGAAATGGGTCTTGACCTGACTTGACCTAACTTGACTCATATACAACTCTAACTCAAATATCAACATATGCATATTTTTATTGATTTGTTTCAAATAAAAAGACTAAAACATTCTCGTATAGTATAATTTATTTTAATTACAAAAGGGTATTTATGTAATTTTTCTAACCAAATTTGTGACCTGATTGAGGGCGACACTAACTCAGTCAGGAGTTTAAATAATTAATATATACCCATCCATATTCAACCTTCTCTCAAACTATAGCTCAATTATTTAAAACCTAAGTAATTAAACTTAAAAAAGATCAAATAATTTATTGATTATTCAAAATGGACTCATGTCTAAGGTTGTCATAAGTAATTACAATAAAAAAAACATAATGATAAATTTAGCTCTTAATATTTATATTTTTTTTGTTAATTTGACCCTTATTTTTTTAGCTAAATTTAGTCCTTAACCTTTCAAAAAGGAGTCAGATCACTTTTTTTTAAACAGAAATATTGACTAAAACATTAATTTTTAATGTTGCTAATGTGGCAAACTCGCATGACAATTCATGTGCACAACATGCTAACATAACATCATTTGTTTTATATATCATGTCAATAAATTATTCAAATATTATAAAAATAAAACAAAATTAAAATTAAAAAATATAAAAAGTTTATAAAATTTTAAAAAATTAACATGAAGTGCACATGAATTGTCATGCAGGATGTCATGTTAAAAAATTTAACATTCTTGTTAAAAAAATATTATTGACTATTTTTCAAAAGGTTGATGGTCAAAAGTGATTCATTTTAGAAGATTAAAGGTTAAATTAACTAGAAAAAGAATAAGACCAAATTAATAAAAGATATAAATATTAAAGACTAAATTTGATATTGAGCCATAAAAAATCATGTATAAGTAATTTATATGACTTTGAAATTAAGATTTATTTATAATTTTTTTATCCCACGATTTGTTGCCTTATCATTTATAAAATTTTGATATTCTTGAAAAAGTTTCTCAATGAACAATTTCATTCATAATAAAAACTAGAATATAATGATATCATTAATGAAAAAATTTCTTTTAAATCTACAATCTAAAACATGTGCTTTCTTTTTTTACTTTTTTTTTCACTTTTTATTTATTTATTGGTGTTTGTATATTATTTGCAAGAGTTTTTATCTATTTTAATGAGATTTAACTTTTAATAATTTTGTGTTGTAAAAGTGAAGAATTGTCTTTTATTATACGTTTGTGAAAGTAACAATTCTATTGTATTGAATCTTTAGTAGCAAAAATTGTGTAATTTTTTAAGTTTTTATGTTATTTGATTTAATTTAATTTTAATTATTTATGTTTTTAAATAATTTAATAAGAGTTTGAAAGTAGGTTGAATATGGATGGATAAAACTTTATTTACCTCTAAAAAACTTAATTTTTAGGATCAGAATTTATTTGTAGTTGTATTATTTTATGAAAAGGAAAAAGGAATAACAAAAAAGAAAAAGAAAAACTAGTAAGAAGAGAAACAAGTGTTGTTCTTTAAGATTGAAAAGTCCCTTCCTCAGTTTGAGAAATTTGAACATCATGGGTTATTGAATTAGATATTAAGAAGGTGAAACTTGGAATCATTTTCAGGTCTGCAGGTGAATGGCTCTAAGCAGTTCAAGGGACGGCATAGAATACAAACTTCAATTTAATAATCTCATCACTATAATTAAGACTTTTTCTCCCAATGTCTGTTTCAAATAACATTGAATCAAATTAAAACCAACCCTATGGTGAAGAAAAATAAATCTAGGCTTTAGGTATCCATCCAATTGAGGCTTGCAACATGAACTACTGTTGTGAAACACCTCGGAATTTCTTCAAATGGAATTTCAACATCTTGGAACGTCTTGCACTGTGGATCATAGACAACAAGTGCTTTATTTCTGTACTGCAGTAAGAGCCCTCCACTCTTCAATAGGCACAGAACCTGGATCCATTTTTTACGGGAACGAAACCTCGGATCATTCAAGGAATGATACTGATAATTTGGCTGAAATATCTTTGGTACGTAAGCTCCAATGCTAAATTGTTTGACCCAAGACTCCTTCACATCATACTCCTTCATCGCCCAAATCTCCAGTTCTTCATTATAGTCATAAAAAGAAACTTCCGACAGGCAACCTCGTAGAACAACAAGTTCATGAAATCGCCTGTTCGAACCAATGAAATCAGGCCTAGGGACCTCCTTGAATCGTTCAGTAGCCAAGTCAAAGGACCTAATAAGGTTAGTAGTAGCCCTCCAATGAAGTTTCCCATTCACCAAAACTTGAGATTTTTGCAACACAAAACGGAAGGGAAATCTTCCCAAATTTCTCCATGTGTTGCTACTAACAGTCAAAACATGAACCTCAAAAGAAGATGCTGCAGTCTGAGAAGCTGGACGCATGCCAAATCTAACAACACGACGATGAAAACACATATGAGTTGTTCTTTTATATGATATCTCGACAACCTTATATTTCTTTGTGGTAGGATCGAAGCCAAATCCTAACACCCCAGCATGATGATTACGCTTCGGCAACTCTACATAATCCCTGGCAAATGGATTATAAATACACAGTTCAAAGCTTGGGTGAGTGGCACGCAACAATAGCAATCCATTACATGAACTCACCAAATGGATGGTAAGCTTCTTTGCTATCAGCGTCACGTTTTCATTGTTTGGATCGCTCGATAAATCTCCAAAATAAAGCTGGTTTTGGAAGCGAGGACCCATGGTTTGTAAAATGAAGCTTGGATCGTTCTCAACCATGTGTTTGAAATGATTGTTGACAAGCAGTTGATCTTGTATTAAGATACGCCAGGCTCGTCACACGCATTTGGATTGCACTAAGCTTAGGAGTGGAAGCCTTGATAGTATCTCAAGTGCAGCCTCTTGAGGAAGACAATCCATTTCGCAAATGGGTGTGTTAGAATTGTTTGATCCGAATTTTTGTTAAAAAAAATATAATGGTAAAATTAGATATTTATTATATACTGCACAAGTAGAATTCATATAGATCTACATTTTTTCTATTTAATATTGATTAAAATCAAGTTTTTCAACCTTTTTACACTTATTCTATTTGATATGAATTAAAATAAAATTTTTAAGTGTTTTTTTTTTATAATTTCTTCCTCGTGAAGTAGGGTTGAGATATTTAACAGAAGAATAACTTGTCTAATTGAAGATGGCTTCGTAAGCCTGTAAAGACTACAAGCAACCGAAGGAAAGGGACTCCTAAATCATTTGGTTGTTTGACTTGCATTTTTTTTTTTTTGCTCATTCAAAGGATTACAAAAACAGGGTTGTTAAGAACATCCATACAACAGAGCAATCCAACAAAATATTACCCCGAATGACGCAGCTGCAGAAAGCCAGCAACATCTAAAAACAACAGAGCAACCCAACAACAAAACTACATCAACAACATATTTCCCTGAATGACATAGCTGCAGTAAAACCAGCAACATCATCCCAACAGCCAACTACAACATCAACTACAAATCACTACGATGCTTTAAAGAAGGTACCCCTTGACATATCGGCTTTTACTAGAGCATCTGCCATTTCGTTCTTATAATGATTAGTGACTTCAAACTGAATTTCAGATATATATCTGCAACTATCTTCAATTTCTACAAATAATTTCCTTAGCGAAAAAAAAATATACATCCCCTATACTTAATATAAAAGAAGAACAAAGCCTTTTCCACTATTTAGGGCGATCTTTAATTGGATGGGGCATTTGATAACTAACTACTCTTTCCGCATCATCACCTTTAGTCGTTCATAGTTGACATAGGCCAACCGTGCATGCCAGAGATCTGCGGATGGAAATAAAATTGAAATGGAATAGAATATTGCACCTTGACATCGGCAAATTCGATGTTAATAACAAATGACAAACAAATATAAAATAATAAACAAAAAAGAAAAAGTAACCAAGTATTGACATGGTAATAAGTAATTTTGTACCCACAAGAATGCGGTCAAATTAGCTAAAAATGTCGGTTTAAAAAAATCGATTTCTGTGATAAAATAGATCAATTTTAGAGTGAAAGTGAAAATTTTGCTGAATGTGTAAGAAAAAACGCGCAACAGGATGCGTTTATCATTGCCTTGCCAGATGTATTGATACCTGTAAGAGAATATCAATACCTTTCGCTGCTATTGGTAAGCTGTATGATGGGGAATTCAAGTATGGTGGGACGGTGATGGGTTTTTGAATTCAACTTTCAGTTCCATGGGACTCAGTGTTAAACAAACTGGGAATTGAGTTCAACCTTTTTTTATCTTGTCAGTCTTTTTCTTTCTAAACATTTAAAACTTAAAGGTTCCACAGCCAGAAAGAAAACCCAGATGCTGATAATGGTGGGGTGTTTTTTTTTTTTTTTCTGAGGGATGGTTTATTTTAGGTTTTTTCCATATACTTGCAACATGCGTGTGAGTTTCCCATGTGACCTTAGTTTGCTTAGGTTTTTTTTTGTTCCTTACTTTCCTTTTTCGAGAATGTTTACAAGTACCACAAAAGAACCAAAGATGACAGAACCAGCAAAGCTGATGGCAAGACTTATCGTATCTTTAGGATATCGATACATGTTGAAAGGAGTCGACACTTTGTATAGGATATCAATATTTTTTTAAGTATCGATACTTAGGCAGCGAAACATTCGTATCATATCGCGATATCCATATCAAATTATATCTGTATTATATGTTGGTATTTATGTTTCACAATTAGTAATACTTCTTTATCGGAATCTGAAAGAAATTTATTCTTCCAACTAAAAATTCGCTCACTCAACTGCTGCCTAATAAAAGAGAAAATCTAGTTCTTATTTCTTCCTAATTAAAGACGGTAAACCCAGGTACTTGCTATGGTCTAAAAGAAGCCAGAACATTACTAATTGCCTCACGGTCAACACATTTTGTACTGGAACTAAACATGATGACATTTAGTTTTATAATATTTGTTTCTTAAAAATGATTATATTATTCAAATTCAAATTTATTTCTTTATTATTTATATTAATAGCATCTGTAAATATTTAAAATTATATGTAATTATTACTTAATACATCCCTTTAATATACTTTTATCCATAAAAATATTAATTTTCATAAGGTATTACAGTAATTAAGATTTTCCCCAAATATCCAATACGAAAAACATAAAATCAAATTACAATGTCATGAAGGGAACATATATTTAGCATTTAGGTATCAACAAATGTGTGGGTCCAATTGAGGCTTGCAACATGAACCACTATTCTAAAGTACTTTGAAATCCCATCAAATGTAACTTGAAGATCATGAAATATCCTGCAATGAGGATCATAGATAGCAAGTTCTTTATTTCTATACTCCAATAAGATCCCTCCACTCCTCAACTGGCATAGGACTCGAATGCTTCTTTTAGGCAAATAAAACCTTGAGTTATTCGATGATTCACACTGATCATTTGGCTGCAATATTCTTGGTACGTAAGTTCCAATGCTAAATTCTTTGACCCAAGACTCTCTCACATCATACTCCTTCATAACCCAAATCTCCAATCCTTCATTATCGGAAGAAACTGCCGACAGGCAACCTCGTAGAACAACTAGTTCATGACATCGCCTGTTCGAACTGATGAAATCAGGCCTAGGGACCTCATTGAATTGTTCATTAGCCAAGTCAAAAGACATAATAAGATAAGTAGCATTGATTGTGTCGGGATAAGAAATCCAATGAAGTTTATCGTGGACTAAAACCTGAGATTTTTGCCACATAAAATGGAAGGGAAATCTTCCCAAATTTCTCCACGTGGGGCTACCAACAGTCAAAATATGAACCTCGGATTCAATTGAAGCATATGCGGCAGTCAGAGGAGGTGGACGCATGCTAGATATAGCAACACGCCTAGGCATGGTTCTACAAGTTATTCCTTTATAGGATACCTCAACAACCTTATATTTCTTCGTAGTAGGATCCAAACCAAATCCCAACACTCTCCCATGATGACTAGCAGGGTTCTTTGTTATAATCATTGGCAACTCTATGTAATCTCTGGTAAAAGGATTATAAATACAGTGCCCGAAGCTTGGGTAAGTGAAACGCAAGCATAGCAATCCATTACATGAACTCACCAAATGGAAGTTTGACAATGGCGGTATGGTAAGCTTCTTTGTTATCATCACGTTTCCACCGTTTGGATGGCTGGAGAAATCTCCAAAATAAAGCTGGTTTTGGGTGGGATTACCGATGATTTGTAAAATGAAGCTTGGATCATTGTCAATCATGCGCTTGAAATGCTTGTCCACAAACTCTTGATCTTGTATGAAGATACGCCAGGCTCGACACACTGATTTGGATTGCACTAAGCTTGGGATTGGGAGCCTTGATAGTATCTCAGAGACAAGCTCCTGAGGAAGACAATCCATTTCTCTCATTGGTTTTTTTCTATGGTTTCTTCTTCGCGAAGTAGTGTTGAGAGATATAATAGAAGATTAGGTTGTATTATTAAAGATGGTTGGGCGATGAAAACAAAATTGAAATTGAATACAATATTACATTATGAAAATGACCAATTCGGTCGCAATAACAAACAAATAGAAAAGAAAAAAAAAAGAACAAGCAAATACATAAGCAATAAATAATATATTGATGCACCGATTTTTATTGAAAACAGCGATAAAGTATATTACATTTTAAAGAAAAATACAGGTTAAAGTTTGGAAACTAACACTCCAAACATGAACCTAGAGATATACAAAAATATAAAAAAACAAATGTCTTACTATTAATGTTACAAAACTAAAAAAATATACTTTTAGAAATCATTTGAATTTTTATAATTATAATTTTTTTCCATATTTTGATGCATTATTGATTTTTTTTGATAATTTCTTTATGCTTTAGTCTAAAATTTTGAAAGATTTTTAATCATAATGTTTCAAAATTTTATAATTTTACCTCAAGTACTTAACATAAAATTTTTAATTTTTAATTTTTAAAGTTTTTGTACATTTGAAATTTATATATATGTATTTAGAATTTTTAAATAATTATTAATAATTTTTTATATTTTTAAAAAATTTTAAATTTTTTATTGATCCAGAATGAATTTGGATAACCATTTATCCATATTCATTATATATGCACATTTTAATTTTTTTTTGAATTTTTTTTTTAACATGGAATGTCTGATAACTTTGGGTGGCTTTCATTAATCACATTAATGAAAACCGTTGAATAGTGGTTTCTGTTAATAGAAGGGATGAATTGAGTTTTTTGGTTAATAAAAACTTATAATTGAGTTTTTTTTTTTTTTATAAAGGCTGAATTGATTTTTTGATTTTGTAGGAAATGTTTTTTTACCCTTTAGTAAAAAAAATGATAGAGAGGAATTGTTTTCTAATTTTTAATGAAGAATTTTACAAAATGGGGGAACTAATCCTCCTTCAAGATATTGAAAGAAATCAAGAGGAGTGGATGGAGGGGACTTAAACGCCAGTCATCTCAACAACTGCATAAACTGATTATAAAAACTACTACAAAGCCATCTCATTCCTCTTTCTCTTCAGATGACATAAAATCAATATCATGGTGCCTCGATAACTGTATCGGTCCAATTGAGGCTTGCAACATGGACGGCTAAGGTGAAACACCTGGGAATTCCTTCAAATGTAAGTTGAAAATTCTGGAATGTCCTGCAATGAGGATCATAGACAAAGAGCGCTTTAATTTTGTACTCCAATAAGATCCCTCCACTCCTCAACTGACATAGTACTCGCATGCATGTTTTAGGCAAATAAAACAGGGAACTATCCAATGATTCATCTTCATCCGGCTGCAATATTTTTGGTAGGTAAGTTCCAATGCTAAATTCTTTGACCCAAGACTCTTTCACATCATACTCTTTCATAACCCAAATCTCCAATTCTTCATTATCGTAATCAAAAGAAACCGCCGACAGGCAACCTCGTAGAACCACGAGTTCGTGAAATTGCCTGTCCGAACTGATACAATCAGGCCTAGGGACTTCCTTGAATTGTTCATTACCCAAGTCAAACGACATAATAGCAAGATATGCTTTGCTCCCCCGAGGATAAGAAATCCAATGAAGTTTCCCATTGACCAAAACCTGAGATTTTTGGCACATAAAATGGAAGGGGAAACTTCCCAAATTTCTCCTTGTGGGGCTACCATTATCAACAGTCAAAATATGAACCTCGGAGTCAACTGAAGAAGGTGCTACAATCTGAGGAGCTAGGCGATTGACAGGTCTAACAACATGGCTTGGAGAAGCTCTGCAAATTCGTTTATATGATACCTCTACTACCTTATATTTGTTTCTGGTAGCATCCAAACCAAATCCCAATACCCCCACTTTATGACTAGGTCGCGTTGCTATTAGCTTTGGCAACTCAATAGAATCCCTGGTAAAAGGATTATAAATACAGATCAGTCCAAGGCTTCGGTGAGTGCCACGCAAGCATAGCAATCCATTACATGAACTCACCAAATCGAAATTAGTTAGCGATGGTAGCATGGTAAGCTTTTTTGTGATGATCGTAACGTTTCTATCATTTGGACGGCTGGAGAAATCTCCGAAGTAAAGTTGGTTTTGGATGGGTTGATCTCTGATTTGTAAAACGAAGCTTGGGTCATTCTCAACCATGCGCTTGAAATGCGTGTCGACAAACACTTTATTTCGTATTAACATACACCAGGCTCGATTCACGGACTTGGATTGCATTAAGGTTGAGATTGGAAGCCTTGATAGTATATCAATGACAAGCTCTTGAGGAAGACGATCCATTTTGCTAATTGTTTTTTTTTTTTCTTTTTTCTATATTTTCTTCTTCGTCAAGCATTGTTGAGAGGTTTAATAGAAGATATTAGGTTGTATTATTAAAGAAAGCTTGGCGATGTAAACGAAATTGAATATAGAATATTATACCTTGACTAATAACAAACAAACAGAAATGAGAAAGAAAGCATATTGATGCCGTACGTGCTAAGTAATCGTAATGAACCTAAAAAATAAATTAAGATATGACATAAGACATCTTACAAAACATAACATGTAAGATAAAAACAGATTGGATTATTATCTAAATTGGATGGGGAATTTAAATTATAATATGTAAGATGAAACATTGATACTGAAGGCATGAATTGAATCCATCATTTTAAATATGGTATGAATTTGAGTCGTATTAATCGCGTTTGTTATTCGAAAAAAAAATTAAACTTCAAGAAAAAAAGTAATATAAAAAAATCAAAATAAAATTCAACATTATTTAAACCATGCTCATCTTTCCTTTCATGTAAATATTATTATTACTATCCAAATTGGATGGGGAATTTAAATAGAAATACTATCCGCATAGTAAGCCAATAACAAATAAATTCAAACTTCTTGTAAATCAAATAAATTTAAATTTATTGGAGCTCTTTATTTATGAGTTTAATTTTAATTGTTTTATTTATAATTTTTATTTTGAATTTGATATCTATTTAAATTTTAATTTAAATATTATAGGAAAAGCTCACTATAGTCTAGAAAAATTTTCTAGTGAGTAATTGAATTCTCCGATCATTAAAGTTGAAAATCGAAGAATAAGGGTGAGGTGAAACTTTATTCTGAAGGTTTTTATAAAAAGGTAGACGAAATAATGAAAAAAAGAAAAACATGGTTTCTACATTGGGGGTCCACGCTTGAACCCGTATTTAGACCATCCACCATTTTTCAGTGATGGAATTTCGTCTTTTTCCTTTTCAGTTTGCCTCTTATACCACATGTATTTTTGAGTCTGTTAAATTTCGGAATCATCAGAAATTAACTTGTAATCATGTGTATAATACATTTACGAAGTTTCATCGGAGTAATTCCTATCACGTAAGTTCATGTTTAATCCTTTTTTAATTTAGCTCAAATCTCATCATTTAGTACTAAGTTAAGAATAAATCAAGGTTTAACAAAACATACATAGGTTCACTTTATAATATTCATAAGCATTTAAACATAATTACATCATATGAACTTACTTGAAAAAAAAACAATCGATAAGGCATCCGGGACTAATATGTAATTTTCGCTTTTTCATGGATATCCTCTTGATTGGTTTAAATCTCTATCTAAACCATAATTTAATTCAATTATCAATTTCAAACATCGTTTAACAACATAATATATGTCAATTTAATTTCATTTATCAAATACTCTCTCGAGTTTTATATTTTATTCAATTTAGTTCCTAAAATCGAATTTATCACAACTTTCAAATTTGAGCTTCAATTTTGAAACCGATCTCAATGTCATCATTCTACAGCCCTCTAATATCTATACTCACAAAAATTTAACATCGACTTCAAAATATTTACACTTTAATCTCTATGTTAAAAACTATCAATATTCACTTTACAAACTAATTTTTTTCATATCTAAGCTCAAAATCTATCAATTTCGTATTAAAAGCTTCAAGATTCAATAATGGCAGCTTTATAAACTTTAACAATTTTGCAAAATAATCTCCGACCTGATTAAATCAAGCTTCCAAAATCCAAAAACATAAAAATTATAAGAAACTAATTAAATTAAACATACCATGCAATAGCCGAAAGTTTGAAGCATTTAACAACGGCCTCCCTTGGTTTTTTTCTATGCAAACGGTGAAGAAAGTAAAAATGAAGATGAAAACCTTTTTGTTTTATGTTTTAAGATATAATAATTTAATTGTAATTTTTAATATCAATTATACTTAGTAAAATACACCTAACCGTCCACTCATTTTCAAAATAGACTAATTGCGACTTAAAACCTTGATTTAATTACTCTTTCGATCCTTATAACAATTAAAAATTAATAGCGATCAACTTTTACGATTTAGTCTTTATACTTTAATACTCAATATAATTTTAAAATAGACTCGTAAATATTAAATAATAATATCTATTGACTTAATTATCGAAAAACGGGATTCTGAAACATACAGACACTTACCTCATGAACCATTCTTAAAGGTTTTAGTTATTCGAAGCTTGTTGAGATCCGTAGCCATAATAAATATTAGATCTTGAGTGGGTTGAAGAGCTATATTGATGAATGGCATCAATGATTTTCCTCTCTATAGGAAGTAACCTTACATAAAAACGAAACTTGGGTCGTTTTCATCTCTACAAGTGATAAGCAGTTGAGCGACCCTGTACAAACTTGAATAGAACATCAAATATCCGTTTCAAATAACATAAAATAAAAATTAGAACTTTTCTTCTAGGTATCCACAAATGTATCGATGGAATTGAGGCTAGGAACATGAGCAACTGCAGTGAAACACCTTGAAATTCCTTCAAATGTTACTTGAATATCTTGGAAAGTCCTACAATGTGGATCATAAAAAACAATTGCTTTGTTTCCGTAATGCAGTAAAATTCCTCCATTCCTCAACAGGCACAGTACTTGGATGCATTTTTTAGGCAAATTAAACCTTGAATTGCTGGAGGAATGACACTGATAATTTGGCTGAAATATCTTTGGTACGTAAGCTCCAATATTAAATTGTTTTACCCAAGAGTCCTTCACAGCATACTCCTTCATAACCCAAATCTCCAGTTCTTGATTGTCACCATCAAAAGAAACTGCCGAAAGGCAACCTCGTAGAACCACGAGTTCAAGAAATTGTCCGTCCGAGTTCGAAGTGATGACATCAGGCCTAGGGACTTCCTTGAATTGCTCAGTTGCCAAGTCAAAGGACATAATAAGGTTAGTAGTAGTTCTCCAGTGAAGTTTCCTATTGACCAAAACCTGAGATTTTTGCCACATAAAACGGAAAGGAAAACATCCCAAATTTCTCCAAGTGGGGCTACTAACAGTCAATATATGAACCTCAGATAAAGAAGAAGAAAAAGAAGAAGATGTTGCCGTCTGATCAGAACGACGCATGCCAAATCTAACAACACGGCGAATAAAAGTGGAAGGAGTTGTTCTTTTATATGATATCTCGACAACCTTATATTTCTTTGTGGTCGGATCGAAGCCAAATCCTCTCACCCCATCATGATGATCACTAAGCTTCGGCAACTCTATATAATCCCTGGTAAATGGATTATAAATACAGAGTTCAAAGCTTGGGTGAGTGGCACGCAACAATAGCAATCCATTACATGAACTCACCAAAAGGAAGTTAAGCAATGGTGGTACGGTAAGCTTCTTTGCTATCATCATCTCGTTTCCATCGTTTGGGTCGGTGGATAAATCTCCAAAATAAAGCTGGTTTTCGATGGAATGACCCATGATTTGCAAAATGAAGCTTGGATCGTTCTCAACCATCCGCTTGAAATTCTTGTTGACAAGCAGTTGATCCAGTGTTAAGATACGCCAGTTTTGACACACGGACTTGGATTGCACTAAGCTTGGGATTGGAAGCCTTGATAGTATATCAAGTTTAACCTCTTGAGGAAGACGATCCATTTCGCTAATAAGTTTGTTCTGTGCTTTCTTCTTCTTCGTGAACTAGTGCTGAGAGAGGTACAAGATTAGGTTGGAAACGAAGTTAAAAATGAATAAAATATCACCTTGATCTTGGGATATTCCATATATTAATAAAAAAACAGATAGAAAAGAACAAAAAAATAATTGAGGAGGATATTATAAAATACACATTAGGGCCACCGGTTCGCAAACAATGTGAAACCGGTCTCTGGAGTGTAGCTAAAAGGTTGATTCTCCACGTCCTGTCGAAATGGAAAGAATAAAAGAACGTGCTGAATAATGTACAGCTCAGCAGCGTGAACCTAGGCCGTGCTTCTGCTATAAATTTCATTTGTCGTCAGCGCCTTGTGGGAATCCAGCCTAAGGAACGTCATGATTCTAATTTTTGTAGTTTCATTGTGGTCCCAAATGTAGCTCCTTTGCATTTATCAATAGATATCATATTGTTGTAAGTAAGGGTGAGTAAAATTCGATTCAATTCAAAAAATAATTTAAATTTTGAATTAAACAATTCAAGTTATTTTAGTTAATCAAATTATTCAGATTAATTCGAATAAAAAAATTAAGTTTTTCTGTTTAACACGAATATAAATTACACAATTCGAGCCATTCAAAAATTCGAATAAGAAAAGGTAAAACTATCCCGTTTTTATAAATGTTTACCTTTCTAAAATTAAAAGTCAAAACCATTAAGTTAAAACTAAAACTACGTTGTTTTAATAAATTTTTATTAATTAAGTTAAAGCAAAATCATTATATTGTTTATGTAGTTAAATAATCTTGTACTTCGTCTACTAGTTAAATAATCGGTCCATGTAAATGCAACATTGAGTATAAATAATAGGATTCATTAACTCGACTCGATTTGACTCGAATTTTTTTGACTCAATTCGATTCGAAAAAAAATCAAATTGAATTCGGTTGCTAAAATAATATTCGTCAACTCGACTAACTTGAATTTTTTTATTCGATTCAACTCGACTCGATTGAATACTCACCTCTAATTGCAAGCAAAGTTAAACTACATGAAATTAAAAAAAAAAATTGAACACAGGAATTTGTTTTTAGTTTCTGCTAAAAATGAGGGGATTGGGTTCATATTCCCTAAAAAAAATCAAAGAAATCAAGAGGACTAAAATGAGGGCACTTATTAAACTACATTTCTCTTAACTGAGCTTTTCAATCTTAGAAACCAAATTAATGTTATTAATAAGTTATCTACATTGGATATTGTTGTAATTTGAAGTTTATAAAATATATTTGTTTTAACTCAAATCTAGATCTGTTCATGGGTCGGGTTATTCGTTTAAGCTCAAAAGTCTGTCCGAAATTTGGAACGGTCTGAGTAAAAATATTAGGCCCAAAAATAGGCATGGGCAAAATTAGGCTCATTTAAAATATGGGCCGGGCTCGATCTTGAACATTTAAAGTCCGAACCTAACTCGTTTTAAGTTTATAATACTTTATGTTATGTTATTTTTATATATTAATGTAATTTAAAATACATTAAAAAATAAACATATACTAAATATATAATACTACTCTAATGTAAACATTACAAAAATATTAAGATGATTATATAAAAATTTTCAATAAATAAAAAATTTATAAAATTATTAAATATTAAAATAAAACAATATAAATATTTTTTTAAAAAATAAAACTAATATAGGCAAGCATAAAATGGATTTTAGTTAGTTTTTTGCAAATATAAGCACGTTTGGGCATAAATTTAGGCCCAGTTTTCTGGCATAGTCGGGCTTGAACAAGCATAAAGTATATTAATATCATGATTAAGATCAACCGGGTCTGATCCATTAACACTGTTGAAGCCCAATTTTCACCAGGCCAATCAAACCATTTTGAATTTGTTTTAAATTTAAATTTATTTTAAATTTGAATTTAATTTAAATTTGGATTAAATTTAAAATTATTATAAATTCAATGTCCAAATACAAATTAAAGCCCAAATGGGCTTAAGATCAAACCAGCCCAATGTTCATTTACAAATCCTTGACCCAATTACACAAGTCCTTAACCCGTTACCCACAACAAATAGCCCATAACCAGTCAAACCCTAAAAGTCTAAATCAAATTTTCACCCACGTGCCTCTGAAGATCTGCTGCCCACCAGCTCCACCATGCCCTGCCTCACCACTGCTAAGGGCACCTGCAACAAGCAACAAGACAAGCATTAAATTAGAAACAGAAGATATCATCATTGTAAAAATCTGGCTATAAAACCAAACTTAATTTCTGTAATAAAGGGTTACAATTTTCTTTCAAAAAAAATCAATACAAAAGATAGTATTTCGAAACCCAAACAAAGGCGATTAGCAGCAAATGGTATTCGAACAGAATACTAAGAAGCCATAAATCAGATCAGATAATAACAAGCACGAGCATCAAATATTACCAAAATACAGAGCACCAAACACTCATAAGGTACATTGAATACACACAGATTACTTATTTGTTCTGTTTATCATCTAAGTTTTAAAACGTTTTCGTCATAATTGTAATGCATTAATATACCCTTTTAAACCTATCATTACTGCCATTTATTACATTGTTGGATCCAAACGTTTGGTTAATATTAAATATAATAAAATGTTATTATTAAATGAGGGTATTAAATAGTAGTAGTAATTATTAATATTAATATTAATAAATAATAAAAAAGGAAGGGAAAACAAAGGGACTTATCTCCGTTTGACCGTCACCGTCGGAGCCGAACCCACCGCCGTCGGAGACCGTACCAGGATCGCCCTCGACCGCCGTTTTGTCTCACCACACTCGAACCAGCAAAGGGGTAAAAAGAAAATAAAAAAATAAAGAACTAAAAAGAAAGAAAATAGTTTTATTCCCAGATCTGGAAAACCCAGATCCGGGTTTTGTTAAGAAGAAAGGCAGAAGATTTTACCTTTGACGGCGACCGGACGGTGTGGGCAAGGTCCGAAGACGGCGGCCATGAGCGCAACGACTGGGCTTCGGCGGGTGAAGGGGCGTCCTACGATCGGCGAGTGATGGGCGATGATGAGGAGGCTGCGCGTGATGTTGGGTGACGTGCGTGTGGCGAGATCCCGTCGGAAGCACGGATGAAGATGAGCTTGTGGTTGGCCGGCGCAAGAAAGAGAGAAAGAGAGGGGTGAGAGACGAGAGAAAAAGAGAACAAAAGGGGGGGGGTTCTTTTTTTTTTTTTAAAAGGAATGAAATGAATTAAAAAAAATCTTTAAAATAATATTTATACAAACCCATGGGCCGATCCAACCCGACCCGAACTCGCCTCAGGATCCGCGCGTTTTCATTAATTGGTCTAATTGTGCGATTGGTCCTTCCGCCTTTTTATTTGTTTAAATTTAGTCCTTTTTGGTATTTTTATTTATTTTTAATTTTGCCAGTAATTTTAATTGCTTTTCAATTTAATCCTTTGACTGTTTGACTGCACCAAAGGCTGCCACGTGTCACTTTTTAGCTTATTTATGCATTTAGTCCCTGTCATTTTTAATTTGTTTTAATTTAATCCTTAAATCAAGTTTTGTTTAATTACAAAATTGACCCAGGAATTTTTTGAGATTTTTAAATTAGTCCTTTGACTTCTGGATGCTTGTGGGGCTGCCACGTGTCACTTATTTTTGGTTTTATTGCTCTGTAGGTCCTTAAATTGTCTAAAAATTATATTTTTACCTCAAAACTTTTTGAAAATTACATTTTGACCCCAAAACTTTTCCAAAATTACATTTTGACCCCAAAACTTTTCCAAAATTACATTTTAACCCTCGAACCTTCCAAAATTTTGTTTTGACCCCGGTTTTACCAAAATTTACCATTTTACCCCCCGAACTTTCCAAAGTTCCATTTTTAGCCCCGATTTCTCCAAAATTACAATTTTGCCCCCGAAAGTCCAAAATTACCATTTTGCGCCCGGGTATCCAAAAGTCCCGTTTTCAACCCCGATTTCGTCGTTTTTTTTCTTCACCAATATTCACATTTATTTGCATCTACATCTTACATTTTTGCATATTATTTATCTACTTATTGTATTACTTCGTATTTAATTTCTCTTATTAATCGCCACTCGTATTTCAAACTTGCGCATTCATTTTCAAAGTTATTTCAAAAATCGAGGCAATATTTCGTTCGTGCGTAAACTTCGAGAAATCATGCCCTAACGTGTCGGGTGTGATTTCTTCGTATAATTAGCGCGAATCGAATATCCTTTTCAAGTTTTTACGCCTGTTCACTTCGAGATTCCGAGAATGTCGTGTCCTAATGTGTTGGTCGCGACTTTAATTCTTCACGAAAATTGAAGTAAACGAGTAATCCATTTTTAAATCCTTCAAATCATATGTTCGAGGATTGCATTTTAACCTTAATACGAAATTTTCAAGTTCTCAAAATATATACGAATGATTTTCGTGACATAAACGAGGCAATATCGTTTCGTGTGAAAACCTAGAAAAATCATGTCCTAACGTGCTAGGTGTGATTTTCGTACAAGTCACGCGCTTGAATATTCTCTTCAAAATTTCTCAAAACGTCATTCAATTTTGAAACTCCGAGAATATAGTGCCCTAATGTGTTGGACACGACTTTAGTTCTCGTAGAGGTTCGAAATATGGGGACGAATTTTTCTTAAAATGATCTCCTTTAAGATTACACAAAGCCTTTTAAAATAAACATCGCATTATAAACTTTACTTGAATTTTCATTAGTTTTCATGAAACAAGACCCGAAAATAATCATGTGGTACCAATTCTGGGCGTACGAGGATGCTAATCCTTCCTCGTGCGTAACCGACTCCCGAGCCTGTTTCTCTGGATTTCGAAGACCAACTTTTTAAAACGTTTTTAAACGTTTTATGGTGATCCAATCACACCCGAAATAAAAGATTGGTGACGACTCCCATTTTTCTCATTTTTTCCAAATCTTAAAATAACCTTTTTTCGAATCCCTCGTTTTCAAAGTGGTTTCGAAAAACACCTCTACTCACATCCAATGTAACAATTAAAAATATTAAAAATTATAAAATAAAGTAATTTATTTAATTTATAAATTTATGAATCACTTCATATTAAATAATTCTATCTTTTATGAACAGATACTACCATGTAATCACACCAGTATATTCTAAAAAAAAATTCTATCCTTATTTTAAAAAAATAAAAAGCTACCTTTTAAGTTTAAAATATTATATTTGATTAATATAAAATATATAATAAATATTAGAAATTTTATTATACACGTATGCGTGTGGAAACCACAAATTTAGAATATAAATGTTTATTTGAAAATAACATACAATAAATAATGAAAGTATGGTTTGAAACTAATTAATAATAACACATGAAATATGTACGATGCTAAAATGAAAAAAAATAGATAAATTGTTTATGATGGTGTTGTCATCAATCTTGAATCGGTGTTGAGTTAACTTGTGACACCAACTGAATTAATGAAGGTAATAAATTGTGCATAATGACGATTGAAATGTATAAACATATCAAAATAAAACTTTAGTTGAGTGGTAAATTAAAAGTTTAATTAATGCAATTGGTTTGGGTTCAAATTCTATCATATGCATATTTTTATTGATTTTTTAAATAAAAAGACTAAATTACCTTAAAATAATATTATTTATTGAATTACAAAAGAACATTTTATGTTAAATGTTATCTTTTTTAAGTTTACTCAAGAATTATTATTGATGTAGTGGCACATAATTTGTTTATTAATCCATTAAATAAAGGTTCATTCCTTAGATAAGCTAATTTTAGTTATTTTATTTAAAAACTATATAAAAGTATGAAAAGACAAAAAAAAATCATTAAAATTATAGTAGTCATTTAATAAAAGGGTATATTAGTCCTTTCTTAACCGGGTTGGTACTCGATTAATCTGTAACATCAACTCAATCAATGATTTTATTAATAAGTATAGATACACAAATAATAGTTAAAAGTTAATTTTTTTAATTTAATAATGATTATTTGTGTAGTGATAAAGAATTTGTTTACAAATCCAAAAACACGAGTTCAATCTTCAAACATGTTAATTTTAGTTCTTTTATTTAAAAACTATATAAAAGTATGAAAATACAAAAAAAGTCATCAAAATAATAGTAATTGTCATTTAATAAAAGAGTATATTAATCATTTTCTAATCGAGTTGGTACCCGGTTAACCCGTAATGCCAACTCACTCAAAAATTTTATTAATAATATAAAATCTATAGATACACAAATTTAATGAGAGAAAACATTTTATATTAAAAGTTAAATTTTTAAAAAAAATTATTCAAGAATTATTATTGGTGTAGAGGTGATAAATTTGTTTATATATCCATTAATTATGAGTTCTATCCCTAGACATCTTAGTTTCAGTTCTTTTATTTTAAAAATGATATAAAGGTATGAAAAGAAAAAAAACCATCAAAATAATAATAGTAATCATTTAATAAAAAAAATATTAATCATTTCTTAATTATGTTGATATCGGATTAACTCGTGACACTAATTTAATCAAGAATTTTATTAATAGTATATACTGAATAACAAAAACATACAAATTTTTTAAATATTATTAAAAAAATTCTCAACCAAATAAAAACTTTTTAATGAGAAGCAAAGTACATACACTCACCTTATAACCTTATTCAGGAATTTAAATTACATAAGATAGTATAATGAAAATGACTCTTCATTCACTCAATTAATTTTAAATTCAATACGTTATCTTTTGGTTGTGGGGATTTTGACCTCTTGAACAGAAGTCTTCGAAGTGTCGATCTTTTAGTATCGACGGACCTCCTCAACAGGCTTAATATTGGACTTGAGATTTCTATGCTTAATTTTATCATCAAACTTTGTCTCTTTTTTTTGCTAAGAGTCATATCGAGTTCATGGAGAGGAACAGTTTCAACTAGAGAACGTTGATGTCAAAACACACTGAGACGATATGTGTTAGATCTCACGATCAAGGCAATAACATCTTCATGGGCGTATCAAAGGTCCAAGCTTTGGGTCACTGCCTCATCCCGCATCAATCAACTCCCCAAGTCCATTGGTAGACCAGCTCTCATCGTTCAACATCCAAACAGGGTGCACTACATACCTCTATTAAATTTTTAAGAAAAAATGAAAAAAATAATATTTTATTTTAATATTATAATTCTTTTTTTTCTTAGTCTATAGTCCACTTTATTAATAAGATAAATGATCGCCTCCCAAGATGTGAACGTCAAGAGTGTAAATACTGCAAAAATTGAAAGATAAAAATTTAAGTACGGTTTCTGCAAGCGTACAGATCAAATTATAATATAGATGTGTTACAATAGAACACCGAGTAAGTATTTTGAGGATCGTACCTAATGAATTGCAGATTGGAGAAAATCACTATTAAATTAATTACCAAAAATAATTACTAATATGATAAAGTTACGAATTAATAGTGTCAATTCCAATTTAAGATAATAATAAAACTAATTAAATTAACTAAGACTAAATCTAACTCTAAGTTATTCGGATTTGCCTATTCCTAGTTTCAACAATGCCAACTATTAGCCTAGAATCAATTGAAGCCCTAATTATGCACTAAGATGACAACTATTCTTAATTTCAGGATTACCACATTGGTCTCATCTTCATTGAGGATTACCACTTAAGATACCTTCTCGATCTCACCTAGACAGACGAATATTCTATCAGTCTCACCGTTTGGCATGAGTTTTATTCAACAGGATATCATTTCGGTCTCACATGTCTAGATCTTATACTAGGGGCGTCACTTCCTAGTATACTAAGTACTCTCGAATAAATACTTTATCTTAGATGATCATTTACTTAGCTAATTGATTAGTTTATCAATTGAATCGTGTAAGATATTGATAAGGCACAAATTATTCTAATATTCATACAAACATTCAATCAACAATATTAATGAAAGAGATATGAATAAAGAAATAAGGAAAATGAGAATGTTCATTAATAAATTAATGGAAGTGCAGATGCGAAACAATCTCAGCTCACACTTGTCTCAACGTCACAATAGAAATCTCCAATTAAGTGAACATAAAATGGACTAAGTAAAACCTAAAAATGAAATAAAGTCTGAATAATAATCTGTCTCCCTAAATTTGTGTGTCTAATCTAATTACAATGGTCTTTATATAGGCTAAATTTGTGTTGCCAGAAACGCGGTTGATGTATCCAAGTTATTGTTGAGTTGTTGCGACGTCCTTGTCCTCCAAGTCGCAATGTTGCCCATGCTTTGTCCCTGATTTCTTTTGTCTTTAGTGTTACGACACTGGTGTTCCTATGTGGCGACACGAGCAACAGTTTCAGTCTGGGTATACACCTTGAACTCTCGATTTGACCTACAAGACCATATAATTTTATTTAAGTATCTAAAGTATAATAAAAAAAAAAAGACTGAAAAGCATAAATTACGACTTCAAGTATGACAACGTGAATACGTACTAAAATAACTTAATTTGACTATTAAACAAGCTAAAATTATGTCAACAAGTGATGTAAATAATAGTGAAATTTGTGTCAGATGAATAAACAATATGCAAAAAGACCTGATCCGATAGCTTAAAACCCCATTAACACTTGAGAATTAAAAACGCCCGAGAAATAGGATAACAAAATGCTATTAAACATTGATATAGAAACTAATACAAATCACAACAAAAAAATATATAGAACACATGTAATAACACAAAAACTCTACCTCCAAGTGACAATCATATTTGATCTCTCCACACATGTAATAACAAAAATCTTTAATTTCTTATTATATAGTTTTCCTGTTCATCAGTATTCCCGTCACAATTTTGAATTTCTTTCTGCATCCACCTCTCTTTACTAATAGCCACTCGTGCTTAACAAATTATGGGCATCACACACACACACACACACATATATATAAATGTTAAAAATAATAGTAATTACATTGTATTAATTACTATAATAAATGTTAGTCCAAATTAAAAGTGATCTAATTTTGTTAAGGTTTATTGAGCTTTAGTTGTTAAATAAAGCATTAGTCAACTATTTGTAAATGATCTAGTAACTAATTTTTAATTGATGAGGGACTAATTTGAAATTAGAGTTAATGTGCAAAAGTTATATTTTAGAGTTATAATCCTCAATTTACACATACATAACTTTTATAATATCTCATCTTTAGAAAAGAGAGAGTCACTTTCTCTCTGCATTATTTGTGCGCTAATTTAGAATATCAAAACCATAAGCTCCGAAGATTTAAAGAAATCAATAGATTCAAGTATGCTTCCGCATCTAGTTTTATTCTTATTTTATTTTTAATAATTTTACATGACAGATCCTGATTTATTATGTTTTGTATACGAATTTTACTATCTAACAAGTGACATCCAAATCTCGTCATTTTGAATCATTAAGAACTAATTAATTCTCTATTGTTTTTGGGTTGATTCATTTTTCAAATTTTATGTATATGGATTTGATGTTCCAATTAAAAAGATATTAAATCTCTTGGATTTATTTCAAAATTTTATGAATATAGATCGATCATATATTCATAATTGTACATATTATCAATTTGAACACAATTACTATGGCCAAGAATATCTTTGAAAATTTATTTGATTGCTTCGTTAATATTCTTGTTTCGGTATGTGATGATGCTCATCATCACAATCTTCATCCATTCATATCAATTCATGACAGTCTCAGTTCTTTCCTATTTTATTTTATTTTATTTTGTTTATTGTGTTTATCTTTGTTCATACATTGAGGACAATGTATATCTTAAGTGGGTGGAGGATTTTATTCTTTTATTTGACTTAGGGCCTCTTTGAATGGATGTTTACTTCTAGTGCGGTGCATTTAGCTTTCTATTTTTCTCACGGTACATTATTTAATCTCATTGTCACCGTTATTTTTACACTAACTGCAGGTAAATGCATTGCCTATTCAAATAGGCCCTTAGTCCTTGAATTTTTGCATGGTTTCTTAAGAAATTTTGTTAATTTTTGCATGAGAATTATCTTTTCTAAATCTAGAGTTTTTGTTGATTCTACTTTGTGATATTTTGTAGATTTTTATGCATTTTTATTTATACTTTAATGCATTAATGTATCAAGCATGATAAGTTGATTTTAGAAAAAATTATCTCAAGTTTTCTCCTTGAATTATAACTTTACAAGTTTTGACATCACAATCATGTTTTTGTGAGCTTTTGAGCCTTTAGAACATCCATCATTTTTATGCTCATATTATTTTTGGTTTTAAATGTGTCAATTAGGTTCGTTATTCTAAAACTTGTTTTTTGTTATGCATGTCAAGATCATATTAATGATTTGATATGTTAATATTGTTGGAGCCCAATTTTATCCGATCCAAACCTTAAAACCAATTTGAACCAAAATAAAAATTTAAATTTAAATTCATGTCCAATTACAAAATTAAACCCAATTTACAAGACCTATTTTTACAAACCCAATTAGGCTCAATTTCAAATTCAATTGACCCGAACAAAAGGGGCCCAGATTAAATTTTTTTTAAAACCCTAATAGTAGCAACTTGTGCTGCCAGCCACCCTCCTTCACCCAATTAGGAGCTACCACACCAGCACCATCATCAACCAACTTGCCACCATCGCCACTGCAATCTGCAAAGGAGAAGAGACGGGCATTTAGTTGAGAAAAACAAAATAGAATGATTGTATTTTAGGTTATAAAGCTGAAATTGAAATCAATTGTAAGGTTACGAGTTTTCAAAAAAAGATCAATACAGAGTTTTACAAACCATTTTGAAATCAATACAAAACAGAGATATTCAATACACATAGAGCATTCAAAGACGAAGCAGTTAATATCATAATACAAATCATGTCATCAAGCATCCATTTTTCTTTTCAAGGTAATAAATACGCATTAAAGTATCTTTCATCCTAACATTATTGTCTATTTATTATTTCTCAGAAATTCAAAACGTTTTAACATAGTAATATATTTATTATATTCTTATTATCATTTATTATTTATTTATTTTTAAATACGCATTCAATATTTAATAAATAAATAATAAGAATAATATTTAATAATTAAAATAATAATAATAAAAGAACAGTCGAACAGTTTTTACCTGACCTTGTAGTCGAAGCGTCGTCGTCACAATAATGATCGGAGTCCGTCCGACCATTGTTCGTGTCCGGAAGCGGTGCCGATAAGGAGTTATTTTTTACCAACTTAAAAAAGACAACAAATGTGTAAGAACAATATAAAATAACAGAAGCAGATTCAAAAAAAAAAAGCAAGAATTCCAAACCTTTTTAGATCTAGAAGTTTTTAAAAAAATATATAATAATAATCAAGAAAAAATAAAAAATAAGTTTTGAAAAAAGAGGAAAAGGACAGATTTTTCAAGAAAAAATATAAAGACTTCATTTTTAAAGATCGAGGCTCAATCTTTATAGATTCGAGCCTGATCAATACTTTTAAGAAAAAAGGCTGAAAAAAGGAGAAGTTTTTACCTTGGCACCACTGCGAACAATGACGATCGGCGGCGATTGGCGACGAAGTACGATGGTACGACGATCGGAGTTGGGCCGGGCATGAGGCATGAGGAGAGAGAGAAGAGAGGAAAAAAAAAGAAGAAAGAAGTTTTTGTAAGATAAAAGGAAAAAATGAAATTTTTTCATTAAAAATTGGCTTAAATATCCATACCTAAACGACATCGTTTTGGCATCTAAACTTAGAGGCCAAAACAACGTCGTTTTGTAGCTGACTCGATCCATGACCCATTTGACCTAGAGGATCTGCGTGTTTTTGCTTTAGGGGTTATTTACCCAATCGGTCCTTCCGTATTTTTCAGCTGTTTTAATTTAGTCTTTTTTATAATTTTACTTTATTTTAAATTTACCCAGAAATTGTTTTTCAATTTGGTACCCTGACAATCTGGAAGCTTGAGAAGCTACCATGTGTCCCTCTTTGGGGTTATTTCAAAAATTAGCCCTTTCCATTTTTCATTTGTTTTAATTTCATCCTTAAATCAATTTTTGTTTCATCTTAAATTTTCCCTGTAATTTTAAATTATTTTCAATTAGGTCCTTTCACTTCTGGAAGCCTGAGAAGCTGCCACGTGTCCCAATTTCTGGGTTTATTGTACATAAAGCCCCTATATTGTTTAAAAATTACTTTTTAACCCCCAAACATTCCAAAAATCACATTTTAACCCTCAAACTTCACAAAATTAAATTTTGACCCTTGATTTTTTTAAAATTACATTTTGACCCTCAAACTTTTTTAAAATCACATTTTCACCCTAAACTTTTCCAACATCATATTTTAACATCAAACTTTGCAAAATTACATTTCTACCCTTAAACTTTCCAAAAATTACATTTTGACTCTATATTTTTCCAAAATTACATTTTGACCCTCAAACTTTTCTAAAATCACATTTTCACCCTAAACTTTTCCAAAATTATATTTTGATCCCCAAAATTTTCCAAAATTACATTTTCACCCTCGAACTTCTCCAAACTTCCATTTTGATCCCGAACTCCTCCACAATTATGATTTTGCTCGAACATCCAAAAATTACCATTTTACCCTCGAACATCTAAAAATTACCATTTTGCCCTCAAATTTCCAAAAATCACATTTTCGACCTCAAATTTTCCAAAAGTTCGATTTTAATCCGAAATTATCCAAAAAATTCAATTTTGACCCCAAATTCCTCAAAAATTACGTTTTCATCCCGGATTCTTTGAAGCTTCATTTTTTACACTGTTTGTTTTGTTTTTTGTTTTTTTCTTTGATGTTCATACATAAAATTTAATTATTATTCTTTCGTATTTTGTATTCTATTAATTTTATGCTTAAATTTTGTATCTGCTTAATTATTTTGTTTCGTGTTATTTAATCTTTGTTATTAACTGCCCATTCATATTCAATTTACATGTTTATTTTCAAAATTATTTTTACATACAAATAAACCTTTAAAACCGAGGCAATATCCTTTTCATGTGGAAATCTCGAAAAATCATGTCTTAATGTGCTGGGTGTGATTTTTCATATAATATGCATGAACCGAATATCCTCTTCCAAACTTTTCAAATGCCCTTTAATTTCGAGATTCCGAGAACGTCGTGCCCTAACGTGTTGGATACGACTTCAATTCTCCGAGAAAATTCGAAACATACGAGTATTGTTCTTTAAATCTAATTTCTTTTGAAAATCACGTAAAATAAGTTATGTGTCCGAGGATCGTATTTTAAACTTAATTCAAAGCTTCAAGTTCTTACAAATATACGAATAATTTTAAACAAAAAACGAGGCAATATCCTTTCGTGTGAAAACTTTGAAAAATTATGCCTTAACATGCTGAGTGTGATTTTTCATATAATTTACGCGATCGAAATATCCTCTTTAAATCCTTTCAAAATGTCCTTCAATTTTGAAATTCTGAGAATGTCGTGTCCTAACGTGTTGGACACAGCCTCAATGAAATTCGAAACACACGGGGGTTTTGTTCCTCGTATTTTAAACTTTACTCGAGAATTCAAAGTTTTAACAAACAAAGACCTGAAAGTAATTAACATGGTACCAATTTTGGGCGTGTGAGGGTGCTAATCCTTCCTCATACGTAACCGACTCCCGAACCCATTTTCTGTATTTCGAAGACCAAAATAATTTTCAAAATGGATTTTAAACGCTTTGTGGTGATCCAATCACTCCATATAAAAAGATTGGTGGCGACTCCATATTTCGATTTTTAAAATATTGTTCGAGACCAGTTTGTTTTCCCAAAAATAAACATTTCGACAAACATGATAGAATCAGTTAAAATTTAGGGTAAACTATAAAAATAGTCACTTTTGTTTGTCTCAGATTACATTTTAGTCACTTACATTTGAAATGTTATGTTTTAGTCACTTATGTTAGTATTTTGTTACGAAGTGATCACTGTGCCGTTAAATTTCGTTATCTTCCTAACGCTAATCCTACGTGGCAGTCCAACTAGATTTTAAGTGCCAACTTGGATTTTTAAATGGAATGAGAATAAATCTTTAATTAAATAAATTTATTTAATTAAAATTTTTAAACCCTAAACCTTAATTAAAAAACCCTAAACCCATTTCCACACACCTCTCATCTTCATCTTCATCTTCTTCCCTTTTGATTCCAATATCTTTAGTTACAAATCTATATCAAAGCTTGAATCTTTAAAACCCATTAATCTAGAGATTCAATATCTTTGATTCTAATATCTTCTTCCCGTTAAGTTTTTTTGGGTTAATGGGTTTCAAATATTCAAGCTTTGAGACAGATTTGTAACTAAAGATATTGGAATCAAAAGGGAAGAAGATGAAGATGAAGATGAAGAAGAGAGGTGTGTGAAAATAGGTTTAGGATTTTTTTCAATTAAGGTTTAAGGTTTAAAAATTTTAATTAAATAAATTTATTTAATTAAAGATTTATTCTCATTCCATTTAAAAATCCAAGTTGGCACTTAAAATCTAGTTGGACTGCCACGTAGGATTACCGTTAGGGAGATAACGGAACTTAACGGTACAATGATCACTTCGTAACAAAATACTAACATAAATGATTAAAACGTAACATTTCAAACGTAAGTGACTAAAATATAACCTAAGACAAACAAAAGTGACTATTTTTGTAGTTTATCCTAAAATTTAACCCACTTAACCTCTAAATAGCCTACCCATTTTATTGCCCACTAGTAAACCCCTTAGAACCCTTATCTCTTTTTGTTCATTTATCAGACACTCATTTTAACTCTTAAAACCCAATTAATCTTTAAATAACCCTTTTATTGCTTTCCTTTAGTCCATATTAGATTTTGGTAAGTTGTCTAATTATGATCCATCATTCATTTTGCTGAATTTTTCTTTGATTTAAAAAAACCAAAAAATATGGAAAAACTTAATTTGGGCTATCTTGATGAATTGTGAGATCATTTTTTTTAAGATTGAGAGTTAAATTTAATTAAAAAAATATAAATGGTAAAAGATAAATTTGACATTATACCATAAAAAAAATCATCTATAAGTAATTTATATGATTTTGTAACCAAGGTTTTTTATATATTTTTTTATCTCACAGTTTATTGCCTTATCATTTATAAAATTTTGATATTATTAAAAATATTCTCAATGAAAAATGTCATTCATAATAGAAGCTAGAATATAATGATATTATTAAAAAAGCAGACTTTGTGAAAAAACTACAGTTAAATCTACTATCCAAAACATGTGCGTTCTCTTTTACTTTTTATTTATTTATTTATTGGTGTTTGTTTATTATTTGTAAGAGCTTTCATCTATTTTAATGAGACTTATTTTTTTGATAATTCTGTGTTGCAAAAGTGAAAAGTTGTCCAATCTTCAGTAACAATAAACTTGTGTAATTTTTTAAGTTGTTATGTTAGTTGATTGATTAATATTTTAAAATAATTTAATTAGAATTGGAAAATAGGTTGAATATGGATGGGTGTATAATAATAATTTTATGTCTTTTAAAATTTAATGATGTGGTGGAATTTTATTGGTGATTAAAAAGCTTAATTTTTAGGATAATAAATTGTGTGTATTTATATTATTTTATGAAAAGGAAAAAGAAAAACTAGTATGAAAAGAAACAAGTGTTGCTCTTTAAGATTGAAAAGTCCCTTCCTCAGTTTGAGAAATTTGAACAGCATGGCCTATGTTCTTCACTTCCCTGTTGTTTGTGTATGGAAGCTCTAAAATTGTTGAGCATTGAATTAGATATTGAGAAGGTGGAAGTTGGAATCATTTTCAGGTCTGCAGGTGAATGGCTCTAAGCAGTTCATGGAACAGCATAGAATACAGACTTCAATGTAATAATCTCACTATAATTAAGACTTTTTCTCCCAATATATGTTTCAAATAAAATTAAATCAAATTAAAGCCAATCTTGTGGTGAAGAAAAATAGATCTAGGCTTTAGGTATCCATCCAATTGAGGCTTGCAACATGAACTACGGTTGTGAAACACCTCGGAATTTCTTCGAATGGAATTTCAACATCTTGGAACGTCCTGCAATGTGGATCATAGACAACAAGTGCTTTACTTCTGTACTGCAGTAAGAGCCCCCCACTCTTCAATAGGCACAGAACCTGGATCCATCTTTTACGCGATTGAAACCTCGGATTATTCGAGGAATGACACTGATAATTTGGCTGCAATATCTTTGGTACGTAAGCTCCAATGCTAAATTGTTTGACCCAAGACTCCTTCACATCATACTCCTTCATCACCCAAATCTCCAGTTCTTCGTTATCGTAATCAAAAGACACTGCCGACAGGCAACCTCGTAGAACAACAAGTTCATGAAATCGCCTGTTCGAACCAATGAAATCAGGTCTAGGGACCTCCTTGAATTGTTCAGTAGCCAAGTCAAAGGACATAATAAGGTTAGTCGTAGCTCTCCAATGAAGTTTCCCATTGACCAAAACTTGAGATCTTTGCAACACAAAACGGAAGGGAAAACTTCCCAAATTTCTCCATGTGTTCCTACTAACAGTCAAAATATGAACCTCAAAAGAAGATGCTGCAGTCTGAGAAGCTGGACGCATGCCAAGTCTAACAACACGACGACGAAAATACAAATGAGTTGTTCTTTTATATGATATCTCGACAACCTTATATTTCTTTGTGGTAGGATCGAAGCCAAATCCTAACACCCCAGCATGATGACTACGCTTCGGCAACTCTACATAATCCCTGGTAATTGGATTATAAATACAGAGTTCATAGCTTGGGTGAGTGGCACGCAACAATAGCAATCCATTACATGAACTCACCAAATGGAAGCTTAGCAACGGTGGTATAGTAAGCTTCTTCGCTATCATCATCGCGTTTTCATCGTTTGGATCGCTCGATAAATCTCCAAAATAAAGCTGGTTTTGGATGCGAGGACCCATGATTTGTAAAATGAAGCTTGGATCGTTCTCGACCATGTGTTTGAAATGCTTGTTGACAAGCAGTTTATCTTGTATTAAGATACGCCAGGCTCGACACACGCATTTGGACCGCACTAAGCTTAGGAGTGGAAGCCTTGATAGTATCTCAAGTGCAGCCTCTTGAGGAAGACGATCCATTTCGCTAATGGGTGTTTTTTTTTTCTTTCTATAATTTCTTGCTCGTGAAGTAGGGTTGAGAGATTTAATAGAAGAGTAGGTTGTCTAATTAAAGATGGCTTCGTGATGGAAACGAAATTGAAATTGAATAAAATATTACACCTTGACATCGGCAAATTCGATGTTAACAACAAATGACAAACAAATAGAAAAGAACAAACAGAAAAGAAAAAGTAACCAAGTATTGACATGGTAATAAATAATTTTATACCCACAACTTGTATTGTTAATGATGATTGGATGATGGAAACGAAATTGAAATTGAATAGAATATTGCACATTGATATTGACAAACAATAAAGAGATAGAAAAGAAGAAGAAGAAGAAGAAGAAGAAGAAAAAGCATATTAGAAGTCCAAATTAGGGGTATATGAGCCTTTATATCATGCCACCGGTTAGCAAAGGATGTGAAACCAGTCTCTGATAGGGTGTAGCAAAAAGGGAGATTTTCCATAGGCCATGCCTGCGGTTTAAATTTTCATTTGTCGCTAGCGCGTTGTGGCAAGCCGGCCAAAGGAACACTTTATTCTGGGTGTATAAATAGTGGTATGATATCTTTCATTTTTTGGTAACAAAAGGGAAGGCATTTAAAAGAGAAATTGCCTAATTAAACGAAACAATATCAGAAATGAACCCCGGAGCATCAAGTTCCAGCAGCTTTACAATTGCCGGTGTAGGTTCCTCAAACAGATAGAGGCTAGACCTGTACCGCAAAGTCTGTTTAGCTAGAAAATCCGCCTTTCTGTTGATCTCTCTTGGGATGTATTTAATACTAATTCTCCAGTTTCTTTTACACATATTTTGTATATCCTTAACCAATGCCAGTGAAGGAAGAACGTATATACCAGCATTGATCAAATCCACAGCTTCCTTGCAATCCGTTTCAAGGATCACCTCTCGGTAGCCCCAACTCCAAGCAATCGACAATCCATTAAAGATACCCCAAAAGTCTAGATTGCAGTACAGTACCAACCCCAATATTTCGAGAGAAGCCTAGAATCCACTCGCCTTTATCATCTCGGATAACACCACCTGCTAATGCCATTATACTCGAATCAGCTATAGCTCCATCAGTATTAATTTTGACAGCACCACAAGGAGTCTTAGACCATTCAGTTACAGAGGCGGTCAACCTGTTGGATCCAACAGTGTTGTTAGCAGAACTGAAATAACCCTTGGCCATGCACAAACTTCTTAATACCACTTCCCTCGGATTTAAACCTTTGTTCTGAAATATAAACCAATCCCTTTGCTTCCATATGTTGAAGCAAACGACAGCAAAATATGTTCCCCAATCCATCCCCCTCCTCAAGATGTTCCAGCGGTTTCCAATTCCTCCTAAAAACCAAGGCTCTAAGTCCATAGCATATCCTCACTCCAATTGGAACAAGTTGATCCCAAACTTCTTTAGCGCCGAAGGCATGAAGAGGTGATTCAGGAAAACACTTACAAATGGAGCAAAGATTTGAATTCGAAATTGTTGCGAGATCATACAGCGTGCACACTTGATGACCTCTTCGAGAATGGCAAACTCACAGCACAAGGTGAATACATATGGAGGACTAAAATGTTTGGCGAAATCTTAGAAACTGGTGAACCCTCTGAGATTGGTGAGCTACCTCAAATGAATAGCAAGTGGCGAGTTCATTACTCTAGCGAACTAAAATTAAAAATGAAAACTAGGGTCTCGGAAAAGATGCAAGCTATCTAAAGCTAAACTATAATTGTATAGTTTTCTTCACAATAACCTTATTGTCAAAGTATTTATTGTAATCCTGCAACACCTCTATTCACATACTCTACTTGTGTAACATCCGCCTCACAAAACAACACCAAATCATCACTAAAAAAAAACGACCCACCCCTCAACAACCTAAAGGGTTTCCACCACCCTTAATAATAGTGTCATGGCACGGTCTCTTCATCCCATTCACAAACAAATATGGTGATAGATGTCACCCTTAATTCAATTATCTTCCCTCCGATGTAACATGCCATGCGACTGTGAAAATAGCAGATTTGGATCCTGAAAGAAAGAGCAAAAGAACAATATACATTCCAGCAAAACAGAGGAAGCAAAGAATTAACGAACTATTTCTTTCTCATTTTGTTATCTGATACTGTTTTTGAACTACAGAGAAAATCATTCCTTCCTTTACAATTACCCTGACTAGTTATACACTTTCTACTGATAACTGAGTACCAGTTCTTCATCAGAATCGCAGTTCTATTTTGCTAACTAATTCTAAACTGAACATGCACCTGTTTTAGCTCATTAGGCTGATATTCTAATAGATCCCATGATACAACCAAAATTTGTATTTCCGCAAACAACTTTTCCTGGTCGAGGATGGTCTCCACTTGCACACGTAATTCAGGTAGATTGCGGGTGGGTATTTATATTTATTGAAAGCAATGTGAACCGATCGTAGAACTGGAAATCATTTTACATCACTTAACCTACTTAACGCGTCTCATCCAATATCAGAGCTGGGGAAATATAACCTTTTTTATTTTAATTTTGTAGATAAGATTACAATCATTGCCTATCCAACATGTATAAATTAATTGATTATCTTTATTTTTTAGTATGCCATTTTCTAACACGTCTACCATTATATTATCAAAACTGTTACATGAAAAATGATTTTTCTTATATTTACTGTTTTTATTCTTAATTCAGGCAAAATAATATAAAATTTTACATGCTTTTTACAAAATAATAAATATAATTATGAGAGTTTAAAAACTTACAAAATAAATTTAAAACGGATTATATAATATATATAAATTTAAAACGGATCGGGTCGGATTGGGTTTGAGCCTTGAATGTTCAAGTTCAAGCTCGACCCATATTTTAAACGGATCTAATTTTTTTACTTAAATCTATTTTTTGGATCTAATATTTTTACTCATACCCTTCCAAATTTCAGACGAATCTTCGAGTCTGAACAAAAAATCTCAACCCATGAATAAATCTATATCTAATAGTTTCTTTTCTGGTAAATTCTTCTCTTATAATTTTATTCAAACCAATAACACACTGTAATTATTAAATCATACTGTAAATTAAATCATTAATGACTTGCATGAATTAATTTTTCATATGCGTTCAAATCTTGAATTAAAACATGTAAGTATCTTTTATGATAGTCGAATTGATTTTTATTTTAATTACTTTATTCAGTTTAATTAAATAAATTTTTAAAAATTAAAATAAAAAATCAATTAATTTTAAATAATTCACTTAACCTCTTTTATCGAATCAATATTCAATTGACTTTCAATCTAAACAGTTCAGCGAGCACCATTTAAACATATCTCCTACACACATGCAAACCTCACCCCTTTCCTCTTTCAAACCTGAAGATTAGGAAGCTTATATTTTCTTCTCAACCTTCTTCAAAAGCTTCTAGAGAAATTAAGAAGAATCGTATATATGGTTGTGAGTTTTGACCATATCCTGGCCAGGGATGCAAAGATGATTGGAGGAATGAGGGATTGGTTGTGTCGGTGTCGGTGTCGGAGTCGGTGTCGGTGTCTCTGCCACTGCATTTAAAACTAAATTCATTGATCCAAATGCAAATCTCGATGAAAATTCACCTATTTATATCAACTATCACAAAATCCCTCTAAATCAATGAAATACTACGTGAAGATGAACTGAGAGGAAGAGAAAAATAACACACACAAAACACAAAATGGTCGTTTAGGCGAATTCATCATTAATACGTTGTATGTGGTTTGAATCCATCGGCTGGTGGGGTGCATCAGTTGCATCAAGAATATAGTAGAGATATTGATCTGATAAAAAAATATAAAATTAATTGATTCTTGATTAATATAAATTGATTGAATTGAATTAAAATTTGATTGAATTAATTTTTATAATTTTTTATTTTTTAAAAAATAAGTAATTTATTTATTTTGAATCGTCTGAATTGATTCAATCGATTAGGTTGAGAATTAATGTTCTGACGATTCAACCATCAATTCTATTCCAAAAATACTGTTTATATAAAAACTATCCCCATTAGAGGAGGTAGCCACACGATTTAAATAATTTTAACACATGTCAATTACATAGTCTAAATAGTTTTAGTCATTATAAGGTAATGGTCGGCCTTGGTTTTTGGTGTCTCTCCTATATTCAAATTTGAGATTTAGTTCTTACATTTTTTTTTGGTGAATTACAATAATAGGGCATAATCCAAATAACAAACACGATTAACGCGACTTGAATCTAGGCCACACATGGAGCGGTGAACACCCTTGATCATCAGGCCAGTGACGGAGCCACGTTGAGGCCCAAGGGGGTCATGGCCCCCCTAAAGTTTAATTTTTTTTAATTTAGTCCTTAGTAAATATACTATGATCCTTCCAAAAATATAAGTAGGCTCTCCAAGATTTAAGATTTTTGCAATTTTCCTATTTGTATATATATTATAGCCCCTTTAGAATGGTAAATTTTTAATTTAGGCTCTTTATAATTTATAAAATTTTAAATTAAAAATGGTAAAATTACTTTTGGCCCCCTCAAAAATAATAAAAATTTAATTTTACCCTTTAAAAATAATAAAGATATGGACTACTAAAATGATGAAATTGCATTTATATTATCGTAAAAATATATAATTTAATTTTGAAACCCTCAATTTTTTTTTGACTCCGCCACTGCATCAAACCGTCACATGGGGTTAATATCAGTAACTTGATTTGGCATAACTAGATTCCATTATTTTTATAATGTCATTAATTAAACAAAATAGTTAATATCAGTAACTATTTCAGTTAGAATGTTTATGTGCTTTTTTTTTCTTAAAACACTGTTCTAATACACACAAAATACATATATTTCAACATGATGAGTTAGAATTAGTGATTTTAAGAAAAATCCACGTAAGCATTTTAATCAAAATCAACAAATGTGTTACTTATTTATACTAACCAATGATATTATAAAGAGATAATGTAATTTTTGGTCCTTGAACTTGACAAGTAGATCCACATTAGCTCTTTTTTTATCCACTTTGACCATATGAACTTGAAAATCATTATTCATTTAAGCTTATTCTATTAATGACAGTGAAAAAAAAGGGATAATATAACTTTTAGCCCATGAGCTTGGCAAGTAGGTCCTCGTTAGCCCCTGAACATGACAACTAGGTCTATTTTGATCCTTGAACTTGAAAATTTTAAAAGTTTGATACTATCACTCTGAGTTTGAAAAATAAAAAAACTTTTAGATGATGATGTGGTACAATCTTAAAGTGTTATATCCAGTGTTTAAATAATCGGACCTATGGTTGAACAAGTTAGACCACCAGTTCCCGATTCAACTAGTTTGATCAATTTGACAGTTGGACCAACAATAATTAAAAAAATAGTTAAAATTCATTATATATATATATATATATATATATAAAATAGGCTTTACTTAGATTTTTAGATTTTTATGAATTTTTAATTATTCATTTAATTATTATTGGTCCAATGGTTGAACTGGTTGAATCGAGAACTGATGGTCTAACTTGTTTAGCCATTGATTCGGTTATTAAAACACCAAATATGACATTATGAGATTGTACAATATCATCATCTAAATTTTTTTATTTTTAAGTGATGATCTTAGAGTGTCACATCATAAAACTTTTAGATTTTTCAAGTTTATGGATCAAAATAGAGTTAGTTGCCAAGTTCAAAATGGACCAGAAAAAGTACAAGTACCAAAGTGAATATAATTGTCAAGTTCAGGGGCCAATGTGGGTCTACTTGTCAAGTTAAGGGCAAAAAGTTACATTATCCTTATTATAAAAGTAGAGAAATAAAAACCATAACTTGATGTAAAACAATTTATAACTAAGACGTAATGCTAGACAATATATGCTTTTATTTATATAAATATATATATATCTATATGTAATCTATAATATATAGATAAGTACGAGTTTAAAAAAATTATTGAACTAACGAGTATTTTTTATTTTTTGTCATATTATTAAATTCACATTTTAAAATAAAAAAATTGAATTAAAATAGAAATTGTGATAATTATTAGACATTTAAAAATATTATAATTAATTTACATTTATTAGTTAAAAATATTTTTTTAATTTTAAAATAGAGTTATTACTTAAATATAAGTCTAAACATAAAATATACGGAAAAAATTGTGATGATTATGATTTAAATTACAATTATTAGTTAAAAAAATTTTGATGAATATTATTAGTTAAAAATTTTGGTATAAAAAAGTTGTGTTGAATAGAATTCTAAACATTTTAATTATCACTTAATTTTTGAATAATGTTACTTTGAATTAATTATCTAAAACAAAAATGTATTGATTTGAAAATTTTTTATTATAATATTTGAATTGATAATATATATATATTGTAATTATATTTAATAATTAAAATAAAAAATATTATTTTACGTTAATTATTATAATTAAAAATATAATATTTAAAAATTGATTAAATATTATAATATAAACTACCCAAATTCATTTTGATTTTAATTCAAATTGATATTCAAACTGACTATCATTTTATATATAAAGTTATTGTTCAAATCTAAATTTCCATTTAAAAAAAAATTAATAAATCCATATCTTTTCAAAAAATTAATTAATGAAATATTTTATTTTTAGTTGTATAAAACTAGCAAATTGGAGAGACGTTCTGATAATATTAAAAATTATTTTTTATCTATATATAAAATTGTTAGAATTATATGTTTAATAACAATAAAAAGTGAATATTGAATGAATCATTTAATATTGATAATGATTTAAAAATGAATTTAGTAAAATTGGAAATATATTTATACCATAAATAATAAAAATAGTATATAGAAATTCCCAGGCAAAGGGGGAATCTTATTATTCATAAAAATAAGATTAAAAGAAAGAAAAAAAACCTCCATAATGAGGATTGAAGATAACGTTAAAAAATGGGAAAGAGTCCAAAGTTAGTTTCTTCCTGCTTTTTACAAAATGTTAAATGAGTCTCCATCCACCTAACTAAAACAGGGGTTTTCTTAATTTTTCTGGCTAATTATTGAGCTTAAAAATCAAATAAAAGTGGGCGTCAATAATTAATATGAATTAAAACAAAAATAAATGAATTGCTTTATGGTCATTCACTTTCTCAATTAAATATTCCCAAGAACTAAAAGGAAACATTGACAAGGAATACAAAGTCATCCATTTACATTGAACCTTTGTTTTCTTTTTCCTCAACTAACGAACTGTGGGCTAATACCACATGGTGCCATGAAAGTGACAACAAGTATATTTTTTATTAAATGATGTCTAAAGTTATATATATATATATATATGTGTGTGTGTACATATACTGTACACATTCAACAAGTGAGACAAATCTTAATTGCCATGGCTACTATTTCATTATTAGGGTTCAATAGTCCAGCTTTGTTTTCATAACCAAATTCATGTACAGGTCATGATTTTGGATTGATTTGTTTCTTTCTATGCATATTATAATGCAACTATGCATAATTGCAGATGCAAGTTGCTGATAAATTGAATGAAAAGAAAGAAAGAGAAACACTATGAGTGGAAGTAAGGGTGATGGGTCTCCATCAAGGGATATGTAAATACAGGGAATTGATTCTTACTCCTTGGATAGACTCCAATTTTGGGTCCCATAAATAAAAGACTCCTCCTCTAATTAACCATGCATTATCATTAGTGTCACTGTTTTAGAATTTAGGAATATTTTCTGCAAACAAATCTTGTGATGTGTATTTTCATACATCCTATCCTGCAAATGCAAACATCTATGAGAAACTATTGAGGGGTTGAATCTTGGAAACTCTCCAATGGTATTGTTATGATTCTAATGAGATATGTATGATAAAATTAGGCAATAACTGGGACAACTCAACCCCAATTGAATAAAAGATCTTCTTGGGCTGTACTTTTTGTCTCTATAAGCATACATTTGGCACCTCTCTTTGTTTCTTTTTTGTATAAATGAATTCGTACGTACTCAGTTGATCTCCAAAGGGAACCTTAAGGACAATTTCATTGCCTTTACTATCCATTTTTAAAATAACAATAACAAAAGATGAAGAAGATGAAGAAGAAGAAGAAGAAGAAGAATTTCTGAATGGAAAGCTTTGTATACAATGCAGGCAAGCTTGTCGGCTTGTTGGCCTTAACCAGACCCCACAAATATAGAAAAAAAACTGGCCCCTTTAAAAAGGAACCCAATAAAACCCTTTGGTGATAAACACTAGCACTAACACCACTACCACTACCTTAGCCATTATAAAAAATTTATCGTTTACAAAAAGGAAAAGGTGGTCTTCCATTTAAATTCCTAGCTCCTACCCCAAATTCAAGAATCTAAAAATTCCTTAAATTGACCGAAGCTCATATTACCATTCCCAGAAACATCGAAACAAGGCAAAAAGAAAAATGTGGCGTATGCTGGTGGTTTTGCGACGAAATCTGCGGAACATGAAGAAAAGTCCTCGAGTAGCGGATGAGAGCATGTATGGAGGAGGGAATAACAACAGTGATGTTAATGGAGGTGGTGACACGTCTCGTGGTATTTCTGGGATTGCCAGCGTTGTTAGAGCTCCTTTCTCTTTGGTTTCTTGCTTCTCTCAGCCACATGTCAATGGACATGGGGCTGATGGAGCTTGGGTGTCCACCGACTTCGCTCAAATATCAGAGATGAATCATTTTATGGTCAGAGACAGTATGCGTTATGCAATCTTGATGTAATCAAACTAGACAAGGATGTAGTGTAAGTACTATATCATAGATTTGTTTTCTTTGGTTTATTCGGCTATTAATTATTGCTTCCATTAATTTCCTCTGCTTCCCATTTTCTCTTTATTTTTTTCTTTAACAACAAGTAAGGTTTTGTTTCCTGAAATTACAAAATAATAATAATCTTTAAATACTTGTTTTTATGTTGGAATTGTAAAATCTCCCACATGCTTAGCGCAATAACTAAATAGATGGAGTGATGAAGGGTGATTTGTGGTTTTCAATTTCTCAAAACGGCTAACCACTGCCCGGTATCATTGCAACGAATAAATAATTAGTAATACAAACAGAAAATGTTAAAGGATGTATAGATTCTACTGAAAAAATTCAAATTGTTTTGTTTTTTTTATATACCAAATTGTATATATATTATTATTTTTATTGAAGAAATCATTTCCATTAGGAGAAGTTTGTAAAGTGTTATTCGTTAGGAACGGACAAGCTTCTCAACCAGTAAATATTATTCCTGATGTGAGATTTTGTCTCTTAACTCTTTCGAAAGCTTGGTTGTTTGAAAAAGCATTTTTGAAGAGGTGGCAAAACCACCTCAAGTGCCTAATAAGGCAAACCATGTTGGACTCAAACCTTTGTCGATCTATACCTTAAAAGGTATTAATGGGTAAAAATGTTATCACTATGTGAACTTGTTATTTCTACATGGATTTGAGTCTTAATAAAGTCGTGAGATAAAATTCTTTACCATATAGAGTTGAGTAAGAAAAATTGAAAAATAAAATTGACCCAAATCAAAGTGTTTGGACAATTTATAAAATATAAGAAATACTACAATTACTCAAACCAAACTTAATACTATTTTTATTTTAACTTATAATTAATTTTAATTATTTATGATATAACAATATTTTTCTATATTTAAGATAATAAAAATAACTTAAAAGTTCTATATAAGAAATATGTATTAAGAAAATGCTATATAAAAGTTATTAATTATATTTTTAGAATTTTTTATAAATTACTTTGAAATTTTATTAAATAATATTAAAAAGGTATAAAACAAAACTTATTTTATCCAAATAAATCTAAAAGTATAAAAAAAGAAATCAAACTGAATTATTATCAACAGTTCAAAATTTTTAATAAACTCAATCCAACCAATCTCAATCTTACTACTATTGACAATACTAACCCGTTGAGAGATCTACCAACCCTCACAAATAATAATTTGTAAGCTTCTACTAATAGACTCAGCCTCACCTTGTTAATTTCAATACTTTTAATTCTTTGTAAAAAAAATTAATTTTTATTTTAAAGTACATGAAAAATGAAATTTTATTTTAATCACTTTTTTTACAATGTTTAAAGTTACTTATAATTTATCGCCATTTCTAAAAAGGAGAATAAACGAATTCAAACACATTTTCTTACTCCGATAACAACATCAATACCAATTAAATTAATACTCAATATACTACTTAATCAATAATTTAAAATAACTTTTCATAACAAAATATTTAAAATTAACCGTCTCCAAATATCTAAAAGAAAAAAAAATGATGAAGAATTGGAGCGACTCCAATTTCATATTCTTGATAATGAAAAAGAGGCGCAGCCTAAAAATAGATAATCACAACTCAGAGTCAAACAGTATGTATTGGACCAATCCGTGCATCGTATTCATGGGCTTAAATGTCAATATATGTTTTGTATTTAGAATTAATTTTATAATTTTCAAAAAAGAAACTATTAACAGATTTTATTTTTCAAATATATACTATATAAATTGTCTAACTACACGAGATTATCTTAGTCAAAGAAGTTACTTAAAAATCTTTAATTAAAATTTTATAAATATTAATATCATGGTATTTTCAATTTTTTCTATTTCTATATAAAATGTTTGAATGAAACAACTAAAAATAAAATAGTTAATGATTGACTCTTAAATAAAATTTAAATTAGTATTTGATATATTGATAATGTATTTTTATTCTACAAATATCTTTAAAAAATTATCATATATCTCTTTTTAAATATTTTATTATACCCTATAAAACTACGCTCGTAGTGCACCAAAATTTATTTCATAAATTCTTTATAATTTCATTTATAACTCGATTTTTTAATAAGCTTTATATAAATGAATATTTGATAATAAATTTTTCCTTAAAATTTAGTGTGTGCCTTGTCATTAGCAAAAATTAAAAGCTGGGATGCTCCAGCCTAACGTGAATTTTTATCGAATCAGTTCTATAGAGTACACATTTTATACTTTCTCATACACCAATTATCTCTTACCACGTCCTTGATTCTAATTCATGATTTTTCTTTTGGTAAATAATTCATAAAGTTATAAAAAGGAAAATTTACAATCTCTTTTCCTTAAAATTAACTTAATCATGGATATAATCGGAAATAATATATGTATGAATAATTATAATTAAAATTAAATTAATAAAAAATATAAATAATTTGAAAATTGAAACGTATTTATGCATAACTTACATATAATGAAGTGTGATCCACTTAATTAATTGTAAAGATACATTTAATCCCAAATCTGAAATAGAATATGTGTAAAATTTCATGGTATGATAAAACCGACGTATATATATAAAAGGATTATAAAAATAATAGAAGAATACAAAGATTAAAAGAAGTAAAAAGATAAAAGAAATAAAATGATCACTTTTTTTTTATTTGGGTTTTCAAAAATTTGTACATGCACTCTATTTATAAGACTTTAAGTATCATAAGTTACAAAGCATCAAGGGTCATTAAGGTATCCTATAAATGATTTAGGAGTTCTTGACATTCATTCTTTAGGGGTTACAATAGAATAAATTTGGGAGGGGGTTATGGATATCCATTTATCAACGGAGTTACAACACTTTCTCTTGGATATTCATCAATGAAAATATCTCGTTAAAAAATCCTTATTAGGAAAACCCTATGGGATAAAAACCTAATTAATGAATAAAAAAGAGTACATAATCTATTATTACAAGTTGTCTCGTTAAAAACTTTTACCAAGAAAATTCGGTGAGATAAAACTTTGGTTAAAGAAAAAGAGTGCAATGTATTTTTGACTCCCTCTAATGGCAACATCACATTACATCTTTGAGTTGACGAATTCCAATCTTATATAGTAGTCTTTCAAATGTTGAAGTTGGCAATACTTTGATAAAAAGGTCTCTGCTAAATTATCATTAAAATGAGTTTGTTGAACTTCTATATCATATTTTTTCTAAAAATCATGAGCGAAAAATAATTTTGAAAAAATATGTTTCGTTCTGTCACTTTTAATGTAATCATCCTTCAATTGAGCTATACATGTTGCATTATCTTCAATAAGATAGTTGACATATGCAACATAAACAGCACCTCAACCTGATTCCAATAGGATTTGATTAGTCATTCTATATAAACATGAAAAATAGATATCCATTACACAAAGCCAACCAATTACGGTCAAAGAAGATTAAAACTAGAAAGGGAACAGTGAGTTTCTTCTTTGGCTTATTGCAGTTGTTTACAAATTAACATACAGGGATGTGAATCCAATTCAAGCTGCCAACATGAACAACTATTTTGTACCAATGCGGCATTGCATCGAACGTAAGCTCCTTGAATGTTCCTTGTCGGGGATCAAAGACAACAACTACTCGGTTTAGGTACTCCAACAAGATCTCATCATTCCTCAGAATACATAGAACCCTGACAGATGAATTAGGGAAACGAGCCTTTGCAATATTGAAGTGTAAAAGATCATTTTGCTGCAATGTTGGTGGCAAGTGATTCCCGATGGTGAATTCTTTGATCCAAGATTCTTTTATACTGTATTCCTTCATAACCCAAACCTCCAACTCGTCGTTATCATGATACGCACCAGCTGAGAGAAAACCTCGTAGAACCATTAGATGACGGAAACACCTGTTTGAGCCACAACAATCTGGTTTAGCCACCTCTTGGAACTGCTCAGTTTCGAGGTCAAACGAGATGAGAATGCTAGCCGTGGTGTCCTTGTTAGGCTTTGAAAGCCAATGAAGCCTCCCATTGACCAAAGCTTTGGGTATCGGGCGAGTCAAATCATAAGGCAAGGTTCCTATATGTCTCCAAGAGGGATCTCCGACTGTTAGAACATGGACCTGAGATTGTACCAAAGTCGAGGTAGAATCATCGATGCGACCACCTAGTAAAACCAGTTGTCTTCGATATACTACCTGGATTACCTTGTACTCTTTTGTAGTTTGATGAAACCCGAATGCAATGTGTCCCACTTGTGCTGGATGGTTAACCAATTTCGGTAGCTGTAAGTAAACCCTAGTAAAGGGGTTGCAAATGTATATCCATCTTGCATCCCGCATGCAAAGCAAGCCGTTGCATGAATCTACCACCACATACATAGACATGAGCGAATCGGGAAGTTTCTTAAACATCACCTTTCCTTGGCTATGAAAATCGGAGAAATCTATAAAGAAAAGCTGATACGATGAACTAGGCCGATTGCTTTGGAAGATGAAGCTTGGACCACCTTTGTCGGTCATGTGAGAGAAATGGGTAGTAACAAGAACCGGATCTCGTATTAATCTTCGCCAAGCTCGGCAAACCAACATCGATTGCAGGAGAGATGTTGGTGGAAGCCTGGATAGTATACCAAGGATGATCTCTTGAGGAAGTTTCTCCATCATGTTGGAGGTATGTTGCTCTGAAGTCTTCACAAGTTTGCTTATATTTTGAATACATCACTTTCTTGCAAAGATGGAGATGTAGAGGACGTGTTTGGGCGATGAAAGCAAAGTTACCGGAGCATAATTTTACTTGCACTTTGATACAAGCTGGTCAAACAAAGAAAACGAAGTTATCAATGATGGCGGAATGTTATTATTCTATACGAATATAGTTTTGGTCGTGTCGATGCAAGAAGACAACAACAAAGGATAAATGTTGTGCACATTCCAAATAGAATAGATACTAATCATCTAACATTAGAAGATAGATGACCTAAATTATAAATTCAGGCTTTGAAAACACCATACACCCTAGCCTTTAATCTATATAGGATGGCAAAATAATGTTTAAAATTTTTGGAGAAAAGAATTTTACCAGATTGATTTACATATTATTTTTAAAAATTAAGATTCAATTAAATTTGGTATACCATTGTTTATAAATGAAAATTTATAAACAATTGGTGCTACTTCATTTCTTTTTTATTTCGAAATTCCTAATTAGGGGATTCACGCGTGTCTTGATTATGAAAAATACATGCAACATAAACAGCATCTCAGCTTGTTTCCAAGAGGATTATTACGTTCAAAAATAAAAAAATTTAATTGAAGGGAGAAGCTGCAACATACTCACCACAACTACAGTTTTACTTTTCTATCCTGTTTCTTTTCATCACTATCATTTCTATATACTTTTTTTGACTTTATGCATAATTCAATATTTGAATTTGAAAAAATGTAAATTATTATTATTTTTAGGTCAATGTGGTATTTGTATTTTATAAAAGTTAAATATTTTGGTACTTGAAGATAATAATGTTAATTTTTTAATGTTTAATTCATGTATTAGAGTTGATTTGATGATAGTTCATAATTAGCTAATAATATTAGCAATTAACTTACATTAAACCAAACTTAAAACTTGAATTAAATCACATCCATTGAATTGTATTTGACAAATTAAATAAATTCACAATTAACACTAATTTTATTCTATTAACAAATCATGAAAAATTCAAACCTAATAATAATAACATTAAAAAGACAACATCTTTACCTTTATGTACCAAAATATATAAGTTTTGTCAAATACAAATAGCAAATTGGGCTAAAAAATAACACATGTATCACATTTAAAAAATTGTCAGATTTGTGTACTAAATGATATATTAAGTCATATTTTTATTTTTTCAATCAATTTATTTATGGAAATAACTTATATTATAGGATGATCACTAAAAATTCTATTTTTTTGATAGATAAAAACAAAGCTTAAAAAATTAAATTACACTGATTAATTTGAACAAGCCTTTAGACTTATCATTAGCAAGATGTTTCCTAACTCAATCTAATTTAATTAATTAAAAATAAATAATTTAAAAAAAAAAAAAAAAAAACTTCACCCTCACTATTATTTTGCATCTCTCCAAAAGTGATGGCTACAACCATCCAAAAAGTGAGTTTTAAATTAGTCATTCGATAAGAACAGGAAGAATAGATATCATGAAACAAAGCCCAACCAATAATTATTTTGAAGCTTAGAATTTAATAGGAAAACATAGCCTTAATGATGAAGCCAATTCAGGCTTCCAACATGAATAATTATTTTGAACCAATGAGGCATTTCTGGAAATGTAAACTCCTTGAACGTCTCATGCCGTGGATCGTAAATAACAAGAGCCCTGCTTTTGTACTCCAATAAGATCTCACCATTTTTCAACACGCATAGAACTCGAACAAATAAATTACGCTTAGAATAACTGAATTGGAGAATCTCTTGTTGCGTCAACGTCGGAGGCAAGTACCTTCCGATGCTGAACTCCTTGATCCAAGACTCTTTCGCACCATACTCCTTCATTACCCAAATCTCCATTCGTTCATCATTCTCATGAAACGCACCAGCCGAGAGACAACCTCTTACAACCATAACATGCTGCAAACACCTCTCTGAGCCGCAACAATCAGGTTTCGGCACCTCCTGGAATTGCTCTGTATCGAGATCGAAGGATACGAGCAAGCTAGCTGTGGTGTACCTGTTAGGCTTGGAAAGCCAATGGAGTCTCCCATTGACCAAAGCCTTCGTTTTCGAATGAATAATACGGTATGGTATCGTTCCTAGATCCCTCCAAGAAGGGCTGCCGATAGTCAAAATCTGAACCTCCGATTCACTCGAAGTTGTTGATGTAGTACTTGAGTCGACTCTTCTCAATTTTCTTCGAAACACTATCTGGATCACCTTGTATTCTTTTGTTTTCTGATGAAAACCCAACCCCAGATTTCCCACTAGTGTTGGATACTTGATGAGCTTGGGGAGCTCGATGTAAAGCCTGGTAAAAGGGTTGCAAATGTATACGCTACGCGATGTATCGTGCATGCAAAGCAACCCATTGCATGAATCTACCAAGTACATGGGCATAGGAGAACTGGGGAGCTTCTTGGAGATCACTTTTCCTTCACTATGATCAAAGAAATCTATGAAGTGACGTTGATCGGGGATAGGCCAATTGCTTTCCAAGATGAAGCTGGGATCGTTGTCGGCCTCGGCCAAGTTCGACAAGTGCTTACTAATAAAAAATGGATCTCGTATTAGGGTTCGCCAGCCTCGGCAAACCAGCTTTGAATTCAGCAACGATGGTAAGGGAAGCCTGGATAGTATATGGACGACGACTTCCCGAGGAAGACGATCCATCATATTTGCTGCTGCCTGCCCTTTCTTCATAAGTTTGCCCCCTTTCGTTGTCGATTCCTCCATGATTAACAATGACATAAAGTAAAAGAATATATATTACGTTTGGCGATCAAAACAACGTTGATATTGAAAGTTTTTTAAATTTGAAAACAATATTTAATAGGACGAAGAGAAAGCGATCGATGATAATGTAAAGATGTATGGTGATTCCTATACCGTAAGGTGAGATTGTGATATGCCAACCCATGTTTCTCCATAGCTTTTAATTATTTTTTGGGTAAATTACACCAACAGTCGCTCAACTTTCATTTTCGAAACAAATAATCATCTGCTTTATATTTCAGTCCCTCAACTTTGAAAATGTGACAAAACAGTCATTATTTCACGTTTTCCGTCACAGACGTCACAGAACACTGACATGGCAGCTGACGGCGTCGGAGGAGTGTGGGAGATGTCCAACTGGCCGGTTACGTTTACCAAAACAATCACTCAACTTTAAAAATGTGACAAAACAGTCACTAAAGTTATCGAAAAGTGACAAAATAGTTCTCTTGTTGTCATCCACATCAGCATCACCTTTCAACTCCCCCTTTTCTTCAGTTTTACCATTTAATCCTACTTCCTTTTTCATCCACTGCCATCTATTCCTAATCTTCATCCACTAGCACTTTTTCTCATCTTTTTTCTTTAAACTAGATTGAACCTTCTTTTTGTTATCATTTGCAAAGACAAAAAACTAGGAGAAGAAACAAACTTAAAGGAGGAGAAGAATCATTCAAAAGATTAAATGGTAGCTTGCATATACACATATATATATCATAGCAAATATTTAGAATTTCTCGGTCATTTTCATAAGATTCTTGAAACTTTAGTCTGCCAAATTACTTGCTAACAACTCTTACTCAACTCATTGAATTTACATTCACTATGTCACATATCTAAACCATTCCATTGAAACTCGATTAAACTCATTGCTAAGGACGAAGCTTCCATAACAGCCACTTCTTCCTCAGTTTAACATCCTGTGCCATAAATGTTTTTGCTTTTATTTCATCTTCCAGGAAGTCACATGCATCTAATATTATAAGGTCTTCGTCCATGTCAGGTAGCACCTGTACTGCTATAATCACATTCTCTATCGGAATGGAGTTGGTGTTCCCGTCATCCGTCTTCTCCGTTAAAGACAAAACAGCACTTGCCATCTCTCGGAGAGCATTGGCCATGCCATCATCTTCGCCTCGTGATTTCTTTGTATGTGCAAAATTTAACCTATTTTTTGGGTGACATTTGCACTTCAGGTTAGATCTTGTTGTGTTTGAATCTAGATGTGCTAGCTCCAGCACGTCATCGATTTCATCTTCACTCGAAACAGACGTTACAGGAGAACACTTTGTTGCTTGCAGCGGCTTCACTTCTTGAACCTTGTTTTCTGGTTTCGTACATTGAAGGGAAAAGCAATCACTTTCATCAGGATATGGGGGAGATGAAAGGTGATGCTGATGTGGATGACAACAAGAGGACTATTTTGTCACTTTTCGATAAATGTAGTAACTGTTTTGTCACATTTTTAAAGTTGAGTGACTGTTTTGTTAAACGTAACCGACCAGCTGGACATCTCCCACACTCTTCCGACGCCGTCAACTACCATGTCACTGTTCCGTGACGTTTGTGACAGAAAACGTTAAAAAGGATTGTTTTTTCACATTTTTAAAGTTGAGGGACTGAAATGTTAACCAAGTGACTGTTTGTTTCGAAAAATGAAAGTTGTGTGATTGTTGATGTAATTTACTTTTATTATTTTTTTTATAAATCTACGTACTTAAGTTGAATAATATTCTGGGGTATGACTCGCATTTTTGGACAAATCAGAGTCGACATCACAATGTGGAGTGTGATATTTTAGTCGTATTAGAATTTTAATATTAACCTATTTAAATGGTGTTTGTAACCAGAGTTAATAGAATATCTGTTATTGAAATTTGATAAAGAATTTTTGCAAAAGTTTTGGAAAGAGTTTCGTATTTGGATTTTGGATTTTGCTCTTTGAGATTATTATATTTGTCAGATTAGTGATTTTTTTTTTATCTGTGATTTGTTATCCTCTTTAAAAAAAATTCCACTAAAATATTTTTGTTTGTCTTCTACCTTTCACTGTGCCTCTATACATACCCAACAAACAAAAAAAATTAACACCTAAAAATAATTTAATTTCACACTTTCTTTCATTTATTTAACCTCGGAGCAAAAATGGCTGAAAAAAAGTGGCATAGCCAGTTTTCATTTTTCAAGGAAAAACTAAGCCTCAACTTTGAAGAGCAAAAGCTAGTGAATAAGATTAATGATGAAGTTGAAGTTGCTTCCACTTAAACAAGCCCATGCCTTCTATTTTTCCTACTTTGGTTTAGATTTTAAGGTTTAGGATCGATGGGTTTTTATATTGTTGTGTTTTAAATGGAATAGTAAAAATGAATATGGTATAAAAAGATCAAAAATTTTAATCCCTTGATGTTTTCTTAAATAGAATTGACATGTAATGGTTTGTGTTAAGTACACTTATATCCATGATGTATGATCTTGAAGCAACGTCTGCATGCAACGTAATTGCAGTAGAAAGTTTCTTGAAGAAAACACTTCTATCCTATTATGTATATATTCAAAAAAGAAAAGAATGAAAAAGAAATACTTACCAAGCTATTACTTGCCGTGGAAAAGGGTTGGATAAAGGGGAAAAAACCTCTATGATAGATTTTTTTTCTTGATATCTCACAAAAACTTTAGGGTAAAGATGAAATGTTGCAGTCACTTTTGAGTTTTGAGAGGTTAATGGCGTAAACAATTTTTTTTAAACGAAACCTTTTCTTTTATTTAGCAGAAGTAAACGTGTGAATTATGGTTAGGGTAAATAAAATTATTTAATATAGGTGTCAGTTTTTTAGTGATGAGCAATATTTATAGGCACAAACAGGGATAGAGATTTTTATTTGGTTTTCAAATTGAATTTAACATTTGAGTTTTTTTATCTCAATTTTGATATTTGAGTTTGACTTTAAAATTTATATTTTAAAAAATATATTGATATTTAATTGGGAAAAAAAATAACCCGAATATCGATTCAACATTAAAACCAAACTTATATACTAAATTAAAAAAAAAAGTTCATTTATCAAATTAAAAAAAATTAGGTACCAAACGCTGAAAAGAAAAACATATTTAAAAGATAGGAATGACTTTAAAAATGAAAAAGAAAACCAAAAAGGGAAAGAAATTCCATAACTAAAACTTGGACCAATGGCAACATAAACTACATAGTAGATCATCATAAAATAACGTTATTTCTATTTTGGTTACTCTAATTAAGATAATTATTTAAATTGATCACTATCGTTAAAATTTTCATTAATTCACTAATAGATTGTTGATGTGGCACATTAACCCATTAAGTGATGAGACATGACATTTTTCTAACTTTTAACTAAAGCTAGGAACTTTTAATACAATGTAGCATCAATATTTTGATCACAACTTGAACTACAAACTTCCATTTTGCGCACCATAATATAACGATTTGAAGAGATTGAGAATTCTAATTGTTTTTCCACGGATGAAGCCAAAAAACTTCAAAAAGACATCCATATATGGCCTGGAAGTTTGATGCAAAAATTGTCAAAATATCTTGAAAAATTCTTCCTTATGTATGACACTTTTGTATTTTCTTCGATATATTATTTTTGCTCTATAAATAGATATTATTAGGTTAAGATTGGGGGCTTAAACATAGCCACTTTTAGTTTTATTTTTAATTTAACGGTTTCTAAACTCTCTTTTTTAGTCAAATGTTTTATAAAAGTTTGATTTAATAAATTTGTGAGACTTATGTGTGATTTAATGCTTCTTTGCTCTTTGGTATTCATGTATCTTATATTTTAATTAGGAGTGAGCAAAATTTGATTTGATTCAAAAAATCAAAAAAAAATTTCAAGCTTCGAGTTAAATGAATTGAGTTATTCAAGTTAATCAAGTTATTCGAGACTACTCGAATATTTTTTTCGAATTTCGAGTTCGAATCGAGTTGAGTTTTCTAATTCGAATAAATCGAATATCAAATTATAATAGTTTACATTTTTACCCCAAATCCTCAAACCTTTCTCACTTTTCCCCCAAAACTTTTACTCCCCTCCCATTCCCCCCAAATTTTTTTTTAATATTTTCCCTCCAAAATTATACTCTCCCATTTTCTTTCCCTAAACACCCTCAAAACTTTTCATTTTTCACCAAAACTTTTACTCAATCCCACTTTCCCCCTAAAACTTTTAGTCCCCTCTCATTTCGGTCCCCATCTACCCCAAACCCATTCCCCCTCCCCCCAATTTTTTTTTGAATATTTTCCCTCAAAAATTTTACTCTCTTATTTACTTTCCCTCAAAATTTTACTCCCAAATCCCCCTCCAAAACTTTTTATTTTCCCCCTAAACTTTTACTTCTTACCCTTTACGTCCAAATAAAAAATCAAAATTATCCAAAAAAATTCATATAGTAACAATTTATTTATATCTATTATTTATATTATTAAATTAAAATTCACATTTTGTATTATTTATATTATTGAATTGTTTAATTATATTGAATAATTATATTAAAATTGAATTATTAATAATCCAATAAAATATTCGTGTTAAAATTTTATGTTGGTATCAATTTCACATTTTATCCTTAAAATAACTTTTATTAAAAAATCACATTTTTACATTTAATATATTTTTTAATTTCAAAATACATAGTGACAAGAATTAGAAAATAATTGAAGCAACTAAGCAAGCAAAGAAGCTAACCATATAGAAAATATTAATAAATAAATTATGAGGTGATGAAAATTAATAATAAATTTGATTACGATGGGTGACAGTGGTTACAAAGATCTAAAGTTTTTTTTAATTTAACTCGAACAAATATATTTGATTCGAATTCCATCACACTCAACTCGATTCGAAAAATTTTTAAATCAAGTTAGGATGATAAAATAGGATTCACCAACTCGATTAACTCAAAATTTTTTCATTCGGTTCAATTCAATTCGATCGAACGCTCACACATAATTTTAATTACACTTGCTCAGGTTTATTTAATATGTGATCAGTGTTCAATTGCTTAGAATGGTTGTTAAGTCAATTAGAATAATTGAATCTGTAATTGTTTAATATATAGCAATTGAATGATTGTCAAGTCAATTAGAATAATTAAATCTCTAATTGTTTAATATATATTAATATTAGTAACGAACTGCATAACTCATTTATGTTGTAGTTTACATTTATGTGGGGTGGATGTGTGATCTAGGTTAATGAATCTCGTTAAGGTGAGTATATTGGTTAGAATTAGGTTTCTCTTGTTCTTAAAGTTGCCAATAAGTTAAATCTTAGGTACTAAGTTACAAGATTATTTAACGATTAGGGAAGTAATTTCAAACAAGCGATCTCTTGATTACAGAATAAGAAGAGATTGGTTGTCCGCCATTGAATCAACAACTAAAACTAATTTATTAAAACCATAAAAGTTATATTTGTGTCGATGATCGAATCTATGAATCAACAGGAGAGTTTACTTTGGGCTAGAGTTTCTTTTCTTTTCATTTCATTTCTTTTATTTTACGATATCCTTTTACTTTGTTTTAATTTTTAATTGCAACCCCTCCCTTATATTTATTATTTTACTTATTTTTTAAAGAAATAAAATTATTATTGGTCTCGGTGGATATAACCCTACTTGCTGATTTCTATTATTCTTATATCTTTTCAAGTAAATTGATATTTTTGCAGATTTAACGACAAGTGCCCATGTAAATTAGATAACCAAAAATTGGACATTTACGTCGTATTAATAAAAAAAAATCTAAAAAAATTAAAGACTAAGAAATTAAAGTAAATGGCTGGGGATATGTTTTCTCCCATTATTTACAAGAAAATTGTCATATTCTACTCCAATATTTGATTAAGCAGCTTTGGCGGGGCTTGCTTTGGCACCGGCGGTTGTTGGGGTAGGGGTTGCACATATAGGAGGGTTTTGTTTGCCACTAAGTTTGGGACTGACATTGGAACATTGGGATATGGCAGGTCCATCGGGTCCATTGTAAGTAAGGTCAATGTTTGCGAGTTCCACACCTTGACATGGCAATCCGCTGCTGCAAAAAAGCCTCACAGCTTCTTTACCTGCAGAAGTGCCTCGGATGTTCTTGAAGCTAATATTGCTAAGCTTAACTCGTGATGGATTCTGTATGAACGCAACAATAATAATGCGTTAGATGCCCATTTTTAACCGTTTCCACTCTATCAAAGATTTGGTGAAGTACATACCTTTAAATCGCATTGATTCCATGGGCAATATTGTTGGTCGATAATAATAGGATTGCTAACATTATCCATCGTTATATCTTCAAAATGCATATCCGATGCAGTGCCGGGATAAGAGGCTGGCCAACTTTTGATTCTAACACCATTCATAGTATTAGTGATGGTGCAGTTCGAGATTTTAATTCCGGCAACCGGTTCTTCACCTTTGAACTTTCCGAGACTGCCGATACTAATACCATGACCAGGACCGCAGCTAACTCCGTTGACGACCACATTCTTACAACCATCACCCATAGAAACACAGTCGTCCCCCGTTTTTATCTCCGAGTGCAGAATGTTGACTCCATCTGATCGCCCGATGTGAATTCCATCGGTGTTTAAGCTATGCTTGGGGTTAGTGACGGTGAAATGCTCGAAAGTAATGTTTTTGCATCCCAAAACATTAACATTAAACTGTTTGCTGTCTTTGGTGGTTATGTCATGTATATAGGCGTTGGTCAGAAAATTGAATCTTATGTTCTGTCTCAAATCAGAGCAGAGAAACATGAATATCAGGTTTAGAGTAAAAAATAAAAAAGAACAAATAACTGCGTAGGGAAGAAAACCTTACAATGGGAAATAAAGTACACTTATTATTTTTATGACAGTCGTTCTTGGACCAAGCAAGGGCTCCTTGGCCATCGAAAATACCACCGCCGGACATCGTAAACCCTTCGATGTGGTTGAACATAACCCAGGTATCGTCTTTGAAACTACTAGGATCAGGCGGAGCCTTTATGGTGCCTTGAACTTGAATATTGACAGGAGCCTTGCATGGACCATCCAGGACTGTTCGAGTTAAAAGGAACGTCCCTGCAGGAATCACTATTTTGGACGGAGTTGGCGATGCGCATGCTTCTTTCCACGCATTCAGCAATGACTAAACACCCACACACACACCATTTAAAATCTCTATATTTCACCACTGACGAATAAAATGAAGTTCGTTTTATGCTTAATTACCTGACTCAAATCTGTTTTCCCATCGGCCTTTCCTCCAAATTGGGCAACTACATCAAAAGTACCACCACCTCCACCTCCAGCAGGTTTAGCACCACCACCAGCTCGGGGTTCAACGGTTGAAGGGAAAAGCAATAATAATACTGAGATGACTGCAGTGATAATCTCTTTCACACCCATAATTATTTTTCTCTTCATTTATATTTTTAAATGAGAAATTGTTGTATGGATTTAGTGTCAGTTTGGAACCATTTATATACTGAAGTTGAGAAAGCTACAGCCAACCAAACGCCTTCTAATTTTATCATTTTGGTTAAAATTCGGACATCCTTAACGGAATTGTTATTATGGGATCTTTCCTTTTCCATACCCACATGAAACTACATTCTATGCTTTGCCACACAATTTCTTTTTATTTATTTAATGAATATTATTTCATTTAAAACTCATTTAATCCTCGATTATTGTTTTTTAAAATTAATATTTTTTTTACTTATAATACATTATTCATATATATGTTCGATTATTTTAGATCTATAAAAACAAAAAATATGTTTATTTATTATTCATGAGCAAGTTTTTTATTGGTTGTAAGTATGTTAAATTATATCTTAATGAAAATGTTCACAAACATCTTCATTTAACTTGCGAACGTGCGTATAAATATTTTTAAAGGAATGACCACAAACACAATTTTAAAATCTTTAACAAATACGATCAACTTAAAAATAAATAAATGAACATGAGCAATGATTTATTTGTTGAAGCTCGGTTCATATATAACCCTAGATCCTATGGAACATTTTCTTACTATATTTTTTTAACTATGTTTGATAAAAATGAAAAAAAAATTTAAAGTGTTGAATTTAAGTTATAAAATTTATTTGGTATATTACTTAAAATTAAATATCGATATATAATTAGATTGTTTGATAAATGATAAGATAATCATAAAAAAAATAATAATAATAACTGAATTTTTTTTTTCAACACTTATTAAACATGGACTAAATTCCTTGCAATTTGAGCTATTTTGCTATTATTCCCCAGATAAAATATATACCTACACATTATATATAAAAATACATATTTTTTTCTATTTTAAATTCCTTTTTCTAAATTTTAGCATAATTTTTCGAATATCTATTTTTAAATGTAGTGAATTGAACCTCTCAAAGAAGCATATATATATATATATATTGATCATAACCTAGTATATATGTTTAAGCCATAGATTCAAAAATAAGTAAAAAAAAAAAAAGGGGAGATTAGACAAGGCAAAAAATAAAGAGATAGTGTGTATATATATGTTTCAGTAAAAGATATAAATTTAGAGAATAAAAAATATAAAATATATGTGCTTTCAATTTTCTTAATTAACATATTTGAGAGAAGGTTAATATTTACAAATTTTAGATAAAGGTGAGGTGACTTGAAATTTACGAAATACCGATTATTTGGAAGAATTTGTAAAATGGAAAAAAGAAGAAAGTAAATTTTATGTTGACTACCTTCATCTACAACGCTTAATAATCTGACTCAGTGTTAAATTGAAAGATCGTGGAGTGGAGATTATTACAAACAAAAAACTTTAAGATCAAATCCTCCATTTCAGTATTTCATAAAGAGAGAGAAGCAGACTATGTAATAACTTTTAACTTATTCAAACCTTTCAATGTTTCACACTAATGCCTCTCGTACAATCTGACTTGAATACTGGAAAACGAGGAAACAAGGCATACTTTGCCACAGCCGTTACAGAACACAAACCCTAGCCTCACATGAGATGCTGTATAATAATATCCCCAAATCTGCTGGTTTTACACCTTCGTCAAAAAACACCAAAGCAGCTCTAACTCAAACCTCAACCCTTGATCTCTAACTCTAATTTTACTTCTCCAAAACAGGCACTCTAGTTAGCTCTAGATATTAGTGAGGGAATTCACACATCACCTGCTTCACCTACGCTATTGCCATCAACTCAAATAATCTTTTAGGTGGCGATTCCTGGATCCAATACAAAATAAAATATGTGTAAGAGTAAAGCAACCCAGCTCAACAATACTACATTTATAAAAATCCCTTAGTAGAAAATTAAAAATGCCCTTAAAAAAATATTTCTTGACTCCTTAATACGCCCCCAAAAATATTAAGTGTTAACAAAAGTCATCAACTGGCCCATTTGACCATTAACAATGCTAATATGACATCCTAACATGACAAACGATGTTAATGTGACATGTCACGTCAATAAAACTTAAAAAAAATTTAAATGCACTGACTTAATATAACATGCCAGCAAAAAATTAAAAATTAAAAATTATAAAAAAATGTATTTTAAAGTCCAGATCCAATGAATCTGGACACATGATTATTCATTCAAGTAGAGTGCAAAATTATAAAAAAAACATTACTAAAAATTATAAAAATTTATTATGTAAAAATTCAAAAAAAAAAAGATTATTAATAATTTATAAATATTTCAAAAAATTATAAAAATTCCAAATATATATATATATATATATATATATATATATATAAAGAATATTATAAAAAGTTTCCGAATTTTCGAAAAATCTTAAAAATTATAAAATATGAAACTGAAACATGAAATTGTTGTGTACATTCATGTTTTTACGACTTGAAACATGAAACTGTTGTGTTTCATATTTTTTTTAATTTTTAAGATTTTTTGAAATTTGGGAAACTTTTTATATTTTTTCAAACATTTATAAATTATTAGTATCTTTTACATATTTAATATTTTATAATTTTTAATTATTTATAATTCTAGAAATATTTTTTATAATTTTGCACTCAATTGAAAAAATCTGGACAACTATATGTCCATTTTCAAATGCATATGCACTCAATTGCCAACCCACTTTTTCAATAATATGCTTGATTCTATTCCTGGATAAGTAGTTTCTTCCATAGATGAACATGAAAGAATGTCTCTTTTCCCTTTATTTACAAAACCACATGTCAAAATAATCCTTTGTTTATATATATATATATATATATATCCCTCCTTTTTTATCCAAGGAGTTCAATCCTTCAAATCTATAAATCTCCAATTGTTGCTGAAAGCCAAAAGTGAAACTTTAGAACATCCCACCTCTGTGCAAGTATGGTTTTACATTTTGGCTTCTCTAATGATCATCCCAAATATCAATCTACTTCTTCAGTCTAATCATATTATTTTTAGCTCATTCAAAGTAAATTTACAGGGCTAGCAAATATGCATTGATGTCCTACATCAACTGATAACTTTCATTCTACTTTTGTTGATACAAATTTCATAATCAATGTGTGTAAAGTAAAATCAAACCAGCCAATCCTCCACAATATGAACAAAGTGCAAATTCAAGTTGCCATGTGTTATACTCAAATAATGATAATAATAATTGGTTTGATGTTTTTCTAGTGGCTACCTAGCATCCTTTGGGTGTTTTACAACATTTGTGAAGATGAGTTTTCTAAGAGACATAAGGCAAATTCACTGCGCTGGGACCTTCAAAACAAGGCAATGAAAAGATATTCACCTTAAATGAAACATATGATCATGTATATTTAGGTTTTTCTTAATAAGTAATAATGTATTATTAATTGCTTGTTAGCCCAAGTCTTCCCCAATACTAATTCTTTTAAAAGAATACGGCAACTATTAAGCTTACTCGATGGAAGTCCTTATCCTAAATTTGACAGGGCAGCTCTATTTCTAACAAAGCACACCTTTTATACTCCAACTCAAATCTGTTCTTCTTCTTCTGAACCCACAGCAGAAGAGATACTTGACTAAGGCAACCCCTTATTTGTCTTCTACCTTCTGAAAAGATATTAGTTCGAGTATATTATACAATGGTTAGATACAAACTAATGCTTTTTTTACAACAAAATATACTGTACCTGGCTCTCTTATCAGTAACTCCCATGTTTTTGTGACCTTAAATTAAAGAAATGAGGAAGCAAGGAGTAAAAGAGTCCCATAAGCAAATTATGGGGTCTCACAGAAGAAAAAAGAAAGACTAGATACTAGTGGCAAGTCAGGAAAGCAGAGTGATACACCTCTGTCAATATCAACATGATCCATGTCATATCAGAAAATACAATGCTAAACCACACTAGTGCAAGGCCCAAACTCAACTCATTCCTATTTTCCATTCAACTTCTGACATCCTTCTTCTTTAAGCACTTCATCAATTTTATGCTTACAAACCCGACAACACCATAATCAAGAGGAAAGGTTGTAAAATGGGCATTAGACCACCAAATCTGGTTAGAATGAAAGGACAAACAAAGTTTCAGGGTAAATTACAAGAGAGCAAAGGTAGCACTTAGAGGCATGTGAAAGTTTAAAGGATAGAAGTAATTTTCCAAGGCAAACGTGTAATTGTTAAGATTTGTAGGTGTCATGAAAAATGAATGTGACAGAAACATAGAACTCTTGCAACCAGTTATCAGGGAATCGTATCTATGTGTGTTAGTTTGTATGGACTGATGTGAACGTTACATATTTTTTTTCAAATTGCTTAGGCGAAACCCGAACAAGTGTTGGACTTTTGAAGTTAATAGCATGCAATCGCTTCAAAATGTCTGTCCAAGTAATCATATCTATAAATCAAATATCAAAGTGCAACTATTATGGAACTTCCACTTAGAATATACCAGAACTTAATATGCTCAAGCAAAGGTCAAACTGAAATGTCTAGTGAAGAAGTTTGTAAACCATTAATACGCTTTAAACCTTAAAAAGACTGAGGAGATATCAAGGAATGAATGATTGATCACAATTCAAGTAATGTTAGGGCTAGAAGATCATAAAAACATAAGATAACCAATAAGCTGCTGAAAAGACTAAGAATGGTGTGGGACAAATTAGAAGGACAAGAAAACTGAAGAGAAGGTGAAAAAGAGATATACAAATAGGAGGGAAAGGGAATCACATGGAAAAATGAGTAGAAAGAGAATGTAATTCAACAACTGAATATCTCAACAATGCACCAACACAAACTCTTTAAGAAAATTATAAATTTAAATGGATATAGTTTAATACCTGTAAATCCTCACATGCATACAAAATAATAAAAATAAAGCTAAAAGTGAAACTAATTTTAGGAAAAAGTTGTGCATTCGAAACCCTCGAAGCGGGGGTTTAGAAATGGAAAACACTAGGTAATTGACAACCAAAAATAACCAACTCAACTTGTCCAAGGACAAACACTTTAACAACAGAACTGCTAAACAATAAGATAGGTCAGAAGTGTTCAAGTTTGTTTATGCCATTGTTACTTTAAGATAAGTATCTTTGTAAAAGCCAACAATTATTTTTATAGATCAGTCCGATATTAATATCATGCCTTAAATTTTTAGTAGCATTCCTGACTCAACAGAAAACTTTATTATCTTGTTCTCTTCTTCCATCCTTGGAGATTCAATTTTTCAAAAGAAATTATTCAGAGATGTCATGTAAACTGTCAATTGTAGATGATGTACACAACTACACTCAATTAATGAATGAATGAATCATATGGTCATTATGTACAGAAGTTGCATATCAATCTTGACAGAGAAAGTTCTTCTAAAACTAGCAAGCATGTCATGCAGCTAATAAGAAATGAAAGATCATATCACTAAGAAGAATGGTGTTGCCAAATTTAAGACCTAACCCAAATATTAGCTAGATGAGTCCTCATACAAAACTATTGTTTTTTGTTATGCTTCTACAACGCTTAAAAAAGATTGTGCTACTAAACTCCTATTAATATCAATACTGATTCTTTAAAATATTTACAAGGAATTTTTCTCAAGCTGAAAATTATTTATAGAGGGATTTTAGATGCTAAGTACGAAGTCTTACCTCTATTTGATTGTCGCCTATTAACGCTATAACCACCAACATATCCAGGAGAACTTTTACCCGAAACATCAGAAGTGGCACCACCAAGTACATACCCAAAGGAACCAGAATCATCTTGCTCAGATGTTGATGATCTCCAAGTGGTATCCCCATAAACTGAAGCACCACCATAAATATCTGCAAAGGCTCCATCATAACCACCATTTGATGCTACATATGATGATGTTGGTGCCACATTGGTCCCACTGTTTCTCCCATATCCTACAGTCCCCAGCCCAAAGCTATTATCACCACTTCCATAGGCAAAATTCGCACTATTGCTAGAAAAATTGGTCCCTCCAACTTGACTAGAAATTGCAGAAGAACCCCAATTAGTTCCACTATTTCCAAAGGAACTTCCTCCTATACTACCAATTCCAGATCCCATATATGCACCAGAACTAGCAGCATTTGTGTTATAATTGAGCCCACCATTTCCCCAAAGATTACGGGTCACTGAGCTGAAAAAGGAAGTATTACCTCCAGTAGTCCCATCACATCCAATAGGACCACCAAATCTATTGGTATTACCAATATAGTAAGGGCTCAATCCCCGCCCATAGTTCATATTACTAGTAAAGTTTGCACTATTTCCAAAACTTGGGTTCAACCCTGGCTCAAAGTTCATGCCCATTCCATAACCAGAACCAAAAGGAGGAAACACACTTCGACCACCAGCAATTGGACTAAATCTACCATCCATCCTAAGTCCATAGCCACCAACACTGCTTGGAGTATATCCCTGAGTGTAACCATTAAGAAAGCTGTTGACTCTATTCAGACCATAGTTATATCCACTAAGGGGACTACGACTGGGGCCAGGAGATAACTCTTTGGGAACTGCCCGTTTAACCTCAACCATTTTACCATTCAGTTCATGGAAATTTTTTAGCAACACTTTTTCCACCGCTTCCTCTAAATCATAAGTGATGAATCCAAAACCCCTAGGCCTTTGGGTGTTGTGATCATACATCACTACAACATCTGTGATATTTCCAAACTGATCAAAGTACTTCTTAAAGTCGCTCTCTGTGACTGTAGATGCTAAACCACCTACAAAAATCTTTTTTGTGCGACCTGGACCAGGTGAACCATGGGTGCTACTGGTGCTTCTACTCATAATGTTCTGGTCATCCCTAGGAACTGCCTTTTTTGCTTCCACCTGAGCACAGGTAACTAAATGATGAAAATAAATCTTAAACAGCTCAAATTCTTTCAGCTAAAAATAAGTAATTATACCAAATTAAGAGAACTGCAAACATATCCAATACCAATTGCAAAGAAAAAGATAAAAAAGAGGAAGCACAATTACTCTTGGCTCAATTTTGAAATTGAGTTGGACTCAGAACCGGAATTTTACGAATTCCTGCAATTACAATATCTGGTTCATAACGCCAATAAGGACTTGAATCTTCACTTCTTGCTTCAGTAAGCTAATAGCACCAATGAATAGTACATTGCACAACATTAATCTAAAAAGTAGTGCTTAAAGATCAACAACTTACCATCCTACCATCGATGTTGTGTTTCTCCAATATAACTCTCTCAGCAACAGCTGGGTCAGAGAAAACAACGAAACCAAAACCACGGGCACGCCCTGTGGTCCGATCCTTCATGATCACTGCCTCGACCACTTCACCAAAGGTACTGAAATACTCCTTGAGACGCTCTTCATTGGTATCCCAAGATATCCCACCAATAAATAGCTTACCATTCCCAGACATCGTTTTCTGCAATATAGAAGAACTAGTTCTGTCATTACAAAGTCCAAACTATCCGCAAATGCTAACTCCAACATAAAAGGCCAAATTCAATATTGGATCCAATGAAATCCATGAAAATTGCATTGCAACAACAAGGACCAATCAAAAACCAATAGCATACCATTCCTTCTTGGAGAATCAAATTAATACTAAAGAATCAAAATTGCGCATTTTATTGACTAAAGCCATCCAATCACAATAATGCAGATACCATTCAATACCTTTTATTTTAACAACAAAAAGTGTAATTTGACACAGAATGAAAATTTTCTCTCTGATTCAAAATTTAGAAACAAACAGATCCTTCCACGATCTATCAATCGACCAATCCAGAATTTAACTTCACCTGGAATCTAGAAATGAGAAGGCCAAAAAAAACCGATGGACGATCAATCAGAAGCTTGATATAGTTCTATATATTTATTGGAAATTTAAGCAAAACATCGAAAATCCAAATCCAGATTCGTTGCAAATAGATAGAAACCCACCAATCAAATGAAACTCAAGTGCCAAAACTTGCAAAAATCTATGATCTGAGAGGAGGCTTGATAAGAATAAGAATAGAGGAGGTTAATTTCATGCCCTTTCCTCTCTTCTATTTTACTTGCCCCCTTCGAATAATATGTTCTCTTGTCAATTGTGTCCTTTCTTACAAAAAAATCTAATCCATTTTTTCTTTGCAACCCAGAATTCAAATTTAGTAATTATACAAATTTATATTCAATGAATGCAACCAATAAAAAATAGAAAAAATAGTACTTTTGGGAGAAAGAGAAAAATGGAAGCTTTGCAAAGATTCCTGTGAGGAATATATATAGCGAAAGTCTCTGCAATACAGCTTGATTTTCTTTTCTATTTTTTATTTTTGTATACTTTACAAATTTTCTGTGATTTTTTAATCTAATAAATTTGGCAAGAGGAGATTTGCTTCTCCTCCTCCTTTTATACTTTTCGGCGATGTTTTACTCTACGCCGCATCTTCATACGCCTTAATGGTTCTCCTTTGCATGCATGAAAGTTTCCAACCCTATCCACTTTCACTGTGATATTGTGGCGTAGTTTCTAATAAATCAAACCCTCCGATCTTCATCATATCCTTTTTCATTTTTTCCATCAATGGACGGAGAATGATGATTTATTAGAGACCGTTGATATGTTTGATTGACTCTGATTTTGGTGTGGTCCTTAGCCTAACAGTTTTACTATTTTCTTATGAAATTAACACTCACACACTTTTCACTTAAATCTCTAGTTGATTGAGTTTTAACTTAATCAATGTAGGAGGATATGAATTTAAGAACACTGAATTGTATTATCTTTTTATTTATGGATTAAAAGATATTATAAATAATTCTAAACATTATATCAAAAAATAAATATAATCAGAATTTATAATAAAATTATTAAAAAAAAATATCATATGTGAATAATAACTACAGTCAACAATAATGTTGGAAGTAAAAAAAATTTCTGATTTTAAGTTAAAGTTACTTCATATGTAAATATGTGGCTCTCCTATGATTAAATTATTTAAAGTTATCCCACGGACACACTGTAATAAATCACAGTAGTATTTTTTTTAAAAATGTTAAAAATCTTTATGACGTTGTAAATAGATATTAAATTATAATTATTTGTTTGGAAAATCGTACCTAACTTATAAAAAAATTGTACGTAATTTTAGGTAAACAATGTAACAACGAAATATACACATTAACCTTGTCGAATGGCTTGGGTAAGTTTGACCCAGTCGGGTTTTGCATAGAGTTTTCCCCAAATTGAATGGAGTGAATATGGTTTTAACTCCGATTTTTTTTCCTCAATAATATAAAATAAATAAATAAATGTTAGAATAAGATAAAGGTATTAACATTCACGAATATAGACAAACACTATAACAAATATTAGGTACCGTTTGATCAATTGACAGTTCTTTTTTTCTTTTTAAAAAAATATTATTTTTAAATATAGTCTGATTAATCAATGATATCTGTATTTAGAATTCAAAATATATATTTTAATTTTCATGTATAAACATAACAATGAAAAAATATTTTTTTTTTATTGATGCCCGCTGATTTTCAGACCAAACCCTATCTTTTTAAAAAAAAAAAAACCATAAAGTGAAAAGAATAGATTTGGCCTGGAAGCTCAAACAGGAAATGGAGTATGTACTAAGCGGCCCCTTCTCAAGGAAGAAGATGAGTTTTGAGGTTTTTTGAATTATTTAATTATTGTTTTTTCTTTTATTTTGGTTAATACTTAGTATTGAGCAAATTTGATTTTAGTCCCTTGAAGTGATACGCAACACATTGTGTCATATGGCATCGAATGATTGGTCCACATGTCAAAAAAATACCATGTTAGATATCCGTTAGAGTTTTTAACAAGAAAGACTAAAATGAATGAATTATGTAATGTGAATGCTTAAATTGCAAATTTTTTATTTTAACTTGCCGATTCAAACTCACCCTAAATATATAAATATGTTAATAAAAAGTTGTATAAGCAGATTAAAGTACAATGGAATGACTTGCATTGTGATGGAGCCACATTAGGGCTCAGGGGCCATGGCCCCTCAAGTTTAAATTTTTTCAATTTAGTTATTTGTAAATTTACACATGGCTCTCTTAAAAATATAAATAGGCCTCCCAAAGTTTAAGATTTTTGCAATTTTCCTCCTTGTATATATATTATAGCCCCTTAAGATGGTAAATTTTTAATTTAATCTTTTATAATTTATAAAATTTTAAATTAGTAATAGCAAAATTACACTTTGACCCCCTCAAAAATGAAAAAAATTTAATTTAACCATTTAAATATAATAAAGTTATCGACTATTAAAATGATGAAATTAAATTTGTATTATCCTAAAAATATACATTTTAATTTCGAAAACCCTTCAAAAAAATTTTCTAGCTCCACCACTGATTGTGCTTTCAGTTTTTTATTAGATTTCTTTTTCTGTTTTAAGTACATTACGTTCTTTTCGTTGTTTCAATGTCAACAAGTTTGTTTGATTACTAGGAAAAAAAAAAGGAAAGTTGCAGGTGGAGGATTTGAGAAGAAAGATGGATGGATTACTAGGAGGAATATGGTTACTTGCTCTCCACTTCTGATTTGTCATCTTCTTCATCTTTATAGCAATCAAACAAAGTAAATTCCTTGGATCATCACCGTGTTGAAGAACACAAGCAAAATAGTTTTTATTTTGTATTAATAAAAAAAAAAGTTGTAATGGTTATGCAGGAGGAGAAAATGGGGCATGAAGCAAGAGTGTGTTCAGGACATTGCAAGGCTATAGCGGAGAGGGTTGTAGAGCGAATTCGTGGTGAGACAGAACAATGGTCCCAGATGAGATGGAAGAACTGCATGCATCTCGTGGGAAGATGGAGCCCTTGATTCTAACTATCAGATTCATTTCAAAATTAGCTACTCAATGGCTTGAAAGAGGAGTCCTGTGAACTTTGAATGTTGCGTCATGGTTTCTAAATATGTTTGGCTTATTGGATTTGGAATGAAAATGGCAGCTCCATGCATTGTGTTTGACTCACCTGCATGCTTGTATTGATGTTTATATATGTGTTAGATTATATGATATGCTAATGTTTATGTTATATATACAGTATTGAACATGCGTATCAGTAGCCTTTACAAATCCATGGGTTGGTGAGTCTGTCAATTAACACACAATGCTATCGATAATGCAGTGAAGATGATGACATTTTTCCAGAGGTCTTCTTTTTCGAGAATATAACATTTCATTTGCAAATATATCTTCACATTGCATTAGTTCGTATTTATATCAAACAATTGGTTAATTAATCATTAAATAATTAATTAGTGCTTATAGATATACATTCATGAAACAATTGTTGGTTAAATTTCGTTTTATATTAGAGAAAATAAAGTATTTCGAATCAAAACTTACATAGTAAACTTCCAATTATATGTTCCACGCATTTAAGTTTGTTTTAAAAAAATCATTTTATAACTCTTATTCGATAAGGTGAGAGATAAATTGTTATACAATTATAATAAAATATATAATAAACCGACTCGGGATCCGATCCGATCCGATGATTCAATCCGAAATATCCATGGTTTAAATAGCCCCCTAACATTCCATTATGAGGGGTTTCACTCTGTTATGGGCAGACGGCTTGATGGTGTGGGTAAGAATATTGGAATATGTAGTGTCAAGTAGGCGGAGCTTTGGGCGATTTATGATGCCTTTATGTTGGCTTGGGATGTTAAATGGGATAATATCATTGTTGAAACGGATTGTGCCCAAGCCCTTTCAACAATCTCGAATAATTCTCATGGTAAATCGAATAAGGATTTAGTGATTAGAATAAAAGAACTTTGTAGCAAAAAGTGGCAAGTGGTTTTACGGAATATCCCAAAAGAAACTAATGCTACAGCTCACATATTGACCGCTGCAATGCATAAGATCCTGCATGGTTCTATCAGGTTCAAGGATATCCATGCAAAAATAATTGAGCAAGTTCAGATTGATGGGAACTCAATTTGTAGTGTATTTGCTTTATCTTTGTAATTGATTTCTATTTTATTTGTTTACCAAAAAAAAAAACATTTCTTTCTATCTTGACCTCCATTGATATTGTGTATTAACATAATTAATACTCAAATTTAATTCTTAAATTAATTAATGAAAATAAATATTTCAGTTATAAAACATTTATGTTTTGTTTTTTTATTAAAAACAAATTTTGGAAAATGAGTTCAAAAATATTTATCATACAGCAAAAAATTTGTATAGAAAATCATCTAAATATTAAAAAAAATCATGTTTTCCTGAAAATCAATCTATTTTTCAATAATTATTTGCAAGAAAACTCAATTAATAATTTACATTATACCTCTTTGTTGGTTATCAACACATTTTTATGGATAAATTACTCTCACGGTCACTAAATTATTAGTAAGTTTACATTTTTGTCACTTAACTTTAAAAGTTATAAAATGATCACTGAACTATTTAGAAGTTTTCTTTTAAATCACTGAACTATTCATAATATTTTATTTAAGTCACTAGGCTATTAAGTCTGCTTTTTAAAAGTTTGATCAATGAGCTCCAAATGACAATTTAACGACTGGTATGATAGATCAATACTCATCGACAAGTAGAAGAACATACTTTAGACTTACGCCGATTTGATAGTTAGTGTCGAAGATCGGAGAATAAACTTGTTTTGATTTTGGTTTACAAATTCATGACGGTTAAAATTGTTTCATGAAAAAATTGAATTATAAAAGAGAAAAGAAAGAAGAGCTTTCGATTTGTACAGGTGATGCTAAAAGAGAAGGCCTAATACTGCGATTTTAACAACTTAATGATTGAAATGAAATTTTTTGAATAGTTTAATGATATTTTGTAACTTTTTAAAATCATGACCCAAAATATACAATTACTAATAATTTAATGATTTTAGGTATAATTTATTCAATTTTTTTTAAAGTGTTTTATTGAGGTTACATCACAAGAACAAAAGGCGGGAGCGGGGAGTTAATTAATTATTTTAATTTTTAAATGCAGAAATTGGGTCCACCTCGTCATAGCGCAAAAAGAAAATAAAATAACCCTCACATTCCCTCCAAATTTACCCTCCAAAAATTCTTTCAATTTAAAATTTCGAACCATTTTTCTTTCCTTTATTTTTCCAAGTCAAAGCCATTATTTCTCAACTACCACTTCACGCACACACTCTCTGATCTCTCTCTGTTTTTCTTTCTCTAGCTTCATCGATTTCGATGGCCTCCTGTAAGTCTTCCATTGCTCTAAACTCAACAGATCGCGTCGGATCTTCCCACCCTCCACGTGTTTCCGGCGAGATCCACGTCATCATCGGCCCCATGTTTGCCGGAAAGACCACTTCTCTCCTCCGCCGGATCAGATCTGAAGGCAACAATGGCCGGTACTTTCTTACTTCCTTACTCTTCGCTTTTTTTAATATTCTTGTTTCTTGACATCTCATCTCTTTTGGTTTATTGGTAAATTTTATTTTGGGCGATTTTGTAGAAACGTCGCAATGATAAAGTCGAGCAAGGATACAAGGTACGCTATTGACTCAGTGGTAACTCACGACGGAGTGAAATTTCCATGTTGGGCGTTGCCGGATCTCACTTCTTTTCGAAACAATGTCGGAGAAGATGCTTATGAAAAGGTAAATACCCGCGCTTCAACTCTATCAACTAATCCTTCTTTTTTTTCTTTCCCCATCAAAATGCAGATTTCTTTTTTTAAAATTTATACAAATATTTGTTTTGGATGGGGGGGTTGCGGCAGCTGGATGTGATTGGTATAGACGAGGCACAATTTTTCGAAGATCTGTACGATTTCTGCTGCAAAGCTGCCGACAATGATGGCAAGACAGTAGTTTTATCTGGCTTAGACGGGGATTATTTGAGGTGATGATCATTCCCAATATTTCTTCGGCAAATTCATTTTATGTATATAAAAAAAGGTTCTAATTTAGAAATGAAATGCAGAAGGAGCTTTGGGTCAGTTCTGGACATAATTCCGCTAGCTGATACAGTAACAAAGTTAACCGCGAGATGCGAAGTGTGTGGGAAAAAGGCATTTTTCACATTCAGGAAAGCAGCAGCGACCCAAACGGAGCTGATCGGTGGGGCAGACTTATACATGCCTGTTTGTCGACAGCATTATGTCAATGGACTAACGGTTGTTGAAACTTCGAAGTTTGTTCTTGAATCAACAAATGTTCATCATCAAACAACTCAATTATCTTGCCTTGAAGCAGCAGCAGCAGTACTTAAATCTCAGCAATCATAAATAGAAATGTGCGGAATGGGGTCATTGGTGCGCCTAGTATCTTTCTTAACCCGTCATAGCTGTCGTGAGTTACCTAAGTTATCTGGATTTCGCTTCTTCTTATGTACAGTAAATGATTTTACAGGGACAGTTTCTAAATTACTTTGGTTTTTGTTGATTTTGTGTTGTTCTTGAATCTTTTCATAGTAATTTACAGATATGATTACCTAAGCATAAATCTGAAGTTGGCTTTGGCTCTCATCTAAGTTTATACTGTCATTTTCAAGTGAATTGAAGGAATTGACAATACAGTAGAAGGTCCTATAACATGGCAATAGGATTTTAGGTATCTTTTTAAAAAAAGTTGAAACTTTTCCATTGTGTTTGAATGAGACATTTCAAAGGAAGATTCATATCAATAGGGCTTTTAAAAATCCAAAAATAAATTTCATTATGTGTTAATTTAAATAGAGAAGTTCTAAAATTTTGAGACTTTTCAAAAATATAATTGATTCCCAAATTTAAGTTTCTAAGAGTTAAGACTCATTTAATAAGCGGTTTTTCTAAAATCTTGATAAGTGACGATTATAAAAATCTTGCTAGAATCATTGGCTTAGTTTCATTTAATAAAAACATAATCAATCTCTTATAAAACAAAATAATAATAATAATAATAATATTTCACCAAAATAATAATAATATTTCATCAAAAAAAATAATAATAATAAAGATCAATCTACTTTCCTACCTTCATTCTTTTGAACTATAATTAGTAGAAACCATCAATCCACTATTCTGCAATTAAAGCTTTGAATTAGGTAAAATTCTATTTACCTTCTACTTTAATTTGTATTTTGCATTCATACCAATGTAAATATGTATATTTTAGACTTTATTGAATTATTTTCATTGTTTCAAATTCTTTTAAGAGTAATTTTGTAATTTTTCATGATTGAGTGACTAAACAAAAATTTATTAATAATTATGTGATTAATAGTATAATTTACCAAAATATATTTGAGGCATAGTGATTTCACAGCTCAAGTTAACATCTGTTAGCAAGTTGATAGAGATGTGACCTAAATAATCAATTTTAAATAATTGAAGGATTAAATTGTAACTTTTCGTAAAAGGGTAACCAAAGTGTTAACTTGGGTGAATATACTTTGTCGGCTCCTTTATTATAGGATGAATCAAATTAATTTCCCTACTATTAAAAAAATCAAATAAAACCAAACACTAATATTTATTTTTTAAAAAGATATTACTTACTATTTAGCAAGTTAAATTTTGGATGGTTTTTGCAGATGAAATGTTTTATTTGGAGTTGAGATGTAAGTGATAAAAAATAAAATTGATGTCATTTTGCCATAGTAAATGTTAGTTTTATTCTAATTTGATTTTTACTAGTGCATAGATTAACTCAGTCTATTTAATAAAATAAAAGACTAATATGATTAGATCCTTCCATTATTGTAATTGCAGGGGAAAGCAATCAAATTCTTTTATGCTTGAGCAAAAAAGGACAAGAATATTAGTAATTTCGATACCTAAGGATCTTAATGATGTTGGCAATTATATATCATAGTTTTGGTTATATCTGATAAGTATAATGTTGGTAATTACCTTACCTTGTTGTCAAAATCCCATTCTTTAAATCATGAGTGATTTTGGTTAGTCCAACAAAGCTGTTTCAACCACAAGGCTTAAAGGCTTATAAATGCTGGAATTGAAACCAATTTACATACGCCAAATTTAACAACTTAACGGCACTTGACACATCAGAATATACCATACCTTTGTATTCATAGGAGGGAAGTGAAGTTAGATAACACATCCGGATAAGATAAAAAGTACTGCATCACCCACAACAACAACAAATCAACTAGCATTAAAGAAAGCAGTGCACTTTTATCATGGTTCAGCCAACCAATATGTACATTAGCATTTATGGATCTCAGTTGGGGAAGTAGTTAATACTAGGAATAAGGCATATATGAATTCACTTACAATTAGCACACTACTGTTTAACAGAAACTTACTCGCTAGTTTTTGGGCAGAAAACTTCACTCAAATACCCCCTCAAGTGGACACTGACTCTATCTCATCATCTTTGAGGTCAGAAAAGAAGGGGTCCTTGAGAAGTTCGGAAGCTGAAGGTCTTGCCCTTGGCTGGGCTATGCATTTCTCGATAAATGCCTTCACTTCTGGGTCCGGGACTGTGTTCAAGGCTCGGGGTCTCACGCCAGAGGTGACCTTCTTGTATATTTTGGCAACACTATCACATTCGCTATAAGGTATCTCCATTGTCACCATCTCAAGCAAGCACATTCCAAACGAGTATATATCCACCATCTCCGTGTAATCTTCCTCGTACAGCTCCGGTGCCATATATTCCGGTGTCCCTATTATGGAATGTGCACAATGGCTTCTCCCAACTATTGCCGCAAGTCCCAGGTCGCCAATTTTCACCTGGAGATAAAATTAAAACAATTCAAGCTTGCAGTTGTCCTTTCAAAATGTCTCAACAACTTCCCGGTTTTATCCAGGAACTTCCACTTCAAAATTTTTAACTTTCTTCTAGGAACACAAATGTAAATATTAATTAGTTTATTTGCTCTTAATCCCTGAAAGAATTACTTAAAAGTTACTATGGGTAACTGGTAAATGAAGAAGAGAACTCCACAGTTGACATCCTTCCCTGCAACTTCCTCAAATGACTAGTCGAAACAATATGGATGCAACATTGCCTGCATATACATCTTTTCTTAGATCTGTTTTCCCCCTCACAACTAGAAACCGTTAGGTGACTCAGCAAGCTGCTTAATAATAAATGGTTATCTAAAATTAGATTGCAAGGCCAAAAGGCCCTAGCCTTCAGCTACTAAATATATTTGGTTATAGATTACTTCAGTGCAATTTGGATCCAGTTTTAAGTCCTGGAAAATTAGAATTATTTAGTTGCCTAAATAATCATCTATGAAGTTGTAGTTACAAGGAAACAACATGACAGCGGAGGTAATGTCTCATAAAAGTTGGAAGCCAGTTTTACATATCAATAGGGAATAAGTCCGCTTACTTGGCCAATGTTCCCATTGATGAAGATGTTGCTGCAATTTAGATCTCTGTGAATAATGCAAGGGTCATGCGTATGGAGATATTCCAATCCTTCAAGAACCTGCTTTGACCACTTCTTCAAGGCCTTAATGGACACATGGCGGTGCTTTTTCCTGTAATATCTCAAGTTTCCCGATGTGCAGACCTCAGTGATAAAATTTAATGTGTTATGTTCTCGATCCCTCCAGACACTGTAGCAAACAATGATATACTTGTTTTTCAACGTTCTCAGCAACTGTACCTCGGATTGAAGCCTATTGATAAGCACAGGGTCTTCACTGAAGTTAGTCAATTTCACTTGATTCCAGGCCACCTCTATACCTTCCTCCTGATCAAATGCCCTGTAAACCTTCTTCACTGCACCGGCACCAAGCAAATCATTATAGCGCCCAAAGCGACCAGTGGGATCAACCTCAACAAATGATTCTCCCTCTCGGTCAGACATATTGGTGCTAGCAGCCGGCATCTTCAAAGATTAGAAACAAGAGATAACATTTACAGATTATACTTGCAAAAATTATTATCCATACAAAGAATTTTCCAGAAATAGTTCAATCTCGGCAAAACATAACATGAGAAAAACCCTGATCAAATTGAAACAAAATCCAACATTAGCAGTAAATTAAAAGGGGAAAAAAACATGCCAATTAGCAACGACAAAGTAATTAAGAGAAGTACAGAACTGGAATAATAATTCAGTGTCAGAGACATGTTTGAGGTTAAGGCATTGATCATACCAAAGTATTCAAGCGATGAATTTTGTTCTTTGATTCAGAACTGAGATTGCATTATCAAACGTACAGTTTGATTAGGAATAAGTAATCTTCTATTGAAATACTAGTAAAAAAATATGCAATTAAATTTTCTTTTTGACAAAATCAATATGATTCGAGAAACGAAAATGAGAAATGACTAGAGCTTGAACAAAAGGAAGGAATGAAAAAGCATTAGTACCATTGAACTACTTCAATTCAATATCCAGAATTTTGCACCAAATAAAAAATATCTGCAGAATAACAGCCTAATTAATTCCTAAACTCATAGGGCGTTCTAGAAGCATGCGAAGTATAATTAATAAAAATGAAATAATTAATTACAAGTGCAAATTAAAACAAAAAAAGAAAGGAAGGAAAAATAAAAAGATATGTCAAATGTAGAAAGAAAGATCAACAAAAGAGACTCAAATTAAGCAATCAAAGTTGGAAACGGAATTCGAAATTTAAAAAAAAAAAAAAAAGAATGACGCCAGGATATAAACAAGAAACGTGAGGAAGTAAAAAAAAAAGAAGAAAGAAAAGAGATACAAAGAATTCAAAGGTTAGAATAATTCAAAACTCGTGGTTAGGATTTAATCAGTTCACAATTGATCCAGGCAACGGAAGCATCTTTAATCATTTCCAATACGTATTTCTTTTTTCCCGATTGATCAAACGCAAAAATGGCTGCCTAAGTAAGAAAATACAAGGAACTTGAGATGCATGCATAAAGTTAAAAGACAAAAGGCAGAGAAAGTGAGAGAAAACTACCTTCGAGGAAGAGAGGGAAAAAATTTAAACAAGGAGAAAGCAAAAGTTGTTTTGGGTAAGGAGTGAGGAGTTTCGTTTGCTTTGCTTTGAGGTGGGAGTTGAGGAGGGTGCAGGGTGAGGCAAATATTTATAGTTGCCGCGTTTTGCATAAACAATATGTTTAAAAGAATCGAGGGTGAAACGATGGCGTTTGGAAAGGCGAATAAGTTAAAAAAACACGTGGAGGTTGTTAAGGTTGGGCGCGCGTCGGGTAAAATCCCGAGGGGAAAGGAAGGTCAAGGGGGGGAGCTGCTCTTCGAATCTTTTTCTGTTATGCCATTTACGGAGAACCGGAAACCGTCCCTCCTTACTCACTAGTCTACAGTCAATACTCATTTTCGCCGCTTTTCCTTTTCTCTTTTACAATTAGAGACACGTAAATATTTCTTTCTTCGATATTTTATCTTTAATGAAAGAATCCAAGGGACTATTTTTTGTTGAAAGAGTCCAAGCGACTATTTAATTTAGATAATAATAATCCTCTTTTTTGCTCTCGTAAAGATTAAAGAAAAAACTACTGCCTTGAAAAAGCAAGATAAAACAAATGAAGGTGATACATAGTACAAACCAAAGTCAAATTATACAAGAAAAGAAGCTTCTGACAAGCAATATAACCATTGCTTTCCGTGGCTGGGGTGAGAACATAAAAGTGAAACGAAAGGAAAGTCACAATAAAGAGAAGAGAGAGAGTTGTAGAGTGGAAGTGGGTGTCTACTGTGGAAAGCTGGCTTCACTCGTGAAGGAAAAGAAAGAGAGAAAAACTATAAATTCATGAAATAGCCGTGGGCGAATCACCATCAGATAGCACTTTATAAATCTCAACAACGTCATGGGAAAAGCGGTGCAACTGCTAGAATTAAATTTGGTCAACTTGGTAGTTTATTCATACATCACAATCAGAACCTGGCTACGATTGTGGGGATCTTTGAGGAGTTCCATCAAGGTATAGATGACAGGTTCATCTCCTTTGCCTTTTGCCTTTTTGCTTCCTACGTTTGGAACACCCAAAACATCACCCTAAACCACTGAATTTTGAGAATAAAATGGTTGATTAGCTTTTGATCTGGTGGTAACCATTTACAGGCAGCTGGCTGGTATTTCACGGGGAAACAATGAGACTCCACACTCCTCTCCTTAGGCGTGAGCAATTAACTGGAAATATCGAAGAAGTTAGAAGTAAGCCTACAAAAGTATCAGATAAACTATATATGGAGGCATTGCCTCATCTTCTGGGTGAGATTTTATGAAACATGATACATTGGATTTCATACTCGACTTTATGGCTTAATGATTTTCCTACGACTGTATCTTGTATTCTTCCAAACCTTCCATTTCCTAAAGCATAACAACGATGAACTTCAATAATTTATATCCACCAGATAAATGCCTGCATTTCACTATACTATTATATTTGATTTGATAGTTTTTAATGAACTTAAAAGAAAAAAAAAATTGAAATGAAATAATTTAAATATTTGATAATGAAGTTTTGACACTGGTATACCCCTACCCCAATAATCATAGTGACAGAACGAAGAATGACTTGGCAAGAGTCCAGACAAGTGCCCATAGGTGGCCTTCCGTTCCACACCCTTCATGGTGGCCTCCATCTGATCATTCATGACTCTAAGCAAAACTACAAATAATTAAATCATAAAAATGTAAAATCATGAGCAGTGTAACTCACAATTTTTATACAACTTAAATGGAACAATACTGTCCATATTCTACGAATAATAAGTATTTTATATAAATAAGTGCTAAATCAAATTTGTAGTTGGGAAGAATTGGTTACCTTTCTTTCGTTCTTTATTGTTCTTTCTTCCAAAATTGAGGGCCGTTAAATCTCAAAAAGAATGAAAATGTTTCAAAGAAGTCTAAATTTTGTAATGAATTAAACTTAACCTATGATCCAATTCGCATAATAACATTGTTGTTTTGACCAAGTAGATATCAAAAAGTGATTTTTCAAAAAAATTAATCAAGAAAATATGACAAATTTATAAAGTTATAAATAAAAAAAGGTAATGATCATCCCATCAGGGAGTGAAATAGAACATGAAATCGTAAGCTCCCAAGCAATGGGAGAAGCCCAGGGATCTGACTGCGTGCTTGTTGAAGAATGAGTTGACGGCTCACAAACAGTGGTTTGGTTAAGGGAACCCATCAGAATCGTAGCGAAAACCAGTCTTCATAGGGCAATTGTCATTGCTTATGGATCCGAACCTAGATGATCTATCCATGACTAGGATGAAGTTTGGGTGAAACTAAGTGGAGGTCTGAACCGACTATATCAGTCTTAGAGTTAAACCTAAACCTTAATTATTTTCTATTGCTTGCAAATTATTCACAAATGCTATAATAAATTTGAATTTTCAATTAATATATCAAAAAGAAAAAAACAGAAAAACATTAATAGAAAATAAATATAATATGTAACTGGTATAAAATATAAATGAATAAATACACATATAAAAAATAAAATGAGGGGAAAATTTTTTATTGTGAATAATCGGTCGAAGTAATAGAGAAAATCAGGTAGGAAGAAAGAGGTAATAGCTTCTTCTTTTTTTTATGTTTATTAATAATTTAATACCCTAAACCAATATAAAATATAGTTAATTTAGTCTTAATTTTTTTTTAACTTTCCAATCTACATGGGAAAGTAACTTTCTCATCTTTCGAACCCAACAAGTAACTTTCTCATATAATCATACCAGTATATTCAAAAAAAAAAACTTTCTCATATTTCAATACGGAAATCACATTGCCATATTAATGAGAAAGTAACTCCCAATGGAAAGTTAGATTTCAAAAAAAGTAAATAAAATTTGACATACCAAACATTAGAATCACTTTCTAACTTATTAAAATCTCAAGAAAGTGACCATTTTCTATCATATCAAATGTTACCTTAGGATAAAGTGCCTAAATAGTCACTTCAGTTTTTTAGCGAGTTCCTACTTTGATCATCGAAAGTTTTTTTTTTGTTAATTTCGTCATTCTCATTAGGTGAGTTTCCAATTCTAGTCACTCCGTCATTAAAATATATTTGGTCACCAAACAGTTGATGTAATCTCACTCAGCGGTATTCCTTTAAAGTAATAGAAATCTTTTGAGAGCATTTACTCAAATATTTAGTGTACTGTTATTCTCTTTTAACTTTTTCATTTGATACAAATTTTTTTATTTTTTCAAATTTGCTTCCGCTTTGTTTTCGGTGTCTTATAATTTTTTTTACAAAAATTTTTATTTTTTGAAAATAATTAAGTTGAACAAATTTGAATAAAAAAATCACCTAAAATCATGCAGTTTATTAGACTAATGTTTTACACTTATGAGATACTCACTACTTATATGATTTGTTATTGGGAGAAAAAAGAAGAGTGAGGAAGGAAACTAAACTTGGAAAGAGCAACGATCCATTGTCTTAGTGAAAAGAGAATATAAAATTACTTAATTAATTAAGCCATGTATCATTTTCTAATTGGGGAGGCATCAACAAGGACACCAGATTTTTGCCGCTTTTTACGTTAGAATTTTTAAAATTACTTTAGACATGTTATAATTCAGGCCCAAAAGTTCACTCGAAATTTAAAAAGATTTGGACAAAAATATTAGGCTCAAAAAATGGATTTAAAAAAAACATTAAGCTTATTTAAAATATGAGTCAAGCTCGGGCCTTGAATATTTAAGTCCGAACCTAGTTCGACCCAACATGTTTTAAGTTTATAATATTTTATATTATGTTATTTTTATATATTATGTAATTTAGAACATATTAAAAAAATAAACATATACGAAATATATAATACTACTCTAATGTAAACATTAAAAAATATTAAGATGCTAGTCACGTTTGTTATTCGTGTTTTGCTTTATTATTGTAATTCATCAAAAAAATATTAAGATGATTATATAAAAAAATTTCAATAAATAAAAAATTATTAAATTATTAAAATAAAACAATATAAATATTTTTAAAAAAATTAAAAAATAATATGGATGAGCCTAAAATGGGTTTGAGTTAATCTTTTACAAATATAGACGGATTTGGACAAAATCTTAAACCCAACTTTTGAGCCGAGTCGAACTTGAATAAGTATAAAGTATATTAATATCATGTTTAAATTCAATCCGATTCGGCCCAGCCCGACCCATGAAGACCTAATCACAACAAAGATTTCCTTACTCGCAAATTTCTAATTATGCCTTTAATAGTGAGTTTTAGATACTTTCACTCAATAATTTAAACCATCCATATCCATTACTAATTTTTAGTGTGAAAAATGAAAATTCTTTTTCAATTTTTTTGGAAAATTTACACTAATGATACAATAAAAAGTACAAATATTGGATATGCTACAATCAAAGCATAAATCCAGATTACAAATAAATGGAATTGAAATATAACAGCACAGCATGATATAAAGATAAACGACCAAGTAGAATCAAATAATTACAATATAAATTGACTAAGAATTAGAAAAATTCAGACAGAGCTAATTAACTCAGTCTGAAACCCACTCATAGTAGAACTTTGAAACCCACACGTATTACGAATGATGGATTTAAAACTTGAGTATTCAAGACCTCCGTCTTTGCCATCAGCAAAATAAAATCCAATTTGGATCACAGTGTTCGATATTATTGAATTAGGGTTGATTTTGATTCAGTTCTTATATAAATATATTCTATTCGGTTTAATTTTTGGTGTAGAAGTTTAAAAAACCGTAATTAGAATTTGTCGAAACCACCTCAAAAATGAAAGTTTCGGAAAATATTTTAAGTTTTGGAAAATGGGAATAAAAAGGGAGTCGCCACCAATCTTTTATTTGGGTGCGATTGGATCACCACAAAACGTTTAAAAAACGTTAAAATGTCGGTCCACGAAATCCAAAAAAATAGGTTCGGGAGTCGGTTACGCACGAGGAAGGATTAGCACCCTCGTACGCCCAGAATTGGTACCACATGATCATTTTCGGGTCTTATTTTATGAAAACAATGAAAGCTCGAGTTAAGTTTAAAATACGGCATTCATTTTGAAAGGCTCTGTGTAATTTTAAAGGAGACCTTTTTAAGAAGAACTTGTCCCCGTATTTCGTTCCTCTTATGAGAATTAGAAAATGTGTCCAACACATTAGGACACTACATTCTCGGAGTATCGAAATCGAAGGACATTTAGGGAACTTTTGAAGAGAGCATTTGATCGCGTGGTTTGTACGAAAATCATACCTATCACGTTAAGGCACGATTTTTCGAGGTTTTCACACGAAATAATATTGCCTTGTTTTCGTCATGAAAGTCCTTTGTATATATATTTTGAGAACTTGAAAATTTCGTATGAAGGTTAAAATGCAATCCTCGAACACATAATTTGAAGAATTAAAAGGAATACTCGTTTACTTCGATTTTCACGAAGATTTGAAGTCGCGACCAGCACGTTAGGACACGACGTTCTCGGAGCCTCAAAGTGAACGGGTGTAAGAAAAACTTGAAAAGGATATTCGGTTCGCACGAATTATACGAATAAATCGTACCCGACACGTTAGGGCGTGATTTTCCGAAGTTACGCTCGAACCGAACATTGCCTCGATTTTTTTTGAAGTAATTTGTAAATGAAAGGGTAAGTTTTAATAACACGAGTAGCAATTGATAAGAGAAATTAGATACGAGGCAATATAATAAGCAAATAAATAATGTGCGAAAATATAGAATGTAGGTGCAAACAAATGCAAACATTGATAAATGATGAAATCGGGGTGAAAAAAACGGGACTTATGGATACTCGGGGGCAAAGTTGTGATTTTGATGAAATCGGGGTTAAAAATGGAGTTTTAAAAGATGCGGGGGTAAAAATGGCAATTTTTGAAAGTTTCGGGGTCAAAGTATAATTTTGGAAAAGTTTTAGGGTCAAAATGTAATTTTGGAAAAGTTTTGGGGTCAAAATGTAATTTTGGAAAAGTTTTGGGGTCAAAATATAATTTTGAGATAGTTTTAGGGTCAAAATGAAATTTTTAGAAAGTTTCGGGGTCAAAATGTAATTTCTGAACAATTTAGGGACTTACAAAGCAATAAAACCAAAAACAGGTGACACGTGGCAGTCCCACAAGCATCCAGAAGTCAAGGGACTAATTTGAAAATCTTGAAAAACTTTTGGACCAATTTTGTAATTAAATAAAAGTTAATTTAAGGACTAAATTAAAATAAATTAAAAATAGAAAGGACTACATGCAGAAATAAACCAAAACATGACATGTGGCAACATCTTAAACCTCCAGAAAAATAGAGGACCAAATTGAAAATGAAATAAAATTAATAGGTAAATTTATAATTAACTAAAAATATAAGAAGGTTGAAATTATAGATTAAAAAAATGTTAAAGGACCAAAGGGGAAATTTCCCCATTGGTTAAAAAAATTGAATCCTGTAGGCAAAACCACGTAGCAAAAGGGGTGGTTTCCTTTAAAACCAAATTAAAAGAGAGAAAAAATTAATTCATTTAAAAAATTTTCTTTTTCCCCTTTCTTTCTTTCTTTACTCTCTCATCTCTCAGCCCCTCTCTGTCTCTACTTCTCACGCCGGCCATGGCTTCGGCCGGGCTCCGTCCGGCGCGTGAGCGCGCGTCCGCAGCCACCCGCCGGTGCTCCTTTACGCGTACACCACCGTCGACCCTCGTCTTCCGTCCACGCGCTTCCGGGGGTAAGAACGATCTTTCATTTTCATTTTTTTTTTAAAATCCATTTTCTTTCTTTCTTACTTCATTTTTCTTCATTCCATGGCCGTTTGAGCACCGATGGACCTCCGGTCGCCGCTTCATTGTCGCACCACCGTTTGCCGTCGCCGACCGCGACCAAGGTAAGTTTTTTTACATTTTGGGATTAAAACATAGATCGGGGCTCAAATTTATCGATCTAACCCCTCAAAAAAAACGAAAATAATTTCTTTTCCCTTTATTTAAAATAACTACTTTATTTTTTGGGGGTTTTAATATATTTTTTATTCATATTTTTTTTACATATATATGTTGCCTTGGACAAGATTTTGAATGAATATATATGTGTGCAAATTGATGAAGGAAAAAGAAAAAAATAAAAATAAAGATATATGCATAAGCTCGTATGTATATATTTATATATATATCAAAAATAAAAAAATAGATAAGCACAAATATAAACAGATTATCCATGTATATGAATTTATGTATATGTGTATATGTATATGTGGGTGTTAATATACCTTGCAAAATACCACCATCAATTTTCTTGCTTGAATCTGTTCTTGCTATTTCCCATTGAATTTTCTGATTTCTATTGCTTGTAAAATTTTTGGGATCCCCTTTTACAATTTTTTCATACGGCTTTTATAGCCAAATATTACAATGTACTGGCTATTTTTTATCTTTTCATCCTGTCTTCCTTTGCAGGTAATGATGGTAGTGGGTGGTGATAGAGTAGGTTGAAGTGGTTGCAATGGCAAGTAGGGGGCATTGGGGCTGCTGGAAAGGTGTTTGGGAAATTGGAGTTTCCTAATTGCCTTAAGCTTTGGGCTTGTGATTTTGTTTTTAGGTTTGGGCCATTTTTGTAATTGGATCATTGGTTTATAAAAATGGATATTGGGCTTTTATTTATAATAATGTTAAATTTAAATTAAATTCAAATTTAAATTGAATTCAAAATAAATTTAAAATTAAAATAGTTTGGGCCCGGTCAAAATTGGGCTCCAACAGCTGCCCCTCTTTGCTCGTTACTGTGTAACAGGAACGGAGCAAAGATTAAAAGGAGGCCCAATTTTGTCAAGTTTCGCTGAATCTCGGCTCCATCGTTGACTACTTCATATTGATAGCACTTAACTTGCAGCTCTATTCCAATCCACTGTGACTGCGGGGAGAATGGGATCTGCTATTTGACTTGCTGAATCGTCAAAAGTAGGGTTTGATGTCGAGGCTTCATCTTGCTTTTACTTCAATTTCAGAGAGATAAAGACTTGCTATCCAACTTTACTTCAATTTCAAGAGGATAGGAAATGATCTTGCTCTTACTTCAATTTCAGAAAGATAAAGACTTGATATCCAACTTTACTTCAATTTCAAGAGGATAGGAAAAGATCTTGCTCTTACTTCAATTTCAGAGATAAAGACTTGATATCCAACTTTACTTCAATTTCAAGAGGATAGGAATAGATCTTACTCTTACTTCAATTTCAGAGATAAAGACTTGATATCCAGCTTTACTTCAATTTCAAGAGAATAGGAAAAGATCTTGCTCTTACTTCAATTTCAGAGATAAAGACTTGATATCCAGCTTTACTTCAATTTCAAGAGGATAGGAAATGATCTTACTCTTACTTCAATTTCAGAGATAAAGACTTTACATCCAACTCTACTTCAATTTCAAGAGGATAGGAAAATGATGTTGGTGCTTCATCTTACTCTTACTTCAATTTCAGAGAGATAAAGGCTTGATATCCAGCTTTACTTCAATTTCAAGAGGATAGGAAATGATCTTGCTCTTCATCTTACTCTTACTTCAATTTCAGAGAGACAAAGGCTTGATATCCAGCTTTACTTCAATTTCAAGAGGATAGGAAATGATCTTGCTCTTACTTCAATTTCAGAAAGATAAAGACTTGATATCCAACTTTACTTCAATTTCAAGAGGATAGGAAAAGATCTTGCTCTTACTTCAATTTCAGAGATAAAGACTTGATATCCAGCTTTATTTCAATTTCAAGAGGATAAACATTTGACATTTGAAAATTCATCTTGTTCTTACTATAACTTCAGAGAGATGAAGATTCATTATCCATCTTTACTATAACTTCAAGAGGATAAAACTTGACATTTGAAACTTCATCTTGACTTAAAGGTAAAAGTTTCTTCGTCATAAATTCGACCTTTCATGCTTCTAAGGTACTGGGTTCGTCGTTGCGACTCAAACCTCTCCCTTCAAATGTTCATGGTACTGAATCCACCATCGCGGTATTAGATTTTTTTCTTCATGTATCGCCGTTGCAACTTAGACCTTTCCCTTTTGTCTTTGTGATACTGAATCTACCGTTGCGGGCTTAGATATTTCCCGTCGTGTCTTCATGGTACTAGATCTACCGTTGCAATCTTAGATCTTTCCCTTCTGTATCTTTGTGGTACTGGATCTACCATTGCGGTCTTAGATATTTCCCGTCCATGCTTTTGAGGTACACAGTCCGCAGTTGCGACTTAGACCTTTCCCTTTTCTGTTTTTTTTTTTACGGTACTGTATCCATCATTGCGGTCTTAGATCTTTCCCGTCATGCTTTTGAGGTACACAATCTACCATTGTGACCTAGACCTTTTCTTGTTGTGTTTTGTTGTGCTGAGACCTATAAAATATGCTCAAATGGACCTTTAAGTAGGCCAGATTGTTTAGGATGCGATGATCAGGATGAGTCAAATGCTCCTAAAATGATGAATGCAAAATGTCATTTTTGAGAAATGATTTTATTTTAGTCCTTAGGTCGACATTGTTCGTCGTTTGTCTAAGTCCTAGCTGACGTGTTATCAAGTTTTTCTTTTGATATGGTATCTTTGACATGAAACCTAAAGAGGTGGTCGTATTTTGAACCATTTGTTTTGGAAACCCTTTTATCTCTCGGATTTGTGTTATTTCCAACTAGTGGTCCTGTTTCAGGTTCCTGTAATATTTAGAAATTTTCCAGACAATATGCAGAAATCCTTCTATTTCTTGTATCGTTGACCACTAACTGTTATTCCAAATGCAAAGATGCTTGCATCAAGACTATGGATGACATTGAATTGAATTGCAAACAAAGGTCGCATGAATGAAAAAAATGTTGGTTCAATAATCACAATTTTGGTGCAAAATTTTGTTTAAGCATGGTCGCAAGACGAATGAAAATTTACAGGAGGAAAAGCTCACATGAAGATTAAAAATAATATGTATTGGTCAAAAGAATATGCCAAACACAAAGTGAGCAAAGAATAGGATTAGGTGGATGAATTTTATTGGAGGCAAAGCTCGTATAAGAAAAATGACCTATATTGGTCGAAAGATGTCGAATATAGAGTGAGCAAAGTGTATCGTTTTGAGGCAAAGCTCGTATGGATGAAAAGATTAGTCTACTGGCTATTATGCAAACATGCTTGATCAGGGTTATAAAATGGATGAAATTGAATTTGATTGAAGGTTGAAACTTGCATGAATGAAAAGGTTATTGGTCCATTGATCATTATTTTGATGTAGAAATGCTTGGACATGATCGCAAGACGAATGAATTTCATGGAGGTATAGCTCACAAATGGATTAAAATGTCATGTATTGGTCAAAAGTTGCAAAACCTAAGGTGAACAAAGGATGGAGTTAGGTGCCCCAGATATCAAAGTATGAGCTTCAATGAGCAAACTTGGCGAAGACCATTCTGAGCTTGACATGTGTTCATGAAACTTAGAGTACTTTGTCAATGCCTCAAGGTGTAAAGTTCCTCCACCTTGCTACTTTTGAGAGAGAGGACCACTTCATGCCCCTTTCTTATTTGAATTTGAGCCGCCTTTTCAGGTTTTCAACTCAAATCTCCTTAGGTTTCGAGATGCTCTTTACGAGTTTTCACCTCGACCTCTCCTTTTTTTTTGATCTTTTCTTTTCTTCTTTTTTTTTTAATTTTTTTATTCATTGAATCCGAGTTCACAAAGTTGGGCATGTCTTTGCCTTTCATTTTGATTAAAATCAAAGCTTCTTCAAGAAGACTTTCTTCATTTCATGGAGCTTTTCCCAATCTGACATCCCTTTTCCTTGGAAGTCTTTTGTAAGCAAGATCCTTTTCAAAACTATAGCTCTCTTCTGGAGTTCAATGGATCTAGTCATGACTTTTAGGATTTTTAGTTGACTGCACATGTATTAGATCCATTAGCTTTAACCAATCTGGAGGGAAAGAGACTTGCCTTCAATAGGTAGGACGACTTCCATTTTGGTGAGAAAAAGTGTTGCCCCAGTTGATGTTTTGATAGAGGCCTGATAAGTCTCGAAGACAAATGGTGATTTCTCATGTCGAGTCTTTGTAGCTCTCTACTATGAATCCGATCAATCCTTTATTGTCTTTGTCAGTTCCCTGCCAATGCCCCATTTTTGGCGATGCGGTGCTTGAGTAGTGATATTTGTTCTTGAATTGACTGCAGACTTTGCTATCGTGATGTTGCTCAAGTTAAAGTCATCGTTGGATATGATCCTTTCTTGGCATTCCATATCGACACATAATCTCTCATTTTCAATAATCTGCTTGATCACCAATTGGCCTAGGAAGTTGTAATCAATGATCATTAGAAACTCTTTTGCAAAGTTGGCTCGATGATGTCCATGCTTCACATAGAAAGAGGGTACGACGTAGAGAATAAATTTTCAAAGTGCCCTTTGCGGGTTTCCATCTTGACTTTTTCTTCTTCTTTCCCCTTTTTTTTCTTTTTTTTATTTGGGTTTAAAATGCATTTTGCGAATTTTTGACCCATCTCTTTTTGATTTTTTTTTATAACACGTCGAGCCTCAATTTTCAAGTTTCTGTTAAATTTGATTACATTCTTCCTTTTATGGGCGCCTAGGTGTCACGACATAGGTTGGTTAAATTTGGCATGCTTTTTGATAGGATCATGCAAAAGACTTTTGAATCCTCGAGGCAGCTTGCCTTGTTCTTACAAAGACTCATGTCTCGGTTCTCACTTAACGTCATGACTCTTCAAGATGATGTCTGTTTCGTGTCTTGCCCAAACATCCATAGCAGATCAGGAGTCAAGTTACATTCTTGATCATTTTCAAAGCCTTAGAGTTTTTCTGGACACATGTCTCGCTCAAAAGGGTTCAAGTCAACAGCAATATTGCTCATATCCTTGATATCAAGGGCTCCAGCATAAAGACTAAAAAAAAGGATCCAAAGAATAATTGAATGAAAGAATGATTAATTGTTGTATGAATGAATGGAAAGAATTGTCATTCGCCAAATGGGACAAAAGCCATGCATCATTTTTATTAAAATAAAAGATAGTGGTCATTTGCCCTTTATAAAAGGATCCTTATTACTCTCGAGCTTAGAGTGATAAGTGTATTCTGAATATTTTCCTGGAAAAGTTCTAAAAACTACAGGAAGCTCCTCCACAGTCTAGTTGTCCAAAACACTTCTGAGGGCGTAGTGACAAACTCTTAAATAAGTTCCATTCTCTATATGACTTTTCCAAATTTTTATCATTTCTCATCTTGATTTATCATGTTGCCTCTCAGCCTTCTTTTTAGGATAAATGACTCTTTCACACATGAGTCTTTCGATCATATGGAATCTTATTTAATGCACAAAATGCAAATGCACATGAAATGATAAAATGCATGCAACAAGGCGTTGATTCTTGGTTCTATTCCATTAGACAACTTTACTAGAAAGCAAATTCTTTTACATTAGGCAGAAGCATGTATGGTCGTGCTTTAATGCTCAAATTCCTAATCTTTGCTTTGGTTTACCCCTGATTCTCAGTTCAAAACATCAGGCATTTAGCCATTTCTCGCATTTGAGTCAAGTTTTTGCTTGCAGCATGGACCCTTTTCTCAAACTTGCCCCTGAGCGTGCTGAGATCATTTCTCGTTTATTTTCCATCATCTTTGGCAATGTTGTCTTGTCTTTGAACAAGCACAAATCCCGTCAATAGGGAGTAGTCTTTAGAGAATTCTTGATAAGACTATTTTAACTTTTTAAACAGCGATGGGACCAAACTACAAAAGTCGTGAATCAATACACCCTTATTTGCCCCTTCTTCGATAGGTTCTTAATGGCTAAAATTGCCAGAACATGGGTGATTCTTTTGTCAAGTCAGTCAAATAAATTTACAATTGCGCCCCTGACGTGCCCCAATAAGTTGAGGAAGATGACTAAGTCATTTGAAGACGTTGGCATTCTTTCTTGCGTCTGAGTGTACTATATCTTGCGGGATTTTCAAGGTAATACATTTGTCATCCCTTTTCTCCTTGATCAAAGCTGCAATCTTATGCTCGCTCTTTTGGGGTAGACCTGATCGACTTGAGTTCTCAGGCAATAGAGTAATGTAATGTATTCTTCCATAGTGTGTCCATGTTTTTGAAAGTGAAGCGACTAAATTGAATCCCAATACTGTTTTAGGATTTCGGAAAAGGTGTATCTCTACTTTTACCTTAAGTAGGTAAAGACGATCGTCATTTTCAAAGTAGACTTTATTGTTTTGAATCTTCGGGCAATAGGATAGAGTGATGTACTCTTTCATCACAGGGTTCATGTCTTCCTTTCCAAATGTGAAGTTATTAGAAGTTGGATTCCAATACTAAGTGGGAGCTCTGAACCGATGTCTATTCCTTTTAGCATCAAGTACGTTAAGATATTCATGAATGGACATCTGCCTTGTTTTGTCTTTCATGCTATACATTCAACTCTTGTAAACTGTTGTGGCTTTCACGTACTTGGGTATAATTTCAAATTTCTGATATGCGCCCTTTTGACAAGTTATCACCTTATCTTTAACCATATATGCACGACTACGTTGACTTCTACCTCATCAAAGAATCCACTTTCTTATGACCAGTTCTCTATTTGATAATAGAATATGAATCAACACCCCTTTTTTATGCAAATGCAATGCAAACAGATTCAAAATATTTTACAATTAAAAGCAAAAATATAACCGCGTTTCTTACCTTGCTCGAGTAACTAGTGAAAGTTTGGCATAATCTCACTCAAGGTAGTCTTGTATAGAATTACACAGGTTAATAAAATGTGCTACTTATGAATGCATGAATGCATAAGAAAGATATTGACTTATAGCTCAATTCTGTTATAAAAACCTTACTAGAAATCAAATTCCTTTACATAAAATAGATACGTATATGGTCGTGTCACGGAGTTCAAAAGACTTCATCTTCGCAGGAAGTCATTCAAATAGTCTTTGCTCCTCTCTGACTTTCGGTCCACAATCTAATATTGAAAAGGTTGAGTGGTCAATCACTTCTCGTACTTAGGCCAAAACTCAGATGATTACACAATCTTTATTTTCGTTTTGCTCATCTGGTAGATCATCGATTTTCGTTTTGTAGGCCCGACCATATTATTTTCTATTTTATCAAGGTATTCGTTTTCTTATGACCAGTTTTTCTATTTAGTAATTGAGCTCAGAACTATACCGCTCTTTGTATGAGGATGTAATGCAGATAAATTCGAAATGAATAAGTGTAATTAATACAGGAATAAAACTTGGAACAAATCGTAATTAAAAATAAAGAAGCAAAAATGTAACTATGTCTCTTACCTTCTTCATGCGGCAACTAAAGGTTTAACACAATTCTACTTGAGGTGGGGCCCTCAAGGAATTATGTACAAGTTAATAAAATGTGCAGCTTGTGAATGCATATATGCATAAGAAAAGGCATTGATTCTAAAATCCACTTTCCATTAGAGCAACTTCTCCAGGGGACAAAATTCTCCACATAAAACGGATTACATACGGCTTCACCATATGACCTAGAGCTTTGGTCTTCTAATTTCGTCCCTGCTCTGATCTTGATTATATCAGCTTTGATGACTAATGCTCGCTCGTGATCAGCCGCTTTTTATCATTTGTATAATCTTTATCTCGAACATGTCTCTGAGCTTGTCAGAAGTGCTCCTGACTTGTTTATTGATTCCTTTCAAGGATCTTGATCTGAGTTTGCATAATCTTCCTTCAGGTCTTCTAAATCTTCTTTGACTTTGTGCTTTCCTTCGACCATAAGCGCAAAGCCGTGTTATTTTCCACTTTATTAAGAAATCCATCCCCCATGATGAAACTGCCTAGTCGGTAAAACAGATTTATATCAACACCTTTTCTTGTATGATGATGCAAATGCAAATAGAAAGAAAAGAGACAAAACAAAACACGGTTAGTAACATGTGATAATAAAAATCAGCACAGAACCTAAAAATCTATTTCAGGTATATGCTAAAAGGGTTCGGCCTAACTCCATCTAGGGTGAGTATTTACGGCTTACTATATGCAGTTTTGAGTTCTAAAGTAAAGGGTACCCAAACTAGCAGATTCCTCGATCCTCACCCATTACAGGCTCATACGGATGAGTTCGGTTTAGGGGGATGCATTTCCCGCATGTTTGCACAGAAGTGAAAACTTCACGAAAACAAGGGTACTTTGTAATCCCGAAAGCGATCCACTATCCTGCACGGAGGTGAAGACCTCACGAAGGAGTAGTTTCCCACTTTCACATAAAAGGGTAATAACACGATGAATATGATGCCAATTTATACTAGCAATATCACAGAGCATAATATCATACAAAAAGATGTCGAGGATTGCATGTTAAGCAAAACCGAAGCTTAAAAAGTTCTCAAAAAAAAAGACCCGAAAATAATCAATTTTGGCTTGACTCTCGTTTGTTTAAAAGTCCCCAGCGGAGTCGTCAAGCTGTCGAAACCACCTCAAAAATGAAAGTTTCGGAAAATATTTTAAGTTTTGGAAAATGGGAATAAAAAGGGAGTCGCCACCAATCTTTTATTTGGGTGCGATTGGATCACCACAAAACGTTTAAAAAACGTTAAAATATCGGTCCACGAAATCCAAAAAAATAGGTTCGGGAGTCGGTTACGCACGAGGAAGGATTAGCACCCTCGTACGCCCAGAATTGGTACCACATGATCATTTTCGGGTCTTATTTTATGAAAACAATGAAAGCTCGAGTTAAGTTTAAAATACGGCATTCATTTTGAAAGGCTCTGTGTAATTTTAAAGGAGACCTTTTTAAGAAGAACTTGTCCCCGTATTTCGTTCCTCTTATGAGAATTAGAAAATGTGTCCAACACATTAGGACACTACATTCTCGGAGTATCGAAATCGAAGGACGTTTAGGGAACTTTTGAAGAGAGCATTTGATCGCGTGGTTTGTACGAAAATCATACCTATCACGTTAAGGCACGATTTTTCGAGGTTTTCACACGAAATAATATTGCCTTGTTTTCGTCATGAAAGTCCTTTGTATATATATTTTGAGAACTTGAAAATTTCGTATGAAGGTTAAAATGCAATCCTCGAACACATAATTTGAAGAATTAAAAGGAATACTCGTTTACTTCGATTTTCACGAAGATTTGAAGTCGCGACCAGCACGTTAGGACACGACGTTCTCGGAGCCTCAAAGTGAACGGGTGTAAGAAAAACTTGAAAAGGATATTCGGTTCGCACGAATTATACGAATAAATCGCACCCGACACGTTAGGGCGTGATTTTCCGAAGTTACGCTCGAACCGAACATTGCCTCGATTTTTTTTGAAGTAATTTGTAAATGAAAGGGTAAGTTTTAATAACACGAGTAGCAATTGATAAGAGAAATTAGATACGAGGCAATATAATAAGCAAATAAATAATGTGCGAAAATATAGAATGTAGGTGCAAACAAATGCAAACATTGATAAATGATGAAATCGGGGTGAAAAAAAATGGGACTTATGGATACTCGGGGGCAAAGTGGTGATTTTGATGAAATCGGGGTTAAAAATGGAGTTTTAAAAGATGCGGGGGTAAAAATGGCAATTTTTGAAAGTTTCGGGGTCAAAGTATAATTTTGGAAAAGTTTTAGGGTCAAAATGTAATTTTGGAAAAGTTTTGGGGTCAAAATGTAATTTTTAGAAAGTTTTGGGGTTAAAATATAATTTTGGAAAAGTTTTGAGGTCAAAATATAATTTTGAGATAGTTTTAGGGTCAAAATGAAATTTTTAGAAAGTTTCGGGGTCAAAATGTAATTTCTGAACAATTTAGGGACTTACAAAGCAATAAAACCAAAAACAGGTGACACGTGGCAGTCCCACAAGCATCCAGAAGTCAAGGGACTAATTTGAAAATCTTGAAAAACTTTTGGACCAATTTTGTAATTAAATAAAAGTTAATTTAAGGACTAAATTAAAATAAATTAAAAATAGAAAGGACTACATGCAGAAATAAACCAAAACATGACATGTGGCAACATCTTAAACCTCCAGAAAAATAGAGGACCAAATTGAAAATGAAATAAAATTAATAGGTAAATTTATAATTAACTAAAAATATAAGAAGGTTGAAATTATAGATTAAAAAAATGTTAAAGGACCAAAGGGGAAATTTCCCCATTGGTTAAAAAAATTGAATCCTGTGGGCAAAATCACGTAGCAAAAGGTGTGGTTTCCTTTAAAACCAAATTAAAAGAGAGAAAAAATTAATTCATTTAAAAAATTTTCTTTTTCCCCTTTCTTTCTTTCTTTACTCTCTCATCTCTCAGCCCCTCTCTGTCTCTACTTCTCACGCCGGCCATGGCTTCGGCCGGGCTCCGTCCGGCGCGTGAGCGCGCGTCCGCAGCCACCCGCCGGTGCTCCTTTACGCGTACACCACCGTCGACCCTCGTCTTCCGTCCACGCGCTTCCGGGGGTAAGAACGATCTTTCATTTTCATTTTTTTTTTAAAATCCATTTTCTTTCTTTCTTACTTCATTTTTCTTCATTCCATGGCCGTTTGAGCACCGATGGACCTCCGGTCGCCGCTTCATTGTCGCACCACCGTTTGCCGTCGCCGACCGCGACCAATTTAAGTTTTTTTACATTTTGGGATTAAAACATAGATCGGGGCTCAAATTTATCGATCTAACCCCTCAAAAAAAAACGAAAATAATTTCTTTTCCCTTTATTTAAAACAACTACTTTATTTTTTGGGGGTTTTAATATATTTTTTATTCATATTTTTTTTTACATATATATGTTGCCTTGGACAAGATTTTGAATGAATATATATGTGTGCAAATTGATGAAGGAAAAAGAAAAAAATAAAAATAAAGATATATGCATAAGCTCGTATGTATATATTTATATATATATCAAAAATAAAAAAATAGATAAGCACAAATATAAACAGATTATCCATGTATATGAATTTATGTATATGTGTATATGTATATGTGTATATGTATATGTGGGTGTTAATATACCTTGCAAAATACCACCATCAATTTTCTTGCTTGAATCTGTTCTTGCTATTTCCCATTGAATTTTCTGATTTCTATTGCTTGTAAAATTTTTGGGATCCCCTTTTACAATTTTTTCATACGGCTTTTATAGCCAAATATTACAATGTACTGGCTATTTTTTATCTTTTCATCCTGTCTTCCTTTGCAGGTAATGATGGTAGTTGGTGGTGATAGAGTAGGTTGAAGTGGTTGCAATGGCAAGTAGGGGGCATTGGGGCTGCTGGAAAGGTGTTTGGGAAATTGGAGTTTCCTAATTGCCTTAAGCTTTGGGCTTGTGATTTTGTTTTTAGGTTTGGGCCATTTTTGTAATTGGATCATTGGTTTATAAAAATGGATATTGGGCTTTTATTTATAATAATGTTAAATTTAAATTAAATTTAAATTTAAATTGAATTCAAAATAAATTTAAAATTAAAATAGTTTGGGCCCGGTCAAAATTGGGCTCCAACAGAATTGATTTAATTTTTTTCTTAATTTATAATTAATTTTAAGCTTTTATAATATAAAAACAAATATTTTATACTTAACTTAGAGAAGAAAAACTTTAAAATAATATATTAAAATATTTTAAAACTGATGGATCCAACCAATCCAAAACGATAAAATTGGGTTTGGTTATAATTTGATTTTGGAAAAACCAAAAATAAAATGAGGTAAATGCAATTTTTTTTTCAAAACCAAAGAGAACCATTATCACATTCCTTTTCCAGAAAAATCCAGGTCCTTGAAGATCAATCTGAAAAAGATCACTGTGTTCCGTTGGAGACAAAAACTCCAGCAACATGGTAAAAGTCCCAAATATATTAACAAATAGGTTTAAATTACAAAATAATATCTAAACTACATATCTATTTTAAATTTTTAAACCCAAGTGGTATCTAAATTATTTACTGTTATACTTGAACTATACTCTATTACTCAAATTACCCTAGCCGTTAAAGAAAATCTCTTGTCAATTATTTTTTGATGTGTGATAATTTTAATTAAAAAATCCAGAAAAGAGTTCAATATTATGTCCTTAAGCTTTTTTAATATATATATTCGTTTTTTTTTCACATAAGAATTCTGACAACGAAAAATTCAAGAATCTGTTAAAAACCTCATCCAAACTTAGTTTTTGACAACAAAACTCATATTTCGATGAGTTTTTTTTTTATTTTTAACCCTCAATTTTGATATCTTTCTCACCTTGATTCAAAACATTTGTAATATTTTTCTTATAAATAACTTTCTCCATTCTTCTCTAATAGTTAATGGTGGGTGAACCTCTATAATAATATTAAAAAAATTAGATAAATCATGAAATTTAAATAGTAAGAAAAAGTTGAGTAATAAAATAATAAGAGGATTGCAAAGAAAATGTTTTTTTATATAAATAATATAAAAAATTTAATTATGAAAATGGATCGAGGATACCTTTTTTTTTACCAATCTAATAAGAGTAATTTTTTCATCAAATCTTTGAACGTTTTATATAATCACACTTCAGTCATGTGCCATCACCATGTCAATAATGATTAAAGTATAATTGAAAGAAAAGTAAGTTGATGTCGCCTGACATAATGGCAGCACCATTGAATACTGTTGAAAATGATTCATTTTCGTAAACATTTTCCCCTTAAATTATTTTCGTAATTAATTAATTTCTTTTAAATTATTTATATAAAAAGTCAAAGAAAAGTTATCTAACTGTTTAAAAAAGTGCATCATAAAGGAAGAAAGAATCATGAAAATAAAGAATGAAAAATTTGTTCAAATTTAATTTAAAAGTGTCATGTGTCACAAATTGATTGATTAAAAGATTTTTTTTCTTAAATACTAAGATAATTTAACTAAAAATATAATTTAAATATCACTATGGGTAAGAAAATATAGTTTTAAGTACCATTTTGTAATTTAAACCAGAGAAGGATGCATCGCTCCTGATCTACTTCCTATTAAATATACTAGCCTGTCATTCCCATATCCATTACTAGTTAACTGCTGCTTTCCCTTTGCAGACATTGGTTCAAGTACCATTTAGAGGTATCTCATTCCCTTCCTCTATATGCTCTTCTTCTAAGTTCTAAGCACAATGCCAATTCTGCATCACCGTCAGAAGATACTGGTGGTTCCTTGCAGAGCATCACAAACCTAAAACCATGATCTCCTTCAATCACTTTTGACATTAGCAGTCCTCCCAGCTATTTAAAACATTGGGTCCGAATTCACTACCTCTTTAAAGAGTTGTGCTTAGCCCAGAAAGTGCCTCATTCATCTCTTCATACAAAAGGGTCGAGTCATACATCAATCTTTTGAGATTCGCAAATAAATTTGTTCTGCATAAGATGCTATTCTAATCTTACAGAACAAAATCATGCAGAGAATATAGGCACTTTCATCTTTATACCCTTTGCCATGGGTAGTAATGGAGCCATCCTATCCCATTTCCTAATATAGCTTTATGGAATATAATCATCAAAGTCAATGTCAGATAATAAGATTTATGTAACAAAATAGAGCGCATTTCATATTTGAATCTGTCTTATATTTTCATTAAAAAAAAAAAGAAAAAACCAAAACTAAGATGATAAACAAAACCCTGAAATGGTAGTACATACATCTACCGATTAAACATAAATGGGTACAAACAAGTCAGTAGCATCAAACTATAATACCATCGGTACTTTAAGGCAAATATTACCATGGAGGATTCGAACCCTCCCTTACAGAAGGTGATCTGGAATTCATGCTGCCATCCCTTCCAAACCTTGAAACACTTCTTACACTTTTAGGAGTAGACACCCCAGGGCTTGCACCTCGATAACTGGCACGAAGAGTCTCGTCCACTGATGAAGAGGACTTTGCAATTGCACTTCTTACAAATTTCTGGGCAGCAGGGGAAAGCGTACGCACACTTGGACTAGCACTGCCCCCTCTATAAGGTGAGGGCAATGGTGGTTTCTTAAACATCTTTGACCTCTCTCTCAATTTCCGAGCTGCTTCCCTTGATAAGGAGTGTGCCTTCACATCTCTGGCAGGAGGACAAGGAATCTTAAAATGAGGCCCATCACCGCTACCACCAATATCAATTGGTGTATCCTCAGCTTCCAACCTCAGAGGTGTCCCTTCAATTTCACCCCATGTAATAAAGGGGGATTCATTGACACCCGGTGCAGGTGAAGGTGTTCTTACAAAACTATAACCATTCTCCGCTTTCTTCCCAGATTCGACATAAAACTGATTTGGGGTCTTCCTCAAATCCTCCAAATCATACTTTTTGCCCTTATCCTGATCCCTACCTGACATAGGCATTGGAGTCGCACCGGCAACAGGAGTATATAACACCTCCACGGATCCATCATCTCTTGGCCTAGAATCCATCACTTTACCATGAAATCGTGTGTTACCAAGATTTATCTCCTTTGTCAAACCCTTCAACCTTATTGCTCGTTCCTCCTCAGTCAACGGGGCCTCACCCCGATCAGCAGGATGATACATCAATAAATTCTTGGCCGTATATTTCCACCCTTCCAATGTGCTCGTTGGCTGATCAGACGTTCCATATCCATCAGTGATCCTATCCCTATTCACATCCTCGATTAATTTAACATCCCCCTCCGCATTTTCGCCCTGCGTTAAATACCCATACTTCTCTTTCTTCTTCCTGTTAACCTTCTCTAAAATCTTAGAAAAGCTATCGTTATCTTCGCTCGTATACCTCCTAAAAAACTCATCTAAGGATAAATTCGTATCAATCTCTTCCTTGCTTTCCCTACAATCACCCTCACCGGATAATCCCCTACCTAAAACACTTGGGGTTTGGGGGGTTTTGCCATCAAATTCATCAAAAGGAGTAAAATTCCTCGTAAAAGTAGAACCAGGGGTTTGAGTTAGGCCTCTATCCTCGGAATTTGCATTATTTACCTTTTTGCCGCGGCGCTCGATGATCTTCAGTTGGGCATCACGGATTTGAATCGGATCGCCGGTCCTGACGGCTTCGAGCCAATCAAGTCGGTCTCGGAGCTTGGAAATATCGGGGAAGAAATCGCGTTCGACGATCTTCTCGATGGCGGCAACGTAGGAATCTTCGTCGAGGACGCGGGAGCGTTTCTTGGTAGGACCACTTGGGGTGATTGAGGAAGAAGAGCTAGGAGTTCGAAGAGCGTTGTCGGAATATGGAGACGGAGACGGTGACGAAACGTGACGGGGAGAGTGACCTGGAGATTGAAGCATCGTGTCTCAGAAATAGGGTTTTCAGAGAAATTGAAATTTGATTTTAGGGATTCCATTGTTTTATCTCTATCTTTTATTTATACACTAGAATGCGTCGCTGGCTTCCTTCTGTAAAATATAATTTCATTTTTAAATACGTTTCGGTTTTTAAATAAAATTTAAATATAAATTTAATTATTCACCGAAAAAATATATATATATAAATTTAATTATTTTATAAGATTATACAAATTATAGATAATTAAAATATTATTTCAGATCAATTAAAAGGTAAACTATTAAAATAATTTTTTTTCTCACATATTATATTTTAATCACTTATGTTTGTAATGTTACGTTTTAGTCACTTATGTTAATGTGTTGCAACATTTTAAATTTTTAGTCACTGAGCTGTTAATTACCGTTAACGATGTAACGGTAAGCTGATGTATTACGCTAAATCATCATTTCAAACATAAATTTTAAGTTAAATTATACAATTAGTCCTCATATTTTTTCGTTTTGAGCAATTTAATTTTTTTCTTTTATATTTTTTTAACTTTCCTTTTTTTTCTTTATTTCCAATTCTCTTCTACTTCTTTCTCTATTTTCCCTTGCTTCATCTCTTTTAACGTAAAAGAAAAAAATTGCTCAAAATGAAAAAATATAGGGACTAATTATATAATTTAACTTAAAATTTTTATTTGAAATAATGATTTAGCTTGTCATTAGTTTATCGTTACACCATTAACGGCAATTAACGCTCAGTGACTAAAACATAATATCTTAAATATAAGTGACTAAAATATAAGCTAAGACAAATAAAAGTGATTATTTTAATAATTTACCCTAAATTGAATAAATGGCGTATCAAAATTTATGTAAAATAAATTACTAAATGCAAAAATATATTATATATTGTACAAGCTCAATTTCGTCTGGGTCTCGAAACTCGATTCCATTTTATTTATTTATTTATTTATTTATTTATTTATTTATAATAATAAATAAATAAATAAATATAAAATAATATTAATTTTATTTTATTATTTATTTATTTATTATTGTATGAATATAAATAAATGTAAAATAATATTAATTTTGTTTTATTATTTATTTATTATTTTATGAATATAGATAAATAAATAAATAAAAACAAACCCAAATAATAAACCCAAAGTCAAAGTCCTCAAATCCTTAAAAATCGGTCCTCAAAGTTCTTTCAAATCCCATTAAAACCCCTTCACTTTTGGTGTCTTTATGGATTTGCCCCAAGCTAATTTCAAGCAAACTTCGAACTAGTCAAAGTGCTCAAAGGGTGGCCGGCCATGGGATTGAGTGGCTGAAATTCATTTTCTAAAAATAGCCTCCAATTCCCATCTATAAATACCCCCTAAGCTACACATTCTAATCACGAATTTACCAACACATTTTCTTTTTTATCTCATTTTCTCTCTAGCTTTTCCCTTCCATTTCCCTTCCACTCCTTTGCCGATTTTTCTCTCTTGGGAAAGAGTGGTCTTCAGCCTTGAAAATAGCTTCATTGAGTGTTCATCAGAGACCTCGATATGGGAAGAATCGAGCAAGAAAGACGAAGAACGTGACAGCATTTCTTGAGAAATTGTACTATTAATTGCATTTATTACATTTTTATTCTTTTATTTATATTTGTAAGTTATGTGCATATTTATGTTTGCATTACATAGTAATTCATTAAAAATCAAGGCAATGTCCTTTGTCTCGAGAATTTGAAAAATTATGCTCTAACTCACTAGGTGTCGATTTTTTTAACCGGGATAATTGAATATCCTTTTAAAAATTTAAATACGAGATTTTTTTTTGAAAAGTTCGTTATTTTTGAATATTCGAATTGTTATATCCTAACTTACTGGATGTAACTTTTTCTCGATTAATTCGAAATAAGGAGCTTTCTTCGGAAAGAAAATTTATTTTCAAAATAAAATAAATATGACATTCATGCATTTAAGGATCGCAATTTAAATTTTTCTCGAACTTTTAATTTTTAACAAATAAGATTTTGAATAATCGATTAGATACCAATTTTGGGCATGTAAGGGTGTTAATCCTTCCTTATGCGTAACCGACTCCCAAACTCATTTTATGATTTCAAAAACCAAAATTATTTTAATAAATTTTTAAAAAAAAAATCTCTAAAGGTGACCCAATTACACCTGCTTTAAAAATTATTGGTGACGATTCCATTTTCATTGTTTAAAATATAAATCGAAAATTATTTTTATTTTTATTTTCAAAAAATGATTTCGACATATATTTACACACAAAATTTATTAGGAATTACAAATATTACATTGTACAAAATTTGCCACATAAAAATTTTACAAAAAGGTACTATGAATTAGGAAATGACATCAACAAATAAATTATTCTCCAAATAAAATTATACTAACAAATATAGTACAACATGACATATCTATACTACATATAATGTTTTTATTGAAATGGCATCGCGTATTAATTGTATCTTAATTTAATTGTAAATTTATTAAAATATTATTTATTTTATAAAATAATAAATATTATTTTAAGAGTGTTTATAATTTTTTATACGAAAATAAATTTAAAATAATATATAAATGTGTTAAGAATTATGTCGAAACCACCTCGAAAACGAAGGTTTCGAAAAAATTTATTGTAAAGTTTGGGAATTTAGGAGTAAAAAGGGAGTCGCCACCAATCTTTTATTTGGGTGCGATTGGATCACCACAAAACGTTTAAAAACGTTAAAACGTCGGTCCATGAAATCCAGAAAAATAGGTTCGGGAGTCGGTTACGCACGAGGAAGGATTAACACCCTCGTACGCCCAGAATTGGTACCACATGATCATTTTCGGGTCTTATTTTATGAAAACAATGAAAGTTCGAGTAAAGTTTAAAATGCGGTATTCATTTTGAAAGGCTCTGTGTAATTTTAAAGGAGAGCTTTTTAAGAAGAACTCGTCCCCGTATTTCGTTCCTCTTATGAGAACTAGAAGGCGTGTCCAACACATTAGGACACTACATTCTCGGAGTATCAAAATTGAAGGACGTTTAGGGAACTTTTGAAGAGAGTATTCGATCGCGTGATTTGTACGAAAATTATACCTAGCACGTTAGGGCACGATTTTCGAAGCTTTCATACGAAATAACATTGCCTCGTTTTTGTCATGAAAATCATTCGTATATATATTTTGAGAACTTGAAAATTTCGTATTAAGATTAAAATGCAATCCTCGAACATATGATTTGAAAGATTTAAAAATGGATTACCCGTTTACTTCGATTTTCACGAAGAATTAAAGTCACGACCAACACGTTAGGACACAACATTCTCGGAGCCTCGAAGTAAACGGGCGTAAAAACTTGAAAAGGATATTTGGTTCGCTCGAATTATACGAATAAATCAAACCCGACACGTTAGGGCGTGATTTTTCGAAGTTTACGCTCGAACGAAATATTGCCTCGATTTTTAAAATAACTTGTAAATGAATGCGTAAGTTTAAAAACACGAGTAGCGATTAATAAGAGAAATTAGATACGAAGCAATATAATAAGCAGATAAATAATATGCAAAAATATAGAATGCAGGTGCAAATACGTGCAAACATCGATAAGGAAGAAGAAACGATGAAATCGGGAGTAAAAACGGGACTTTTGGATACCCGGGGGTAAAATGGTAATTTTGGTGAAATCGAGGTTGAAAATGGAATTTTGGAAAGTTCGGGGGTGAAATGGTAATTTTTGATAAAATTGGGGTTAAAAATGGAATTTTAGAAGGTTCGGGGGTAAAATGGTAATTTTCAGTGAAATCGGGGTGAAAAATGGAATTTTAGAAGGTTTAGGGGTAAAATGGTAATTTTTGGAAGTTTCGGGGTAAAATAGTAATTTTTGGTGAAACTGGGGTTAAAAATGGAATTTTAGAAGGTTCGAGGGTAAAATGGTAATTTTTGGAAGTTTCGGGGTCAGAATGTAATTTCCTAAAATTTTGGGGTCAAAATGTAATTTTTGGACTGTTTGGGGACCTATAAACAATAATACCAAAGAGTGGGTGACACGTGGCAGCCCCACAGGCATCCAGCAGTCAAGGGATTAAATTGTAAATCTTGAAAAATTCTTGGGCCAATTTCGTAATTAAGTAAAAGTTGATTTAGGGATTAAATTAAAACAAATTAAAAAAGTCAAGGACTAAATGCATAAATAAGCCAAAAAAAGCGACACGTGGTAGCCCCTGGTGTAGTCAAACAGTCAAAGGACTAATTTATAAACCTTGAAAAATTGTTGGGCTAATTTTGTAATTAAATAAAAGTTGATTTAGGGATTAAATTAAAACAAATTAAAAATGCCAGGGACTAAATGCATAACTAATCTAAAAATGACACGTGGCAGCCTCTAGTGCAGTCAAACAGTCAAAGGACTAAATTGAAAACTAATTAAAATTATAGGGTAAAATTGCAAATAATTAAAAAGGCAAAAAAGACTAAATTGAAGCAAATAAAAATACGGAAGGACCAATTGCGCAAATAGACCATTAAGCAAAAACATGCGGATCCTAAGACGGGTCGGGTCGGGTCAGCCTAAATGGGTTAGTATAAATAACACTTTAAGGCTTTTTTTTTTATTATTTTCATTTTATTAAAAATTCAAACCCCCCTTTTTCAAATCCTCTCTTCTCTCTCTTCCCACTCCTTCCTTTCTTTGGTCGGCCATGGCTCCGGCCGCCCTCGATCAACGCGCGTGGGCGCGCGTGGCTGATGCCCGGCCATGCTCCGACATTCTGACTCTTCCCTGGCCAGACTCAGCCTATGCTCGGCCGACGCTGAGCTACCACGCGCCTCCGACCACGATCCGACCGCCGTCCAGGTAACCGAAAAACTCCCTTTTTTTCTTTATTCCTTTATTTTTTCTTTATTAAAACCATAGCTCTCATTTTTATTTTTTCATTCATAAACAAAACCAGATCTGGAAACCCAGATCTGGAAATATTCAACATATTTTCTTTTTAATTTGTTTTTTATTTACAAAACAATTTCTTTTCTTTATTCTTTATTTCACTTTAAAACTCCCCTTTGTTTTGCAAGTCATTGCTTCGGAGTAAAGGACGGCTACGATGCCAAGCTCCGGTGACGGCGATAGACCCCGATTCCGACAGTGGTCAGACAGGGAACGTTTCTTGTCCTTTCGGGTTCCTTTTTATTTCTTTATTTAAAATTATTAATTAATAATTTCATTAATCACCATCATTAATAATTTCATTAACACTAATTAAAAACATTTATTACCTCCATTTATTAATAACGTTTTTTTTGTGTTATTATTATTAATAATATTAATTTATACAAGCAATATTATTACTATCTGTATTCAATGCTTTGGAATTGAAAAGGGGTAAATAATATGTGATGGTATGGGGATGTTCATCATGCATATTAATGCATATTAATGCTCGAACAATAAGGAAATAAATAAGCAATTAAAATGTATGGGATACCTGGAGTCTTAAAGTTTTAAAACTTTGAATCTGATTCGAAACTCTTGGTATGCTTACTTGAATGCTTTTTCCTCTATTGATTGCTTCTGCTTGGGTTCATTGCTTGTATTTGACTTATTAGGATGCTTTCAAAGTCTGTCTCTGTGTTAATTCTGTTCAAGAGGGGTTTGTATTTCGATTTTTAAGAACTGAGTTTTTGTGTACCCTTATTACAGAAATCGAATTGGCTTTTTAAAGCCAATTTCCCATCATTCTTTTTTGTTTGTTACAATTTAATGAATTTCTAATCCTTCCCTTCTTTTTGCAGGTTCCAGCAGCGGCGGTGGCAGGTGAGCTGAGGCTGGTGGCTGATCAGAGCAAGTGGCTGTTGACATGGCGCACTCCCATTGGCCAAGCTGAAGGTGGGCAGTGCAAGTGGGGAATCAGATTCTGGCTGCTGGTACAAAGGGGATTCTGTTTGGGCTGATGTAAATTTGAGTCAAATATAAATGGGCCGAAAATGGGTGTAAAATGGGCTAATTGGGCCTCGTAATTGTATTTGGGTTATTTGAATTGGGTCAATTGAGCCTTTGTAATTAGACATTTTAAATTTACAAATAATATTAAATTTAAATTAAATTCAAACTTAAATTAAATTTAAATAAATTTAAATTAAATTTAAATTTAAAATAAATTTAATTTCAAAATAAATTCTAAAACGGTTTGGACCTGGTCAAAATTGGACTCCAACAAATTAAATTATGATATCTTAATATTCACTCTATCAATTCTATCGTTTCAAAAATAATATATAAATGTGTTAAGAATAAATTTATTACATATTTATTTTTATCCACGTTATTGTTGTGTGCCACAATATAAAAAACATAGAATAGTAACAAAAACGGTACTCACATGCAAGAATACATTTTGCATAAAATAAAATACAAAATGTATATATAAATTTATAATCCTCTAAATATTAAATTTAATATATAATATAAATTTATAATATTTTAAATAAACAAAATCCAAAACTTGTTTTTCTAATATGATTTAATCTCTCAAAATTAAGGCTCGGTTCTATTTATTGATTTATTGAATTAAACTAAAAATTCAATTTTTTTTTTTATTTTTTGAGTTGAAATCAAATTGGTGAACATAAAAAATCAATTATTATCGAACTGTACTAAATCGATTCGGTTCGGTTTGAATTTTCATATTTTTTGAGGTTTTGAACTTTTGGACTTTATTCAAACAAAATTATCTTTGGATTTAGATTTGGATTTTTCAACTTTAATTAGATAAAATTACCTTTGTTTATGTTTCTTAGACACTATTTGGTCATTTTAAATTTTTGTTCAATTATACATTAAGTCTCAAGTAATATATTTATCTAAAAATAATTTATAAAATCTATAATTGTAACGACTCGATTTTAGCTGGTGTAGAAAAATACGATTTTAAAGTCGAATTTCGTAAACTGAATTAGTAAAATTATTAAAAGAAGAATTTACATATTTACTATGAAAAAATATTAGTATTCGATCGAGTTATTAAATAGAAAAAGCCATTAATTATAGTAAAAGAACTAAATTATAAAAATACAATCACTATTAAATTTTAATTTAGGAAATACTTGAGAGTTTAAGTGTTTAACTAGGAATTATGTAAAACACCTAATGGTTATTTAGCTTTTTCTTTTTTTGTGAATTACAATGAGAGGGTAAAATCTTAAGAAGAACGTAACTGACGGAATTTGAACCTAGGTCACACCTGAAATAATGAACACTCTTATCCATCAGACCAACACATAGAGTTCATTTAGCCATTATTATTCATGAGTTAGCTCCATCAATTTCCACCAAGTTTGGTAAATTAAAATCATGCTCTTTTAATTTAATAATTAATTAAGTTAAAGTGGGATTAATTAATTGTTAAATTACAGTGATATAAGAGATGGGTAGTCTCCATCCCCAAACCGCAAAAAGATTAAGAGAAAAGAAAAGTCTTCTAATTTCATTTCGGTTCAAAAGTGATGAGGGTGCGGATATATGATTCAATATGCAAATGTTATGTAGTTGATATCAACTTGCCATATGAAAGTATAATCTAACGATACATGAATTATATGAATTTGCTATGTAATGACTTGTGACATATGAAACATATATGTTTCGAGACATTGAGTATCCTATTAATAGTTTCGGATAGAATTGGATATAGTTAGCATGCTATAAGATTAATATACGAGATTTAATTCGGTTTATATTAATGAGACGTGAAATAGTAACGAAAACCTCAAAATATCTCCCAAACCACCTCCAATCAACAAGGTAACCATTGGGCTTTGGTCGGACCAAAGAATCGATGTCGGGGATGGAAGCCGGTGACCAGATAACGCTCCACGCACCCATACGCGTTCGCACATGAAAGTGGGTTGCTTTCTTTCAGGTGGCACATGAGCTCACGTGCAAGGTCTTTAATGATTGAAATATGCAAATTGATGACGGAGGTAGTGGTGCACCTCCTTGTGCCGACAAAGAACCCAAAAAATCACTTTGAACAAGTGATCACAAAAAACTCCGTTCACGTTCAAAACAACGAAACACGAGTTCACTAAATCAAGCTAAGAAACTCTGATACTATTTTATTGAAAAAAAAAAGGATATATACAAAAATAAAATCAAGAGAAATTGCTTATACTTCATCTCTTTAGTTAGTGTGTTTATATATAGGTCTATATAGTTTAAATAAGGAAAGGACAATAAAATAAACTTCTAAAATCAATCCTAAGAATATGTAACATACCAACTTGTAACTTTCAAATAATTTAGTATCCAATTTGTAATTTTTTTAAATTAAGTGACTAAAATGTAAATTATGTAATAGTTTAGTGACATTGAGTGAAGTTTACCCTTAAACACTCAAAATTAATAGCTTATGAAGACAAAAGAGACATAGATACTGGATTGTTCCCGACCGTATTGGATTATTGTCGCAACGCTCTTCTTTCTTTCCTGACAATTTTTTTGGTTGTTTCTTTAATCAGAATAACAACCTGAAACGCTCTTTCCCCACTCTACAACTTCCATCCTTCAGCTAACCAACTTTCGCTACCCCGGATCTAACCTCCATCACCGCTCTGATCTACGCCTCTGATCCACTCCTCAACTCCCCCTTTGTCAACTTGATCTGCCTTGCGGCTCTCTTAAACACTTACATAGGTAAACCTTTTTTTTTTATAAAAAAATTTAGTTTATTTACTTGGTTCAGTTTTTTTTAAATTGTACCTAATTTATTTGTTCTGGAGTGAAATGAATTGCCTTTATCGTTTTCCCGCGTAATTCTGGAAATTTTGGTTCTTAATTTGTTTGTTCTGACTGGTTGCCTAGAAACTCGAAGTTTTGAAAGCCATACTCTTTGAATTAAATTTTCGATAGTTGGAAAACAAAAATTAAGTTTCGTTCTTAGAGTGATAGATTTTTCAGTTTATTTGATGGTTCTTAGCTTTAGTTTTAAGGATACGACGAACATTTCTTAATTTAACCTCTTAAATTTCATAGTTGTATTGCTACCTGAATTGGGAATTGTTTGGTTGGCGTTTTGAAGCATTTCTTGTCGTGCTCAACGTAATCGTAACAGGAAAAGATAAACAAAAAAAAAAGTTTTTGAAATGCTTACTTTTTCCGCAATGGTTAGTTAATTTTGAAATTCTTAATCAAGCATGGCAGTCATCAGCTGATGCAATATGATAGGATTATTATTCTCTAAACTTATCAGCAATTCAGTATTAACGGCTGATTGTTCTACTTCAGATGGTTCATTTCAGAATAATTCAATCCCCATTAAGTTATGCACGCATTCTTGTGTTAGTATATATAAGATGTTTTTCAAATGCCATTTTCATTTTTGGGCTTGGTAATTTAATGGTAGCTAGGGTTTTGCTGAAATGCTTTTAACTGATAAAAGATTCTTTACTTCAGATGGTTCCGTCAGGGGAGTGTCTAACAGATGAAGTTGGAAAAGATAAATTACGGAGCCCAGATGCTGGGAGTCATGCATTGCAACATAACGCTGATGGTAAAATTCCCTCGTCACAATCTGATCAAGGGGGAGAAACCCCCTTGATTAAATCAGAGAAAGACCCGCTTTCACGGTTGGAGAAATTAGGAAATGCTTCCTCTGTGATAACCAAGCAGACTCCCTCTCTGTTTCCTGGTATGGAAGGAAGCACTCCTGTAGCACGTGAGAGAGCATCGCAGGATGGATATAACTGGCGTAAATATGGGCAGAAACTTGTTAAAGGAAATGAATTTGTTCGAAGTTATTACAAATGCACACATCCAAACTGCCGAGCGAAAAAGCAACTAGAACGTTCACTCGATGGGAAAATGGTTGACACTGTTTATGTTGGTCAGCATGATCATCCAAAGCCACTGAACCTTCCACTAGCTGTTGGTTTTGCTGTCTCTGTTGTTGAAGAGCGACCAGATAAGTCCTTGCAAATTGTTGTCAAAGGTAAGTAAACATCTTAATCAGTTGCGTCCAGTCTAATCAAATGAAGTGTAAAATCTTGTTTTGTAACTGGCCTCATATTTGAAGACAAGTCATTGGATGCACAAATGCCTCACCAAATTGAGCCAAGAAGTGGTTCTCAACCTTTATCTAGTGCTGTCAGTGAAGATGTTAAGGGTGCAGCTTCAAAATCAAATAGAATACAGAATGTTGCCGACAGTGATGATGATCATCTCGTCTCAAAACGAAGGTACCTTAGTTTCTTTCTCTAGTGTGTTAGTATATCTCTCAATCTTTGTTTAACAGTCATCAAATATAAACAGGAAGAAAGAAAATAGCAGTGCTGATGCATCTCCAGTGGAGAAGCCAACCAATGACTCACGTATGGTTATCAAGACTTTCAGTGAGGTTGATATTGTAAATGATGGGTACCGCTGGCGCAAATATGGGCAAAAGTTAGTTAAAGGCAATCCAAATCCAAGGTATGTATTAAGGTCTTTTACGCACATTTCATCTCAGCTCATTAGCTATGCTGATGATTACACTGTTTTCCCAGCTGTAGATATCTTCTTATAATAACCGGAGATGTTTTCCTATCTCTAATGCAGAGATAGTGAATGCATATTACTTAACACTTTCTGATCTTAGAAAGTTTTCCTTCCCTTACTTATATACCATATTGTGGCTTTTAAAACTAATTGACTTGCTCTTCTCACTTGTGATGTAGGAGCTATTACAGGTGCTCAAGTCCTGGGTGCCCTGTCAAGAAACATGTTGAGAGGGCCTCGCATGATGCAAAATTGGTTTTAACTACTTATGAGGGACAACATGATCATGCTTTGCCTCCAACCAGGACTGTTACCCACAATACAACGGGAGTAAATGTTCATTCAGCAGCCCATAGTGACGAATCAAGGACCAAGGTAGAAGAAAGTGAGACTGTCTGCCTCGACATGGTTGTTTATTCTGGTTCTGTAGCTGAGAATAAATCAAGTGAGCAATTGAATGGAGACTTGATAACCAAGTCAGATTTTAGCGGTACTGTTTCCGCCAGTCTGATAGATGCACCTATACCAGGTCCTGCAAGTGGATCAAATGAGCAACAGATTGGGAAGTTGGATCCTAGTGAAGAAAGCGATGCGGTTGACTGTGGTACGATTGTTCATAGTAAATCAAATTCTCAGAATACTTCAAAAGAGCAACTGAGTAGCAAATTAGAAACGAAATCGGAAAAAGATACTGTTTGCATTGATAAGATGGTCCATATCACTCCACGTTCCGAGTGTGCTTTCAATGAGCAACGATTGCCTAGCGCAGAACCCATTCAAAGCTGAGCTGTTATAAATTATAATCATGGTTGCAAATGGCAGTGTATTCAAATGGATCTATTTGGGGTATTGAAGTTGAGGCTGCACTTTTGTATCCATATTGGCAAACCATATGTGTAAAACAATTTAACCTGTTAAATAATGCGAGATTAAAGGTGCAGTAATTTTATCTGACAGTATGGTTTGATATAAAATAGTTTGTTACTGGTAATTTTTATCGAGGGCATCCTTGCGGTTATTTTTTACCTTTATTGGTTAAAAACATAATTGTGGTTTTATGGCTGCTAATCTTCTTTCTCCATTGTCAGTAGGACCTCCATGACAGCTTGCGAACCAAAGAAAACAATGGAATGAGATGACAGCAAAGAAGGTGGATAACTCGTGATTTATAAGAAGTACATGGTTAAAAAGAAACCCCACTTATAAGCTCTTGGCAGCTAAGAGAAAGAGGACTTTGTACCAAAGGTCAGTGCCCAGTCTCCTAAAATTAACACTAACAATAGAAGCATCATTGTCACTTCCATGCATGCCAGAGGCCTTGATCAATGGTACAAGAACAGGGTACTAAGAGTCTAAGAGGTCCTCAGTTCAAGTCCCCTGTTCTCAAATGTATGAGGACAATAGTAAAGAGAGTAAAAGGACAAAAATGTAAATCACTTCCATGCGCAGGAAGCAACCAAATCCCTATTCATCCAACCAAGGTACAGAGCCCCATCTCTCTCTTCAAGCCTATATCTATCGCAGTAGTTATCAAGTAGGGTTTTTATGGTGGCATTAACCAAGGAGCTTAGAGGATAAGGAGTGAACCCTGCCATTCTGAACCTTGACCTCCACTTCCCCAAGAGTTCATGTCGTTCCACTCTATCAGCCCCCTCACAAGCTATGATGTTAACAACATCCCTTGCCAGGCATTGCTGCTCAACATCGATCCTCTCTTTATGTTCCCGGGGGAGTGTCACATCAATTGATTCAAACATGGCTGTGTAATAGTTCAATGTCTCCAGAAACCTTGGGAAGAATGGAGCAGTATTTGTGTTAGATTCCTGTTCCACAAGGGTTACAACCTTTGGAGACAGGCTCTTAACTAGCCTTAAGAGTCGGTCACGATGATTCTCAGTGCTGACACTCTCATCAGGCATGTGGTGAAGCATGAAAGCAAAATTTACAGCTAGAGCCTCTCCTGGTCGAACTTGAAGGTGTTCCCGCTGAACTTCGCAACCAGACATGGCAGCAGCATGGAATTCAAATGGCACTTTAAAATACTCTGCAAGCTTAGACAGCCTCTTTCCCACAATGCTTAGGCCTCCTCCACGGGCATATGCAGATGTGGAATCATCAATACCAGTTATTCGGATATGGGGTGGTCCACCAGGCCTAGCTGCAAATGCTTGGATGAGAGTGATCCACTGACTCCCCTGAGCTATTTGGAAATCGATAATATGAACTCTATCTTCATCTTTCATGGCCTCTGCAATGGCTCCATTTGCAGACATGTAGCCAAACTTTAAGTAGGGGCAAACCTCATAAAGAATGTGCATGTAAGATAATAGATCAGCACTCTTTGGTTCTTTGCATCGCAAAGCCTTATAGATTGAGCTCCCTGAGGAGGCTAGTCGTGCCACTAGACCTTCCAACATGTAGGCTCCCAACCTCTGGATTGGCTCCCCAGAAACCGACACCATTCGGCGTAATTCATCCATTAACCACTGTGCCATCAAGAGATCATTATCTGACATGGCTTTTGCACAAAAGACAAGGACCTGTTTTAAGTCCCCTCTGGAGATTGCATCTGTTACAAGTCTCCAGATGCCCATCTCTGGTGAGGTCTTACTGTCAATAACATCAGAGTCAGGGCCCAACATCACAGTTTCCAGCTCTTTCAGCTTATCCCTCAAATCACTTACATCATCGGTTACGCAGGAACCACTAATAGGAGAGCCACCATTATTGTCAGGAGAGTGATGCAAGTCAGATGGATACGACTGAGAATCTTGCTGTGAAATTGGGCTTCCATTTGGTGAGAAACCGACAAGTGATGTAGAGTTGTAGGCAGTATAACTGCCATTTGCGGAGGATGACTCCAAAGTGCAAAAATTTTCATTGGAACTCTCAACAGAGAAGTGGAATCCGTGGCTACTGTCACTATAGCAGAGAGAGTGATCAATAGGTGGGAGTTGAGGGAACCAGTAGGGCTCAGGCTCGACTTCTTGCTTTATTTGATGGTACAATCTGCTAGCCATGACTGAGCTTCTGTGTTGCTGGGATGCTTGCATTGATGGACAGCTTGCCAGAACAGTTTCTGTCCCCTTGTGGGGGTTGGAGCAATTAAAGGATTCGAGACTGGCAGGACTGTTTCCAACTAAAATGAAAATTCCGAACAGTCAGAATTCAGCATTTTCATCATGGTCATAATAGCTGTAACTTCAGAAACCCTGCATTCTCTTTATAAGCTAAATGCTGCTTGCAAACATATGAGAGACAAATGAACATTACCATGATCCTTCACCCTTGGCAGCCCAGATTCTTTCCATCTGTCTCTTTATGATCTGCAAAATATTGAAACAAGTTCAGCAAGACTGAATGACAGCACTGAGGTTGTAACAGAAGTTCGAGATTCAGCATGCCGACCGACAATTTGAGGGAACCCTAAGTGAAACATTTGTTTTAGTATCAAACTTTATTCGCAAAGTGGGAAAGGAAACACTAAGGTTCATAAATATACAGAACGTATCAGTGAATACAGATAATCACAATCCAGAAGGTTTTATTTCTTCCATTTCCTCTTGCTGTAGATTTAAAGCAGAGAATAAGAAGTGAATATTTTATACGAATATATATATATATATGTATTTATATATGCAAACAAAACAAAGCTTTTATTTCTCTCCTATTTTGTCTTTATTCAACTCAAATGAAGTGATTCAGACTTCATCCTGCATGAAAATCATACTGATATATTTCTATGTACCCTCTAGAGTGCTAAAATTATCTCCCTTTTCTCCCCCCATGGATTAGCTAGACAGATATGAACATTTTGACATCTTCAAACCTATATCAAGAAATCAAGAAACGGTTCCATATCGATGGGATCAGAGATGAAATCTCGTCATCTTCGAAACACTTCCTCATTAACCGGATTCGTAAAGATGGTTACTTAAAACCGCTTCAAAAATAGGTTCCTAAGCCTTCAAAGAAGAAGGATGCGATGATTCTTAAAGAAACAAAATCGAAAGATCCAACCTACTCTACCTGCTACATTCTTTTCTTAGGTTGATACATGAGGGACCTCCCTATTCAATACATCTTTGAAGCAGAAGGAGACACAATCATTAAATAAGTAAATGAGTTAGATACTTGAACAAAGATTTAGCCAAATGAAAATCCACCATCACAACTAAACACTTCAATTCCAGTCTATACATAAATGACTTTTACTCCAATTACAGCTTCAGTTTTGTTCCATAAAGTCAGTTCGACTTATTTAGCACTTCATAAGTAAATAAAAAACACATTTCCAGCACCAGATCATATTATTCATTAGACACCCTGTTCTAGCAGTTGCAGAGCTGAAGGAGCTTGCTTAATCTTTGAAAACTAACCAAAAAAAAGAGCCATTTCAAGCTCTCTCTTTTTTAAAAAAAAAAAACCCAAAACTTTGAACATCAGAAAGAGCAGATTACTTGGAGCATAAAAACTAAACTTCCAACCAAAAACTAGAAATTCTTGAAAATCATCTTACTGTTAGTTGATCCTCACCAACCCATTTCCACAAAACTCAATACATTCCCCAAAATACACACTTCCCCCCTCCCCCCAATAAAGAAACCCTCAAAACAAGTTCAATCACCAAAACAAAAAAGAATCAATGAAGCAAGAAGAACAAACCTTAAATTCAATGAAAGAACAAAATCAATTCCAACATCTAATCAATGGGGGCACCTTATTGTAAGGAATCTTCAGCTTTTGATGAAATATAAGTATAAGAAATCAGAGGTACTGAGAGATGGAAAGGAGGATGGAAATGATTTGTTTTTATTTCTTTTTATTGTAAAGAGTCACATCAGCATGTGCATTCTTTTTTATTTTAAAAAAAAAAAAGTGATGCATTATCAAAGCCCTTCACATAAAAATTAAAACAAAACATTGTGAGTTGTCTTGCAAGTCACTTATACTATTATTATTGGATTTGTTGAATGTACTATAATGCCCTTCTTAATCTCACATTTGGTCAAATGTATCCCATTGTCTCCCCCACCAGAAGTATTTTATATATAATTAATTAATATGAAAAATGTGTTGCTTTTAATAATTGCGTTTTATTTTTACTTGATTATTTATTTTTAAAAAAATGTATGGATAATTAATTACATTAGTGGGTACGTAATCCTAAAATTGTAGTTATCACATAAGAAATTATGTATTTGTATAGTGCATGGTGTTATGATTGGAAATATTAAAATTTCAAAAGATATAAGAAAAGGCCAAATCAAGAGATAACGCCCATAGATTATAAGATATAATAAATATAATATCAATATTTAAGTCTAAACATGATCTCTTGATTTGATCTTCTCGAACTTTTAATATCCTAATGTTTAAAAGAATTGGATTTGGTCCCCCACCCCTTCTTCATTTCTCTTCAACTTTAACTTTATGGAACATTCTATTTTATTCCTATATTTACAATACTATTAACTGGTTGAATTATATTTTAATAATTTTATTATAAGTTTTGATTATATCGGTTCTTTTTGATATAATGTTTAGAACTATTTATAATCTTTTTCTATCTCATAGATAAGAAGTTTAAAGTGTATTCAAATTCACGTTTTCATGCATTGACAATCATGCTCATACCAAATAAATTGATTAAACTGATTTGTCTGTAATTATAGAGAGCCGAACTTTTTACCTTTTTACTTCAATACTAAACACTATTTCATAAGTATATTCATAACTGAATGCAATTTTCTTTTTCTTTTTTTTTTTAAAGTTTAAATATAATATTTATTTAACATATTATACTTAATGACTAAATATATGGAAATTGGTCTTGGAAAAAGTTTAGATGTTGGATCTAATGTATGGTTATTGATATATTTAGGTATATTGTTTTGAAAATATTATTATTAAAGATTCTATCACACACGTATACATGTGAAAAGCATGTACTATATAAAATATAATTTTATGTTTAAAAATAATATATAATAAATAATGAAAGGGGTAAACACAAATATATAAAAACTTAAAACACGGATATAACTTACTAAAATATGGAATAAAAAATAAAATTGGTTTAATTCAAATGTTTGTTTATAAAAATATAAAAGGATGAAAACACGAACATAGAAATATGGAATGAGATGTGAATTTTGGTTGTTTATTGAGGAACAAGAAAGAGGTTATATTGGTAAGAGTAGAAGGAAGTAATGTATTTGTAATTTTAGAAAAAGATAATCCCACATAGAGGGAATGGGCAAAGTTAAAGAAAAACAAGGCTGGGTGGGTTTAGAAAGGAATCAAATAAATGGAGGAAAAGGGAAGGTTGTTTGTGGTTTGGAATTTTCCCAAAGTTGGTGGCCCACAGCCCCCCCCCCCCCCCCCCCTTTTTATTTTTGGAATTTTCTCTTACTTAAAATATCATTATTTGTCCATTACCATTAGAGTTAATGTGGCTTTAAGTCTAAGTTAAAGTGACATTTTCTATATCATTATTATTGATTCATTGTTTGGAGGATACTATGCGTCTTGTCAACCTAACTATCCTCTTCCCTTTTAATATTTCATTATGTTTTGCTGACTCATCAACCATCATCATCATCAAATTTTAATGAAATTTATTTCAAGAAATACCCTTAAACTATAGATTTTAGTTTTACTTTTCTCTTTTGATTGTCACCCGCGAAACTGAAAAATAATATTTTAAAATTAGAAATTAAATTATAATTTTTATTATACTAAAAATATAATCTTATTATTTTGAAAGATTAAATTAATTTTTTATTATTTTTAAGAAATTTAAAATATAATTTTATTTTTATTAATTTAAAATTTTAAAATTTATTAAAACAAATTTAAGTAAAAAAATTTCTATTTTAAAGAGGACAAAAATCCTTAGTAATTCTCCTAATTTCGCCTCTATGCGTAGAATTAGAACCATATGTATATATCACATCTAAAACAACTTCCAAATTAAGGAAGGAGAGTTAAAATTATCACCTCATACAAATAGAAATGGATTAATATATAATTTGGCTCCTGAACTTGTTCACTTGTATTTATTTGGTTCTTAAATTTTTTTGACCTAGTTGATCCTTGAATTCGTATTCCGTCAATTAAGTTGGTGTTTTCACACTAACATCGTTAATTGTACTGATGTGCACTACTAGCCAATCTAATAGTGCGACATGACAACCTTTCCATGTGCCACGTGGTAAACATAAATTAATATATAAATATATAAATGATGTTTGCACGTGACATTTTGAGAAGCTAGCATGTGACAGCACCAAATTAGTTAAAAATGTCACATCAACACAAACTAACGATGTTAGTATGGAAGGACAAATAGTGGCGAAGCCAGAAAATTTTTTTGGGGGGTCGAAATTATTTTGTATATTTTTATGATAGTAAAAATGTAATTTCACCATTTTAATGGTCTATATATTTATTATTTTTAAACAGTTAAATTAAATTTTTATCATTTTTGAGGGGGCGAAAGTGTAATTTTACTATTACTAATTTAAATTTTATAAATTATAAAGGGTCTAAATTAAAATTTTACCATTTTAAGGGGCTATAATATATAGAAAGGGAAAAATTACAAAAATCTTAAACCTTGCGAGGGCTTTCTTATATTTTTGGGAGGACCATAATGTAAATTTACAAAGAATTAAATAAAAAAAATTTAAACTTTGGCCCCCTGAGCCTCAACGTAGCTCTGCCACTAGGAACAAACTTGATTGACGAAATACAAATTCAAGTATCAACTAGATTAAAAAATTTTAGAGACCAACAAAATACAAATGAACAAATTCAAGAGGTGAAGTATATATTATCCCAATAGAAATTTGTTAATGAACTACTTTTCAAATTGATAATTTAACTATTTTCCAAATTGACATCTTTTATTTATAAACGACAAAAATTGTCCACTAAGGAATTATAAATATTCTATTCATCGATTCAAAAATTAATAGACTAAGAATTATATATAAAAGGATAAAGATAGATTTAATATTTAACAGTCTTCTCGTGCATAGTCATTGAAAACTTAAAGTTTGAACTTAGTCTCTCTATATTTATATTTAAATATTAAATTTAATAAGAACCCTAAATCAATTGGTCAAAAGTTGTTTTGTCTAATTTATGAATTGTTTTACGCGAAATCTAAAAGATTAAAAGAAAAAAAAAAGTACTATTGCAAAATTTTAGATTTATTAATGAGGAGTTGGATTAGTAGGAAAAAAATGGTGGTTAGACTGGTGATAGTCATTGAATTTGGGTGGTTATTAAATTTTTAAATCTAAAATTTTATGAATTTAAAAAAACTCTTAATTTAAAAAAAACAGACGTAATTATTTTTTAAAAAAGTTTTAAAATGAATGTACACTTCAGTATTTTCGGTTTTATTTATTAATTATCTTTTTGAAACTTTTCAGTAAACAAACATATTTATCCATTTTGAAATATTTTTTTAGATAATTACGTTTAATTAAGAATTTTTTTAATTTCAGGATGATTTATTTATTTTATTATATTTCACTTATAATTATCTTATTAAGTTATCTTAGTAATAAATTACATCTCATTAAAAATATTTCACATTATCCCCGTTAAATTTTTAACTGCACTTTCATCAAATATGTTAGAAAAAGCAATTTGAAAAAAAAAAAAAAAAGGTTGATGGTCAAAAAAGTTTTAAAAATACAATTAGAGTCATTTTGACAAAATATATACACGTTAGTGGTCAAATTTGTCATTAAGCCTAAATATTAAAGTGTTTTAGGTTCAAATCTCATTTCATGCATATAATTTTCTAATTTTATCAATATATAAAAATGTCTAAATACCCTCAAATAATATTTGTTTCTTTGTAAAATAAATTGACTTTTGATAAATTCACAACTGAATTAAGATCCAATTAGTGGGTGACACAAAATAATGTTATATATAATTATTTGTCTAATTATTAAAAGTTTAAATTATATATAAAAAGTTTACTGAATTTTAATTTAATTGATATCAATATTATTATCAATAAAAAAAATCATGAATTTAAACATATTGAAACGTGTTTATCTACTATTTAAAAATTTGAAACGAGTTATAGATTTTATAAAATATATATAATGGCCATTCAATATTTTCGTTTGTCCTATCCCTTAAATTCAACATTCCTATCCTAAGACAAAAAGTCTCAAATTCTGACTGCTTCGCTGTTTTAAAGAAAGGCATTCAATTTTACAGGCCAAATTGTTTTAAAAAATATGAATAAGAAAAATAAAAGATGAAATCAACCGTCAAAGAGTTCATATACAAATTTCCAGGCATGTCTCCCAACATATAAATTATTTTAACACTGATGTAACGATGTCTCTAAATTTGTCAAAGCTTTCCAAAGTTTGATGAAGGAAAAAGGCAACACGAGTTCTCTTTGCCTTCAAATCTCTGTCAATTTCCCGACCAAATGCTTGAAGTTTTAGGACAAAGGTGGCCTTCCATTTGCATCTGCATGTTTTTGTTTTGTCTAAACTTCGGGATTCGTGCCTCCATGTCTCTTGTTAGTATGTTTTAGCGTCTCATGTTTGGGAGTAAGTATTTTGTGTATGGATGAGGTTTATATCAAATAAATTTATATAAATATACTTGTTATCGGTTAAATGTGTTAATGAGAATAGTTATTGTATATTCATGTTTGAAGTATCTCTTATACTTTTCATATATGAATATTAGACATTATTTTGAAAAGAGCATCGTCACGATACCATCAAAATCAATCACCACATGAGATTCAAACTTATTAATGTTTTCATTCTCCAAGCTCACCAACTTCAAAGTTGGTAACATCGTAATCATATCTTATTATATACCTAAATTCGATTCTACTCAATCATGTAATGAAATGATTACTTCAAACCCTTCTTCACTGTAAATACTCATTCTTCCAAGAAAGATAAATAAGATCATATATATATATATATATATATATAGCTTACACTATACTCAAACACCCTCTAACTTAGAGATTAATCATCAGCTTACATTATATTCAATCACCCTCTAACTTAGGTTAAATCATCGTTTTTAGCATTATCTACGATATGAACCATCATGATTGTCAATCCCTATATCAATCTAAAACTTAATTGTTATTAAGATTGAACAATTGACATCATTTGCAAGAAACTGGACGAGAAACGATGACTTAAGCAGGCCAGAACATCCCAAAAGCACAAGTGAACAAAGTCAATTGATGCAATGGAAAATGAAAACCCAACAAAAACTGTACAAGGACAAGAATATGACCTTCCCATTGCCCACGACGTCGTTTTAACTGGTGCTGGTATCCTTAACCCCCCTCAATCGCCGCATGTCCTCTGTCGTGGCAGTGTTAAGGATGTCCTCACCTTCCCTTTACCAATTTTCTTCAATAGGCCACCTATTAATGGATATAGACCAAAAACAAAAGAAAAATGGAGAAATAAGACCCAAAAAAATGAAATAAAACCTTACTAAAGAAAAAAGTTTGGTGAGCTTCAAAATTAAATACAAGAAATTGCTTGAAGAATACAAGAATGTTAGAGATGTGTGATCTAAATTTTTATTAAATAAATAAAATATAAGTGGTAAAATAAGGGGATCTATTGGGGCAAAGACCGAAATATTAGACTGGGGTCGCAACCGGGAGTGCGAGGGTTGGAGGCCCTCGTGGTACAGTACAAACTACACAAGTGGAATCCGTATAGAAGTATATTTCTACTATTTGATTTTATTTAGAATAATGTGTTTAGACCTTACTATATTACTTCTATTAGAGATTGATTAAAATAAAATTTTTCAATCTATAAATATACGTAATCGCCTCTCCTCTTATATTATTTAAATTTGACATTAATGAATTTTTTTTCTACCCGTGATTTTTTTCCAAAAAAAATTTCACATAAAATTTATGTATTATTTTTCTCTTCCATTTTTTTGCGATATTTTTTATTATCAACATTAAATTTTAACCAAAACAATAGTTTAAAAATGCTAAGGTAAAATGCCTGTTCAAAGCCCAAAGACCCCTACTTATAGAAGAAAATCTGGCCTAGGAAAGAACGAGAAAAGGGCTCAAAGCAACATAATTGGTGACCGATAAAACGCCCCTATTAATCTCACTACGAATATTCCAAAAGCCAGGAGGCTTCCCTTTGGCCAAAAAGTAACCTCCCAGTATGCTACCATAACAATCTTACATTTTAAACCTTGAACTTGTAAAGAGGACAATTGTTACCCCATCACCACAAATAGAGCATCGTCCTGATGTCATTAAAGACATCCTCTCTAAACTCGTAAAACACCTCAAAGATAATCACATCCAAACCATATATTAATATGATGTGTCTAAATTAATTGGACTCTACCCAAGAGCAATCATACGACATGAGACCTACTACAAGCTCTCTTTCACTTATAAATATCCCTCATATATAATCTATATTCTGCACAAATACTCTTCAACTCGGACAAGTCACCATCTTTAGTGGCAATTACCTTTGTTGCCAACTCCGACATATTATATAGCTTAATTGTTATAACGATGATATTAACATACTTCATGTTTGTCCAACCTGAAACATAAATTCATTTTTTTTTAATATATTAGTATGATTACATAGTAATATCTGTTCATACTTTCTTAACCTTTTAACAATACACACACATCTGAACCCATCGAGTGGCTCCAATAGTTAAGAGGATGTTATTCATCTCAGGAGATTCGGGTTCGAGCACCAATGTGTGCAAAGTGTATGTGCCTTGTCAAAAGGTTAAAAAAGTATTAACTGATACTCTCACAGGTAGTCGAATCCGAGACTCTTAAGAAAAACAACATCCTCTTTTTCACTGAAATTAAGTTATAAAAAAATGAATTCACTTTTCTTACAAAGCTCTTGGAAGTTGAAACATGGAAAAGAACTTACATTGATTTTTATTGCTTAGGTGAAAACATATGATATGAGATGAGAGGCCAAAAAGAATGGAGGTCACTTAATTACAAATTAAATAATAATTGCTATGTACAGGAAATGCCACCACTTTGTCCCTTGAACTAGGCTCATTGTAAAATATGGAAGACAATCAGAAGATTTCGACTACTCTTTCCACACACTTGGAAGCAATTTCTTGGATGAAAGCTCGGCATTTCCTGAAGATAAAGTCCCGCATGGTAAACATCCTACGATCATATTTTGGCTTCCGCATTTCATCAAATACTTTGTATTCATGATATCAAGAAGCTTCTTTCATCACTTTAAGTCGCCAGTTTATGAATTATAGATCACAGATAAGGAGCGATGCCATAAATGACCATATTTCAGTCGTCCACCGTCATGAGGCAAGACATAGGCTGGCGTAGACTCGTGTCAGTCAAGGCTTGTCACTTGTTAAGACAACTGAAAGTCATAGGGGGGTAGACCAAAGCAAAGACAGTTGAACTACCTTCCAGTCTATGAGCCAGACTCAAAAAACCGCGCAACTGCCAAATAAAGATGCTCTTCCTCAAAAGGCTTCGATACATAGTCATCCATCCCACATTTCAGGCACTTTTCATATGTAGCCTGGATCACATCAGCTGTCATTGCTAATATTGGAATGTGCCAATGGGACACGTTTCCATACAGCTCAATAGACGCTTCTCCAGAAGCAAGTTTTTCATTCACCTCACTCTCCGCACTGCGGATTTGCCTAGTTGCTTCAAACCTGCAAATAATATTTGAAGTATCAGGATCAAGGATCTCTTTCCATTAAAACATATCTTGGAGATGTTTAGACCAAGGTCTATCAAGCTAATCAACATTCTGGCATCTGGATATACTTGATAATAATATTGCCTCACTGTTTTGATGTATTAACCGAGTAATTGCTAAACAAAGTCAAAGGGTTGTTATGGATTGATTACCCATCCATTTCTGGCATCTGGAGATCCATGAAGCAGGCATCGAAAGTATGGGGCAGCTTAAGCTTGTTGACTGCATCGTGGCCTCTTTCCACACAGGTGACAATTGCTCCATATTTCTTTAAAGCACCTTCTGCCACTCTTCTGTTAACCTTATTGTCATCGACGACTAAAATCCGTTTTTCTCTAAGTAATCTCCCGAGTGTAGACATTTTCTTTCTACGTACTTGGCCCTTTGTACCATTTCCAAGGGCTTCTTGGAAACAGGCAATTAAGACACTCAACCGAAGAGGTTTCATCAGCACATTATCTACAAAACCAGAAGTCTTAAGCTTGGAGCGCTCCACAGGGCTCATAGAGGTACCCAATAGAAAAATCTTCGGGAGGTTTGTTGAAACATTTAGTTTGCAATTTTGCCTATGTTGTTCGAGCAAAGATCGTAACTGAAGAACTGTTTCTTGATTCCAAACATCTTTGTCAATAAGAATCATGGCCAAATGTGCAAATGCACTGCAGAAGAAACAATAAAAATCAATCAGCAAAACGAATGTAAGTTGAATGCCGCGGTCGAAAATTAATTGTCCTCAAATTCATATATATATTAAGTACCACCACTATTATTCTAGCTACCTTGTGGTGAAAATGCTTGACACGTAGGCGCATGCTGACTCCAAAGTGGAAGTTATATCAACAGATATTCCCAGTCTTCGAAGATGGTATCTTGTGACCTCAGCGCGGATGCTTCTATTATCAATAATAAGTGCTCCCAATCCTTGGAACTCTGAAACCACTGGATCATATTGCTTCCACTTGGAATCAAGAGAACTTACTTCGCCTTTTCCAAAAGCTCCAGTAAATGAGAAAGTACTGCCGACGCCAGGTTCACTCACAAACCCGATCTCCCCATCCATGAGTTCCACCAGATGTTTGCTGATGCTCAATCCTATTCCAGTCCCACCATAATGTCGTGAAGTGGAACTGTCGGCTTGCACAAAAGGAGTGAAAATTCGATCTTGTGCATCTAAATGAATTCCAACGCCTGTGTCCTCAACTGTTACAAGTAATCTAATCTTTTTGGGGTCATCCTTTGCATCTTTTCCATTTAACATTTTGAAATTCTCCCAGCTTCTCCATCTGTCTACCACCGGAAAACCACTCAATGTATTATAGGTTTTGCTTGACATGTCCTGAACTAAGTTCAAGGCTTGCTGTAGCACCTTGTCCCCCACATCAGATGTGCCTTTCATTTCATCTACCAGATGCACCGAGACAAAAATATGTCCCTTATCCTGCGTGAACTGCAATTTCAAGTGCTAAGTTAGAGAACATGTCCAAATTCCAAAGATCTGGGGAAAAGAATGGAACTTAAATGTTCATCTGATTTCCCGGATCTCTACTGCAAGTTAAACATGAAAGAACCATGGAACTGTGAATCCCCAGCATTCAAGAGTTGAAAACAAATCTCTACATTAAGTTTCCATAATGCTGCATGTATGTAAATTTCTGAATAAAAGGACAAGGTGATACCCCCACTCGATTATCCGCAAGAAAATGCATCAAGTTCAGAAGCCATACATCCTTTTCCAAGTCTTCAGGCAATATAAGTTTTAAGTGTATGATGCAACAAACAGGGAAGAAACATATAAATTCAAACATAACAAACCTTAATTGAGTTTCCAACAAGATTAGTAATTATTTGTCGAAACCGCCCAGGGTCACCAACAACAACTTCAGGAACCCGATCAGATACATAAACCGCCAACTTCTCATGTTCAAATAAGACAAACAAACAAGATTATGTACGAACAAGAAGAAAAATGGAAGAAAGGAATCACGTGAGTTACTAGAGAAATATCTTGGCTTTACCTCGATTCCTTTATCATTAGATTTGTCAGAGGAGAGTGAGAGAATGCTATCGAGAAGGTTGCGTAGATCAAAGGGCACATCCTCAAGTTCAAGCCTGCCTGATTCTATCTTAGCCTGATCGAGAACTTCATTTATCAGCGATATAAGATCCTTACCACTAGCATGAGCAGTCTCGGCGTAGTCCCTTTGGATCGCATCAAGATCAGTGTCCATCAACATTTTCAGCATACCTGTGAATGTTATAACAACGAAATGTAAATACCGCAGTTTAATTAGTTGTGCTGGACTAGAGAGTTGAAGGGCTTTCTAATCACCTAAAACACCATTCATTGGAGTTCGGATCTCATGGGAAACAGTAGCTAGAAACTACAAAATAGAAAACCATAAAGTTAGAAAAACACTGTAGAACTATTCAATTATAGTCATATTTTTCAGGAGAAAATTTTACATTAGGATGACAATCGCTATCAAAATGAATTTGGATAAAGTCAATTTTTTTTTTATAGTAGAGACTTGTTTGCTATTGGTAGAGAAAGAACCTGAGATTTAGCTACATCTGCAGCTTCAGCACGAGCTTTGAGCTCCATCATCTCTCGGCAGTCGTTCTCTACTTTTGCAATTCGACATATAGCTGCATGGAAGATATGACCAACAAGCAAAGTAATAACTAAGACACCTACAGATGCATTGATTGCCGTCCAAGGTAATGGAGGTTTTTGCTTGAACCTACAAGTGCAAAAGAATTCCAGTTTTGAGGAAACATAACATCTCACATCTTTTTTCTAACATTAAAACTTCTTATTTATATTTTATGGGGAAAAAAACCAACCTGCAGTGCATCTCGTGCTTCCTTAATGGGTCGCCAAAATCAAGGCTGCTAACATGCAGTAAGCCAGTATCGGTTATATCAGTACCATACATGCTGATTGGAGCAGATGCATTGGTTGTGTCATACACATTGACAACTATCGTTTGCTTGCTAGCAAGTTGGTGTAAAAGCTTCTCCACCAGGGAGGGGACATCATAAGATGCACCCAGATACCTGCAATTGAAACCGACTATTCAAATATAAATTGAACTGACAACGACAACAACAGTACTTGTCAGAATTATTATATAGAAATTCAAATAACAGTTTAAGAGACAATTACCCCACAGTCGCTTCAGTACGTTGCTCAGGTGTAGCATCTGGAGGCAAATCCTTGTTATAAACTGCAAATGTGAGCACAACACCAAGGTGGTTGGATTTTAATAGCTTAAAAGGTGATGTCAATACACCCTTTCCGGTTGCCCTTGCTCGCAGGATGTTCTCAAGGTCTTGCTGTGAACAGCATAAACAGCAAATTAACATAACATTATTTGCTAAATGAAGATGCAGTAAGAAGAAGTAAGGAGGAACAATTCTAAGGGAATTGTATTCAACATTACAACTACTAGTTGCCTACTAAGTAGACAGACTATTACAACACAATAAAAAAGGATCCGGTGTTGATTCTTTAATTTTTTTTAACCTGGTATCGAAGAAGATTTCCAATTCACTGCTGTGATTATAAATATCATACTCCTATTACTTTGTGTTTCCGTGCTTGTTGATCCCTTTGCCTAATACTTTGATGTTTTAGTGTTGAAATCAAACATAACATTGGGGAAAATGTGGATTAATACTTGTAGCTAAGCAACTTAAATTTAGCAAGTCTCACAGTACACGCTCATCCTCAATGTTTGCAAAATCACTGAAATGAAACTTGAATGCTATAACCAATTAAACCATTTCTCATCATTCAAAAACTTGAAGTTCAAGCAAATTTGCCCGATTTCCCAACTAAACGGTAGTCCCGCTTTCAGTAGGGAGGGTATGTGCTGAGTTACTTTGGTTCCTGCTCTAGTTCCTACTTCGGCTGAAACTGAATGCTATAAAATATATAGTGCAGCCTCAGATAAACCAAAACAGACCTGTCCAGACATCATGTCAATAGAGACAATATGAGACACAGTTTCTTGTGAAAATATCACTGGTGCATATTCTTCTTTAATGGGTGCAGGGTCCAAATTTTCAGTCAGGCAATCTTGGACTAAAGTCTGGTCCTCAGTTTCCATTTTCTTTATTGTCCATCCATGCTGCTTCTCAAACTGCTCCCTCTCTGAGTGAAGAACTTTCAATGCATAAGCAACACCACTGGTAAGCGGCCTCTCAAAAGCTGTTCTCTCAGTATACTCACCAAATGTTTTCTGGAAAACATGAAATAGTAGTTCAGATAGACATAAAATGAGAGCCAAACTTGTCTACATTGTAAGGAGTAGGAATTCATATACAGTTTTAAGCCAAGGACTATGGTTCTATAGATGACCACCAAGTCAAGTAATGCAAGCCATCATCTTTCATTAGCATAGCCAAACACTAATCCATGTAAGTAAAAATAGAAACACATTAGTTATTCAGATATAAGCACATAGAATATGACCTGATCAATGGCGGATGGATGCTTCCCATGGTGAAAAGTGGATACAAGAATTGCCAAGGCATGAACATGATTCATGCTAACATTGAACTGATCTTGCAACATCCGTGCTCTCTCATCACACATGTTGGCAAGTGTGTGTTCTCTCCTCAGAATGATCTTTTGGTTTAAATGCCAAAATAGCCAGATGGATGTAAGGATCCCCAGAAGTACGAAAACTGTTAAGAGTTTCTTTCTCCACTTCCCGGCACCTTTGGGAGTGCTCTGGTCTAGCTGCTGCTGCTGCTTCTGTTGCAGCAGCAGCGGTTGTTGCTGAGTTGCAGGTTGCAATGGAGCTGGCTCATTCTTTTGTTTCCACCTGAGCTTCAAACAAACTCCTGGAATCTTACAGCTCAGTATCACTCCAACAAGAAGCAACCAACATCCTTTCCCCATACAGAAAGACAAGTTCTTGAAATTGTCTTTTGGTTGGACTCCAAGTGCACTTCCTTGCAAGATGTTCTGCTTATGCCAAAACAACATAAATGATGGTTATTTTAATAGCATTACTCATGGAGCACTTTGAGGCATGCAATTTCAGTAAGATTATATATATGCATATGAGTGAAATTATCTGATTATGGAAAAGAGTCCATCATTATTTCACATGTATAATCCTGACGGTTCAGCTTGCAATTGAGACTGTAAGTTTCATCAGATCACTCCTAAAGAATACAGAATTTATTAACCAAGAATTATAAAAGGTCATTGCATTCTCTAAGTTGAATTGTGTTTAACATTCGATGTTCCTTTACACAGTAGTTTTATGAGCACATATATACCTAAGAAAAGAAGAATATATTTATCAGCTTCTTTTCAGAAATTTTTGCAGCCAAAATTATTATCAGCCAGTGGTGTGCTCCACAAGTGTAAACAAACAACTTTTTTTTTTCTGATAACATTTACTTAGTAATCAAGTAAAGAAAGGGGCAAAATTATGCTGCAAAGTTTTAGCCATCAATCAGAAGAATTCATTGTACAGCATTAACTAAGCTTTACGAAGTTAAAAGGTTGAATATTTACTACTGTTAGGTGTTTCTAACATCTAGATGCTACCTTTCCGCCACTATGATGCTCCCATGATATTGATGAAACAGATTTTTGTGAGACATAAGTATAGTGGTCCAGGAACGACAAGTCATGCTCGCTATGAATATTCTCAACTTGGACTGGACATTGATCCTTAAGTTCCGTAGTTTTTACTATCTGCACCTGCTGCATTCTGGAGTCCTGCTTCTCTGGACACAGTACTTTAAGAGCACAAGTAACATTATCACTCCATGGCTTTTCAAGTCCTGAATGTTTGCCACATTCGAGATATGCTATCTGTAATACCCAGAGGAAAGAGAGAATGATAAAAATTTCATATAGAAAATCTAAGACATGCATTTTGGCAACCATATTTGTAGCGGGAAAGACTGTTCATGCAACTTCACAACAAACAATTTATTTACAATGAGACATCGAGAACTCAATCCCATCTTCACGAAGACGTGATTGCCTTGTCAAAGGAATCTTGAACTACTCTTGATCTTAACAACCTATCTAGATCTTAAATTATGTTCACCATTATAGATCATATAGCATTGCCTATCAAGAAAAAGATATAAACTTCATTTTCGTCAACGTTTAGCTGCTATTAAATAATAAGACATGTTCATACGATTCCACTCCAAAGAAATGTAACTGGAAAGGAACTTAGAGAACATTTCCAGTCTAAATAAGAATATTCTTTGAAGAATCACATATTAGTTGAGCACAAGAACAATTTAAAGGGATCTGGCCCTTCATGCTGGAATGAGAATGAGGACTAATGCATCAATTTAATAATATATTTCAAAAACAGGAAGAGTGCAACTTTCTGGGACTCATTATCCAACCATACAAGGAGTGAAGAAGGCGATAACAAGATTCAAAAATAGGTTACAGAATCATATCATGACCCTATTTTCAGATGAATATCTTCTATGATTTCCAGCAAAAGAAAAAAACAGTACATACCGCATAATATATTTATTCTACATTATCTTCCAGAAAGGAAAAATGGGATAGAACAAAGCCACATTTGTCTTTTCACATTATATTGACCAAATTCAGCCCTCATAACCAAAACCAGACCTTAAAAGCAACAGTTTTGTCGGTATATAAACTAATTGCAGCTAGGGAAATCTAAAGCTAAAAAAGATACAAAAGAAATTACCTGATCTGATTCATAGAAGAAAGAAGCTAAAGAAAGAAATTGGTTCTTGCTAACATTGAAATGTTGAAGCAAGATTCTTGCCTTCTCCTCACAAGAATCGGTTGTCTTCTCATTGCTGTCCAAAGCTACACTGTTGAAACTCAACAAGAACCAAATAATCCCAGTGGAAACGAAGCCTAAAAGCCAGAGAAAGAGAAGGTTCCTCTTCCATTTTCTGAAAGAATTGGGTCCATGCATAGTCTCCTTGGCTTTCTTCAGCCTGAATTTTGCTGATAATCTACAATTAGAACCAGAAAGCTTGCCGTTCATAGACATCTTGAGCAAAGCAAACTTATGTAGTTCCGCAAGGTGCCTTAAGAACTTCACAAAATTCCCAGTTCCAGAAGAAGAACAAATACATGAAAGTAAAACCACCAAGGCGACCCCAACACCCAAATTCAAAACAGATTCAAGTTTGCCAAAATGAAACAGAGAAAAATTCAACCGACAGCACAACTCAGGAGACAATCCAGCTCATTTCTCAACAAAAACAAGCTCCAATTATCCACTTTACCCAGAAACCAAAGTGGTCCAAACTCCATACCATCCACTTGAAAGTTCATATGCTCGCATCAAAAGCCATGCTTTTCTTTTGAAACACCACCAAAACAAGATCACCAATCATGCCAAAACAAACAACCTGAACCCAACCCAGTGTCTTTCTGGGCAACTTGTGAGTGAACCATTAAATGGAGTAAGTTGAAAAATTTTGGCTTTTTCCTATTCCAAGTTCTCTCAACGTTCCTTCAATGTCTGTAGAAACCACAAAAAAAATGGGTGGTATCAAGAATGCAACTTTTTTAATAAAAACCTCATCTTGAAACCCAAATTTCTAGACTTTAACCCAGTTGGTTTCTGAGTTAACCCAACTGGAATCAATCATCACACTTTGGATAAAAAAAAAGGAGGTCAGTAACTTGTCTTTCTTTTTTTTTTTTTTGGTCCTTTTAACACAGTCACGGAGCGCAGCATTTGAAACTGAGGTTTTAGGGGGGTTACATGATTATCTCATCATCTAAGTGGGGAAGGTTTAGGTCCCAAAAGCAAACAAACCACCCTTCCAACAACAAGAAGAAATTTTAAAAAATAAAAGCCTTCATTATTTTTTCTAAGTATTTTATTATTAATATCACATCAAAGTTTGTAAACCTTTTCACCACTTCCCTTTTTTAATTTTAATTTTCTGGGTTTTACTCTCTCTTCTTCTTCTTCTTCTTTTTTTTTTTGCGAGTTGAAAGAGACTGCACCAGTTTAAAGAGGGAAGATAATTTGTTTCCTCTGCTGTTTTGCAGCTCAGCTAAGCTCAGGTATACGGACTGAATCAGACACTGTAACAAAAGAACGAGTCAGAGTCTGACACCGTGAAGGCTAAACTTGGTATTGCACATCCCCCTGTTACAATTCACGTCACCTAACCATGGTTTCCGCTTCACACTTCTAACTCACCCCGTTTGAACACTCAACACTAAATTTCTTTTCTTTTCTTTTCTTTTCTTTTTTAAAGTAAAATTAGTTGTTTCACTGGAAATGGCGGTAATAAATCATTTTATTTGTAAGATTTTTTTTACTATTTCTTTTTTTTATATAAATTGTATTAAAACGTTGCCGTGCCAATATAGCAGTAGGAAAGGATATCACATCTCTCTCAAAGAACAAATAAATGAAGCATGTAATAAGTTTCTAATCTCACTTATATTATGAAAAAAAAATACTCTCTTTTATGTTACAGAATATAGTCTCTCAAATAATAATAATTGTTATGATACTAACTATTACCAATTCACTGACTCATTAATTCGTCAGGTTTTGACTCGTATTTTGTATAAATTCACACATGTGTAATGTAAACGAACCCAAAATGAAAACATATAACATAAATTTACCTAAATATAGTTTTTTTAATTACATAATTACTAATTACTTGTTTTAAAAAAATTTACTATTACAAATTAAGTATATTTATAAGTGCCGTATGAGTATATTTCCATGTCCAACTAATTACAACATAAATTATAATACAAAACACAATGAATAAAGAATCGGATGTAACTCATATACGGTATACGCGCATGATGGGATCAAAGACCAATAATACCAAAACTACAATGACTCTTAACTACCAATTAATATTTAAGAACTCTTTAAAAGAATTTAATCCAATAAACTTATGCTTCAAGATTTTTGTAAAAAGGAATTCACAATGGATTGAAAACTTGGATCAACTAATACCACAATAAAAGTAGGAGGATCCAAATTTAAGTAAAATTAAATTATTTTTCACAATAAAAGGGATCAAAGCAAGAATTAAACCATTCTAAAAAACATATCTCGACGCATATTTTAAAAAACAAACGAAAAAATTAAAAAAAAAAAGTTGAAGTTTCATAATTGATGTTAATAGTATTTTTTTTTTTTGATCAAAAAAGAGGCCAAAGGCCACCCTCAAAAAATTCATTCCATAAAATCTTGAATTACAAAATTTTGGATTTCACAAGGAAAATTCAAATCAAAGTAAAGATTACACATATTCTTAAGACCAAGGTGGCTGAGACAATCAGCAACCTTATTACCCTCTCTATTACACCGCCTAATTTTACAATTATTAAAAGAACCTAAAACAAGCCTACGTTAATAGTAATATTATTAGTTAATGATGTAGGCAAATGTTGATCGCCTATATACCATATACCCACCGCTGCTTAATTAATTGCATAAAAAATTTGAGAACCCTAAGGATTAAAATAATAATAATATAATTTTATATCATTAGCTTAACCATAATTAGAAAGCATTTAGACATAAAACTAATTAACCCAAAATTTAAACTTAACTACCTTAATTAATTTAATCAATTTTTATTTAATACATTGATAATAAAGTTATTTTTTCCTTAAATATGGGGTTTTAAAGTCTACTTGTTTTTATTGGTCTTGAGAAATGGGGAACATGTTTTCTTTTGTTGGTGCAACTAATTTGAAATTTTTAGGGTCCCATAACTCAACCTTCAAACATTTTTTAACATTTTTTATTTTATGTGGTCAAAATTTAATTAATGATAAGTCAATTTAATTTTGATTCGATTGTTATGAGTATTGTTATCAATTTAAGAGGATGTGACTTATAAATAGGAAGATAATATGCTTCAACGCACTTAAACTCACATTTTCTTATATTGACAATAATACTCATGTCAATCGAGTTAAAATTTAGTCAATAATTATTGACTAATTAATTTTGAACCATCATTTAAAATTATTATAATAATTTTAATTTACAAAGCTGATTTTAGATCATGTCTTTAAAATTATGAAAATCATCTCGACAAATTTAATTAGTTCAAAATAGGATATTTAAGATTAGGTGGAGTTATGATGAGCAAGGAGAGGTCCACCTATTCATCATACTAATAGGATTTATGATGTGTTTTCATAATATATTTAATATTCTATTAATATTGATTATGTAAAAAAATTAAGAATGTTTAAATATTTTTTTTCATTAAAAAGATCAATGGTTAAATAAATATTAATAAAATAAAATACAAATATCATATCAATTTAAAATTGTACATCCCTAACAACTAGGGAAATTATAAATTGACAGTCAGTGAATACACGATTGTCTTTTAGTTATATTTAAGAATTTAAGGTCTAGATTTTAGTATGGTTTTAAATTTAGAATAATTATTTTTATAATAATGGCAACTCACATTTGTCCATAAGTATACCGACGGTGAGTGTGAGCCAAATCCTTCCCATAATAAGTAAAATTATATTCGTACGTTTTACATTATTAAAATATTAATAAACAAAAAAATATATTAAAAAAACCTTATTTAGTCCATCGATTTTAGTGAATACATCTTATATCCGTTAGTCCTTTTTATGACAAATAAATTTCTAGTAAAGTGGATTTTTTATATTTTATTTAACCATTTATAATAAATTTTCATTTATAACAATAACATACGTAGTCACTAAGTTCATTTTTTATTAAATTAAGTCTCTATAATAACATATTTTAAAATTTTTATGTAAATACCTGTTTCATATAACTAAATTTATTAATTATCATTTGTTAAATAAAATTAATTTTAATTAAAAATTTTATTTCAATAAAATAATTAAAGATAATCTTCAATTAGTGAAATTAAAGATATCAATTCAATAAACTATTAAATTCCGTAGTTAAATATTCTACAATGAATTTAAAACATTATAAATATATAAACTGAATACTTGAATTTAGTAACTCATATTGACTTATTGAACTTGTTGAATTTATAAACTTTATAATTAATATGTGTAATAATGTAAAATAATATTGTGAATAATTTAAATCGACATTAAACTGAAGATAGATGGCAAAATATTTTATCCCCCAAATTTATATTGAAGTGCCTCAATGAATGGGCCATCTTAGGTTCAATTATTGCAAAATCCAGTTGGACATTGACCCACCTCTCTTTCCTTTTCCTTTTCAACTAATCATCTTCAAAGTGTAAAAAAACCATTGTTTAAAATCAATCCATTGAATCAGATTATTATAACTAAATGGTTTGAAATTATTTTTATCATTATAACATTATAAAAGAAACAAGAAATATCCAAGTTTGAACTTGTATCATTTACATGCCAAACATGAAGCCTCAAAACAATGCTTTATGTCAAAAGTTTATCGGTTATTTTTTTAAAAGAATATATAAAATTAAACTATCCGGATCAATACAAATTATAATAAATCGATTATTGATCGATTTTAATAGATGAGTTAGATCATTGATATGTTTTATTGTTTTTTAATCCATGGCCCATTTGTTCACTTTTAGTGAGCAAGATCATGATGGATTTAGAACATCATTAATTTACAAGCACATTTGTTAAGTTTCTTTCTATCAATTTAAAATTTTAATCAAGTTTTATCTCTTATATATGTCATGATTTGTTGAAGTTGGTAAGGAAAGTATTCAATGGGAAAAAGTATGATTAAGGAGCACTAAGCATTGGGGGCTTTGATATGAATAGATATAATTGCTTGCTTAATTATTCTTACTTTCCTTTTGAGGGTATAATATGTACTAAACTTGGCCAATCGCCAATCAATGTTCTGTTTCTCATCTTCATAATTAATAATGATGCCTTATTAGACATGCTTGTGCTGCAGGGAAGTTATACTTTGTAATATAATCACTCCATTTAGTGTTACTTCTATTAATTAATTACTCTCTTATCATAGATATTGTTATCAATGCAAGATGACGTAGATTTTAATACGCTGAAACACATTATCTTCTTATTTATGAGTTGAGAAGAATCATTTTAAATATTGTGTCACAAATATTATTGAAACCTATAATATTATATAAAAAAATAGTGAATAGTGTCCTATCACATTACCATATCCAGAAAAAAATCATATCACATTAAATAAATTATAAACCATCAAATATTTCTTTTTCTTTGAAGGACGCTCTTTTTCTTTTAAAATTTGATAAATCTTTGTATTTATTTTTTACTGCTTGTAATATAAATTTCATATATGGATGATGGACTAAATATAAATTCATATTATAATTTTTAAATTCAGTTGAATAATTGATAAAAAGGCTAAATATAATATTTAAAAATTAAATTAAGATTTTATGTTTATTCGTAATCAAAAGAAGCTTATATATAGGTATTGTTTTGACCGGTAAATCTGTAAAATTCTAGAAATTATAACATGGATAAATAGTTTGTATGATTGAGATAGAGGAAGTTAAAAGTTTTTTAAATATTCGAAATTAAATTGTATATTTTTATGTTAATAAAAATATAATTTTTTTATTTTAATAATTTTAAATAATTAAATTAATTTTTTATTATTTATTAGGTTAGAGTGTAATTTTATAATTATTAATTTAAAATTTTATAAAATATAAAATGAAATAAAAAAAAATTCATTTTAAGGATGTCAAACCCTTGCCAACCTCTTGACTTTGTCATTGAATAGAGAAGTAGATAATTTTATTTATAAAATTTAAGTGAATTGATTCAATTTGTAAATAGAAAGATTATACGCTTCAACGCACTTAAATTAATTTTTTTATATTGACAACAATACACATACTAATTGAATCAAGACTCAATCAACATCAAACTTTAAATTGAATTTATATGATTTTATTTATGTTACTAAATCCACTTGATTAACAATTAGATTCGAGGCACAAGTAACGTGCGAAAAACATTGCAAAACAGATGAATTTTTTAAAATTTAAATGAAAATTATCTAATAAAAAAATGGCATTGACTAGCGTGTGCACGTGTGTTTTCTATAATTTTAAATTAATAAACAAGGTTTTAGTTTAATGGTAAAATTAATTTTGAAAATATTTAAATTTAAATTTAATTAAGTGTGATTTTTTAAAGATTTTATTTTTATATATTTTGTAATCATTCAAATATATAATAAAAGTAAAATATATATTAACTAAAAAAAAAGATGAATGGGGTTGAAAATGAATAGGAACTTTCATTTTCATGTAACGTCTCTACGCCACGCACTATAATTTAACAAGGCCGAGCCAGCCAAAAATTTCCAAATCGGCCAGTGTTTCAATTTTTTTCTAATTTTAAATATTATGGGGCCGTGACAATAACAGGTGGACCCTATGACAGCTAGACCTGACAATTCTTTTTCCTTCTATTTTTTTTTTATGGATAATCTATATCATTAGTCACTAAATTATAGGTAAAATTTAATTTTTGATCATTTAATTAAAAAAGTTATAATCTGGTCATTGAACTATTTAAAAGCTTTCATTTAAATTGTTAAACTATTCAAATATTTTTATTTAAGTCACCGGCTTGTTAAGTTTTTAAAAAAAGTTGCACCAACGAGGTCCAAACCACGATTGGATGATCAGTACGGTGGATCAATACCTATCAACGAGTAAAAGAACAAACTTTAGATTCAAGTCGATCTAACGATCAGTGTCAAAGATCAGAGATTAGAGAAAAAATTGTTTGAATTTTGATACGTAAATTCGTGACATCCAAAGCTATTTTATGAAAAAACTGAACTGTAAAAAATAAGAGAGAAGAGAGTATTCGATTGGTGAATACAACGCAAATAGAAAAAACCATATTACATATATTTTACGATCAGTGACTCAAATGATGTTTTTTAAATAGTTTAATGGTCAAATTGTAACATTTATTTAATTAAGTGATAAAAACGTAAATTTACTCGTAGTTTACCCTTCATTTATTAGCTTCATGAGAGATTACATAAAAACTTTTATAGTTAAGATATTATAGAACCCTTGTACTATAACCCGGATTGCATTTTGATCTATGAGGTGGAAAAAAGTGATGATTAAAATAATTGACTCAATTAATCACTTACCCATTACCCATTTATCCAATTCTTCTACATCCTTTAATCTCTAAATTCAGAACTCATTTCTTTCTCCCAGGCTCAGCTGAACCTATTTGTAACCACTGTCTTTGTGCTAGATTGGAGGTTACGTAGTTGCTTGGCTTCCATAATAAATTAATGCTGCCATTTATTTTGAGGTAGGTGTCTTCTCCTTCTCCATCAGGCTTACATATGAATGTCCATGGCCATTGGTCACCAGAGGTACTGAATTCTTGGCAAGATATTAGAAGATAGAACAGTTTAATGGTCCCAAAATCGCCAGAGAAATCAGATAAAGAGTGTGATATCCAGATGAAAGGAAGAAAAAAAGGGTTTTGAATTTAGAGGTTAAAGGATGAAGATGAAATGGATAACAGAAAAATAGATGGAGAATTTAACATAGAAACCATTTTACTCCGTACAAAATGTATAGTGATTAATTTTTTTAATAAATGAATCAAAATATAATTAGAAATATAATATAAGGGTTCTATAGTTTTTTTTATCAAACTTCAATAAATCTTAAATTTATACATTAATTCTGATTTATGTAAGTATTAGAGCATCAGTTGATGATAAGAAATTATTAATCTTTTTTTATATCGTAAGGATTATATTTTTAAAATTTATCTTTCAACTTTAAAGAAAAATTAAGAGTATTTAGAGTTGAGTAATCGATATTCTCAATTCAAAAAATTAAAAAATCAAGTCAATAAACTTTTCTTTTTTAAAAATTGAATCTGAATTGATTTTTTCTTAAAATTTAAAAAAATCAAACCCATCTTTTTCGACTTATTTAACTAATCAACTTAATGAACATTACTATGCATTTTTTTAAAAAAATATGCAAATGGTAAATTATTGTACAAATTAAACTAAATTACAAAACATCAAATTCTTATAGAAGCAAAACGAAGCAAGCCGGATAATTTATAGATAATTATTTAGTAAACAGATGATAGAATCTATTAACCCACAAACTAGATTACAAAATTATTATCCATCTCTTTTATGGATAATTATTTAATACATAGGCATTGAAGTTTTTTAACTGCACGAGCAGGGTTAAAAAGTTAACAAATGTCTTTAATTGATATTTAATCTTTAATTTTTATTACGTTTGGCGGGAATATTATTTTTTACACGTGTTTTAGTATATAAGTGAGCAATAAACTAATTCATTTGTAATATGCAGTCATTCCCATAACTTATTTTTAGCAAAGAGAGGAAAATTTTTCGCTTATTTTGAAGATGTTTTACTTTTTACAAGAGTTTTTACTCATTTTTTTAATTTCAAGTTTAAAATTATACTAACTATTTTTTATTTTATGTTTAACAATTATAATACATATATAATGAATAAGTGTTTTCCGAGCAACCAAACGAGACATAAATGTATAATTATATAATATACAGAAGGCATAAATTGGTTTGGATTGTAATACTTATAATAATTGAAAAATCCTTGTGAATAGTCTGTTAGTGATTATGAAGAAGTGATTTTTAGTATATTAATTCACTATCACCAACTCATTGTATTTATTTAATATAAATATATATTGGTCTAAGATTAAAAATAATAATTGGTAGTAATAATATTTCAACTTAAATATTACACATTTTAATGGTGATGAAACTAAGAAAAAGCAGAGGTTGGGAATCCCATTGTGTAAAGGTAGTAAGAGGGTGCAGGACTGTCACTGAAGCAAATTGGGTAAATTCATTTGCCCTTTATATAGCAGAAGTGAAAGAAAGCAAGGGCTGATGCTGATGAACTGATATAGGGTTAGAAGTAGTCATAACTTGAAACTAAAGCTGAGATTTGTTGAATTGGAAAATGGCAAAATAAGAATGAATTAAGAGGCATTCAAGTTTATGCTCTAGCATGGTTTTAATGCTTAAATCAATATTTTGGTAATAGAGTAAAAGCATGTGTGGGAGAAGCTTAGTATTTGGAATTCATTTGTGGGTTGCCCATTCATTATCTCCTTCTCATGGGAACTTCTTGAATACTGTAGAGTCTTCCGAGTCCAAGTATTTGAACTATGTATGGGTTTTTTACTAAAATAGTATTAAAAAAAATTATTAACCAAAATAGTATCCCAATCCCATTATTTATTAAAATGATTTGTTATTTAATTTTTCGTGTATTTTATATAATTTTTCAATGTTCAAATATTTTTTTCGTGTATTTTATATAATTTTTTCCTATAATGCCGTCATTTGATAACCCTCTACTAATATAATATTATTTTTTATTTTTTTTCCTCTGGTGTCGCCATTTGATAATCTTCCACTAATATAACATTATTTTTTTTATTTTTTCCTGTAATGTCGTCATTTGATAATCCTCCATTAATATAATTTTATTTTTTTATTTTTTTAATATATAAATATAAAAAAATTCGTGTCAGAAAAACTAAACATACCATTTTGATAAATAATGGGATTGGAGTACTATTTTGATAGATAATTTTTTTTTAATACTATTTCAGTAAAAAACCCTACTATGTATAAAAGCTATTGGGCTTTTCCTATATTTTGATATGGAACTCTTCCAGGCTTTAGATGAATTGTGAAAACTTTAGCAGTACTGAGGATAAAAGGAAAGATGAATTGGATCATGTTTCTCAAATTTGACCCTTCATTCTTCTTCTTCTGCTTCTGATTAATTAGATAGATGCAGCACCTTCCTTTATATTTTAATTTCACTCAACACATTGTAGAGGCCCAATTTTAGCCGGGCCCAGGGAAATAAAATCCAAAAATAAAAATAAAAATAAAATCTTCAAATTAAAATTACAAGCCCAATCCCAAATTAAACTCAAAAGTCCAAAAGAAATAAATTCTAAATTTTGAAATTAAATTAATTTTGAAAGTCCATTTACAGTCCAAAAAAATTACAAGCAGACCCGATACTAATAGGCCCAAATACCCAAATACCCAAATACACCCAAGCCCAAATTCACCCAAAATATGAAAACCCTAATCTGATTAAGGTTCATTGCTCCAACAGCCGCCACGTCAGTGCCACGTCAGTGCCACGTGACTCTTCATCTACTAACCGTTGACTCCTCGACTCCCGAGACCACTCAGCTCCCGAGACCGCTTCTCTGCCCAATGTTTCTCTGCTGCCCGAGGCCTCCTCATTTGCCTTGCACCAAAGTGGCAAGGGCACAGCTCCCGACGCCGGCATTGACCACAGGAGACCGCCATTCCGGTGATACCTGCAAACAGAGACAGCAAAGAACAACAGAGGAGGAAAACACAAGGCAAAGGAATAGTATTTTGTGTAAAAATTTCGGCTATAAAAGCCAAAATTGAATCTGCAATTTTGATACACAAACAAGAAATACAGAAGAAATTCACAAAAAAAAATTCTAGCAAAAAAACACCAAGCAATCAAATACGAACAGTAGAGATTCAAAGGAGATTAAAAGGTATAATATTTTGATTCATTTCTGCAATTTTCACAAATACATATATATATACAAAAATAACAAAGAAAAGGAGAGGTTTTAAAAACATACCTGGACAGCACAACCGTTGTAGACGCCCGAGGCTACCACCCCCGATGAACGGTGGACCATTTTCTCAGTATATGTCCTTCGAATAGTCAATATTCGCAAAGGAGATCTCTAGGGAAATATAAAAATGGGTTTTTCGAAAACCCAATAGAACATCAAAAAAGAGTTAAAATTTTAAAATGTCTTTTAAAGAATAAGAAAACAGAATATAACCGAAACGATTTCCATAAAAAAATAAAACACACTCGAAAACCCTTCTCCTATTTTATTTTTTTTTTAGATATGTGTTCGTTTTAAAAATGTAATGACAAAAATGAAGGGGTAAAACGAAATTTTAAAAAAAAGGGGGAGAAAGAATAAGGAATGGAATCATTTTTTTTTTAAAAAATTGTTTTTCAAAAACCGAATTTCGGATTTTCGAAAGAGTCTAAAAGGCCAAATCTTTATTATTTTTTGGTTCAAATCTAGAGTTCTAAAACCAAATCCAAGATTTTCAAAGAATATAAATGTATAAAGGCTAAAGAGGGTGACCTTTTGAAGTTCCGACCGTCGTGCACACTCGTTGCCGGCGTTGGAGGTCGACGACCCATGGTTGACGGACAGGAGGTCCAAGGTGGGTATAAGGTTCTGTTTTAGAGAGAAATAAAAAGGCTTTTTTAAGTTTTTTTTAAGGAAGGTTTAAAAGTGATTTTGAAACAAAAAAAAAACTTTATGAAGGGCATTACACGGCACCGTTTTGAAGCCCTTGTCTAAGGCTCAAAACGGTGTCGTTTCAAGCTTGACCCGTGTTGGACCCGACCCATGAGCAGAGGATCCGCGTGTTTTCACTTCGAGGGTTATTTATGGATTTAGCCCTTTCGAATTTTTAAAATATATGATTTCATCCTTCTCATATTTTTAAATGTATTTTAAAATTGCCCTTAATTTTATATTCTTTTTATTTAATCCTCGTTAGTTTAAATTTTTAGGATGTTGCCACATGTCCCCAACTTGGGTTTATTACTCATTTTATCCCCAGACCTTTTTTACTTTAAATTTTAACCTTGAATTTTTATTTTAATCTTCAATGCCTTTTTAAGCATAGAAGATTTTGCCTAATCTTTTCTTAACTTTCGAATTTAGGCCATGAATTTTTTCTATTTTCCCTTCAAATTTCTTTTGTATTAAAATTAATGTTCGAAATTACTTCTTCTTTCTTTCGAATTGGTTGCCCGCATTTTTAAAAAGAAAACAAGTTCTTTTTTTTATCATATTAAATTTTAAGTTTTTATGTCATAAGTTATTTTGCTTGGCATAATTTTGTTTATTATTTTATTATATATTGCATCATATTGACATTTTGCATACCATTGTTTTATCTATTGTGTTTCTCATAAATCTATTTCATGCAGTTTGTTTTAGTTATGTTTTAATTACTTTTATTATTTAAGTTTAAAATGGAGTGCATATTTGTTAAATTTGTTTAAATAGATTTGCTAAATTGTATGCTTTGAAAATAAATAAATTATTCTTTTTAAGGCAAAATTCTTTTATTTTGGGAAATTTGAAAAGTAATGCCCTAACGTGTTGGATATTATTTTCTTTCGAACCTTAAATATTGAACGACCTATTTAAAATTGATAATGGTCATTTTTATTCACAAAATCATTCATTTACCCATCCTTTTACAAAAGCAAATTTTTTTTAAGATAGGAGATATCATCTTTTTCGAGACTTGTAAGTTGATTCAAATTCAAAAGTAATATTCTTTTATTTAAGGAGATTAGAGAGATCGTGCCCTAACGTGTTGGTAAGATTTTTCTATGAACCTAAATAATCGAGTATCTTACTCAAAATTGATAATCGTTCAATACTCTGTTGTTTCAGGGGATTCAAAAATTGTGCCCTAACGTGTTGGGTGTGATTTTATTTTGAACCTAAATAATTGAATATTGCATTTTAACATCCAATTCATGAATAACATTTTAAATTTCTACTCAAATTTTTTATTTTCAACAATTAAGACACTAAATAATCAACTAGATACCAATTTTAGGTGTGTGAGGGTGCTAACCCTTCCTTACTCGTAATTGACTTTCGAACTTGTTTTCTGGATTTTAAAGACCAAATGTTTTTTATAAAACAATTTCAAACGTTTTATGGTGATCCAATCACACCAAATAAAAGATTGATGACGACTCTCAATTTTTAATTCTAAAAAAATTATTTTCGAAACTCGTTTTCAAAAATGATTTCGACATACATTAACCAACATCTCTGACAATTTCATTCCATTTACTCTTCTATTTATCACATCATTTATGTGTGTTTTATTTCCTTAATTCTCCCTCCTCATTTTTTAACTCATCTTTTCTCTACTTTTTAATTATGAAATAATAACGTTACATTTGGTAGAAATATTAAGGGATGAAATTAAAAGTTTATTTTTGAGGATCAAAATTGAATTTTAAAGGGTTAAAGTATAACATTTATCTTTACATATACTTATTATTTTAGAATTTAAAAGGATTAAATTAAAAAAATATCATCTTTGACAGACTGAAATGTGTAAAATAATAATTTGCCATTTTGGGGACCAAACTGCCTCCCTCCCTTGAAGTATTATTATTTTTATCTTGTTTTAGTTACATGAGTTAACATTAAATTAATTTTACTTCGTAATTTTTAATCATTCATATAACTTGATAATCTTTTTATTATAATTGACATTTTTATAGTGAAACTTTTTAAAACTTTGATTTCAATTATTTTTTTGAAATTAATAAATCTATTATTTAGAAAATATATTTAAAAATTACTTCATGTAGATTTTTCAGAATAAATATTTTTAAGTTTTTATACTTGATAAATACTAAAGAATAAATGTCAGGTTAAAACTTTTAATTATTATTAAAAGTTTAAATGTGACAAGTTTTATAGGACGGTGGGAATAACAATTATTTTAAGCTTATATGTCAAACAAATCTTTAAGAAAATATATAAAAAAAAAAAAAAAAAAACTTAAGCCCTTGTATTAAATTTACACCTAATTAGGTCTCTGTCGTCAATTAAAATAATCAATTAATTTCATTCGTTAACGGTTTTCGTCATTGACCCTATTGACTGTTAAAATGATTTGATGGACCAACCAAATGGTGACACCTAGCAACTTTTAGTTTAATCTAATATTCTTATCATAAAAATATTAAAAATTATATTTTTTTAATCAGAAAAATCATAAAAATTATAAAAAAAATAGAAAACAACTTATAAAAATTATGAAAATTATTAAATATTAAAAAAATGAAAATTCATATAAACTTATAAAAAATATTGTTTTTTCTAAAAATAATAAAAAACTATTAAATTATTAAAACATTTTTAAAAATTTATAAAAAGGTGTTAAAATTCTATAAAAATCATAAAAATAAAAAAAAAGTATAAAAAGTATAAAAAGTATTAAAAATATTAAAATTGATATAAAATTATAAAAATTATAAAAAAAAATCATAAAAACTTAAATTGGATCGAATCAATCAGTTGGATCGATTAGATCGAAATCGACAAGGATGTCGGTCCGAAGAAAGTCATTAGAACGATTGACTTGGGAACTAAATAGTTGAATTGGTTTTTTATATTTTATATTTTATTTTTTTAATGTTTTATTTAATTGAATTGGATAGATTAGTTGAACTGGCAAAATAGTGGACCACCAGTCCAATTATGAAAACCTTAGATAGAATATTTCATTCTAACATATGCTAATAGTTGGATAATGAAGTTTTGATTTGATAAAAATATTAAAAAATAAAAAATCGGCTCAACTGCTTGATTCCTAGGTCAATTGGTCTAATGGCTTTTTTCGGACTAGTACCCTTGTCGATTTCAGGGTAATTAATCCAGTTCAAGTTTTTATAATTTTTAAATATTTTTTATAGTTTATATCAATTTTAATATTTTAATATTTTTCTTACAATTTATGTTATTTTTTTTAAGAATTCTAATACATTTTTAAAATTTTAAATATTTTAAATAAGCTTTGCTAATTTTATAAATTTTGTTTTATAATTTATAATTTTTTTATTTTTTTATAATTTTAATAAGTTTATATTAATTTTAATATTTTACTATTTAATTTTTTCTGATTTTTATAATTCTTTTTGTTTTTTTAATTTTTAGGGAAAAATATTAGATTAAATCAAAAGTCACCATGTGCCACTATCTAATTGGTTTGTTAATTTATTTTAACGCTCAACGTGATCAATGTTGAAAATCATTTATAGAGAGACTTAATTGATGATTTTAATTAAAATCAGGAACTTAATTGGATATAAATTTAACAAAAGCTTAATTGATTTTTTTGCAATTTTTAAGGGCTTTTTTGACATATAAGTTTTTATGTTTTTAATTTTACTATTTGTGTTGCAATGGAAGATATAAGTTGATTCTGTAATTTCAAAAAAAAAATCATTTTAAGATTTGGAAATTCGAGTTAAATTAATATTTATAGTATGTTTGGTTGATTGTAATAATCACTCGATTTCAAGTCTATTCTGAGTGCTACAGTACTTTGTTATTTAATTGGTCAAATGCTATTTAGTAAAATAGCTCATTACGGGACAATTCCTCAAAGTCCTTAAATAACTATTCTTTACTTCATCCTTTGAATAACTATTTCAAGTAACTCAGACTCAGAATAGATGTTTTTAACCCAACCAAAAATAAAAAAGAAAAAGAAAAAAATGATAACAACAAAAATCATTCAAGTCTTTTAATATAAAATATTATTTTTAAATTTCTGAAAATATAAAAATAAAACGGTATTCTTTTGATAGAAAATATTTATTCTTCAATATTAAATTGATGTGAAAAATACATTTATATGTATTGTTTTGTTAATTATGTATTTAAAATATTATTTTTATTATGATTTTAGAAATTATTTCTTAATTACATTTATTAATATTAAATTTTTATTATTTTATTTTGAATTTTTAATATATATAATTGATTTATTTTTGTAATGTATATAAAATAAGATATTATCAACTTAACTTAAAAGTAAATATTTTATATTACATAATTTAATTTATTAAAAGTCATATTCTTCGTACAGGTTTTTTTTTTTGCTATTACATATTTATTTTTTTCAATCAAACTTGACATTAATGTTTGAAAGATGAGTTGAGGGCTTTTAGTAAGGATTAGGGTTTTGTGTGGAAAAATAAAGAAATGAGGGATAGTTATAGATGGGATGGTTGGACAATAAATGTTGGAGTAATATATTTGGCCTAAAAGTCCCAAATTTAGTTAGCTTAATTTTTAACATTAAATCAAATATGTTAATTGAATATTTAACTTATTTTTCTTATGGCTCGTCGTCGAAACCACTACTTAAAGTTGTGACTTTCGCTCAAGAAACAGAAATAAGGAGTGGATAATGGAATATAACAGATATAATTTGGACAATTGTTTAGCCTTTGATGCTGAATTATAGGGTATTCTTGACAGATTGATCATCATTCAAGATAGATGATATGCGGGCGTGAAGATTCAAATAGATAATTTGAAGACGGTCAAAACCATTCAAGATTTTGTCTTGTCGGATTCGAGCTCTGCCCTCATTAAACGTATTTATCTTCTTTTGGAGAACGTCGAACTTTGGACCATACAACATTCCTGTAAAGACTTTAATAAAGTAGCCGACTACTTAACTAAAATAGCTTTTGATACAAGCTTTGGGCTAAAGTTATTTGCGGACATTCCAAGAGAGATTCTAGTAGTACTAGTACTTTATTCTACGGGTAATATTGTTGAAAGAATTACTATATAATTAGTTTATTAGTTTTATTTTTATCTACCGAAAGATAAAAGTGATGACTTTCGCTTTTCTAGCAAAGGGTCACATGTCATAATTTAATTCGATTTTTGGTTTTCTGAAAACTTTGATTTTTAAATAATTTAAAAATCTACATATTTTTGTAATAATTTTCTATATTTATAAAAGAACCCATGTGGTGGTTTATAATAGAAAATTTAATATTCACGTACTATATCTACTAATATCAGGGAATTAAAAAACTATTCTAAATTACGTAAATAAATTTAAACTCGACATGTTTTCGTAATTAATAGATGCATGAAAATTAAATTAAGGAAAATGTAATATTTACGTAAATTAAAGGAATTGAAAATATTGTGTTTGCTGAATTTACACTTCTAATTAACGTGGAATTGATTATATATAAAAATGAAATTAAGGGAACACTCAAATCATGTGCATGTGGAGCAGGCAGCGCATGCTGTGGAAGAAAATAACAATATTGTTGAAGAGAAGGGGCATGAATGCAAACAAAGAAAGTTGGATGACTTTTTTGATACAAATATCAAATTGGAGTGCCAAGTAAGAGGATGATGATGGCAAGGCTACTTCTATATTTCAGGCACAAACAAACAATTGGAGTGACATAAGATGAATTGATAAGGGTGGTTGCAAGTAAAAACCATGATTTTGCAGATTGAATCTTGATTCGATCAGTATGGATATTATTATTAATGTAAGAAGACGTTGGTTCAAGTGTGTTGAAACGCATCATCCTCTAATTTTATATATAAAAAAAGCATTTTAACCATTCATTTAATTTTTTACTTTTTTAGTTTTCAAACTTGCATTTTTTACCAAATCAACCTTAAAATAAATGAAAAAATTAACATTTTTAACTTTCTTGATGTGACATACATGTGGATCACACGTTAGTATTTAATTAATTTTTTAAAATTTAAATGAATAACTAATATGATTATTTGAAATTAAATGATTAAATTATAAAGTTATTTGAAAGCATAAAATATATGCGAATATCAACATGTTGAATTAAGTGGGGATGGTTGGGTTAAATTGTAATTGGAATTAATGTCTTTGGGTTGACTTTAGTTAGGACAAATTGTAGTTGCAATCTCAGGACAAAGCTCCATACATTTAAGGAGTTCAAGTTTGATGTGCTAACGGAAAAAAAACATAAATAAATTCCAGCAACAAAAAAAATCAATAATTAAAAAAAAATCATTGAAAAATTAATATAAAATATATCTATTATAAATTTATGAAAAAATTAATTGAAATGATAAAATTAAATATTTTGAGTTTAGATCAGGTTTTTCATGATAAAAATATAGGTGTCATAAAATAATTGATATAAAATATTTCAGAAATGAGATAAAAGTGGATTATTATTAGGGGTGAGTATTCGATCGAGTCGAGTCAAAAAATTTCGAGTTAATCAAGTTGACGAATCTTATTTTTGCAACCGAATTCAATTTGAAATTTTTTCGAATTGAATAGAATCGAATCGAGTCAAAAAATTTCGAATCGAGTCGAGTTAATGAATCCTATTATTTATATTCAATGTTGCATTTACATGATTATTTAACTAGTAAACGAAGTACAAGATTATTTAACTACATAAACATTTATCAAAATGACATAATTTTACTTTTTAACTTAATGGTTTTGACTTTTAACTTTAGAAAGGATAAACATTTATCAAAACGACGTAGTTTTGCCTTTTTTATTTGGATTTTCAGATAACTCGTATTATGTAATTTGTATCCGAGTTAAACTGAAAAACTTAATTTTTTATTCGAGTTGATTCGAATAAATCGATTAACTCAAATAACTCGAACTATTTAATTCAAAATTTAAATTTTTTATCGAATTTTTCGAATCGAATCGAATTTTGTTCGCCCCTAAATATTATTACACTTGGTTTCCAATATTTAAACAAATTTACAATCTCAATCTCAATGTCTCAAAAAAATCTAAAATGTAGAAAAAAAAAAGGGAAAAACAAATCCAACCCTAAAATTCTCGCTCTTTCTTTTTTTTTTTTTTTTACTCACACGATACCGCTTTTCTTTTCTTTTTTTCCTGTTTTCCATTTCTCACTCCTTTTGCTCTCGTGTTTGTTTCCCGAGAAAAAAGTGAATAAAAATAAACCAAAAAAAGAGAAAGAAGAAAAAGAGGAGAAGGATTGGGATCTCAACAACTGTCACTCTAACCTGAAAACTGTTGTCCTCCATTTTTCTTTTAAATTTCCCGGGAATCAAAGGGACAGTTATTCTTTCCGTCCGTTTTAATTTGATTATCCGTTTCAAGCAGCTTTAATTTTGATGGGAAATTGATTATAAATATAAAAGGTGAATTTCTGTTGAAATAATAGAGGAGATGACCAAAGAACACCCGCCTGAGCCACTCGATTTCTTCATTTGGACTGTTGAGGTATTTCTTTCTCTTTTGTTTGTTTTTACTTTTTTATTTTAATTGGATCTCGTTCCTGTGAAGTTTAGATCTTTAGTTTTACTTTTCGTGAGATGTAGTATTGCTACTTAATAGTGGAATTCTGCTAATTATGTTGTAAATTGTTCGTCAAAACTTATTATTGATTGTAAGATATTGGGTTATTGATCTTATGATTTTTGGAAACTGTTAAAGTGAATTGACTTGACCAAAAAGTGATCACTTTTTGTTACCTATCTTGACTAATGAAAGATTTATTTTGCTTTCTTTGCTATTAATTTGGTATATATTCCCATCTCTCTTTCTTTATCTATTTCCAGGTATAGATAAAAAGCATTTGTTTGATGAACCCATTTTGTGTTGGCTCTAATTTAGGTGATTTAGAGTCTGCTCTCTTGCTTATACATGGCTTAGTAGCATTCCATCTAAAATGTTTGTTTAAGGTTGTCATTTTCACCCTCTTTCTGTTGGGGTGTTTGGAAGGAGTAGTTCAGTTATGGGGTTAGACATATTGGTACCTTTTTCTGGTGATTCCACTTGTTTTTTCTTGTTACTGGATCGTGGTTTCACGAATTTACGATAGCTGGAACTTCTCTGCAGTGTTTTTGTCTCGGTCAGAACTTTCATTTACGTTGTTGAGCATCCCTATTGATAGTTGGTGAGGTTGTTTGTGTGGATAAATGAAATATCTAGATTTATGGCTGCCCAACCATAACTACAATATGAGTAGCTTAGTGTAGGTGAGTGCAGATATTGTATGGTAAATATGCAAACAATCTCTCTCTTCATTATCATTATCGTTCCTTTCTGATAACAGAAACTGATAGTAACGACTCTGATAACGGAAATTGTGCAACAAGGTAATTTGTGCATAACTTGAGCCATTACTAGTTGAAAAGTTGCTGCAAAAGGTGGTTTACTTTATGATGTTAAGTAAAACAACAGGTTTTGAATTTGAAGCAGTTGGTGAAGCTTTTGGAACATGTTTTTGTTTTCTGATCTTCAACATGAAAGCTTTTGGCATGGACATTTGATTTGATAACATACTTTTCCACTTTTATCTTTTTGTTCTGGTAGGATGTTGGGATGTGGTTGGAAGAGATAAATCTTGGTAGCTACCGTCAGATTTTCAAAGAAAATGGTGTCAATGGAGAATACTTGGAAGGCATGTCTATGTTCACAACTGAACAGATTCTTCGATTTATAAGGCGGTGTCATATGAAATGGGGAGACTTCATCACACTATGTAAGGAACTCAGACGAATAAAAGGTCTCTCCCTTGTGCGCTTTCTCTCTCTCTCTCTATATATATATGCGTGGATGCACACCCACACACAGCTTTTGCCTCTCTAGATTTGGAAGTGACTTCAATCTTTAGGTTTGCTTGATTATTCCTTATTCTTGTGCTAAGAGACATATTTCTATTATTAGTATTTCTCTGATTGAACCGTATTTTAGAACATGGGCACTTCTCTCTTCTGCATGCATTATCGCCAATGAAGCATAAACATTTCGCCCATTTTCTTCAAACAACTTCCTTTGGTATCCTAGTTTTCTGGGAGCAGTGCCTTCTATGCATGAATTGGTAAATAGAAATATTGATTGGTTGAGATTTGGTGATGCTTTTTTGCATGATAGGTAGGCTATCCTCTATTGTTTGCAGTATATTTATAATGGTATTTGTTGTCTGGTGAAACAAGAGTAAGTCATTCTTAGAAGTAGATAAGCTTCTTTGTGATTGATATATTGAAAATGTATCCTTCAGTGGCTTGCCTAAAAGGAGAGCAAAAAGTTCGCAGGCCATGGTGGGCGCCTTCTTGCCTTTCAATATTCTTTGTTAAGGTAGCAAAGCGCAACAGACAGTCACGTGTTGTTTCCTTGAAGCTGGAACCATGATGCAAAATATGCTTTTTTATCTACGTATATGTTGTTTTTCTTCTTGTTGAGGGAGCAAAAAGTAGGGGGAAAACTGAACTTTTTATCGTAAAATCTGTTAAGGTGTTGTTGATAGTTCTTCCTTCAAGAACTCTTTTACGTATACGAGCCTTTCCTTTTGATATGCATATATGGTATATGTTGATTATTATAGTTGTATCATGCATCTTGTTCTTTGAAACAGAGTTCCATTTATGTTCATATCAAGGAAATGGTGATAATTCGGTTTGTTTCTTGTTTTTCTTGAAGAAATTCAGTCTCGGGCATTTCCTTTTTCTGAAAGTGTTGCACGTGTGTGTATATATATATATGGTAGCTGGGGAGGTATATTTATTTATATGGTTGATATTGAAGTGTGGTTTGGGTGGGTAAGGTATAGCTGCTGCTTTGAGTATACTCTTTTGTGGTCTTTTTAATTCCGTTTGTGGAGTAAAAATCTTCGCTGATGAACCTGTAGATTATCCTTGGTTAAAGATGGAAGAAAACAATACTGATTACAGTTTTATTTTATTACAATTTTATTCTATTACAATCCTATTCAATTCCAATGAACCAAACGTGTTGTAAGTGAATTCTTCAGTTTTAAAAGATTATCAAAAAAGAAAAATAAATCTTAAGTTTAAATAAAGGATGAATCTGATGCTTGACGAAGTGAATATAAATAAGTCGAGCTTTATTGTACTAAAAAAAAAATCTTAAACAACAGAAAAGCTGCAATGCTGCAAGTAATGAGATGTTATTCCCGCGTGAACAACAGATGGGAGTTTCTATAATATTTGGCTCTCTTTTATGATAATTGAATTTGAATGCATGATGGTCCCACGCATTGCCATTATTGATTGATTAAAACTAGCCTAAGCTTTTAACTATTCATGCTTCCACAATCAAAACCGGCATGATTTGATATGTTATCGGCTAACCTCTAACGACAAACTTCATTATTTTCTTATAATTGCTGGTGGTTATCAACATCTGTTGATGCCTTTTTCTTTTCCCCTTCTTTCACGTGTTCCCAGACAACAGTTCAATCCAAGAAAGAAAAATGGTTAAAAACCTCAGCAAATCTACGCCCTATTGGCTGTTGAAAAATAGGATCCCACCCTTTTTGACTAACGAGATATTGACTAAAAAACAAAGTTGGCGCACTAAGAAACTTGGTGGTTCAGATTCTAATCCCACCTTCACCAGAATCAATATAATTTTATCGTTTAGTTAGAGCTAACAATCGATAAACAAACAAGCGAAAGTAATAGATAAGGGCCAACCCTTACAAGACGCAAAACAAAAATACAAGCGCTTTTGGACAGGGCAGTGTTGTGCAACACAAGATTCTGAAATATCAAAAGGACGAATGACACAGAAACAAAGTAGATGGTTCAGTTGGCTTCCGAACCTCACCTTTCTGTAGGTCCCCTCGCCCCCCCAAACCCCAATTCCATGACAAGCATTTGCCCAAAGTGAGACTTGAAAAGCACCACCACCACCTCTTATATTTTGGTAGCAAAAACAAAGCTTGATTTAATAGCCCAAGTTGATGATGTCCTTACGTCGTTTAGTTATTGATTCCCCAGCAATTAGCTGGCAATGACACTTTGTCCTGGCCTTTACCACTATTCACACTAGCATTTCATCTAATAAGAACTTGACACAAAACACCTAACTAATGACCTTCAATTTATGTAATAATCCATTTCCAACCCGGATCCATGGCTTAAGCATACCACTGAACGAACAGCAAAGCTCATTAAGAAAACAAATTCAAATGGCAATTTAGCTGTAAATACACCATCTAAAGCTCACATGCATTAGACTTCCATAAATCAAATAGGTAGGTTACAACTTGCAACTTTTATGATCATAACTACAAAGCGGCAATAACTTCTTCACCTCTAAAAGCTAGATCCTGCCTTAGTGAAACTGTTCAATGCCTAAACTTTTGAATCAGTTTCTTCAATTCGTTGCCAGGTAATCAAGAAAACTTCTAGCATGCAACCTCACAGTAAAAAAAAAAAAAACAAGGAATAGATGCTGCAATAACTCAGCGGTCTGCTACAATCGTGAACTGCTATAGATGTGATTTTGTACCTTCTGAATGGAAACAACAAATGAGTATTCCATTTTGAAATATCACGGAGGTTGTATCATTCTTATAATATACTCTCTACAGGACTGGCAATGCAGTCTCATCATCTGAACCAGTCCAATTTGGAAAAGGAGCAATCGGTCACATGGGCTAGTGCCCCAAACAAAGCCATGATCCCACATAGACTATTTTACCTCTAGTCTTTGTGATTCTGCACAATATTGACCTTGCAATTCAATGGAAAATAAGAGAAATGCTTAAGGAAGAACACTTACAAATTACAACAATCAAGAAAATCAGAAGCCACTGCTGGAAGAGATGCTGTCTGATTTAGCAGTTCCTGTGGAACCATTACTAGTTTTACTAATGACCCCCTTCCCAAAATATTCAGCAATCACGGAAAATCCATCCTTTGAGCTCCTGACTTGTTGGAAGAATTGATCTTGATCTTTTGAATTCTGTTCCAGGCTTCTTTTCATTTCCATTACAGATCTGTACTCTGGAGCACACTCAGGGCATTCCTTTTCATTATCACCAAGGCAACGCTGATGAAATGAGTGCATACACATGAAGTGCACAGCAGGTAGGTCAAGGGTAAAAGTGCAAGCAGTGCACTTGCTCAGCTGAAATATCCTGGCATTTGTCCTAAGGTCCTGAATTTCTTTTCTCATTGCCATTGTGTCTTCCTGTGCAATCCAAAGACTCGTTGAATTAAAAAAAAGCTCAAAAAACATAATTTTGTATGACTATCATGGCAAATTTTATGGGAAAAAAATCCATATTTCATCAAAGCTGAAACAATTGAGAAAACAAATGAATTTTATCAAAAAGGGCAGTAAATCTTACCTATTGCATTATTGCAGCTTTGAAATATAATTAATTAATTAATCTTCTTTTGTCTCACATGCTCAGAAATTGTCATTTTAATCTCTTAACAGTACTATAACATTTTTTCTACTCACTGGTGCTGGTTATATTATGGAATGTTTTTTGGTGAAACTCTCCAGTAACATAATTGGGAAACTATATGCGCAGCCATTACAACCTGGTTAGGTGATCAAAAGACCAGTAATACACATTGCAAGATAATAAAAAAATCATTAGAATAACAAAGTACCGACCTGATACTTCTCTATTGCTCGTCTGTCCTCTTCAATCAGCTTTGACTCTTGTTCAAGTTTTCGGGCAATGTAATCCTTAATAACAGATAATGTGAGACATGGGTTCCTGGAAAGTGTCTGAAGAACAATAATGGGAGGCAAGATGTCATCCCTCTCAATATATGTCAATACTTCTTTCACTTCTTTAGAGCAATCTTCCCCAAGTTCACCAAAATATTTCAAAAGATCTGCCCATAGAGTAGGGTCCCCTCCTTTACCAGAATCCCCTAGCCTTTTGCAACATGCAATCAATCCCTCATGGTCATGGACTTGCATGTAGCAAGCAATCACTTCTTTAAAAAGTTTCATTTTCTCATAGAGATACAATAAGCCTTCTTTAAATGCATTCATCTCGCATAGGATGATAGCAAGATCAACATCATAAAGTGGATGTTCCAGGTCAGCTGGCCATGCACTCTTAAGCAAACGTAGCCCCTTTTCACGTCTTTCCAGCATGTCCTTTTCTATAGATGAATTCTTACCATCAACTGCTAGCTTCCCGTTGGATGCTGTTCTTGCTTTAATATTAAAATCCATTCCATTGTTAGCTTGGGAGATTGATGGGAAGTTCAAATCAATGGACAGGTACAACTCCAAGAGTGTGTTATGAATCTCTACCTGAGCAGGAGAATCTTTTACCTTGCCAGCATATTTTTCAAGGAAATCCATAAGAGATTGTGGATGATGGATGAAAATGTTGAGGAAATCAACAGGAGATGGTAACATAGATAAGTAACCACCATTTGAAGTTACACGTTTAGCCAACTCTATATCCTCAGTGCACAGCCTCATAAGTATATTAATTGTCTCTGCCGGTTTGTGCTCTATGAGAATCTTCCCATATTCCTTCACTGTCACCCCAGCTTGACTTGGTTCAAGGCTAGAGATATATTGCAAAGCTTCATCATATCTGCCAAGGTCTTCAAGCAAAATCTTTAAGTACCATTCATGGCGACCTGCCTTCTTAGCAACATACATGGCATGTTCATGGTAATTTGCTGCTCGGCAAACCCTGATAGCAGTCTCCACATCGAATTTATGTTCCCCAACACCATCCTCACTCTTAATGAACACATTCAACTTTTCAACATCTTTCAATTTAGTATAGCAGTTTAACAGAAGGGTGGTGTGATCTTTAGAGGCAAGCCCCTTCTCATGTAAATTTTCCAAGTAATTTGTAAGGTTGTAGATTCTTTGTGCATCCAGAAACTTTTGTATTACATATGAAGGTTCAAGGTGACCAATGGTGTGGATATACTGTGCCATAGCCTCATCATAGTCTTGCTTGCTATAAAGATGATCACCGTACTTCCTCAGTACTTCAGCAGTTGCAGAAGCATCAGCTTGCTGTGTTTGAACCAGGTTGATAGCTACAGTGTAAAGGTTCTTCTTGAAGAGCATATCTAACTTGCTTTCCATATCCTTCTCACCAATACATAAAGCTGATTTGTCAGTCATTATAAGTATTATGTTGCCCCATTCACAAAGCATTTGAGAAACTTCTTTAACAACTAGGCTGTGTGCTATTAACCGGTTCTTCAGGTCATAAATATTGAAGGTATTCTTTCCATTTCTTTGATCAGCAATAACACATAATAAATATCCACGATACCACCCTAAGAACTTCTTCTCTCCTTCAAAAGCCCAACAGGGACCACGCCCATCTACTTCATAAAAATACACGGCCTCAGGTCGACCAATTATCAACTCCTAATGACAAAACAACAGAGAAACAACTATCTTCTTAGATAAATATATATGGTTATTAGGCCACGTTAAAGAAAAGTAAAGCGCACAAAAATGCATACCAAGCGGTCACTCATTGCGACACTATTGACATTGCATCCGATCTGATCTAATAATTGCCGCCTAGGAGGTTGGTTCTGCATGCTGAACAAATTCACAGAATTTGGAGTTACAGCAAATAATAGGAGGGCTTGACCATCCAGTCTAAAACCTAGTCCAGTAACTGATGAATTCCCTTCACCAGATGAGCTATCGACCTGGAGCTTGAATCGGGTTATTCTTTCACGTGCGATATCTCCCTTGATACAGTAAATGCAACCGTTGTCTAACCCAATAGCTATAAGTAATATCGGCGGAGCTTCCTCCAAGACTAGAAATGATGTGATCTGCAATGTGTAAGGACTCCATTAAGAGTTTAGAAATACACCAAACTCTAGTCTCAGGTATTCCACAAGTTGGTTTTAGCCTTTTATTACTAGAGGTTATTTTCATATAAAAGAAATAAAATAATAAAAATGAAAAAAACTAATGAAGCCATGATTGTTAGACGAAAGTTTTTTTTTTTTTGACATTCATGCCAAAAAAAACTTTGGCTTTTCTCTGCAAACTGTTTATGCATATAATTGCTTCTGAAAGTAGAAAGAATAGCAGAAGTTATAGCTTTGATATTTTTTTACAACGAAATTGACTTTAAAGAGAGCAAATTTGCAATAATATGAAATAAACAGCTAACTCTAAACACGTTTTAAGAAAAAATAAAAGAGAGAAAGGAAGAAGAAAACCTTAGCTTGAGGGAATTGATTGGTGAAAATACGCAAAATTCCAATACAATCGGGACTAGTGGTACTCGATCCTTCCGGCTGCATTTTATCAAGATCGAATACCTTCAAGCACATCCCTGATTGCTGAGGTGATATTTGTTCATCTTCTCCAATACTCACCACGAAATTCCGTTGCTAATTAAAGTCATCAATCAATAAAAAAAAAGCTCGATCAATTAAAGTTATTGTTAATTATTATTAAAACATAAAGTTGAATCGCAAAGATTTGAGAATCATATTTTACCTTGAGCATTTGGAGGAAGAGAGCGGAGGAAGAATGAGCTTGGAAGCCGAAATTGAAGTTAAGACCGCGATCCAGGAGGCTTACAGTGCCGTCATCGCAGCCGATCACGAGCTTTCCTCTTCCGCTGGAAGCACACTCGATTTTTCCACTGATTTCCTCCGGGATTTTGCATTTGCCTCCTCCCAATTTCTCCTCGAAGAACTCGAATTTCCTCCACTGATACATATCCCCTTCTCAACGATGGATCGGATTCCGAATCACAGTCCGACGACAAAACCCCTAACTAGTTAGTTTCTTCCTTCTAGCCTTTTCCTTCCGTGGAAATTTGCTATTCCCAATACCCGTAGTTTTAGAAGAGAAAGGAATAACACGTTTCAGTCAAAGTGTCCCTTTGGGTTTCTTTCATGTGTTTTTTTGAGCCGAACGTTTTGAACCCTAACCTAACTGGATCATCCAGATTTTGGGCCTTCAAATTTAACCTATTTATTTCTGGAAGATAATCTAAAAGGCTGGCTTAATGCTTTGTTTGGAACTATGATCCTTTTACTATTTTAGTGCCTACATATTTTCTCCCTTCCTTTGCTGCTTAATTTCTCATTCCCTTATTTAATTCTCTCCAACTTCTATAATAGCATTAAATGTCAGCTGATATGTGACACATATTAAAATCTACCATGTCACACTTCTAATCATTTACAATGTGACATATTAATTTCAAAATATTCAAATTAAATATATATAAAAAATAATTTTAAAAAGTTGAATATTTTAGAAAATACTTTGTTGATTTTGACTGAGTGTGATAAGTTCTTCACCACCATTGATAAGCGTCGCCTAAATTTACTTTAATATTTTTAAAGTTTTAAGAATTTTTTAATAGAAATTATATGTATTTGCAAATTTATTTTAAGAATTATGACAATTTTTCTAGATTTTATATATTTTTTCAATTTTTTGAATTTATATTTTTTTATTTAAACTTTTTTGATATATTGTTTTAAATTTTTAATTTTTTATATATTTTGGTTGTTTTGCAAAAAAATATATTAAAACCTATTATAATTTTTCTAGAATATATATTTTTGAAAATTTTGAGGACTTTTATAACTTTCTAAAGTTTAACTAATTTTTTCTGGCAAAAAAAAAGTTTAACTAATTTTTTTCATTTTTTATTTTTATATATTGTTTTGAGTATTTAAAATTTGCATTTATATATTTTAGAATTTTCTAACAATTTTTTTTTTGAAAATTTCAATTATTTTTATGTTATATATAGTGTTTCTTATATTTTTTAAATTATATAATTTATATTATATTTAAAAATGCCAATCTTATTTTTAGTTAGAATATGCGATAAAATAAAATTTAAGTATCAAATAAAAAAAAAAGGTAAATATCAAAATAGAAAAACAAAACTAAAATAAAATAAAATAGGTGTATGAATATTGAATACTAGATATAAATAATCTACACTAAAATATGCATAATCCTAATTCTCTTAAAACAGATATTGCATTGATTGAATACATGTGTTGTGGAAAAAAATGTTATTAGATATGTTGAATTTATAGTGTTTCATCTTTTTATATACTCACTGTTATATATGGTATCAACAGAGGTTAGATCGAAAATTCATATAAAAGAATATGATTTTTTTATTCAGAAATTTGAGCGAAAATCTCTCTCAAATGAAATATTTCAAGTTACTTAAATCATGAGTATGAATGTTTCGAATCGAACCCCAAATTAAATTATTATATATTTTTTTATAATTGTATAGCACAAATTATATGACATCCATCATATATATTTTAAAGTAAGGGAATCCATCATATTAAACTAACTATTTTATGCACTAATAGTACAATAAAAATATTCGGGCATATCTTCTTTGTTGATTTCGTAATTATATTATACATTACTATTGAAATAAAATAAATACCACAAATAAATTTATGATGGTGTCATATAATTATTATTTTTTATAATTACATTTTTTATATAATTAAGATATATGGTCGCATTATAATTTCACTTGTGAAAAAATAAAGAAGGCAATGTAGTGCGTGTCAAGTAAGTTGCCAGAAAAGATAAAAAAATGATACTTGAGTCCCAATCTTATATAAAATCATTTAGAGTTGGAAAATAAGTTAATGCAAATAAAAAATTTTACAATTTTTTTTCTAGTAATCAAAATAAGTTTATATGTTAATGGAAATGTCCACTTCAATCATCACAGAGACAGACGATTTACTTATCGTATTTAATGTTGACAATTTTTAAAATAATATATTTTATTTACGTTTGATGGTGATATTTTAGAGATATTCAAGTCCATTAATGAAATCAATCATTTGAAAAAACACATCTTTTGGATCGAAATAGAATCTTATATACCAAATCCTTTGCTTTGTGGAGATAGGATTGAGAGAATTGACATTGGTTTTTATTAGTATATCGTATTTAGTTTTTTTAATTGTTGTTTAATAGGGATTTAGATTATAATTAATATCTAGTATGTTAACAAATATTGAAATCTTCTATATATTATGAGACTTATATAAGTTTATGATGAGCTCATAAAGAAATGTTTTTGTGAGAGTACAATAGAAATACTAAAATAGTTTATTGTGTGGTTTTATAACTTAAGTTCTCAATGAGAGAATTTCGAGGTGAGAAATCTAGTCGATGGATACAGGAGTAAAGCTGTTATATTTGTGTGTGATAGGGTTAATGTCTCTTGTTTAGCATATTAACAACCAGTTCGAGTCAACAAAACAAATTATTACGAAAATCTAAGGGTGTATTTGTTTCACGGAAAATAACTTGCAAGTTTTTTTTTTTTTTTTGCATTTTCCTATTCTTGTTTCATGGAAAACATATTGGTCAATAAAAAATGTCTTACAAATCAATGAAAAACAAAGTCATTTTTCTTGTAAACTAACTTACCTTTTTAAAAAGTATAAGTTATTTCTCGGAAAAGAGTTCATTTATGAATAATTTTATTTTTATATAAAAAAATAACTTGAATCAATAATACAATAAATATAATTAATTATTTAATATTATAATTTTATTTTAATAATAAATTTCAATTGTCAAAATTAAATTCTACTATAATACTAAAAAAATTTAGAAAATAATTTTAATAAATTTTATCAAATAAAATTTTTTTTACACATAATCATTCAAACACAAAAAAAAAATCGATCTAAAAGAAAAATTTTCTAAAAAGGCCTAAAATGAAATGTTTGATATAGATGTGGTTGTTGCCACTTGTGTCAGATGATGTTGTTGCATTGAATACCTTGATATTGTACAAGTGTATGAAAATGTTGTACCAATGGTTGATATTTGCAATTTAAGGTTAACAATGTATTACAGTTATAATTAAGGTTATTCAAATAATACACCTGTAGATGATTATAACTACGGTCAAGTATATGAACAGATATTATCATGTAATTACATTAATATATTTTAAAAAAATTACGATAAAATATTATAAAATACAATAAATTAATAATAAAATATATTTAAATTTAAATCTAAATAGGGTTTACACGTAATAAAATTTAAATAAAAATAAATAATAATACAATCCACATATGATTTATATAATATAAAACTTAAATCGAAATCATAAAAATTTCGATTGATGTGATGATTGAATGCGAAAAATGAAATATTGAATCTTTTAAAAGTGATGCGAAGATCATGTGAAAGCAAGGGAGGCCATAAATTTGATATATATATATATATATATATATAACATAGAGACAGGGAGATTGATGGTTCCATATTTTCTGGGTTTCTCACTCTACAACATGTGAACATGGTTAAGAAGTGGAAATGGAAAGAGACATGACATTCCCTGGTTTGTATTTTGGTTTGTATTATATAGCTTTGATTTTTCAAAACCAATTTGAGTGTAAAATTATTAAATTTCCATATTTATATATGCAATTTAAATTTAAATTTATATAATATTTAAAATTTATATTTCATATATCATAATATTAACAATAAATTACCATAAATTAATATGTTATATATATACATATTAAACTATAACCTAAATTGTATATTTATTAATATCAAAACAATAATATGGCATCATGGTCATAATAATAAACACGTGAAAATAAATATATTTTACATTTAAGTCGATCACAATTTTTAATAATAAGTTAAGTTTAAAAATTTCTTATATAATGTACTAAAGAATTTAAATATTGCTTATATATATATATTCTATTTTACAACATCAAGTTTAAACTAAATATTTTATTTTTTAAGGTGTATTTTGAAAATTACTTAATAATTAAATTTGAGTATAATTATTTGTAATTACATAATGGAGACATGTTTGGGTAACCATTGTAATTGCTTGTAACTGCGTTTAATTACAATTTGTACTAACAAACATGACATATTAAATTATGATGTAATTACATTTTGTCAGTCAAACACGTGTAGAAAATTACAATTATTTATAATTACAAGAGAGTGAAATTACTACCTTAATAATTACATTTTCATTTAATTACTCAGTGTTGTCTAAACAAATCATTTAAAAATACTTTTAACAATAACTAGAAATTCTATCATACGCGTATGCGTTTGGAAATCACGGATTTAGAACACATATGTGTATTTAAAAATAATATACAAATAATAAAACGTAAAGTTTGAAACTAATTAATCATAATAACACATGAAATATGTACGATATTAAAATGATAAAAAATTTGTGAGTAAAACAAAAATTTAAATACATAAAAACATCAGATTAAGAATACTTAATGAATATCATTGTTTATCATGGTATTGTCGTCAATTTTAAGTTAGTGTCGAGTTGACTTATGACACCAACTCAATTAACAAAATTATTAATACTAAAAAATCTATCACACGCATATCCGTGTGAAGACCACGTATTCAGAATACATATGTGTGTTTAAAAATAGCATACAATAAATAATAAAAATCGGTTTGAAACTAATTAATAATAACAAATAAAATATGTACGATATTAAATAAAAAAATTAGATCAAATTAAGAGTAAAAAAATTAAACACATAAATACATCAATTTTAGAATAGTAAATGAGTATTAATAGTATAAATATACAACTGATGATTATAGTAAATTGTGCATATTAAAATAAAAATGTATGAAAATTAATAAACTGAAACTTCAATTGAGTAGTAAATTTAATTTTTTATTAATCCATTTAGCATGGGTTCAAATCCCACCATATTTATATTTATATTTTTTATTTTGTTAACACAAAACAACTAAGGTACCTTAAAATAATATAATTTATTTTAATTACAGAAAGATATTTTTGTAATTTCTCTAATTAAGTTGGTGTCTGGTTGACTCGTGAGGCCAACTCAGTAAGAGATTTTATTAATAACTAGAAATCCTATCACATGCGTATACACATGAAAACCAAGTATTTAGAACACAAGTGTGTCTAAAATAACATACAATAAATAATGAAATTTAAAGTTTGAAACTAACAATAATAACAACACATATGCAATATATACGAAATTAAAATAAAAAAATAATTTAACTTGTGAGTAAAAAAAAATTAAAATTAATAAATACGTGATATTAAGAATATTAAAAAGGCCATCAAAATAATAATAGTGGTCGATTAATAAAAAAATATATTAATAAATTTTTAACTAAGTTGATACTAACACTAACTCAAACAGATAATTTATTAATACTATAAATATGAAGAGTTAGAATTTTTAGAAACCATTTTAATTTATCTTGATTTTGCTATATAATTATAATAAAAATAACTCGATCGGAAATCTGATCGATTAATTTTTTTATATAATAAAATTTTAAATATTCTCTTAAGGAAGAAAGTACTGAAAACACTCTTTTTATTATCTATTTCCTTTCTACTTCTTAATCTGAATATCGTTTTTCTCTCAATCTTGATTATTTTTAAATCTCATTGACATCAAATTTGAGTTACAAATCCTATTCAAACTTGTGACCGACAAGTTGATGCAATGGCAGCGTTAGTGTGCTACAGGGTTAATCCGTGGGTGAAATAAAATCAAAAGGAAAGGGAAGGGAAGGGAATAGGGATAGAATATAGATTAAGACGTAGAAAAAGAAATGTAGAGATCCAATATAGTTAAAAGGTTGGAGGAAAATAGATAACCCGACATCACATATTTATCAGTAAAAAAAAAAAAAAAAGACATTAGAAGGTCAACAGTAGTGTGTCGTAAGAGTTATGAGAAAGCAGCAGACAGAAATGAGTGGGTGTAAGTGTAGAGACACCCAAACCCACCATGCATTTGTTTTAGATACGATGTAACACTTGCCACCAACATTTGACCGTCTCATTCAACCTTGCTATCACATCTAAATTAATGCTATTATATAGTATTCATCATTTTCCCTAATGTTTCATGTTTTTGTTTAACTCAGTATTGATTCAAAGTTTAAGGTTTTAATGAGGTGCTTTTGAGGGATGGTCTATGTTAGGGCAAATTTATACATTTATCGACTATTAAATGTTCTTTAATTATCGACTAGCAATTTGGATGAGTTCGAGTTAGATTCTATAAGGATTGCACATTGAACTTTCATATTGATCTTACATATTGTGTTTGTGTGACACTGAAAGTTCACAGAAGAGATTATACGTGAGATTGTATATTAGATCGGATAAAGGGGGTTCGCATATTACTACATAAGCAAACTCTCATCATATAAATACGTGTTAAATTTAGAATATGTTACGTATTGGTACGCATGGAATTTATTTAGGACGTCTCATCTATGAACAATAACGATATCATATAAATACATAATTTTATTGTTTAAAGGAGATAGAGAAAAACCCTCAACTATTTTTAAATCCATTTTTTTTCAGAAAAAAAAAACTTCAAATATAAGGGATTAAGTTATAAACTCAAATTTTAATTTTATAATATATCTTCCTCATCATCACCCCTTCGTTGCCGCCATGTTGAGAAAATTGGGACGCAATCCTCCTAATCATTTGTTGCCTGGAAATAAATATATAGAAAAATAATTCAAAACACCCTTTATGTTTTAACTTTAGTTATAAGTATTATACTAAAATATGGACATATTAGGTTTCATATGTTAGATAAAAATGTAAGCTGATATTTCAATTAAAAATTTCATATATTTTTATTATTAAAAATTGGTATGTCAACATGAGGTAACGTAGTATGTCACGTTTTACTGTCTGGTTATTCCATTAACCACACCAACTTTTAACAATATTAGTAGATCAAATTTTTAATAGAAAAGATCAATTTACTTTTTGAACTAACGTATAATGATTAATTTATCTATTTTTTAAGTAAAAAGAGCAAAATGATTTGACTCCTAATACAAAAACTTTCATAGTACTTTTACCGAAAAATTAAATTTTTTTTCAATAAATACTTAAATTTTTATTTAAATATAATTAAAATTAATTATAATTTTTATCATCATCTCTTAACAACACTAAGGTTTTCAAAAAAAAAAAACTTATACCAAACAAAGATTTTTTTTTAATTTTATTTAAAAAATCAATTTAAAAGTATGATTTTACTATACTATAATGGGTATGCCTACTCTAAAATAAGGTATATTTTATTTTGATCACTCCAATTTTTTTCTCAATTTAATCGTTTTAAATAAGATAATTGTGCAAATTAATCACTGTCATTAAAGATTCATTTTCTTTTAATGAAATGTTGTCGTGGCACATTAGCTCCATTAAATGACTGGCATGTGGCATTATTTTTGTTGATTTTGTACTAAAATTTAGAGACCTCTCTGCAAAGCATAGGGGAGAAAGTTTTGGACTAATTATAAGGAGGTCCACAAATTTTAGCTAAAAGATAACAAAAAATTTAAAATTAAATAAAAATTTTATCATTTTTAGGAGATTAAAGTGTAATCTTACCATTAAAAATTTAAAATTTTAAGAGATCTAGATAAAAAATTTCCATTTTAGGAGAGGCCGAGCCCTGCCAACCCCTCGAATTTGTCACTGCATACTGATTAATAAATTAAACATTCTTTTTAAAGTTATAATATATTAAAATATTTTCTCTCAATTATATATTTGATTTGCAATCACCCTAAAAAATGTAAAGTTTCTTGTGCATATGATGAGGTTTTTTCATCAGGGATATCATTTTATTATTAGAAATTTGTATTAATACATTAAAATTTTATAAAAGAATCTAATAATTTTTTAAAGCACTCAATTGATATTTATACTAATAATTTAATAATTTCTTTTTACTCATAATTAATTTAATTTTGTACATTTTATATATGTGTTGTTATTATTATTAGTTTTAAACTTCATATTTCATTTATTATTATATATTATTTTAAAACGTACACTTTATTAAACAGCAATGAAGATTGATGCTATGACTCAGTAGTTAAGTTACAACAACTTAAACCAATCATATATATACCACTCCTTTGAAATACTTCTTGCTTCTCTCAATAACTTGTCACTCATAATTAGCTATGCATAAATTTAAAAAAAAAAATATATTTTATATCATTTAAACCTTTTAAAAATTTAAAAAAATAGTGGCTTTGCTAAAAAAAATTAAAAAATTCACTTTTAAATCTTAATATTTGTCACTGCAGAATTATCTCGTTTAGATATTGAACCGAAAAGAAGAGTGCAATGTGACAAAAAGCATCAAAATGTAGTAAAATACGGATGATTTGAGACTAATAATTATAATGTAGGTTGACAAATGACAATGATAAAAGTGTGTAAATCACTCGAGCCTTAATTAAATCAAGTGACCTTTTAACATTTAGAAATGCTAAGAATGGGAATGGGTTGTAGTTAATTTGTATTGTGAGTTAACCTCAACTTGTTTTCTAATTTAAATGTTTTCTGGAAGTTGATGGATTAAGAACCAAGTTACGAAAGTTGATGGATTGAGTAACGTTTTACGCACGGATTAAATCAAAACATGTTGTTTTTAAATGCTCTTGGATTTCTCAATCCACCCCTTTTTACGAGGCTTTTCAATTCTATTTTATTACTTCCAATAAGTAAAAGACTTATAAACAAGATTAGAGGATGGGAAAATTACTTATTTTTCGTTTTCTTTGTGGCAAATGAAGAATTTGATTCGTTTTTATTTTTATTACATAAAATGTTATGGTTTCGATAATGGGATAATCGTACATGACCCAATACAAAAATGTTTCAATAAGTACAGGCTTTAAATGTACAAACAAGATTAAAGGATAAGAAAATTACTTGGTTTTCGTTATCTATTTGGAGGATGGAGAATTGGGTTCATTATGTTGATTTTTATTACATCTAAAGCCATTTTGTTTTGTTTTTTTTTTGAGGGGCAACAAAAATGTCATTGTTTCAATAGTGGGATAGATTAGGACATTTTCAGTGTTGTCCATACAAAATATTAAACCGTCTTTTCTTTTTTGGATTAAATTAAGGTGGAAAATAAAAAAACAAGACATAAATTGGAACTAGAAAGTACAAGTTTGAAACCAATAATTAAATTACTGGAGGTTTTAACGAGAAGTCCCGGTTCTAACGGAGAGCCATAACGACCCGACATTTTTTCCCGCCGATCTGAAACGCCAAATCAGATTGGATTCCTCAAAATCTAGGTTACTTTCCGTCAGCGGTTCACGGTAATTAGCAATCCGATTTTCCTGCCGCTTGAACCGCTCTCCACAGCATCCTTTTTTTCCCTTTTACCCTAACTACCCTTGTCTTCCTTTTTCCCTCTTTGATTCCCACCTTTTTTTTTTCCCCTCCATTTATATTAATTTTAAGAAATACATACATATATATAAATTAAAAAGAATCCATTTTGTCGTTTTTTTTTCAGTCAAAAAATAAAAAAAGTTACTGAGTTGGGACTGAGCTCGAGCACCAATCACGGAGAAGGGAACTTAGGTAGGAAAGTGGGGTCCACACGTGCCAGGTAAGATATGGACTTAACCGGATGATGTGGGCCCCACCTTATCCTCTGATTGTCCCGTATTTCCCGCGAATCAGGTTGTATTTTCAGCCACGTGTCTAACATGCTCTTGATTAGCTTTCCCAATCTTCCATCATAGCCGTTGCTTCAACTTACTTGACCCCACTACAGTGTTACACATCTGATCTTTTTCTCCTCTCAAATAGTAATAACTAAAAAAAAAAAAGAGACAAAAACGAAGTTCGAGTTTTTGATATGAAGAGCTCAGCCGCATAGAAATTTCCGAACAAATTCTTTTCAATTATTATTTTTCTATTTTCTTGTTAAAATTAAAATAATTAAGCAAATGGGGGAATTTCATGAAATGAATAAGGATAATTATGACATTTCCAAAAATCACTGAACTGTTTCGGAAATCCAGGCGCATTTTCAATAAAATTCCCGCAACTTTCTGTAACGACAACTACAACCTGGAATTTTATAACAATTAATTAATTAATTTCTTTTGTACATTAAAAAATATGTGGCAACAAGAAAACATTTGAATTTTTTTTTATAAATATTATAAAGAAAAAGATAACAGCAACAGCAACAATAACATAAACTGGAAAAGTAGTGACTTTTTTTTAATTAATTAAATAAAGTCAAATCAAAATTAATTTTTTTTCTCTTTACTGTAATTAGAAATATGTATAAATTTTTTATGTGTATTTTCTTTTTCAGAGAGAGAGAGACATGGGAAAATGAGTATATATTGATTTATTTAAGTGAGTGTTGATTTGAACTAAAGACAAGGCGCCCTTTAAAGGCTATCCTTTCTGTCATTTTGGCAATATTTTTTTTAAAGGAGTGTCGTTTCTGGGGAGAAATAAGAATTGTAGAAAACCAGAAAGAAGATAGAATTATAGAAGTAGCAGAAAAAAGAATGGAAGAACGAAGAAGAACTCAGGGAGAGAAAAGGAGCAATAATGATGGGCATGGAAGAATTTGAGGCCTTGGATTGTTTCTTTTGATTTTCTTTTCTTCTGTTTTCTTCATCTTCTGGAGCCTGTTAGATTTGGTGGGTATCTTAGATCTTTGCTCAACAAAGTTGTGTGTGTGTGTGTGTGTGTTTATTTATTGTTTTTATTTGATGGGGTTTCTTTGTAATGGTTAGTTCTGGTAAAAACGATGTTTTTTCCGACATGGGTTTTCAAGGAAATGTGGTTACGAGTTTTCAAAATGACAGGATACTAAGTTTCGGTTCATGTTTTTGTCTTACAACTGTGTTTAACTTTGTTTCTCTGCTTTTTGAAACACATCTTCAGTTTCATTGGGTATTTTCAAATAGGAAAAACAAGCAGAAACTCTTGACTTTTGTGGCCCCCCTTTTCCTTACTGGTTAATGCTCATGAATTTTGAAACTGTTCTTGCTTCAAAAAAAAAAAAAGCTTGTAAATGAATAAAGCAAAGTGTTCAATTTGCGGAAATATATGTTTCCATGAATGATAATAAACAAACAAACAAACAAACAAACAGGAGATGAATAGAAAGGGTTAATGTTTCATTCATATATATTGCTTTTGGTTTTATGGTTAATGTTTGAACCTTGAAGCCAATTTATGTTACATGTTTTGCTATATTCAGACACTGATGAAGTTAATTAGCTATTCTGTAACTGGCAAAAAAAAAAATAAAAAAAATTCCAGCTTTTGTCTACTAAGATTAGGCTTTGGTTGTGCTGTCAGTTGTTTACGATTGACCTGGATCCGTCCCTTTTTCTTACCCATATTGGTTTACACTTTGTGGTTCATTCTCTAAGTACTAATGTTATTTCTTTTTTTGGTCCTCCATAATAGTTCCTACAGCTATGCTAATGTTTTCCCTGTCCTAGAATCACTTATATTGGTATCTTTTTTCAAAGCTTATTTCCATTTGCGATTATTTCATTGTGTGTTTTCTCCAAAAGGTGCTTTTGGTTTATGTCTTTGCTTGCACTTGCAGGGTTTTTTTGAGAAACCTGCCCTGTCCATGGATTTTACTGAATCCACCAAAATTGTGTACAATAGGATCCAGCAGTTGGAGCCTGAGAATGTTTCTAAAATTATCGGTTATCTTCTTTTGCAAGACAATGGGGACCTGGACATGATCCGTTTGGCCTTTAGCCCTGACACTTTGCTCCACTCTTTGATCCACAAGGCTAAATCCCAACTCAGCTTAAACAAATCGCCTGTTTCTCAGGTGAGTCCAACCCCTGTGGTCGACTTCCCCATGCAGTTAGCACCGTTTTCCCGTGCGGTTCTGACTCGAAGAGCTGCTTCTACTCCTTTCTGGGATCCCCCAGTGACTGCTGCTGAGCAGCATGTGAATAGTTTGGAATTCACCCCGCCAGGGTATTCGGATGCTGTTGCCGAAGATTATAGCATCCAAAGCCAAATGCATTTCTTGAACATGGAAGATCAGTTAGAACCTCCCAATTCCGTTGGTTCTGAATTTTCGAGCAGTTACTATTATTCTGAACCTGCATTGGGTGCAAGAACCAGCCGAAGGTCCCCTAGCTTGCCTGAGTTCCCTGTTAAGATTTGCCATTACTTCAACAAGGGGTTTTGCAAGCATGGAAACAATTGTAGGTACTTCCATGGCCAGCCTATGCCGGAGAGCTTTTCGCAGCTTTTCAGCTCAAGTTCGAACGAGGTCGGTCATGAAGATAATGTTGTCTCTCCTGGGACTCTTGAAAAGCTAGAGTTGGAGCTCACCGAGCTTCTAAAAGCAAGGAGAGGGTTACCTGTCTCTATTGCCTCTTTGCCTACGTTGTATTATGAGAAGTATGGGAGGACACTTCAAGCTGAGGGGTATCTTACCGAGAGCCAACGACATGGTAAGGCCGGTTATAGTCTGACCAAGCTTCTTGCTCGATTGAAGAGCAGCATTCGTCTCATTGACAGGTGCGGAATGCGAATGGTGTTCATGTTGGACCTTGCATTTACACAATTAGCCAAAAAAAGAAACGTTTGGATTTAACTGTCATATTGATTTGCAGGCCCCATGGGCAGCATGCGGTGATATTGGCAGAAGATGCTCCCAAGTACCTTGAATATGCCAGCGAGAGGAATGATCCCGGTGCAATAGTTGCCGGTTCTAGGCAGATATACCTTACCTTTCCAGCTGAGAGTACCTTCTCCGAACAAGATGTTTCACAGTACTTCAAGTAAGGAAATCATAATGAAGATAATTTCAGTTCATTTTTATCTTCTGTTGTGTTTGATCTTATGTTTCCATTTAAATTATTTTATAGCAAATTCGGGCCGGTGCAAGACGTTAGGATTCCGTGCCAACAGAAGAGGATGTTTGGATTTGTCACTTTTGTTTATGCAGAGACAGTGAAGCAAATTCTGGCTAAAGGAAATCCTCATTTCGTATGCGGGGCTCGTGTTTTGGTGAAACCATATAGGGAAAAATCAAGGCTTGTTGATAGGTAAAGTTTCCAGTTTCATTGCATATTAAATGATCATATTCTCTAGCATTTCATCTTGTCTATATTTAGTTGGATCTTGTTTATGTTAAAAACTTTGGGGGTTCAAACTCAAAGCCCGGATATACGGTGTGTGCTTGACTCTTATGTTCTCCCTGACCTGGTTGCTATCTTCGTATGGTAAAATCAACATATTTTTCATTCCAATGAATGCTACAACTGGTAATATCGCCTTATGCAGACATCGCATGGCTTACATTTGCAATTGCGAATAGATGATTGTCGAAAATGAACCTTTTGTATCTGTCTAATTGCCAAAACATTTGTAGTCACCAAAGCATGCAACTTTTTGTTTTGCTTCTTAAATAAACTGGTTGGTGAAATAATTTGCTTTGTGATTAATCTTATTGATGTTCCTGTCAATGACACATTGATTATTTCCCTCTCGGTTTTTGCAGGAAGTATCCCGAGAAATTACAGCATCCTCCTATGTATTTCGGTCCACACTTCATAGACGGGGATTCTGAACTTCAATCAAGTTACTATCTTTTCATTTTATGCTTTGTTTTATATCTTCCTTTATTTCCAGTAACATATTGGTAGCTTATTCTGATTCAACACCAAATTGCCTGCCCGTTTTACAGTGCCAAGAGTTTGTGATAACTCGAGACCATTTCGGAAACAGCTAATCGACGATCGCGAGAGAACACTGGAGTTTGAGAGAAGGCGTTTCTCAGAGTTGCAATTAGCACCAAAGCAGTATATGACCAATCACTTCTATTTTGGCTACTCAATGGATGAGCTGAAGCACACAGATGGTATATAACCAAATTCTCTTAGTGAAACAATCGATTCTTCAAGTCGCATTGTATGTGTTTCTAACCATTGGGAAACTACAGTTGTAGCCTGCGCAGACCAAGCGGTGGATTTCCCGACCGCGGAGCGTTTCAACTATCTTTTGGATGTTCTGAATACTGGTTCAACCAGCGAGGACAAAGTGAAGCATATTAGTACCAATTACAATGACCAGGATAGGTACGTATCTTCTTTCTGCCTTCTGAAACCTCAGTCTTTTCACTTACCCAAACCATAATTAACGAACTGCAATCATTAAATGAACAAAGCAATGGTATAAAAGGTTTTGTATCCTATAATAGCCAATATTTCATGCAATTTTGGTGCATGAGAGGCATTAAAGTGCATAAATTTTATGTTGGCAGAAGCCAGGGACTCAATCTTCCAGAGAGTCCATTTGCATCTCCAATAGGGAGCGGCATTTCAACAGTTATATAGAGAGAAAACTCAGATTTCAGATCCAGAACAAGAGCAAACCCAGGAAAAACGGATACCAACAACAACAAGAGTTTCATTTCCTTGTTTTTTCTAAAGACAATTGAAGTTCACCACCTAAACATCATCGTCGGACAGCAGCATCTTTCATAGTTCATACCAACCGCAGGAGAGAAACACTAGAAATTCTCCACTTTTACTTCCAATGGAGAAGATTCTAAACAAAACTTAATATAGAAACCTAATATCTTTTTTTTTTTTTTTTAATTTAAAAGTTAAAATCACAGAAAAGCAGGCAGAGAGCTGTGAATGTTTTATAAGAGAATTGTAATATACAGTAATTTTTTCTCTTTAGTTGAAAAGAAGAAAACCAAAGGTTAAAATATTGTAGAAGGTTGAGATGAAAGAGAAGATGTAGAAATCTCTGCTTTTTATCAGTATTAACATATATCGTCATAATTGTAATATACATAGTTGCATTTATCGTTTTGCTTTGAGTTTTTGGTTGTCGAGATTGAAATGTGTAATGATGATTAGTGGCGGATGATGATGATGATGACGATGTCGCCTTGGGTGGGGTCAAGGAATGAAAACTAAAGTAGCTTAAATCAAAACTAAGGAGCCAATGAGAACTAGTAGAGATAGGAGGATTAGATGTTGGTTGATGAGATAAGATAAGTGGACCTGATTTGATTTGATTCAAGATTTCTTAACCCCATTTCTCAAAAAAAAATATAATACGTTTTAACGCATTCGAATTTATATTTTTTTATATTAATAATAATATTAATACCAATCGAACTAAAATTTATACTCTTCTTTTTTGCTATGAAATATGGATATTCATAACAATTAATTTTTTTGGTGAATTATAAGAGGAGGACAAAATCCTAACAACAATGTGACTAGCGTAACTCGAATTTAAGTCACACTTGAAATAATAAACATCCGCTATAGATTAACACACGGGGTTCCTATAACAATTTATTTTGATTATTAAAAAAATTAAAATAAAAATAATAAAGGAAAAAAGTACATGGTTACTTATAATATAAAGGTTTAAATATTGGGGTGTAAATTTGGAATTAAATAAATAGATAACGTCATTTTAAGAAGAAAATAAAAATTAAAGGGACTAATGATGATATTTACAAGTTTGCCTAATTTTTCTATTATGAAAATGATTCATATTGAGTTTCAGTAATGCATTTCGATGATAAGGAAATTAAAAAGGACCTGGGAATATTCTTCATTTTCAGATCTATTTTCTTTTAAAAAAAATTATGAAGTTGAGATCTGATTCATGCAATCTTTTTTAGAATTATTTTATAACCCGCAATATCTTGAATATATTATCATCTGAATCGGATAAAGTATTCATGAATTCAAGATTAGTTTTCCTTTTTTTTTCCTCCGGAAATTTTACGTTAATTCCATGTGAAATATATTATTCTCTTATTATTATAATTATTAAAATTATATAGTTTGCATTTTAGATTTTATATTATTAGGAAATCTGCTGCTGCTCGTTTCATGTTTTGTTATATTGAAATTATTTTTTTATTTGGGCTATTGACTTAGGTCTTCAATAACTTTCGTTTGTATTGAGTTCGGTCCACTTGAATGTAATATATTTGATAAAACTAGATACATTGGTCGACTAGGGTACTAAGACTTCAATCGAACTGCTTGAGGTGATTGGATAAGCACGAAAGTTTTATTATCAAAATATTATTTTTTAGAGATAAATATCGTATTTATTCAAGAGAGTTTTGGAGTAGTTGAAAGATTGATTTACGAAGACTTTTATGTGATAAATACTCAGGAAAATTAATGGAATAAGAGTTTAAAGCTTATCAAAACACTGTTGATTGATCACTTGAAGAGACTTATAAATAGGTTGTTTCGTGCCACACATCATGAGTAGTTTTTGGAGTGTCTTTGTCAACAACTTTGTTGTGTTCTTATGGTTATTTTTTGGTACTCTTTTAGGTATTCTGGAGAGAGTTTATTGATTATATTGTGAGATATTTGAGTGAGTGATTTGTGACAATTAGGACCAATATTGGGGCTACAATTACTTCTTTGTGTAAGGGTAGATTGAGCTTAAGCCAATAAATAATCTGGACGATTGTTAAATAAAATCATTCATTGGACGAGATTTCATAGATGTAGGATCATTATGTCTAAACTATGTTAATAAAGATCGATTGTGTCAATTTTTTTTTCTACTCTTATTTTTTACGCACTTGTTTTCGTTCTAACTATCGTTACAACTAACGTTAAGCAAAATTGATTTATCATATTTACATACTAATTATTTTTCAATGGGTATCGGAGTAAATTTTAAAAATTATTTGAAGGTGACCGTTTAATCGATTTGCAACCATGAAATTCATGAAGGAAGGTATTTCGATTACTTATCCCTAGTTGCTACTTGGCTCAGCAAAGTATGATTATTGGAAGACTTGTATGAAGACTTTCATTATGTTTGTCAACCTTCAACTTGGGAAGCTGTTGAAAATGGGTGGACTCAACCCACTATAGTTGTTGTTGATGGCACCACACACCTTAAAACAGAAGCAAATACATTGATGTAGAAAGAATGCCTTTTCATGGAAATTGACAAGCCTTAAATGCCATTTTCAATGGAGTTGAGTTGGACCAACTTAAATTTATTTATGTATAAGTATATGCTAAGGAAGCATGGACAATCCTGAAAAACCAACATGAAGGAAATGATATTGTAAACATGTCAAAACTTTAGATTTTAACAACTAGAACATTTGAAATTGTTTGAAAATGAAACTATCTTTGAGTTTTATGTAATATTATGTGAGATTTTTAATGAGGCTTTATGTTTCAGTGAACATTTTTCTTATGATAAATTAGTACTCAAAGTGTTGAGTTCTTTACCAAAACGATTCATCTTTAAAGTCACAACAAAAAAGGAGGCCAAAAATATTACAGCTCTCAAGATGGACAAGTTAATAGGTTCACTCCAAACCTTTGAGTTGTATATGAAGGAAGCAAAATTGACAAAACGGGTTTACAAAGAGCGTAGCCTTCAATGCTCAAAAGGCTACCCCAGCAACGAAACAGACAGTGGAGGACATTCATGAGATTATAAACCAATTAGCATTGATCACAAAAAGCATGAAGAGGTTCACTAGGAAGGGAACTAAAGTAGATATTGATAAGACAAGGAAGAAGGATGTTCAATGTTACGAATGCAAGGGACTTGGTCACTTTCAATCAGAACATGTTAATACTAAGAAGAAGGAGAAGTCACTCACAGTCACTTGGAGTGATGAAGAAAGTTTCAATGTAGATGGAGATGTGAGCAACCATGTTGCTTTTACTTCTACTGTTCCAAACCATGTTCCAACAAATTTTGAAGAAGATTCGGATAATGATGATGTTCCTTTTAAATCTTTGGAGGATGCTTACAGCCATATGTTCCTTGAGGGAAGAAATTATTGTCCTTAAAGGAGAAAAAGAAAAACTCAAAATTGTGGTCCAAAAGATGATGTTTGGAAAGCAACCGAAAGCAAGCTAGATGATGCAAAGACTTCATTGAAGAAGTTTGAAGGCCAAGCTGAGAAGCTTGATGAAATTTTGGCTTCAAGAAGAATTGAACCAGACTAGAGAGGATTTGGTTATATCAATAAAAAAAGGAACCTATCACTCCAATTTTTGTTAAAGGGTAGGGAATAAAAACTTTGGAAAGACTGTATGCTATTATTGTGAGAAAGTTGGATATATCATACTTAACTATTATAGAATGATGTGAGATTGGAAGAAGTTTAATTCTGCTGCAAAACTTGTTTGAATAATGAATGGAACAAGAAGATCATAATATAGGCAGATTTGGGTAAGGAAGGATCGAGCACATTTGAGTAATGAAGATCAACATTTGATTGATGCTCGTGTGAAACATGATGATCGTGCTAAAGATTTATCGAGGATTGGGAAACGTCACCTAAGTTTTGTGGAAAAGGTTGTTCCACGAGCTACAACTCATCTTGTTGATAAGGTAGCATGGTTAATATGATAGGAGATGAATATAGTAATTGATGTTGGTTTTGTCTACTTTGATTTCACTTATAGCTGCACTTTTGGCATCTTTGCCAAAAAAATGGGAAAATATGGTTGCAGCAAATGAAATATTTTGTTCTTGGTTATTGCTACATTTCGCTTTGTCAAAGGAAAATATGATGATGGTTTTTTACTTCATATTTATGACTCTGGTGCATGCTTAATTGATTATGTGATGAACAAGCATATTCATAAGGGGAGAGTTTTTTTATCGAGAATGGTTCTACCTCTTAGAGGGAGACATATTCTAATTCCCTTGCTACGTGGCTTGTTTGGGTTGTGGTCTAACCATTTGTTACAGGGTTTTGTCAAAAATGTCAAGGGGGAGATTGTTGGGAAAGTTATGTGTTGCTCGTTTCATATTAGAAAAATAGAAAGTGAAAATTATTTTTTTGAAAATAGAAATGAAAAAATAAAATAAAAAATATTTTCATGAATTGATGATGGATATAGATAATTATATTCTTTGTTGATAATAAGGACATTTAGATGTAAGATGTCAAATACCACAATACTGAAGCGAAGGGCCTCCCAAATAGTTATCTTCTTAAACCTTATAAATAATGGATAAATTAGAATTACAAGCTATCATTTATTTTTTTTTGAAGAAATCCATAAATTATGCATACTTTTTGAATTTTTCAGAAATTATTTTTTTTTCACTTCAAATTTTTTATTTAATTTTTAAAAAAATATATAAATTTTTTATATTTTTAATTTTGAAGTATTTTGTTCATAATTTTTGGAATTATTTATGACAATTTTTAAATTCTTTGTTAACTTAGCATATAAGAAAAAGGCTTAACATATAAATTGGTACCTAAATTATATCATTTTCCCATCTTAATACCCAAACTTTTTTTTATCACAAGTGATACTTAAACTATTTTTTTCCAAGTTATTACCTCCATTAATCCAACTATTAGTCAAATGTATTCATGAAAGATACATTGTGTGAAAAACAAGTCTACTCACAGATGATATCTCGTTGCTCCAATAACAACATTGGCATCACCTACTCTCAAATTTAATTTTAAACTGATTTATTGTCCAATTTTCTCATCGAGAACGACACATGACATGCCATCCTAACAAAGCTTACATGAAAAATTAGAAGTTAAAAATGAAAATTTTGCATATAAATAAATTGCTAATTTAAAAATTAATATTAAAAAAAATTCGAGTCATATAGACAATATATGAATATATTTGAATTTGGTTACAATGCAATGTGAAAAAAATTGCAAATTGTACATCTTCACAAAGTTAATAAGCAAGTTGTTTTTTTTAAGGTATTCGTATAATGGATTAGATCAAATCATGAGAAAATCATACATTGTGGGTTAATTCAAATATTGGTTAATAATAAAGATTATTAAAAATTATTATTAAATATTTATTTTTAATATTTATTAATAAAAATATTATTGAAATAATATTAAAAATATATTAATATTATTTTTATTTAATAAGGATAATTCTGTAAAATAACATTTTATTTTTAAGAAAGTGTTGAATGTACTTTAATTAACATTTACAAGTACATATCAAATGTTGTAAAATAATTTTTTCAACAATGACGTTCTCATCAATCACATCCCATTAAAATCTTAACATGGAAAAATGCCAAACCCCTAACACTTCTACAATATAATTAGCTATGAAAAAGGGCACTTTAGCCTCTCTTTCAATTTTTAACATTTTTTTGCTAGAATCTTTCTTAAAATTTTGCAATTTTCAATTTCAATATTTTATTTTCAATTTTTTAATATTTAATTAGTAAAAAAATATAATAATATATATTAAAATTTTAGATATAATTTATAACCACTTTTCCTTTTTTTTAGATTTTTAAAATTTTAGTATTTTAGAATTCATCAATTCAAAATGCTAGCATTTTTAATTGCTTTATTTAAATAAATAAATGATTTAGGAAAATTTATTTTATTAAATTCTATCAAATAAAAAATAATTATATTAAAAAATAATATAAAAAAATCAATACGAATATCATTATATTTCTAAAAAATTCTAAATATTTTTAATAAATAAATCTTAAAGATATATATTAGAATTAAATAAAAATATATTTTGAAATTAATTTTTTATCTTATGGTGGAACCATGTGTGTTAAATAAAATAATATTAGGAAGAATTTTGAAAAACCACCTCTCTAAGTGAAATTTAAAAAAGGAAATTGAGCTCTTGAAATTACTCACGAATTTTAAAGTTTTCTAATATTTTTTACCCAAATAAGTAAATTACTTTTTTAGAATTTTGAAAACCTTAATACAAATGAATCCCTCCTTCAAATCTCTCATCCAAACACATTTTTAGGGTGTGTTTGGATGAAGAATTTTAAAATTTTTGAGATGTTTAAAATGCTAGTATTTGTAATCGCGTTGTTTTGGATAAACAATTGAATTAGGAAAAATTAGGTTATTGGAATTTTACCAATTAAAAAATAATTACAAAATAAGAATAATTATATAAATGAATAATATAAAAAATACTCAATATAGATATCATTATATTTATGAAATTTTATAAATAGTTTAATAAAAGAAAATTCAAAAATATATATTATAATTAAATAAAAATGAAAATTTGAAGTTTAATTTTTTTTATCTTATAATGAGATCATGTGTATTAAATAAAATAAAATTAGAAGAAAATTTGAAAAATCAACTATTTAGGTGGAGTTTTGAAAAAAAGAAATTGAGCAATTAAAATCTCCTCTTGAAATTACTTACAAATTTTGAAATTCTCTAATATATTTACTCGAACAAGTAAAACCTTAATACAAATAATTTTTTTTTATCCAAACACACCCTAGTAGTCATTTTCTTGTCTTATATATATTAAAAAAACTCTATTTAAATAAATAAGGCTTTTTTTTAATCTATATTCATAAAAGTCTTTATATATTTAATTACATGACATTTTTTTGATGAGATGAATTTTTGTTAATAAATTACATGGAGATTAATTGTTGACTTGGATAGACACATAAGTAAAAAAAAGTTTTTACCCTTCTTTTTCAAGTTTATCACAAATCTAGTGGTGATAAAAATTCAATGTAAATCTATAACTTCAGAATAACTGTACTTTATTAATATTATTTTAACCTAATAGTATTGAAATAAGTCATTATTATAGCTTAATGGCCTATGTAGGTACAAAAATATTATAAGGTTTATTAAAATAGTCACTGTAGCTAGGGTTTATTCTGTACAAAATTATTCTAAGAATTTTTTTTAATACACTAATGTGATTACATGGTAGCATCTGTTTATATTACATTAACTTTTTGACAACGCACACATACCTTGCACACACAAGTACTCGAATCCGAATCAACTAAGATGAACATCATCTTTTTTTCTATTGGAACCACTCGATGGATTTAATCTCAATCGTTATTATTATGTTTAAATTCAAATACATCTCATAATGGAGATTTAGTTTATTGGTCCAACGTGGCCATTTAACTTAAATAAAGAAAAATACATTAAATTAAATATCAAATAACAATACAAAATTCCTTCTCCCATTTCGTTCTACTAAAAGTTAGCCAAAGGGCCATGTTTTGATTTCTTTGTTAAATTAGGTCAAATACAGCAACTAAGGCAGTTTCCCCTAGGCAAGTGAAGTGAATAGCCGATACTTTCCCCCACTAATTATGTCTAAAACCTAAAAAAGTACCCAAAACAACACGCCTGTGACTTCCCCCAGCTAGATTACATTCTATTTCCCCACGCCCTAAACAACATCACTACCCTTGGCTTCACCATACGCTACTATGCACCAAAATCCCATAGGTGTATAGTGGTGTCCCTACTCGCAGCTGCTACGTGCCTATCATCCGCCACCATTGCGTTTATAGCCCCTATGTTCTCATTCAAACTATACAAGTATTGCCCCTGCTCTATCTCCCACGTCCTTACCACACCCGCGCCGCACATTAGCGCGTACCCTAAGTTCACGCAACCAATGGCGTTACTATGCCGTGTGTGGAATCTACACACCTCCTCTAACGTACCAGCGCGGCGGACGATAGCCCGCCCACGGTTGTTAACCGTGATAAACGCCTCGTTGTTGGTGTCGAAACAAGTCACTCTTAGTCCCCTACTATGCTGCTGATCGTACAATGTGAACTCCTGGTTTATCAAGTCCAGAATCATGTAACTCGAATCCGTACATGCCACAGCCGATTCCTGACTTGTCATCCTCACTCGGCCTATGGTTTCAGTGAACTCAGTCAACATGTGCCATCCCATCACGGCTTCTGGGTCAGTCAATGATGCGTTCAAGTAGACTAGCTCTTCAGTGTTACCGTCCCAAATGTGGAAAGCACGGCCAGGGACGCCTGCATAAAGGCCAACCCACCAGCGCTCACATCCGGTGAAGTCCACCAATGCACCGTCATCCAGGACGTTGCCCATGTGGGCCCGGCGAGCAAGGGGTTGCCCATCTATTATGGCTACGTGGATGTCTCCATCCAAGGTGGCGAAAATGATTCTGGGGTGGGCGATGACAATGCCGGATACGGCGCGTGAGAAGCGGCCGAAACGGTCGCGGTGCTGGGGGAGGAAAGTGTTGACATGTTGGCGGGTGTGAAGCTCGAAAAGGCGAACGGTACCATCATCAAAGCCGCAAGCTAGGTGGGTATCAGACAGGGTGAGGCAACGGCACGTCAGCCCATCCAGTAAGTCAACGCCAGAAGGATCGAAGTGGAGGGTGACGTGAACTGATCTCCCAGCGCGAAAATTCTGAGCCGTCTGATGACGATATATGTATTCATCTCGCCACGTGGCGTGCATGCGGCGAGTACGGCCCCATATGATGCTTGTGAGACGGTACCAGAGTGGATCAGATTGAGAAACAGCTTGCCACGTCGAACAAACCTGCATGCAAAAACATTTGTACGTAAAGGAAAAAAACCCAAAGCCGAAATACAAAAATGGAGTTCATGCAGCAAAGAAAATTAGGGTTAGGGTAGGATAAAATAGAAGGGTGTGTCTGCAATGTAAAATCATTTCATTGAGATATTTCAGTACTGAAAATACGATAATAAATTCCAAATGGGAAGCTAAGTGCATGCGCGTGAATAGCTTAATAGGGAGAAAGTAGGCACTAGAGAAGATAGAGATGGGAGGAGAAGGTTTCAGATGTCAGAAAATGAGACAGACAAACACAGGTCTTCACAAATAAAAAAGAGAAGAGAAGAAAATAGAGGGTGGTTGTTTTGTTTTTCGGAATATCGGCGTTGAACTGACTTGTCTTGAATTGAAGCATAGACCTTGTAGAATACACAAAGACCTAATCACAGAATTCAACTGTCAGGCTACCCTTTTCCTTGTGTCTTTTCTTTCCATGGTTTAAACCCTGAAAGGGGCTTCCCCACCCACTAATTTCTTCTGCCCCTTTAAGTCTTACTTACCCCATACAATTGGGACTTGGGAATCGGGACGCACCTCCCCCATGCTTCACCACCATACCTTTGATTTATTACTTATTAATATATCCTCCATCACCATAAATTAATTACAATAAAATTGTATTTTAACCCCATAAAAATGAAATAATTTTTATTTAGTCCCGAAAAAATTATAAATTAATAAATAATAAAATTATATTTTAATTTATAAAAAAATATAATTAATTAATGTTTAAAATGAAATTCAATATAAACAAGCATTGGGTTCCATCTCCTTTTGGACATTTGCCAATGCTGACTTTTGACCCATATTCCCTCACGCCTTTACTACAAAAACCATCATCAGCTACATCTACATAACCATAAAGCCTTAAGCAAAGCCTTGAAATTTGAATATTTTATTATTTTAAACACCAATCTTTGCTCATAATTATCATATAAAATTTTACCTGTTTCACTCTCTGTTGCTTGTAGATTACTCATCATTTTCTTACTCTATAATCATTTTTTTGCCACAATTAACAATAATACGCGTTTGAATGGAAATTAGTAGTAATATTATTTAAATGTTACAAAATGTGTTATTTTTTTCACTTGAGTTTCAAGGATCTCTTGATTATATACATACCAAAGCTTCTTTTTCTCTCATTAACATGCTCCTGCAATAAAAAATTATTATGGGTTGAGTAGGGTAAAAACTGTACTTTCACGCCTCACATAAAATGACAGACTTTATTACAAAATCAAGGGGGGTTAAGCATGAAGCACTCATCATGCTGCACTGCAACCCAGAAATCTTTAAGTAAGAATAGTTAATGTATTTTCGTCACATTTCTAAGAAGTTTGGGACATATATCTAATGCAGAACATGAGGAAGGGAAGAGAAGAAAGCACAAAAGGAGAGGATATGGCCTTAAATTATGCTAAAAGCTATATATGATTCGCAGCACATTTAAGAAGTAAAGTAGGCCCTCAAAGGGTCAGTTTGCACATTTTAGCACTAATAAAGGGAGAATCCCATGGAGTTTTAGCAGCTATGGCGCTGGCGCCTTAACAATTCAGTCAAAAAAGTTGGAAAAATCTAGACAGCTTAAAAAGGACCTTTCCAAGAAAGGGAATTCAAAAACCAAAACAACCTTTCATTATTTTTTCCCCTCCCTCTACTCAATATGTGAAAAAGAGGTCCAAAAGTAGACATTTCGAAAGTGGTAAAAAGGAAATGAATAACTAACATTGCCCCAAGCTACATCATTCGAAAGGGACATGTATTAGTTTAGAAAATGGACCAATCCAAAGTCAGTTCCCTTTCAAACCCTTACTAAGACTTGACAGTTGACATTAAATACCTGGGCTGCCTGTGTCTGTAAAATTGCAGTGCAGTTTCAGGGTTGAAAACGATAATTTTGACTAGCTAGCTTCTTAAAGGAATGGATTATCTAATGCACTCAAGATTCTCTCCTAAAAGAATCAAACCAAAACAAGGAGTAGGAAGAAGATGAAAGACATACTTGAAACACATTGGCAAGTGCAGCAGCTGCGGCGAGGCGGCCAAGAGAACGAGAAGCATCAATGGCGACCTGGAGGACAAGGTCTTCAAGAAAAGGCCCTGGCCAGATTTCGTTATTGGTTCGTCTACGAGTCAAAGAAGGCCCTTCGGAATCACCGCCTCTTCTTGCACCACCATTGCCATTACCATCCGCAGAAGATGAAGACATCAATTATAAGTAAGTGGAGAAGCTATAAAGGAGAGGAAAGAAAGAGAGAGCAGACAAAGAAACAAGGACAAAAAGGTAGTGGATGAAGACACGAAATGAGGGACCCAAATGATAGTGTTTGAAAATCTTGGACATAATATATATATAAAAGAAAACGAGAATTTTCATTTTTATTTTAAGCTACCATCCGTACATAGTTTTTATACAGATATAATTACACCATGTATCAGTACCATACATCTAAAAGAGAAAATACGTTTGGTTTTAGGTTAGAGGTTTCCCGCCCTGCAAAGGCGGCCGGGGGAGGGGTGGGGGGGGCGTAGTTTCAGTTTCACTGAAGAAACTGATGGATGTTTTGATTATACAGCGTTTTCAGGTGCTTTTCTCGGCGTATCTCTCTTTTGTCCACCTTTCTCTTTCATCCTGTGTACGTGTGTATATAATATTTGACGATTGTTTATATAAATCAAATAAAGTTTTCGTTAAATATTTGGAATACAGGTTCAAATTTTTGGGATTGAAAATCTTTGAAGTAGTAAATGGAGTGAAATTATGATTTAATGTTATTTTTATTTTTAATAAAAAATAATAAATTATATTTTTTAATTTTTAATTGGATTTAAATTTTTTTAAAAGAAAAAAATTAATTTATTATTCTCATTGAGAAAGGATATAAATAACATGAAATTATAATTTTTTTTAATAGTCTTTTGACTCTTCAAGGTTAAAGTTTGACATATTTTTCTATAATAAATTTATTTATTTTTCACTTTTCAATAATTTACAATTAGGGATGACAAAATTTAATGCAAGACGGATGGGTTTTTTTTTTTCTTTTATCAATGAATATGAAGTAATTATGGATCTAAGTTAATTGTTTGCCTCACCCTGTCTCACTATATGAAATTATTAATTTATCTTTATATATATGATTGTTAAAATGGTAAAGATGTAATAATATATTGCAGAAAAAAACACATTATATATTTAAATATTACATGCTTTTAAAAAAATAAAAAATATAAATAATAAGTAGTAAAAATTAAATTGAAATAAAGTGAGATGGGATAAGGCGGGATGGGGATGAATGCATCTAATATCCTTGATTTTTAATATTATACATTCATAGTAGAGTTAGATAACGTGTCAATTGTGGAGCAGTGATGAATTTAGCAACATTATCCCTCACCTTACTCCATTTTCATCCAAAATACAATCGACCCTCTTTATAACCACCTTATTTATTAGGGATGAAATTTAACATTCTTTTTCACTTTCCAACAACTATTTTTCATCCCCGACCGAGTCCAAACAACTAGAAACTCATTTCTTGATATAAATATAATCAATATTATCCGTAACAATTTTATTTGTTTGCTAAATTTTTGAATATTATAAGAAACTGATTGTTATACACCTATACATTTGGGTTTAGATAATATTTAATTTTTTGAAATTTCAAATTTCAAATTATATTATGTTAATAATATTATTAATTAGTGAGATTTAAATAGTACATTTAATAATATTTACAAATGTAATTTTATTTATTAAATATTATTTTCATTTAATATAATATTTAATTAATATATTTTTATATAAATTTAAAATTTTATTGAAATAGCATCATAATTAAAAATTATTATTTTATTTCATTGAAAATAATTATTTTTCTTTTAAATTTTAGAGAAGAGGTTATTATAGAGAATTAATTTAGCATTGAGTTTTCATATTTTATGGTTGTTGTTATACATAAAAATTTGTTATAAAGAGAAAAAAATAAAAGAATTAAATATAGATGGTACTTTTTTATAATTTGGCACCTCTATGGTTTTTTTGTCCAATTCAGTACCTGAAGTTGATAGTTTTTCTTAATTTGATACTAATTAAAGTTTTTTTTGTCCAATTTGATACCTAAATTTATCAGATGTTATATAAATTATCTCAAAGTACTAACCGTGTTAATTTTTTTATGAGTAGACATATATAACTATTGTATGACAAACGAAAGTTGTGTTAAAAATATCATCACTATCGAAGGAAATTCATATGAGCTTTTAACCATAAGTAATGAATGGATATCGAAGAAAAAAATAAGAGTTTAAAAATTTTCATTATGTTGAATTTAAAAAATAAAATAAAATAAAAATAATTAAATATTTAAAATATAAAAAAATATTACATCATTTCGGGTTTATTCGAAGGGAAATAATTATTCCGAAAATTGGTTTAAGGGGAATCTAGAGTGATTCTTAGAATCCATGCCTTATTATTAATAACAACGAATGACTATTCTTCATTTTTACCAAAGAATGGCCATTCCGTTGAACAACAAATAACATATAATTTTCTTTTCAATTTTACCCTCATCAATTCAAGCCAAATCAAGGCAAATTTTGTCAAACTTGAATTGGTTTTTTCAACATCATTCTCGCTAAAGAGGTACCACAAAAAAACTATTATGGAAGGGGTTTTAACTGTTTTTTTTAATGGGTAGTTACTGTTTCTGCTTTAGTAATACGGTGTGTTTTGTTGTTATAGTTTTAGCATATATGATACGGTGTAGTTTTAGTTTTATCAATACTCACCGTTTTGGTTTGTTATGTTGATGCTTTAAATAACAGAAATATAGCAGTGACGGGTATGAAGAAATTAATTCAAAATTTCTGAGTTCTTCTTCTTCAATTCTTCTCTCAAATTCTCTCTTCCTTGTTCTTATCTTTTTCTTCCTTTCTTGCTTTCAAAAGTGCTCGTGACAAAGGTATCAGAGCGTTGTCGATTGTCATGGCCACTGAAGGTGTTTCAACAAGAAGACAGAAGGAGCTGGGATAAATGCAAGGTGAGCTTGCGTAGATGCAAGCAGAATTCGCGTAGCTGGATGCAAGGATTGATGCGCGGATGAAGGATCTCCAGGAAGTAATTAAGTCTGATTCTGTGGTACGATCTGAACTCCGATTTGAACTTCACTCTTTATTTGAGCAATATTTTGGTCAAGCTCCTTCGGTCACTGTTGTCGGTTTAGTATCTGGCAAGGGAAAAGGTATCCTAGGTACTTCTCCTAATTGTTCAACAAGAGAACAGATCGTTGTTTCTCCGGTTCAGGATTTAGGACATGTTGGAACGCCAGTTCATAATGGAACTTTGGAGTTGTCAAATAACTCTTTTCGTGTTGACTGTCCACATTTTGATGGTGTTAATTTTCGTGCTTGGTAGTCAAAATTAGAACAATATTTTGAATCTGAAGGAGTAGGTGATCACTCTAAAGGGCGAGTGGTGATGTTACATTTAGAGGGAAAAGCACTTGATTGGCATCATTTTTTTGTACAAAGGCAAGGGGCTTTACATCAGCTGACTTGGGAGATGTATGCCAAGGCTTTGAGGGAGAGGTTTGGTTTTGAATCTTTCCTAGATCTTATGACTGAGTTAGTGGTTCTTAAACAACAAGGATCTGTTGAACAGTTCCATGATAAGTTCTTGAGTTTATTGAATCAATTGAATTTACCGGAAACATATGCTCTCAGCATCTTTATTAGCAACCTAAAACCAGAAGTAGGACAGTATTTGAGGTTGTATTTGGAACTGTAAAAAGATCAGTGTTCGGGGAGCTGGCGTTAGCTATTCTAAGCCTTTGATTTCTGCGAATAGAGGTCATTCGAGAATTGGTGGAGGGTCTGCAGCAGGAACTGGTACTGGTGGTGGCCAACAAAAATTGTCTTCAAAGTCTCTTTCGCAAGCTAAAATGGAAGAGAGGAGGAAAAAAGGCCTCTGTTTCTGGTGTGGTTCGAAGTTTGTGCCAGGCCACAAATGTGCAAAATCACAATTATTTCAGCTTATTATTGAACCACAAGAGGAATCTATTGATGAGATTGAAGATTCTGGTTTGGATGAGTTTCAAGATTGTACTGGACAGTTGGACATAGCAGATCCGGTTGTTGAGGTTCCTATTCCAATGTTATCTTTGCACGCTCTTCAAAGTTCACAAGGCCATCACACAATGAGATTTGTAGCTATTATTGGTCAGATCGAAGTGGTTGTTTTGGTGGATTCTGACAGTATGCATAATTTCATTGATCTCAAGATTACTAAAAGATTGAATTTGGTTGTGGAATCAAGTACTAGCTTGAAGGTAATGGTGGCAGATGGTATGAGGTTATCTACTCAAGGGTTGGGCAGGTTTATTTGTTGGGAAGCACAAACTCATAGTTTTACCACTGATTTTTTGGTTTTGGCAGTGAAGGGGTTTGATTTGGTGCTTGATGTTCAGTGGTTGGAGTCGTTGGGTCCCATTGTATGGAATTTTTCCAATTTAACAATGCAGTTTGTACATTTGGGGCAAAAATGTATTTTACAGGGTATTGTTCCTGGCTCTTTGAACATTATTCCTAGCGGTCAATTATCTAAATGCTTGAGTATGGGAAGTGTTGGACCTTGGCCTATGTTGCTGACTTCTTGTGATCAGGCTACATTGAGTTTGTCTCTTGTGGAGTTACCTTCAGATTTGCAAAGTCTTCTTGATAAATTTGAAGATGTATTTCAGTCTCCTACTGGTTTGCCTCCTGTTAGGTTACAAGACCATAGGATTCCGTTGATTGATGAGTCCAAAGTGGTCAAAATGAGACCTTATAGATATCCTGCAGTGCAGAAGACTGAAATCAAAAAATTGGTACAAGAAATGTTGGATTCTGGTATTATACGAGACAACAACAGCCCCTTTGCATCTCCTGTGGTGACGGTAAAAAAGAAAAATGGTAGTTGGAGGCTGTGTATTGACTACAAACAGCTTAATCAACTGACCATCAAGGATAGGTTCCCTATACCTATCATTGAAGAACTCTTGGATGAATTGGGACATGCCAACTTCTTTTCAAAGCTGGATTTGCGTTTAGGGTACCATCAAATAAGGATGTGGGACCAAGATGTATATAAGACAGCATTTAGAACTCATTCGGGCCACTACGAGTTCTTGGTCATGCCATTTGGGCTGACCAATGCTCCATCTAGCTTCCAAGCCTTAATGAATACAATTTTCAAGGAGTTTCTGAAGAAGTCAGTTCTTGTTTTCTTTGATCATATCCTTGTATATTCTCAAAGTTGGGAGGAGCACTTGGTTCATTTGGAAGAGGTCCTGCAAGTGTTGAGGTCAAATCAGTTGTATGCCAAGAGGTCCAAATGTACTTTTGGAGCTGTACAAGTAGAATACTTGGGACACATTATTTCCCAAGGGGTGGTCAGTATGGATAGGACCAAAGTAGAAGGTGTGCTTGATTAGCCACTTCCTAGAAGTATTAAAGAATTGAGGGGTTTTCTTGGCTTGTCTAGATATTACAGGAGGTTTATTAAGGGGTATGGGTTGATAGCAAAACCTTTAACTGAACTACTTAAGAAGGATGTGATGTGGCATTAGACTGAAGTTGAGCAGAATGCTTTTGACCAACTTAAGCTGGCTGTTTGTCAAGCTCCAGTACTGGTTTTGCCAAATTTTCAGGAGACTTTCTGTGTGGAAACAGATGCCAATGGACTGGGTGTTGGAGCTGTTTTGCAGCAAAAGGGGAAACCGGTGGCTTATTTCAGTAAGGCCTTGGGAGTGAAATATCGAGCTTTGTCCATCTATGACAAGGAAATGCTTGCTGTGCTCCTTGTTGTGAAAAAGTGGCACTCCTATCTTGTGGGCAAACATTTTCAAATAAAGACTGACCACCAGAGTTTGAAGTTTTTGTCTGAGCAACAAGCAATCACCCCTTATCAGCAACGATGGGTTGCTAAAATGTTGGGTTATGATTACTCAATTTCCTATCGAAAAGGGGCTCAAAATACAGTGGCAGATGCGAAGTTATTTCTATGTGCAGTTAGTGTGAGTTCTTATTGGTCTGAAATGTGGGATAAGGTTTTGTCTTCTTATGGGACTGATGCGAAGTTACAAAAATTGTGTCAAGAAGTTCAGTTGAATCCACAATTTCATTCTAAGTATTCTTGGGATGGCAGATTACTTAGAAGATTGGGAAATGTTGTTGTAGGGAGTGACATTGAGCTCAGGAGATACATTTTTGAGCTTTTTCATGAGAGCTCTGTTGGGGGGCATTCGGGCATCCATGCAACAAGGCATCGTATTGCAGCTTTGCTTTATTGGAAGGGGTTGTCGAAAGATGTCAAGCATTGGGTTAGGGAATGTGTGGTGTGCCAAAGGTGTAAAGTTGATAATTCTGCTTACCCTGGTCTGTTGCAGCCTCTCCCTATACCTGATCGTGCCTGGGCTGCAGTCAGTATGGATTTTATTGAGGGCCTTCCCATTTCAAAAGGGAAATCTGCTATCTTTGTGGTAGTTGATAGATTGACCAAGTATGGTCACTTTGTTGCTTTGGGGCATCCTTTTACTGCTTTGACAGTAGCACAGGAATATTTGAGCCAGATATACAAGCTGCATGAGGTTCCTGAGTCCATTGTTTCTGATAGGGATCGTATTTTCTTGAGTCAGTTCTGGCAAGAACTTTTTAAGCACTTGGGTAGCAAGCTTAAGATGTCTACAGCTTACCATCCTCAGACAGATGGCCAAACTGAGATTCTTAACAAGTGCTTGGAGAGTTATTTACATTGCATGTCTGGTGAGAAGCCTTCTGAGTGGGCGAATTGGGTCCCTTTTGCTGAGTGGTGGTATAATACCACCTACCATTCAGCTATAAACACCACCCCTTATGAGGCCTTATATGGCCAAGATCCTCCTCATCACTTGCCATATCTACTTGGGGGTTCTTCCGTGGCTGCTGTTGATCGAACATTACAGCATAGACAGGTGATGCGTAAGTTGTTGAAATTTCATCTTACACGTGCTCAGGAACGGATGAAACAGATGGCTGACAGAAAACGTTCTGAGAGAGAGTTTCAGGTGGGGGATTTGGTTTACCTGAAATTGCAGCCCTATAGGTACCACTCTTTGCGCAAATTCAAGAATCAAAAACTTTCTCCAAGGTATTTTGGTCCCTTCCCAGTGGAAGCTCGCATTGGACAGGTCGCCTACAGATTGTCCTTACCTCCAGGTGCTCGTATTCATTCTACCTTTCATGTTTCTCAATTAAAGAAACACATTGGTACAGCTGTAAGTGCATCTGTTTTTCTATCTGTTAGGTCGGATGGTGCTCTTCTTAAGGAGCCAGTACGTGTCTTGGACAGGAGAATGGTCAAGAAAGGAAACCATGCTGTCACCGAGGTTCTAGTTGAATGGGCTGACACGTTTCCTGAAGATTCCACGTGGGAAAATTTCCAAGACTTGCAGACTCGGTTTCCAGCTTTTGATCCTTGAGGACAAGGATCCTTTTCAGGAGAGGAGAGGGGTATTTGTTATGGAAGGGGTTTTAACTGTTTTTTTTAATGGGTGGTTACTGTTTCTGCTTTAGTAATACGGTGTGTTTTGTTGTTATAGTTTTAGCATATGTGATACGGTGTAGTTTTAGTTTTATCAATACTCACCGTTTTGATTTGTTATGTTGATGCTTTAAATAACAGAAATATAGCAGTGGCGGGTATGAAAAAATTAATTCAAAATTTCTGTCTTCTTCAATTCTTCTCTCAAATTCTCTCTTCCTTGTTCATGTCTTTTTCTTCCTTTCTTGCTTTCAAAAGTGCTCGTGACAAAAATTTTTTTGTTTTTTTATTCGGATTATTAATAGGGGTTTTGAGCCTTTAAATTCTAGGAGTCAACAACGATTAAGATAACCAAAATGAAGGCTTGGAGAGATGGAAGACCACAAAAATGCAATGGAAGCTGAAGATTATTTTTGTAATCTAGGTTTATTGTTAAGTTTGTTTTTTTGAAAAACCCCGGTATAAAATAAGAAAGAAGTTATGAGAAATCTGTGATGAAATTTCATCAAGCCTCGATGATGGTTGATAGTGACGATGACGACGGTTGCGACGGTGATGAGCTAAGAATGGAAATATTCTGGAAAAATCAAAATTAGTTCATTAAAAAAAAGAGAGAAACAGATAGAACTCTAAAGAAAAGAAAGAGATAAAGTATTATTAAAATAATATTTTATACTTTTATAGGTAGATTTTTAATAATATTTTTAAATATTTAAAGATAATAAAATAAATTTAACTATGATTTTTAGATTTATTTTAAAATTTAATAAATAATATTTATTGTTAAATAATTTTTTATTATTAAATATAAAATGTTAAATTATTTATTTTCAAATATTATTTTTTTGACATAATATTTATAAAGTTATTAAAAAATAAATCATATTTTTATAAATAATATGTTATACTATTAAATATATTTATAATATATATTACCAAATTATAATATTAAAATTTTCTACATATAATATTTTTATGAATTATATTAATTAAAGTAAATTTATATAAACATTTAATAATAATAGAATAATAAAAATATTATTATTTAATTAAAGAGTAATAATACTATTTAACACTTACTATTTTTTTATTCGTTACCATCAATTTAGCGAACCAAACAACCTAATACTATTATTTATCTATTCCATTAAATCAACCAATAATATCTATTACTTTTATATTCCATTCTTACCGTATAACTATTACATTCCTTATTTATTCTATTTCATTAAACCAAGCATATTGTAAAAATATAAAAATGGAAGAGGTTCTATCTAAGCTTTGAAAAGATAGGGACTTATAAAGCTATATAGGGATATGATTTGGTTATTTTTGGACCAATAAATAGGGGCGAAACTAAATTTTTTTTAGGGGTATTGATATTTAGTTGTAATTTTTACGATAGTATATATGTAATTTTAATAACTTATATTTTTATAATTTTTAAAGGATTAAATCAAATTTTTTCATTTTTAAGAGAACCAAACCAACCCCTAATTATGTCCCTACTAATGAAGTTTCACTTGTGAATTTCAATGGTAGATTAATGGTTCAGTGTGCATGTTTATAAGTATTAAGTTACTTACACATCTATGTTAAGTTGTGATGTATTGATTGCTACGCTTTTGAAATGTTTAGATCATGCTTTTGAATGCTAAGATGTTCTATGGAATAGGTGTAATATTGGCCTAAGTTAGGCAGGGAATGGTCACCAGATATGCTTTACAATGTTGATTTTAAGCCATTTTGCATTAGAGTCTCAAGACATCTAGAGAATGTCTTGAAACATTAGGAATAGAAATGGTCATTTGGAACTTTTTTGCGCAGTAGTCTTGAGACAGAACGAACTTGTTTCAGGACACATAAGTTGTAAAGTCTTGAGACATTGGGGTCATGGTCTCGAGACATGAACCGCATTATCTCTAGATAATTATCTCGAGACAATTAACTTCGAAGAAAAAAAAAAAACATGAGAGGAATGTCTCGAGGCACACTATTAAATTTCAATATTTTGAGTTAAATTTGAACTGTGTATGATCCCCTATAATCCCAAAATGCTTTAAATGGAACTAGTGAACTTCTATTGTGCATGTTTTTATGACTGAAATTGGAGATGTATGAGATTTATTAAGATTGTATGTTAAATTACTTAGCGAAACGAATTGAAATAATCTGAGTTGTTCTGACAACATAATATGATATCATGCATTCGGATGCGACGATCGAGTCCCGTGTGGGGTGTCATAAGAAAACAGTAACACTCTTCATCTCAATAACGTTTACAAGATCACATATTAGCAGCAATGCCTGGAAAAGATGAAGTTGCTTAGGAACGAGGTCGCCGCCGCTTTACTTCAAATGCCTCGACAAAACTTTGATGTTAAGCATCTTCATATGTACCTTATATCGCGGTTACATTCAATGCTATGCTCTGTTTTATTTTGTTGTGCCTCATCTAGATTCATTTCAAAGGTCTGTAGTAATTCAATCAGCTCACCAATACGTATGGTAGTAATGTCTTTGACTTTTTCAATTGCTTTGATTTTCATTGTAAACTTTTCAAGGAGTGATCTTAGCATTATTCAAACTAGTTTCTCATCAACATACAGCATAATATTCAACAACAGTTTCCATATCATTCATTTGCAATGATTCAAACCTAGAAGTGAGCATGTAGAGTTTTGAGAGCTTGTCTCCTGGTGTCCCCTTTGTGCATGGTCTCTTGTACGATCCACGCTTCACGTGTGGATACACATTTTTTGAGCTCAATCTAATTTCTTCTGGACCTATAGCTATAAATATAACATTTAAGGTTGAGTTATAATTTACTGTCTTATCTTCTTCTGATGTTCATGTTGTCTCAACTTTAGGAGTTTGTACACCATTGGCCTCAATGTAGAAAGGTACCCATCTAGTAACTATACACTTCAACACCTTTTCATCAAATGATTTGACTAAAGCTCTGATTCTAACCTTTCAATATGTGTAATTTGAACCGATATAAGAAAAGTTGCTAAGTTCAAGTCCTAATATGAGAACATTTGTCAAAGTCAGAATTGAACTTGACCAAAAAAAAAAAAATCAAACCCCAATGTAAAAAATGTTGTTAAGTTCAGACCTAAATACTAATTTAACCCTAAAAATAGATAATATATAATAAAAGAATAATAGTTTTTTTTAGAGATATTTGGAGGAAGGAAAATTAAGAAGACTGAATCTGTGAACATATATATACATGAGCTAATCATGTAGACTCATTTGGCTTAGTTATAAAGAACATATATAAAGTTATATATTACTAAATACTGCAAATTATTAATAATCTCCCACTAATTTGAGATGTTAGTAATCAATTTATCTATTGCACAAATAAAGATTATGCATGCCAATTGGTATCTGCATATTGAACTAAAACTTGGTGTATTAAATTGAATAAGTATAATTGCAGACTACTAACAGTTTTCACATCATCAGTTTTGCTACATGCCAATTGCATCAGCATGTGAAATAATGATATCACACTTATGAATACAAGCATCACTTGAAATGAACGACACACTTGAAAGAAACATCTCTTCTATGGTTTACAATGAGTATACAGGATTCAATTGTTTGATACTTTTGGAGCATTAGTCGTCGTCACCCCCGAGATCACCCCACCGAACATTGTACTTGGCTGCAAGATAATGTGCTCCGACGGGTCCTCTGCTCCCATAAGGGTATAGCTCTGGAGCAATCTTTTTTGCCTCAAGTTCTTTCAACAATGGTGTAAAAAGTGACCAAGCAGCATCGAGCTCATCGCTTCTAATGAACAACCTTCGCTCCCCTGCTATAGCATCTAAGAGCAACCTCTCATATGCATCTGGGATTTCTGTTGGATACCTGCATATCATAACCGGAGTCCTAAGTTCATGCAATAAGAGAAAAACTTGGAAGGAAATAAGGAGTTTCAAACCAAAAATTATCTTTATTTTTCAAATTGAAGCCTGTTAGACATGCATTTACTGGCAAGAAATCTTTGTTTTGCCAAGGCTAGTTGTAAAATCTGTGACTTTAAGGAAAAACCGATGGGTTTTCCTGTCTAAAGATGCTGCTGAACTAAACAAATGGCCGGAAAAGATTTTTTACTATGCAGAACATTATAGTTTCCAATATCAAGCTCATTAAGTACAGGTCAACGAAAGAAAGCAGCATAACGAGTTGAAAAACAGTTAATTTATCCCTGTACCTGGCTCGATAAAGCAAATTAAGGTCACTGCGGTCTAATCTCATTCCAAGACCAGGAACTTTGTTATTGATCTTCAGATAAATGGCTTCATCAGGTTGCACACGCAGCACAAGCTCATTTGTAGCCTTGTCCAAATCAGTTCCGAAATTACGCTTGTACAAATTACCTGGGACGTGTCTGAACTGAACTCTGATCTCCGCCCTGGGTTTTCAAGTCCACAACTTTTCAATCCATTCAATTATAAGAATGATTACAAGGCATAGGCCTGTGATAAAAGTCAGAATAAAAATATCCACCTACCGCTTCCGATGCAGAGCTTTTCCGGCCTTCATGAGAAAAGGGACACCATCCCATCTAGCATTATTGATAAACAAAGCTGCTGCTGCAAATGTAGGTGTTATACTGTTATTCGGTACAGTTGAGTCATCGGTGTAACCCGGATATTTTCTACCACCCTTGTTGTGGCCCTTATACTGACCAATGATGACATCTTCTAGTTCCAGTGGTTTCATTGATCTCAGAACCTTTACCTGAAAATGCCCACCATGTTTTACCAGATTCTTAATAAATAGAATTTCCGGAAAACTAAAAACAAAGTAAAAGTAACATGTCAAAGGAAATAACAGTACCTTTTCATTTCTAATGTCCTCGGCATCTAAGCTGACAGGGGTCTCCATTGCAAATAGTGCCAGCATTTGCAGGATATGATTTTGCATTATGTCCCGTATGATCCCGTAATTATCAAAATAACTGAAATCAATAAGAAACACATAAGTGATCTTGGTCATTGAAAAGAACCGTGTTTTTAAATACAAAAAGATGAACAGCAACTCACCCTCCTCGTCCTTCAGTACCAAAGTCGTCAGAAAATATGAATTGCACATTGCGGATATAATTCCTTGACCATAAAGGTTCGAAAATAAGATTCGAGAAGCGAAGCACTGAGAGGTTCTCAACAAGCTCCTTACCCAAGTAATGGTCAATCCTAAAAAAGCATAATTAAAATTAAGATGTTCCTTTAGTTTCATTAACTTCGACATTTTCATTTTAAAAACTGTAAAGCAAGATGTACCTGAATATCTGATCCTCAGTTAGATACTTTTTCAGACATCTTGTTAGCTCAGCTGAGGACTCTGAATCACGGCCAAATGGCTTTTCAACAATGACCCTTGTCCAGCCATTTGCTGAAGAGGCCTTCATGCTGGCACATCTCACCACATCCACGAATATATTTGGAGGTATTGACAAGTAAAATAACCTGTTTGACAGTTTTCCATCCTGGAAAATAAGCCATTTCTATGTCAGTTTGCATGTATTGCGTGTTTAGCCGGCAAACAATGAAATCCATCATTAGGTTCAATAAGACATCCCAATGAGTAATAATCCTTGATATTATTTTCTAACCTTCTGTATTATACTTTATTAAGTATCAGATCTTAATCAATCTTTTCTAAGGCCAATCTGCCGGTATTATCATACAATAACAAACATGAAAAGCCTTCCACTGTTGCACCATTCTAAAAATGCCAGAACTTCAATCAGAGGATCGTATAGGGGTATCACAATTTGGAGGTGAAACAAATTGTAAAATGTTAGAAAATGCTATATGTTGTGGCTGCAATTGTTCATTTTCAAAGGTAAATTTTCCATAAATCTGAAGGAAATTTCTCAGATTCTCAAGTCTGTTTCATCCCACTCCAAAAAGATAGCAAACTTAATACCATGAGATATGCATTTCTAAAACCTATCCAGCTCCTGTACCTACATGTACATTTATAAGCTAGTCTTCAAAGTAAATACGAAAACAACAGAATAAGATTGATTTGAGGTTAAGGAAACCGAGAAAAAATGCAAGCTAACATGTTACCTCTTTCTTTTTCAGCTTGCTGTCTAGCTCAGCAAAATTCTCCTCGGAATTATATTCACCTGAATGGTAAAAGCATCTCTTCAAGAACTGTTCCATTTTATCTTTACAGTTTTCCCTACAAGTCATACCATGTAATAAAACAACACAACAACATACTGACTTTTTAGATATAACATGATAGAGATTAGTCAAGTTACTCCAACATGATAATAATCTTACCTCTTATCAATTCGACAAGTTAAAGTTGTGCTAATGATGTTCCTGAGCTCTTCATCTGTCAGTTTAGTACGAGCATAACCAAAAACTACAAAGTTCTGCATAACAAGAGGAAACATAGTACAAACTCACTAGTCATTGCCAATGTCTTATTTTTCTGCCATATAGAAATCATGTAGGCTCCAGTCAAAAAAAAATTATTCGATCTTTGGAAAGAAATGAAGAAGATTTTACCTTAGGAAGGCAATCTTCATAGTAAAGAGCAAAAAGTGCAGGGAAAATCTTCTTCTTAGCAAGGTCCCCTGAAGCTCCAACAACAGTTATGCTGAGTGTAGACAGTGCTTCCTCTTTGTCCAAGATGTCGATGAAAAATTCTTCTTGTTCTTCAGGGTTGATCCCTTTCGCCAAAGGGCTTCCATCCATACCTAATCCGAAAAGCCCTCCAGTGAGAAACTAAACCAACCACAAACTTGATGAAGAATACACAAAATCACATGATTTCCAGAATCCAAAATATGCTTTCAAATCACAATTATGAATACATGGTAAAAGAAACTATTGCACCACTTTGGACTAATCTGAAAACCTCTTTAAATAGTTTATTATTTGACAAATTGATAATTATCCACCAAAATCATATTAGTACACAGCATCAAAGGCTCCCAGAAATCATACATAGGTGAAGTCAAAGTATTCATATCTCAAATCTTGAAAGGTAAAAGCAGCTTAATTCATTCAACAATTCCAAAATCCAACAACAAGAATGCTTGCAAGTTGTAAATAACAGGTTACAATATTACCAACTAAAAATCAATTATCTAAATCTCATTCGCAAATACAACTCAGTGCATATCATTAAAAAATCAAACAGTTAAAAGAAAAAGTAATAAAATGACTGACCACCCTGCATAGAAACAGCGTTTAATGGATGTCCATTACAGGATTTGATCCGGAACTGATTTCTTGTACGGATTCTGGGACAAACTTGAGAAACCCATTTAAAGAAAAAACATCTCATTGGCTTCCAAACATTGAATTCAGAAGAGAAGGCAAGTGAAGAAGAAGATGAAGAACAGGGAGCAATTTGTGCAGCCATGCAAATGATGAATAAATAAGGAAATAAAAAAAAAAGAAAGAAAAAACTAAACAAATGTTAAAGGAAGCATGTTGCGTGCATTGTTGGATTATGATAGGAGTAAAGAGATAGATGTTTTGGTACTTGGGAAAAGAATGTTAGAAAAATATCTTTGCCCTTTAGAGTAGTTGAAAAGTTGAGCAATTCGGAGATGAGAGTTCTTCAAAGATACTAATGAAATCTGCAATGTGAGGTCAGGAATTTTTTCTCTTTAGATTCTGTTTTAATCTTATCATGTTTTTATTATATCCTTAAATATATAAAATGGCGGTAAAAGCGGTTATTTCGAGCTAGTTTAGCACTATTTTTTAGGTAAAAAAAATACTTCTGAAATAAAAGTATTTTTAAATAAAATTTGTAAGAGAAAAAATGTTTTTCAAAAATCAAAATTTGACCCAAAAACTTTTTTTTTTAAAAATATTTTTTTTTCAAAAACGCTTTTTAACGTGAAAATATTTCTTAGAGGCATTGTTAAATTAAACCCTATTTTAAGTGTCGAGGATTCGTATCTTGGATTGAGTTAAAAAGAATAATCTGCTTTTATTTATTAAAACAATGAAACTTTAACAAAAAAATAATGGAAAGAAATATATGATGCAAGTGAGTGTAATGATCGGGTGAGGGAGCAAAGAAAGGAATAAAGAAGGAAAACAATAAAAGAACAATAATTTTAATTTTATATAATTTAATTAAAATATTCTATTTGTGTCGATTGAGTTTTAATTTGATTGTCATAGTTATTATAGTTCATGCAGAAGAATGTGAATTCGGATGTCTTGAAGCGTATTATCCTTTTATTTATGAGTTGAAGAGAAAATATTAATAGTTCTAGATATTATTTTAAAAAAACAGATATGATCGAACCTATAAAATTGTTTCAGAAAAAAATTCTATTTTTTTAAGAAAACTATAACTGCTTATTATAAAATTTTAATTTTTAACTAAACAGTAAAGGTTTAGATAGGTTGAAAAATAAATATTAAATAAGTAATTTAAATATTATTTAGTTTTTAAATATGGTAAGTATTTAATAAAATTAGCATTAATCACCACTTTTAATGTTTTACTGTTTTTTAATATAGCTATGATTTTTTTACGGATGAATTTCAAAATTACATGTAAATTTTAATTTAATTTAATGTGTAATATTATAATAAACTTTTATTTGATGTATTTGCATATATGAAATTTTACTTTTGATTATGTTTAACTTATGAGAAATTTATTGATGTAATATTTAATTAAATTAGAAAATGAACGAATAAATCCAAATTGTGCTATTTTTAAAAAATAATTTTAATTATTTCTAAATAAATTTAATTTATTTCCACGTGCAGTGATAAAAACGTTTATTTCACTTGAAATTATGTGAAAAGAATTAAAATTTACTCATTTGTTTTTTAATTTAATAAAATGCCCATCACCACTTTCCCGTTACATAATAACCGAAAATAGTGTAACGTAACTAACGGTGGAATATAAAATTTAAAATCAAAATTAAAAATGCACGTAATAATTAAAAATAAATTAAAATCAAAATATATATCATATTTATATTTTTTTAATAAATTAAGGGTAAGCTTAAACCATAATTCTTTTTTCAATCTATACCAATTCAACCAAATTTTCAACTAATAATCTATTATTTTAATGACTAGATGTCGTTATTCAATTAAATCTGACACGCCTCAATTTTTAACAGTAGTAATAGAGATTTGTTCATGGGTCCATATGGGATAAATGGAATTAAAAGGTGCATGAAATCAAGGTTAAATTTGAATTAAAAAAAAAAAAAAGGCCGAAAGCTGACATAGCTGAAGAATGATACAAAACAAACTTGTATATTACCCACGTCAAATATTGATTGACATTGTTCAAAATTCCAAGAATCTTAATTCCCTGCAATGACGCTGACTATGAATTCCAAATGTTAGTGTGAGAATGTAGGTAAATTCAATTTCTTTTTCTACATTTTTATGCCAGTATTTATTTCCGATTGAAGAAAAAAAATAATTGGAATGGGATGAGCATTTACTAGTCAGCAGCTGCCAAATCACCAAACCATGGTATGTATTGGAATGGGAGTAGAGCATACTGAACCCCGCTGTGAGCCACGCTATAGTCAGATTTCAACCTCAGGAGTTGATATTCCTGAGATTCACCCCCAGTGTTGAGCTTTGGCATGCAGTTCCCAAGTCAGTTACCAGTAATCTCCACATGAACACTTGCCCTCATCAAAATGATGAAATCTGTTCGAGTCCCGTAGTATAATTACCCTACCAACAATCTTCGATATATACTTGAATGCCATGTGACAATCACCACAAACACGAAGGTTTTTCATTATCCTAATCGGTAATCTGGAATCGCGTGTGAGAACAAATGCCACTGCCAGTTTCTCACTATGGTAGCTCAGGATTTCCTCTTTACTCTCCGCTTCCAAGTCATACAATGCAAATCTTGTCTCCGGCACGTATCCGGCATCCCTCATTTTTCTGTTAAGTTCCTTGAGTTTTGCATAGATCATACCATTATCCGGGTGTGATTTATCACCTGCCACAAATACATGGACGCCATCTTTCATCGTGACCCAACTACAACCGGCTTCTTTCTTTGCTGCTGCCCTTCTCATTGCCACCCTGGCCTCTGCTACACCATCCCATTTTCCCCCAGAAGCATACATGTTGGCAAGGAGAACATAGTTCACTGCATTTCGAGGTTCCAATTCAAAGAGCATCTCAGCAGCCTTCCGACCCCACTCTGCCTTTTGACCATTGGTTCGGCAGCAAGCCCCTAAGACTGTCCTCCAAATAAGAACATTAGGCTTCATTGGCATGGTATTTATAAAATCTTCTATTTTGTCAAATTCACCAGCTCGTGCAAGGAGATCCACCATACATGAAAAGTGCTCCATCTTGGGAGCCAACCCATAAACTTCCTTCATAGAGCTGAAATGAGAAAACCCTTCATCAACCAATCCTGCATGGCTACAAGCTGATAAAACACCAACAAAGGTTACATGATCTGGAAATTGACCATCTAGCTTCATACGCATAAAGAGCTCAAGAGCTTCGTCTCCATGTCCATGACGAGCATAGCCTGATATCATAGAATTCCAAGAATATACATTCCTTACTGGCATCATACTGAAAAATCTTGAAGCATAATCTATCCTTCCACATTTTGAGTACATGTCAATAATTGCACTTCCAACCACAACATCAGATTCTAAACAAGCTCTTATAGAACAAGCATGAACTTCCATGCCACGCTCTAATGTTGCCACTGAAGCACAGGCGCTTAGAACAGTGGCAAAAGTGAAGCTATCCAGTTTTTGACCCTTCTGCATCATAAACCAGACTAAATCAACAGCTTTGTCCAATAGCTCATTATGTATATATCCAGAAATCATGGAATTCCAACTAACTTCATCTCTTCTCTGAGACATCCTGGAAAAGATCTTCTCGCATTCATCCATCTCCCCGCACTTTCCATAACAAGCCAAAAGTGCATTCTCGATAGAACTGTCATTTGCGAGACAGTGTTTAATTACTAGAGCATGTATCTGATGGTTCAATTTGCTGAGTGAAAGAGATGATGCTGCCGCAAGAATGTTTATAAAGGTTATTCTGTTGGGAACCCACCCATAATACATCATGTCCAAAAAGCATTTAACTGCTTCTGAAACCGAAGACATTGAATCAGCTAATGCTCCAATCACAGTATTCCATGAAACTAGATCATGGTCCAGCATCGAGGAGAAAATGTTCTTGCATTCAGGAAGACCTCCAATAGTGGCATATAATGCAAGAAGAGCATTTGAGACCGAAACATCCACATCAAGTCCCAATTTTAGAGCTTCACCATGTATCTGTTGTCCGTTTATGCTCCACCCCAAGCTTGCACATGAACTCAGGGCACTTATTACAGTGTAATTCGAAGGCATTAATCCAGTTCTTCTCATTGAGTAGAAGCTTGAGACAGCATCTCCAAAACACTGATTCTGGTCAAGACCAGAAATCATGGTATTCCAAGAAACCAAATCTTTATTAACCATAAGTTTAAAAACAGAAGTAGCAGCCGTAATATCACCACATTTAGCATACATGTTAATAAGCCCATTTCCAAGTGGAACCACAGTGTCATCTAAGCCCCTACGAATTAAATAACCGTGAACTTCTCTACCTTTTCTTCTCCCATGTTCTAACTCGCTAAATTCGGAAAAAGAATTTAACAATATAACGTAAGAGACGATTTTTACATCAACCAAGTTCATCATCTCCATAAAAACTTTAGCTGCTGCTTCACCACATTTCTGCCTTACCAATCCAACCATCAAACCATTCATAGAGACTACATTTCTCGAACTCATTTGCCCAAAAATCTTCGTAGCATAGTTAGTTAAACCAAACCTTGCAAATCCATTCACCAAAGCACTACCGACATAGAGATCTGAAAGAAACCCAGATTTTGTAATCGTACTAAGCATTTGTTCGAGCAAACATAAACCAAAATTAATGGAAGAACAAGCGGCAGTTATCAAACTCCCAAATGTATATTCATTAGGCTTGAAACTGGACCCTGTACACTCTGTTTGCATCCTCGTGAACAACTTGAATGCAGACACTGGATCTCCAGTTTGTGAATAAACTGATATAACACTGTTCCAAGATATTGAATTCTTAACCTGTATGTCATGAAAAATGCGACGTGCATCGGCGATGGACCCCATATAACTCCCATACATTGATATCAGCACATTACAAACAACTACATCGAACGAATATTGAGATTTCGAAATCATCCCGTGAATTTGCAAACCAAATTGAAGACCACATGGTCCGAGCTCCTGACAAGCTCGAAGAACACTGCCAAAGGCATAATGAGTAGGCCAAACACCCATAGAAATCATCTCTTTAAAAACCTCACACGCCTCATTAGGCATCCCATTTTGGTTGTACCCTGAGACCAAGCAAGCCCAGGTAACCGGATTCCTGTCACGCATTTCGTCGAACACTTTTCGCGCAGATATTAAATCACCAGCTCTTACATAAACATTGATGACGGAGTTGGACAAGTACAGATCCTCGTTAAACCCATATTTCAGGACCAGCAAATGAAACTCTTTAGCATCGGTTAAGCTACGAGAATCTCTGTACCGCGTAACCAAAGACTCGCATAGCTCGAAACTTGAAGCTGAAAAGGGCGGGGAGGAGAGTTGAGATTGAGATGATTCATAGTGAGTAAGCAAGTTTTCCAATGGGATTGGAGAAGGAAGAGAAGGGCTGATTAAGGAATGGAGGACTTGGGGTCTGCAATGGTGTTGGTTAGTGGCGCTCGTAGTAAAAAGTGAAGGGGCGAATGAAGAAAAAGCAAGTGTTGAGTTGCAGGTAACACGCATTGGAATTTGATTAGATGGGAAGAGAAACCGTAGCATGGCGACGTTGAAGGTCGACGTTTCTGGTTCATGCTTTTTCCCCCTCCTTTGTGTCGCTCAAAATTATCAGCTTTTGACGAACAAATGGCGAGGCATTTTAAGAGTGAAGAGTCGAAAAATGTTGCACTGAACAACAAACTCTCATTGAAACAGACAATTCATTAATATTAACATTCATGCATAAATATTTGTTTATTATTATTATTAATTATGGTACAAAAACATAAACTGAATCCGCCCTTTTCACGTAAATTAAGTATATAAGCTCATTGAACAAAAAGAACACGATAGGTTTACAGCCGTTTTACCAACACAATGATACAGCTGCTTACAAGTTACAAACAAACAGACAGGCCTCCGCCATTTACAAACAGGAACATCAAAGAACACAAACAAGACAACAGAAATACTATCAATGGAGGGAACAGCAATTTTAGAAACACGGAAGTCGATCGCCAATCCTCCCAATATTAACTCTTACTACAGGTATTCTGGAACTGCAACTTTGGACTACTGAAAACTATGGAACTGTCTGCGGTACCAGTTGTTCGAGAACTCATCTAATTCTTCTGCATTCACAAGTACGACCCACTAATGTCTTTTGAATCTGTTTCTCCCCCTTAGCTAGAAAAGGGTTTCTCATCAAGTCAATGGATCATTTGGAGGTTTCACTGTACAGTAGCCTCTTATACACCTAAAGCAGCAACATTGGTACTATATGCCCAAGAAATTAGATATTACCTTGGTTGACTGAATTGTAAGGCAAGAAAGATACCTAATAAAAGAGGGTTTCTAAGATAGTAGCTAATCTTTTATCGGGTGTTCCATTACCAAAGCCTCAACTCTGCATCAAACTTTTTGCCTGCTTTACATACTTGTAATGGAGAATGCTCTTCAACAGGCTGAGCAGCCCCCGGTATCATCCAGACTCGGTATGATCAAAACTTGACCCTGAGGTGTTAAGGTGCTTGTTTGGTTGAGATGACAAGCTACTGATACGGTTCATATGGAAGCTGCAGTAGCCTTGTTTCGATGCTTATCAGCTTCACTTGGCTATGGATTTTCAATGGTGGCCAAGCTGGCGAGCCAATGGAAATTCTAAAAAGATAATGAAGGATGATATTTCAGCTTCTCTTAGATACTGTACACTACCATTCATAATCTTTACAAGCTTCTGACTAATGTACAGGCCAAGACCTTCCCTTGAGACACCCTGCCTTTGGTGAAACATCTCCCGAATTAAATCTTCAGGGATACCTGGTGCTGGGTGAGTGATCCTGCAACATAATCACTCAAAGTTAACAGCCTCATATTGATTCCTTATATTAGGATAGAAACATCACATGATTGCCACACAGCATGGGAGAGTATGAATACTCACCCAAAGAGATGTTAAAAATATTTTATTTCTACATGCCATAAGTACAATAAATGCATCCTTAAAACGACTTAAAGAAGAGTGTAAAAGTAAGACCATTCAGATTAGGTAAACAAAGGAAAGCGAGGAAAGAACCCAAGCAGAGAACAAAAACAATGAATTTAACATTTTGAGGATGTAAACAATACTGATGTCGCTAACCATATTAAACTACTCTAGGCACTCCCCCCACCCGCCTATTTTACTTCTGCAGAAAAGGGAAAAAGGAAATTAAAAGGCATTTGGTAAATGTGGTGGTTGAGTCCTTTCTTCTTTTTTAATATTAAAGAACTTGCCAGATTGAATCAGCTATGAACATGATAAAGCATACAAGAAACGGATTTTACCGAAATTCAAGATAAACAATGTGTATCTTCGTCCCAATACGTTCCTTCCGAGGAATTACCCTGAATGAAACCGATGATTCCTCAAACACAGGAGTGAAGAGGAGTGCATTTGTCAAAAAATCTGAAAGGACTTGCTGAAGCCTCAAATTGTCTCCATACAAGTACATGGATGATACTTCAGGAGGTAAATCTTGGATCACCTGAACTTGCCGCTCCTGGCTCATTAACAAAACTTGTTTCAAGACAGCTTCCAAGGCTTCTCCAAGGTTAAACTCCCCGGAATCCATTTCCATGTAGCTGCACAAGGAGCAACCTTTTGTTAGAAAGAGAGAGAGAGAGAGAGAGAGAGAGAGAGAAGAGATAAGGCCAGCTTATGAACAACACCATACAATAATGAGAAATGTTCGATCCATGAAAGATTGATTGTAACAATGAACAAATACGACGCTAACTAAGGTAAGAAGCATGTTAAGCACTCTTACCACTCCTCGATACTTTCAATGTCTGTGTCATCAACAATCTTCGCCATTTGTTCCCGACACATTACACTTGTCCTCAGAAGCTGCCTCTGATCGCTACTCAAATCGGAATCCCCCATCAGACCCTGCACTAATACAATCCCCTTCAAAGGCTTCCTGAGTTCTTGACGGATGTAAGCCAACTTATTGAGGCTACTAGCTGCTGCCTGTTCAGATATCTTCTGCACTTGTAAAGCATACTGAAGCTCAGGGCTAGCCACATGCAGAAAACACAAAATCCCAGTGATCCTTCCATTAACATCAGTCCTCCTGTTTGCTGAGAGTAATACTTCAACAAATTTACCCTCCTGATCAAAGAACCCAAATAATAATTTATCTGCATCCTCACCAGCAGTTATCCCATTGAATAATATCCTGAGTTTGGTAAAGGAGTCATGATCCTTCACCCTACAGCCGAACTTGTCTACTGTAAAAACCTCCCCTAGAAGCATCCTATCAATGGCTTCTTCCCTCTTCATACCAGTCAACTTTTGCATTGCATCATTCCACTCCAAGCATCGGCCAAACTCATCAATCATAAAAATTGGGGGAATAAGAGCAGATGGGTTCCTCATAATACCAACATAGTCACCTTGGACACGGGTATATTTGTTCATGGCCATCTTTTGGCTGGTGAGATCTTGTCCAACAAAGCAAATTCCAACAACATTTTCCTTTAAGTCTCGACTACAACATGCATTAACAACCAAGATGATAGGGCCATTATTTTCCTGACAACCAAAAGTCCTAAGCTTGATTTCAATGCTTCGTTCTTCTATACCTGCCATTTCTCATCAATATTAAATGTAAGCATAAATTCAGGAAACACCTAAACAGTGTAAGGGACAGTTGATTGAATATGAGGAGCCTAATGGACAAAGCTAAAGTGATATTTCCTGCACAAGGAAATGTCCAATTACATGGTTCAATGAAAACCAACAAGATCTAAAAATTAGTCAGTATGATAGCACTAAGTAAACAACCCATGCTGAACGATACAGAAAACCTTAACTCAAATCCCAATACTCTGATCAGTATACCTACAAACATGTCACTAGTAAATAACACAGCTATGCACTCCATAATATGATTGCGCTATTTAAAATAGTGGATGCAAATGCAAGTGAAACAGTTTAACCAAAGGTATATATGAAAGAAACAAAAAATATCCACAATGCTGAAATGCAATGTTCAATTAAACAAGGATATAATTTCTAGACCAAAAAAAGAAATATCTAATAAGCAGCAAGTTCAAAAGATAAATCCCACTATCACCTTCTAGGGCTAATGAAAGCATGTTCTTGACAACATCAACTGAATCATCCTCAACAAGATCGAACAATGGCATGCCAATTGCTTGCTCAATAGTCAGGCCAGTGAGTTCTGCTGCTTTAGAGTTCCATCCATTTATGTTACCAGAGGAATCAACAGCGAAGATTGGGGCAGCAGCAGTCTCAATCAGGCGGACCATTTCATTAGTGACAATACGCAGTTCATCCACCCTCTGAATCCTGCCATCAATGGATGGTACATTCACAATCATTTTGGAATCATCAGCAACCTCGTCTTGCAAGGATCCTTTCAATATCAGCTGTAAGGAATGAATTGCATCCATTTCTATATCCTCCCAAGGCAGGCTACGCCACTTGACAACCTCCAGAAAAGCCTTGAATGATGATCTTGGATGCATCTTTCTTCCATCATCCTTGCCACCAGGATCATGCTTTGCACCACCCCATTTGATCTCTTTAGCTGTATGGGACCGAAACCAAAACAGGAAGTCTTTAGAAGTGATCCTAACAGCAGCCATCCCACATACTGCCTCTCCAAGAACTGAAGCACCTGGATAGCCAGCTTCCATAAGGCTATCAGTACTTAAGCCCGTACTACTACTATGGTACTCAAGAAGCCATTCTGCTACATCCCTAATTTGTGCCTTTGTAGGGGTAACTCCAAGCAACCAAAATTTCTGTCTGTAGTAAAGTGCGGCCCCATCACACTTAACAAGATCCATAACATTCGGAGATTTAGTAACAATTCCTACAGGGGAATCTCTCAACAGCATGTCACAAAGCACAGTCTGGGTTTGCAGAATATGCTTCTCCCTCATTTGGGCCGCCAACTCCACTTCCTTGTTAATTTGCACTCCAAATACTTGTATAAGAAACTCACAGGCATATCTCAGTGGGAATGGAACAAATCTAGGGCTAGTGTGGTGGCAGACCACCAATCCCCATAATTTTCTTCCATTGTCTTGTTCACTGTCCATCTCATCATCATTCTCATTGATAGTTACTGACATCACAAGAGATGCAATTGATCCCATACTTGCCATATACTGTGCATGACACCCATGAGGAGATCTTAACGTGGATCCACAAAGACTTAATGGTTGAGCTAATCCTTTGTCTTGAATCACCTTAACTGGTTGGGCAGAACAATCACATATCATTCTAACTTTGTTTTTCATGAAAAGGAATCTTGAGGCTTGTGGTATGTCAGTAGCTGGGTAATGCAAGCCTAGATAAGGTTCCAAATCAGGTCTACGGCATTCAGCAATTACTTCTCCATGTTCGTCTTCATGAAATTTATAAACCATTATCCTATCATAACCTGTCAAATCACTAACTTCCTTAACTAAAACATCAGATAACAGAGATATGTTCCCACTTGGCAAGGACTGCAACCTTGAAATGGCTTTGGCTGCCAGCTTATAGGACTTCAATGCGCCAGCAGCTGTTACTGGCACCTCGGCTGGGTTAACTGGTTCTAGATCTATAACTAGCGCAGCTTCGATCCTATGCAAAATAGCATAAAAGGGCTTCCCTGATGTTTTACAATGAACCAATATCGGATTGAGAAGGTTAACTTCCCCAAAATTAGCAGCTTTCTGCAAGGCCGTTGCACCAGGAGAACTAAACAGTGTTCTCACATCACTTCCAAAAGTCAGAGCCTCTTGCTGCTCTATGTTCGGAACAGCATGAGGCGCCAAGTCCAACATTTCTGGAGCGTTTTCACTATAAGCAAGAACAGTGAAGTTTTGCTCATCAACAGCAATTAAGCAACCAAAGGGCTGAATTAGACTCCCTCTTTGCATCTTTTGAAGGTAAGCTGACACAGTAGAAGATGGAACATTACTGGTTGAACTTGAAATGTTGAAGTCAATAGAAGTGGAGTAATCAAAGAGCCTCTTGGATTCTTCAAAATCCACATGTAGCTTGGCATCGATTGTGGTTTGTGCAATCACACGAGCATTCTGCTTTGATCGTGCCGAACTGCTCCTAGAACAGTTACCCTTGTTTGTTGACATGGATGACATTTTCTCAAACACCCTTTTTTTTTCCTCTTTCTTCTTCAACCCATATAAATGTAATATCTCAAAATCAGCATGACCAAAAGAAAAACCTAAAGCTCTATATGGAATCTGTTAATGTTTGTACAGCCAATGCCAGGACAAAACTTGAGACTTCACCAACATAGTCCATAACTAAATTGAAATTCCCATACTGAAAGAATCCTATTTATTGTCAGCACGAATCTACTGGACCCGGGAATCATGACCAAAGTAAAAATCCCTCAACAAGACAACCATTAAAAAAAGAAGAAAAAGTTACCAGCTTTTTCTATCAGATAGATAATTCTGATGATTCCATTCTCAACCCCAAAATAAAAAGGCACCAATGAAATCAAAAGGCTCGCCAGAAAAATAGATTCCACCACCTTGGGCGGGTTCCTCGTAATTTACCCCTCCAAAATCCTAAATAAAAACAACCCAAGTAATCAACTCATTATACTAGACTGTTTTCCATTGACAAAGCCCAACAAAGTAATAACATGATGACCCTGTATGTGAATTGAAGAGGTAGTTATAGGAAAGAAAAATTGGGTAATACTTGGAAAGACAGCTGGACTTAATGAAAGAAAAAAAAAGTTACGGCAACTATTATACAAAGAGAGTGGATGAGGCTCCAGGACCAGAGAGATGAATTTCAGGGGGAACTCCTGCTGCTGTCTGATTGAGAATTGACAATTGAGACCCGAGATGGCGCACAAGGCGTTTAATTCCAGCGACTTCCTAATATGGCTTGGGTTCGGTCCCGTCTTTTCTGGCTCTGACTTTATGCAGTTTTACGAGGGGCTTGGAAATGGCTTTTTGCCTACCTTCTGTGTTATGCACAACTTCTTTTTTTAATTTAGTATTAATTCAATTAAAAAATAATTTACATGAGAAAATAATAAATTAGCTGAAGATGTAATTCAAAGGCAACCAACCCAAATACTCTCTCTTTTTTGGTATAAAGGTCATATGTATCGAAAGTACACTGACAAGGGTGTAGGATAAGATCGAACTTCTCTCCTTTTTTTTCAGATCAGTATTTATTTTATTTAAAAATGATAATTATAAATTAACAAATATTACTTTAAAAATATTTTTTATCTTTTATGTTTCAATAAAAATTTAAGAATAATTGTTAATATTCTAATTTTATTATTTCAATTAAATTACATATTTTTTAATCTTATAATCTAATTTACATTATATCAATATATTGAAAATAAAATAAATTTCCTTCTTTAAAAGAAAAAAGAAAGCCCAATGAAATGGGATTTTGCGTGGTGGTATCATCATCATCACCGCCACAACTCAAAGCTAACCACAAAACAGGCTAAAACCATCATCACGATCGCGGTCGTGACATTTACGGGAGAGAAGGCAAATGGACACGTGTACCTGTTTAACGTTGCTGTCTGTACTGTCACCGAGCTCCCAACTGTCTCGGTGTTTCCGCACTACAATGTTTCATCTATTTGATATTTTGTTAGAAAATTAGAAGCTGTTACACTAATTAAAATAAAATAATATCTTTAAAATTTTTAAATAACATTAATTATTTTCAAGTCAATTTCACGGTTTAAGACTAATCATATTCAGAATGAAATTATATTCAAGTAAAGTGCTAATAACACACCTTTCATTTAATTTTATCGTCTGAAATAAATTAAATTCGAATTTAAATGATATTCAAATAAAGTCTTAATCAAAAATGTTTTAATTCGTTTATCGTCTAAAATTAATTTTATTCAAGCTAAAATTTGAATTTAGTCTGAAGATATTTACTATTTATGTTCTATAAAATATGTTCTCAATAAATTTATTCAAGTATTTATGTTCAACGTAATTTCAATGGATTAAAGATTTAGAATTTAAAATTGAATATTTCAAAATTAAAATAAATAATAATTTATTGATTGAATTTTAAGTCGATTGGCATGTGAATTGTTACCAATATAAAAGAATGTGAGTTCGAATGTGCTGAAACACATTATCCTTTTATGAATTGGAAAGAGACTATGAATAGTTCTGAATATTATGTCAAAAAAAATAAAATTCAAACTTATAATGAAATTGTTCAAAAATTAAATAAATAAATAGCAGTTAAATTTTAATAATCTTAAATAAATAAATCATAATCTAAGTCAAATAGTTTATTAAAAAAGTAAAGTAATAATAACACCTACTTTTATGTATTCTAAGTCTGTTAATATATGTCCCAGTGTTTAGTAACGAGAATATAGGTATTTATTGGCTTTAATTGGCTTAGACTTTATAGTTTAAAATTGGATAAAATTGTTTATTGCAATGAATAATCTCATTATAGGTTCATAGTTCCAACCATATTTAATACTCTTAAGTGCACTCAAACCAACGCCCTCTCGCAATAGCAATAATTACCATTACCAATCAAACTAAGACTCAATCGACCATTTTAATTAATTTTAAATTTTAATAATTATGTTAAGTCAGGGAAAAAACTGTGATTGGATATGCATCCTTTCCTAATCAAGGAAAAAACTGTCAACTGATTGTATTGACTTTAAATTTGGTGTAGATCAAGCTTCTTTGAGTTTCAATTTATGGCTGAATAATTCAGCATAAACAAACTTATGAAGTAGTTTCAAGATCTTGACTTAACAGAGCTTCAAGCAGAATACAATTAAAAGCCTAAAAGTAGTATCAACATCTGGAAGGAGAAAACAGATACTTAACAGAGGCAATGCAGCAATTTTCAATTCTATGAGAAAAACATAAACAAGCCATCCTTGGTTGTGCATGTATGAAACTGGATGAGACACACGATATTGATAAAATCACATAGCTGTTGGTGTGTGTTTCCATTTACTAATATGGTAAAGAAAGATTTTGTATGTCAACAAACTTACAAAGCAATCTGAGCTCAAAAGAATCCACTACTGCCAACACGAATTTATTGCTCCAAAGACAAGCAGCCAATTTGGAGAAAGAATCAGAAACGATCTCGATGATACAAAACTATATAACAACTTTGAATTTATATATGTGTTTCTATGAACTACTGAAGAAAATAATGTAGATCTCACCAGTTACAACAGTGGGAAATCTGAGATGCTCAAGTTTCAACTCGACGTCACAGTTGAAGGAGAAGTGTTGTTCGAATGGTACATTTGAGCGAAATTCAAGCACAATTGATGATCTCTGTCGTCTCCCCAGCCACCCCAGCCCTTAAACCCCGCTTTATACCCAGGTTGATTGTCATACACATGCACACCCCATTCTGATCTGATATTAGCAACCTTATCAATGTCATCTACTTGCATGTTCACTGATCCATTATCAATGCAAGCATTAGTCTGCCCTTGGCCCTGATGCAAACCACATTTCCCGAAGTGAACTGCACTAGTCCTTGGACCTCGTAACGTGTACACTGGACTGCCAAAGGAAGGATAGACTGTCGCCCACATTGTTATATCCCAATTGTAATCATCGAAGAAGCAAAACTCTTTAGCCTTCCTGTGGATTTTTCTCCAAACAGTCCGATTGAAGGCATAACCTACATTTCCCATTCTCTCTGCAATCAAACTATCCCATCCTTCCCCTCTTAAATTCACATCACAAGGTGCCAGATTTGCAGCATAGCAATCCGGGCATTTGATAGGCTTCAGCGAAACAAGAAGCTGTAGGTTGCGATATGCATTGGGGTAAATGAAGTGATCCTCCTCTATGAAAAGAATATGCCCATTGTGCCCTCTGGTTTCCTTCAACCCATCCCACACAGTGTTCATCATCCACCACCAATGATGCTTCAAAGAAACTATCCTCGGAGACCGGTGATTCCCATACTGATCAGGACTCCCAACACAATGTTTCTTCCCAGCATCATCTTTTTCCTTACAGTCATTCAATGAAACACCTGGAAAACTGTCGGGAAACACATGAGGCGAATACGGGGCGAATATCTGCTTCACTAGGCAAAATTTGATCCCTTCCACAATCTTATTCATTTCTTGAAAGTAGCCATCGTGGCTAACTATCAACAATGTTTCACTTATGCCCACAACCTTGGACAAGCTCTTAACAACCACTTGGAGATATTGCGGCCGATTATGCACGTATAAAACAATGGTTATATGATCTTCAGCTAACTTAGGATACAGATCTCTATTCCTAGGGGGCATCTGGTTTTGCTTTGCCAATCGAATCGAAAACTCATTCTGGTTAGGAAGGTTGAGTTTCTCACTAAAGCTCTGAATATCAGCTATTTCACTTAAATCTTCATCTAATTCACTTAAACCTGGTGTCGTATTGGTCCTAAGAGAAACTATCAAAAGTAAAACTCCAAATAATGTAACTACAACTACAGATAGCAAACGTTTAAGAGCTGCATCTTTCAAACGCAGTTTCTTGCAATTAGCCATAGAACAAACAGTACACAACATCAACCAACGACCAACTCAAATTTCTCTCTTCAAACAAATACCACAAAACTCAAAAAAAAATCATAGACAACCAAACAGCAAAGAATAAAAGCAACCCAGTTTACAAGAAGCTGACTAAGTAAAAGGGTAAGTGCCAAAACCCTCAAAAGACAGTTCTTTACCACTGAGCTTCTTCCTTGCGGCAACAGGGATCAATGGTTTTAGCGGTTAAAGAGAAACCCCCAAAACTCATGGGAAATGGGGATCAATGTTAGGTTTCGAGGGACGTCAAGAGATCGAGAAAGTGTAAATAAATGAAAATAGGAGATGGATGAAATAGCAGCCATGGTTGCCCGTAATCAGAAAGATCAACGGTGTAAATTACTTGGTTGACGGGTTCAAACTAAGAAAAGAAGAAAAAAAAAAAAAAAAAGGTAAATTCAACAAGGAGAAATTGACTTTCGTTAAAGACTAAGACGGTGGTAAAGTTCATCAACACAAGTTTGGCAACAAAAGAAACTCCAAGTAATTAAGCTTAGAATTAGAGGTGTTAATGTATTAGGTTTGGATCCAAAGGTAATTAGATTAATTTTTTAAGATTGAATTTGATTAGAAAAATGAGTTTATTTTTTGCTCAACTCCAACTTAATTTAAGAAATGTAAATTTAAATTTGATTTGCTCATATTTAAGTTTAAATTATTATATTCATTTAAAAATCAATTTTAAAAAATTTAATGTATTAAAAATATTAAAATAAAAGTTTTCAATACAGTAAAAATATATTAAAAATATTTATATTAAAAACATTATTATAAATATAATAAATATTTTATTTTATTAAATATAATTTTAATAATTTTAATATAAAATATTTAATTATTATATAAATTAATTTTTATAATATAATTTATTTAAGTGAATAAAATTAGACTAAAATAAAAACTTTTATCCTAAACTTAACCCATATAAAAAATAAATCTTAAATTTTACTCAAATTTTTTTTTAAATTTCATATTTTTTATCAAAACCCTCCATTTTGAGAGAAACTTTCCAACTTAAAACACATCGAAGTAACCAACACTTTATTCCATAGCTCTGCACAATTTCTCTCAATAAATATTTCTTACTTTTTCTCATAAACTTTTATTCCGTGATTGTGCACGTTTCTTATTACTTTATTAATAATTATTTTTTAAAATATTAAAAATATTTTTTTAATCACATAATGATTGTGTCATATGATCAGTATAATTAATTTCTGTATTTATTAGTGGAAAAAATAATGGGATTTGTGTAACTTTGAAGGGTAAATTTAAATTTAAATTATTTTGTAAATTTTAAAATTAATGTTTAATTTTCCACTAATCCCATTATGTTTAACATTTAACATTATTTTTGTATTTATATTTTGTATTTAATTTTAATTAATATATCAAATAAATTTTATAATTTAAATTTACTATTTAATTTTTTTAGTTTATCAAACAATACTTAAGTTATCAAAATATTATTATATTAATTAAGTCTTTTCATCCGTTTAGTCATTAATCTAGGTGTTAAATATCAATATGAACCTAACATAAAGTATGTTTAAAACGCATGAATCTAAATGTAAATACTTGCGCAATTTAACATACACATTTTGGTTTGGATATGATGTGTTAAAAACATACAATGTCAAGAAATTTTATTCGTGTTATTTCTTTTTTTTTTTTAAATTGATTCTATACAATAGATGCGTGCGTGTTTATAAATTGATCCTTGTGTTATAGATATACTTTCGTCATATTTGAAAGGAATACTCTGAGAAAATTTTTGAGAATTAATTTATAATTTATACTACAGTTTGAGGACTTTGGGTGAAATTAAATCAATATTGAAATGTTTTGTTGTTTCCATCGGATTCCACAACGGGAAGCCTCCTCCTTGTTGTCTTCCATTTGGTCCATTGCTTCTTTTGTTTCATTGGTAACTTAAAAAAGACTTTGTCTTCTCTAAAAAAAATGCTTTTCTTTTTTTCTTTCCTCATATTAAAAAATGCTTCTCTAAAATTTGGTGAGGAAAATATTTTCTAAAATTTAGTAAAATTTGAGTTTTTTTTAAAATTAAACTAAGCAAACGGAGACCTAATTGTAAAAAACAAATTATATATTTTAATTTATATTAAACTATATCCAATACATGACCATATTATATCATCCAATTTGTGTCATTCAAAATAATCTCAAATTAATTTTCTTTATCCAAGCAATCAATAATAATGATCAATATCATAACCACAAAAGAAAATGTGGCGATGAAAAAACTATAAATACTAAGATTTAAATAATGAAATCTAAATTTAATACGATGCCTAAGAATCAAATTGAATTGGATTTCTTAGCAATCAAGTTTTCTAAAAGAATAGACCGTCACCAGCTCTAATTGGTTTAACTTTAAGTTTACTCAATTCTCAGATTTATTTTCAATGTTAGCTTTTAAGTAAATTTAATATTTCTTAAGTGGCTAGGCGATTAAAAATTGTGTGTTTGACTTTTAAGGTTTAAGATTCATGTCTTAATAATAATAATACCTTTTTAATCACTTTATATAATAAAAACTTTTGAAAAACCTATTCTGTCTTTTGTTCAACAATAAGCAGGCAACGGTCAGGTTATGGAATTCTCTACAAGTGGTGGCATCTCCTCCTAATGTGATGACTCGGGAGAAACTGGTATAGCAGGTACTACGAAAAAAGTGCGGCGACGAGAGAAGGATTCACCGGATGTGAATACGATGGCGATGGAAGAAGATATGATAGGCCAGATGACTTTTAAGGCAATGCACTTGGAAGATTTTTGTCCGAAGATTAGTAAAAGTACAAGGGACATGGGAGATGATGTCGATGATCGAGGTCACGGTGGTCCAAGTCATAAAAACAACTAATGACGACGGACCTTGATAAAAGGGTAGAAAGGGAGGTTTTTGGGTCATGGATGCTAGTTGCTAAAAAAATTAGAAGGAAGTCGAAGAAGCCTTCTGATAAGGGTCGACCTAAACATTTACGGAATAGGAGATCACGTTGAACAAAATGATTAGGATGATGGTCTTATTTCATATGATAGTAGCGACGTTGTAAGTAAGGGTAAGTATTTGATCGAGTCGAGTCGAATCGAGTTAAAAAATTTCGAGTTAGTCGAGTTGACAAATCTTATTTTAGCAATCGAACTCAATTTAAATTTTTTTCGAATCAAATCAAATCGAATCAAAAAAATTCGAGTCAAATCAAGTCGAGTTAACGAATCATATTATTTATATTCAATGTCGCGTTTACATGGACCGATTATTTAATTAGTAGACGAAGTACAATATTATTTAACTACATAAACAATATAATGGTTTTACCTTTTAACTTAATGAGTAAACATTTATCAAAAAAATGTAGTTTTGACTTTTAACTTAATGATTTTGACTTTTAACTTTAGAAAAGTAAACATTTATCAAAACGACGTAGTTTTACCTTTTCTTATTTGGATTTTCGGATAACTCGAATTGTGTAATTTATATTCGATTTAAACTGGAAAACTTAATTTTTTATTCGAGTTAATCCGAATAACTTGATTAACTCAAATAACTTGAACTGTTTAATTCAAAATTTGAATTATTTTTCAAGTTTTTCGAATCGAATCGGATTTTGTTCATCCCTAGTTGTAAGCGTGTTTGAAATGAAAATGTGGTATTTTTGTGAATATTGTGTGAAAACAATATGTTGACATGTGCATTACACATACAATAATATATTTGTTACTTAAGAATTTAAAAAATAATAAAATTTAAAACAACGTAATTAGTGACTACAGTTTGAATCAAGCTTAAAATTTTAAAATTTTAACAATATAAAAACTAAATATAAAAATTAACATAATACAAAAATTAATAACCTAATATCTATATTTTTATGAAACCAATTTTCTATCTTTAATCTAATCATCCACAATACAAAGAATATCTTATATATATTTTAGATCTAACTTTTTTAGTAAGGATAACATTCCAAACTTTAAATACTTTTATATTAAAATTGTTTGCCTTGGGATAAAACCAAATATGAACAACAATAATTTTATTTGTCCGATCTAACACGTAAAACTTTTCAAAATATTTTAACACTAATAAATTTTTTTGCAGTTTTAAATATATTTTATAATTTACTTAAAAAATATATTTATTTTTACAAAATCAATGGGCTTTTGAAGGGGACGAATAGCTGTCGTTATCCACTTAGCCCATTCACATTTAATGCGCTGTAAGGAATCCAAAGCCCATTCTCTTCTGATGCAGGCAAGGAGAGTTCTTAAAACGATTTATACAAATTATGTTTATTTTTTATTTACATATATAATATATATATTTTTTAAAATACATTAACATGGAATTTAATTCGATATATAATCACTTGCCAACTTTTGAGGTCATAAACGACCGAATGAACCAATAAGATTCCTTGGGAAAATTATATTAAAATATTAAAATTCAACCAATGTAATAAATGAATAATTATCTAGATTCAAAAGGACTAGGCTTTGAGCTTCTTGTCCGAAACCCAATGGGCCGCTTCTCCCAAGGCTTCCACTCTCTTTTTATTAGGATGCTATTTTGTCTTATCATATTTTTATTAATTCATCAATGTTGAGTTTTAATCAATAACATTATAACTTCTACATCTTCAATTTTATCATTTCATTCAATACTTTATTTATTTTTTAATTTTAATAAATATATTCGCTATATAATCTTTTTCGCACATTGTAAATGTGCCACTGGAATTCTCTCCCAAACAATTTCTTTTTTTTTTGACATGTGAAATGATTACCTTTATATGTTAGATGTTTGCTCGAATGTTTGAATTAATTATTTTTAAAAAAAACTCATAATTATTTTTAAAGTGAAAATTAATCAAAGAAAAAGCGTATTGCATACCCAGAAAATTAATTTCAAATTACCAAACTTAATTTAAAAAAAAGTAAGTTAAAGTGGTGATTAAATTGAAATAGATTAAAGTATGGAGTTAAAAGAATTAAATGGATAGATGTCAAAGTAAAAAAAAAAAAGCATCCGAAAGGTACACGGATAAGAGTATTGATTTAAAGGGTAAAAAGAAACAAAGTAAAGATGGAAGAGTTCAAATGGCAATGGGCAATGGCATATCGGAGAATCGGGTACTAACAATTTGGAAAGCTCCGCAATCAGACGCATGTAACATCAAAGGCTCATGATTTGCCACGTCTACCAAGACAAAGGATGATGTATGCATGATGAGTTGGCATTGCCAGCTCGATTCAGCTCACCTCAGCCAAGCCAAAAATCGCTGAGCCGCAGCAGCCGCCTAAAGATTCTCTCGTGCTCCTAAAAAGTAAAAACGCACTCTCCCATTTTCCTCCACCACGTGGTTCGTTTTCAAGCCGTTCAGATCTCCAGGGCCCACAGGAAATCCAACGTCCGAAATTCCACTTCATGAGTCCACTCTTATCGATAAACAAACGGTCCAAAACTAACCACGTGTCATCCCCGATGCATTATTATCCCATCTATCCAACGGACCCAAACAACCTCTCTCTCTCTCTCTCTCTCTCTGCATCCGACACTCCTTTCCTCATTCTTCGGAACCCGTTCTTCCTTTCCGACCAGCGACAACGATCATCGTGAAATCTCAATTCTACCCTCACCCAGCCCCCAAAATTCTCCGCTAGCTTATAGAAAACTTGTCCGGGATTTGTTTCTTTTTTTTTCTTTGGGGATGGCTGAATCCGACAATGAATCGGGGGGGCATAACAACAGCGGAGGAAACGCTCACAGCGAAACGTCGGCGCGTGAGCAAGACAGGTTCTTGCCGATCGCAAACGTAAGCAGGATCATGAAAAAGGCGTTGCCGGCGAACGCTAAGATCTCCAAAGACGCTAAAGAAACGGTCCAGGAATGCGTCTCCGAGTTCATCAGTTTCATCACAGGAGAAGCTTCCGACAAGTGTCAGCGCGAAAAGCGTAAGACCATTAACGGGGATGATCTGCTTTGGGCCATGACGACGCTTGGTTTCGAGGAGTACGTGGAGCCCTTGAAGATTTATTTGCAGAAGTACAGGGAGATGGAAGGCGAGAAGAGCTCCATGGGAAGGGGAGAAAAAGATGGCGCCAGTGGTGGTTCCTCCGGCGGGGCAAGTGGCAGCGGTGGCGGAGGGAGTGGCAGTGGAGGTGGAGTAGGTCCGGGGGTGGTGGTGGTGGTGGTGGGTTCAATGGAGGAGGGATGTATGGAGGGATGATGATGATGGGTCATCATCAAGGTCACCTTTACGGCTCCGGTGGGTATCATCATCAGATTAGTATGGAGAAACGTGGTGGCACAGGCGTTGCCGCCGCCAATGATGAAGCAAGAGGCGGAGCTGCTGTCAGGTCAAGGTAGAAAGTAAGGTAGATGGTATGGTAGGGGGTATGGGAGCATGGTTTAAGAAGCCAATTGTTGATTGGGGTATTTCAATTTTACTTGTTAAGCATTAACTCGATTTCTTAGGTCTCTATTTTGTGGGATATGTGATTGTCGGCGAGAAGAAAGAAGAAGATGATGATGATGATGCATAGTAAAAAAAAGTTGTAACCTTTAATGATAAAAGAGAGTTAGTAGTATTCTAATTTAATGGGAAAAAAAAAAAAAAAAACCTTGTGTGCAACTACTGCTGCAAATTTATGCAGATGAAAACTTTAATTCATTTTCTGCCATCTCCTTTGTTATTAGTTTATGTGTTGAACTGTAGGAGAGAGAGAGTGTGAATGTTGAAGGAAAAGGAAAGCTTGGATTGACATGTTTGTTTTAGAAAAAAAGGTGGAAATGTGTTTTGCCAATTGTGGGACTGGGTGGGAAGTATAAAGAAATCTCAATACAAGATAGGGAGGGGAGATCTCCTCTTTTCCCACTAACATTTCCCTTACCTGTTTTTCCTTTCACTATTCCATTTTTAGTGTTGATTCGATGCCTCCAATTTTAGATATCATCATATGCATGCCTCAATTCTTCCAAGTTCAAATAGAATGTGAAAGCCGATTTTGTGCTTGCTTCAATTGCTGCATGGGGGTCAAAAATAAAATACATGGTAACTATGGGTTTATGTCAGGTGGATGATGTTGCCTTTCTCTACCTTTGCTCCATTCGTTAAAACCATATTGGGTTGAAACCTCAAACATTCTCATGCAGTTTTTTTTAAGTCTTAAACCATAATTGAAGAAAAGATGGATTGATGTGGCAAGTGGCAAGGCATGGTTGGAAGATTAATATTGGAGAGGAATTGAAAGTGAAGTGGAGCACTAACTCAACACCAAACTCCACTCTATTCCATACACCCCACTTTATAACTCCACCTTCCAACTGAATCTTTTTTAGTTTTTTGGGGATAAGAGCCATATTTTCGTTGGGTAAAACCGTATGATATTATTAACTTTTTCGATTTTTGCCATTTTTTTTTTTAAATCAGATATTCATTATACTTTCGTTATTTGTTGTTAATTAAGAAATAAAAAGTTTGATGTGAGTTTTTTTTGGGTTTAAATATAATATTTCGTATATGAATTTGATATTTTTGTCTTGGTACTTCAATTTTTTTTACTTAATTTATACTTCAATTTTTTTTGAAATCAATTTGATATTTAAATTTGGGATTTTTCTTAATTTGGTATCTAATTTTTTTAGTTTCAATTTGATAATTAAATTTATTAAATATTATAAAAATTATACAAAACAATAACGGTGTTGATTTTTTTTGTTATGCTACAAAAGTATTGTCAATTTTAGAGAAAATTCATATTAAAAATAGGTATTGAGCTATGCTTAACGAATTAATATTAAAAAAAATTAGGTACCAAATTAGAAAAAAGAGTCAAGTAGGTACCAAATTGGACCCCAAAAAAATTTAAGTGCCAACTTAAAAAAAGTGTCAAGTTTAGATACCAAATTAAGAAAAAGTGTCAAGTTTAAGTATCAAATTAAACTTAAAAAATTTAAATATCAAATTAAAAAAAATATCTAATTCAAATATCAAATGTTATATTAAAATAACGAAAGTTCAATAATGTCAACAAGATGCAATAACTACCAAATTTCAGTGTGAATTTTGCTCATCTCTCATTTTGATTAGTTTTTTTGTACAATATTAAAGATAGAAGATGGGATTAACATGATTCGAAATCATGTGGGATAAATGTTTTACAAAAAATTTAGGCACCTTTCCATTCAAGTGATGACCACAGTTTTTGGAAAAGAATTCATTGCTCTATGGTTTGACACGTTTCTCACACATGTAACATTGATGTTTTCGAAAATTATATTTGGGAGATTTTATTAAAATAATACAAAAAAATATTATATACCAAAATGATATATTCTCCCCGTTAATTACCAAAATGATACACTTGGGAGGAGTGGTGCCTATCTGGTAGGCGGCATCACTGTTCACTATGACAAATTTTTTTAATATTAAATAAATAAAAAATTATTTAAATAATAATTTTTTTAAAAAAAATACTAAAAAAATACTGATACGGGTTTAAGTTAAACCCGTATTTAAAATACGAATATAGTATTTTTGGGTGGTGCCTACCTGGTAGGCGACACTAATGGTGCCTACCTACTAGGCGACACCTAATTGCTTGCTGCCATAGCCCTGCTGCTGCTGCTCCCTGCTTGTCGACGCTGCTTCCTGCTGCTCCCTGCTGCTCCCTGCTCCTGCCTAAAGGGAGGGTAAAATGGGGGGAGGGAGGGGTAAATGGGGATCTTATAATGGTCCCCAAAACACAACACACACATTTTAAAAGAAAGAAAGAAAAAAGAAGAAGAAAGAGAAGGAGGAGGGTGAACGGTAAGGACAGAAGAGAAGAAGAGGAAAAAAAAAAGAATGTATGTTATTTTGGTTTGATTGTTATTATTTAATTTTTTGTATTATTGTTGAAAAAAATTTATTTAAATGTTATTTAAATTTAAATATTATTTAATTATTGTAAGAATTAAAGTTTTATTTTAATTGATAATGTTTAAAGAATTTAAATTATAAACGAAATTTTTTTTGAAATTTATTTGTTTAACTCAATTGTTTTTATATGAGAAAGATATAATTTAATTTTTATTTGAAATATAAAATATATAATCATTTATTTGTTTAACTAAATTATTTTTATTTGAAATATAAAATATATATTTTTTAAAATACAATTATCTTTAGTTTTTACTAATATTATTTGTATTTTACATATTTTTGTATTCTTATTTATCAATTTAAATTTATGAAATTATCTTTTTAATTTTTTGAGTATTAAATTAAAAATAATTTATTTTTTAATTAATGCCATTTTTGTAAATAATGGGGAGAATATACCATTTTGGTATATATATTTTTTGTATTATTTTAATAGAAAACCTTTAATACATACAATTAATCTGAGTAAAGAAATTAGTATATACATTATCTTACAAAATAGATACATAGAAACTAGTATATATATAATTTAATATGTATATTAAATTATCATTAAATTAAAAGTTTTTAGAAAATAAGGGCGAAATCAAAAATTTTGTTTAGAGGAACTCGAGATAAGATTATAAATTTTGGAGAATTAAAGTTAAAAAATTTGTATTAAAAATAATATTTTTTCATCAAACAAAACTCTTATATTCGATATTTATATTTCAATAAATTACGAAATAATTTTTTAATATAAATTTAATACTTAACCCGCAAAATGTAAGAGTAAATTCAATATTTTAAATTTTTATTTATCAAAGTAATCAATATATAATTATTTATTTTTATATATATCAAGAATTTTAATTTCTTCTAGTTAAAATTTGTATTAATTACTTCTGACAGATTGATAATCTCAATTTTTTTATTGCATATATGAATATAGATTCGTTAATTAAGGATGATAACCACATATCGTCATCTATATATATACAGGTAATAAATTGTTAGTTGTTAAAATATAAAAAGTTCATTTAATTTACGATATTAAACTAAGTTATTTTAACTATATCGATGATTTAATAGTCTCAGGATGTGTATCGGAAATTAAGGGGTCGCGTTCCCGACGAACGCATCATGCCATACTTGCTTGCAGCTGGATTTGGAGCTGCTTCACTGATCCGGACATATGATTTACGTTACGACCTAATTTCCGCTTTGGTCGAGCGGTGGCGGCCAGAGACCCACACATTTCACTTACCATGTGGCGAGTGCACAATCACACTAGAGGATGTTGCACTACAGCTTGGGCTTCCAATCAACGGGATGCCCGTTACAGGGTCATCGACGGTATCTGACCCGACGACCCTTTGCGAAAGCTGATTGAGAGTCTCACCCGGTGATAGTGAATCAAGATTCACGGGATTGAAGTTCACATGGTTGAGGGAAAGATTCCACCAACTACCAGCTGATGTCATCGAATTTGATGTGATGTGTGCCGCTCGGGCTTATATATTTCATCTTATAGGGGGTGTACTGATGCCGACGGCAAATGGAAACAGAGTGCACATTATGTACTTGCCCCTATTGACCGATTTTAATGAAGCGAGTCAATATAGTTGGGGCTCGGCAGTACTAGTGATGTTGTATCGTGAGCTTTGTCGATGCACAAAGCCTGCTGCCGTTGACATTTGCAGGTGTCTAATATTGTTACAATCGTGGGCCCTATATCGGATGCCTTTCTTGGCTAATATCAGACACCTGTCATACGTTTTCTCACTCGTGAACAGGTGATAACATCTAATCTTTGTCCACAATTATTTGATTTTTTTATGTAAATTTGATGTAATAAGTTATTTTTTGTAGATGGCGTGGGAATCCGAATATCGGAAGGTCATTCACAGTTCCGATATATCGCCAGATGATCGAGACACATGCAGGGGAGATGGTAAGTTATTCGTGGCATGCAATTACATGAATCTTCATTTATTAATATTAATTGAGTCGTCTTACTATAACAATGTTATTTAAATTTGCAGTTCCTTTGGATGCCCTATTCGGTCCTTGAGGTGGCGACTATTATTCTCGATTTTGCCCGCAACCACTCGCACTTGTAGTGCCTTGACGCACCATTTATATGCTTTCAGACAGTCGAGTGGTACCACGGGGATCGAGTACTTCGACAATTCGGGTACATATAAACCATTTCGAGAGATCTAGTTGATTTAGAAAATATTCATGGTATCGATAAGAAGGGGAGACCGGGAATGGACTGGGGGCAAGTGCACAAAAGATACGTTGCAGTGTGGGCGAGACAGGCGGAGCGGATACCTTAACGTGACATAGATCACGGTTTCACTTTTGAGGTATCCGTAGAGTATAGACAGTGGTATTTCCAGACGGGGAAACCATATATATTTGGTAGGCAAGCAATGTTTGTCCCCCCGTTCATGCTACCACATGGGCACCACTTTCAACCGGCTGAGCCTGAGCCTGAGCCTGAGCCGTAGCACTATTCGGAGCCTGCGCTCGAGTCGGAGCGTAACACCGAGTCGAAACCTGAGTCGTATCATCCAGGGTGGTCAGGGAATGCATATAATACGAGTTGGTCAGCGCACGAGTATCATTCAGAGTTTCTTGAGTCCAGCACCGATGAGCAGGATCCGAGATCATCTTTGATGTTTGATATCTTCAGCCCGATACCACCACAGTTCTCTATTCCTTTCAGCCCGTTGCAGTACTCTACTTCTCATCGCTTACAGTACTCTACTCCTCATCGTCCATTACCGCAGCAGAACTTTAGCCATAGCTAATCATCATCAATGACACCCAAAGGTGCGGAAGACGATGACGTTGAACGTCGTGAGCACCCGCAACGTGATCATCGACCACCACAACGTTTTACTTCTAGAATCACACCATCGAACCATCAAATGCGATGAGATGGGCCTTAGAATTAAATATGTTTATGTTTATGTTTATGTTCTTATTTATGTTTATGTATGAAAATATTTTGTATTTTCTTTTTCTACACAACAACTACTTATGATCGTTTAATGTCATTTACTAAACCTCATTAAATAAATTCGAACATAAAAATTATTAAATAAATTCAAATTTAAATAGAATTAATTCCAAATTCAATCATAAACTTAATTAATTCCAACAGAAAAATGACCAATAAAAATAGCTTAAGTCGAGCCCGATCTAGATGACTGGCCAATACGGTAGGTTCGTTGGGGGCAGTTACGTCGGGTATGCCCAGCTAGTCTACAAATTCCACACAGCTTGCTACCGTCTATTCTTTCCATAATGTCCATTTCGTTACGGATTCTGGAAATATTCGGACGACCTTTCGAATTCCTTCGCAAACCTCTGTTCGGTATAAGCTCGAAAGTCATCGGAGGCACCTCCCATGTGGACAAGTCAGGCAAGAAGGGGAACTCATTTTCCCAAATACGTAACGTGCGCTGGAGAGTGTAAATGGGGTCGATAAACTGTTCAACATTAAACGACACTTTAGCACAAGCTGCAACGACATGCGTACATAGATAACGAAGTGTATCGAACCTCATGCAATCGCAGTGCCTATTCTGCAAATCAACCCCATATGACCTAGGTGGGATACCAGGTTTTCGTCCAATTGTCTTTGTAACTTGAAATCATTGAAATTATCGTGAATATATTTCAACGTTCATCGTCCTCGCTCTCTGACGGTTTGCATCCATTACATTCTTGACAGTTTCGACAAAAACGTGTCCGGTGTTCATTTGGTCGATTTGTCGCATCCCTATCACTGGTATCAAAGTAGTCAGCCTGTAGAACGTAACCGAGAACACGGATGAAATCGATAGATATGGTATTCTCTTGAACACGCCATTAACCGACTCTGCCAGGTTGGTCATCATTTGACCATATCGATACCCGTCATCAAAACTTTGAGCCCATTACCACGGCTCCATGGTACCCAACCACTCTCGTAACTGCTTGTTCGTTTCACCTTCCATGTCACGCTCAAGTCTGGTCATTTTTTATCGAAATCGGTGTAGCTCTAACTCGTACGCTGTTGGAATATTAAGAAAACATAAGTTATACTCTCGAATTAAAACATAAAAAGATATAACTTAAAACAAAATTTCTTTACCAATTCTCACAAGTCGTCTTCACCAGTCTGCATTCTTATATTCTTTTTGAAAGTTTGCTGCAATGTGTCGGCTACAATAAACCGATCTCCATGGTACACCGATACATCTAATGGCCGCAATAATCCCCTTTCCTCTATCGGAGATGATGCAAATATTATCGTTATGAATAACGTAACTCCGCAGGTTTGTCAAAAAGAATGCCCATGATTCCATATCTTCTTTGTCCACAATAGCAAATGCTATCGGGAGCACGTTCTAGTTCCCGTCTTGAGCCACCGCAATTAGTAAAATCTGCGTATATTTCTCGTATAGCCAGGTCCCATATACCAGGACAAATGGCTTGCAGTGAGGAAATGCTCTAACACAGAGATCAAACGTCCAAAATATATATTGGAAAATTCTTCTTCCCGATTGTAAGTTGTTATCCGGACCATAATAAGGCCGTGTCACTAACTCAATCGCAGTCCCCGGCACGTATTGTTACATTGCGGCTATCCACCATTGCAGCTTATTGTACGATGCATCCCAATCACCGAACAACTGTTCCATTGCCATCTGTTTCGCAATCCATGCTTTTCGATATGAAACTCGATAATGGAATCGTACTTGCATCTCGATAATCAGTGTAGAAACTTTGATGGTCGGATCGTTCTTCACCATTGGCATGATATGTGTGCAGATAGTTCTGGAATCGAGTTTTCGATGATCTTCTGACAAACGTGTTGAACTGCATGTGTGAGGCCCAACAAATTTTCTTATCTCCCACTTTTGCGACTTCTAGATAAATGCAGCTCGTACCCGCCAATTGTAACCTTCTGTCTAACACTCTCCAATATATAATGTCGGTTTAGACACGACGACTTTGTACTCCACTGACAAATTCATGCTATACCGCTTAATGGCAAATACGCACTCTTCTTTCGTGTCAAACCTTTAACCCACGAATAACTGTTTAGGTTCTGGTGTAAGTGCCAATCGGTGAGCAGGCATTATATCAGGGTACTCTTCGAAATCGGCTGCATATGCGTATCAGAGTCTATAAGTGACATGTGTGCCCCAGCAGGATAATTGTGCATCACAATACGTCGACCATCCGGGACCTCGTCATTTAGGCCTTCCTCATCGATATCATCCGGGACCTCGTCTATGTCGGGATCACTATCAATATCGTCCTCGTGATCAGAAGGATCACTACTATCATATCCATCATCACCATCCGTATCATTATCTGGTGCAACATTAAGATCGATATTAATCTCACTGATCCCGCGAGCTACAGATTGATTATCAACGTAGGATGTCAGAGCCATCATACTTAATGGAGTGGGATCTTCAGCTCTCTTAACATCAGTTAGCTCAGCAAATAACTGAATCGGTGCATTTTCATTACTTTGATTCTCACAATAAAGAGCGATCATTGTCTCAACATCTTCATCATCTACGAGTTCCATCTCGATAAATTTGATAGGATCTGTTGAAACTGGAAACTTATAGAAAAGTTTTGAAATCCTTCTCCCACAACGTCTAGCAATTCTTTCATTAATCTTTGCCTTCATATTATCCACCGAGACATTTTTACTAAATCTCATTGCTAGTTGTTGAAAACATTCAAATACACATCCAATTGTTGTTAAAATTTTCCCATCGAAAAAAACGCATACGAAACATTGATTTTCCATCTGTTTAAAGAAATAAATAAGATTTTTTACACAAATAATATAAAAAATTATTTATTCTAAATAAATAAAATTACAGTTAAAATTTTTTGCTAACCTTCTGTTTCCTTTTCTTCTTCAAAACTTTTGCTTCCTTTCTTTCTTCAAAAATTTGCTGTTAAACTGATCTGATGGGGTTTAAATAGTTTTGACAAAGGCACCACTAGTGTCGTCTACCCAGTAGGCATCATTGGTGCCGCCTACCCTAAAGGCACCACTTGTCAAATTTTAAGTTTATTTAATTTTTTTAATTTAAAAATATATAAAATTAAAAAAATTAGCACCACTCACCTAACTGTACTAATATGGGAATTTTTTTACAATAATAATATATATAAAAAAATTAATATTAAAATAATGATATAAAATTAAAAAAAATTAGCACCACTCACCTAGATAGGCGGCACCACATTAAATTTCTGACAATTTCTTTTTTTATTTAATAAAACATTAAGGGACTTGAGATGCAATTTTTTCATTTTTTATTAGCAGTAGAGAAAAGTGTATCCTAACAATGTGGCGGCACCAAATTTTGAAATTTGGTTAATTGCTTTTTGATCCCTTATTATTTATTATTTTCTTTTATTTTCATTCAACACAAAAAATAGAGAGATATATTACTAATAAGTTCAAAAAAATTTCTATCAAAAAATATTTTTGTAGTAAATTCAATTCCAACCGAAAATATGGTTAATCCAAAAAATTCAAAAAATATTAATATTTAAATTATTTAGGTATATATAATTACCTTGTATATAAAAAATCCAAACCGAACTAAATCGAGATTAAACTTGAAATAATTCAAAAAAAACTCAAATTTGAAAATACATATTTATTTTCAAATAAATTAAAAAATAGCATGGATTCGTAAAAAAATAAAAAAAGAAAATTATTTTTAAGTAATTATTTGATACATTATTTTAGAGTTTTTTAATATTATATACAAGGTAATTATATATACCTAAATAATTTAAATGTTAATATTTTTTGAATTTTTTAGATTAACCACATTTCCGGTTGGAATTGAAATTTTACAAAAATATTATTGATAGAAATTTTTTTGAACTTATTAGTAATATATCTATTTATTTTTTGTGTTGAAGGAAAATAAAAAAATAGTAAATAAGAAGAGTTTAAAAGGAAATTAACTAAATATATTATTTTGATAAATAATGCGAAAAAGTGTATTATTTTGGTATTTAAATTTTTTCTTATATTATTATTGTAAAAATCCCTAAATATGGAGATTATTATTTTGATAAATAAATATTTTTTATATTATTTCTTTAAAAAAATTGAGTTATTCTTATTTAATATTTAATTTAATTTTTAATTTTATAATATTATTTTCTACAATTCTTATAAAAAAATATTTTTTTACTTTTTTACTTTTTTATAATTTAAATGGATTAAAATATATATATTTATATTATTTAAGTTATTAATTTTTTTTGTATTATATTCTGGTGTATAATTTTTTTGTATTATTTTGGTAACAAAAATACGGGTTGGTGCCGCTTAACAGGAAGGCACCATTGGTGTCGCCTGACAGGTAGGCACCACTAGTGCCGCCTGTCAGGAAGGCACCACCCCCTTATATCCCTTTCGTATTTTTATACCGGGTTTATACTTATCGAGTGTTTTTTTTAATAATATATATATTTTTGTCATAATGCACAGTAGTGCTGCCTACCAGATAGGCACCACTTCCTCAAGTGTACCATTTTAGTAAAGAATGAGGAGAATATATCATTTTGGTATATAATATTTTTTTAGTATTATTTTAATAAAAAAACCCCTTATATTTGACAAATAAATTATTGTTGGATGCTTAATAATTAGTTTACTTTAAAGTGCAAGTTTACTGAAATAGTTCAATTTATGATATTAATTAATTATTTTCATAACGACACATGTCATACTCTGATTATATTTTTTTTTATTTTATAAAAATGGTTAATTTTTTTAACTTTGGACTTTTTAATATCTTTAAATTTGAGATTTGATTTCTATTTTTTTTAATTTTGAATATAATTTAGATTTTATATTTTTATAATATTATTAACTAGATGTTTTTATAATGTTATTAATTAATTCAAATAAATAATATATTATGTGGGTATAAATAATTTGAAAGTGAATTTTTAATTCAAAAGATAAAGAGATTAAACTCTTGAAAATAAAAATAAAAAAATTAAATTTCAAATATATGACGTATAGAGACTTACAATCATAATTATTTGAACTAAATCGAACTGATCAATTGAACCAAAAACCAGTCGAAATATTAATTCCGGGAGAGACATCAATCCGGCCAGACCATACTAATCCATATAAAAGGAAGGCTTTATGGCCTTCTTTACATGACACCTACCTCTTTTTTTTATATATATTTAGAAGATGATGACTAAATTTCACTTTTAATCTCTCTACTTTTTTTGAAGTTATACAAGAATAGTTAAATTTCAGTTTTGATCTTTATATTTTATTTAAATTTAAAAAATAATCTTTATAATTTAATTTTGACATAATTTGCTTTTCAATTCTTATAATGTCATTAGTTAGTCTAAATACTTTATTTTGAGTGAAATGTTTATGTGAATTTTTAAGAATTAACATTGTTAAAATTCTCTTTTAAATTTAGGTCCATTATAATGTCATTTTTTGGTTACATGGATATCAAGTTAGTATTTTTTTTAATTTCAAAATGGCATACCAATAAATTTAACAGAAGAATTATAACAGTGTTAAAAAATGGATCTATATTTTTAAATTTGAAAAGTAAAAGGACTAATTCCTAAAAATAAAAATATGGAGATTAAATTCCATATATACAAAGAGTATAAGAACATTGAGCTTATTGTAGTCTCTAAATTTTTACTCTATAATTTAGCCAAAAAATAAATGGTTAAATTTCAATTTTGACCCCTCTATTAACTTAGATTATATAAAATTATACTAGTATATATAAAAGGAAGCCTTCTTCGACACATGCCCCATTTTTTTTACCTTATTAAGTTAATTTGCAATTCTAAGCCCTCTATTAATTTAGATTATATAAAATGGTCAAATTTTAATTTTAGTCACTATACTACACTCAAATTTGAGAATTAATCTTTATACTTTAAATTTTGACATAACTTGTTACGTCAATTTTTATAATGTCATTACATAATCTAAATACTTTATTCTAATTAAAATATTGACATGTATTTCAAGAATTGTTAATACTATTGAAATTCTCTATTAAATTCAATTTAGATCTTTTACAATGCCAATTTTTTGTCACATGGTTATAAGTGGAGTTTTTTTTTTAAATTTTAGAATGCCACACCAAAAAATTTAACAGAAATTTTAACGATATTAACAACTTAACATTCGAATTTTGTTGACTTGATCTAAGATTAGTTAAAGTTATTTGTTTCATTATGTTTAAGTTGTTTGATTGTTTGTTACTTTTGGTATTACAAGGGTGATTAAATGTGTGGTAGAAATTAAAGTAAATTATAATGTTTTGTTCTTTACATTTGTTTAGGATACATTATTATAAACACATATGGTGATGAAGTGTTTAGGATAATATTGATGTGGTGATTAATTCTGATTTAATTAGATTTTATTAGTTAAAGGGAGTAGGGGGAGGATAAAAAATGGAAAAAAGAAAAATGCATCACATTTTGTAATATGTTATATTATATTATTGAAAAGGTGTTGACATGAAAACTTGGAAAATCAAATACAGTAGTACTCCATGCCTATAGGCAATAGTAGGGTTTAATAAGAGTTGGATGGTGAAGATGAATTAATCGGTAAGGCAGTTGGAAGGAGCGAAACCCAACCTTTTGTTTGCGATATCAAATTCCCACAAATGATTTTGCATTAAGACGTTGCCCAGCATGCTGATTGCAGGCCAACTTAACTTCTTAAACCCAACGCATTTCACATCATCAGCATCGTCGAAGATATAACTGGTGACCGGCGGCTCCAACTTAGCTCCCCCTGCGAAATGGATTACCACTTGCGGGATGCTCTTCTCATCAAACTCTTCATTACGGGGAAAAAAGAAGCAATAATCCAAATTCCCTTTTATCTTCCTATAAATGCGTAAAGAAGGTTCGAGAGCAGCAATGACTTTAACGTACGCTGGTTCCACCAGATGCGTTACGGTAGTACCTGAGTCCACAATCATTCCACCGCTGTCTTTGCTGATCTTCATATCCCATACATATGATGGAATATCCAGCATCGTGCCATTAACTGAGATACCGGTGACCTTTACAGGATAAAATATGTTAAGGGGTGAGTTCTCGAATAACAGATCTGTGAATTGCATCCCTGGCAATTGCTCTTCTCTACCAAATATGAGGTAGTTGCTTTTATTAGTTGCCTTCCAATGATCCACCAAGCAGAAGGAAAACTTGCCCCCGAACTCACGTGCTGCTTTCACAGCAAAAGAGTTGTTGCTGTGTCCTAATGCTAGTACCCCATCGACTTTGTTGAAACTAGTCCTTAAGTATATACCATCGGTACACCCCATCGTCATGTTTAGTGCCATCTTGTGGCCGTCGCTGAATCGGAATTTAACTGTCTCATTGAAGTAGGATCCCTCCACCGCTGATCCTTCAAAATAACTATGAACAACAAGCGTAATAAGGTTAGGTTAACTCTAGTATATCAAAAAAAAGAGAGGATAATGTGATTATGCAAAGAGAAGATACAATCAACAAAAATAAAAAGTGATTATGAATATATAATTACCTGAAACTATATAGGCAAGGTGCGGTTGGAAAAGGGCAATTTGCGACAGAAATTGCTCGGTCTTGGGACTTGCAATATTGTGTTGAACACGGAATGCTCCTAAAGGTAGTTGATTGATTAGGGAAAAAAAGCCTTTCGCCCTCCCTCGATCTGAGGCACTCATCGCACATATATCTGCATTTAAACCATGTAAGACAGCTACCCGTATCCGCCAGCATAGTAAACCTCTGGGTAGGGGTCCCCATCCTAAAGGAAACAAAGTATTGCCCGATTCCAATATCTGCCCCCGATCGTAATGGGAACTCCGCCCTATCTTCTTCTTCCATCCCTACTACGCCTAGCTTCCGTTGAATGGCATGAAGTCTAGCCTTGTCGCTCTGCACCAGCTGTTTTAATCGTTCCTCTGAATTTTTTGGGGGTCCAATGGTCGTTCCAGGATTGTGTCCTAGCTCAGGTGAATGCCTGTGAATCAGCTTGATCTTTTCGCTGTGGTGGCCTTTCACAGCATCCGCCTCCAACACCAACCACCCATTGAAAATAATGAAGCATAACAGGGAAACCAGGGATATGTTCCTCTCCATCCTTTATTTGAAGCCTGAGAAGGAGAAAAACCAAATGCCGGTGCAAGTATGATTGAATTGTTTCACCCCCGCCTTGAGCTTTTATACATGATATGCATCCCCCTTCTCCATATACTTGTTTGCATCTCCCTCATTTTCTCTCCAACTAACTCCTTTTTTCTCTCTTTAGTTTCCATCTTTCTTCCAACTCTCTATTTTTATAAAAACAGATCATTATTTTTGTATTTTAACTTTTTCTTTCAAATTTAATAATTATATATAAATGATTTAACAAAAATTCAATTAAGATTTTTAATTAATACCTACACTGATCAATTTGTAAATGCTTTTAGATGGACGATATGTTTACTTTCGATAAATTAAAAATAACAATAACGATTAAATTACTCATAAAAAAATATAATATATATAGGATCTTATGTTTTTTCATAATTAAATAACTTTTTTTTTGTATATTTGTAATATAAACTTATTTTTCACTCCTTATGATTGAATTTTATGACCTTCAATTGGTATGAAATAATTAAATACTGCAACAGTTTTTTCCCAAGGCATTTGGTTTGGGTGTCACCTTTAAATTTTCATCATGGGCTTGAGTCATAACATCGCTTGCATGTAATGTATATGTAACAGTTGAAAATCGCCTGCGCATACTGTCAGTGGTGAAGGGAAGAAAAAAATTAGGAGTGAAATTAAATTGTCTATTATTTTTATAATTTTTAAAAGATTAAATTAAATTTTTATTATTTTTGAGAGATGTTAAAGTGTAAATTTTTTTTATTAATTTAAAAAAATTAAAAATTTAAAGAGCCAAAAAAATAAAAATTTCAGAGTCGGAGCCCCTTTCAGCCTTCTTCTAAATTTGCCCCTGCATATTGTATATCTATATATAATTGAACTTCATATTTAAATAGGCTTAATGATAAATTTGACTACTAACGTTTGTATGTTTTGTTAAAATGATTCTAATTTTATTTTTGAGCTTTTTTTTACCATCAATTTTTGTTATTTTTTTCAATTTGCTTTTTTAATAGATTTAATGAATAAATTTAAGTTCAATCTTTCTTTTCTTTCAAAAGGTTTCAATCTTTCATACGTTTGTTTATTGAGAAGTTTTTTTACTGAGTTAATTTCTTTAGATAGTTACATTTATTTTCTTTAAATTAAGAGTTATTTTTTCAATTTAATGTATTACTTATTTATTTTATTATTTTCACATGTAATTATCTTATTGGATAATCTGAGTAATAAATTATATCTCATTAAAAATATTTTATATATGAAATTCCACATCATCCCCATTTACTTTTTTAACATACTTTCATTAAATCTATTAAAAAATAGATTGAAAAAAAAAACAAAAGTTGATGACCAAAAAAAGCTCAAAAATACAATTTAGAGCCATTTTGACAACACATGCAAACGTTAGTGGCCAAAATTGTCATTAAACTTTTTTTATATTGTTAAGCTTTTAATATTTAATAGGCTTAATGACAAATTTGGTCACTAATCTTTGCATGTTTTGTCAAAATGGCTTTAATTGTATTTTTTAGTCTTTTTTGGTTATCAACTTTTGTTTTTTTTTTTTCAGTTTGCATATTCTAATAGATTTAATGAAAGTATCATTAAAAAGTTTAATGAGAATGATGTGGAATTTCATATGTGGAATATTTTTAAGGAGACGTAATTTATTACTTAGGTAACCCAATAAGATAATTACATGTGAAAAATAATAAAATAAATAAATAATACATTAAATTAAAAAAATAACCCTTAATTTTAAGAAAATAAACATAATTATCTAAAAAAATTAACTCAGTATATTAACTTCTTAGTAAACAAATTATGAAAGATTGAAATTTTTTGAAAGAAAAGAAAGATTGAAACATTGAATTTACTTATTAAATTTATTAGAAAAAAGCAAAAAAAAAAAGAATAAAGATTGATTGCCAAAAAAGACTTAAAAATATAATTAGGATCATTTTGACAAAACATGCAAACGTTGGTGCTCAAATTTATCATTAAGCCTATAAAAAACCCTCAAACTTTTTTAAAAAACGTAATTAATCCTTTGCTTTCTTTTACTCAATTGAATACTTGAATTTTCAAAATGTATCTAAAAAGTCTTTAAAATTTTTCAAAAAAAACAATTAAGCTCTTTTTTTTTCCACTCAATTGAATACTTAAACTTTCAAAATGCATAAAAAAAATCCTCAAATTTTTTCAAAAAAAAATTAAGTTCCTCACTCAATTGAGTATTTGAACTATCAAAATGTATAAAAAAAAAATGCTTTTTGACTATTAATTTTAATAGTTGATCGTTAGATTAAAGTTTAATTGTCCTTAACTTTTTTTAGTTAAAGTAATCTCGTGTACAACCACGACATAACATGTGACAAAAAATATAAAAAAAATAAAAATCATTATAAAAATGATTAAATTTTAATAAAAAATATAAATATATTTAATTTTTATTAATAATTAGAAAAAATTGTAAACTTTTATAAAAATCATAATAAATTATAAAATGCATAAAAAGGCCGTTTAACCATTGATTGTTAAAGTTAATGATCCCCAGTTTTTTTCAGTTAAAGCCATCACGTGTCGCAACACAGTGTGATATACGACGAAAAATGATAAAAAAATTAAAAATCAATAGAAATATAAAAAAATTATGAAATACTTCTTTTGGTACGATATTTTTATAATTTTTTTACGAATTTTATATTTCTTTATATTTTTATAATTTTTAAATATATATTTTTATTAAAATTTAATAATTTTTATAACTTTTACTCATTTTTATTTTTATTTTTATCTTTTTTTTCACATGTCACGTTGTACTTGTGACACATAGTGGCTTTAACTGAAAAAATTTAGAGGTGACTAACTTTAACGGTTAACTATTAAAGTTAATAGCCAAAAGGTCTTTTCGAAAGTATAATCTAGTGGCTGACTTCCTTGCAAAGACGTGTGAGCTTATCTTAGTTGATATTCGTATTATTGATACCCCAAATGATCATGTTAGTAATTTGTTATCATATGATATTCATTGTAATGCATGATATTAGAATGAAATAAGAATTAGGCAGGTTCACTGCCTCTTTATTTATATAAAAAAGGTCTTTTTGATGAATTTTGACAGTTCAAGTACTGAATTGAGTGCAAAAAAAAAAAGCAAGGACTTAATTGATTTTTTGAAAATGATTAAGAGCTTTTTACACCCTTAAGCCAATATTAAAATATTTTTTAACATTAATCTCATTCTAAATTCTTATCATATCTGTTCTTTTTTTATATAATATCTAGAACTATCCATAGTTCCTGCTCAATTCTTAAATAGAAATATAATGCGTTTCAACACAATTAAACACGCGTCTTCCTGCACTAATAACAATATTGATACCAATTGAGCTAAGACTCAATCGAATTAAATGTGATTCATCTAAAATCGAAAACAAGGTCCAAAAACATTCCAAAGGCCATCAATGTATCCTTCATCTTTGCTAATCCATGTGGTTGACTTTAATTTATTTTAAGGATAATAATTTACATGGACCTCCAACTTCATAGAAAAAGTCATTTTAGTTATTCATTTAATTTTCGTCTCTTTTAATCTTTATATTTGCATTATTTATCAAATCACTCAAAAAATTGAGAGAAAAGTTACTATTTGTTAACTTTGTTGACACGTGAATTGTCATGTGGATGTCATATAAAAAATTAATTAATTTTTTAAAAATTAAAAAGTATTAAAAAATATAATTTTTTTAATTTTTAAAAAATTAATTAATTGTTAACGTAGACTACCACATAGATGTCATGTTAGCAAAAATTTTTCATCTATTTTGAGATAATTTGACAAACAATGCAAGTTCAAGGGCTATAAGAGAAAAAAAATCAAATATAAAAATAAAATGACTTTTTTATAAAATTAAAGGACCAAATAAGTTATTATGTTTTTATATTATTTCTTTTATTTAAAATTTAATGGTGCCTTTGTCCGTGCCCTAGCTCTTATCTACGTTTTTCTATATTGTGTTCTTCTCAAAGCCAAAAGTCTAATTACATTTTAAAAATATTCTCATTGCTTTTTAAAAAAATTTTAATCTTAATTAAGTCTCTTCAAATTTTCGAAAATTATTATTAACCTTTTTAAAATTTTTGAAAAATAATTTCTCAATCTTTTTAGATGATTCTAATTAATACTTTTAATTTATTTAAATTTAACTAGACTCTCAATTTCTTTTTAAAAAATCTCATACAAGCACCTAAAACATTTAAAACTTTAAATTAAATCCTTAAAACTAAAATTCCATATTACTCAATGATTCCTTGTCTATTTCTGTTAATGTTATTTGTGAGATTGCATTTTGATAATAAAACCTTTTTGTGATTAGTTTTACAAGCTAAGTTATCGGGAGAAATTTTAGTGGTGAGAGATCTAATATTTGAAGTAAAAAAAAAATGAGGATTTTTTGCTAGGGTGTGTTAGAATTAAGATCCCTGGTTGTATTAAGTTAAAAAATAATAGATTCATCTCACTGAGCTAGATTCCACAGATTTAGGGAAACTGAACTGTATAAACAATTTTGATGTCCCCTATTTTTATTGTGGTTGTCACAATTTGATCAAAAGTACCCATTTTCGTAATTACTTCTTCTCATACTCAATTTCTTGCAATTTCACAATTGGTTCAGGTAACGCAATTTTTTTGAAATTCATATAAGCCAAAATTTCTCAAAATTTATGTCTCTTACTTGACTTATTGAGCTTGAATGAGATAGTGAATAACTTCATTTCGACTACCATTTCATTTTTTTTTGTTTTATTTATCTGTTCACATATTATTATACTATCCTTTTGAAATTGATGATTTGAAAAAAAAAAGAGTTCATGTGTCGAAATTTCATTGGTTTGTTTAGCATTTATTATGTGTGTTAACTCCAGGTATCATAACAATACATAGATTGATAGTTCAAGTACCACATTGGACATTTTATGAAAGTACAAGTACCCAATAATACACAAATTGATAGTTCATGTACCACATTGGACATTTTCAAAATATACGTACCGCATTGGATATTTTATGAAAGTGCAAGTACCAAATAATACACAAATCGATAATTCAAGAATCACATTGGACATTTTTAAAGCACAAGTACCACATTGGACATTTTATAAAAGTATGGATACCCAATGTGACATTATTGATCTGTTGTAATTTAATATGTCAAATTAGGTTCTCTCGGATACTTGATGAGTTTGTTCTCAAGCAATTTATGAGCCTTCTCAATATTTTTTTTTTGTTGATTTTTAGTCTTTAGTGTTAATGATAGTTTTTTTTTCATTTTAATCATTTTGAGACTCAAATTGGAAAAATTATACCATTAGGAGTCTAATGGTTAATTAAGTTTATGTAGGGAGAGGACTATGGCCAAACCTTGAGAAAAACATCAACCGCTGTGGATGTCGCGACTCTAATGCATGTGTCATGACATTGACCCTCCATCACCTCATGGGAGCAAAACTTCAACGAAAAACAGACTTGGAGCAGTTTGCCAAGGATGTCACGACACCAAGATTTCGTGATCGCAACTCTAAGTTGATTGTTAAAGTAAAGGAGCCCAAGGCCACTATCGAGGATGTCACGACACGAAGAACCCCCAAGCCAAGATTGTGCCTATGGTTGAGGATGTCGCGACCTCAAAGTTTGGGTGTTGCGACACTAAAGTTTGACAAGGTGAAAAACACTGGTGAGGCAATTTTGTGTCCAACATCAATTCAAGTCAACTCATGAACTCCAAGGAAATTTTTGTCAAATGTTAGGGTTGTAAACTTGGTTGTATTAAAGGCATATTTAATGCCAAACATAAAGGAGTCTCTTTTATCATCTTTTTGGTTCTCTCTTTTATTCTTTTAATCATGGTTAGGTTTTTAATTTTTCATTTCTTAGCTTAGTTAGGTAGTAGTTGTTAGTTTCTTCATTTTTATTGTAACTTAAACTTTTTTACAATTAGATGCAAAACTCTCTTATTATTTTGATTTCTCTTTAAAGTATCCAATAGATTTTCTCTTTCTGACCTTTCAAAAGTATAAAAATATCATCTTTGGGTTGTGTTTTCTTCACCTTTCTTGCTACTATCATCTTCAAAAAAGACTCCTTCAATAGTCACTAAGAACTTCTCAACTTTGCTATTTTTTATGTTTTCTTTGATGAATCATTTAAGCATGAAATTGGTTGATATTTGTATGTTGATGATGAATAGACACTAAATCTTATGTGGTTGGTTGATTGAAATGTTCTTTGGTTAGTTTTTGGGTCAGAGACTAAATCAAATAGACTTCAAAACCTAAAATTGACGTCTCTAGATGAGCATTTAGATAGGTGATACTGATAGGAGAACCTATTGCATACCACTTTGATTACTACGATTTAGTTTAGTGAGGTCAAGAGATAAACCAGATTAAACTGTTTAATTGGGTTATGGTGACTGAAAGGTAACATTGGACTAATTAGGAGTTTGAACAACTTAGATCCCTAATCCAAGAATTAACTAGCAACATGGATATCAACCAACCACTTTAACTCATTGACTTGATATTTGTGCACTTTTGTTTGTTATTCAATTTAGTCCTCCTAAGTGTAGTTTAGTGTAATTAATCTTTAATTATGATTTCTCGTAATATAATACTTAGTGATTAGCTAGCTAGACTTCTTAATTGCATGCATTATCATTGTTAGTCACCTTATCACTCGATCTCTCTTAGGTTAAATTTTTGGAATGCTTTAAGTGTTCTATATAACACTTACAAATATTACAATTGATCTTGTCATACTTACAGTCAAACTGCTTTAAATCCTAATATTTAATATTGATTCTCTGCTCAGCATATGTACGCTATGGTGCAGTCAACTATCCCTTTATAATATTAATCATAAAATTTATACAAAATTATTAAAAACCTGTGGATCGCACGATTAAAAAAAATAGTATATTATATAAATCAAGCAACGTTGTAATTTTTTTTTTAAAAAAAAAGAACATTAAGTATAAAACTAGGTCTGATGGGTAAGTTTGTTGGTTTGGGCTTTAGGTTTTCTCTCCATTTTATCGATTTGGTGATTGTTTTATTTTATTTATGATAGAAAGCTTTTCTCTAAGAAAAATAGAAATATTTTCTCTAAAAAAGTTAAAATTTTTTATTTCTTTTACTGGAATGAACATGGATATATGATTGTCTAGATCCATTTATTTCAAAGCCTAATTTTTTTTAAAAAAATTAAAAATTAATTTTAAAAATATTTTATAAATTTGTAGAACATTATTGAAAATTATAAAAATATTAAATAAAATTCAAAATTAACAAAAATTTAAAATTTAAAAAAATAATAAAAATTATTTAAAAGTTAACTCCATAATGAATCGACATATGATTACCTAGATTCATTAAAAAATATTTTTTTTAAATTATATAAATTTTTTAAAAATATTAAAAATGAAATTTATTTAAATATGTCTATCTATGTTTTAATTCTACGATACCTTTTAATCTTATAAAAATAAATAAATATAAATATATTTTAATTTTATTACTAGTATTTGTAAATTATTTTTAATTGTGAATATATCAACTTTTTAGGCTACACATAAAATAAAATAATTTATTTGGAGGATATTCTCACGTCCTTGGGGATTGCCCGGCTGCTAAGGAGGTCTGGACACAAGTTGTGCTTGTGAGTTGTTGTACCCAATTTTGTTCTAGTAATCTCTTAGATTCGGAAGGGACAAATTTGAACTCTTTTGGTGGATGCCGAGCATTGAGTGTAACAGCCCGTTTTTCATTGGTATTGGAAACAGTGACTTCGAGACCTTAGACCCGACGAGAAAATTTTTGTAATGAGTGTTTAAATTAAATAAGTCAATAATAATTTTATATGGAATTTTGAATTGAAGAATTTTAATAATTGAATTAAAAGTTAGTATAAGTGATTTGGTTCAAAAGTCAAGTGGTTTTAGAAAAAAAGATATTGGGACCTCATTTCTGAAATTTAGGGTCGTAAATAAAATATTTACAGAGTCTTATTATATGTGAATTAAAGTTCGGTTGGATAATTTCCTTGATTAATTGCTTAACTACGGAAAAAGGAGTAAATTGTAAAAGGGGTAAAAATTAATTGCTATTGATTAAAAATAAAAAGGACCAAAGTGGTAGTTACACCATGGTCAAAAATTCCAAGCGGTGGTGGATATGATTACCATCCACTAACTTTTGGGTTATATATTCATTAAGTCCTAATTAGTTTAAGACTAAATTGAAAACAAGTTTGTTTAAATTAAATTTAATATAATTGAAGGACCAATTATGAAATGCGACCCTATTTAAATGGCTTAATAATATAAATGACGTGAAACGCTTTAGATTTTGATAAATTTCAATTAAATTCTAATTAAATGAGAATTTACTAATTAGTTTATTTTTAGTATGATTGGAAATGGTGGTTTCGAGGCCACAAATTTGATATGTTAGACCGTAAATATTAATTATTTAATATTTATGAGGTCATTAGTATGACATTAAATTTTGGTGATGAAATTTTGTTGATTAGATAGTTAATTAAGTAAAAAGGATTAAATTAAAAAAGGTGCAAAAGTTGAATTCTATTAATTAAAGAAAATTGAAGGATTGGAATGGTAATTAGACCATGGGGTATTCTAGTGGACGGTTTTGGGTCTTTAATTGGTGAAAAATTGGCTGAATTCATTAAGGGTAAACTTGTAATTTTTAATTAAATAAGTTTAAGTGAAAATAAAAGAAAACTTTAATTGATTTTTTCTTCATCTTCTTCCACAAGAGAACCGGAAAACCTAAGGAGAAGAAAAGAATCATTCGACCTAGCTTTTTGTTTCGATTGGGTAGGTAAACCTCGTCCGTTTTTAGTAATTTTTATGTTTTTGAGTTCGTATTAACTTAATCTAGCTAATCCAAGGACTAATTTGTGATTTTTTAAATGTTATAAATTTTGCCATTGATGAATAAGCTTGTTCTTGAAAGTTATGGAAGATTTATAAGCTTGGTTGTTAGATTTAATGATTTTGTAAAGTGATTTTTAGAATTCTTTATGTTTAAGGACTAAATTATTAAAGTGTTAAATTTGCAAGGACTTAAGGTGAAATAATGCAAAAGTGGGCTGTTGAAAGACACATGAATATTCGGCAAGCTAAAAATTTAAAATAAAATGGTTAATTTGTAAGTTTTGAGCTAAAGGACTAAATTGAATAAAAGTGAAAAGTTAAGGGTAATTTTGTAAAAATACAAAAAATGCTTATTTGCATAAAATGATTAAAACTTTATATTTATTTAAATAATTGAGTGAAATTATTGTAATAGATCAAGATCGTGTCCCAATTTTGGAAAAAGGGAAAATTACGGATTTCTCCCTGAAGTTCACTTTAACTGCAATTTTGTTTGGTAAGTTCGTAACGTTAAATTTACATTTAAATAGTATATTATTTGTATTATTTATAATGTTACAGAACAGGTTATGGTACGTGAAATTGAGAAAGATGAAAAAGAAATGAATGAAAGAGATATCAGGCTTTGAGTCGATGATTTGAAACCGACGCGATGGCTGAGGTACTGCCTATGTTGCGAGTCCTCGACAGCTCGTGCGAGCAGCATTGTTAGGGAACAATTATATGCACAGGTATCGTATCAATGGCTGAGGTACCGCATATGTTACCAGTCCTCGACAGCTCGTGTGAGCAGCATCGTAACTCAGGAAAGAGATATGGATCCTAAATGGATTACAGGCCCTACGATGGCTAAGAGTATGCTTATTGCATACTCTCGACAGCTCGTGTGAGCAACATCATTAGGGAACAGTTTATAATACAAACAGGTACCGTACCGATGGCTAGGGTACCGCATACGTTGCGAGTCCCCGACAACTTATGTGAGCAGCATCGAGTACTGGTAACAGAAAAGTTATAGATAGGAAAGTTGGAACACCAAATATGGCTTGAGGAAGCAACAGTTCATTCTAGCTCGGTTGAGATATAATTGCTTTATTCATATGATTGGTAACTCTTTAAACTCTTCGAACTTTCTAAGCTTTGAAGCTTACCAAAGATGTTATTATGGTTTTGTAGATTGTTTGCTGTTTGAAGATCGGATCATCTCGAAGAAATCACATTATCTCGGGAGCTTGTTCGATAAACTTTAAATCACTTGATTATATGGCATGTACTAGGATGGTGTTGTCCTTATATTACTTATTTGGGATTGTTGGATTCCTTGATTTGATCTTAATGAAATATTTATAGACTTTAATATGATGTATTAGGATTATGTTACTTGAGTTGTTTTGGTGAAATGGTTAAAAGGCATGGTATCATTTGGATGAACGAATTGATAGGTATGATTTTGAGAAATTGGTAAATGCTGTAGACTGTTGTGCAAACTTGGAAATTTATGTGTATAATTGACATCTACATACTTGTTTCGGTAGAATCCATGGTTGTATCGGTAGAAGTACAGGGTAAGAGAGAGGTTGCTCACTGACTTGATTTATATCAATAGATGAAAAATAAGTATCGGTACTTCTACTCATAGAAGTATCAGTTGCTTGTGAACTTGTATCGGTAGAAGTGGTAGGGTAGAACTTCTTAACCCTCTGGAGTTTTTAGTATCGGTAAAAGCATGACTTGTTTCGTTAGTAGTGTCACATGTATCAGTATAACCATCTCGAGTATCGGTAGAACTCTGCACTATTTCTGAACTGTTTCTTGACATTGACAACTACTGATACTTGTCCAACAGGTACCAGTAGAAGTCTCCAAAAATCATGAAAGTGACCCTTTTGCCCTTGCTGAATTGTGATTATAATCGATTGATGATTTATGATGTATTGGGTGCATATCTTTATTAAATTAGATTGAATGAAAAAAAATGATGATGAACAATGATAGATGAACAGTAAGACATCGGGACCTTGACCGGCGACGGTTTCGAGTTTTGGGTGTTACATTAAGGCTCCTTGGTCTACTCTCTTTAGCTTACTAGCTTGGCGTATATAGAAGAACATAAATCTTTTTGTCTTTCAAGGAACAACATGGAGTTTGTTGGAAAATATAAAGATATCTGTGAGGTGGGCAAAGTAGTGTAACTTAACTCATATGAGAGTTCTAACTAGGTGATTGGATTCAAACTATGGACAGTCTTTGGTAGGGAGTTGGGTGCATCTCTATACTGATGGGTCTGTTAAGAGGGAGTTTGGCTATGCTACTACTATTGGGGTTATTTGTGGACAAAGTGGAGAATGAATCCTTGGATACAATCATTATTTGGGGCTTTGTTTAGTTTCTTAGGCCGAACTTTAGGGGTCCTTGATGGATTAACAATTATTCAGGAGAGGGGACATAAGAATGTTTAGGTACATATTGATAGCTTGAAGGTCGTCAAAGCTCTGCAGGCTAATCACCTGGAGAACTCACCCTCGGCCTTGGTAAAAAGAATTCACTTGAGCTTGCAAAATGTTGAACAATGGTGCTTCAAGCATAATCTAAGAGATGAGAATAAGGTTGCTGATAGACTTGCTAAGATGGCTTCGAATAGAGACATTGAGGTACAAGTATTAGATAAAGTCCTTGAAGAATTGTGTGATGAGTTTGTGATTGATGTTATAGTTGATGAGTTTGGGATTGATGGCTTAATTGATGCAATTTGAGAGTTTAAGGGCTTAATTGAGAGTATTTTCCACAGAGGCGCTTAATTAGTTTTTTTTTTTTGCCAAAGTTTAGGGGCTTATATACCCCTTTAGCCTTTATGTCTGTCACATAACATATTAAGAGGTTACCGCATGTCACCATCCGAATGACTATCAGTACCACGTTAGCACAAACTAACGGTGTCAATGGGGAGATACCAACCTCGGCCCAAAAAATATATTTATTAATTTCAAGTATCAACTAAGTCAAAAAATTTAAGTATCACAAATTCAAAGAGTAAACTCTATATTAACTTTATATATATATATATATGTATTGAGATCAAAGAAAAAACTTGTACAATTTACTTAAATTTGATCTCCATAATTTTATACCAAATTACGTAATTTATACATATGTTTACTTATTTTACATTAATGTTAATTTGTATTTAATTATTTTCAAGAACTTAAACTAGTACCAACATCCGTTTATAAACTTTTTTTTTTTTAAATAACCTTATTTTTAAGAATAACAAGAAAAAGATATTTTTTTCTCGTACTTTATTCTTATTTTCTTAAAGTTATTCTTATACCAAATATTTGAAAATGCTCTAATATGTTTGGAAATATGAAGGGGAATGATAACCAACAACCACGTTTTAAAGTAAACAATCGTTTGTGAAAAAAAAACCTTTTTGCTCTTTCTTAAGCAAATTCATCTCCAAAAAAATTCGAAGTAATTTAATTTCATTAATTTTGAAAATAAATAATTAAAGATAATTAATTATAGTGTTAATATTTTTCGTTAATTTTACATAAATTTAACTGATATAATAACAAATTAGGTTTTATAATTTACACATTCTATCAATTTGACTATGATTTAACAAATTTAACTTGCAATATTTTTATAAATGTGTAATTGTTGAGATTATATTTGTTGAATTTTTTAAAATCAAGATCAAATTAATAAATTATGTCAACATCAATAACTAAATTTATTATTATACCCATCAAAATTATGCATAATTGACGGAAAAATACTAACACCGTGACTATTTTTTCTTGACTGATCACTTTTAAAATTAAAAAAAATTAAATTATTTTAATTTTTTGAAAATATCTGATTTACTCAATTTCGAAATTGAAATAAATATAAGTCTCAACAAATTTTTTACCTATGTGAAAACGTAGTTTGGGTCTCAAATATATAAAAAATATTTTATTCAAAATTATAGAAATAGTTGGTTTGATGTAAATCAATTTAAGAATCAGATTATTAATCTAAGTTTAAAGAGTGCTTCAAATTTTGAAACAATTTAAACAAAAATATAAAATTCAAAAAAATAATAATTTTGAACTAAAAGTTAGACAAAAATTTGTTTTTCACATTAAACTAAATTTAAATAATTATAATATTATTAATATCATGCATAGGTTTGAATGGAACTATCCTCTTCCAAATCGACTCAAACTTTTGTAGAGATAAATATCAAAACTGTACATAAACTTTAACTTAATGTGCAATGTCATATTTATACATGAAATTTTGATTTGATTCAATTTTTACAAATCACTAATAACATTATTGAATTAACACCATTTTGCATTGATATATTACATACACCAACAATATATTAATCCAATACGAAAATAATTATATGCATTTATTTTTTTAAATATGTACAACTAAATCAAAATAAAAATTTCATATATATATATCAAATTATATATTAGATCAAAATTGATGTATAAAATTAATATTTATCCCAACTTTTGCAGCATCCATTAAGTTAGTAAACAATTAATTTATAGTAATATTATTTCATTAAACATTAATAATTGTCAGTTAAAATGTCGAATGTTCATTGAAACAAATTATTTTTTTCATATTAAAATACAGCTTTTAAAACTAATTTATGGAAGTGGTTAAACAAAGTCAGTATCACAATGAACAAAAACACAAAAAAAATAAAAATAAAAAACAAACACAGCGGCCTGAAAACAAAATCCTAACCGTTAAAAAGAATAGGTGACTGTCGGTAGAGCCTAACCACTCTTATTATTGTTATAATAAATAAATCCAATTCTATACATAATTTTCTAAATGTATAATTTTAATTTTTTTTAAAGAGTGTGTTTAAACCGTTTGTTAGGAAAAAAAAGTTTGTTAGCAAAGAATAGCATAAAAGTCATGTTTTTTTTTAAACCAAATAAATTTTTTGATTCAATTAAGAATCGATTAAAATATCAGTTCAAAATAAAAAATTAAATTATTCGAGTAAAAAATCGGTAAAAATTGAATGAATTGAGGTTTGAATTTATTTTTTTTATTTTTATGAATTTTTAATATTTTTTAATCAAATCAATTAGATCGATAAAATAATGATATGATTGATTCGACTATCTAATTTTAGAAATTTTGCATAGTTAGATGTATTATTTGTCATTGTCAAGCTCAATTCTTAATTCATTAATACATTACCAACCTTTTTTTTTTCAAATTTTTAGACAAATTAAAGGATTTTGAAACGATTTAATTTATGTGGGGATAATAAACCATGTACTTCCTTGTATTATTTGGCACCAACTCATTAATTTTGTGATTCTGGCACTATATCATAAAGAGATGATGGTATGAAACATAATTATTATATCTATTTTTTAATAATTTAATATTCATTAATAATTTTTTCTTGAATTTTAAAATTTTTATTTGTATTTATTTTTTGAAAAAATAAAAATATTGATTTAACATTAAATTATTAAAAAAAATACAAATATCGGCACGGACTATTTCATACGATAATTTTCCATAAGATAAAAAGATAGAAGGATGATGAATATTAAGGTTGAGGGTGTAAGTTTGTTTTACAAGGATGATTGAAATATAGATTATTCTCCATCAACCAATAGGAATGTGAGGATAAAGGGGCAGCTAAATGTAGGTCCCCTCCCAGTCACTCTTAGTTGGCAATGGTGAGCCTCGCCAACGTGTACTCCATCCATCCCCCTCCCTACTTAAACACCAGTGCCTCTTCTCCTTCACCAGTCTCCACCTCTGTTCCACCATGTCGCCACCAAAAGCCTCCACCCTCTTCCTCCTCTTCCTCCTCCTCCTCCTCTCTTCCACCACCACCTCAAATGCACACAACATTACACGCATCCTCGCCAAATATCCCCAATTCTCCACCTTCAACCACTACCTCACCGCCACTCACCTGGCCTCCCAGATCAACCGACGCCAAACCATAACCGTCCTAGCCCTCGACAACACCGCCATGTCGTCTCTCCTGGCCAAGCATTACTCCCTCTACACCCTCAAGAACATCCTCTCCCTCCACGTTCTCGTTGACTACTTCGGTTCCAAGAAGCTTCACCACGTTTCCAAAGGATCAACTTTGACTTCAACCATGTTCCAGGCCACCGGTGCCGCCCCTGGAACTTCGGGATACGTCAACATCACTACCCTTAAAGGCGGAAAAGTTGGGTTCGGGGCTGAAGACAACGAGGGAAAACTCGATGCTACTTTCGTTAAATCCATAAAAGAGATTCCTTACAATATCTCCATTGTGCAAATCAGTCATGTAAGTGTTTTTTATTTTAAGCCTCTGTTAAAAGTCTTCAGTCACGAACGTGTCATCAGTTGTTGTAATATTGATGAAAATGTTTTAAAACTTCCATCCAGGCTTTGAATTCAGCTGACGCTGAAGCACCAACGGCGGCGCCAAGCCAGCTTAACCTAACGGAAATCATGTCGAAGCAAGGATGTAAAGCATTTGCGGATTTGCTGACAGCTTCGGGAGCCGATGACAAATTTAACGAAAACATGGACGCGGGTTTAACGGTGTTTTGCCCGACCGACAGTGTCGTCAAAGGTTTCATGCCCAAATACAAGAATCTGACGGCGTCGAAGAAAGTGTCGCTGCTGTTGTACCATGGGGTTCCGGTGTTCATGTCGATGCAAATGCTGAAGGACAACACTGGAGTTATGAACACGTTGGCAACGAATGGAGCGAACAGCTACGATTTCTCAGTGAGCAAAGAAGGCGAGGTGGTGTCCTTGGATACGACTGTCGTGACCGCCAAGGTTTCGGGGATTTTGAAAGAGGAAGAGCCGTTGATTGTGTTCAAAATCAACAAGGTGTTGATGCCAAAGGAGCTGTTCAAGCCGGTGGTAGCGAAGGAAGCAAATGCGCCGCAGGCAGATGCACCGGCGGACAGCGAGCCGGCTGATGCGGAAGATAACACTAATGGGGTTCAAGGATTGGGCGGTGGGAGATTGGTGATGGTGGTGTTGAGTTTGTGGATTGGGATATTGTTGATATAGAGATATTGATATGATTGATTCAAATTGCAACACAGAACACACAATGGGGCCTTAATTAATGTGAAAATATTTGGATATTTCCAGCAATAAGTGATCAGTCCTACTTCCATTCTCTTCTCTCTCTTATTATTTTTGTCATTATTTTGGTTGAATAGAATTATAGAGTTATGATGCACATCGTTTGAGCTGTAAATGCATTTTCCTTTTTCTTTTTGTATTGTTAACAAATAAAATGGCCCATGTAGTCCCATTTCTTTAATTTGTTTATTTTTTTTTAATATATTGGTGTGATTATATGATAATATTTGTTTATATTTTCTTAAGTCTTTGACAATAGATACAGGTATTCGAATCCGAGACCCTTAGAACAAACAATATCCTCTTTTCCATTGAAGTCACTTGTTGGGTTCTTATTTTTAACTCATGTATTCCTTTAATAATATACCAAATGAATTAACAAGTCTTTTATTTTGTTAAATAATCATATTTGACATTAAAAACAAAAATTCTTGGTGGGACTTCAACGCTTTTTGTTTGACAAGAGGAGTGTGAAGGTGGTGTTGCTAAGAAAAACGTCTCAAGTGGAATTTTATTGACACACTCATAGATTTGGAAATCTCGAGGTCCCTAGATCAACTTATCATGCATTGCATATGTTCCTCTTCTTTGTAGGTTTTATGAAATGGTACCGTTACGGATTCTTTTACTTCGTCTAGAGGAATCCGACAAGACGATCCGTTATCTCCGTATATTTTTGTATTATGCATGAAAAGATTAGTCCAGATTATATCTCTTGAAGTAAATAATAGAAGATGGTTACCTATAAAATTGGCAAAGGATGGCCCGCCGCTTTCCCATTTATATTTTGGAGAAGCTTCAATGGAGCAGATGGAGGTCATCAAAGGATTTTTACATAAATTCTGTAGTACTTCAGGTCTGAAGACTAACAAAAATAAAACTTTGATTTATTTCTCTAAGAATGTACTAAGTCCGAGAAGACATTAGTGTCGGTTAGAAGTTAAGGCAGTGGATGATCTAGGGTGCTATCTTGGGATTCCCTTGTTTCACCAAAGGGTTGCGAGAGAATCATTCCATTGTATTCTTCGACATATGCGCGCAAGACTTGCGAGGTGGAAGGCACAAACTCTTTCACTAGCAGGGAGAATAACATTGGTCAAATTTGTTCTTGCGACTATTCCTTTGTATGTTATGTTGTCCACTACTATTCCTAAAGGCATATGTCTTGAAATGGAAAATCTTATCCATAACTTTGTTTGGGGTTATGCAACGGAGAAAAAAATTGATGCCGATAGTCAAATGGGATTCCATCATCTATCAATCAAATATAAAAGGTAGGTTGGGCCGGTTATGGGTGAAAGTTTTGCGTTCAGTTCAAAATACAAATGGGAAGGTTTCCTTCCTATATCTTTGTATCAGGGTGCTTGCTCAAATTTATGGTGGGGTATCCGAAGTATTTGGGACCATGCACGCATGAGCATTATTTGGAAGGTGGGCAATGGACGTAACGTTGATTATTTTAGAGATTATTGGATTCAAGATTATGGTCCGCTCGTGGAAAGGATTGATGCAGTGCAACAAAGGTCGAATGCTTACGTGACGGTTAGTATAATGACGAATCAGTATGGGATTTGAGATTGGAATAAAAATAATGATTTGAGTATCTGTTCAGATTAAATGGCTAATTGCTGCAATGAAGCCTCCCTCACCAATGAATATTGAGGATTTTTGGGGATGGATTTGGGATAGAGGTAGACCATTTTCAATAAAATCAACACGAGCTCTTAGCTGAAGAACATACATTGATAAAGGACCGCAGATGGAAGTTGATATAGGCTCATCGTGGCATTCAATGGGGTCGTATTTTCTTGTGGCTTGTGTGTAAGAAGAGTATGTTGACAAATCGAGAAAGATAAAAACGACACATGACGAATGACCCATTTTTCCCATCATGTGGAGACGCGATTGAAGATATTAGTCATGTTTTGCGCACTTGTTTCACTGCCACAATGACCCGATCGCAATCTGTCAAAAATGAAAAGCTTGGAGAATTTATGTATATACCAATTAAATATTGGGTCTTCATGAACCTTGCTGCTCCCAAATATTCAAGGGATGTAGATGATTGGGACATCTGGTTTGGAGTAGTTTGTTGGGTTTTATGAACCCGTAGGAACAAAATGATCTTTGAGAAAGATTTCACTGGGAGTGAAAATATACGTGAAACAAGTCTGAGGCTGTGGACCGAATGTCGCGGAAACGTCCAAGTTGCCCTTATGGAGAAAAGAGAGCAAAGTATAACAGTAGGCTGGAAGCCACCGCCACTGCCACTGCCACTGCCACTGCCACCGAGCTGACCAAAGTTAAACACTGCTGGTGGCTTGACAATTGAAGGCAAGGTCGATACATGCGGAGGAGTGATTAATTTACTTTATTTGAAATTGATTAAAATCAATCACCATAGTAAATTAATTAATTGTACTACTCTTTTTCCAAAATCTCCCATTTAAGTTTTTTTTTTCGGAGCATGTTTATCATGCATTCCACCACAGATCTGTGGACGGCCAACTGTGGTTTCTGTTAGTGGAAAATGGAATTTTTATCAGAAGTAACTAGAGACTAAACTAGGAAAAATTTTAAAGTGATCAAAATAAAACAAATCACTATAATTTTCAATATCTTAACTTTATTATTTCAACCAAATCTATATCTATATTTTATAAATATATTTATTATATAATATTTTCACTTAAATTATGCCATAATCTAATATGTACCAATTGTCCACCATTTCATTCATCATTTTCAATCAGTTAGACGAATATTTTAATTAACAAAAAGAATTACTAGTAAAGGATATAAATAAACAATGGACCAATTCTTAGATTTCCAGCTCTTCATTATTCTTCAACTACCCTTATTCCATGTCCAACATATATTCCAACATCAGTATAAAAATATGATACCCAAAGACCTTCCAGAAAACCTTAAAAGAAGACTTAAATCCTAGTAAAACAAATAGCTTTCTATCACTGACCTGGAGGTCCCGGCATGGAAAGAATGAAGAGTAGCAGAGCACGGTTCATAGTTGGGTGAGATCCTTGGTGTTGAAGTATAAGTAACTGGTCTTGCCAGAAGCTGTAGTTCTAGGAATTGGGGAAAATCCCGCATATTCCTTCTCTGACTTTGTTAAGCATACTTTGGCTACACTACTAAAGCTATCATGTTTCTTCATGAAAGGCTGCTCTGCATACTCCTCCACTGGCATCCACTGAAGCAACAATTAATATAAAAGGAAACACCATTACTTGTTTTGTTTAACAAATTTTTAGATAATGGTTAAGCTCATCTCTCAGCCATTTGCTTCCCAACTTAAACCATCCTATTCCTATTCCTATTCCTATTCCTATGTTTAAAAAAAAAACAATCTTCATCCACTATCCATTAACTGGTGCTAAATGAAACAATTATGTTACTTCAATTTCCTTATATCATGTGTCCCCCACATATTTAGGCATTGGTATAAAAGAAAAGGAATGAGAAAGCTCAGTGGTGGTTGCCTGTTTGTTTGGAACTATTGTGTTACCTCTATCACTCACATCTTTCCATAGTCTAAATCAAAGCATGGCGAATGGTTCAGATATATACAACCTTCACCTATGTTATCTCCTCTACTCTCTGTAATCCATAAGCCGAGCCATATTCAAATTATAGACCCTTGTTAGTTTTCCACCCTATAAGACCTATATACTAACTTATTCATGGGAGGGTTACAGCCATGTTGATTACTGCTTGTGCTCCAGCTAAGCTGATTTTTTGTCCAGTAAGAACTATTCTGATCAGCTAATAGGGTCCTATTGCTACCAGCATATTCATCATAATTGTCCATAGGAATGTACCTGGGCAGCTGCAATCTCTGCATCTTGCTTCTGGATGTCAAACGAGTGTGGACGTAACATACAAACAAAAAGTAAATCCGATTTTGTAAAGAATGACTTGTGACTTTGCCTGTATTTTGGGGAACAAAAAAGCAGCAGTTAGGACTTGAGTCTAAATCTCTAAAGCAACCATAAGCAAAAATAAAATTGATATTACTAGAATGTGATCTAACAAGTAGGAAGCGAAACATTCTTTCAAACATGTTATTGCCTGAAGAACAATGAGTCAATCATTTTAACAAACATCTTATGTAGACAATCAATGGAACCATCAACAACACATAGGAAAGCACATACCTGAATGCTAAAATTTCCAGAAATTCAGTGTCAATCTGAAGGAAAAACAAAAGGACACAGGGTCAGACTCATGGTTGAAATATATATACCATTTCCTCACTTTCTTACCCCCGTCTCTTCTTTAACTTCCCTTATTGCTGCCATAGAAATATCCTCACCCTATGGACAGAAGTTGTCAGTTGAAGCCAAAAAAGATAAAAGGAAAAAAACACACCATATTTTTAGATAATTCACCTCATCAACTACTCCAGTAGGGAATTTCCAGACACCTGTGCCTTTGAATTTGCCACTCTTCTCTTGAACTACAAGCACCTAAATTTGAAGAAACTACCTTAGGTTTCCATATTAATAAACCAGTAACAAAAAAGGGTTGAAGAAAGGGGTACCTCTCTTTTGTCATTCATGACAAAAGCACTAACCCCAATGCGATGCGAGGCATTTTTAGGAAGACTATTGGTAGATTTGCTGATCCAATTTACAAGCATTACATAATCTGGTTCCGCATGGTGGTACTTAAACCCTTCCTGATCAATTAACAAAGCAAGAACATGCCATGCCATGCCATTAAGAAAATGAATGAACTCAACCTCCATTCTTATGCTCTAAGTTCCCTTATTTACCTTAACCGCCGGTTCGACAAGATTAGCAAGTTTGATAGGCAATTTAATCCAAACCGCCCTCTTTCCCTGCAAAATATTATCCAACTAAAATTCATTTGAATTTCAACCAAAAGCAGATGAACAGAGATATGAAATTACGGACTCGTTGCTTCCACTGCGATAATGAAGCCCTAAGTAAAGGAACGAAGGCCTCAGAATCCATAGTGTTCTCCATGTCTATACTGATGCCTCCGTATAAATCCTCGACCCCAGCAAGTAATTCAACCTGTTGAACTTCATTTCCAGGTACCATCTGCTTTTCAATCGCTAAAGCACTTGTTGAAGTCGACATGTATCTGATGGAGTTTAATGATTTGATATTATGCTCACCTGTAAGAATACAACCAGAAAATAAAAAACAGATTTGATTAAATTAAAATTGTACGCTTCGATTCTTAGAAACTGGTATTCCCTCCATTAAACCAATTTCAGCCAAAGCACCAATTTCAAGAAAAACAATATATATAAACTGAAGTAAAATAATAGAAAATAAGAAAACAATTGCAATACCCTTTGAGAGACAACAACAAGACCCAAGAAGATATGAGTAAAAATTGAAGAGTTACAAGACAAAGATGATTGGGAATTCTAGAGGGTGATGATATTGATACTAGAGTGGAAGATGTTGAAAAGGGTTTGAAGACAAGTTTGGGCATGTAAATCAGATGTTAGAGGTAAAATCTCAAACTTCCTTCTTTGATTCGATTTTGTCTTTCCTACGAAGCAAGATGCGGAGAACTAACATGAAATTTATGAACTGATGCAGTTGGATGATAAAAGACTTTGGCAACGCACCTTTTCGAACATGGTGTATCGGTGTCTACTACTTCTGCCCTAACCGAATTGGATCAGGTCACCTTTTTTAAACCCATAAAGTGATTTATTCATTCCATTTAATTAAATAAATTATAAAAATTATAAAATATTAATTTTTTTTTAAATCCGACTCAATTGAATTTTTTAACCTAGTACAATAAATCTGTACCAATTCATAAGTCAATACATCTAATGCTTCTCTTCAACTGGTCAATCCAACTTGTTCAACTAATCATAATTTTAAGTTTTTATATATTCGAAATTTAATCATTCTATTTTAATTTTTAAGAATTTAATTCTACTTTTTAAATTAACTAATAATATTATAAAAATATAAAAATTAAATCTCAAATTTATCCATTCAAATTTTGCCAATTGGATTATTAATTTTCAAAAGGAATGCATTTGTATTTTTGTCATTGGATAAATAAACTATCCACTTACAATTTTCTTAAAGTATTTATCTCATTTTACAACTATCCACTCACAATTTGTAAAAGGAATTTTCATCTGCTAATGGCAATGGGAATCCCAACCAAAGCGCATCATATGCTCCACTGCTTGCCTGGCTTTGTTCATATCACCTGCACTGTTAAAATGGGAAGGTATGGAACTGCATGTGTTAGTACTGAGGCTGAGTCCACACTCTCTTACTTCATTAAGCAATTTCAATGCTTCAGATAATTCCTTCTTTTCGCACAGGGTTTACACACATTCATCTGCATACCATTGTCTAAAATCATATTCCTCATACATTACTGTAACCATGGGTTAGATTTCTCTCCTGCATCTGCACAAATACTCCTTGCTTTCTCCGTATCTTGTACTTGGCATTACTGTTTAATTAATGTTATGTTGGTGGCTTGATCAGGTATGCCTTTCAGACATTTCCTCAAACTATTGATGTGCTTCTTGTAGCTTTCCATCTTTACAAAATCAACGTATCCCCATGTTGAGGGTAGGAACCACGCCTTTCTTCCACATTTCCTCAAGTAGCCGCTGGTCTTTCCCGGCCTTACAGAATTTACCACTTCTCCGCCGTCTGACTATGCCCAGAGATGAAAGTTCCATATGTGGAAGCATCTGGCTGGCTTTAATCCCCTCCCAAACATTTCAGCCAAGTATGTCTTTGTTTCTACCATCCTTCTGGCTTTGCAGTGGCCTCTTATAATTGGATTATAGTACAATATATCCTTCATTTTAACCTCGCTTGCTTCTTCAAGTCTACCTTCCTTAGTGTAAGCTGAAATAAGAATTCTGCAAACAAAGGCATCCAGCTTCATACTTTCCTTAAATTTTGCCCAAAATTGCTTTCATTTGAATGAGTGACATTCCCATTATGACCCAACTCATTAATTACGGAGGGATTCAAATAGCAGCCGCGTCGCGGAATAACGGCCGCTATTTAGCGGTAGCGAGTGAGAAGCGGTTCACACTAATAGCAGTGTATCGCAGCCGCAAATAGTGTAATAACGGTGAAAAGCAACAAAATCGGTCCGCTATTGCCGTAATTACAAACCTAAAACTTTAATTTCTTATTGTTTCTCTGAAAGTTTTTATTTGCAGATATAAAAGAGAGGGAATGAATGAGGAAGACGACAGAATCGAAGATAGAGACACAAAAACAAATTAAATAAATGAATAAAAAGTAATTAGGGTTTAATAAAGGCTATATTAGAAATGCAAACCAGCGAGCTCGCGGTTCTTTCAATTTTTTCATGTTTGAATTTTTTTGAGTTCGATTTTTTGGATTTGGGCTCGGATTGAATTAGATGAGACTGATGGGTTTTAATGAATTCAAATAATTTTAATTTTTCAAGTTATAAATATTTTAATTTTAAATTTAATAATTTACTTTTTTTATTTTATTACAATATAATTTGAATTTATCTTATAAAATATATAAATTATATATATTTAATAGACTTTTTTATGAAAAATAATTAAAGTATTTATTCTAGGTAAAATATATTATTCTATGATATTATATGAATTAACAAAAATATTTTTATTATATTATATTATATTAACAGTTGAATAACATTTAAATTTTTTATTAAATTTATAAATTTAATATTTATATTTTAAAATATTTATTTCAAAATTCAAATATATTAAATTAAGTCTAAACCTAAATAATATACTCATTATTACCTAAACTTAAAATAAACTAATTATAGCTCAAATATCAAATCTAAAATAAAAAGAAATTAAATCCAATATTCAAATACAATTTGTAAAAATTAAAGCACAATTCAAAATTTATTTAATAAAAAATTATTTTATTAAGATGTTAAATTTTTAATAATATTTTATGTATTACTAATTATAATTATAAACATGAATTTTAATATACAAAATTACACATAACTATTGATATTATATATTTTATTATAACCTATAATATAATAATAGTTATATATAGCAATACTTAAAATATATATTATTTCATTATTTAATATTATATCACATACTATAATAATAGCACATAATATATTAAATGTTATCATATATTATTATTTATTATTATATTGGTTGAAATATTCTCTAAGTCCCGATACTTTTCGTATATTTGAAAGTTAGTTATTCTACTATATTATATAATGTTATATCATAATATCATATAATATAATATAATATATATATATATGCATTAATGATTGAATATTATAATAACATGTAATACTATATCATTTAGTATAATCTATAATATAATAATAGTTATATATAATAGTAGTACATTATATATTAATTATTAATTATTATTTTTTATAATTATACTGATTGAAATATATTCTAAGTCTCTATATTTTTCGTAGATTTAAAAGTTAGCTTCCTATCATATTATATAATGTTATATCATATCATATAGTATATAATATATTAATGGTTTATTTATATGTATGCATTAATGATTAAACATTACAATATTATTTAATGTTATATTTTTATTATAATATAATAATTATATATAATAGTAGTATATTATATACCAACTATTAACTATTATTGTTTATTATTATACTAGTTGAAATATGCTTTAAATTCTTATATTTTTCGTACATTTAAAAGTTAGCCCTCCTGCTATATTTTATAATGTTATATCATATCATATGGTATATAATATATTAATAGTTTATATATATGCATCAATGATTAAACATTATAATATCATGTAATATTGTATTTTTTTTATAATCTATAATATAATAATACATTATATTAATTATTGTATACTATTGTTTATAATGATACTAATTGAAATATACTCTATGTTCCTATATGATGTAAGTTTCAATGCCCAAGTTCAAACTCATGGATGCGATGGGTAGGGCTGTACAAACTTCGGTTAAAACTGAATTAATCAACCAAACCGATCTAATTCGGATAATTGGTCAATTAACCGATCTAGCTCGATCGGAGGTCGGTTAAAGATTTTTTGAAATTTTAGTTAACAATTAATTCGGTTCGAGATCGGGTAATTAACTAAATTAACCGAACCTAATAAATAATATTATACATTATATGTATTAGGCTATTACTAATTCAGTTAATTCAATCAAATGAAAATTATCAATTTATTTATTTTTGATATGTTTTATACTTTTTTAACAAAAAAAATATAAATTTCAGTTAATTTGGTTAACCGACCGAATTAACTGAAATATTTTGGTTCGATTAATGGTTAAGGGTTTAAAAAAATCGATTAATGCTAGTTCGATTCGGTTAACCAATTGAACACCCCTAATGATGGGTTCACACTACCTCAAGGCCCAACAACAATGTCAAAGGTCAAACAAATCAAACAAAGATTCGATCAAAGACAATGGACGAATCCTTTCTAGGAAAGGGAGAATGATACATGCATGGATGGGGTAAAATTTATTAAATTCCATTCACCGAAACAGCCAATTTTCAAGTTTGGGAAATCAGCAGACTTGCAATGACCTTTTGGATGGGATCCAGGCATTTCTGGGTGGAGATGTCTTCATGACGTTCGAAGATATATCTCATAGTTTTGAAATACACTTTGAATCACTCGATTTTGAGTTCGGAAGCTCAAGTTATGACTGTTTTAGTGAAGACTGCACGAGCAGAATTTTTGGATGGGATTATCACAAAAATTACGAGTTTCGAGCTTTTAATTCGAGTTAATTTAGTTTAAAACTATTAATATAATAATAGTTATATATAATAATACATTTATATTAATTATTGTATACTATTGTTTATAATGATACTAGTTGAAATATACTTTATGTTCCTATATGATGTAAGTTTCAATGCCCAATTTCAGACTCATGGATATGATAGGTAGGGGTGTTCTAACTTCAGTTAAAACTGAATTAACCAACCAAACTGATCTAATTTGGATAATCGGTCGGTTATGCAATCTAGCTTGGTTAAAGATTTTTTGAAATTTCAGTTGTTTTTATTAATAAAGTTTTCAACTTTGGAGTTTTTTTTAGAAATAGTTTTCTTCTCAATTTTCTTTCTTGGATGGTAGATTAGAGACATTAATTGAGTTTATTAGGATTTATATCTCAAATGATTCAATTGGAAACTTATCTTTCTATCCATCGGTGATTAGAGACATTAATTGAGTTTATTAGGATTTATATCTCAAATGGTTCAATTGAAAACTTATCTTTCTATCCATGGGTTTACTCGTTCCATCTTCCATTGTGTTTTAATCTATCTTTTCTTTATTTAGATATTATTTATATTTATTATTTATTTTTAAATTTCTTTATTTTCTATTTTCTTTGTTTTTTTCTAAATCTATTTCGTTTCTTCCTTTCGGGTCATATCTTAATCTTTGTTTCTCGAGTCGAACAACTTGAATACGATCCTTGACCCTCTTCCTTCGCTCAATCAAATCTTTGTTGCGGATCGTCGAGTATTATTGGTCTCTACGGAGATCTTGGTGTGGTGGAGGGATGTATTTGCATATGAATTATTTATTTGATGCCTACGAGCTTGACACTTCGGTGCTTTGGTGTGGTATAGTTTTGCTCATACGAGCTATCTTGTATGGTGTAGTTCACCCGTATATTCGAGTCCATTTTACTAGGATTCTATTGGGAAAAACATTGAAATCAAAACTAAAAAATGGAAAATGAAATAAGTTGAATTTTGGTAAACCATTATAAGGTATAATTTGAGCTAAAATGGTAAAAAATTGTCAATTGATAATAGTATATGAAATTATATGATAATATGGAACTATATTAGTGCATATATGCAATTCACGATAAGAAAGTATTAAAAGATTATGCGATCCGTTTAGAAATGAACCCTGGAGGTCAAATTGAATACAAATGAGTCAATAGATTCCAAAAAGAGATTCGAATGGATTAAATGATTAAATGGTATTGATTGAACATGAAAATTGAATAGCTTAATGTCAAAGATATACATGTTTGATACATAAATGGTTTTGAATGTTTAAATGTTATAAAGATATGTTCTTGACAAATGATTTGATTTGGTTAATTTTATTGTAATGTTGAATGGCATGATATGCTAAGTTTAAACGATAATATCAAATGAATTGTTGTACAAAATTGTTATATGCATATTTTATATGATATTGGCAGTTTTTGGCATGTATGTGTATGTGAAATGGCTAATTGAACTTGAATTGGTTAAACGCATTTGATTAATAGTTGTGATATATTGACTTGAATCATGGAAGCATCACTGAGCTTTTTCGCTAAGTGTATGATTTGTTTACTCTATGCGCAAGTTTAGGCTAATCTCAAAGTTCCGAGGTGTGATTTAGCATCAAGCTATTGATCCTCAACTCAGCAATGTTTGTATAGTCCCTCTTCATTTCGATGTGGCATGTATCTAGGTTGTGAGTCAATTTTGTATATTATATATGTGGATAATTGATGCTAGAAATGGTTAATTTTGATATTGTCAAATGGTGCGTAGTGTAATTGAAATTGGTATAATATTTGAAATGTTAATGTTTGCATATGTGTATATATAATTCCTAAAGTTTTGAATGGTTGAAATGGTAGAATGATATTGTATGATAAGGTTTGTTCTTGAATTGAATGGTTAATTTGATGAATTGGTTAGTGATGAAATATTTAATGTAATATTTGAAGTATTGGATGTATGTGATATGTTAAAAACATGTTGAATATGAATTTGGCTGACTTGTTAGGTCATTGTGAATTGGTACCATTTGAACCATATGGAAATAGTTGGTCACATCGAGATGTTGAGCCCTTAATGTCGCAATGAGATCAAGTTAGTGAGTTGTGCCACGATGAGGAACCACTGAAGCTGCGACGTCAACCCGATATTTTGAAAATTTTACAGTTTGGTCTTTATTTGACCCCGAGTGACATTAAGAGTTTTTGTAAGCTCGTAGAGGACCCAGAAATGAATAACATATTGTGAATGAGTATTATTATTAATAGCACAATTACATGATTAAATTGAATCATAGTTGCACCGGCAACAAATGTGGCATCTCGTAGTTCAGACCTAACGATCTGGTCATATATGAGGTGTTACACTTTTCATACATTTGAAAGTTAGTCATCTTATTATATTATATAATGCTATATCATATCATATAGTTTATACATATGCATCAATGACTGAACATTGTAATATTATGTAATACTATATCTTTTAATAATTATTAATTTTATATATTCATTACACATATATGATTATAATATTTAAAATATTTTATATTAAATAATGTTTTTTAAAATTTGGTTCACTTTGTAATTTAACATAAAAATTTATTATTAATTACTTTTCCTATTAATAAAATTTTAATATAAATATGTGATGCTTATAAAATTATATTATAAAGAACTATCATTTATTTATACTTTTTCTAAGCATGATATTAACATACTTTATGATTGAATTTGATATTTAATCCTTATGCTTCAATTTAATCCTTATAAATTGCTTTCTATATTTTTATAATATTATTAATTAATCTAAATAGTTAATATCATTAACTTTTCTTTTAAAATGTTAGGTAATTATATATAATTTGAAAGTTGATTTTTAAATTTGAAAAGTAGTGAGATTAAATTCTTGAAAATTAAAGTTAGAGAATTAAATTCCCAATGTACAATGTGCATAGAGACTTAAAATCATGGTTGTTTAAATTGGATCGGTTGGACTAGAAATTGGTCGAGGTGCCGATCCGAAGAGAGGCATCAAATCGATTAACCCATGAATTGGTACGAATCTGTTGAACTAGACTAAAATTACTTGAACTAGTTTTTTTATGATTTTTAATAATTGATTTAATTGAACTGTACAACCCATCAATCCGATTGAATTAATCGAACTTATCAATTTTAACACATTTCATTTTGAAAAATATTACTTAGAGTATATTACGAGAAAAAAAAACTCTCATTTTAATCAGACTCGTTCTTGACATTTTTTGGGTTCTAGTCAAAGTAATAAAATGAGGTTTTAAGTTGGACCCCTTAAAAGTTGGTAAAAAAAATGGCCTTTAAAAGTTAAAAAAATATATTTTGAATCCTTAAAAATTGAAAAACACTATTTTGAACTATTTTAAACTTGAACCTTGGACGACCACACCTCCAGACGACCCAGGGCCGAACTTGATTTTAATAATAAATATAATTAAGTAACTTGTACAAGCAACTCGCTCTTTGTTTTCTAACATTGAATGGTTTTAATTTTAGTTTCATTTTTTTTTTATATTAGAACAGATGAAATCAGCAATGCAGTGAGTCAATAAAGGCTAACTTTAAATATTAGATTATACTAACACACTTAGTTTGAACCCTTTTTTGTATTAAATGGCAGACTGCAACAAAAGTGTCTTACGTAATTTTGGATTATACAAAATAATGTGGAAGATAAAAAAAATCCAAATTGCACATTAAATTAAAAAAATAATAATTTTGAATCAAGCATTCATGATAATATGCTTGAAATTGAGTTGAGTTGAAGATGAATTGCATGTATACCTACTCCAAGATTGGCAACAATCTCATCTTTGCTTGGACTTTTACCTACTTCTTGGACTCATAATTTTAGTCAATTTTGGCTACAATACTCTTTTCTTTTTGGCAATTGGCAGTGATAATTACTTTTTTATTATTATTTTTTGGGTGAATAATTTTTTATTATTGTTTTGGTTCCATTCTATAAGGAATTTAAAAGTGTCATTATATGTAAAACGGTCTATTTTTTCAGCTCCCAACCCCCATTGCCAAATCCTCTTGTACCTGTCCTACTTAATAGCTTAGATTTGTTTTCATTTAGCATTAACTATTCGACTATATATGTTCACCCAATCGTTTCTAATTTATTTATTCTTTTTTATACGAATCATATAAAAATAAACACGCAATAAATTTATTAAATGTGTTGAAATTTTGTATTATAATTTCTAAATGTTTAAAAAATAATTTTTATGAATGAGAGATTAGGGTCTGATCTCCATAAAATAAAAAATTTCTATTTAATTTTTTAAAAATTTTAAATTAATAAAAGTATAATTACATTTTGTCCTCTTAAAATGATAAAAAATTAATTTAATTCTTTAAAAATTATAAAGATATAAATTATTAAAATGATACAATTACATTTTTATTATCGTAAAAATTATAATTTAATTTTGATCCCCTAAAATTTTTTTGGCTTTGCCCCTGATTTTATTCCGTTAGTCAATATTTTCAATTGAGTCTTGACTTAATTAATATTGCTTTTTTTTTTATGAATTACAAATAACGACTAGAACAATTCAAATCCAGGTCATACTTGAGACGATGAACACTTTTAACCATTAAGTCAATATATGAGATTCATTAATATTGCTTATTATTGTTATAATTAAGAGGATATAAATTTGAGAAGGTTTAAGTTCTTATTACTTTCTAATTTAAGGGTTTAGAATTATAGACAATTTAGGAATTATATAAAAATGTTAAATTCTAATATCATGTTCTTGTACTTTTTAAAAATTATGGATTTAATTTTTATATTTTTAAAAATTTAAAGTTCAATCCTCACTAAATAATATACGTTAAATTCATATTAATTATGTAAATATAAATACAAAATAAATATTAAACAAAAACATGATACATACATCATACATACCATTTAATCATGTTTAAATATGTAGTATGATATAATATACGAGAATCGTATTATTCGAAAATTATGTTTCCTAATCCTAAGAGGAAATCGAATACGATAGATGCCCAATCTTGAATCTATTCTAACACAAAGAAATTCAGTTTCTTTTTTTTCTTTTTAGCACAAAACATGCAAAGGCCATGGGAAATTGGGAAACGATATTCTACGATTTGTTTTGCTTTGCCTGATTTGAACTGCAATCTTTAAATAATAACATCGTTATTGTCGCCTGCCAAATCAAACATGCTCCAGAATCTTTACTTTAGATCTAATAATTTTACACACAACATTAAAATAGAATAAAATTATGATATTATATTTAAATCACGAAAATAAAAAAATTTAAAATATAGTTTATTAATATCAGATTGGTATTTTTTATTTTTACATTAAAATTCGTAGCAGCAGCAATCACTTGTAAGTGAGCCGGCGCAGCCCCGAATTGACCATTTGACTACAATATAACTGATTTATATGTGACGAGAATTTGTGAATTTTCAAACTCTAACGTCATTATTTTTTTTTATTTTACAATTTTGCCCATTTACCTCACCTGCCCTTATAATACAAATTTCAAATAATTTATTTATTTCATTTTCTTCTTCATGCTATAAGTCAAAACTTGCTTGTGAGAGAATAATGCTTTCCACATTTAATTATTATTTCGATTATAATGCTTATGTGTGTTTTTTTAAATAATGTTGGTTTAAAATTTATTTGTGTGAATATTATTTAAATTTTTTATTTTATATTTTTATATTGAATTGACTATTCATGTATTGTTTATGATTTATATTATACTTTTATATGTAAATTCCTTTAAAAAGTATTAATTCGATTATGTAAATTCATTAAAGTACTTATAAATTATTATATGTATTTAATAATAATTCTTTTAAAACTTGAAACTTTTAAGAGTGAAATATGATATTTAAAATTAGGAACGAAAAGATTAAATGGTTGTTGATATAAATATCATAATAATAAATTTTAATATACAAAAAATACTAAATTTTGTAGCTATTTATTTCTCAAACTTCATTGAAGGTTCAATTTGAAGTTAATTTGAGTAATAAATTAAGTAATCAAAGTTTATAATGATTAAGACTTCATTACAAAATAATTAAAGGTTAAAATGTAATTTGATTACTATACTATAAGTGAATGATGAAATTTACTGTTGTACTTTATTTTGAATGATGTGTGCTATTATATTTTAAAAATACGGTAAATTTTGTTAAGTAGCTTTTACGGGATGGAATTTTGCCATCAAACTTTAAATTTGATTGAATATTTACATTAATTTTGATTTTTAGTTAAATATTATCGTTTAATATTCATTTTGATGATTTGAAAATTAAATTTAGCAAGAGAAATATCATTTTAATTTTTTTATTTTAATAGTTAATAATAAATTAATTATAACATATTCAAAAAATAACAAATTAATTCAGAATATTTATTTAATGAAAGAAAAACTTAAAAATAATATATAGGGAAAATAACTTTACTTTTTTTTATAAATAATTGTTCTTTTTTAATATTATAATAATTAGTTTATTATTTTTATTAAAATAAAATAGTAAATTTAAATAATAAAATTCAATAAAAATAAAATTTTAATGATTAAATCCAATCAAAGAAAAGTAAAATGGAAAATTCTGAATAAAACTAAAATATAGTGATAAATTTATCTTTGGTTCATAAATACAAAGGTAAATATCAATAAAAATAAAATATAATAACAAATTTTGTATAAATTGAAAATATTTAATACGTGATAATTTTTAATTTTAATCATAAATAAAATAATAAATAACTATGAGAAATTGAGCTCAAAGTTAAATATTTTTAACTTATACAAAATAGTAAAGACAAAGTAATAGATAACTATGAAATTTTATTTGAAATTAAAATATGTAATATAATTACTAGTATTAGAAATGAATACTTTTATTGGTGGGTTAATGTGAAAATTTGCCACTATATTTTAAGTGAAATATAATAAAAATAAACATTTATTTTGTATCCATTAAATTTTATGTTCGTAAACAATACGTATTTTTATTATAATCATAATATTTAATAACGTATTTTTAAATTTAGAAAATTAAATCGATTTTAAACATTTTTTTCTGCGGGGGAATAAAATATAAAATAAATTCATGTGGATAGTGGCTACAAGAGTCAATAAATTATTGCTTATGGATTGATTTGTAAATAAACATTCCATGGAGGAGGCACGTGCTCGACGGTAGTGCTTCTCCCTTCTATAAATACGTTAACTCAAACCAGTCGCTTCATCATTTCCCTCATTTCTGCTTCAATTATTTTCAACGAAAATATCCACAAGTATTTCCACGGATTTCTACTTTCTCCAAATCCACAGGTATTTCCACAGATTTCTACTTTCTCCTAATAATCTTGATCATCTCTTGCTCTTCGCGCGACTTTTTATTTTGATCTCTCTTTGTTTTTCCATCTTGATATTTTCAGTTTTCTGATTGAATTCATGTTTACATCAGATCTGTTTATTTTATACGGCATCTTTCTTTAAAGTAATTTTTTTCTTGTGTTCATAAGATTTTCACTGGGGTGGTACGGTGAAATTTTGTTTATAATATTTATGTATTTTGTTAATAAAAGAGTGTGATTCACAGTGAGAATTTTTTTCCTTTTAAGTTGTAAGATTTTGGATTAGCCATATTTAAGTCGAATTTGTTTTGGGATTCCATTATCGAGCTTAAAATAAAGTGACATTTTGTTTTTAACGTTAGTTCAAAGTTAGTTCATGCCTTTGATATGAAGTTTAAGAAGAAAATAAAGCAAAAGTTTTATTAGAATTATGTTTTATTTCTGAGCAATTTTTAATACCCTTTTATATTAGAATTAAGCAGCAATTTCTACTTCTTGCAGATCCATTTTCACCTATGGCTCCAGTAGCAGCAACATCTTCAGATTCTATAAAGCCTAGAGGTATTAAATTTTCTATGAGTTGATGCATCTAGAAAGATTTGCATAGTTGGTAATTTCTATTACAGGATTATCATCTTATACTTTTGAGTTTAAAAAATCCATGAGCGGATATATGTTATAGCAATACTTGAATAACGATTTCCTTATTTATAGGTGGAAATATGTGTACATATTTGATCAATTTGCACAGCTAATGACCCTTTATTATAAACGCTTTAGCATACAAAAAATAATTGAGATCATTGAGGACAACAGTTTAGTTGTTTCACTTCCCATGGGATAACTAAAACTTCATATTCAACTTCCTTGTGGTTTGATCAATGTTTGTTGTATATTTTGTGCAGATGTTTGTGTTGTTGGTGTTGCACGTACTCCAATGGGTGGATTTCTTGGCTCTCTGTCATCTTTATCTGCCACCAAGCTTGGTTCGATAGCCATAGAAGGTTTGACTGGAAAAGTCTCTGTTTACTTGTCTGATAAGTTGGTCCATTTTTATATTTTTAGGATGCTCTTCCATTTTACTTAATTCCTATATATGTCAAATTGCAGCTGCTCTTAAAAGGGCAAATGTTGATCCATCACTTGTGCAAGAAGTTTTCTTTGGCAATGTACTCAGCGCGAATTTGGGACAGGCTCCAGCTAGACAGGCTGCACTAGGTGCAGGAATTCCTAACTCAGTCATATGCACCACTGTTAACAAAGTTTGTGCATCTGGGATGAAAGGTCTGCACCTTACAGTTTAAGTATTATTGTTTTGAGTACCTTAGAAGGCGTATTTCTTAAATGTGTTATTCTTTCCTTTTTGTTTGGGGCTTTGCAGCAACAATGCTTGCCGCACAGAGCATTCAGTTGGGCATTAATGATGTTGTTGTGGCTGGTGGCATGGAGAACATGTCTAATGTACCTAAATATTTGGGAGAAGCAAGGTTAATACTGCTCTCCTTTTCATGGTTGCCTTGTTGTATTCAAGTTGTGATTTCTGATTCAGTATTAGCAATGCAGGAAAGGATCTCGGCTTGGGCATGATACTCTTGTCGATGGAATGTTGAAAGATGGACTATGGGATGTTTATAGTGATTGTGGCATGGGCAGCTGTGCTGAATTATGTGCTGAGAAACATGTTATTACAAGGGAGGAGCAGGTACCATGGTCTCTCTAATTGGTCGCCTGAAGGAATGGACTTCCTTTTCCAGGATAAAACATTGGACTTATTTCTTAACGATTTCCGCAGGATAACTTTGCTGTTCAAAGCTTTGAGCGTGGCATTGCTGCTCAACAGGGTGGAGCCTTTGCATGGGAAATTGCTCCGGTTGGGCATATTCTTAGTATTAAGTTTGTACATTTTGTTACATATACTATGTGTAAAACTAAATCTGCTATCACACAGGTTGAAGTTCCTGGGGGGAGGGGAAAGCCATCCATCATAGTCGACAAGGATGAAGGTCTAGGAAAGGTAAATCATGATTTATAGCTATCCATCCCTTCACACTTTGATTGCTTCCTGTCCTTTTCTTTTCATTTCTTTAAATTGCCTAAATAAAGATATTAGACCTCTTGAGTAATAGCTAAATTCAAATATTGCTTTCATTTCAGTTTGATGCTGCAAAATTGAGGAAGCTGCGACCAAGTTTCAAGGATAATGGAGGCACTGTTACTGCTGGCAATGCCTCCAGCATAAGGTCATTTGCTTGACATCTTTGTTCATTTGTATGCTTAGGCCAAAATTACATTTATACCAAACCATAATCAGATTGGTAATGCTCAAGTAAAAACCTATATTGGTGAACCCATTATTTTATAGGCCTCTTCTTGAGGATTGTTCAATCAGGCAATTGCCGGTTTGGTTCAAAATTAAGAAATGATTTTCAATTTGACCTCATAAGTCCTTCATGGGCATCATCTGGAGTTTGTAATTAAAGTGAAGTTGGTGTTATGGGCAGTGATGGTGCTGCTGCTTTAATCCTAGTCAGTGGAGAAAAGGCACTTAAGCTGGGATTGCAAGTGATTGCAAAGATTGCAGGATATGCAGATGCTGCGCAGGTACTTTTCACAACTATTAATAAATTTTAAGAAGTGTTCTAGAGAAACTGCCAAATCAGAAATCTTGAACTTTACTTTTGACGTTTAATTGTTATACAACCTGATACTTACATGAGAAAGATTACAGGCACCAGAGTTTTTCACAACAGCGCCAGCCCTTGCAATACCCAAAGCCATTTCAAATGCTGGCTTGGATGCTTCTCAAGTTGACTACTACGAAATCAATGAAGCTTTTGCTGTAAGATTCCATTTCTTTTTCTAAATGTATTAATTTCTTGCTGCTGGAGTTAGCAGTTTTGAAAAATGCCCCATTCTCTGCAGGTTGTGGCTCTTGCAAATCAGAAACTGCTTGACCTTAATCCAGTGAGTTCTCTCTCTCTAAGGCCATCTGCATTTATATTTTCAAGTTTAAACATGTGAATTGATAGCATGAATTGCTAAAAGTGAGACAAATATTACGTGATATTGTAAAGTAGTTTTCTTTTTGCTGTTCCCCAGTCGGCTTTTGTCAGCAACAAAGTTGCTATTTCGTTCTTAATTTCAAGTTTTTTCCCTGCAGGAGAAGGTTAATGTGAATGGTGGAGCTGTATCCTTGGGACATCCTTTGGGTTGCAGTGGAGCCCGTATCTTGGTCACACTTTTGGGGGTTTTGAAGCAGAAAAATGGGAAATACGGAGTTGGTGGTGTTTGCAATGGTGGTGGAGGTGCATCTGCACTCGTTGTAGAGCTTCTGTAAGCGGTTTTAAAGTAGGTGAGTTATCTCATGCATACCGAAGTTAGTTTTTAGATGTGAATTCTCATCTACAAAACTGCATAAATAAAGGAAATTTTGATACACGAGTTCGTTTATCAGAAGGGTATTAAAACAATATGATTAATTATCTCGTCCAAAGATGTGACCATCAGCTCTTTGGTTTCAGGTTCGATATTGTACGATGTTGCGACCATCTTCTTTTTGGGATATTCGGGGGATAAATTCATGCTCTGCCAAAACACAGTTTGATGTTGTGCAATTTTTATTCCGCTCTCAAATAAGTCGTGTAGCGAATGGAATGTTTAATTAGATTTGAGAAGAAATATATATGTCCAATGTTGAGTTTGATTTTCCTTTTAAAGCTGTCGCTCTCAGTGGTATGCTCATTATCAGCGTAGGGAATAAGGAGATCTTTATCATTGGATTCTCTGAACTTAGTTAACCTTATGATTCAATTTATATTAGTAGCTAAAATGTTAGATTTTCTCTACTCCAATGGCAAAATTGGCAATGGAATTTGTATTTGTGGTTTTGTCCAATATTAGCGTATTCAATTTTTGAAAAAGAATTTTTTATATATATTTAGAAAATTAAATAAAGGTGTAAAAATAGATACTTTTAAAATAAATATGAAAAGGAAGAATAGTAAAAATTTTAAAAAAAAAAACTAAATGGTCAATTCAACAAACTAATTAATCTAATCGACATTTCATTTTTCAATCATGAATCCTGATTTTATTTGATTAAAATAGAAAATATAAACATTAATCTAAAATAAATTTTAAGTACATAAATAGTCACTTTTGTTTCATTCAAATTACAATTTAATCATTTGTGTTTGAAATATTACGTTTTAGTTATTTACGTTATCGTTTTGTTATGAAGTGATCACTTTGTCATTAAGTTTCGTTGCCTCCCTAACAAAACGATAATATAAATAACTAAAACGTAACATTTCAAACATAAATAACTAAAACGTAATGTGAGACAAATAAAAATAATTATTATTCAATTTTTGAAAAAGAATTTTTTATATATATTTAGAAAATTAAATAAAGGTGTAAAAATAGATACTTTTAAAATAAATATGAAAAGGAAGAATAGTAAAAATTAAAAAAAAAAACTAAATGGTCAATTCAACAAACTAATTAATACATTTCATTTTTCAATCATGAATCCTGATTTTATTTTATTAAAATATAAAATATAAATATTAATCTAAAATAAATTTTAAGTGCATAAATAGTCACTTTTGTTTCATTCAAATTACAATTTAATCATTTGTGTTTGAAATATTACGTTTTAGTTATTTACGTTATTGTTTTGTTATGAAGTGATCACTTTATCATTAAGTTCTGTTGTCTCCTTAGCAAAACGATAATATAAATAACTAAAACGTAACATTTCAAATATAAATAACTAAAATGTAATATGAGACAAATAAAAATAATTATTTTTATAATTTACCATTAATTTTAAAAACCAAAATTAAACTTAAATAAATAGCGTATACGCGATTTCGGTCGATCTTACCCCCGCGAGTAATGCGGAGGCCTAAGCCTATTAATTTCCCAATTTCATAGCTGCAGAATAGTAGATATTTTTTTTCTTCTTTTTCCATATAAAAAGGTTAAATAGAGAAAAAAAAACCCATAGAGCCCACTTTCCTTTCCTTCTCTCTCCGTTAGAAGGAAACCCAAAGATCATCAAAGGAGAACAGGAGAGGAGAGGAGAGGGGCAACCTCAAATACCGAACCCCAGTGACTCTCTCCATCGCAAACAAATCGCTCTTTTCCAATCTACCATGGCGGTAATTTCCCTTTTATTTTCCTTCTTTTATATCTATTTTTTTTCACATTTGTGATCGATTCTTCTTTTCGTTTCATTGTTCGTTTTAATTATGCATTGTTATAATTTTTTTTTTAATATTTTTTCCCTAGTCCGCCTTCTCTTGCTCAATGTTTGTAGTTGATCATTTTTCTATTTATTTATCTTTAGATGAATTTTGTTGAACTTTTTGTGATGGAGTGAATGCGATTCACGATTTCGATCATACCAAAAATATATTGTTATTTATTATTTGTATTTCACTCAGCATTTATTTTTACGGATTACGCTTCTAATTTATCTATAATTTTCATTTGAAAAAAAAGTTCTAATGCGTTTTACCGTTTGTTCTTATTTATTAATATCTATTTAATATATGATATAAGAAGCATATGAATTCATTTCCTAATTTTCAAATTTTTAAATTCAAAGGAATTCGATAGATAATTTTATCAAATTTTCTTTTTTGATCTTTCTCATGGATCTGCTACACACTTGATTTCACTCATTGCGTGCCATCTAAGATTCATCTAAAAGTAAAAACATTTTTTTATACAACTTGTTGCAATGTGCAAATGCAATTTCTTCGATCCTGTTAGTGCCTTTATGGTTATTTGGTATTGCTGATTTTTGTCTGTATAGCTATTGTTTGTTATGATATATACACAGATACATAATCAATAATTATTCGCACTTGCATTTTTTTCTTCCTTTTCTTATTTGTTGCCTTTTTGCGAAATTATTTCTTTTAAGTATTTGTTTATCCTGCTCTTTTTTATATGCATTTCGTAAAAATCCTAATCAAGTTAGAGCTTGGATCTTTTTATAGCGAATCATGTGCTTTCTGCCTTTTCTTTGATTCACCCATTGCTTACAAGTAATAGTACATGCCAAAGTCATGACCAGCTATATTTAATTTTGTTCCTTTTCTTGAATGGAGAAATATTATATTTGAGATTTAAGTAGGTTGAATCGTTCATGAATGTATCAATTTGTGGATGATATATCCCCCCCTTAAATAAGCAGTCATGGCATACAGGATAAGGGTCGACCATTGCCAAAATTTGGTGAATGGGATGTCAATGACCCATCATCAGCTGAGGGCTTTACAGTCATCTTCAACAAGGCTCGAAATGAGAAAAAGACGGGTGGAAAGATTGAGGCGCCAGGGGCCAATGACCTTGCATGCAAGCAAGCGGCTGTTCCTGCAAAGCCACAAGTAAGTAGTAATCCTGCGTATGCCTAATTTTGTTTGTAGTTATATAAAAATTCCTCATGTTTTACTTTGTTCACCCTTTGAAGCAAGCATTACATTTCTGTCGTAAGTATCTTTCTAGTTATATAAAAAAGCATTGTTTTGACAACTTTGTTTCCAGTCTGGAACCGTTTGATCAAGGGCAAATATGCATGTTGAACCGTTTCGTTCTCTATCACTTTCAGATTCAGTGGTCTTGTATTGTTTCATTATATATATAGATTCATAATATTGATTTTTATTATGTTGATGGTCTGAAATACCGCAGAAAAAATGGTTATGCTGCGTACAAGCTTCTCATGCAGACTAAAGAGAGAGCTCTTACGTTGTTAAAAAGCTACCAAGAGAGTATATTATTATATATCTACATAAAGCCCTTACCCCCTTTCAAAACAATCCAGAAGACCGGAGCCCGTATGGGAAGCTATGATAGGTCATGATGGAATCGTTTTTGTTTGCTGCTTAGAGCTTTCTGGGCTCGGGGATGAGAAAATAATGTTTTTTTTTTATGTTTATATTATACTGGTAGCTTGTTATTGCAGTTTTTGAAGCCTTGTCTATATATATATATATATGTCATGTGTTGAACACCTTTGTTTATGACATTTATATGCTATATGATATTCGAGCTTTATATTATATTATATGAAACCCTTTCAATTTTATCGGTTGTTGATTGCTGGGATTCAATTGGATGCAAGTCTGAAAATAACAGCGATATAAACAACTGCTATTGAAATCTCTCATTTGCATAACTCAAAATAACCCAAGTTAGCGGTAGTTTCCCTTGTTCCTTCCTATACAACATATGAGCATTGTATAACAGAGTTAATCACCTTCATCTAATATGCAAAGTTAACTTACAGTTGCCAATAGTTGGGACTGCTAGAGCATGCTATGAATACTCGTCTCCTCCGTGCATAGCTTCTTGTAAAGTCTCTTTTGATGATCGATAAACTGCAAAAATAAATCCCTTAATTCCTTTGCTTTCTCGTACTCAGTCCCAGAACAAACCACCTTCAATTCACTGCTAAACCCACCCTCCCTTCTCTTCAGTAATTTGTTCTGTACATTGCCAATGTTTATCAAGTGTCAACAAGCATGGAGGTCGAAATGATCTAAAGTTATATGTGGGCTTGCATCACCATCTTTGAACCTTCCATTCTCTGTGAAAAATAGAATTAGTACAATTGCATAGGAGTACTTACCGGGGATTTAAGCATCAAGGTCCAATGATCATTCAATGACAGTTTTTCAGTGGCTACCAATGGTCTGCAGGCAGTGATACGAATGGATGATCTGAGAACAAATATGTATAATAATCCAAAAAACCAAAGATATAACAGTGTTCGGCTTGAAGGTAACCAAATTGTGTAAGAAGGTAGCAGAAGGATGACAAAAGAACAAAATTGACTATCTAATTAGTAATTACCATCTGAATGTACTATGTCAATCCGATTACGGGTCGGTTTAACAGTAGCACAAACAAGATTATAGAATCACTAGTTAATGAAACTAATTTTGAAGTCATAATGCTATAAAGCCAACACAGCCATATACTACGCCTATGTTACACCTTACCTTCCATTTGAGGATACAGTGAATTGATTAGGACTCTGCAAAAAACCAAACAGCTGTTCAACATCTTTCTTGCAATTCATCATAATGACACCATTGGTGTATGGCTCCCATGGTAAACTCCGGAAAATATCTACTTGAGTTGCAATTGAAGTTTGTTCATGAATGAACTTGGAAACCGCTGATGAGGATAAATCTTTTTCAAGATTCTGAACTAGAATTCCGTAAAGCTTTTTATCGCCTCCTACATCAGTTTCCTGTCTATCATCACAATTCCCTCCTATAACGGTAGCATGCAAAACTCCATTATCACACAATGAAATGTATTGATCTAAATTGAGCGTTTATAGAAACAAATATATCGACAAACCTTGGGGTGGCCACACTTCACTCAAAGACCGCTGAGCATACTTTCCCTACGAATAGGCAGACATAGCAGCAGTTATCTACCTACTGCTATATGCTTAGAAAATATAAAAGAAACTCTAGAACATCACAAACAAAGGATGTTACCTGTCTCAAACTACCGGAAAGCGGGCTACCATTCATTTCTCTAAGTCGAGCAAAGATATTGCAGACAAGGTCATCACTGGTAGTGCCGGAAACAAAGTCAGGTAAGGCTTTCACTATGTTTTGCATCGTTATCTCCATGAAATATATAAGCTTCGGGTGTAACTCGAAATCCTGTAGAAGGCATATATCTGCAACCCCCTTGTTTGTCAAATTCCCAACATTAGGACCATGCAGCCAAAAGAGCAGGAAGATGCACTCACACTCTTCTTGGCCATTTAAATTAGAGTGCTTCTTATGCAGAACCTGACAAAAGAGATAACCCATTTTCTAAATAGAAATAAGAACTCAACCATGATATTTATATAAAATAAAGTTGATAAGCATAAACCAAGTATTCTTCAGCACAAGGAAAGGGTGTCGGTCAAATGCCAATACAAAAGCATAATATTTATAAAAATCAACAATAACAATTCTAAAGCTTATACTAAAGCTAAAATATGAAGCAACACCAAAATGAGAGTCTTTTAACAGTTTCATTTCATCAAAAGTAAATATCAAATGTGTTGCATAATGGGTTTAAACCTGTTTAGCAATGAAACTATAACTATCTTAGATGCACCTTTATTTTCCCATCAAATTTTGTCAACAAAAATATATAAAATAACAACAATGGAGCATTTTTTTTTCTTTTAAATGAACAAAAAATAAAAATGAATGTTATATATATGCGTGCACGCATGGTTTGAATGACCAAAGGAAAATAGCTGTACGGACATCGTCGACAATGGCATCGTAAAAGAGAACTTCACCGGCGGCGAAAGTATCAGAAGCACAAACGCACATGCCTTTGACGACCTTGGAGCAATTAGGATCCTGAAGTTGGGCGGAGACCTTACGAAACCTCCCCAATAAATCGTAAAGCTCGTCCTCCGACTTAAAATTATTGGCGAGGAAAACGTCGTCTGATTCGGCGGGGAATTCGTCATACTTGACTCTTAGCTTCTCACTTGTCTCGCCCTCTAACAATAACTGAACACTGTACCAGGCGTCGTCTCGGTACGAACGGAACTCCGTGTCGTAGCCTTCATCCGCCGTGACAAAGGAGTGACTGTCGCCGGAATGCGACATTACTGACGGTGTGTCTTTCTCTTTCCTCTTCTGCAATTTTAAATATCTTCGGATATTTGTTTGGTTTTGGATTTTTGCGGAGAAAAAGAAACACAGAGAAAAAAATGCCTAACTCCAACCGACATTCCTAAATTATGACCAAAATTTTAAATTAGTCAGACCAACATATTTAAAACATGTGATCATATTTTAAATTTATCTTGTTTCTTAAATGCTCTAGTAGAAAAGAGGATGATATTTATTTTAAAAGTTTCGGATTTGAGCATTTGTGTATGCGTAGTCAAATGGTTAAAAAAATATAAACAAATATTATCATGTTATCACACTAATATATTAAAAAAATGATATTGTTTATTTTTTAACATATTATATCTAAATTGTTTATATAATAGATATACATATGTTTAAATTTCGCCAAAATAAACATCTTAACATATAAATTGATGTTAGGCTAATGAAAAAATATATAAAATATAATTGATATGATATTGATAATTTGAATAAATTCCACAAAATTCCAGTTATATTCATCATTCTATAGCTTTCATATCCCATGTCATCATCTTTTAGACTTTGGTTAACTTGGTTCTTGTTCTAAATCTTTTGCTTGGGATGTTTGTGGAGCACTCAAGAAGAAAATCACCGGTCAAACCAAGAGCATTGAAGTGTGGAATTCAAGCTACGAGGAACTAAGTGGCATTAGATCAGCGGTTGACCCACTCGACTACTTGTTCAGGCAACCCCGAAATTTTTACCTCCCAGTCACTTGTGTAAGCAAGAGACCGAGGCTGAAAGCTTAAACTTTGTGCACTCCCATCAGTTCGTACAACTCCCTCAGCTACAGAGCCCATCCCTGCCATTTTAAAAAGAGCCAAGCTCCATCTCTCTATAACCCAAGAATAATAATACCAATCACAAAGAAGAAGATCATCTGCAGCAGCAGCAACGAGAAAGTGACTGACAGGAGAACCCTCGACAAGTTTGTTGCTTCTCAGTTGAACCATAAAGACAGATACCATGGTGAAGTATCTTTGCAACGTATCTATAGATTTTGTGCATGTTTATTTCCTTTCAATATTTGAGGCGGTTACCTGTTGGGGAAGACGGACAACACAAAAAGGAGAAGAGCAGAGTAAACAGCGGAGAGATAGAAGCTTTTTGAGTTTCAAAAATGGCAATTTTTTCTTTGACATGTTTAACTTTGAAATACTGTTTTGTTGAAAAAAAGGTGGATTGCTGTTAGTGGTAAACACAATCTTTAACGGGTCTCACTTCTGCCATAATAATAATAATAAGCTTCTCAAAAGGATCAAGAGCCAAAATGTGGCCTCCATCACCATCATCATGGTAAGAATTACGTATGCCTTGAACGTTAGCAGACAATCTGAGCAATGTCTTTACCAATCATAACATAAACTTATAGGATACATGAAATTTATGTCATTAATTTAGTAATAACTCATCTTTAGCATTGTTTTTCAGAAAAAAAAAAAAAAAAAGGGGGTCATTATACAAGAAGCACACCCCTACTCGATCCGACTTATTATTACAACTCACAAAGAAATGTCTTTACCAAAAAGTCCGGTTATTCCTTTTCCAGGATCGCTTTGCTTCACTATCGATTCCCCAACCAAAATCTGTAATGGAACAATGTTGTGTATAAGTAAAGATGGATATGCATAGAAGACGCATCTCATAGTTGTTGATATCAATTCAACTTCACTGTCATTCCACTAACCAAATTACTTCTTGGATGATCAAATATCTAACAGTCGGATTATTACTGCTACATGATTGATGACTATCATCTATCTTCACCTGGTAATACTTTCGGTATTACTTTAACCCCATACCAAAAGGAAAGGACTAGTATTTTCAACTTTTCTTATCTTGTCTAACATTGTAACATGCAACAGAAAAGAAAAATACTATCTTCTTGTTCCAAACTCATCAAGAAAAAGTAAATTAATATCATGCAATTTGCAATTTGCTCAGAATTTAATGTAACTTACTGCTTTAACACCAGCTTCTTGCACATACCCAACATGATCTGGAGTAAATAGCCCAGATTCTCCTACTACCTGATGTGGTAAAGTAAACAATAAATTATTTAAACAACATATGTGAGATGAGTTGTATGGACAAGCAATAACCTTTTTATCTTTAAATGCATAGAAACGGATAAGGTGAAGGGTGCTGGTTTTCTAATTTATCAGAATATATATATAGTGAAGGGTCACTTACAATTATATCTTTCTGACGGATCAGTTGGCCACGCTCTCCTTCAAGAAGCTTCTTTGTGTTACTGATATCTACCTCAAATGTCTCTGAAGACAAGAAAATGGGGGAACATTGATGCCTCTTTAAGTCTATATAGTAGAGAGGAAGCTTACCGAGTACGTAGCAGACTATTATTGGTACAAGGAAATAATATGACTCATTGATTTGATTGTAAACATTATAGTCATAGGTACAGTACAGACATTTCAGATATTGATTTACATGAGAAAAGAATAATCCTAATACTTATTTAAAGTATTAATAGTTTATACACACAAAATGGCCATCAAGTGGGAGGTAACCAACACCTGAAGGGCTAAAATCAATCAAGAATGTTTGTATCACCCAAATATAGCTGTGAGGACCAAATTTTCTCCTAAAAGATGCAAAGATACAAACTCATTATAAAAGTTGATATCATCTGCTTCCTGCAACAGATGCAGGTGATTTTGTCATACACTCATTCCCTTGTTTCTGAATATCAAAAGTCCAAACAAACTTTATTCTGAAAATTTAATATTTTAAAAATGTTACTGATAAATTTTGTTAGAATTAATATTGGACTTTTGGGTGGTTTGGTGGCCGCAAGGATCCAAGAACATCCAATTATCTCTTCACTATATTGCAAATTTTGATTTTGACTACGAGAAATCTTATCCAGGTACATATTCTAAGGGATGTGGCATAAAGTGGTGAATTAATCTTGGATTTTAGATTTGGAATTCATTTCCTCCCTTCTACTCCAGAACTAAACGCTATCTAGCATTGTCTCTAGTAAGCCAGTTGTCAAATATTGATGTGGACAACTGTCATTGGCACCAATTATCAAGAAGAAGGTTCTTGGAAGTTGGAGTGACTCAATTAACACACACTGTACACATTCTCAGACAGGTCTAGAAGTTACTACAAAGAAGAAACTTTAAACTACAAGGATCAGATGTCTCATAAAGCAACTCAATTATCAAATGTGAAACTTGTAAAACCTCACCAAGGTTTCGATTATTGATACCAATAAGTTCAATCCCCTCTATACCAAGAACACGATCCATTTCCCTCTCATTGTGCACCTAAAGAAAGACAACAAAAGCAACAATAAGGGGTAAGAATGTTGGAAAGAAGAATCCATATATGAAAATTCAGTAATGCTAGAAGCTCTTTATGAAGCCATGGGTTCAATCATATAACTCATAAAGGACTCGAATATTTTTCTAATTGAAGCAAAAAGAAAAGGTTTTGATATGCTCAATAAATTATGGAAATTCAACTCACTGAGTGGAACACGTTTCATAACCCAGAAAACACCTCAACAATTTAAAAAAAAAAAAAAAAGCTGCCTAACCTCTACAAGTGCAGCCAAACCAAGCATCTTGCAGATTTTAACCATATATCTGATGTCAAGATCAGGCAAAACAGCAGCAATTAAAAGTATTGCATCTGCTCCTTTGATTCGAGCATAGTAGATCTGCCATGCATCTATCACAAATTCTTTGCACAGTAGAGGACACTGCTCATGGAAAGGGCCAGATTTATACAGGTTTACCAACTGTACATATAACAACAAATCAAGATTATAGATTGAGTTAAAAATTTACTTATGCAACAGACCTGTACTCCAGCATTTCTTATTGCCTCCAGATTTTCAAAGCTTCCCTTAATTGAAGAGGAGGTAAAACCAAGTCACAATATTAGCATACAGACTGAGGAATTGAACACAATCTTAAAAAAATAAAGACAATATTTTACCTTAAAAAACTTTTCATCAGTCAAAACACTGAGACAAGCTGCTCCACCCTTCTCATACGCTCGTGCTATTTCAACCTATTATGAGCAACCATTTATCCTTATATATGAAAATTGTTCAGTGATAAAAAAGATAGCATGGTGGATGAAAAATACATAGTTCTTTTAATCCACTCTTTCTAGATAGAAACATACTCTAAAATTTGAACATTTCCTCCCTAGCATAAGTTCAAGAAGAAGCCCTTAATCTTTCAGAGTTTATTTGATTGCATTATTCTTCTTCTATAAATGACAGTGGAAGTTGTAAGTTGATACGTGTTTATTTAATAATTTATTTATTTATCAATTTTCATAGGTATACATAAAGCCTTTATGTATCCTCTAACCTTGCTTGTGGATTTTCACAAATCAACCTACTTAATGGAGCTCAAGCCTCCAACCTTGTTCATGGAAGCGTCTCCATTATATGAAAAAGATTATCCAACTTTTAGCATCAAAAGTTTTTTCACAGGCAATGATAGAAGACTGGTAAATGCCCCATAACATGTTTTATAAAAAGAATTAATAAGCAAATTCATTACTAAATAAACTGAATTCAATTCCTTAACTCCATGGCCTATTATACAATAACAGCCTAACAAGTAATTACCCGAATGAAGCTAAAAAAGCTTGTACTAGGATAATTTCCCTTCCATCATGAACAGAATAATAAGAAAAGGAAGCTCGGTTATTATAAACTAAAAGAAAAAGAGAAGTCCTTTACTGGATCAAAATCCTCTCTGAAAATTCCTCTGCTAGGTGAAGCCTTCTTAACTTCAGCAATTAAACCAGGCAATCCAGTCCGCGAATGCGCTGCCTTAAGGGCCCCAACAAAGTCTCGAGTCGGAGGTGCATTCTCGATAAACTTCTTCAATGTAACCAAAGGCTTCTTCTCTTTCATCTGGCAAGCCCAAATATAATTATCACCAAAGATTCTAAAATGGTAAAAATCCAATCATTTCCAAATTAAATTAAAAATTGCAGAAATTACTTGGGAAACTTCCGTGTCTTTGTGCCAAACGATTTCTTCGAGAATGTTGCGAGGAGTGTTACCGTCGTTCTGCAAACGGAACTCGAAGGGACCCACGTAGTGCAACGGGGGACCCGTCGGAGGCCGTCGCCGTATTCTTATACCCTGACTAGCTGCGACTTCGTTTTGGAACATTCCAACTTCCCATTCCTTTAATTTCAAAGCACCTTCCTCCTCTTCCTCTTTCGGGGATATCGTCCCCGGCTACACACACCCCAAAAAAAAAACAATTGAGGATAAAAGGTTTAGTGCTTATATTTTAGCTGATTATTATTGTTGATGTTTACCTGCTGAGCTCGAATGGCGGGAAAATTGGAGCGACGGAGTGGAAGGTCCATTGAGAAGCGTCTGGCGAAGGAATTAGGCGGTTGATTAAAGGAAGGAAAAGAGTGCAACGAAGTTCTAGGACTTGACTTCAGGGAAATGAGTCCCTCCATTCTCCAATTCAATATCCCTAACTTTGACCTATTCGCTCTCTAATTCTAATTTCTAGACGGTTGCTTTGGGAAGAGAGGTGATACGATCCAGTACCGCCGGATGTAGCGATTTATTTCACTGTTCCCACTTTGGGGGGGGGGGGGGTTAAGTCAAATCCGACTTTCGCTCAGAGCCTAATGTTGAAAAAGATTCAAAATATTATTATTTAATTTGTATTCAGAAAAATAGTTTTTAACTTTTAAATATAAAAAAGAATGTTACCAATTTTGAAAAAGCCTAAAAATTTTTAATTTTTAAGGACTTCAAAATTTTTTCATCAACTTTTAAAGGATTTAAAAAAATTCTTTGACTAGAGCCTTCTCTGTCAAGAGCTCTTTTAGAATGCTAAAAGAAGAATCTTAGGACCCTAAAGACGAACTATGAAAGAGAGCATGGAAACTCCCAAGTCCGCAAAAGGTCCAGTTTTTCATTTGGACTGTCCTCAAATAAAGACTTCTCACCAATGCGGGTCTACGGTGACTCTGAAGATATCCTCCACATCATTCGATATAGCACCTTAGCCAAGGAAGTCTAGAATCAGGTAATCCCGAGAACTCAACAGTTTAACTTTTTCTCTAACCCCTTGTTCAAGTGGATGTCCTTTAACTTGCTGGTTATCATTACGCCACGTCGCGGGGAGATCATTTGGGCGTGATTTTTCGGGATTTTGGTTTGGCGCCTATGGAAGAATCGTAACCTGTTTGTTTTTCAAGGGAAGTCGTGTAGCGCTACAGAGATTGTCAAATCTTCGACATGTTGGGCTAAACAATTCTCCTCATCGAACAGGGAGGTAGCGGGTCTTGAGCTCAAGGCCACCAATGGCAAGCGCCTTACAAGAGGTTGGCTTGTTCTCAACACAGATGATGCTATTCAAGTGGACTCAGGGAATGCTGCTGCTAGGGAGTGCTGAGGAATGAAAATGGAGAGTGGATCTTGGGCTACAACAAGCATATTGGTCACTGCTTGGTCCTTGATGAGAAACTCTGAGGTATTCTTGATGGGTTTAGAATCCTTCAACGCAGGGGCCATGGCAAAGCGGTAATTCGATCAGATAGTTTGGAGGCCGTCAAAGCAATTCATGAGTGTGCTTTGAAGTCCTCGTACGCTGCTCTTATCATGAGAATATGTCGCATCCTTTCTCAAGAGAACAACTGGGTCATTCGCTACATTCCAAGCGAGGAAAATCAAAGCGTCGACTGCATTGCCAAATTGGCCCTTGGGAGAAGAGAAGATCTTCAATTGATCGAAGTGCCTCCTATCGAGATTTCAAATCTCCTCCAAGCTGACAAAGACAAGATCTTTTGTAATTCAACTTCTAATCATGTAACTTAGCTCTCTAAGTTTTTATCCACAAAAAAAAATTCTTCAACTTCTAAGGAATCGAATGTAACATCCCCTAACCCTAAATCATCGTCGAAATAGGATTACAGGGTATTACCAGACATATCGAATAATTTACAAATAATAAATAATTAATTAATGAACATACTATAAAATAATAATAAAATTCCTTAATTGGACCCTCGAGGCTCAAAATATGTATTAGAAGGGATTGGGACTTGTTCTGGTGCTCTGTAGATTTTTCGTAATTTTTTTTCGAACGCGATATAACCTCCTTTATAAACATCTAACCTTCTCTGCAATTTCAACCCGCAACCAAAACAATTTATACTCAAATTCACCTAAATCATAATCATTTCATTAACATATTAATTCAATAGCTAAATATTCTTAATATTATTCAAAATTTACTAATAACTTTATTCATTTTTCATTCAAACATAATGTTAAATTTTATAATATACTTTTTACCATTTTATTAAACTAATATCCAAATAAAGTATATATATATATATATATATCTACAACCAACATTACAAGCATATACATGTAACCTATACAACACTTAGTACATGTCACTTTTACCAAAATAGGAGAATTACATCATCGAGTTTATACTGAGGTCGAGATCTATCTGGATGCTAAACCAGGACCTTAATTTCTACTAACTTGCGCACGAAAACAACCGTACACTGAGTGTTTCATACTCAGTGGTATTACTATAATTCAAATTATAAATAACCAAATAAATTTCACATAATCAATCATATAATACATGAACACATATTATCTTAATTTATACACCACTTTCTATCCATATCAATATCAAATCAATTTAACCATTTCATTTTCATTTCTCAATTTCATCACATATCACTTTATATGCCTCAATTTTTTATTTCTATTCAGTTTTTCTTTTCCACATTGTTTACCCCTATTAACAAGACTCGGACCTCAGACCTTGGCGGATACACAGATCCAACCAAACAAGAATGGCACCCAATGCCTCATCGGATAGTTCAAAGCAATCAAGTGACTCCCAGTGTCTCATCGGCCTAGCCGAAGTAAAGTGGTATCCATTATCTCATTGAATCTATCCGAAGTAAAATAATGACACCTAGTGTCTCATCGACTCAAGGTCGAAGTATCCCTGAACTCTTCCAATCCTATGGCATGCCAACTATATCCGACTCAGTCCGACTAGTTAATAGGGACTTTCAATTTACAATTCATATCACTTTCAATTTCAATTTCACTTATTAAATATAAATATCGAAATAAACATTAAATAATGAATAATTTAAATTATAGTAATACAAACCCAGATTTCGCGATTACTCCTCGATAACTTTCTCCTTTCCTTTTTGTGCCGATGCGTCGGGTTCTTTGCTAGCTACAAAAATAATAATAATAATTTACACTATTAATTACAGCACTAATTTATAATAATAATTGAATTTCTATCCAATTTATACTCTAATTCTAATTTAATCCTAATTAACTCATTTATTTTTTAAACTTAATTCATACTTTATTTTTATTCAATTTCCTTCCACATTCTACTTAACTATCTAATGTTCATAATAAAACCCTAATTTAATTTTTTTTTCAATTTAATCCCTCTATCACAAAACTTATAGCTTCTTTTACAATTTAATCCCTTTATCAATGCTAACTTGAAATTCATTCAATTAAATCCCTAATTCAGTATTTTGTTCAATATTAACTATGTTCAAAAACCTTAAAACTTCCAAGACCTCAACTTAATGTCATCAAAACTTTATTCTAAAGCTTCTAAAACATCTAATTTAAGAGAAAAGGGCTTAATTAACTTACCAATTAAAGATTAAAACTTCAAAATCAAAATTTTCCATTTTTCTTTTTCCTTCCCTTTACTCCCTTCTATTTTCGTTTGAGCTTCTGTTCTGTTCTTCTATTCCTTCTTTTGTTTCTTTTATATATATATATATTAGTTAGTAATAATATTAATAAATTATAAATATTTATTTACTTAGATAATAAGTAAATTAATATTTATTTTATAAATGTATCAATATAATTTTTACACATGTATACTTTATTACCATACATTTGACTTTAATTTATATATATATTTCATTAATCTAATAAAATAATATCAATTAAATAATAATTTATATTATTATATTCTAATATTAATTAATAATAATTTAAATCATGAAATTTTTTTAGACTTTTCTCATGATTTTCCACCTCAAATTATGTAATAGGCATAATTGTCAATTTAGTCCCTCTTTCTTTCTTTTAATCTATAATTAGGCTTTCACTCCTTATTCAATTTAGTCCTTTTTACTAATTACTCTAAATTAAACTAAATTCACCTAATCAAGGCCTAATTAAACACACTGCTAAACTCATAATTACTCCTAATAATTATTTACGAACTCGGTTTACTAAGACGGAGGCCCTATAACTCACTTTTTCGGTGCCCGTGAATTTAGGTCATTACATCTAAAACTCTATTTATTGTTTTGTCTAGGGTCCAAAAATATCAAGAATGAATCTGGTTTAAGCCTAAAAATTTATTAATTATTATAAAATCATTTGTACAAATTATAAAATTTTGATATTTTGTAAATTAAACTCTTCATCACATTTTTATAAATTTTATAAATGAAATATATAATTACTTATTATATAAATAATTAAATTCGTTTTTCAGAAAAAAGTAATATAATTTTTTGTTACCTTTTTATTAATTGAAACAGAAGAGTTTAATATAAAGTAAATTTTTTAATAATTATAAAATAATTTAATATAAATTTTAAAGATTAAGATTATTTATTTTTATTTAATAATATATAAATTTATTTAATAAAAGTCTTATAATAAAACCCGAATTCTAATTTATAAGTAGAATTTTTTTTATAATTTTATTTAACCAAATATTTAGTAAAAATATTTTTTTTAATTATAAATGTGATAAATTTTATAAATAATACTTAATACTTAAATGATAAATTCAGTAATATAATGACAACAAAGGCTATATTGATTTTTCAAAACTTATGCCTATATAATTACACATATATTACACATAATCATGTTTAAGAACGGAAAAAAAAAATCGAAACCTACGGATTTTGAGATTGGGCGAGTAACACCCAAATTTTGAATACAGAGTACCCGAAGATTAAGGCGCTACATCGGGTCATTGGAGCAACGCAACAAAATTTTCAAATAATTTAAAACATTAAAATACATTTTATATAAAAGAAAATACCATACATAGTTATACTGAAAATAATAATAAAAGTAGTTATACAAAATATATGGAGTTCTAATATCATCGTATATCAAAATGATAAAAAAACCAAAACAATAAATGAGTTACAAACCTACAAAATACAAGTAAAGTCCTATGAATACAATGCCCACTAACAAATAAGGTATTGTATTCTGTATACGTGATGTTGAAGTCCTTCGTCGATGATGCTTCTTGAACACAAACAAAAGTGCCTAAACTGAAAATTAAGACAATTTGAAGGCTGAGCTTTACAGGCTCAGTGGTACACAACTAATCTACTATACTTCAAGTAATTCATAAATATAAACATGCAAATCAAATTTATACATAGAAGCTTGACATGAGTATTGAATAATCAAACCACGAGTTATCTCAATGTACATAACCAAATCACTTGCATATCAAACTTGTCAAGCTTGTTAGATTGCACATGTGCTCAAATAATCGGGTATCCGGATAGTCCCACGCCACTCATGGCCGCTAGTCAAATAACCGAGTGTCTGTAGTATTATCCCGAGCGCCATTCATGGCCGCTAATTAGGTTAGAACCCGAAGGCTTAGCGCAAACAAAGCATCAAACTTATAATCACAAAGATACAATCATGACATTCGAGTCACATACTCGTTTCAATTTGCTTATCATTCCGGCTAAAAATATTAACTAATAAAATATGACAGCTTGCTGCCTTAACATTCTAACATTTGCTCATTCAAAAATTAATAACTATTAATATATAACTCTAAATTGAGCACCATTTATTTTAAACGAAACTAGACTTTTGCACAATTATAGAGATATAAGGCTCACTTCCTATTTTATATTGTGAATTTTTTGGTGATTTTTCAAAGTCACTGCTAAATCTGTTTTATAAAAATCTTGTTGCCAGATTTTTATGACCTTTTAACACTAAAAAATTCATAAATACAAATCAAAATATATCTTCGTTTGTTCTAAACGAAACTAGACTGATTCATGGTTACAACAATGTATAGATCACTTCCTAATTATTTTTACAGAATTTATAGTGAATTTTCAGACTTACTACTCATGTAATCATTGTTTCTGGCATATTTCACAACTAAGTTTTTAGCTTCATTTTAATCATTCAAACATGATTTCCACCCAAAAACATACAACATGCATACCTTATCACACAAGCATCATATTTATGACTTATCAAGAGGCATAGGAGAGTAAGAGGATACCACCTTGATGGAAGAACACCAACAAAGCTTCTTGCCTAGCTCTTCACCACTTTGCCTTTACCCTTAGTTTTAAAAGATTCACCACCCTCTTTAACTAATAATCATGTACCGCACAAGATTTCCCACATAAACAAGGGTCTATAAAATGCAAAGATACATTCTTTAAATAAAAATATGAGATGGGTAGAGACTTCCTCAAACTCAAACCCTCCCAAACACCCAATAACTTCCACCTTCACCATTGAAGAACATAGATTTGTCCATGAAACTTTAAAAGGTTAGATCAAGACCCTTACCTTCTTTGAAATTTGGATGATGAAAATGTGAGAAAAGTCACTCAAATATCTCTTCCTCTACACGGCTTTCTAAGGAAAATAGATGGAAGAAAGAAAGAAAAAAATGAGGAAATGTAAAAAGAAGTGTATATAAGCTATAAAAATGAAGAAAAAGAAAGAAAAATAGGGCGATTATAATAAAGGAAAAAATGGGGACAAATCAACTTTATCTCTCACCTAAATCTGTTGAATTATATTTTCTCATTAATTGGGTGAAGATTTTTATTATATAATGGTAAAATCACTATATTATCCATCCATCTTCCTCCCATTCCACACAAGTTTTTCAACATCTTTAATTTTTTACAAAAAGTCCAAAATTCACCTAAATTAATTCAAACAAAATTCGATCCCTGAATAAATTTATCCATCGCTAACCCGAGTTAACACTCGAACATTGACTCGAGAATTTTGGTCGTTACAGGGCGAGTTAGTCATTTTATTAAAATTACTAAATAGGTTGGTGTTCAAATTTAGTTAAAATCCATCTCACTCGACTCAATATATTTTATTAAATAACATCTCACTTCTAATTTTATAACTATTTCTATATTTTAAACATTTTAATTTTATAAGATTTTATAAAATTTTGAATTTATAAATATTTCTATATATTTTTACTACAACTTTTTAATTTTACAATGATTTGATTTTATAAACAAAAATAACATAAAATAATTTTAAATTTTTGGATTGAGTCAGGAACTCAGGATAGGATAAAAAATCATTTTAGACAAACGAGTTTAAATATTTATAATTGAAAATTAGGTCGAGACCGGGACAGATAAAAAACGGCCTCGAATCATTATTATCTCTAATCACGTTTTAATGTTTAAGCTAAGTATTATCTTAATCAATTGCTTTTTTAGAATAAAATAAAAAATTATTGGAAACAATTAATAAATACTTAAAAGGCATCAATGATCTTAAAAATCTTAAACTAATGCTATGATTATTGTGTGATTTGAAAAAGTTTGAGTTGAATTTTCAGCATTCCACCTTTGTTACACTGATAAAAAAATATTGTTGACTTATGATTTCGCTTGTAATTTAATTCACGTAAAATATTATTTTTTTAGAAAAATAAAACAGACTCATGACTTAATCTTTTTAAAAACAAATATTTAATTGAGACAAAGATTTGGTAAAAATTCAAAAGCAACTAATCAAGATTATTGCTTTCCTTGTAGCTTGATAATTGTACCTAATCTAGGTTAACACATTGCTCCTATGATGCCTAACCTTTTGAGATTGCTTTTGAAAAACCTTGATAATTAATTAAAATAATAAATGAATTGACTAAAGCTTGTTCCATGCTTGTAATTATTATCTGGTTTATATATATATCATGTTTATTTACGATTTATAAATATTAATTTTTTAAATGTTCGTAATTGTCTCCTCTAATAATATTATTTTTAAAGTTTGAATTTAAATTTTTCTTGAAAGTACAATTTACCTTATTATTGAAATAACAGAAAAAAAACATAGATGTAAAAAAAACTTACATTAAATATGATTAAATGAATCATTTGACTAAATTAAGTTAAATTTGATTAATCATTTTATCATTAACATTGATTTATTATATTTGATTGTACTGTGATATTAAATTGATGAATTAATTTGATTAAAAAAAATGTTATCCTCATTTAACTAGCTTCCATGATGTTTTTTTTGGATAAAAAAAAGTCAAGGTTCAAAAAATGTGAAATTGTATTATTGTATTTTTAATTAATGAATAAATTATAAAAATAATTACTCAATTAAGCATTTGGTTTTATTTTCATCATTCATTTATTAACTTTTAATAATTTAATTTTTTGAAATTAAATGTTTTATTCACTCTATTAAAATTAATTTAATAATATGTATAATAAATAATCTATCAAAATTATTAATAATATTATTTAAATTATAATAAAATAATATTAATATTCAAATCATGATGAATTTTTGCATTGTTTTAACATTAAATTTTTAAAATAAAATTAATATAATTTACTCTAAATTAGATAAATAATTTAAAAATATTTTTTTAATTACATTACTTTTCAATTCATTAATATTTTTAAAAATTAATGTTATAAAAATATTATTAAAATTAATATACAAAATCAACTCATCCATCGCACAAAATATATAAACTAGTTTTTAATATTATTACTTATGTTTCTTAAAATAGAGTAATGGTGTTAAAAGTTCAATTTCTAAAAAATTATTACACTATCAAAAATCTCTTATATGTTTTTTTTTTTTTTTTTACAATTTTATGTAGGATGAAATTGGTTCGAATAAAAGAATTATAAGAAAATATTAAAGTTGGCAAAATAGACCAAATTCGAAAATTTGTTCGTGTTTATCCAAACTAGTAATGATTTGAATTTAAAAAAATTCGAATATAACTCGACAAAATTTGAACCTAAAAAATTTTGAGATAAATCTAATCCAAAACCTAAAAAAAAAAATCCAAATTTATAACCTAAATTCCATAATACTCAATTATAAGTACATCGAAACTTATAAATTGCAAATTAAAATGACATTCGAATATTCATGTCTTAAATTGGAGTTATAATGTGTTTGGGGTAATAATTTGTTCCTAATAAGCGTGTAAATCGTAAAAGGAATTAATGTAAAACAAAACTTTTTTTCTCACGGTGTTGGTATAATAATTTGTTATTGGGACACGTGTCTGTGTCCTCTCTTTTCCATGACAGTTGGCACTATTGGACCCTTGTAGGCTTCCTCTTACTTCGGGCCTTAGCTTGGGAATGTGATGATAATGTGAATAATATATTCATGAAAACTACCAGAGACGAATACAAAGGTATGATAAAAGTTTAAAAGATCGAAATTAAATTGTTTATATTTTTATAGTTTTAAAATATTAAATTAGATTTTTATTAATTTTTAAAACATAATTTTATTTTTATTAATTTAAAATTTTTAAAAATTTAAATGATAAAATTTTTATTTTATGGAAGCTGGAGCTTTTGTCTGCACCCTTAAATACATCTTTGAAAACTACTTTCAATATTGAAAGATATTTAGTGCCTTTACTTGTAAGGAGTTAAATAGAATGCGAGTAAAGAGAAAATTATTTTAAGATTTTTTACATATGTTATTAAATATTATATTTAAAATACGATAATTATTTACAAAATTATATTTATTAATTCAAATATAATATTAATGTATTTTAATATTTCCAACAATTTTTATTAATAATAAACATTTGTATTAAGCATATGATAATATTTTATTTGATAATTTCAAAAATATCATTTCAATTTACAATTTTATTGGAAAATAAAAAAGTTTAATTTTTTACAATTAAATAGAGTTTATTTTAACAGTTTATTTTCTCTTGCATGTAATATATAAATGTATGTTTATATTTTGAAATATAATAATGCATTTTTTTTCTTAAAGAGATAAAACAAAGCAAGAATTTTGATTAATTTCATTGAATTTTGCATGAATTTAATGAATATAATGATACATTAATGAAAGTGAATGAGAGATTGGGATTAGATAGTTGCTTTATTTTTAAAGATAAAAAAATTAACATCTAAACCATTTTTTCTTAATCTGAAAAAGTTTCATATATTTATCGGGAGAATTACTTTTCTATTTGATGCAATTATACATATGAATGTATAAAACTTGTATAATCGTTCATATGTATACATGAAACTTTGATTTTAATTTAATTGTACATATTTTAAAAATTGATCACATTCATTTATTTTCATATTGGATTAATATAATATTTGTGTATGTAATATCCAATGTACTATTGTTATTAATTTTTAAAAATTGAATCAATTTAAAATTTCATATATAAAATCATACAAAATAAAAATTTATGTATAATATTACACATTAAATCAAAGTCCATTTGTAATTTTTATATTTATCCCTAATTAAATTCTTCTTAAAATTTAACTTTTCATCGTATCAAACCTCCTTTATATGTCAACTGATGATTTGATAATAATACGAGTCCCTTCCTACCAAGGGAGAAGTCAAAAAATTTTTGTAGGGGGCCAAAATAAAATTGTAATTTTTTAGAGCCTATATCTTTATAATTTTGAAAGAATTGTCATTTTTAGAGGGACAAAGTGTAATTATACCTATACTAATTTAAAATTTTAAAATTTTTAAAAATTTTAAATAAATAATTTTTCATTTTAGGGAGTCTGATACCTGCTAACACCTTATATATGTCGTTGCTTCCTGCTAGATTAGTGACCAGTTCACTAAGGTGAAATACAGTGAAGGAAAAAAGTTATGAAAATTTGTTATTTTCGAAGATTAATTTTTTTAAGCAGATATATTGTAATAAATTATGTTTTATAATTATTGTTTGATGGAATTTAAGAGTTATTGTTTGATGGAATTTAAGAGTTTTACTAAAAAAATACATGATAAAAAATCTTATAGTAATTACCAAAAAATTTTAATAATAGATTCGAATTTTTGAATAATATTTTTATTAATATATAAATAAGATTTTATACTACTCAGTTCTAATAATATAATATATTATTAAAAAATTATTTATTTTAAAATATTATATATTACATGTAAAGTTACATATTATTTAAATTATCAATATTTATCGAATGAGTATTAATTTAATTGATATTTTTTATTGTAACAATTGAGAATGATGTGCGTTCGAGCGCGCTAACTGCACATTTTCTTTCATTTAAGGTTTTGAAATGTTTATAATAACAGAGAATATTTAAGGCCAAATTAATATTACTTTTAAGAAGCGATTTTGGGACAAAAGCACTAATAAAAGCATTGCTAAACAATATGATATGCTTTTGAGCTTACAAAAGTATATTTTGGACAAAAAGTGCTTTTAAAAATTCTTTGCAAAAGTATTTTTTTAGTCAAAAGTAAAAAATTTTAATTTTTACTCAAAAGTGTTTTTTAGTTCAAAAGCATTTTTGAGAAACAATGCTAAACTAAGCTTTAATATATTATCAGTGAAGTTTTAGACTCCACAAGCAAAATTAAGGGTTGACAAATGTTCTATAGATGCAGTGGTATGCAACAATCCTAGTCTCAAAAAGGAACTGTTTGCGTACTTTCACAGTGGCTTTATGGGGGGCACTCATGTGCACACGCCACAGGCACATAATGTCACACCTAATGTATTGGAAAGCACTCTATAAAGATGTGAGGCAATGCACGCGAGAGTGTTCCACTTGCCAGAAGTGCAAAGTTGATTTGTCTGCTTCACTAGGACGCTTACAACGCCTTCCAATCCTTACTTGAGCATGGGAAGCCATCAGCATGGACTTTGTGGAAGGGTTACCCAATTCAAAAGGCCAAAATGCAATGCTAATGGTAGTGGACAGATTGACCAAATATGGTCATTTTTTGGCCCTCACTCATCCTTTCACAACATTGACTATAGCTCAAGAATATATGGTGCAGGTTCACAAGCTACATGGAATTCCAAAATCCATGGTGTCTGGCCGAGATAAAATCTTTGTGAGTAATTGTTGGCAAGAATTATTCAAGCAACTTGGGGCTCGATTGCATTTATCAACTGCCTACCACCCTCAAACAGATGGTCAAATCGAGGTATAAAATAAATGCCTAGAGGGATATTTGAGATGTATGACTAGTGAGTGTCCTAGTGAATGGTTGATATGGTTACCCTTAATAGAATAGTGGTATAGCACCACCTATCACTTGGCAATACAAACTACCTGCTACGAGGCACTCTATGGCCAAAGTCCTCCACTTCATCTACCCTATCTAGTTGGATCATCCCTAGTGGAATTAGTTGGTCGTAGCATTCATAATCGAGAAGCAACCAAGAAGCTTCTCTAGTTCCATCTCTAGAGGTCTCAAGAAAGAATGAAGCAGCTAACTGATAGGAAAAGATCTTACCGTGTATTTGTTGTTGGTGACTGAGTATACTTGAGACTACAACTCTACAAACAACACACTTCGAGGAACCTAAGGAATCAAAAGCTCTCTCCAAAGTATTTTGGACCCTTTATGGTGGAGACCAAAGTGGGACCAATTGCCCACAAATTAGCTTTGCCAACAGGATCTTGGATTCATCTCACTTTTCATGTGTCTAAGCTCAAAAAACACATCGGTAAACCTCCTACTTCAACTCTATTGCCTTTGGTGGGTACTAATGGATCACTTAGCAAGGAACCAATGACAATTCTTGATCGAAGGATGGTCAGAAAAGGGATCATGCTGTTACTGAAGTTTTAGTTGAGTGAGCCAATATTTTTCCTGAAGACTCAACGTGGGAGAATTTATAGGACCTTTAACAACAATATCCAACTTTTGATCCTTGAGGACAATGATTTGGTTTGAGAGGAGAGCAATTATTATGGAACGAATGGGATAAGTCAACAAAAGTCAAATAACAGTCACCTATTTTGAATTCTAGTTAATTGTCGTTAATTTTGTTTAATTTGCAAACGTTCCGTTTTAGTTGAATTTTAATAAAATGAGGCGTTTTGGTGTGGGGGTACAAAACGATACGTTTTGAGCCAAAGAACCGTTCAAATGAAATGGTGTGTACTAAGCTGATTTGTTAGCAATTGCATGTGAGTCATTATTCTCCTATTTAGCCACCTATCAGGATTAGAAGGCAGTTATGAATTTTGCCAATCAGTTTCGCTCATCTTTCTCGTGCTCTCTCATTCAATCTTCTCTTCTTCTATTGCTTATTTTTTTTTTTCAAATTTACAATCGTATCAAATTGATGGAAAAATAAGATGAAGAACAAGGCAAAAAAATCAAATCTCTAACAAAATCCATGACTAGGAGATGAGTTGTGGGTTAATCATCAACCCAAAAACTTGATTTGCAAAAGAAATGGGAATGACTTTGAGGGCTCATTAGTTTAGAAAAATAGAGGTTCAAAATCAAATTAAGATTCAAGTGAGATTTTAATCGATGCTTTTAATGTGTGAACTCTAAAAATCATCACACACGAATTTATTTCTCAAGTTTTTTTTATCCATTAAAAGTGATGCAAATTTAATCTCAAAAAAAAAAGTTGTCGTAAAAAAATAATTGATGTGACATAAAATAATTGGTTGAGATTACGAGGTGATGAAAATAATTCATATAATAGTAAATGTCATTTCAATCGTCGTATTACCTATCACATTAGTACTTAACACATTTCAAAAAAGAGATCCAATTGGTTTTTTAATTATTTTCTAAGAGTTTTTTAGTACTTGAACCTTTTATAAATTAATAAAATTATGAAAAAAATCCTTGAATTTTAATGTTTTATTTAAATAAGCCCCGTACTCTTTTGTTTTGTATGAAATATTAGTTTATGTTAAGAGTTATAAATTAAATTTTATTATTTATATAAGTCAAAAATTAAAAACTTATTTTATTTATATAAAATTAAGGGTTTATTTGCTTATAATCTGAAAATATCTATAAACTATATATAAAAGGAAAGTGTTATGGAGCTTCCTTTTATCAGAACACGAAATCTCATGGTGGTCTTTTTTTAATTTTTTTTAAGCTTTAGTTTGAATGTGAAATGCGTTACGCATGATTTTATATATTTAATTTTCAATACATTAAATAATATATTTGTATAATTTAAAAACATATTTATTAATTAAATTAGAGTTTGTCTAATTTATAATAAAATTTAATTAATTTTGAAAATTAATTAAAAGAATAAAATAATATTTTAAAAGTAATAAAAACAAGAAAGTGGAAAAGAATTGAAAGTAAAATATTAAGTAATTAGATAACATAACTTGACATTTTTTTTGAATATATTTGTGTGATTATATGATAGTTTCTGTTCATTCTTTTTTAATCTCCTTGCATACACAGGTGCTCGATTCCTGGTCTCCTAGGATGAACATCGTCGTCTTTTTCACTTGAGTCACTCGTTGAGTTCACTTTACATCTGAATATGAGTCAAAATTTCACCTAAAAATAATCATTACTTTAATATTGTATTTGTTACTAAAGTAAAACTTATCTATTAGTTTTCTATTCAAGAATTAATAAGATAATTACTATCATATTTAAAATAAAATTATATTTACATATAAAAATTATATTTATTTAATTAAGAAATTTAAAATTTATTAATTTAAATTTATCTGATTTTATAAATTCACATAAAATCACAATTTTACTAATTAATATATTATATTTTTTGAGGTAAAATTTTTAAAACACGTGATTCACAATAACATACTATCATACTAATTAATATTAATTTTATTATTATCATATAATAATATCAATAATTTTTTTCCAAACTCATATATATATAAATTAGTGGTTAAATTTCAATTTTGGCTCCTCTATTATTCCTAAATTTGTGATTTAATCTTTTTATTTTAATTTATAACCTACTTTGATCTTTATATTTTTATAATGTTACTAATTAGTCTAAATGGTGAATATTATTAACTTTTTTATTAAAATATTATGTGATTGTGCTTTTACAGTTGATCTCAAGAATCAATTAGATACTAACTTGATTAAAAAAAATATGAAAATACTTTTTGTAATTAAAATATGTTAAAATAAAATTTTAATTGGGTGATAAATTTAAGGTTTTATAAATGTAATATGTTCAAATTTCATCATATGTAATTTTTTATTAATTTTTCTTTAAAATAAAAAAAGTTAAAGTGATTTCAAATAATACAATTTATTTTAATTTTAAAAAAATATTTTTGTAATTTTTTTAATCGGATTGACACTCGACCGACTCCCGATAATAAACGGATTAAATAATAATATAAATATATATTTATAAACAAGGCAATTCCCATAAAAAAAAATTCGTAAATGGTAAGGTTTTATGTAAAAAATAAAATGTAATTTAAAGTGAACCCCCGAAAAAAAAAAGGTCTACATTTTGCTCCCTCGTCCCCGTCAGTCTTCCATTTTCCTCTTGCTTTTCATTTTTAGATCAATGAAAAAAAACCCATAATTTTTTTCTCCATTTAAAGTTTGATTTCTTTCTGGAGTACCTACCTCTCTTCAGTCTCCAACTCTCCATTTCTCTCATTTTTTTTATACACTTTTAAAAATAACACCAAAACATTTATCATTGTGATATACTAATAATCTAGAAATATAGTTGCTGGTGGAATACAAAGGGAAGGGGGAAGGAGAAATAGCTTTGTTTGAAGAGGGGAAGTGGGGAAGAAAGGAACAAAAGGGGGAAGTCGATTTTTTCTGAGAAAATGAGCGGTGGGGGGTTTAGGGTTTCATCAATTCCAAGCAGCGTGAGGAAAACGATCCAAAACATAAAAGAGATCACCGGTAATCACAGTGAAGATGAGATTTATGCTATGCTTAAAGAATGTTCTATGGATCCCAATGAAACCGCTCAGAGGCTCCTTCTTCAGGGTACTTTTTTCTCTTTATATTCTCCTTTTAGGTTTCTTTCTAGCTAAGTTTTCCATTTCTTTATGGATTTTTAATGGTTTTCCCCCCTGGGGATTACGGAAAAGGAGGGAGGGGGTGATCTTACACTTTTTTGGGTGTTTTTTTGTATGTTTTATTTTGATCTGTGTTTCCTCGAGCTTGTCTTTGATCTTAATTTAATTTTTGGTGATTTGGGTTTTGTTGCTGGGGACTGTAGTAGGATATTTTTTAGTATTTTTAAAAGCTTTTGGAGTATAATGAGTTTGCACTGTTCTTGATATTATTGCATTTTGATTCGATGTGTATTTTTTCATTTCCTTTATTCCTTTATTTAAAAGTTATATATACATGCAAATGCAAGCTTTGGTTTTTTATTCTTTTTTTTTTCCTTCGCGAATTGCGTGATTGTTGGTGTTCATATCTCGTTTGCTTAATCCCCCTCCAAGGGTTAGTGATTTAATGTGTCTGTATTCTCTTTACAAGTAACAGAACTTAGCTCTAGAAATGATGTTTTGATTAAATTGCTTCTTAAATGGTTGTATCTGCAGCAAATTTTATTATTTTGCCGCTCATTGTTTAATTTTTCCACTTTCAGTTCATTAGTTAGGACAGTATTATCTGTTTGCACTTTTATGAAGCTATCATTTTGTGTAATTAGATTAATTAGGTTTCCAGTTCCAGTATTCTCATTTTCTTGTTTTGCTTCACATATCTTTCTCTGAGTGCCACAGCTAGTAAATGTGGCTATTACTATTATAACACTAAATCATTGTGAAAGTATGCTCATTAAGTGACACATTTGGTTAGCATTTATTGCCAACAAGTGTTTTGAAGACATTTAACATGTTGATAGGCATCTGCAAAAGGGTGTAACTTATTAACCCTGAGGAGTTTTACCAATTCTGTTGGTTTAATCACTATATCAATACTTTCTAGCTTTCCCTATTTTTTTCATTGTTCTATTCCAAAATTGTTTATCTTTTGATGTTGTAGCTGCTTCAGTTTGGTACCCAAGTTCAGCAATGATATCATCTTATGGCCTTTTATGCGCTGCAAGCTTATCAGTTTTCTCTACTTCTTAAGAGTTATGGCTTTGTGTTGGGCAAACAGCACTCAGATATATGCTGTTCTTAGCAAATGTTAATCTTTTGTTTATGTCTACCTGCATTTTGCTGATACATTACCATTTTAATTGGTGCCATTCTTTGTCAACACTGTACCATTTTAATTGCTCCCAAATATATGACATTTTTATATTGTCTTTCAGATCCTTTTCGTGAAGTAAAAAGAAAACGTGATAGGAAAAAAGAGGTAAGAGACTCTACTGAAAATTGCAGGAGTATTCTCTCTCTTTCTTTTTGAATTTATGTAAATTCTGCTATTTTCTGTTTTGGCGTTGAACCTTCTTTTTGTTAAGATATTGGTTCGGATACGTCCTATTATGTAGATGATGGAGGGAAGAGGCTTAGATAAGTCCTACCAGTTTTTGTTTTACCTGTAATAAATTTCTTTTGCCTCTAAGATTTCAGTCAGGGCTGGAGAGTTTGGGTGTCAAGTATTATAGGGAAGTAGGGTCCATGGTTTCAAGAAAGTTGAGCTTCCATAGTGTTTACATGCTTTTGCTTTTTGGTTTTAAAATGGGGTTAGGGGCTGCAGAGACTACTTGGAAGCATTTGTCAAGAATATTCCTTGTATTTCAACTGGAGAGTATATTTTTTTTCTTGGTTCAGACTCTGTTTTATCATTGGAGTTCATGTGATTTTATTGCTCATTGTTGCAGAGTTCGAACAATAAAGAGTCTGCAGAGTCGCGGTGGAGATCTGGTTCACAGGGAAGGGGGAGTAGGGGTGGCCGAGGAAATTTCTCTGCTCGCTATGCAGCACATGGTAAACAGAAATTTGGAACTGAAGTTTATTAGCATTATTGTTTCTTGAATAATGTTAGGCTTCTGAAATGATGAGTTGCTTGTGCTGCATGAACTTGGGTTTGTTTCAGCCATGTGACAAATTTAGTATGATTTAATGAACAAGTTTCATAGTTTTGCTTTGAACATGTTTTTCTTTTCCCCTTCCCTTGCTTTTTGTTTAGTTTTGTGTCAGATGTGTTTTATGTTACATCCTCTGGTGCTGAACTATCAATGCTTGGGCTGTTGACTTGCTATTGTCCTTGTATCATTGCAGTTCTTTCAGTTTGATAAATCAAATTTCCATTTCTCTCGAGCTAGATTTTATAAATTTTGAATTATCGTCAACAATTATCTTCATGCAATTTCTGCTTTTTTATCTTATCAGAGACTGGTGTTTCCAAGAGTTCTGGTCCTGGGAGAGATAATGGAGCAAATCAAGGTGCAGAGAAAGCCAGTGGTCAATCTTCATCAACCTCTCAGGAGACAAAAACTAATGAATCAACTATGGTAGCCAGGTGGCCAGAATTTGCAGATCTGCTATCTTATATAATTTTCATTTTATATTTTTTGGTGTCTATTGATAAATATATGGCTTGAATTAAATGCAGTTTGTTTGAATTGCATTTTTATTGTTATATTTTATAGCCCTGTACCTGTCATGGCTGATGCTCCTACTGGTGTAGTGGTTGAAACATCCTCTGCTCCTGCAAGAAATGCTGCCAATCAACCTCAGGAACATTCATCTGTTGCAAGCTATGAGTTCGGGAGTGCACCATCCCCTGCTGGTTCAATAAACAAACCCACAATTACATTTGAAAGTGCGGACATGAGTGGGCCACCTGCAGCAAGCCCAAGTGACTGCTTCCCATCGACTAGTCCAGCATCTTCTGCAACAATCTGCTTCTCGTCCTCAGACCCTGTACTAGTTCTGTCCAGTGATTCTCAGCCCCTTAGCACTCTAGGAATAATCAAACGTGAAGTGGGAGGTGGCCAGGCTTCTGCAGAATCAGATACAGTTGTCCCTACTGAAAGAAACTTAGCTTCTGGTCAGGATTTTGAAAAATTAATCAGTTTTGGAGACTTTTATTCCTTATGCTAATCAATCTGATTAATCTCTTTCTTTGACTTATGGCAGCTACTGAGATTAGTAGCTCTTTTGTGCAAGGCAAGATGCCTAGTAAATCTTCTGGAGCACCAAAAAAACTGCTGAGTGAGTCTGGCCAACCTTCATCTGCCACAACCCATGGTTCCTCTACGAGCCGACCTTCATCCAATTATGGTGGCCGCTCACAACAAATAATTGGCCCTCAGAAAGGTAGTTGGAATGAATATTGTATTGATCAACGCTGTTTTGTAACTTTTTTATGTATTGGTCATTGTTAATGAAATTTGAGATGGGTTTCTTGTTGGATTTTCTGCTATAAAAGAAAAAAAAAGTGGATTTTTGGCTTTTTGCTAGACCGTACTTGTACGTTTTTGTTGTCTCGATCTAGTCTAGGCATCAAGTTCTGTGGGTTATTATTAGAGATGGGATTTATGTGACTTCATTATATTATCCTTTATAATTGTTGGAATCTATAACTATCTTTGGTAAATGGGTATTAATGACCTTTTCCTTCGAGCAAGATATAATTCAATTGTATGCTTGTTGTAAGTTTGAATCGAGATCATTATTATAATTGAGACAGCTAGAGGAATCATCCTTCTGTAAATAGAAGTAGCCCCTTAAGTAACTCTGTAACTTTGAGAAACTATAAGGGAACTTTTTAAAGCTTAAGATGTAGAATCTTTTAAGACAAATTTACTTGGTTTTTCATTCTTTCATGTTACTTAGTAATGGTTGGATAACTTTAATGAAAATGTGTGCTTTTGGAGCATATTTTAGCTGCTGCTTACAAATGTTTGGACTACTTTATATTCTTACCTGAAGATAGTTGAAAGACTTGAGAAATATATGCAGATATTGATTCCTATATGTCATTAACAGTTGGTTCTAATAAGGAGTGGAAACCAAAGCCAATCAGCTCTAATGTTGGGCAGGGTTCTGGAACAGCTGGTGCATCTGAAGTTCCTACTAGTTCAGTTGAAGCCAATGCTCATTCGCAGCCTGTTTCAAATGTTCTTGACTCTGAAGAAGCAACTTCAAAATTGCAGAAGAAGCTAGATGAGTTGCATCTCCCACAACGTCAACATGTTATAATTCCAAACCATATCCATGTCCCCGAATCTGAAAGAACCAAGCTGAGTTTTGGAAGTTTTGATGCTAGTTTTGGAGTAACATTGAGCTCTGTTGGTTGTCAGGAGAGTGCTAAGAGTCCTACACCTTTGTCTGAGGCTTCTCAGGATGTTGATGAAGCTGCAGAGGAGCAGAATTCTAGGTTTGTTCACTTTTGATTTATCTTATGGGCAATTTTAACCCCTTTTTCTATGGAATAAGCAGTGTTAACCTTTCTAGGGACCATAATCGTGCTACTATTTAGTGGGTTTTTGTATGCTTGGCTCATGCTATTTTCTTTTTATGTTACTGATTCTAGCAATCAAAACGCATTGACAACTGCTGAGGACGGAGATTACTCTGATCATCCACAATCATCTGGACATACTCCTGAAAATTTGTCTGGTGATGGTGATGTGTCTAGTTCTATTCCTGAGTATAACGAAAACAAGCAGGCGAATGCATTGCCCTCTGGAGGCCATCCATACTCTGTGGTCCATACGCCTCCTAACTACAATATTGGACCTGTCCCTCCTATTTTAGCACCCCTCGAAAACCCTGAATCTCAAGCTCATGAAGTTTCTCGTCTTTCAAGCTTTGTTGTAAGCATCTCCCTCCATCCCCCCTGCTTTTCCTTTATAAATGCTGCTTTACTATATTCTTTGTATTATTCAAGCTTAAGTTTCTTTTAGCTTGATTGTTTATGTAAAATGTAATAATAGAAAGTTTCATATGTTAACTAATTTATGTCAAATCTCAATTTGAGTTTCTCCTTTGGTCATTTTGCTGATTGCTATAATATTGTTTCTATAAAATCAATTGCAATTGTACCAGTTGTTTGCTCTAATACTAATTTATTGTGTTATTAAATGCTTTGATGTTTAGGTTCAACAGCCATTTGATCCAGCAACTTATTATGCCCAGTTCTACCGTTCAAGTGCTGATAATGATGGTCGACTTTCTACGTTTCCTTCTGCTGGAATTGCTACAAAATACAATGGGAATGTTGCAGTACTTCCTCCACAGACTTCTCAGCCTCCACAAGAGGTTTGCAGAGATTAAGATTAAGCACCTTGCATAACTTTACATGGAAAAGTGTCAATTTTACTAGAGCAATAGTTAATTGTTGAATATAATTATGGGATCTGTTGTTAGTTTAATGAGTATGTTTCTTTTTCTTTTCTTTTGTTTCTTTTTCTTTTCTAATTGACTATATTGTTGGCAAGTAATAACATACAATATGCCTCATTTTTATTGAACTTTGGTCTGTTGCGTAGAACTTTTTGTCGCTGAAATATAGGTATTCAATTCTGAACATTCTAGATAGATGATTGTCCTAGAAAAATAAGTATCACTTGTTTGGTGGTGGTGTTATTCAGCATAATCTGATTATGCTGTTACCACTGGATGCATCCAAACTCTTAACCCTTACATATTGCATGTATTTCAATTCAATTTTGCTGGGATTTGGAGCTTATTTGCATATATTGGCATTTGGCAGGGTGGAAACACTTCAGTACTGACAACAGGAAGTCCAACTCCAACAGTAACTCAAGCTGCTGGTTTGATGCAAAGTTCTATATCTGTGACTCAGCAACCAGTCCCTGTCTACCGCTCTGCAGCTGGGGTGCATTTACCACATTATCCTCCAAACTACATTCAATATGCCCCCTTTTACTCTCCTTTCTATTATCCTTCTCCTGCAATCCACCAATTTATAAACAATGGTGCGTTTCCTCTACATCCTCAAGCTGGAACTGTTTATCCTTCTGCACCAGCAGCACCTACAACAGGAGTCAAATTTTCGCTTCCTCAATTTAAACCCGGAAATAATCCGGGCAATTCTACACATATTGGAATGCCAAGTGGTTATGGGCCTTATGGCTCCTCCCCAGCTGGTTATAATCCCAGTTCAACTGGAAACTCAACCACAAATGAGGATCTTGGTGCATCTCAGTTCAAGGAAAGCAATGTCTACATCACGGGGCAGCAGGTTGGCAACATGTTCTCATTTCTTTCTTTTTATTTCTTGAAGAAGTAAGGAAACAAAAAATTTTATGATGGCTTGTTGATTCATGTCCCAGTTTGTTCTTTAGTTTATTTTGATATGTTATGGTTGCATGTCTTTGGACCCAATTTTTTTATATCGTGAACATTACCCCTATATTTTTGGATAACATTTATAAAATAAGACAAGAATGAAAGAACAATCTTTCAGGTTTGTGACTCAATTTCTTATCTTTTTTTTTTCTTTGATACAATTTAGTTTCCTTTTCTTAATGATAGTTACATGAATTTTAAAAGACGATGTTTTAACTAGCCCAGATTGTCTAAGGTTTGTCAAGGTAGATGGAGTATGGCTGTTATGTTTGTCTTGAGATATTTAAGATTCTAAGGGGCAGTAGTTCTTTGTGGCTGGGAATTGTCTTTGGTGTTTGAAAATTAACTGTGCATATGCCCTCAGATTATTTTACTTCCCTTTTCTCTCTTTAAATTTCTGTTATGAGAAGCCTTGTAAATGGAATTCTTGATTTTTTTTGTTTGTTCCAGTTTAGGGGAGCCTTAGGTGAAGTTGATAATTTCTGCTTATTAATCGAGATGAATTCCTATCCCTTTTGGACCAAAGGCAATGTCACATTGATGTACTAAATTCATGTTAAGGCCTAAAATGGTGATCATGTTGTCATAGGTTGACTTAATTGTTTGCTACAGTTCTACATAATATACTTATCTGTACCTGTCTCTGCCTTGAAGCGTTCTCTTTGGTTTTGGAAAGAATGTCATTGCCATTAACCATTCTTGACTATTTTTTTTATTGTTTTACGTGTTTGCTTTCCTGCAGAGTGAAGGTTCAGCTGTATGGATTGCTCCCCCTGGTCGAGAGATATCCAGTCTGCCAGCCAGTTCATTCTATAACCTTCCCCCTCAGAGTCAGAATGTAACTTTTGCTCCAACACAGGTTGGTCCTGGCTCCTTTGCTGGTATTTATCATCCCCAAGGAGTAGCAGCAGGTGTTCATCCTCTTCTACAACAGGCTCAGACTATGGCTGGAGCTGTTGACATGGGGGGACCTGCTGCCAATGTTTATCAGCAGTCTCAGCATGCACAGATGAACTGGCCCAGTAACTATTGAAACAAGGATTGATATGTTCTTTTTTCTTTTTGTAAATCAACTAAACAAGACATTCAATGTCTCCAATCTTGTGCTACTTTTGGGAACGCCAACAGGTTTGAATGGAGGAGGAGCATTGAGAAGATACACCATTAACCAGAGTTGAGATTGTTAGTCTGTTCAAAGGAGGCCAGGACCAAAAAAAAAAAGCCAATGTTATCTTCTGTTTGCTTGGGTTGAGGGCATAAAGATCCAGTTTCGCCTTTAACTGATTTTGACCGTTTAAAGTTAGTGAAGGTAGGCATGTGCAGGTCTGTCTCTTGCTATATGGTGTTTACCCAATTTTCCTTTTCATAGTTCTTGAACTCTTAGAATTTATTATTAAGGGTGAGAATCTTTTCCATTCTTTTGTTCCCTTTTATTTAAGGTTTTGGGGGGTTTTGGAAGGTAAGATTTAGGTTGGTGGAAATTTCATTTCCAGCTCTTCTTCTCTTTCCTCTGTCTTACCTGTAAAGTGAATTTTGATAGCAAGAAAAGGGTGTACTGAACTGAACTGTTGTAATTGGTATAAGAGAAGGCCAGCAATTTTTCAATTGTTTCAGTTGAGACGTATTACTTGAATTCTGTCCCAAATGCTTTTGTTGATACATTAGTGAAAGGCTTTATCTTATCTGCAAGTGAATTTTCTGTTTTATTGGCTTGCACAACTCCAAAGGTATTTGTATATTTGTTGTCAAAAGGTGGGTCTTTCTCTACTTATTGTTTAATATTATAATAGATTGAGGAAAATTGAATCATATCCAAATATCTACTGGCAAGAAAGTTGCAGTTTCAGTTGTATTTTATGATGAAAACAAACAGATTGATGTGTTGAGTAGCAGAAACTTTGCGTTTTTTGTTTGTAAATGCTGTTGTGGGTGGCATGTTTAACAAGTTATTGAATGTCGATGAACTTTGTGGCTCTTTGATCTTCTCTAGTTGAGGTCGTGGCTCAATCTCAGCAATAGCCACGGAGGGAGAGCTAGAACGACCTCAGCCCCAAAGCTTTGGGGGAGGCCATTGGATTCATTGGTTCAGTCCAGGTGAGAAAATCTCTCATATCCTACTTTGTTGGAGAATCGAAAAAACCCAATGGATAGGTTTCTGCAACACTCTTTTGTATCAGTGCAAGGTTAGTAATCGAACTCCAAGTTTCCAAGGTGAGGTAGGTGGGTCGTTTCTACACACAAAACTGGAGTACAGCAGATTCGTAGACAACGATGCCAAAGCAGAAAGCTGGTTTTGCTGCCTCTAAGAGGAGCATGCAAGGATGAATGAAGGCGGCCTTGCAAAGAAATGGTGTTTTATTATTTATGCCAAAATTAGTATGACTCGAATAAATTTTCAGCTTTGTTTCTAAAAATTCAATTCTGAAACGTAGTTGACGTAAATAATCTCCTCCCACCAACTGCTGAAAATTTCCATAATCAAACACAAACTTATAATACAAAATGACCAACGCCTTTGTCTTATCTGTTAAGAAAAATTGATGGCTGCAATAGTTATATCTTCATGGATTATTCAATAATAATCTATTTTGGTTAAACATCTTTGCTTTTATGTTTTCGTATACGATAGTGGTCTAGGACTTGATTGTAAAGTGCGTTAAGGTTGGGAAACGTGTAGTGTGAGTGATCCAATAGCAGCCTATGTGGGGCATAAGATCAGTGGTAGACAGCGATCCGTTGCAGCTTCAGATTCTTGAGAATATAGGTGGGAGGAAGTGGGCACTCCAAGCAAGCAAAAAAAAGTCAAGGAGATAGCATAGCATCAAAAGTAGCACAAATTTCTGAAACGAATGTGTATAACCCGTATCAGATTGGGCGTCCTCATTGATAAAAAGAAAGCTACAACCGATGGCTGCTGAATCAGAAGATGCGGGTACAAAGGACGAAATCAGTAACTCTGGACTTCGTTCACCGCAGCACTGTCCAAGGTTTTTAATTCCAAAATTCTGATACACCTACAATAATATATATATATATATATATATATATTTATGCTTTGGGAAGATGAGAATGAGAACAGGTACTATACACACACACACACACATATATATATATATATGTGTGTGTGTATTTCCAACATAATGTTGTTTCCATTAGTTGTTCACAACATTGTGTCATTCTTAAGATTAATTGTTCCTAATGTTATTTCTGTAATTTTTTCAGAATAAAAATTTGTTCCCAATAAGTGGTCTGGTAAAGAACGATAATTCCAGAAACTAGAAACAAACATCTACAATATTATTTCAGAAAATAATTTTAAACTATAAATAAATTTTTACCTATATTATTTGAATAAAAAGAAAGACCTCACATATTAATTTCTTCACTGTGTTTTATTCCCTTTGCCCTTGGTTGGGTAAAATTCTTAAATTATTTCCTACATGTTTAGCTTCAAGCTTTGAAGCATAACACGATTCATGTTACGGCCTCCATTGTACTTAAAAAGGGGTAATCTAGATCAGTTCATCTTGATTTGTGAGGCATAATAATTTATATCATCTTTTAATTTTATAAAAAAAAATTTAACCTTCCATTTAATTTTTTTTTTGTCTTCGAATTTTTTTATTAAATCATTCCAAAATAAATGAAAAAAAAATATTTTATTAAAATGGCATACATGTGATATTTAATTATTTTTTTAAATTTTAAAAATATTTTTATGATTTTTATAATTTTTAATTAATTTTAATGATATTTAGTTTTTAAAAGTAATTTGTATAAACTTTTTGTTAAAATTTTAAAATTTAATTAAATGTTAGAGGTGGCATCACATAATAATCCCCGTTAACAAATTTAACATATCTTAAATTTTTCATTCATTTTGGAGTGATTTGACGAAAAAAAAAACAAATTTAAGAGCTAAAAAAAGGGAAAATTAAATAAAAGACTAAAATAAACTCCTTTATAAAATTGGAAGGCCATTATGTTATCATTGAAAATGTTTGGGTTTCCGGAAATGGAAGCTTTACATATGATTGGCAATCCTTGTTTCATCATATTCGTAGAAGGCGCCATAGTTTTCATTGTTATAGCTGCTGGGTTACGAGACAGGAGGATTTAATGGCCGCCCAAGTGATTGTGTTATGTATTAACAACAAATGAAACATACTTGGTTGAACCTTTGCATTTGTCGCATCAGAACTTGTAATTAAAAGGATTTGAATGCAACTGGTGGAAGGAGTGTTTTAGAAATATGCCCTAGGAAGAAGATTGGTAGAATATTCTGAATTCATCAACTGAAAGTTAAACCGGTTTGATTTTAGGTTCCCAATCCAATCCATCATTTAAATACAACTTCAAATAAAAATGGTTTGTTGATTATAGTAAATAAAACCATGTATTTTGCTTAGCAGAATAAGAAATTATAGGTTCAATCATCTTTTTTCTTTTTAAACTGATTTTTGACTGGTTCAAGAGATCCCTATACTCTATATAGTATTAGTACCAGACCTACCAGGACTTCAGTTTATGACAAAAATGATCCAACCAACCGATTCGATTGTTTCAAGTTTCAACCATGCTAAGAGCTTGAATTCTGAATCTCAGGCTCTGACATCTAATAATAACACAGTATTATTAATTTATGTTTAATACTATATCAAGGGATTAGGCATCTGCAGCCTGCAGGTTATTCTCCTGGCTCAATGCATTCTTAAATTAGAATTGAGATGGTTGGTTTTCCTATTTATAAATTACCCTAAACTGATATAAACTCTAAAGATATAAACATTTGAGGGTAAAAAATTTATCTAGCTTTTCTAAGTGAAACCATTGAACATTACAGTCAAGAAAGATGTTCTCGGGATCAAAATTGGCAGGCCAAGTAATATGGAAACCAAAAAGAAAAAATTAAAGAGGTAGTAGGAGCTAGCCTGGTTTGACTTACAGTGTATGTGTACTAACAGCAACAATGCCCTCGAAATCAATTTGATACTAAACCATAACTTCGGTAAGCTCTTTGTTTGTTGGATCCTTCTTTCTCTGAATATAAGAAGATCTTTTGGGGGGGGGGGGGAAGAAGCCCACGTTCTATAAGATCAATCCTTCTCTGTTATTTCCTATCAACCTTGGCCCTCTTAACTGGAACAAGCGTCAGTTTCTTCCCAGATTTGCTAGTTCCGGCTTCTGCTGTTCGTAGCATTGATATAGCAACTTGATGCTGGTTTTTGTCTGCTTTCTCTTCTGTAAATGGTTTCAACTCAAATGCTCCCCGGGTAAAACCTCGTGCAACCTGTGTAATAAAATTATGGTGATCAGTGAAAAAATCGCAAAATAAGACTGTAGAATACAAACAAATCATCCAGACAATTTTTAGTTCCAGCCAAATCCACATACAAAAATTATTCAGGTTCAATCAATTTTTTTTTGTAAAAACACGAATGATAGTAGTGGTCAAGGATGTCAAGGTAGAACGTAGATAACATGTTCTGTTGAAACATGATCCTGAACTAGATGAATTACCACCTAAAATAGACTTCAACAATAACTGGGAATTGAGGTATGATGAGACAATGAACAAGTATGTCTATGGACAAATAATGCCAAATACCAAGCATACAGCAGTTGAATATTTGAATACCGAGTTAAAAGAAATGTATTTGAACTGTAACTTATATGCTAACTTTAAAAATGCAGAAATGAAATAACTCAATGAACATGATGCACCTTCAAAAGAATCCAAACTTTCAGGGAACTACTCAAAATTGCAAGTCTTGTCCTTTTCCCCGAAGTTAAGTAATTGCACATGTGTTGGTCAACCCTCAGGATAAATCTTGGCCAAGATTTTGGGTTTTCAGGGTGTGCCTTCTGTTTCATCACCGCCTGATGCCAAAAGAGAGAAAGGTATAAACAGATTATTTTGTCATTCCCATTAAAAGAAGAGGAAAAAAAGGTCTTATTACAATCGAAATTAGGACAAAACTTCATTGAACTCTTATCATTTGCAAAATGAGCTATGCCCAGAATATATATATAACTTACAAGTAATCGACAAATTTCTTGTTCAATTTTTGAAAAGGAGGTCTCCAAAGCTTCAACCCTCCCCGTACCATGACAACAAGTGCATGGTTCACTAATCATAAATGTGACGCTAGGCCGAACCTGTTCAAAGATTTCACCAATTATAAGTTAAAAGAAATAATTCGGGTAGAATTGAAGATTAAATATTATCATTTGAAAATAAGGTTTTATCTTGGATTCCAAATTAGGATAAATTAGGACCAGGTATAGATAGATATACATCATTCATAGGAGAAAAGTTCCCTGAAAATTAGAAATAAAATTTCAGGAACCAGCATACCCTCTTTCTTGTTATTTCCATGAGCCCATGTTTCGATAATTCAGAGACTTTCACCATTGATCGGTCACTCTCAACTGCTTTCTTAACTTCTTCATATACTAATCTCTTATTTGCTGAAAATTAGAGCCAAGTAAACATCAATGAGAGATTTCCTTAACTCAATGGAAGTTAGAACACTTCAAGACTAACTAGTTTTACTACTTCAAGCATGTAGCATCTACCTTGAGCAGTCTAATAATAAGTTGGAGAGAGAGAGAGAGAGAGAGAGAGAGAGAGAGAGAGAGAGAGAGAGAGAGAGAGAGTTATAATGTATATAGCATCTTCATGTTCTACTAGAGCAGCTAACTGAGACAGATAGAAAAAATTCACAAAGCTGTAGCATACTTCTAACAGTCTAAGCAAGACATACAGCAATTAAAAGGTGAAAGAGAGAACTCTGATAAACACAGATAAATATTCATAGAAACATAACATAAGCATCTAGAGCAATTTCAATAGACAGGCAGGAAGCAAAGATAACCATAAATAAGAGAGAGAGAGAGAGAGACTCACAGTCATCTTCCATATCAATAAAATCCACTACAATAATGCCACCAATATCCCTAAGCCGTAACTCCCTAGCAATCTGAAAAGTAGTATTTACTGTTTAATAACAAATCCTTTGATACAATGGTCAGCATGGGTGGATAATTTATTGAAAACAACATACAAAAAGAACAAGAGGCTGCAAGGAAGATTAATTATGCATAGTATACAAGCACTAAATAAAAGATACTTACCCCTGTTTCTTTCCCCTTACTACCTCCTCCCTCCTACACTAACTAAAGATGAAGCTTCTCAATTTTAACGTTGAGTAGCATTACTGACTTTATATCAAGGTAAATAATTATTGGGATACAGAAGTCGAATTTTTTAAATCTTAATACAAAAGTTAAAAAGCATTGATTGTGTTTATATCAGTTGAATTGATTATTTCCATTCACACCAAGGGTCTTAGAGTTGACATCTGCAACCACTATGAGTTAAAGTGATTACACATCTCACATACAATAAAAAATCACTAATAGTTGGAGTATAAAGAAACCAATTAACAGTACCTAATTATATTTCTGAATAAAGTACTAAAAAATTTAGGATCCATTTTCCAATGGCATATTTCCTCTCTCAGATTGACGAAAGCAACATATGAATAATGATTGTGGGATGGATCTGCATACAAAGTGGAAAAAAAATAATTAAAATAAAATTTGTTCAACATACTTGTTTTGCAGCAGCAAGATTGACATCCAAAGTGGCTTTTTCCTGTGATGTTCCATGACCAAACATCCCATGTCCTCCATTCACATCAATTGAGACTAAGGCCTCTGTTTGTTCAATCACCAAGGAACCTCCATTTGGTAGTGGAACCCTGTTGGCAAGAGTTGTACATGACATCAGACAGGAAACATAGAAGGTATAGAACTATTCAACTTATTTATTTAACTTTTTAAGATCATCTCCGTTACTGTAGCTTGCGGTATGTTTAAGTGGAATATGTAAGTTTGAGAAAAGGACAAAACATAGCAGAGATGCCTGGAAAACTCAGAAGCCAATTAAAGGAACAGATAATTTGACTGCCAGTTCTTGGGTCTCAGCACCCCATTTCAAGAAGTGGCTTTAAAGATAGCTAAAATCTCTCTTCCAGACCCAATTCTCTAATTAATTCACAAATAGTTAATCAGCTGATATGAGGAATCACAGCTATCAAGAGATCACGGAACATTATAAAAAATTACAAAGTTCACAAACCCATCCTCACAGCTACAATTTACCTAAAAATTAAGAGCATTTGCATAAACAGCAATCCTCACCTTTTGCTAAGGATACTGTTGATCTCTTCCTCAATGTTGAATGCATCAAAAAGGGGAATTCTTTTATCATATAACTCTACTCGATCACAAAGATCAGGAGCTATATCCTGGAGATAGTTGGTAACCTGACACCAAAAGAAGAGTTGATATCACGCTATCTCATAGCAAATAACTAATAAAGGAACACTGAGATGTATGGATAACAATGATACTAAAATCAGAAATATTGGGTAAAGAGATATCAGCCACTTTTTCTTTATAAACAAAATCAATTCAGTAACTTTAACTATGTTTAAAATTTCACCAAGAAGAAAAATTAAATAGAACTGAGGATACACCATGAATGGAAATAAAAAACATGCATGCGTGCATGCAGATGGAGAAGCATTCATTGCCTCAGTCCTAATAATGTAATACCTCGTGATATGTTCTTGGCGAGTCAACTACCATTTTGTTAACCTGAAAGGTACATGAGGTGATATTAGGTGATACTGAAAGACTATCATAAGCTCCTGATGTACAATAAAACATCTGAAAGGGTATACAGAAGTATGGAAGACAAGATAAATGACAGACTTACATTATCATTAAAGTAATCCTGAACAACTGAGAGTGTTTGACCCATTGCTCTATGCAGCAAAACAGGTGTTGCCCCTTCTACACCTTCATCTGCTGCAAGAGCTGCAGATTTAGCATGTTCTACTATATTTTTCCAAGTCGAAAGCAAACCTTCCAAGTCTTTTTGCAGCTCCTCCAAAGAACGTCCAGTGGCAACAGTCCTTACAGTTAGACCAAACCCCAGTGGCTGCAAAGTTTTTGCTATGACTTTCAGGCGTGTACGCTCAACACCAGTTATCTTTTTTGAGACTCCAATTCTGTCGCAACAAGAGAGTAATATCTGCAACCCAGGAAAACTACTTCAGAAAAATAAGCAACTTATAGAGTCATGCTTTAGACAGAACACAGATGGAATTGAAATAGGAGAAACAAGAGAAAATACCCAGAATCTGCTTCGTAATTTTGGATAAGGAGTCAGAGTGGGACCTTTTGTACCCAATCCTTCTTTCACAACTTGCACAATTATTTTGGTGCCCTTTCGAACATGGTGCCACTTGTTTTCATCAGCACCCTCTACATCTTGGGAATGTGACACAGAACAGCTATTAGACATTTCTAAAGAAGAGGCAGCGATAAGATTTCCTTCTAGGTGGTGCTCTCCATCTAACAAATCTTCAAAATCAGCATCCACTTCACCATAATCAACTACACTACCATTCAAGTTCTCTTTAAGAACTCCTAAAACATCAAAATCATCACCAACATCATTACCATCACAGTTATTATGCATAAATTGCATACCCTCGTCCTCAAAGTCATCTTCTGCAGAATCTTCAAAGAAAACAACATCTTCGGAGGAAGGTTCAATTTCATTTGCTGCTGAAGGCTCACTAGGACTGCCAGAAGCTAAATCTTTGGCTTGTTTCTTTTTCCTCTGACGAAATGGAGGGAATATGAATGGTTCTCTGTTGTGCTTTATGTCCATAAGAGAGTGTCTTGAACTTCCAATATTTACAAATGCACCGCCCATATGGGGAACAAGTTTTGTAACTACTCCAAATATACACTATCACACTGTACATGGCTTTTAACTGGTTCAAGTAACAACTCAACCAGTTTACCATCTTCCAGTACAGCAATCCTTTGCATGGTACATATCGAAGAATTAATCAGTATAACAGTAGATACAGAGTCCTTGAAAATGACACGGCTGTTTTCTTCGGACAAAAACTTCTCAGTAATTTGGTCATGCTGATTATTTGCTTCCAACCTGGTTTTCTCATCTTTGGCACTGTTGGCCTCCATCCCATCCCCATAACTGAGAAAGGACAGAGGTGAATGCAAAAACCAAGGTTCCTCAACAGGCTGGTCTCTTTCAGAAATAGTAGAATATAATCCCTCCTCTGCATCACTAATTGCAACCATATCACTTGGTTCTATTTCATCCATGGCTATAAGGTCATTCAAGAAGGGCTTTGATTCGCTTAGATCACTTTCATGATGTTTCATAATCTTATCGTCATCTGTCAAAGCACTGGAAGCATTTGAGTGTTCAGAAACATTTTAAAGAAGTAAGTTACATACAAAATGTCCCCAAAATAGAGATGTTACCTTCAGCTTGAGAGACTGAAGGTTTTATTGGAGTACTATTTTCCTCAATCCACGACCCCCAAGCATGCAGAGGATAGGTTTCAGATTTAGAACTCATCCATGAATCTCTCACCACGATTTTTCTTTCTTGCTTCTTACGTGGAGGAACTGACAAAGAAAATTGTGGCCCAGGTCTCCAAGTGATGTCAGATAAAGGCTGCTTTTCTCCTTTGATGAAATAATTATACTTGAAATTTACACCACAAGCTATCTGCCAAAATATCAGTGAATATAATTTACCCAAATGACCAAGTTCATTTTTTGTATGAATATGTAACAATTATTGTCAACCTACCTTTAATCAAAAGAAAGGCCCTACAAATCAAAATTCATTTGTAAAAGAAAATATAGAGATCTAAAGGATATCATTATTCTTTATTTTTTGTCAGGATAAACCTCATTGTTGCCAAGGTGGCAAAGAATATGTCCTCAAGACTTTTGACACTGTTTTATATCCTAAAGAAGGATAACTATGCCACTTATCAAAGTTGAATCAGCCAACCTTGACTTCAGCCATCCATATGTTTGAATGATCAGTAGGAGACATTAGGATTGCGGTCTCTGGTTTCCAGCAGCCTAAGACAACAGGTTCCCCACTAATGTAGAGGAGTTGACCTTCTGCCAAATCTGCTTCCACAGTCCAAACTACCTCACATAGTCCTTCAAAAGTGGCAGTTGACAGACCTGAGAAAACTTAGTTCAGTTTGTCATTCTGAAATACAGGAAAGTATTTCCTGAGAAGGTCACATTATATTTGGACAACTATGGGGAAAAAAAAAAGAAAAGAAAAAAGAGATACCTAATAGATGGGAGATGGCTTTTACGAATAATTTAAAAGGACAAATTTGTGATAATCTTTAAGATGTATATTTCCAGGAAAAACATAAAAAGTCTAGATTTATCAAAGTCTGCAACTAGAAATATATGTCATGTATAAATCTAACAGCAAAGAAGTGCTTGCTGTCAGTTAATATCATCACATCTACCAACATAATAAAGGCATATAATGTTTTAAGTCAATAGAAATAGCAAAATAGGACTGTCACTTACCTTTCTTTGCAGACATAACTGGGGATCTTGTCAAAGAATTATGATTTCCAGCACACAGAGTAAATCTGAACACATTCCCAAGGGGTATGTGATGGCCAGGAAACCTGCTTCAACAGTACAAATCAGTAGTTGATTTTGGAAGAGTGGGAGAGAGAAGAAGCAATTTCTTTTTTTAAGACATTTCAATCCAATGACATTCATGGTTTTCAACCATGTCCAAATTGTAGTTCTGCCTCTTCCTACAATAATATATATATTTTAACGTTTTGCATTTGAAACAATTAGATTTCCCAGTTAAGGAAACAAACTCTAGAAAGTAAATAAGTACAATGCAGCAAAAACGCACAAACATGAGTTCACAGCTTGAGTATATTAGGTGCTGTTTTCACTCTTGAATAAGTCCAACAAATTGAAACTAACACACCACGAAGAAGGTGGTGAACATGTTCATTAGAGCATCATTAGTATCACAAAATACAACTTTATAGGTTCTCGAATTACAGACCAGATAATTGCAAGAAGGAGACCCGCATTCATAGGGTGATACCCAAGCAATTGAGTTCACAACAAGTAATTACAACTAATAACGAGGTTTATTTCATTAATACTTGAGGATGAAGTGTTATTAGCTGTGACATTCAGCACGAAATGCAAATTATCCATTTAAAGAACTTTTGATAACCAAGGGATGCTAAAGCCCCTATTAATGCATATCAGCTACTTCTACCGTTCAATAAGCCTATTTAAAATTATAATTCAATAAAGCTATCCAACTAATTCTGTTTTAAGACACTAATGAAAAAGTAAGGAAAATCAAAAGAATCGAAATTGAAATACAAGCTCCCACCTTTCACAGCTTTACAAAAATGCGTTAATCCTTATCCTTAAACAAAGGCAATATACATTGAAAAAATAAAATAAAATGTAGCAGGTGGTACGTACGGTGATAAGAAATTAAAGGAGCGAATCAGACAAGAGGGAGTTCGTGGAGAGAAGAGAGTGCAAGGGCGAGGCGGAGGCCGAGGCCAGGCTTCTAAGACATCCATGAAAGCGGGGTGAAGGAGCTCAGTGAAGTAAAGCATGGCGGAAGCTCCAAAGAAGGTAAACTTGAGGAGATAGCACGGGCAGTTTCGTCATTCGAGAGAGCTCGGAGGTTCACTGTTCGGAGCTTGAGATATTGGATTCGGCATTGGAGGATAAATGGATAAATGTTTTTTTTTCCCTTGAGCATTTTCAAGGGGTTCTTTCGCTTTGTATGGTGCCGTCTGTGTCACGTGTGTGCATTTCCACACGTGATACAGAAATTATTTTAATTTTTCAAAGTTAATACACACGGTTACCATACCAAACTGCTTCACTGGTACCTAAATTTAAATAAAACCATGACTCAACTTGATGTTCTTTTTTAGATACCTCACTTGTACTGTTGATTTTTATCTATTCCACCAATAAATTTGCATCACGTGTCCATTTTTAATATAATATTTAAGAAAAAAATTATGTAACTATAATTTTACATATCTCTATACTTTTTTTAATAGAAAAATGACAAATCAAATCTTTTATTATGATTAGCTAAAATTTAAAAGATTGGGAGTCAAAGTGATAAAAAATGAATTAGGCTAAAGTGACAAAAATGGCAAACATTAGGGTTACATTTGTTATTATATCATTTGAAGAATGTGGTTTTTTTAGAGATATTATAATTTTTAACTATTGAACTTGGTAACTAGGTTTACTTTTGTACTTGTACGTTTGTTTGTCTATTTTGGCATTTGAATTTCATTTTGGTCACTAAAATTGAAAAATATAAAGTTTGATAACATGACATTTTGAGATTTATCACATCATCACATGAAAATTAAAAAATTATATAAATTTTTAGATGATGTAGTACAATCTAAGAGCGTCACATTCAATGTTTTAATAATCGGATCAATGGTTCAATAAGTTCGACCACTAGATCAACAATAAATAAATAATTAAAAACCAAAAAAATCTAAAAAAAATTATCAAACCGATTTACTTGTCGAGTTTTGCTTCAATTTTCTATTTTTACCAATTTCAATTAGTTTCCTAGTCAATTGGTTCAATCCCTTTATTTTAACTGTTATATCAATCAATTCTCATCATTAAATCGTGACAGAATCTAAGTTCAAGAGGTAAAATGGATCTAGTTGTCTAGTTCAAAGATCAAAGTGGAAAAAAATACAAAAATAAAAATGAATCTAATCATAAAGTTCAAACGCCAATAATTATATTATCCCATTTTTTTTTCTCGTGATATGTATAAAAATAATTATTCCTTATATCTTATTTTGTGGGGACCTCGATATCACTGAATGTTGAGTCTAACATAAGGTTTTGACTCTTGAATTTCTTCAAGATCAAGTAGGGGACAAGGAAAAAAGAAATTTGATTGGCGAGTCTAACTTTATTCCTCAGCTCTCACAAGAGTCGAGTTCCGTTTTTAATATTTTGATTGCCTTCTAAGTTTGAGTCTAAACTTCGACTCCTATGGGTAGCGTGGTTAATTTAATATTGACTATTTCTTTTACTTTTATTTGGTGAAAATATGTGATAAGTTCATGTATTTATTGTAAATTTGAAATTTAATCATTTTATTTTTATTTGTAGGACTTTAGTCTCTATATTTTTCAAACCTCACAATTCAGGTCTAATTGTTAACGTTGATAAAATTATTATGTTAAATTTAAATTTATTACAATGCCATTTTTTTAGTTACATCTCTACCAAGTAAGTATTTTTTTTTTAATTTTAAAATGTCACACCAACAAATTTAACAATATTAACATTTAAACTTAAATTTTGAAATCTAAAAAGTAAAAGGAATAAGTTATTGGGATTAACAAATATAAAAACTAAATTATGAATTTGTGAAGAATACAAATATATATAACATAATTTAAATTTTTTAAAATATTTCTCTTAATTTTTATTTATTTTCTTTCTTATACTATGCATAAATTTCATATATAATATAACACAAAAACTTGATTATAAGGTCTCTCATGGTACTTGTTCAATGAAAGAAACTTCTAAATGTTTGGGAATATATATATATATATGCCTTACCATGACAGCTTGAGAGAAATTAATCTTTCATCTTCACTTTACTATATTTTGGATGGGTGAAATCAACAATTCCTTCAAATTATTTGATCGAAATTAGTCTAGAAAAAGTTGACCCTGAAAATACACATTTCAAGAATACATAATGAATCAATCCTCTACAAAAATTGACAAAATATAAAGAGTGTAGTGCTAGACATCAATTTCTTAGTTGTTGTTGTTTTGTGATATATTGGAGGATGAAGAAAGAAAAAATCCTTTCTGAATATGCATCAAACTCCAACTATTTTATATAAAAATAAAACATATGAAGAGTTCGAGTGAGATGCATGTATCATCAGAAACCTAGACTCCACATCGCGGGTATCACAGCCCCATAACTTCCGTATTAATCGCTGTACAATAAACACCTTCATCACGCTTGTACTATTTTCAACAAATGCAGGAAGCCTCTTCTTGTTCATGCAGCAGAGGCGACCGGCAATCTGGGCATGTAACCTTCTGATAATCCAACCACTTTTCCAAGCACACCTTGTGAAACAGGTGGTCGCAGGTCAAACGATTAACCTCTGATTCTGGCTCGAATCGAGTCAGGCAAACCGAACATTCGTACTCAGGTTGCTTGCAGCTACATATAGCATCAAACCTCATCGCTGGGGTCCTATTCCGGAACTCTTTCATGTAACTATCACAAGTTGTAGAGCTGAACTCCAATGATTCCGAGGGATTTTCGACAGAATCCGAGGATGGTGATGAAGACGCAATCCCAACAATGTGAAGGATTGATTGGACTACACATAGCACTCCTTCTGATGGTGCTGGGAGACCTGAGAGACCCATTTTCAGTATCAAGGTCCCAATAATGGATAATTTCAGCTACTCTCTAGCTGAAATATATGACCTGTAAAACATAAAAACATCCATTAGAATACAAACCATAGAATTAGAAATCAATGCAAAAGTAATCTAATTATGCAAAGCAAAATGCTCAGGACTCTGCCAAGAGCCTTGACGGTTTTATGAGAATGTCTCTAAGTGCCTAAACAAGCGAAACCACAGAGTTTGAGTTAGCTTAGCTCAAGAGGTTATAGTGGCAAGCCTAACTGTGCGCAAACTCTTTGATTTCTCAGCAGAATCGGAATGCAAAACGCCAAATAAGAATGATTCTAACACGTTTGAATCCCAAAACTCACATGCAGATACCATCAAAGACGAACAAAATCACTGATTAAAACACAAATAAACTACAAAGAAAAAAGACAAGGAAGAAGAGCATGTAATTGATTGCGAAAATCACCTTTAAAGCAAGGGAGGGGAAATTTTACATAACAGTGATGAATGATGAGTGGAAACCCTGGTAATCTGCAAGACAACCCATCATTCAAATAGGAAAAACTGAGGTTATTGGAACATTTGTGGATAATTACACCAAAGAACTGTGATGTTTTTTCAATGAATTCAAATACCCAAAACTGGATGACCCAACAAAAAGAATAATGCATCAACAAGGTGATATGAGATATGAAAATTTTAAGCATAATCAAAAGTTCCCATTTATATCTTCCATATGCTTCATTATTTGAAAGGGGAAAAAAAACTTTAAATGCCCTCCAAAAAGAGAAAGAGCAATCTCCAAGAAAGTAAAACTTACATAGGGTCAACTTTGCTGTGTAGAGGGCACCAAGACCAAGAACAAGAACTAAACAAGATTGTTTTTCATTAGAGCAATTAAAACATAGAGAAAGCTAATTTGGCTTTTTTTTCTTTAACAATAAAATGAAAATATGTAAGCATTTAAAATGTCTGGTAATGGCTGCTCCACAATCCTTCCTTCTTATACAGCAACCCCCACCTTTAACTCTAATCCCCTTAACTATGGTTACTTTATATCATCAAACTTACTTCTACTTGAGTTTAGTTGTTGTAAAAATATATTTATTAAAAGTTTATATAAACAACAAATAATTATTACTAAAGAATATTAATAAATAATTTTTTAATTGAAATAAATTAAAATTTTAAATATTATGTTATTAAGTTGTTTTTCTTTTAATTTCTTTCCAAAATATTTTTTAGTTTATATTTAAGGTTTGTGACTAGATCTATTTATGGGTCGGGTTATCTGTCCATGCTTGAAGAATCATCCGAAATTTGGGAGTATTTGGGTAAAAATATTAGGTTCGAAAAATGGGTTTGGATAAAAAAATTAGGTTCGTTTAAAATATGGTTGGGTTAGGGCTTAAACATTCAAGGGTCAAGTCCGACCCGACTATTTTAAGTTTATAATATTTTATATTAAGTTATTTTTATATATTATATAATTTAGAACACATTAAAAAATAAACTTATACTGAATATATAATACTACTTTAAAGATTAAAATAATGTTAAGATAACTATATAAAAAATTAATAAATAAAAATTGTATAACTTTATTAGATATTAAATAATATAATATAAAAATTAAAAAAATATATAATGGACGGATTTAAAATGAATTTGGGTTAATCTTTTGCAATTATGGATGAATTTGGGTAAAACTTTAGGCCAAAATTTCGAACCGAGTCGAGCTTAGGCAAGCATAAAGAATGTCAATATCATGCTTAGACTCAACTCAAACTCGACCAATGAACACCTCTATTTGTGACTACTCTTTCTAATAATATCGTTTTTAAAATTCAAACATATATATTTTATTTAGAATACAATGTGTTTTACCATTACACTAAAACTTATACTTATACTATAATAATATCAAAATAAAAATATCTCATACTAATATAATAAAAATTCAAAAACTTATTGTACCCAAAAATTATAGACATAGAGAAAGCAGCAAAAAGAGGGAAGGTTTAAAAAACTGAATCTGCCATTTTTAGCTAAAAACAGTGGGAATTGCAAATCTAAGTATATTTTTTATTTAAATTATTTTTTACGGCCAACTTGGAATTCTAGGCTAAAGAGCGAAATGCGAATGGCAGGAATAAGAACAGGTTGTCTGGGCTTCTCCTGAAAAACAATGAAGGCTCTCTTTTCATATCCTTTCTTTCTCAATAATTGTCCACCAACATTTTTATACCCATTAAGATGAAAAATTATTTAAAAATTACAAACAAGGAGATTTAAATCTAAAACATCATAAAATTTAAATATTTATTTTAATTTTATGTATAATTTGATACATGAACTTTGATTTAATATAATTATATAAATGAAATTCTGAATGTGACTTAAATGTATATATAAATTCTAATTTAATACATAAATATAATTATGTGTATTTGTAATATATAAACATAAAATTATACAAGCATATCAAATATTTTTCCATACTTACTATTATTTAAGAATTTAATTGATCTGGTATCATTCATCAACCGAATCGCTTAACAGGGAAACGAAAATCAAATCCTGCAATTACATTACATTGAGATATTTCAAGAGTAGGTATTGATGGAGAAGTGATGAAAATCATGGTAGGGGTTATCTTTCCCAATTTCGACAATGACTCTCCTATCAGAAACCAGAAAACAAAGACATATGCATCTCATTTTCATTTTCCAATTCCTCACAATATTAGAGTTTTTAGTATGGGCGACTGAAAATGAAGTTTAACAGAGAAGATATCTTAGTTAGCTCTGAATTGGCTGCTCAACAAATAAATGAAAATGAAAATTATGAGTATAACTAACTTGCTTGCGTTAGAAAGAAGAGAAAAAGGGGGAAAAGAGGGGGGCAGGTTGTTTCATTAATCACATGCGTGCGCCCCACTGTTTTCTTCTAGCTTTTTTTGGCATCTTCCATTGTTTTTTAATATCCTTATATTCGTTTTAGAATTAATAAGAGCTGGACCTGATATTTAGTTGGGATCCAATCTTAACCAACACCTCATTTTTTTTGTTAGTAAACTTAAATTTGCAGTTTTACGTCCAAATGTACAATGCATATGACTGCTACTCTAGATTGCTTTTAACAATAAACTAATTGGATTTTTGGGCTCTCCATTTATCTCAAACCTTTTTCTCCACTCTTTCAAATTGAAAAAACAATCAATTTGTTTATATTTTATCCACCATCTTCATCATTTGGTGAAGTCACGTTTCCCCATTCTACCACATCAACCGCTTCTTATTTAACAACTTAAATTTTTTTTTTAATTATACAGTTGATGACTTAATTCTCGTTACTTTTTTATTTTTAGCATTTTTTTTTGCCAAAAAACATACTGTTATCGTTAACAAATGATTTATTTTGGTCCCTCTTTGGTTATAAGGGTCGACGGAAAAATCGATTTTTTTTCACATGCATTTAATTTCCACCTCCTACCCAAGAAATATAGAAATAATATAGCTTTTGGGTATTTTTCACGGATAAATTTGAAAAAAAAATATGAATGTTTATTTTGAAAAAATATTTAGATACACGTGTTGTTGTTTTTTTTTATATTTAGAAAAATAAATCAATTTTGAAGGAAAAAAAAAAATACTTTTCACAAAGTATGTTATCATATAACCATATCTAATCAAATGAGTTAACATGTTAAAAATAATAATTAAAAATAAAAGTAAAACTTGAAACAATATAAAATAAAAATAAAAATATATGTAGGAGAGGAATCAAATTCGAAACTTAAAGATAAAATCATTAATATTTAACCACTTAATAAAAAAAGATAATGTGTTAAAAAAAATCAGAAAACGCATCTTGAAGACGTATTTTTTATTTCTCTATTTAAAATTGATTTATTTCTCTAAATATTAAAAAAAGTAATACATTTCCATAAATATTTTTAAAAATCAACATTTTATTTTCAAATTAGCCATCATTTCACCCCTTCCTCTATTTTTTTTCCATCTTTTTTAGAAACCCTAAAAACACTGCCACCGTGGCTTCTTCTCCAGTAACCTTCTCCAATGGCGGGCACCACCAAAATGCTTCTCTCATCCTCCTCTTTCACTTTGCCGAGCAAATCTCCTTAAAACAATCAAGATCCACTCCTTTTATCTCTTTTTTTTTTTTTTTCATCGCTATGAGAATCACTTTTCTCTTACGTTGAAACTTTATTTAAGCATCACCATTGGTAGTTAGTTATTGGGATTATTTTTTTATTTGGTTAATGCATTTGGCGAGTGATGATGGTGGGGGGGGGGGTAGGAAATGGGTCATGTGGTTGTTGATGTGGTGTATGTGGGTATTGGTCGATTTTGACAGTGGGAGTTAAGGATGGTGATGGATTATGAGAGCAGTGGATCTGTGGATGAGATTTTGAGTGTGTAGGAGCTGGTTGGAGTTAGAGGTGGTAGAATGAGTTAATGGTGGTGCAAAGTGGAGGGTGAAGATTAGAAGAGATGAGGGCTGGAATAATGAGGTGAAAATTATATACATATGTGGAGAAGAAAAAGTTGCCATGCCAAGTAAAAGATTTCCGCCGAACCTTATAGTTGAGAGTGACTAAAATGAAAATATTTGTTAACAGCAATCCTCTAATCGTATAATTTACCATTTTCGGGTATAAATAATACCGCAAGTTGAGGAGGACGGGGAGTGGTGACCGCAACAAAAACACAACTGCGACTCCCTCAGCTACAACCAACAGTCCACAACTTAACTAACTCAACCCAGCCCAAGCAAGGCCCACTCCAACTGTCAATATTTCAAATTCATGTTATTATATAACATAGATGATTATTATTAAATATACTGCAATTAAAAAAATTAAAATTTTACAAACAAAATAAGTATTTTATCCATTTATTCTTTATATTTTTTAAATATATGTAAAAGAAACTTGACATAATTCTAACCTTATTTTCCAGTGGTAGTGTATTTAATAAGTGTCCTAACTCCTAACAATGTGCAACAAAATCATCCTTAATTTTTCATAAAAATTAAATATATATTTAAATGAATTTTCACAATGTTATAAATTTTTATTTTTTTAATTTGAAATTTTCTTAAGTTTTAAAATAATTTTTCGATTTTTATAAAACTTTTGAATTCTTTTACATTTTTAAAACTTTTTTGAAAAAAAATAATATATGGTAGTAATTTGAAAAAAAAAATATAAGTAGCAATTTTAATATTACCAAAAATATATTTAATATTTATTTTATTAGTGTAAGTAATTATTGTTTAAATATACATGATTATCAATTTAAAAAAATACATGGTTATTTACTTTTATTTCCCCAATAATATATTTTTTATTTTATGTAATATAAAATAATTTAAAAAATTATAATTATATATTATTGATCTATAATTTTGAATAATTTAAAGTATAAATAAATTGTAATTCAATACTTTTCGAAATTTATCTAGTTAATTTTTTAGTTTTAATATAATAATAGTATAAATAAAAATAATGTGTAATTCAAGATGAATATAACATATACTTAAATATTTATACAACAAATTTCTATTTAAATTTTTAGTTTTGATATAATGTATAATAAGTATTTTCTTACATTTAAATAATAAAAAAGTTTAAATAATAAGATATTACTTATTTATAAATTTAAAAAGTTGAAATTCAAGATAAATACAAAGTACAATTCAATACTTATTGAACTTTTATCTATTCAAAATATACATTTAGTTGCAATACAATAATGAAAGTAATAGTTTAAATTAAGTAAAATGTAAAATTTAATATTTAACATTTACATATTTTATCAATTTAATCATTTTTTTAGCTAAATTTCGTCGTGAATCTTAAAAAAAGGTATAATCCAATGATAACCCTAAAAATAATTTCCGATTTCACCTTAGTTCAAGACATCAAACGAAGTCGATTTTGCTTAAAGAAGCAGTACTTATGAAATTACTTTCTCGTTTATAGAAATAGGCTCAACAATTAATAATCGAGCTCGATTCTTAAATAGATAATCTGGACTTCCATGTGCATCTCCATGGTGATATATGCATTGGGAAATCCTAACCAATTTAATAGCTGTTTCTATATAATGTTTTGAGAATGGGGAGCCATCAACATAACATTTGTTCAACTTCTTCCAATAATCCTGGATTAAGTCACTTATGTGTTGGCGAGCCATTGCCTCTGAGCACCCAGTTTCGTTCATGTAGCATGTTATTGAGTTTACACTTTCGCCTCTTTCTAACTCATCCTATAAAGCATTTCATGAATTAGAACTCGGTACATCAAACTCTAACAACACAAAATATATACCTTGGAAGTACCTAAATCATTGCAAAGTCGAAAAATAATGGACGGCCATCTAATGACATCATGGTAATGTTCCAAGCTATGAAGTGCTTCCATGGTGATGTTTCCTCTCTGTAAAAAGTAGGTGTGGACTAGACGAAGATGTCCCGATACAGATAACCATGCATTTTCAAGATATTCTTCGAATGCCGGAATGTGTTTACTGTGTGTCCAATTTGCTTCTTTTAAGAATGCTTTGCATAGATCAACCCACTAAAAAATAGAAGAGAAATTAGATTTTAAACAGATGCCAATTTAAATATATGAATTGTTGTTTAAGGAATAATTTATATTAGAATGATTTTAAAAATTAATGTTTTTAGACACCAATAAAATTTTACCACATCATCAAATTTTAAAGACATAAAGTTATTATTATAGACTCGTCCATAGAGAAATTATTATGGATCATTCTCACCACATTATTTATGGTCTCTTTTCAATTATTTAATAACATTTCAACCATTTTTTTAGTATTATTGACAAATCATTTTGGTGATTTTTTTTTTTACCCTGAACCCAAAATCCGAACCCCTAAACTTAAACCTTGAATCTCAAACTCATAACCTATAACCTCGAATCATAAACCTCAAATCCTTAACCCTAAACACTTAAAGCCTGAACCTTAATCTCGAATCTCAAATCCAAACCCTGAACCTCGAGGTTTAGAGTTCGAGTTCAAGGAATGTGTCAATGACATGAAAAAATTGCACAAAATTGCTATTTTTAAGAAAATTGGTTGCACAAAAATAAAAAATATTAATTTATGAAAAAAATCAAAATGATTAAAATTTATAAAAGAAGAAAATCTTTGTTTATAATTTTAAAAAATTAATTATTTTAAGTAATTTAATTAAAATTAAATTAAGTTGGAGAATATATTAGATATAGATGGGTGTATAATAATGCTTTGTTACCTTTAAAACTAGTGATGACTTGATGGTCAAAAGTGTTCATTACCCCAAGTATGACTTAAGTTCGAGTCACACTAATTGCATTTGTTGTTTGGATTTTAACATGTTATTGTAATATCATTTTATTAATGCTTAAAACCATACTTTTTAATATGATCCTAGTATAATATATTCCGTTGTTATTATTATACACTAGTATGTAGCGTACCGCTTTTGTGAAGTAAGGAAGGATGTTCTGTCCATGGTCTCTAAGAGTTTCATAAGCCATCTCATTTACGGAGTTATGAAGGGCAAGAAAGCATAGCTCCATATAATCGGGCAGATTTTCTATGGCACCTAAATCCCATCTGAATATTAAAATTTTTTATTAGTGAATAAATAATATTTCACACATATATATAAAAATAAATACTTTCAAACCTTTGAACAGCATCAGTAAATGATTCCAGTTCATCCAAAGTGCCATAAACATCGTAAATATCATCGATTGTAGTTACAAAGGAAGCCACTTTGGTTAGAACTTTTCTACAATGCCTGAATTGAGGTTGAGAAACCACTCCGACCGTCCAAAAGAAGCACTCCATAAGCCTGTCCCTTGAGAAATTCAACTTGCTCGCCAGCCCCATGTCCATCCACCATCTAATATTATTATTAAGCCATGTTAAGTACAGCAAGTAACTTACAGCTTATCATCTAATTAAATTACCTTGACATCTCTTTGAGATCTTCATGAAGTGTTGACTGCACCATGTTGAAATCCAACTTGGCCAATTCAAGCAGGTTGAGTTTTGCATTAGCCCTTTCGCTGTAATCCTCGATGTACCCTCGAGTTTCCAGCCTGAGCAATCTCCGATGCAACGACAGCTCCAAGGCGCGGGTCACTTATTGTGTTAAATTTTTCACCGCATCACTAATACCCTTTAGATGCATCCGTGTAAAGACGAGGGCTTCATCCATCACATTCTCTCCTTTAAAGCCCAGAAGTGAAGCTTCATACAAACTCAACATTGCTTTCACATCCTCGCACAAGCATTCCTTGAAATTTCCCTTACCATCCATGAAGCTTTTTGTTAGAATTGGGTGACTAGAATTCTTGTTAAAATAAAATTCAGTGGTAAAATAAAATAAAAGTAAAGTCCAAAAAAACTAGACTTCTTTTATTTTATTTTAATAAGAATAGGTCATCTATTTTATTTTAATTAGAATAAGGTGTTTCAACCTTACTACGTTACTTCTATTAGTTGTTGATTGGAATAAAGTTTTTCAACCTATAAATAGGCATAGTCATCTCCTCTTGTAATTATGAGATTTTCGACATTAGTGAATCTTCTTCTCCTCTGCCCGTGATTTTTTCCCGAAAGGGTTTTCACGTAAAAATCTGTGTGTTTTTTTTTTCGTTTTCTTTGCGATATTTCTTCATTGTCGACATTTAATTTTATAAAATTGTTATTAGAGCTTTTTGGGTTACTAGTCTCGATCACGATAATGGCGACATTGAAGTATGATATTCCGCTGTTGGATCGAAACACCAGATTCGCGTTGTGGCAGGTAAAGATGCAAGCAGTGCTTGTGCAGATGGATTTGGAGGATGCCCTGTTAGGGTTAGATAAGATGCCTTCGAATTTGACGGATGAAGAGAAGAAGCGTAAAGATCGAAAGGTTTTGATGCAATTACAGCTGCATCTGTCGAATGAAATTCTACAAGATGTATTAAAGGAGAAGATTGCTACTGCATTATGGGCAAAATTGTAGCAGTTATGTATGTCGAAAACCTTAACCAGTAAATTGCATATGAAGCAGCGTTTGTATTCTCATCGTTTGGAAGAAATTGCGTCTGTGCATGAACACTTGAATGTGTTTAAAGAAATTGTCTTAGATTTGGAGGCCATGGAGGTTCAGTATGATAAAGAGGATTTAGGGTTAATTCTCTTTTGTTCGTTACCACTGTCATATTCAACCTTCAGAGATACAATTTTGTATCGCCGTGAATCTCTCACAGTTGATGAAGCCTATGCTTCCTTAGCCTCGTATGACAAGATGAAACATGTTGTGGCTGGATCTGACTCTCAGGGAGAGGGTCTCATTGTTCGTGGAAGACAAGATCGAAACAATGATGATAATCGTGGGAGGACACAAAAACGAAATCTCCACAGTAAATCTAAAGGTAGATCAAGACTTCAAACAGAGGTAACACTTGTAACTTCTGCAAGAAGAAAGGGCACATTAAGAAAGAGTGCTACAAGTTACAAAATAATATCAAAAAGGAGGCAGAGAATTAAAAGGGAAAACAACCAGAACAATCCGGTGAAGCTGATGTAGTAGAAGACTATAGTGATGGTGAACTCCTACTTGCTTCTGTCGATAATTCTAAAGTGAGCGAGGAGTGGATCCTCGATTTTGGTTGCACCTTCCATATGAGTCTCAATCGGGATTAGTTTACAACATATGAAGTTGTGTCTGAAGGTGTTGTTTTGATGGGGAATAATGCTTCATGTAAAATCGTAGGCGTTGGCACAATCAAAATAAAGATGTTTGATGGGGTCGTTAGAACTCTTAGTGGCGTGCGACATGTACCAAAATTGAAAAGGAATTTGATTTCGTTGAGTACTCTTGATTCAAAAGGACACAGGTACACAGCTGAAAGTGGAGTTCTAAAGATTAGTAAGGGTTCCCTCATTGTGATGAAAGGACAAAGAAAGACTGTCAAATTATATGTTTTGCAAGGTTCAACTATTACTGGTGATGTTGCAGTCGCTTCCTCTTCCTTGTCAGATGATGATATTACTAGAATTTGGCATATACGTATAGGGCATATGAGTAAGAGTGGCATGGCAAAATTGAGTAAAAGAGGACTTCTTGATGGGCAATGCATTAGAAAACTGAAGTTCTGTGCGTTTTTGGGAAGCAAAAGAGAGTTCGATTCACCAGAGGAATTCATAACACGAAGGGAACATGGATTATATTCATTTTGATCTTTGGGGACCATCTAGAGTGCCTTCGAGAGGTGGAGCTAATTATATGCTAACTCTTATTGATGATTTTTCCAGAAAAGTTTGGGCATTCTTTTTGAAGCAGAAAAGCGATGTTTTTTTCCGTATTCAAGTCTTGGAAAACTATGGTTAAAAAGCAGACAGGAAAATAGATAAAACATCTTCGCACAGATAATAACTTGGAGTTATGTTTTGATGAGTTTAATGAATTGTGTAAATCAGAAGGGATCGTGAGAAATTTGACAGTTCGTCATACCCCACAGCAAAACGGCATTGCAGAACGAATGAACAGAACGATCATGGAGAAGGTTCGATATATGTTGTCGAATTCTAATTTACCGAAGTCGTTTTGGGCTGAAGCAGCCTCTACTGCATGTTTTTTGATCAACCGATCTCCATCCGTTACCATTGAGAAAAAAACTCCACAAGAGATATGGTCTGGTAAGCCTGCTGATTATTCTGATATAAAGATTTTTGGATGTCCTGCATATGCTCATGTTGATAATGGAAAATTGGAACCAAGATCCATTAAATGTGTTTTTCTTGGTTTTAAGGCTAGTGTAAAAAGGTATAAGTTATGGTGTCCTAAAAATAGAATAGTTGTGATTAGCAGAGATGTTGTTTTAATGAAACTGCTATGTTACCTAACTTATCTATTAAAGACTCTTCCAGTAAAGAACAATAAAAACAGGTGGAGTTTCAGATTGATCCAGTATCTATAACAGAGTCAACTTCTAACAGAGTCAACTTCTCAAGTTAGTACAGAAGTTCATAATAGAGCCACTTCTTCACCACAATATTCTATTGCCAAGAATAGACCTATAAGAGAAATTAAACCTCCGAAGAGGTATGCCGAGGCTGTTCTAGTGGCTTATGCTTTAAACGTGGCTGACGATATTGGTACAATATTTTGTGACAGTTAAAGTGCCATTTTTCTTACAAAAGATCAAATGATTCATGAGAGAACAAAGCACATTGATATTCGGTATCATTTTGTGCGTGATATTATTGTTCGAGAGGATATTATTGTGAGCAAAGTTAGTACTCATGAAAATCCTGCAGACATGATGACTGAGTCACTTCCCATAACCAAGTTTGAGTATTGCTTGAACTTGGTTGGTGTTTATTGTTGAAGAATGCCCCTCAAGGTGTTTTGTGGAAGAGGTGAAGAACTTGTTCGTTGAGAGTTCCTGTTCGTAGAGAATTTTTGTCAAGGTGGAGATTGTTAGAATTGAGTGACTAGAATTCTTGTTAAAATAAAATTCAGTGGTAAAATAAAATAAAATTAAAGTCCAAAAAAACTAGACTTCTTTTATTTTATTTTAATTAGAATAGGTCATCTATTTTATTTTAATTAGAATAAGGTGTTTCAACTTTACTACGTTACTTCTATTAGTTGTTGATTGGAATAAGGTTTTTCAACCTATAAATAGACATAGTCATCTCCTCTTATAATTATGGGATTTTCGACATTAGTAAATCTTCTTCTCCCCTGCCCGTGGTTTTTTTTCGAAAAAGTTTCCATGTAAAATCTGTGTTTTTTTTGGTTTTCTTTGCGATATTTCTTTATTGTCGACATTTAATTTTATCACCTTTAAACACATCTGCATTCACAAGTATATTCAGAATAACGACAACCCAGACCTAGATTTTGAAAGCTTTAAATGACATATATTACCTTGAGAGATGTCGTAGCCATATTGCCTGAGGAGTCTGAATCTTAGAGCTACTGCATGCAGGCCAATAGTATTCTCTGTTACGACACCACTGACGAATTTCGCTAGGGTTCTATCGATATCCATCTCGAAACGATGCTCCAACCCTAGTCGTTGGACGTCATCGATCAATTGAAGCAAGTTCTATGGGTCTACATTTTCATCATTCATATCACACCTCAATTCCTTCTCTAACTTCGCTGCTTTCTCTTTGTATATGATATCCTGCCAATGTCATTAGCTAGCATGAAATGATTAATTAATTAACTAAACAAACAAACAAAGTGTGAGGTTGATTACGTACGACACGATCATTGTTCAAGGGCTGAAGGAAATCGTAGCTCCAAATACTTGGCTGGTAATTGACTGAACGTCTTTCATCTTTGGGGTGATGAGAAATGGAAAGCTGAGTGGTGGTGGACGACACAGCATCCAAGATACGGCAAGTGCTCCTCAAAGAAGGAGGCTGAGATTCAAGTTTTGCAAGGACCATGATTTGCTTAGGGCTCAATCGGGGAAGGCAAAAGAGTATAGGGTGTGCCAACGCCATTTTTTGTGTGCTCAAACAAATATTTTAGTGTAGCTGAATTGTATATACTCTGGTCCTTTTTATACTACACATACGTAGCATTCAAAGACAAATTAGTTTGGTTGATCAGACAAGGCCCGATAGGGAAGAAATTTCAAATTTTGCATGATGACACGAGTGACATGACGACAGTACGTTGAATACATTAAGAAAGTTCAACACAAATTCTATTATAATCGTGTCCATTCGAAATTATCTATTTAAAAATATTAATATGTATGTAAATGACATAAACAATGTGACGTTTGATTTGATGGATAAAATTAAAATGTAAATGTTATATTAAAATAAAGTTTTGGTTAAGTGATAAAGTTAGTTTTTTATTGATGTAAATAGTATGTGTTTAAATCTAATCACATTTGGTCGATTGAGTTTTAATTCGATTGATATGGGTATTATTTTCAGTGTAAGAGGACGTGGGTTTGAGTGCACTAAAACGCATTATCTTCTTATTTATAGATAGTTCTAGATATTGTGTCAAAAATAACAAATATGATCAAAACTTATAGGTTTTGATTTATTGGTAAAGTTAATATTTTATGATGTAAACCACATAGCAAATTTTTTATCAAGCTTTTCTAAAAAAATAAAAAAATTAAAATACCCTTAAATAATAGGGTAAACTACAAAAATAATCACTTTTGTTTACCTCAAGTTACATTTTAGTCACTTATATTTCAAATGTTACGTTTTAGTCACTTATGTTAGTATTTTGTTACGAAGTGATCACTATGTCGTTAAGTTCCGTTATCTCCCTAACGTTAATCCTACGTGGCAGTTCAACTAGATTTTAAGTGTTAACTTGGATTTCCAAATGGAATAAGAATAAATCTTTAATTAAATAATTTAATTAAATAAAATTTTTAAACCCTAAATCCATTTTCACACACCTCTCTTCTTCATCTTTTTCCTTTTTGATTCCAATATCTTTAGTTACAAATCTGTCTCAAAACTTAAATCTTTAAAACTCATTAACTCAAAGATTCAATATCTTCTTCCCGTTAAGTTTTTTTGGGTTAATGGGTTTCAAAGATTCAAGCTTTGAGATAGATTTGTAACTAAAGATATTTAAATCAAAAGGGAAGAAAATGAAGATGAAGAAGAGAGGTGTGTGGAAATGGGTTTAGTGTTTTTTAGTTAAAGTTTAGGGTTTAAAATTTTTAATTAATTAAATTTATTTAATTAAAGATTTATTCTCATTCCATTTGGAAATCCAAGTTGGCACTTAAAATCTAGTTGGACTGTCACGTAGGATTACCGTTAGGGAGATAACAGAACTTAACGACACAGTAATCACTTCGTAACAAAATACTAACATAAGTGACTAAAATGTAATCTGAGGCAAACAAAAGTGACTATTTTTGTAGTTTACCCTAAATAATATAACTTATTTTAATTACGAAAGTACATTTTCATAATTTTTCTAATCGAGTTGGTGCTTGATTGGCTTGTGACACCAACTCAATCAAGGCTTAAATAATAGAATGAGTTAATTGCATAAAATATCCTCAAACTATGACCATCATTCTAATTGGTCCTCAAAATTTTAAACTGTCTAATTACATTCTCAAACTATCAATGATGTATCAATAAGGTCCTTCCGTTATTAAAATTGTTAATTTAATTGTTAAATGAGACATCAGATCTTATGTGGCATAATTTAAAATGAAAGTTTAAAAGAAAATGAATATTTTAAAAATGAAGGTTATAATAAAAATCTTGATTTTGAGTTTTTTAATTTTTTTTATAAAAACTATCATTCACCCTCTTTTTCTTGATTTTATTTTATTTTTAGTATTTAATTTTAAAAGTTATGCGACAACATTTTTCTTTTTTTTAAAAGCTTTATTTTAAATTGGTTAAATTAATCATTTTAATAATGGAAGGACATGATCGATATAACATTGATAGTTTAGGAGGTAATGAGAATGTTTTGAAGTTTGGAGACCAATTTAAAAAGAAAATCATAATTTGGAGACGTTTCATACAATTAACTCTTAATAGTATATATATTTTTATAAAAAAATCATTATGTTTATATTTTCAATTTGATCACCCAAGAAATTCATTTGTTAAGTATTAATTGGTATAAAAAAACATCAAATATTAAACAGAAAAAATAGTAGAAATTAAAATAATACTTTAAAAAATTATCAAATTGTACTTGTTTCTCCCTTATTTAATGTTATTTTTTAAATATTGAAAATTTAAATTTCAAAGCATTATTAATTAAATAAATTATTGAAGATATTTTATCCCTTGATAGCTTTAGCTTATTTGTTACTATAATATTGAAATTAATTTAATCTCCTTTTAAATTTAAAATTTTATTTTATGTTACCAAATTAAAATCAATTTATATAACTTATATTTAATAATTGTCTATAAACTCAAATTTCTTTCGATTATATGATCTTGAAATTTTCATGCTAAGCTAAAAACAAAGAAAAATCCTTACAATTAATTAGTTTTATTTTTCATGACAAACAAAACGTAGAATTTTTCATCACTTTTTTTACCCAAACGATAAACAAGCAATTGATTTAATTAATTGCAAGGATTTTCCTTTGCTTTTAACTTAGTATGGAAGATCAGAGATTATTTTTTTCGTAGACAGTTATTAAATTTGAGTTATTCAAGTTGATTTCATTAAGAATAATTCGGAAACATAAAATAAAATTTTAAAATTTAGAAGGGGATTAAATTAATTAATTTAATTACTTTCAATATTTTAATAACAAATTGCTTGGTATTATCAAATTTTCTTAACAATTTATTTAATTGATTTTGATGTTTTAACATTTAAAATTTTAATATTGAAAAAAAATGAAATTGGATGATCAAAATGAAAATATAAACATGATGTGCCATGTATAGTCTAACTGATATTAGAAATTTAATGATTAGATGACTAAAATAAAAGTATCTTAAAATTTGAACGATAAATTGTAAAATTTTTATTTTGGATGACCAAAATAAAAATACTCTAAAAATTGAGTGACGAACTAAAAAATGTACTTTTATTTTATTGAAGTATGCAAGACAAAAAAATAGATCTTCATGACCAATTATTGTTTTGAACGAGTGTAAAAAGCGGAATGTTGGGATGTAGAATTTTTTTTTTTTTAAAGAAATTGATGAATAGATTATGATTAGGTTATAAAAATGATATTTTTTAAATAATTTTTCGTGTAAATTATTTTCGTAATTAATTAATAATTTTAAGTTAAAAGAAAAAGTGAGAATTGTGAAATGCATTAATAACAGTGGGCTCTTCTCCTCCTGCCATATATGGGTTGGAGTTTGACATCACATCACAACCCAAATTTGAGCCAACCACAGCTTATGCTTATCCATTGAAATGAGATCAACGTGTTCCTCGACGTCCTTGGACCAGGTTCACGATGGCTTTCTCAGAAAAAATATTTTTTATTCAAATAATGTATACCCCACTTTAATCAATTTCCAAAGGATCCACATTCGCACAGTTGGTGGTGATTTGGATATTAAAATTTTAAAATTTATATTTTTATGAAAAATGTGTTTTTAAAATTCAAAAATAATAATGTAAATTATGATTTTTTCCAATATTAAAAAATATATAAAAAAATTAAAATTCAATATTATCTTAAATCGAACTACAATGATTGAACCAAAAATAGATGGGAGTATTGAATTGAGCTAAAAAATTGATTTAACCGCCAGTTGAACTGGTTTGACTAATTGATTCTCAAAACGGTTGGCCTAATTGATTCAAAATATATATATATAACTGGTTCAATTGTCAGTTCAATTGGTTCTTTTAGCTCAAATTCACTCAGTTCATGTCAATTCATAGGTCAATCGGATTTTAAAATTTTATGACTTTTTTTACCTTTAAAATTTATAATTTTTTTTATCAATTTTGTTCTTGCCCTTTAAAATTACGTATTTTTTTAAATTATTATTTTTTCCATATTTTAAATAACAAAAAATTAAAAAAAAACTCTTTGAAATTCAAAAATAAAAAATAAGTGTTTTAAAAATATATATAAACAAAGTCAAAATTCAATTTTTTTTAACAATCTTATTATAGGTTCTGATCATATTTGCTCTCTATGACATAATGTCTAGTAGGGATGTTCAAATTACGCAAAATGTAAAAATCTTTATCCGTTAACCAAACTGAATTCTTTTTTAAATACATTAACCGAACCAAAATATTTCAATTAATTTGATCGGTTAACCAAAATTTATATGTTTTTGTCTTTTGATTAAATTAAGTATAAAACATATAAAAAAATACATTGCTAATATAAAAATAAATTATATATTATATATTATTTATTTCAGTTAATTACCTGATTTCGAATCGAATTAAACTATAATTAAAATTTCAAAAAATTCATTAACCGAACTCCAATTGAACTAAATTCGACCACTGACCGATTAATCGAATTAGATCGGTTCGATCGATTAATTCGACTTTAATCGAACTATGAATACCATTAATGGTTAGAAGTACTTATAATCTCTCCCCTTAGAAGTACTTATAATCTCTCCCCTCCCCAACTCATAAATAGGAGGATAATGCGTTTCAGTGCACTCAAACTCACATCCTCCTTCATTGGTAACAATTTCGATACCAATCGAATTAAAACTCAATCGACAAAATATTAATTTTTTAACTGAAGTTAATAGTTAAGTGACAAAAATGTAATAATTTTATAACGTTAGTGACTATCATGTAATTTTTGAAAATTAGATGACTGAAATGTAATTTTAAGTAAAATTTAGGAATAATCGGTGTAGTTTATCCTTTAATATTTTGAACTTTTTGCTTCAGTTAATTTGTGAATGGTGAGTGTCCTAATGACCCTTTTTTTTTTTTTTCTTTCCGATGAGATTGTTACTCTTAAAACTCTTCTACTTCATCAAATGGTGACCGACGAAAGCAGGGCACAAAAATAAGCAGCAAAAGGTGAAGGGTTGAAGCAACAGTTAGAGGCTGAGAGCAATGGTAGCCAATGGTTTTAGACTTTTTCAGTTTTTTATTCTGCCTTCTGTTTCTTGTTTTGTTTTTAAGTTTTTTTATTCATTTGGACTTTCTTTTTGTTGGAAATAAGCATTGGGCTGATTTTAATTTTCGAAAGATATTAGGTTTAGGTTCTTTTTCGATTTTGGGCCAGGATAGCTTATTCCAAAATACAAAAATTAGTTAAATCGCTTTTTTTTCGATTCACGGTTCAATCGCCTTTTTTTTTTTCGTGGGTCAATTAATTATTTAACTTATTTCAAATTAGTATATTGATTGATCTATCGGTCGGAATCCGACAAATCTATCCAATCTGATTTTCAAAATCATGGAATCAATTAATTCAATCTCTTATTTTGGACTAGTACTCCCACTAGTTGAATTCGATCTAAAGTTAATGATCTGTACTATTTTTTTAGATGAATAACAAATAGCAATTAGCACGATTCAAATTTAAAGCACATTTGGGATGATAAATAATTTTGATCATTAGATACATTCTGAATGTATCAAGTACTTTCTTAGGAATAACACGACAACCTATAACAAGTATTTTTGCACATCCTATTTCTTTAAATAAATTTAAAAAAAATCAGAAAACTAAATAGAAAGCAAAAAAATATCAGAAAATCTCAAAATAAAAATAAAAATACAAACCAATAATATATATAAAATTATATAAATTCTTAGAAATAAAAATATTTACTTTATTTTTTAAAAAATACATAAAATACAAAAAAAAAATGAAAATATACAAAATTTTCAAAAAAAATCTCAAAAATATTTATAAATAGAATATAGGGTGCATTTTCATCGTCTCTCGTTACCAAGTCACCTGAGAATGCTTCTTGTAAAAAGTGTTTTTGCCACCTGTTTCAAAACCAACCTATTTTTCTAAATTTAAATAAAATGTCCCCTAAATATTTTTTAAAATTGACATATATACCTAATTTTACCTATAAAAAGTATAAGTCCATGAAAAGCGAAAAAGAAATATAGAGCGCAAATAAAATAAAAGAGCCCAAACAAAGAACTTAAAAGTTTTTGGCAAAAAAAATATTAAAGGGTAAAAGTATCAAGGAGGTTTTGAGTCGGATTGCATTTTATTTTATTTTACTTAAAAATGAATAAATTAATCCTTGCTCGTTTGATCAAAAGGTGAATTGGTCATGTATTGAAAAATTCATTTATTTTTAGTGTTAAGTGCTAATATGGCTGTAGAGTAACTAGAAAATGATATTTAGTGTGTCATGTATGCCTCATGCTGATACAAAGAGGCTAATTCAAGTATAATGAATGAAATTTTTAATAAAAAAAATGGATGAAATTTTTAATAGACAATAAAATGGATGAAATTTTTTATGTGAAAAGACTAATTCAAACAATCAAATTATAATAAGTCACCACTTAACAACAAAAACAATAAAATTTTTTACAGAAAATTTAATTTGTTTCTTGATAAAATTTTTGACAGGGACTAATTTATAAATTTTTGGGTAAGGCTCAAAATGCAAGTAACTCTTAAGAGTATCCATAACATTTTTACCATTTAATAGCGAAAAGGAAAAAAAATAGTAATAATGGTAATAATAAAGCCAGAAGGACAATTCATTTGGAAAATAAAATACTGTTCTGCTTCTGAGTTTTCTCGGTATAATTAGGGTTTAAAAAGGGTTTTTGTAATCTTCTCTCTTGTCATCCTTGTTTTTTTTTTTTCTGTTCAAAGAAAGAAAGAAGCTGGTATTGACAATGAAGGAAGGCAGTTTTACAGCCGGAAAAAGGAGAAGAAATCTGGGTAAAAAGAAAGGTAACAAAGCCAAAAATAAGAAGCTCAAGATGTTGGAGGGTAAAGGAAAAAAGTTCAGAGTAAGTAAAAAAAATGAGAAATCTGTTTGAGAAACGTGCCCGTGACTACAATTCTGATGACGAGGAGGAGGAAAAGGAAGACACAGCGGAGGAGGCAGTTCCTCATGATACCTGGAGAGGGCGCGGCGGAGATATTTCTTTTGAAGGAAGTAATCATTCAGAAGGAGAAGAACAAGGAGGAGGTGAAATTCAACCTGGGATTATGAGGTTTACGGAAGGTGTCAGAGCATTCAGGTTGGCATTTAAGAACATTATAAAGAGGAATGTGGCTGATGATTCATTGGTAGTGCTAGTTTCTAAACTTGGGTCTTTTTCGTTTCAGATAGAATTTTTTTTTCAATAATTCTTTTTAAAAATTGTTACAGGGTCCTGTATTATCAGGGCATAAGCAACTTGTTGCAAAGAAGTTAGCTGAAGAAGAAGCTGAAAGGAAAGTCAAAGGAGAAGCTAAGAAAGAAAAACATTTGGTATTTGCCTTGGAATTTGCTAAATATTTTACAATGACTGCTTGTGCTATGCTTTTTTTTTTTATGCTATATGATTTTAATGTTACAGGTTGCAGAGAAAGGCATGTGAAGCCTGCAAATTACTTGGATTCACATGAAAAGTTTCTAATCAGTATTGCTACAAAAGGAGGTATTGTATTTTTAGACCATATTTTCGTCTAATGTTATACATATAACTTAGTTCATTGCTTATTTCTTCTCAAACTAATTAGGTTTGTTTTTTTATGTGTTGCTTGAAATTTCAGTGGTGAAGTTATTCAATGCTGTAAGTTGTTTTATGGAAGCTAAAATTTACTATCCTGTCTCTGCGTAATCTTTTTTTGTTTCATTTATCATGTAGGTGAATAAAGCACAAAAGGCTGGACCCTTCAAGGTCTAAAGATGCTGGTGAAATCCAATTTTAATCGGGCCCAACATTTAAACTCATTTTTTTCAACTTTTAATTTTTTTTTTAAATTTTAAATTATTTTGAGTTTAAATTTAACTTAAGTTTAAACTTTTTTTCCTTTAAAGTTTAAATTTAAATTAAGTTTAAATTTAATTTGAATTTAAATTTAAGATTAAATAAAAAGCCCAATTAATGTTCAATTACAAAATCTATTAGCTGGGCCCAATAACAAGATGTCCAAAATTTCAAAGTCCAGATACAAAATAAAATCCAAATTTCAATGACCCATTACAATTCAACCCAAACAGAAGACCCAATCTGCTGCTTGTACAGCCACATCCACTTCAGCCATTGGTATGCTGCCACGGTAGCATTTACAGCCCCATCACCATTGTCAGCCACCGACTACCATCATAGTCAACATACTCTGCCATCTCCAACCATCACTACCCACTGTCATCATCACCTGCAAACAGAGACAAGGAACAAAGCAAGAGACGAAGCAGAAACAGGGACAAAACAACAGTATTTTGTGTAAATCATTTTGGCTATAAAAGCCATTTTTAAAATCTGTAACGGGGGGATTTTTCTCTCTTTCTTTGACAACAGATGATCAATAGAAAAAAAACAGAAAAAAAATTCAAACAAAGCAATCTCAGTCTCAAACGCAAGTATTCAAGTGCATACAAGGTATATTAGTTTAAGCAGATATTTACATATTTTTATTGTTACTTTTCATATATTCGAAAGTTGCGTTTTTTTAGAAAATAAAGTAATACAAAAAATATTTACACAAAAAAGATTTTTTTTTTTTAGAAAAAATCGATACAAGAAAAAAAAAGATTGAAACATCAATTCTCAAGATCTTGTTTGCAAGTTATTTTGGCTTCTATATGTTTGTGCATGCATGCTCAAATTATTATCCATTTTCTTTTCGTTCTGAAAACAATGTTTTCTTAAAATATAAAATTAATCAAAAACAAAAACAAAAATCCTTTATCCTTTCTTTTTTCGAAGATCAAAAAAGCTTAAACAAGATCTCAGATTTTTTTTAAAAAAAAAAAAAAAATGAACCATTTAACCCTCATACCTTCTTAAACCCAGGTTTCGATCCAATTTTTTTTAAAGAGAAAAAATAGAGCAGAAGTTTTAAAGAAAAAAGAAGAAAAGATTTAAGATCTAATATATATATATATTTAAAAAAAATAGAGTTAGGTGGACTTCCTTGTTACCCGATTTTGAATGGAGGCTCGTCGGCGTTGGGCTGGTGGCAGCCAGCAAACGGGGAACACGAAACGACGGACTTGGGGTTTCGTTTAAGAGGAAATGGAAACTAAAAGAAAGTTTTTTTTAGATTTGAGAATAGAAATGAAGTTTTCAGCAGATTGTGGGTTAAATAAATACCTTCATAAAAACGACACCATTTTTTTGAGTAGTCTAATTCTTTTAATAGTCCTTCCTTTTTTTTGGAATCTACAATTTCGCCCTTATGTATTTTTAATTTGTTTTAAAATTACCCCTAAGCCTTAGTTGTCTTTCGATTCGATCCTCAAATGTTTTAAGTTTCCAGGATCATACCACGTGTTAGTCCTTGGGGATTATTTATCATTTGGTCCTGGTTTTGCTCGAAATCTATACTTGGCCATGTTTTCCTTGTGTTTTTAATTTTTAACTTTGAATTTTATTTTCATTCTAATTTAATCTTTGAATTCTTTCCTCATCATGGAAATTTCATTGGATTTCTTTGATTTTCAAACTTAGGCCATGAAATTACTTTGTTTCCCTTCAAATTTTATTTGGCTGTGAAACTAACGTTTAACCTTTTTTTCTTTTTGACCTTATTGTTTCTATTCCTTTCCTCAAAACCACTTTTCTAATTTCGTTTTATTAAACTTTAAGCTTTAATTATTTTATATGTTTGGCATAATTCACATGGATCTTAGTATTATTATTTATTACGATATATAGTTATTATGCGTGCCATGATTTTATTTAGTTTATTTTTATTCATGTTTAGATTACTTTCGGTCTTTTAATCTTAAATGAAAGGCGTGTTTATTCAAATATTTTTGTAAGATAGCCTAGCTAAATAACATATTTTGCAAATACGTTATCTTTTGAAGTCAAATTCGTTATTTCGGAGAACTTGGAAGTTAATACCCTAACGCATTGGGTGTTATTTTCTTTCGAACCTAAAATATCGGACGACTTCCTTAAAATTAATAATAGCCACTTCCCTTGCTAATTGTACGCTTTACCCATTTTTACGAAATAGTTTTTAAATATATATATATAAAGATAAAAAAATAAAATATACATTATTCTCCAAACTTATAAGTTATTTCAAATAAGAAGTAATATTCTTTTATTAAAAGGGATTTGAAAGATCGTACCTTAATGTAATGGAGCGTGATCTTTCTTTGAACTTAAATAATCGGATACCTTTAATCGAGGCAACGTTCCCTTATCTTCGATTTTAAAAATTTGCACCTTAACTTATTAGGTGCAATTTTTTTCAAATCAAGATAATCGAACATCCTTTTCAAAATTTAAAAAGTTTTACAAAGGAAAGCTCGTTATTTCTGGATCTCGAAATGTTGTATCCTAACTCACTGGACGTAACTTTCTCTCTCGATCACTTTGAAATAGTGAGATTTCCAAACAAAATTGATTTCTTTTAAACATAGCTCATGCATTCAATGATTGTATTTTTAAACTTTATCCGAGCATTTAAGGTTTACAAATTAAGATCCAAAAATAATCAATACGGTACCAATTTTTGGCGCATGAGGGTGCTAATCCTTCCTCATGCGTAACCGACTCCCGAACTCGTTTTCTGGATTGCGAAGACCCAAAATTTTTTTAAAACGAATTTTAAACGTTTTGAGGTGATCCAATCACACTCAAATAAAATATTGGTGGCAACTCTCATTTTCCAAATTTAAAAGTATTTTCGAAACTTTATTTTAAAAACGTTTCGACAGATGCAAAAGGTATATTTATATCACTACTATAATTTTATATTGAACATCTAAAAGCAAATTTTTTGAATTATGGAAAATGTGCAATACCCGTCTGCCATGTAAATCTTGTTCTGAATATTAGGCCTTCTTATGGGCATTTGAATAACTTGGAATGCTTGTTCATGGCTTCTTGCTTAATTTCTTTGAAGTTATGTCTAACATCTTGATGACTAGATCAGTCAGAAACACATGATACACTATTATCGATTTATCACCAGACAATCTTCTCATTCATTTGTCACTCAGTGGTTCTCACCTAGGACAGCGAACCTTTTTTGTTTATATTATATGCATGTACATACAAACTGTTGTCACTTTTATCTGATCAGATGGTAGATACTTTATTCTTTCAAAAGCTTAGATTTGAAATGGTTCTTATTTATTGAAGTAAAACTTCATCTTTCTCCTGTATCTGCTGCGAGTTCTAAATCTAATGGAATGGTTCTTAGTTATTGGTGCTTATAGAAACTAAGTTTACTGTTTTAAGTTCTATCATAGTATACAATTGAAAAAATTAAATGGATTTCATAAAATATTTATGCCTTGATACCCTAGATTTAGAGCTGAGTGTTATCTAGGTTCTTTATGCACGGATGTTATTTTTCACGGTACTTAACATATGTTACTTCTAAAAGACTATGGAAAACTTTACTTGCCCCTGGATAACCCTTAAAAGTGTGTTACTTTTAAAGTTCCAGTTTTCTGACTTTGTGGTTCACGCTTCCTGCTAGTGATAAGGAAGAGAAGGAAAGAAGCCTTCTTTTCAGAGCTAGGCAAGACATCGTTGCCAGCACGCGATTCTTCCAGTTTTATTAGTACTTTTGGATGTTTTTGTGGTCTATCTACAAAACTTTAGCATATATGTGTATCATCTTGTCAATGTGAAGCTACAAAAGAATTATCTAATTTGGCACTTAATTTGCTGGGAACGTCACATTAATTGCCTCTCAATTTGTTATTTGGATTCTGTAGAAACTTTTCTGTAATTGCTTACGCCGCTTTGACATGCAGGGTAATACATCTTCTGATTCTAGGAATGATGAAGGACCTGCTTGGGCCCCATTGCGTGATAATTACATGCTAACAAATCCTTAGTTGAAGGAATGGGATAAAATGGCGGTAAGAATGCTAATTCTTTTGATTGTTACACAAGTCATGTCCCTCTCTTTCCCTAGTAGACACCATCATTAGATTTACTCATGAATTTTGAGTCCGGGAAGTGACTGCTAATTTTTTACAGGGCTGGGCAATAGTTGATGATGTTGGAAGGATGTCTGAAGATAGTGGTTCAGATGATGATTGATGATTGATGTCCTTTGAGCTTAAGGAGATTTGGTGTTCTTGCGGGCCATGGTCTAACAGCTGAACCTGAATTTCTTTTCCCTTTTTCTTTACTTTTTCCCAATTTTGTGTAGTGGTCTATTTATTGTTTATAAATTAATTAAACCAAGAGGAATGCTTGTTCTGCATCCTGTCCTCATTAGCACTCTGATCGTTCACTGCTCCATTGTTGATGGATGGAAGGAAAAAATTGGAGCATAGTTGGCCTATGGATTTATTGGTTCTTTTATAGCTGATGATGATGTGTTCATCCCGGTAGTTATTGTAATCAAACCAGATTAACAATATGTATTTTGTTTTAGTTGTTAAAAATAATTAATGAATTTTTTTTACATATCGATGTTATGTCCATGCCCTCCTATAATACTCACTCCTGAGGGTAATGTCTGTTACAATACATCAACAGGGATAAAAGTGGTATTCGCCATTATTCCTAGGGCTCTATTGCTTGGCATTGTATGATATGCCAGATTCTCAGAAGCATTGCCTTTGTTTCATGGTAAGGGGTAGATACAAAAAAGAGTAGAAAATGCACTCTCTTTTTTTGTATAAAAGTTTACACACAATGTTCATCCTAAGTGCAAAGTGATCAAATCCAGTGCTGTACAATTCCAACCACACAAGCGCATATTCCTTGTCTGACCCAGCAGGCATAATTATTTACTTTTGGCAGACAATTAAAATACTAAACTGAACTTAGAAATAGGATATCTATGCTATACATACATGTCCATCAGAAGTGAATGGAAAAAAAAAAAAAAAAAGAAGCGCAAAACTACAGCTGCATGCTTTCTTGCCTATAACTGAGACATTGCTAGGCACAGTGGTGGCGGTGACAGCAGCAGCTTTTATAGAAGCGCTAACACCGAGAATGAATACGGATGTGTTGAAGAACTGATGAGGTTGAAAGCAGTGGCTTGGGTGGTGGCAAAGGCAGATCTCGGCGAAAGATGTCCTGATACAAGAATCTTTCATTACAGGGGCCTCGGGAATTTATTCAAGGCAGTTCTGTATCCAACATCACCTGATAAAACCTGGGGCCCTGAGATACAACCATATATATATATACCCAGTCACTTAACTAGTTCAGGAAAGAAAAAAGTACAAGCATCAATTTCTCCATTATTAGGCAAAGAATAATAAATTCTTTCAAACTAACATTCATGTGTTTCTTTCCTTTTTGTAAGCATGGTTAAAAAAAATTGTACTCTCAGCAGCTTCTGGTTTGGTTCAACGGATCATAATCATAGGCATCACCAGCTTTGACAAAGCGTCCCTTCACTCGCTTTCTCACATCAGCCCTTGCTTTGCGAGAGGCATATCTCACTCGCTTTTCAAACCTATCATATGCCACAAGGATGAAGCTAATAAACATATAAAATTCCTCCAACAAGTGGAATGGTTTCCTTACAATCAAGACTAGTGGTAAAATAAAATGTTGAGACTGACAGTAAAGAATATATATCTCATTTCCCAGCGATAAATATACATGGATGCAGACAACCCACCTTTCCTTGCTAGTGAGCACCGCAATCAAACAAGCTCCTTCAATGACAAGAATAGCAACGAAAACACACAACTTATAGATGATGATACTCAGATACAAGTAAAAATACAAATGTTAAAATGTTACAGATTCGATATATTTTATTTGGAGACATGTGAATCCATTGCTACATGCCTAAACTGAAACTTAAAGGCCAATAGAGAAGCTCCATAAGAAGAAAAACTAGGAAGTGCAAGAGAGAACATGAACTCAAGTCATGATAGTAACCCATGAGGTAAATCAATCCATAGAACTAAAAATTCAGACGAAGGGAAGGAATTGAAAGGAAGAACATCTCAAAGTCCAGAAATTTTTAAAGCAAGAAGCACTAAAACAACAAATGCAACAACCTAATAATTATATCTAAATATAACTAGAACATATGTACATTTATATGTCTATACTTACTTCCGTGTCTTCTTCTTTTCCTTGTAACGCATGACAGCATCGCTTCGAGTTGCTGATGGGATGGAGCTCTCAGTACATGGAGGACACCAGGGAGGCTCTCCCATTAGGAGCATTGATGAAGCCCCACAATCTTGATAATCGCCGGCGCTACTCTCTCCAGTAAGGCCAGAAAACGAGAGGCTTGAATGTGCATGCTTTGTTGTAAAATACAGAATTGAATCAGTTTTATTGCTCATCACAGAATCAGCTGATGCAGCATTGCTGCATGCTGGCTGGATTGCATTGACCAGTCCAACAGATGATCCCTGTACAAGAATATTGTAAGAACATTTTCCAAGTACAACTTGAAATTCTTAGTCCACTATGAATGATTTTGTACGATATGACTCCCTAATGAAGATGAAACAAACATGTAATATCCAAACAGATTAAAGTGCCAAGGTTCATAAGCAGATTGTTAAAACATATATATTTTACAAGAAAGCCGATCTAATAATAATCAAGAAGGCACTGAAAGATAAAGTACTTGCAAACTTGAGGAATCCTTAATCCCAGCACCAATAATGGGCTATATAATCGAAACTGTCAAAAGAGGAGCATTTTCCTGAAACTGGAAGGAAAAATAAACTTTCTTTTTTACGTTGGTCATGTCTGAGAAACAAGGCTATTGTTTTTCTCCAGATACTACTGAACTTTCATCATCATTCAAAATGAAAACACAGCTAATGGAAGGACAATAAACTTCATTTGGATACACTACTCGTGTCTGAAAATTAAGGTTATTGATGCTATTGATACCCCACCAAAATGAATAATTTCCTTTGAGTAACAGAATGGAAAATCTAGTAGAAATTGTGTTGGATGTACTATAACTACAACTAAACTCACAGTCCGTTAATCAAATTAAAGCTTCTCATGATTGTCAATTTTTTTTCTCTATTTTAACCTGACAAGGAGTGCTTCCATTTTACACATTAAGAAAAGAAAATAGCTCAAATATGGAATATAAATCATAAGTTCTAATCAAGAACACCATGAAAAAAAATTCATAACATCTAGAAAACTGACAATACTATCAGAAAAAGATAATACGGATACCGCAAAGCAAGAACAAAAGAAATTGAGATAACCTCTGCAGCCACTGCACCCTGACAGGTCGAATCAGCAGCAGACATGTCTTTTGTCCCAAATAAGCTATCAATTCCACCGTTCTCTAAAAGTTCTTCCGAATGATTGAGAGTTACCCCAAAGAGTTCTTCATAGTTTTCAAGGTTCAAATCAACTTCATCTATGTTGAAGTCTTCGTACAGATCATCTTCAGAAAGTCCAGGACACTTTGTTTGAGGACCAAATAACTGCAAATTAAGTACAAAATTAGCAAAGGTTCCCAAAAGGGAACATATTATCTCTGCTATGTCAAAAATGAACTTGAACCATTGGATACTAAAATTCTACAAAATTACAAATAATCACTCTTCTTATGATCAAAACAAAATTTTGATAACTTCCAACAAAAACATCAACCAACTTTCCCTGTTTCTTGTGTACATCACGTTCACACTGTCCTTTTTCTCTATCAATTAAAATAAATGTAACACTTCAACAATGTAGGCAATAGCATGAGACTAGAAGCAGAAAGAAATTCATATGTGTGAAATCAGAGAAATCTAGATTCCAATTATGAGCCCATGGAAGAAAAGGCATAAGATCACAAATATAACTGAGGACAAGGTTAGTGATATAGTTATTCCACTTTGAAGGCCTTACTGAATAGTTATCTGTAATATTACAGTACAACTTGAGTTGCTTTTATCTTTCAAAAAAAAAAGAAACTTGAGTTGCTTTTGGGCCAAGAAATAAAAATATCTAGACATACGCCTAAAAATAAAAACTGAATACAAGTTCAAGTTATACTGTAGGTTTACTGAAAGATCAAAATCTTTTACATTTAAATGAAAATTCAATCAAGTTCAACTGGATGGACCTTCAATTTCCATCATAAAATGAAATCAATAAAAGAAAGGAATTGAAATTGGCATACACTTCTTCCACAAAAGAAACTAATCGGAACAAGAAGTTTTCACTTAAGCTAGTTTTCTGGTCAGAAAGAGCAGCTATCACAGAATACTCGCTGTAAATATGCTTTCAGCACTAAGCACGGACTGCAGAATGCATTTGCAAATTTAGACCCATTCTCGAAAAGCTTATCATAGTTCTTTAACATTGCCCCAAGAGACTCAGATATCAAGGGCCTGAAAGTACCTCAAGGATAGTGCAACTAAGTTTGTCAAAGACAAATATTCAGAATTCATCATTTACCTTGGGCAGTGATATATCTGTTGATCCGGCTGGCTGATCCAGAAGTTGTGGTGCAGGTCTGTGTTCAGGAATCAAAGTTCTGGTCCAACCACTTCCCTTATCCACATTGCGGTCACGATTAACCTCAGCAACACCGGCACTGTTGTGGCTAATGGTGTTTACTGTAGGGTCCCAAGAAGTACTCTCTATGTTCTCAGAGATGCTCATCAAACCTAATTCCTGCTCACAAGCAGATTCACCTGCAGAATCTGATTGTGAAAAAAATGACCATATGGAAGAAAGTTCCCCAGATGATGGGCAGCCAGAATAACTGTTAATTGTTTGCCTCTTATGTGTCGAATTCGAGGTAGAGGCATCATGACCCAGCCAATCACAGTTTTGACAGAGGGAAACCTTTTCTTCAGCACATCTAACAAAAGCAGGCTGCGAATTGCATCTTTCACATACCAATGTTCTCGAATGGCGTTTAGACAGAGCATTAGCAGAATGGACATTTCGATCGCATGACAAACATAAACAAGCAGCATCAGACCGACAATATACCAGTGAAGGTTGATCACCACAGAAATCACAAATGTATCCCATCTTCCCAATCACACTAGTCCTAACCAAACACTAGAACTTTTCTCCAAAATTTACAGACTTCTAAGCAAACTATACATCAAGTGGGGCAAGTAGCTTCTCAGACATCCCGGACTCTGCTATTTTCCGTGCCCTTCAATAGCTGTCATATAGAGAAGAGTAAAAGATTGTTGTTAGAAGAGATTTCAGTTCATGTTTGATGAAAAAGCAAGCTTAATCAATATCTACTGGCTATATGCGGTAGCTTAATTACTTAAAATTTGCTCATACAATGATATAGCAAAGGGTTCAAATTCTAGAAGTCACTTTAATCATCCAAAAGTTCACATGATCAGCACTGTTTAAGAGTAAAAGTCGCTAATTTTGTCTATAATTACAGCCAAAAATTTAACAGTTCTAAACATCCAGAAACAAACAGAAAACAATAAATTATACTGTAAGAGAATAGGCAAAAGCGGAATTCACATATACACACTCAAAACAGAATTGAGTAGAAGAGAGAAAATTCCTCATTAAATTTCAGTCATCCTTGACGACTCAAACAGTCAAAATAAAATAAGTAAAGAAAAAAAAGTGAAACTATCTTTTAATTTTAATAAAAAGGAAAAAGGCAGGGGAGAAAGCATCCCATCCCATGAAAAGCACTACAAGCAAGACTAATTCCATTCCAGAACATGTAAAATTAAAGAATTAGAACTTCAATCTAAAGACTGAACTCCATCATCAAAGCAAAAACTACACAAACAAATTAAGCAAAAAGAAAAAAAAAAAAAAAAAAAAAGGAGATCAATCAACAAACCAATAAACCCATATATACTAACAAATAAAAAAAAAGTGAATCTAAAACCATAAATAAAATCAAAATTAAGTGAAGGAAAAGAAAAAGACCCAGAAATGAAAATCAAATTAAAAAACTTTAATCTAAAGAGAAATAAGAAATTTACCTTGAGGGAAAAAAAAAGTTGACAAGATCGGTTACTAGCTCTAATATCGAAATAGAAATTTTGTATATAAAAAAAAAGGAAATTACAACGAGAAACCCCAGAGCAAGGAGCCTTCCAGAATTCCTCTCTTTTTTTTGCTCTGTTTTGAGCTTTATTTTCAGGCTTTGGCTCTGTTTTATTTAACAATTTATTCCTCTGTTTTGGGTTTATGGAGGTAGGAGATAGAAATTGGTGGGTGTATATGGAAAAAAAAAGATGATGACTAAGCTAAAAGTGCAAAGAGAGAGAAAATATAATATTAGAAAAATAGAAATAAAAAAAGGTAAAATGGGGAAATAAAGCAAAAAGTGGGACCCCATCCTTTTCAATCGTGAAAGAAAAAGTTAGGTCCCTTTCTTGGTCCCTCCTATCATCAACTTCCATCTCCGTTTCTTCTTTTGCCTATTTTACTATAAACTTTTTTTAAAAAAAAAACTAGATAAAATATCTAAAATATCTAAAATAATATAAAATATTAATATTAATGAAATTAAAATTACGAAATAAATAATTTTTAAAATTTAATATATTTTATTACCAAGCAATATATTTATATTCAGTACTTAATCATTTCTAACCTAACGAACAATTTTATAATAAGAATTTAGAAATAGTGATCGGTGATGTTAATTTTAGTTATTGAATATTTTGTTATTGATGACATTGTCGAATTCTTTTGTTGTGGGCGACGTTTAGAATTAGTTTCGTTGTGGTAGGTTCATTGTTTAGACATATTGTAGATGTCATTTATAACAAGTTATCGTTCATATTTGATTTAGTGTAATTTAAAATATATTTAATTTTTTATTCAGAAATAGTTAATTCCTTTTTTATCATCGCTCAAATCAAATGATTTACATTTATAAACAATTTACATTAATTTAAATGGATGTGTCCAAATATCAATTGAATATTAATTCGATTAATATGAATATTGTTGTCAATATAGAATAATGTGGATTCAAGTGTATTAAAACACATTATCCTCTATTGAATGTTTTCAAATACAAAACGAGACATTAATCTAAACAAATTTTGATTCATTTCTAAGTAGATTAATTAGACAATACTAAGAGGTATGAAAGTGTCAAAATCCCACAATATATTGATTTAACTCAATCAACTAACATTTAAAAGCACAAATACACACCCACCACAAATCATGTCACAATTAATGTAATATTATACATCAAAAGCAATTTATTAAGTGACAATCCCATTCTAAGTAGTCGGCTTATCCTTCATAATTCTAAAATCAAATTATATTAATATAAAAAAAAGTTTATTTAATATATACACACGATAGTTAAATATAAAATAAATTTAAAAAAATAGGTAAAAAAATCTTGTAAAAGATAAGATATCTTCAATTTAAGTAATAATAGTCTTCTCTTTTCAAAAAAAAGTAATGTGAGTGGTTAAAAATTATAAATTGAAATTAGTTTACTACTAGCACATACGCTAAAACACAATGAAGAACAATACTCCTACCAAACGTAGCATTAATGTAATTTTTTACCTCTAAATTTGACAACTAAGTAAGGCACATTACAAGATGTAGTGGTAAAGCGCATTAGATTCCAAAGAGAAAGCACATATTCAAACTTTGATGACAACGTTTCGAAGAGATAGTCATGAACTCCGAACATGAATTAAATGTAGACTTGTTTAATAGCAAATTATATGTCTAAATTTGAGAGATAGATTGAAAAAAAAATTAGATAAAAAAATGTGGACTTTAACAACAGTGGCGGAGCCAAGGGGCTGGCAAGGGCCCTGATCTCCTTTAAAATGAAAAATTTTCCATTTAGGCCTTCTATAATTTCTAAATTTCTAAATTAGTAAAGGCAAAATTACACTTTAGCTCCCAAAAATGATAAAATTTAATTTAACCCTTTAAAAATTATAAAGATATAAATTATTAAAATTGTGAAATTATATTTTTACTATTATAAAAATATACAATTTAATTACAACTCAAAATAATTTTCTGACTCCACCACCACTTAAAAAGGATATAATTTTTTTCACTCATATTGGGCCCAAAGTAATTGCTAATACATAATTTAACAGATTAGATCCATTTTACATAGAAATAAACCACTTCTTAAAAATGATATGTTTATGTATAAATTGAGCAGGTTTGCCTGAGTAATGTTTTTAAAACATCAGATGAGTTTGCGTAAGATTATCGATAATATCTAAAAGAGGATATCAATCATACGATATTTCGACTCACCCATGAATATTTTAAACTAAATGCAACAATAATTGATTTTGTTTATTATAAATATTATTTTATATAATAAATTTAAAGAATTCCTTAAATTAAAATAAATCTTGAGAAAGTGTGGAAGAAGACATGAACCTTATCTTTTTAGCCACGCCTCATTGACTACCCTAATATAAAAATTATTCTCAAATTAATGTGGAGCTTGATTTATCGACTGTAAAAATGTAATTGGTTGACAAAAAACTAAAGGGTTTGTCGATAGTTGGTTGATACGCGGAAGAACAGATGGCCGTGACAGAAGGCTCATCATGTTTAGGATAGGATGGAGAGTCATCTAGTAAGGTAGACGAAGCTGGGAGAAAGGGTTTGATGTGGGAGAGAGGTTAAGTTGAATGAGTTAGATTGATTCTAACCCTAGGCTTTGAGTTTTATATATCTTTCGTCTCTTGTCTCGAGGTGACACCTATTAGGTTATGATTAGTAGGTCAATGGCATGTGATTAAGTAGTCTAGCATTTTAGATTTAAGTGAAGTAATGTTATAATGTATTTTAAAATTATTTCGGATGGGACATGATAATTAAAATTTAATGTAATAGATAATGAGTGAAATTTGTTAAGCCATCAAACCAAAAAATTTCGTAAAAAATTCCTGAAATGTTTGCTCGTACTCCTTATGAACATGATAATTGAAGTTTAGTGTGATAATTAATGAAATTTCGTATTTATTTTTATTGTGTTATTTAATATAAATATACATGTATTTTTTATAATGTTAAAAATTCATGTTATGCAGAGCTTGATATATGCATGTCTTGTCAATAATATATTTCATATTGTCATGTTTTAGGAAGTTTGTCACGATGGCACAAATTAGAGGAATAATTTTATTTTAATGTTGCGTCTCAAATTTATCGCATATTTACATAATTTTTCGTAGCGTTTTATTTTATTAGAAAAATGTGTTCACGTTAATTTTACGTGTATGAAAAGTGAATAAAATTTTACACGTTAATGTTTGGTTTTATAATGTTTGGTTTTATAAAAATCTTATTTATGTTATTAATCTTGATGTCACATGTTTCAATTATTTTCTTAGATATCTCAAATTAATTCATATTTTATATAATTTAATTTAATAATTCAAATTTTAACTTTTTAAATTTAACCATTTGAAAAATAAACGATTATATCAATCCGATGGTATTAGAAATAAAATTTAGATCTAAATAGGAAATAAAGTTAAACTAAGATGGAATTGGATCTTCCACGTGTGCGAATATTTTAAATAGTTTTGGCTTTTATGGGGTGCACTTGGCGGCATCTAACCTAGAAAGGAGGAACTTTAAGGAACGGAATGGGGTTTGTAATTTTCTTTTTTGATTTAGGCTTTAAGAAAACCTTAACCACCACACTCAAATATCTTTGACCAAAAGAAAAGACACCCCCCCCCCCCCCTCATTTGCTTTCTACAAATGTCCTTTTCTACTTGTGGATTAGGCAATTAATTGCTTAATCCAATTAGTCAACAAGTGAAGCCAAAGGTATGCTTATAATATTAGTACACAGTTTATTTTTATCTTTAATAATAATGTCACCTTCATTCCTAGTTCCTCTTTCCATTCTGCTTTATTTTTTTAAATATTCTTATTCATTTTTAATTATAACTATATGTAATAGCATAATTAATTTAAATATTATTTTTATATGATAAATTGAACCTTCTAATCCATCTGAACCAAAACAATCTAAACCTAAACAAAATTAATAAGATTTTTAAAATCTTATTCGAACTTATCATCAACACTTGAAACTGCATAATTTAATATATGTGAACTAAAATATAATAAATATATTCACATCAATAATATAAGAGAACAGTGATTAAAGTTTTTGTTGATATCTCAATAATCAAAATTCAAAATCAAGTATTGTAATACTCCTTCCCTTAATTTGTAAAAGGAGAAATTACCTTAGTTCAATTGTGAAAAGTACATAGGTTAAGTTTTTTTAAGTAAAAGATACAATATTATTTTGAGAATTTTATATAAAATTGAATATTTACTTAAAATGTAAAATTGAAAAATAAAAAGGAATATTTAGTTAAGGCAAAGCAAGTCAAAATTTTTAAGCCATGGCATGAATGTGATTTTGGGGGGAGAGAAACAAGTGGCAAAAGAAAGGGGGAATGAGTGTAGAGAAATTTGTTTGGAAAAAGATTAAGGGAGTGGAGAACAGATGTAATTTTAATTGTAATAAAAACGGAAATGTAGATATATTAAAATAAACATAATAATAATGCAATATTATAAAAATAAATAAATCAAATTATGCATGTTTAATCATTTGTTATATTGTGTTTATATATTTATACAGATTTAGAGAAGTAAAAAAGATAAGGGCAGCACAGATAGTTAACTATTTATTCAGATAAGGCATTTGTCTGTAATTGAGTAGAGCAAGTTGATGCACACAGAAAAGACAGGTTAGATTTAACCCCACAAAAAATGCTTCACTTTTTTCCTTGCAATTTTATAAAAACCCAAATGCCCAAACTGCCCTTCTCTCTCAATTATTAACTATCATCTTATTAATATAATATAATATTCTAATGTTATACCTACAAAATTCCACATGTCCCACAGATTTCCCCTTCCTAAATTTTTCCATATTCCCCCAACAATTACTGTCCAATTTTCCATCAGTAAATAGGGCAATGTTGACTGAACAGCCGCCTGTACCTCAGAAGAGGTTTCTCACCTACCCAGCCTGAAAATAATAAAACCCTTTCTTTTTCCCCCCCTTTTCCTGAAGAATCTGAAGTTATCCCCCCCTGGGTCTGCTTTTGATTCAAGCTAGTTAACAAGAATCTGAATAGAACCGACTTTTGGTTTAAGGATAAGACATCTTGTTCCTGAAATTTGATAACCTTTTTCAATTTAATTTTAAAATTTAATATTTTCTTAAATTGATTTTTAAATTTAAATTATATTAAAGTGTGATAATATAATATTTCTAAGATTACACCACCTCATCATTTAAAAATTAAAAAATATATAATTTTTAAAAAATCAAATAATAATATGGCACAAATTTTATGTCATGTCATGTAACCTAACAAAATCTAAGTTTAGATATCAAATACTAAGACTAATGTGTAGCAAAAAAAAAAAGAATTAAATCAGAAAAAATTATCAAATTCAATGATTAAATATAGCCTTATTCCTCAAGGATAAAGCCCCTATACATGTTTAATAGCACCAACCAACTCACCAAGTACTCTCTGCTCCAGTAAATCCCAGTGTACTTTTTTCAAGATTCCAATATGAAAATATAAAATAAAATAAAGAGCGAGAGATTATGCCAAAGGAGAATTACATAAAATGGATTACAAAAACATGGGATTTGTCAATATGATGTTTCAGCATAAAGTGAAGTTTGATTCCCGACAATAAGAGTTTGTGTGAAAGAAACAGCTTATCCTCCTCATCAAACCTAAGACACGTCAGAAAAATCCATTTTTTGGATAGATTTTCTTTCACCCTTTTTTATTTTTGAAAGAAAAAAATGTGTTTAAATACAGTTTCCCGTTTATCAAAATTTAGGACCTAGAAACCTGGACTGCAAAATCAATGTAACCTCTACACGTGGCAATTAGAAAAATATACACCTCTATAACTGCAAGACAAATCTGTATACACTATACAATGTATGAACATCCGAAGCTAAATTCACAATTTCAGACATTTTCAATCTCTGAAAAAACACATTCAATACCCTACAATGGCTTAAGTGGTCCAAAACAGCACGACATTATAAATCAGGTGGTCCTAGTATTTACGATTTCAAACAAGAATGATGTACACACTTCAACAACTAAATTTTAATTCTCAGGAGACTTTTCTTTTTCAAAGGAAAGATAAGCTAACCTCGTTAGCAGGGCAGGACTCTTATTTCTTGTGTGAAAATACAGTGTCCAAACTATACAAAATGCCGCACTTTGGTCCACAATGCCAGGATTGAACATCATGATTTATTTCTCGAATGTTACCAAGTTGATTCCTTCACTAGGATTAGGTCTTGGATATCTGTACTTCGTCAGTCCTCAAATCATTAATACTACTACTTGTAATGAACAAAAAACAAAGAGAAAAAATAGGGAAAAAGATAAAAGAGATTAGCCTGCTAAAAGAGTTCATTTTACTTCAAACTCATTGTATTCAGGTAAACAGGCTACTTTTAGGTGCCCCAGGACAAAGATTTACACAACCACAAAAAACTGTTCCACAAATTTGAGAAAGAAATGTAATCACGACTTACTAAGGATGTCAGGGCAAGTTGTGACATGCAGAATACAATTTACAGAGAAACTTCATGCTCACACAAGCAACATTGAGAGGACTCCAACAAATTGTTGATGTCCCTCCTGTCCTTCTTTAAGATGCTAGAAACCCTCATCACCTGCCTGAAGATTGCATCACCTGGGAAACACACCTACAGATCCTTATAATCCTCGAATATCCATATCTAAGGTTCCCAACTGCTGCTTTAATTTCAGCTGAGAGTGCTAGATTTTCGGTCCCAGTGGCAGAAGTCTGTAACTGATAAGGTAGGACATCTGAAGGATAAACTCCACTGTAAGAAACCAAGAAAAAAGAAAGTATAATTAGTCGTCAAATTATAACAAAACATATCTGCCTTGATTCTTGTTGATGCATAATGTAATATTTTACAAAGATGAAATAAGATACGACAATAAGCAATCAGCATATGTGCACAAAACCAATATTTGTATATTTAGACAATTACAGCATCTGCTTGAACATGTAAAGAATCATTATCTGTCACTTATAATACAATCTGATCCACAACTGGAAAATTTGATGACCTAAAAGAGCTCAATATTGATGACACTTTTATAGCAAGACCAATAATATAACATTCAATATACGGTAAGCAGTCAATCAAAAGTTAAGCAAACTGAACTCGTACAATAAAATTATCTGACTTTTTGAAGTACAGTTTTATTGGAAAAAGAAAAGACATTAATTTGAAGTCTACATTAATTATCAAACCAAACCAATCAATAGAAATTAGTATAAAATCAACATAATGTACAAAGCAACTACAAACTATTTGCAAATATCAAAGATCAAAGCTCTGGATACAAATTATACAATAGTTACAAATTAATCCATTCTCATTACGGCATAAATTTCTCAACCACATGAAAAGATCTTACATCCAGACCATGTAATTCAGATATAAGACAAAGAATCAGACTTGCAAAATGCGTATCAATAAAAACGTTTAAAGGACAGTTTATCCAAGACTTTACCAGTTCAAACACATGCTGTCAAGAGTCATCATCCAAACCAGGCAATTCAGATAAAAGATAATGCATCAGACTTTACCGGTTACAAATTCATCCATCCTCAAAAGAGCATAAATTTCTCAACCACATGAAATGATCATACATCCAAACCAGGCAATTCAGAAATAAGATAAAGCATCAGCCTTGCAAAATGCTTATCATTGAAATTTAACAAACAATTTATGCAAGACTTTACCAGTTCAAACAAGTTACGTCAAGAGTCATTGTCACCTTTACACCACTGTCAAAATCAATGAAAGCAAACTGCAAATTCAGCTGCTTAGCTGCAAAGCATAGAGGTGCTATCAAGTTTCAATCTAAATTTCAACAGACATAAGTGCAAAAGTAGTTCAGTCAACAGAGATTTTACTTTGCCAAGCCATGTATGGCTATGCCTAAGCCCTAATACAACGCTACTACAAAATTAAAGCAATTGGATGAGATAGAAGCATTAAAACTTTGGATGCTAATTGCACAAGAGACTCAACCTTGAGTTTGTCCAACTCACTGAAGAAGAAACCTGACCACTATTTGTTTCATGATTGTTATTCCATCCTACCACTAGTAAAAGAAACATCTAGGAGTGACGCAGGAGCTTCAAATTAAAAATAAATATATTTTATTATTTCAGTTTATTTTATTTAAAGGATTAGATATCTTTTTTTGACAGCTAGGATTATAATTACTTGGGAGTTAAGTTAGGATTATTAATTAAACTTTATTTGCAAAGAAGAGTAAAAACTTTGTTTCCAAGTAAGTCTCCTATATATATTCTGTAACAGAATTTACAGCAGCAGACTCTTATTATTATTTTTTTCAATTTAATTAAGAAACCTAGAGGTTTTCTATAACCCTATGATTTCGAGAGTTCCATCTTCTTTCCTATTCATTTGTTCAGCCCTAATTCTTTTCAATTGCTACCGTTTTTTCCCCAATCCACATCAAGGAGCCTCAAATTAATATATATATTTTCCATTCAATAAAAACTAAAACGAAAATAAAAGTAGTAAATAAGACAGTTTCAAGGCAGGACAGAACATGCACAGGCTTAAAAGGCATTATATTTAACAAGAAAACTGATCTAGTCATCCATCTCAACTTTGGTTTCAAGATGAAAAGAACCAAATAGCCAACAACCACTTCACCTAATTGCAAGAGGCCTGATTCAAACCTTAGCAACCCGATGCCCACCCCAGAATATATATAAAAAAAAAAAAAAGGGCTTAAATTTCAAATTCTCCGAAGCCGTTGATTTAAGGATTTAAACCATGTTGTTACAAATAACATAATGATGGAAAGAAAGTACCTGATGGAGAATTAAAGCTATTTAGAGTCATATTTCTAATCTCTAACCGTGCTATCTGTACTTCCTCAACCACATCAAGCAAATTTCTTAAAAGTGAAGAGGTTCTCTGCATAATCAGAACAAATAAAAAAACAGTTTCAAACATTGCCTTTATCCTGAAACACTGAAATTTCTGAGATAACAAAGAGCACCAGGAAAATCTCAAGTTCAACAAGCAAAGTCAGAAAAGATAACTGCAAGAAATTACAGTTACTTGCTTGAAACCTAAAAATATGTACTATTATCTTCATTCTAGTACAACCACGAATCAAAGCATAAGCAAGTTGCACTTTTCTGATAGAAGTTAAACTGAAATAAGTTGTTTTATTGCAGAAGAGAAAAGCAAGGTACACATGAAATTATGAGACAAAAGTACGTACTTGTGTTTCCTGTGCCAAACTTTTGGGGCCAACATACTTCTTTGTTGGTTCATGGTTAAAGACAAAACGAAACGCAAAGCAAGCATCCATGTTGGGGAAGTTCTAATGAACAAATAAAGACAAGTATGAGAAATGAAACAAGGGGGGAAATGGCTTCATTTAAACGGTTGACTTTGTTACCTTATTGATGTTCATATCATTCAATTTGTTTGCAACAAAAGTGCTTGAACCTTGACCAGTATTTAACGTGAGACTGCAAATCAGTACAATGTAAGAATAAATGTAAAACATTTCTCACGTGTTAGTCTTTGACAGAGAAAAATACAATAACAAAAACCTCTGACTGATAAACCCATGGTAGTTGAGAACAATATTGTGATGGCCATTCCTGTTCTGCAAATCGTCAACCTCCCACAACTGAAGAAATAACAAACAAGTCATGCCTCTAGTCATATAAATTATTTCGTTGACTTAAGGAGAATAACAGTGGGAGTTCAACATGCCTGAATATCCTGGCATATAAATCTGCAACAGGTTCTCTTCTTTAGATGATCATTGACCAATTCAATAGTGCCAGAAGAACTCTGTTCTCCTTTTATCTTGCAGTAAATGTGAAAAGACTTGGTTAAATTTTTTATTTTCTTTTCCAAAGCTTCAACTTCACGCTTCATTGTGCTAACTTTACCACCGGCTCCCTGTCAAGATTCAAAGAAACTTATCATAGACCCATAAAGCTAACCAAATATCCACCACCCGCGTCTTTTAAACCAATATAAGAAGCCCTGTGTTGTTCAACTGTAAAAGACAGCATTTTAAGAGAGAGTATGAATCATAAAAACTGAGAATGCTGATTTTGGTATAGTTCATAGAATGGTAATTGCAGCATTCAGTACAACAGATATAAGAGTTCACATATTCCCTTAGCTTAGGTATGCTTCAAGCTAAATGTTAGTAGTATTTTACAATATAGAGAACCAATGCCCTTAAAACATAAAAATATTCTTTTATTTTTTTGGAAAAATTACATGACATGTATATACACACTTACCGTGCAAATATTCTTACTCAAATTTAAGGCATACAGAATTAATCATAAGAAAAACATAGATATCATACTCCTAAGTCATAGAACTTTTAAGAAAATGTGAGCCAAAATCTTCCAAGATAATAATTCTAATTTAAGCAAATTCTTAGCCGCTCAAATGTTTTTGAAAGAAATCAAAACACAATTTTAAAATGAAAATCGAGAGGCATACAAACCCAATCCCGTATGGATTTGATTTAAAAAGGATGAAAACCCACAGTAAAATAAAGCAGATGAGGGCCAGCGGAAGCCTTTATAGCAGCAAAGGGCATAATGAATAGATTCATATCTTACAACTGATGAGGGTACCTCAAGGTTGTCCACGAATGTAACTGAACATGAATTAGCACCAAGTTTAGTGTCCTTTTCAGCAGAAACAGAATGATGTTTGGCACAATTTAACTTCAACATTTGAGACTCCCGAACTCCGGTTCTTAGTAACTCTACCTGTTTCTGAAATGAGAAATATATCAAGTAATAGAGAGTAGGCATTTGAGAGAAGTGAAGGAAAAAACAAACAGAAAGGAAAGGAAATACCAGCAATCTTTCATGCTTCACATGCATCAACTGCATTTTAGCCTTTCCATAGACTATTCTATAGAGCAATTGTCTTGTTTCAGCTACCCTGCAAGGCCATCATTTCAGCAACTTTACCACTTGTAATGCTAAACCAATTCCAGAAACCAATATTAGCCATATTCGTGATACACCCATGATAAAAATCAGAGGGGAACAACCTTTTGTGTAGAATATTGCAGGATTCATTGTATGCCTGCTGACAGCAACAAAAAGAGTGGTATCAGCAATATGATAGTGTAGTTTGGTTAGAGTAAGAGGAAGCAATGAGTACCCCTGCAAAAACTAAGTTTCCTATTTTACTTACTGAGCAAAGCTGGGATTGGATTTCAGAACAAAGTGACTCTAATATATTAACCTTCTGCTGATGAAGCAATTTATCTTCCAACATGTTTATCTGCACATTCAAGTTATTGAGGCCATGTATGTATGTATGTATGTATATAGAAGAGGAAACTTTTACATGGGAATTTAGGTTACGAAAGATGTCATCACAATCTATAACCCATTTAGAAAACTGTTTAAACGAAAGCAGCAAATTTAGAAAAGCAAGATATGTACCATTTTTGTATTTAGTTTATTGAAACATGGAGACAGTAGCTGATTTGTATCTGCTGATAGTTTGCGAGAAATCTGCAATACAAGCTCTATATGTCAAATTCAAAAGGAAGGGTAAAAAGAAAATGTTGCTATTATATCAGCAAACCTAGAATTGCAACACATACATCAGTCTGATTCATCAATATCTTGACACCTTCAATCCTTTCATTTTCTATGTTACTTCCATAAGAATATTCTGATGTGTGGCCCATACTTTTCTCTCCAACTTTACAAAATTCCGGACCATGCTGCATTTGGATATTATTATCTGAATGTTGCACATCTACACAAGCTACTTCTTCACTAGTCCTTTTTCTTTTTGAAATGTTCTGGATGTCTTGGACAGGACTTGGATTAGATCTTTGAAGACAGTCATCAATCTTGTGTACATTTGAACTGCAGTTAAGAGATACCACATCTTTTGCAACAGAGAGTTGCATATTGTCACCATGTAATGCATTATGCATTTCTTTCCTGCAGGGGCTTAGGCTTGGATCTTTTGAAGTGGGACTCTGAGTTTGCTTCTTTCTAAAGGGGCTCTGAGCAATCATTGCACCAGAGGTTATATGTTAGCCATAGTATCTATTAAGAGCCAGTATTGACAAAAAAATAAAGATAAAGATCTGATTGCAGTTCTGACAGACACTGAGAGAAGATATAGAAAAAGATATAAACCTTTTGAGGTGACCTCTCATTTTTCCTTGCATGTGCATCTGGGGAAGCATAAACAGAAGCTTTCATCTGTTCCTTGATAAAATGTTCACTGGACTGGGTTCTTTCAACTGCAGTCTGGGTATTTTTCTCTGGGCCTCCTGACTGCAACTTCCTGATAGGCCCTTCAGGGAAGTTCTTTGAGGTTGAGAAAGTATTCTGCAAATCAAATCCATTACTTTCTCTTTCATCCACCACTTTTACTGCAGAAGTGTTTATTAAACAGTCAACAAGCGGTGCACTTGGTGGTGTTATGTTTTCAGCTTTTGCAGTTAAATTGTTACTGCTAGGAACTGTTTCTACCGAGTTGCACTCTTGTCTAGAAATAATGGCAATATTATCCTCATTGTGAAGCTTTAAACTGCCAAACACACTATCTTTATGTCCCGTTGGTGATGACAACTTCTCAGTTAACCTATTCACTAGAGGAGAAACAAGCTTATAAAGTTTACCAGTATCTCTCTTATCTTTGCTGATTTCACGTGCAATATCCTTTTGCGAGGAATTAAAAGTGGAAGCTACTAGTGCAGCATCTGCAGGATCTACTGGAGTCAACGAATGATTTGTCGCTTTCTTTCCTGAATGAGTGAACTTAGAAGGTGAAGTAATTTTGGCCATTATTTCAGTAGATTTGTCATTGTATCCATCTTTTGCGAGTCTTATGGTCTCTCCATCTTGGCCCAAACTACTAATGTTTTTTGGAGTTCCAAGACCACCGCAATCTTTCTCCCCCTGCTTCAGACCAACACCAGACAACTTCTCCTCTCTATTATTAGTGAAGGCATTTTCCTGTTGACGCTGAAGATCCTCATTCATTTCCTCCATGATTGTGTTGAATGACAAAGCTCTAGAAGAAAGGGAATCTGGTGATCCAAGTTTTGACTTTGGACCTCCATCACTGAAAGAAGAAGCATGGGAAGAAGGCTCTGGAATTTTTAACTCAGAATTACTTTTCAGAATGGAAGCCACAGTCCCACCTTCATTTATACTTCCCTTGCTCAAAACAGAACCTGATTGCTTTGGTGAAGGAGTAACAAATAGCATACGTCTGGGTGAATTAGTAGTATCCAGAAGAATCTGTTGTCTTTTAGCAGATAATGAGTGTATGGACCCCGCTAATGGAGATTCATGCAGCTGTGGAAAATTTTCTTTCAGCCCATCAATAGTTGGCAGCTGATTTCCATTTTCAAAATGTTTAACCGACTCTAACTGAAAAGCGTCACTACTCTGGTTCACTGGAGTACCATTAGTGATAGCAATGGACTCCAAATTCAACACACGTGTTCCAGACTGAACAGAAATCTCATTGTCTCCCTGAAATTGAAACAACTAAAAATTAGTGCAAATCCATGCCTTAGTTCCTCCTGAAGAAAATGGAGATAAATACTAAACTACAATTAAGTATATAAATGTCATTAACAATCTCCACATGCAGGCATCTACAGAGGAAAAATATGAATTTGTCTCGGTGAAAACTAGAATAGTAACTCTTCCTGAGTTGACAAGTGCAATATAGTTGCATCTATGACATGTCGTCGTGATGAAACATAGATTTCTAAAAAGAACAGAACCACATCCCAGATTTCAAGAAAAAGAAAATGACAACTCTGCAGACGTTAGGATCCAAAAGAAGAACAGTATAAATGAAAACTGCTAGAACCCCATGGTGCTACAACAACCCATATTAATCTACTTACTGAAATTATCAAATCTAGTATCGAAAAGAAAATAACCAAAATCCTGAGAAAACAATCCCAAGTACCATTAGATTGATAGGAGAACATACTTTGTTCCCGAATATTATCAAATTAAATTATTAAGAACAAATTAGCAAAACACAGATAACAGTAATCTAGATAACATCAAGTTGATAGAAGAACGCACTTTGTTCAGCATCTTAGGAGTTTGATGATCAACAAAATCATCAGCAACTGGACTATCCTTTGAGTTCGACAAGCAGTCACGCAAAATTTTAGCAGTAAGAGTGGTTGTTGTATCACTTGTTGCCTCAACCAGTAAGTTCTGAGCAATAGAAGTGCCCTTACCAGAAACATCATTATTATTACGGGTGCAGAGCTCTGAATCACTGAAATGCAAGGGTTCCGCGCCGTCATTAACATTACCATCAGATACAGCACTCGTTAATAATTTTGGCCTAGCAGAATCAGATGCGGGGATGGCATTAAACTCACTGCCTTCAGCCAAGAGTGCTTCTAATGCAGGAGAGAGCCTCCCATAATCATACCGATGCATGCTTTCTCCAACAAGACTCATGTCATTGGAATCTCTATTAATAGGTACAGCCAATGGAGACTTTAGCTTCCCCACTTTTGTTAACACCATAAAACTTTCCAGATCAGAAGATGTTCTAGCTTGGAAAGGAGTCTTTTCTTCAGATGGAAGAGGAACTCCCATCGAAGTATTGAAATCTCCTGATTCTGATCGTGCAATGCTGCGAAAATGCATCGAAAATGCTGTCGAATCCATTGTGATATCATGGTTATCATCTGAAGCAGCAGAATCAGATAACCTTCCAGGTCGAATAAAGTTTGCAGACACAGGTCCAAAAAAATTGTCTTCTGCAAACCATGGAAATTACCACCATTAACCATTCTATTTATTAGCTTAAATCATTGGATTTTTCCTATAAATAGAACATAAAGAATTTTCAGTAATAAAATATTACTTAGGCTCCATTTTATTGATGCTTTTGCTACTTGCTTGTTTTTGCTTTTTTGGGTAATTGATACAAAGTAAATGAAAGAAGTAAAAAGTGTGTTTCAGTACAAAAGCAAAGAAAATTTTTGAAAGATTATGAGAAAATATGCAATTGCTTTAGATGACCATGTGCTTTAATATCGAAGTCACAATTTATGCATTTTGCTTTCCATACCATCCCTGAAAACTCTAAATTTTGTTAAACTAAATAATGCTTACAAAAATTAACAATGCAGCCCAAACTGACCATCATTGGAGGTAGCAGATCCAACTGTGCTACTTCCACCAGGAGATGGCGTGTCTATCGGCCTCAAGAACGACTTTCTGGCACTCATAACGTCGTCGTTTTCATCCTCGTCGTCGCCACCACTGGTGGAGTCATCACTATCCACCAAACCCCTAAAGAGATCCGTTACTTCCTTTTCCGGTTCAGAGGCCTGCTTCGGAGTAGAGTTTGGCGGGGTCTCGTAGTCATCGTCGCGCTTGAAGATGTGGATTGAGGTGATCTCTCGGTCGGCGAAGCTAACGCGCCGCGACCGTTTCTTCCTGAACGCGATGCTTCCTTCGTCCGTTCCCTGCGTATCGCATGGTGGTTCGTCGGGGAATTTGGAGGCCATTCTTGCTAAGAAGCGAGAGGGGAGATTGGGAATTAGGGTTCAGAAATTGAAGTGCATTTTGATTTTCTGGTGTTTCAGTGGCTTTGTGCGGGAAATGTCGCGTTGGAAATGGGACTTTTGAATTTGCATTTTGCAGGCAGCTCATTCCTTCTTTTTTGTACATAAACTTTTTTATTTTTTACTTTTTTAAGCATTCGTACATAACTTTTTAAGAATAAGATAAAAAAATAAAATAAAACAATATTAAAATGTAGTCTTAAATGTTAAAAAAAATACTTTGATAAAAATAATTAAAAATCAAATAATTTTTAGTCCAAAATTGAGTCTTCAATTTATAAATGGGGTATAATTAAGTTTTTAAAAATACATTTTTTTATAAAGTTTCTAATAAATCAAGAAGTAATGATAGAGTATTAATGTCTTTCTAGTCGATATTATGAAGAATAGATTAATTGAGAAAAATAATGTTATTGAAGTCTGATTGATTTATATTTGGTTTCTAAAAATTGGTAAGTAAAGTTTAGTCTCATCTATAGATATAGCAACAGAGTAACAGACGGGATGACAAAAGAGGCAAAAGGTGATCTGGATCAGTTGTTCATTTTTTATAACTCACCCATCGATGTGCGTCGGATTTTGACAACTGACATCCATCACGTTTTATCTACGAAATCTGTTAATAATTAGGTTGATTATTCTTTAGCTTAAGTTATCTTCTTCTTACAAAAGATTTGACAAAAAAATGATGTAATATTTAATTGATTTTATAATTATTTTATGAGAGTTTAATTTATTTTTATTGAGAATTTTTTAAAACTTAAATTTTATTTTATAAAATACTAGAAGAAATTCACAAATTATAAAAATCATAGAAATGTTACAAAATAGCATGAAAAATAAAAAGCTAATAAAGTATTATAAAAATTTTAGAAATTATAGACAAATTAATAAAATTATAGAAACTTATTAAAATGATTAAAGATATTAAAATTTTATAACAAATTATAGAAAATTTGTCTTATTTTACATGTTTGAGTTTTTTTTTTTTATTTCGATAACTAGAAATAGAAAGCTTTAAATGCGATAATAATTGAACGTTTAAGAAAAACAAGTGATTATGAATTTATAGTACATTTAATTCGCTATAATAGAATAGAGCAAAAATTATATAGTTATTCGGTGAGAATTGAATAGAGAAATAATAGGTATTACTTAATTTAGATGGTTAGATGCAAATTGCAATCATTTCTTTTCTAAAAAATTTTATCAGTTTAGTACTTAAAAGTTTTCAACTCTTTACCTCAACCATTAATAACTTTGAAAAAAATTGGTTATATGAAACGTGGAGAGCATCATTAATGGTTATGAGGTAAATTGATAATGGATTGAAAACTTCAAGTATCAAATTGATACAAAAAAATTATTTAAATACCAATGTGATAATTGGGTACAATTTTGAGAGACAGATAGTCCATTAATCCTACTTTTTATATTAACGGTTTCGAATTTATAAAATATCATTTTAGCTCTTTCAACAAATATATAAATTAACATTTGAATTTAACGTGAATATGACATTTGTTGGCACTTATAAATGCCTAAAAAGATTCTATAAATATGCATATAAATGTAAATATGATTTTTGTAATGGGTTAAAAGTGTCGGGAAAATTTGAATCTAACAAATAGTTTCAGTGAAAAAGAGGATATTATTCTTTTTAGGGGTCTCGAATTCGAGCACTTGTGTGTGCAAAGTGTATGTGTTGTCAAAGAGTTAAGAAAATATGAACAGATACTACCATGTAATCACACCAGTATATTAAAAAAAAATATCGAGAAAATTTTTGTTGGAAAAAGTTTACACTTTATTGGCACTTATGGTTTGACCGTCAGAACTTTTTTATTCATATTTGTTTAGTTGGTAATTTTTTTTATGTTTTATCGATATTTATAAATACCGATAAAAATAACTTTTTTTTTTATAATGATTAAGATTGATCTAATCATCAATTCAATTGATTTTCAAATAAAAAATAAGAAAAATATTAAACACTTTTTTAAAGCCCCTCTCTTTGGATTCCTTAAGGCTTTAATGGCTCACATGCAATTTTCTTTTCCTTACTTTTTTGAAATAAAAATACCTTTCATTAAATAATTGTAAGGGAGTATTAAAAACCCATTAAAGTTTAAAGTAAAAGCCTGTTGAAAAAAAAAATAACCTTGAGTTTTCCCATATCTCTCTTTCTATTATCACATCTCTGTGATCACTATCATATTCAATCTTATCATTTCTTCAACATGTTTCTCAAATTTCATCCAAAATCTCGTTTCCTCTCTTTTTTTCTTTATTGTTAATATTTTTATTATTAAATTTTGTAAGTGTTAAATTTATATTAGAAAATTATTTGATAAATTAGTAAATATAAATACTAAATATAATTATATTGTTAGATAAAAATAAATATTGATTTTTAAAAGATTATTTATTTTAAATTTTAATATTTTATATTATTTAAGATGATTTTAGATGAGAGATAAATATGATAAATTGGATATCTCATTTTTTAAAATAATTTTTTTTTTCTTTACATTGAGTGATAAGCAATTAGCTACCTATTTATCTTATTCAATATTTTTTTGTTAAAATTTTTATATTAGCTAATAAATTAAAATAATTATTAGACACATTTGATGTTGAAGTTAACTGAGTCTTAACTCGATAAACATGGGCGTTGTCGTCAACACAGAAGGGCATAGATTTGAGTGTGTCGAAATGATCCTCTTATTTATGGGTTGAGGAAAAGCTATAGATAATTCTAGAAATTGTGTTAAAAATAGTGTAGAGACCAATTTTAATCGTGTTAAAAATTGTGTTAACTGAGTCTTAACTCGATAAACATGGGCATTATCGTCAACACAGAAGGGCATAGATTTGAGTGTGTCGAAATGATCCTCTTATTTATGGGTTGAGGAAAAGCTATAGATAATTCTAAAAATTGTGTTAAAAATAGTGTAGAGACCAATTTTAATCCGGCCCAACAAAAAAAACCAAAAAAATAAAAATATTTAAAATTAAAGATTTCTTTAATTGTTAAATGTCTAAATTACAAAAGATCCAAAAATCACTTAAACCCATTTACAACTACAAACCCATTCAAGTCAAATTACCCACTACAAACCTAAAACTCTAACTCAAAGTTACAATGAGCCCATCGAGCTCAAGACCTTAACAAAAAAGGGAAACCCTAACAACTTGAGTCACCAACCATCGCTGCCATATCAGTTGCCACGTCAGCCACGAGACTTCTGACCCTTCCTCTGCCCCTTTCACCGAAATGATAAACTTTGATGCCACCACCTCCGTTGACGCCCTACCACCATCACGAAAAAGAACCTGCAAACAAGGAAGAAGAGATCAGATCAAAGAAAAAACAATATTTGTAATTTATTTGGCTATAAAGCCATCATCTCAGATCTGTAATTTGTTGACACACGATATCAATAAATCAAAAAAAAAAAGTTTCAAAGATTGCATTTTTATTCTTATTTTTTATTCGAAACACACAATGGTGAAATACGAAGAAATGCAAAAAAAGAAAGCAGTAGCGATTAAAGAAAATTTCAAAGGTGTTATTTTTATTTTCACGCATATTTTCATTATTTCTTTCGAAAATAACTAAAAAAGAGATCTTTAGATTTTACCTCGTGCTGTCGAACACCACTGCCACAGTGAGCGGTTGAGAGACTCCCCGAACAACTCCATTTTCGAGTAGGAAGGCCTTCGATCGATGGAAAAACAACAAATCTATTTTTTTTTTAAAAAAGAAAATTAAAGATCTAGTCTCGTTTTGATTTTTTTTTGGAGTTTTGAAGTTAGATCTGAGTATTAAAACCTCAAATCTATGTTTATAAAAAAAAGAATAAAAAAAATATTTTTCCAACTTCCCGACCACTGTAGGCGACGGATTCCGTCACTGATGACTGGTGGCCATGGTGGACGGACAGTTGCTAAGGGGTAGCCCTAAGTTTTTTGCTTGAGAGAAAAAGAGAGAAAACAAAGGTTCAAAAAAAGGTAATATAATGAAAATTTTGAAGATTTTTTTGGTTTATATAACATCCCCATACGAAGCCCTTTTTGGCCCTGCTTAAAGGGCCTCAAAACGATATCGTTTAGGGATTAAACCCGATTACCTGACCTGTTTGAGAAGGATTCGCGTGTTTTCACTAAAAGAGTTATTTGCGGATTTAGCCCTTTCGCATTTTTTTACTTGTTAATTCTGTTTTTTTTATATTTTTCATTTAATTTAAATTTACCCTCTAATTTTATTTCTTGTTCACATTGGTCCCTTGACCATCATTTGACCTTTTGAGGGGGTGACGTGTGCATTAAGAGTGGGATCATATCCCCTTTGGTCCTTGAAGAATTGCACACAGGTTGATTTAACTCTTGTGATCATTTATTTTTATTTTTTTTCTATTTTAAAACTTTGTCTAGAATTCATCTTAGTCCTTCCTCTGTTATTTTTATTTGTGTTTTAATTTTCCATTATTTCTAAATACGGTCTTTTATTTTTATCTTAATTGATTATTTTTATTTTTACTTCTATCTATTTTCGTTTATTTTATTTGTATTCCATGCATGTTGGTATATTTTGCTTCTTTTAAATTTATTTATTTATCTTTAAATTATTTATATACTATATCTATTTTTGCATCTTTATTTGAGGTCTCATTTTAATTTGTTACCTTTCCCTTTTAACATATTCGTATCATACCCTTACCATAGTTCCCATTATCATTATTCATTTGTTATTAGCCTCATTGCTATTATTATTTTGTTTTGTTGTTTATGTTACTATTTATATTATTAGTAGTAGTAATATTAATTTACTTTGTTATTTATGTGTTTATTTATGTCATTTGTCATGTCACACATAGCCTATACATATCCCTTCATTCATACACAATATTCAAATAATAATCGCTCAATATGTTTTTGTACCTTGTACACTCGAAATTTGAAAATCGAGGCAATATTCGTAACTTAAGGGACTCGATAAAATTGTGCTCCAACTTACGGGGTACGATTTTATCTTCGAACCTATGTAATCGGATACCCTAATATTTGAAATTTGAAATTTGAACTTACGGGGCCGCTTGCATCCTCCTATGTGCCTCATTTGTTCAACACGTCTATTAGAGTGTTATGTCATGCAAACACTTCAGAAGGATTTAATCCAGCTAAAGATGCCTCATTTCCAGAAATCAATCTCTTAAAGGGTGAAGCGGATATCGGCGGTCTTCCACCCTCTCGTCAGTCTATTCTTGCCTTTTTCGCAGGCCATCTCCACAGCTACATCCGGTACCTCCTCCTGAATGAGTGGAAAGATAAAAACGACCTGGACGTCCAAGTTTACGACCAATTTCCCAAGGGAGTTTCGTACATGTCGAAGCTGAAGAACAGCAGGTTTTGCCTATGTCCTAGCGGATACGAAGTGGCGAGCCCGAGAATTGTGGAGGCCATTTATGCAGAGTGTGTTCCAGTGTTGATTTCAGACAGCTATGTGGCGCCTTTCAGCGATGTCCTAAACTGGAAGTCCTTCTCGATTCAGGTTGCCGTCAAGGACATCCCCAACATTAAAAAGATATTGACGAGCATTTCTCAAAGACAATATCTGAGAATGCAAAGGAGAGTGAAGCAAGTTCAAAGGCATTTTGTGGTGAACCCAACGCCTAAGAGATATGATGTTTTCCATATGATTAATCACTCTATTTGGCTTAGAAGATTAAACGTTCACATTCAGGATTTTGGTGTTCCTTGATTTTGACATTCAAGTTTCTTGTCATATGACTTGTAATAAGGGAATTGCATAAGCATTGTTCAAAGTTTCTTTTAGACGAAGCAGAACGGTAAGGTATAGGGTTTAGGGTTGGGTAAGAGAGTCAAAGCAAAAGAGAGAGTAAACCATATAGCCTAATGCCCATTAGTTTTTTTGGTCCACAATCCCTCATGTCATCCTACAACACAAACATGGGGTAGATTTTAGAAGCCCCCCTGCTGTTAGTCTGCTGCCACAATTACATGGTTGAGACACTCTTTCGCCAAATGCCTGACGTTGAGGATGATGTAATAAACATGTGGGCTGTCAGCGTTAAGTGCAGTGCTAGGTATCCCGTTAGGCCATAAATCTAACGTTTGCAACATTTGGGATCCTATCTTAGAAAGGATGGAAAAGAGTTTGGCAGCATGGAAAGCGAGTTCCTTGTCCATTAAGAGGCGCTTGATACTTATTTAGTGTTGTCGACTCTTTCTATTTTTTATGTCAACTTTTAAGATTCCAAAGTTTGTTGAAACAAAGATGGATAAGGTGTTGAGGGACTTTTATTGGTGTAGAGGATCAAATAGTTTTGCAACCATAGAGTATACTAAAAAAAATTAATATTTCTTTATCAACATTTTGATATCAATTGTTAGGGACATTGAGTAATATCCTATACAAATGTAGCATCATCATTAAACGTCAAAATTGAATCGGGAACACCGATATCAAATTGAAACTACCAAAATGCAACAAGTAAACCCGACAAATAACTATTGAATATTAAGATACGATGAAAAACCAATATAGATGCAAATAAAATCAATAAACGAGAGAACACATCAAATTTATGAGATTTGGTAAATTGCCTATGTTCTCGGGTACTAACATTGAATGATAACTTCGCTAATATATTATATATATAAAAACACAAATTTAAAAAAAAATTTAAACTAACGAGAATATCTTTTATTTTCTATCATATTACTAAGTTTACATTTAAAAATAATTATAACCTAATAGAAATTCTAATAATTACATATTTAAAATAATTATAATTTAATTTACGCTTAAATTTTTACTAATTTTAAAATAAAGTTATTATTTGAAGAGAATTCTAAACATAAATATAAGGAAAAAGTTTTGTAAATTATAATTATAATTACAAATAAAAGTTAAATTTTTTTTACTAAAAAGATTGTGTTGATTTTGTTGATGTAAAATAAAATTAAAATTTTAAGCATCTTAATTATCTCTTAATTAATATTAAATTGATGATGCTAATTAATTATTATTTTGAATATCTTATCTTATATAAATTTATATTATATATTGAATATGTTAAAAATATTTTAATTATGTTTAATAATTTAAATAAAAATTATTATTTTACATTAATTATTATAATTAAAAATAATATTTAATTCACATATGTTGTATGTGAGATTAAAAGCTAATAAAAAAATACAAACTAAAGGAAACCTTAACTAAAAAAATTCCCACATATACACAAATAAATTAAAGAAAGAAACAAATTTTTGAGATACCTTATTATATTAGTGAAGGGAGGAGGTTTAGTTTTATCCCATGTCAATGTGGGATTTTAACCAGCTAAATACAAACAAAAACTGCTAGGCTTAAAAACGGTATAACTAGTTTTACGCAGTTTGGCTTTTAATGTGGGTTTGAATGGACGCTGTGGTGCGGTGTGTATAATTTATTTTTTGTTTGATGTTATAGTATTGTTATAGTATCTAATTTCACTATCATCGATGTTTTTACACTAATCACTGATAAATATACCGTCCATCCAAACTCACCTTTAATCATAATATGAGGAATATAATCATTTTAAAGATGTATTTAGAAAAATGCTCATATCAAAGTATGGCGGGTTGGATGGAAGTAGAAGCTTTTTATAACGGGTTATCTTTTTTGCATTGATCTATCATCGATGTTACATTGATTTCTTTCACCTGTGTATTTTTAGATCATTCATTAATTTTTTTTTTTTTTTATGTTTCATGTTCATTTTATAATTTATATTTGAAATTTGTAATGATTCGTTCTCATAATTTTTTATTTTTTTATATTTTGAATAATTTTTATTATTTTTACTTTTTATTTTATTTATTTTTTATTATTTTTCACTCACATGACCAATACCCAAATTTCTAGTAGTAAATAATTTTCCTTAATATAATAGTTTGTACATAAATTTGACATTTTTTCTTAATTTGATATCAAACATTTTTTTTTCCAATTCGGTACCTTAACTTGACATTTTCTCTTAATTTGGTACCTAAACTTTTTTTGGGCCCAATTTGATACCTGAACTTGACATTTTTTTCCTAATTTGATTAAGCTTTTTTAGGTTCAAATTGACACTTAAATTTATTAAATGTTATAAAAAGTACGTAAAACACTAATGATGTTTTTTTTTTGTTATGTTACAAAAATATTATCAGTAGTAGAGAAAATTCATGTTAAAAGAATAGACATTGAACTATGCTTAACGAATTAATATTAAATAATAAAAATTGTTTAAACCCCAAATTAAAAAAATCATTATTTTTCAATTAATAAAATAAATAAATAAAATTAAATGTAATTGAACATATAAAATACAAAAAAAATATATCATATTATCTGACACATGTCAGTCATATATTGATTATTTTTGCTACTTCATAAAAAAATAACATTGTTAGTATATTGAAGTAATTTCTAAAACATTTGACAAGTACCAAATCAAATAAAAAAAGATTAGGTATCAAATTAAGAAAAAGTATCAAGTTCAGGTATCAAATTGGATCCTCCAAAAGTTTAAGTACCAACTTAAGAAAAAGTGTGAAGTTTAGGTGCCAAATTAGTTAAAAGTGTCAAGTTTACGTACCAAATTGAAAAAAAAGTTTAGGTACTAAATTAAGAAAAAGTGTGAAGTTCAAGTAGCAAATATTATATTAAGCCCAAAATACTTTATAACTGATCTTCGAGCCTTGACCATAAAATTGTTTTGGAAAAAAGAAAAGGCAATCTAATGTTTGTCGTCAATTTTATATGGGAACGCGTTTAACATTGATACAATGCAACAAAACAAATTGAACAATTGACTAATTCTTTTATTGAACTCTGCTTCCAGACTACAATTAAGAGGCTATAATATTAGAAAATGACCGAGTCTAGTTGACTTGGGAGTCAACTGAAATTGTTTACGTATTAATTTGTGGAATGAGATGAGGAAAAAGAAAGGTGAAGTCCTCCACCGTGCATCACAAACCAAAATCCTTTTATTTTATTATTCAATAAAAAGGGAGCCATCTTTTTGTTATTAATAGGAAACCAAAAACGGGTGATCTCTCCATTACTTCATTTATTCTTATCGATTTATAGTATATTTAGTCATTTTTTGGTATAAAATGTGACTTTTAAAGTCAGGTTCACATTTAACAACTCCATCCCCCATATTAATTAATTATATACACCTTTTTACTTTAATTTTTGCTGAGAATATCTTTTTAGTTTAAATTAGTTGAGCTCTAGTAATTGGGGAATAAATTATTAATTTATAGTTGAGAATATCTATTTTTCTTAATTATTAATGATTGCAAAAATATTTGCATTGTATTTATAAGGTGGACCTTTTCATGTGAATGCATTGTTATTGCAATGAAGTTGTATAAAGCGCTACTGAGAAAGAATGTTTAAGATGACGTTTTAGCAGAATAATAATTAATGATTGATCTCGTCTTCCCTTAATTTTGAAAGAGGAGTATTTATTGGAGAGAAAAGATTGTTTGCTGTAAAGTTGATAAGTTTGAAAAATCAAAAGAATTAATGAAATTAAATTTAATGTGACCGCAATCCTTGATAATATCATGATATATAATACTTTTTATGGCACCAAATGTACTTATTAGTTTTTTAAATTTACTTAATTGATCCTTCCATCTTTATTATTTCTAATATAAATTCGATTATTATTGGTGTTTTTTTTTTCTATAATATCAATTATTAACAAAACAGAATTTATAAATAAAATAAATATGAATGAGTCTGAAAGCCAAAGGAAACGAGTTGAGTCAACGAAGTCAAAGTTTATAGTCGACAGGGCCCCCCTTTCCATAGAAAAATCAACGGTTCCTCGAACTTGCAAAGAAATGGAACCATGCAAGAAAACCATTTATAAATACCCCAACAAAGCGTTTGCTGCCATGTCCAATACAAAACACTTGACCACTTTTGTTCCTCATCTAACTTCTTCTTCTTCCAAACATCTTTTTGTCTTTTTCTTTCAAAGGGTAACAGATAATCGCCACCATGAAGGTATGCAAAGGAGGAACCGTATGGATTAATGTCTGGTAATAAAAAAGTTTCCAATTTTATTGAAATTTTTCTTCTTCTTTTTTCAGCAAAAGATGGTAGTGAAGGTTTCCATGGATGGCGACAAATCCCGCTCCAAGGCATTGAAAATTGCAGTTGGTCTCTCAGGTAATAAAACCAATTCCAACCATTTTTTTAAGTTACACTTTACTACTTTACCAACTTTTATTTAATTTGGGGAATTAATGCTAATTGTTGGGGGTTTCGTTTTGGAAGGGGTGGAGTCGGCTTCGTTGAAAGGCGACGACAAGAGCCAAATAGAGGTAACAGGGGATGGTGTGGATGCAGTTAAGCTAACAGGTCTGTTAAGGAAGAGCGTGGGGTTCGCCCAGCTGGTTAGCGTCAGTGCCGACGGTGGTGAAAAGAAGGAAGAGAAGAAAGACGATCCGAAGCCAGAGCCACCGTTGTACTATGTGTCGCAGCCGTTTAATCCACCGTACTATTATTATCAAGCGGTGCCTGCGTACGAATGTGTCGAAAACTATGGCCCCCCTTGCTCCATCATGTAATCACAGACGCGGAATTTTACACTGCACAGTCGACAACAATAAATGAGACAAATATATTACTTGGCTTGAGTTCCTCAAATTTTGCTGCTCATAATCATGTCAAATCCAGAGCTCCAATCACTGTGTTTCATATGCAAATTTTTTTGGTTTGGTTTTCATTTTTTTAAATATATATATTTTGAAGAAAGCTTGTGTTATAGCAAAAAATTTGTCAATATTATACCTAATGTTTTTTTATAAATTATAACAAAAGGAAAATAACTAACAACAACACGATTGTCACGATTCAAATCTAAATTATATCTAGAACAGTGAATATCCTAACCATCAAGCCAATACACAAAGTTCTGATATGTTTTTTAATTACAAAATAAGTTATATTATTTTAAAGTATTTTAATTTTTTATTTAAAAAATAAAAGGAAATATATTTATAGTGATATTTGAATCTACGCTAATTGCATTCATAAAATCTTAAATTTAATACTTAATCAAAGTTTTGTTCTAATTTCTTATCCATTTTAATTTTATTGTGCAAACTTTATTACTTCCATCAATTGTATGTGTTAATAAAGTTGTTGATTGAGATTGTGTCACAAATTAACTCAACACCAACTTAGGATTGATGACAATATCATGATAAATGATTCTATTCATTTAGTATTCTTAATATGATATATTTATGTGTTTAAATTTTATTTTACTTATAATTTAAACTTTTTTTATTTTAGTATCGTACATATTTAATGTGTTATTATTAATTAGTTTAAAACCATACATTTCATTATATATTGTATAGGCATAGTGACAAAATTAACCCCTAATATTTGGATGTTTTACCACTTTGATCATTATCTTTTTTTGCTCACTTTTATACATAACTTTTTTTTAACAAATTGATCATTTTTTAATGGTATTGTTGATGTGGTCGTTAAGGGACTAACTATACTTACGTGATAATTTTTTTTCCAACTGGGCACGTTCACGTAAGCATTTACTGACGTGGCATATAAGACAAAAACATGCCACATCAGCAAATAATTTTAAAATTATTAAAATTATTTTTTAAAATATAAATTTTTTTAAATTATAAAATTATTAAATAATTTTAATTTCCAATTTCATCTTCTTCTTTTATCATTTTAATTTTCAAATTTTCTTACATTTTTCCATCAACCAAACACCCAAATTTTTCCTTTTCTTACATAGATAACAAATGGATTATCATTGTTCAAATTTCAAACACAAACCCATCTTTATTATTTATCTCTCTCCCTTTTCTTGCATAGACTTCTAATTGATATGCCAGTTCTTGAAAAGGGCCCAAGCTTCTCCCTTTCTTGGAAATATCTTGTAGGTATCTCTACAAGTTCCTTTTTCCCAATATAGCAAATGGGAAAACATAAGACGATCTTCAGTGTTTTCAGAGGCCCCATGTTTGAACTTACCTCAAGAAACCGGTAAACCTTCTCCGACCCATTCTATTTCATTTGCATCATCTGGATCTGGTTCTAGCCAGGTTATTTTCAGCTTGAACCCAGAAGAGAAGATTTTTCTGATCCGAGCATAGAATCTAGGCATGGCATCCAGCGTATCATACAAAGCCCAAATCTGACCTACTGAAAAACTGCTTTCTTTCCTATCATTAACAAAGTCATAAAACTCTGGATTGGCGCATGCAAAAACCAGGGGCTCCTTTGTTTCTTTTTGGCTCAAATTTGACACAGAATCATCAACAATGGGGTTTAAATTTTCATCAGCATAAGCTTTCCCAGGTTTCCTAAGATCATCCCCTTCACCGTTTCCTTTAAAAAGCTTGCCTTAAAACCCTTACCTTCTTTGCGTTCCCTTGCATTCTGATCTTTCACTTCATTAGCTCGATTTTTCTGTTTAGACGGGTTTGTGTTTGAAATTTGAAAAGGTAGAGAGATAAATAATAAAAATGGGTTTGTGTTTGAAATTTAAACTATGATAATTGATTTACTATCTATGCAAGAAAAGAAAAAATTTGGATGTTTGGTTGATTGAAAAATATAAGAAAATATGAAAATTAAAAATGGAGAAAAATATGAAATTGAAAATTGAAAATTATTTAATAATTTTAATAATTTTATATTTTAAAAAATAATTTTAATAATTTTAAAATTATTTGTTGACGTAGTATATTTTTATCTTATATATCATGTCAGCAGATGCTTACGTGAATACGTTCAGCTGGAAAAAAATTATCACGTCAACACCATTAGTCTCTTAACAGCCACGTCAGAAAAACCATTAAAAAATGATTAATTTGACAAAAAAAAAAAATAAGCAAAAAAAACGATAAGGGCCAAATGATAAAACATCAAATGTTAGGGGTTAATTTTGTCATTATGCCTATTGTATATTGTTTTGAATGGCAAGGCCAAACTATTTTTTTTACACATGTTTTATTATATGAACTAGTAATAAACTAATTCAATTGGTAATATTTAATTATTCTCATGATTTATTTTTAATAAAGAAAAAGAAATTTTTTACTTATTTTGAAATGCTCTTATTTTTTTAAGAATTATTATCTTTCTAATTTCAAATTTAAATTTATACTAACTATTCTTTATTATTTTTACCTATTGTAATAAGTTTGAAATAAATAATTTTTTTTACATTATTACATTAATAACTAAAGGAGACAACATGCACATCAATTTCTCTTGCTTTAAAGCACAATCTAATAAACTTTCACGGGTCAGTGTTTAGGGTATGTTTAGAATTTCATTTAAGAAGCATTTTGGAGCAAAATATTTTTAAATAAGCTATTTTTTTAGAGAAAAAATATGTTTTTTCCAAGCTAAAAATTAGTTTAAAAATATTTTTTTTCATAAGCTGAAAATTTTAACTCCTTCCAAAATTATTTTTTTGGAAAGTGGTTTTTTAAAAAAAATACTTTTGAGAAACATTTTTGTTATACATTAGTGGTTACCAACCCGAGATTCAGATAGGATCTGTGTTGCCTACCCGCGACTCGAACAACCCCAACCAAATGGATGAGTGCGAAGCGAACAACGAAAAGAGCTCGCGGCTCCGACTCGCACGAACCAAGGGATCTCACGGTCTTAGTTCGCATATACCAAAAGAGCTCGCAAGAAGGAGACCACGTGTTCTGGCAGGCGACCTAGAAAGGAGCACGTGTCCAACATGCTTGAAGTTCGTTCGGAGTGTCAATACTAGGAATAGTGTGATCAAGTCATGAACAGTGAAGTTATATCGTGAACACTAATAGCATATATAAATATCCGAATGTTTTATTAATAATATAAGAGACAAAATTACACAATAATTCCTAAACTAGGCATTAGTCAATTAACACAATCAATACAAGCAACAAAAAGTTGCTACCTTTTAAGGAAATTCAGAAACTGGAAACTACAATGGCCTATGGAAGTGGCATTTTGAAGTTTATAAACAGACCAAAGAGAGCTTACTGAGATCGGGTTTTATGGAACACGAAGCTATTGTGGAGATAAAAATGGTTAAGAGAAAATAGAAAGTGCGGTGCGAGGCCCCAATATTTTCATGTTGTGCGCGCTTTTTTCATTTCCAGATTCATCAGAACTAGAATTGCTAGAACTCTTATTAGGCTGCCTGCCGGAATCTTGAACCCATCTAACAGTCCACTTCGAAGATTAGAGCGTTGGAGCTTTAAAAGTCAAGTTGGTAATTTTGTGATTTTTTTGGGGTTTACTGAGAAAATAAAATGAAGATTTGGATAGAGAAGAGAAAACAAAAAGAGTTTGGCGACGATATTTGTTAGAGAAAGGGCAGCGAAGAGAACATAGGGTGGGGAAGAGTAAAATTAATATTTTTTTTGTATTTAATTTAATTTAAAAATTATCAATTAATTTTTGGGAAAACTACCAAAATAGTCAGTTTTTGTTTGTCACAGGTTACATTTTAGTCATTTATGTTTGAAACGTTACATTTTAGTCACTTTCGTTATCATGTTTTAACATTTTAGTCACTATTCATTAATTGTCGTTAACGGTATAATGGTAAGCTTATGTCGCATATTAAATCATCATTTCAAAAGAAAATTTTAGGTTAAATTATACAATCGATCCCTATATTTTTTGTTTTAAACAATTTAATTTTTTTCTTTTATGTTCTTTGAATTTTCATTTCTCTTCTCCTTCTGTTTTCCTCCCTTCTCCATTTTTTTAACGTGATTTTTCTATGTTTTTCATTTGTTAAAACTAGTCAATATAAAAATCATATCCTTAATTAAATCTAAACATAAATTGAATTATTTATATTCAAAACAAATTTTTTCCATTTCCAAACATTTATAGAAACATGTAGATTGTTCCTTTCCTTTTATTTTATTTTCTAACGTATAAAATTAAAGAAACGATAAAATTGATCTAAATCTTTTTGGATATTCCCAAGCAAGCTTGATTGAAAGTCGAGCATGGATGAACCGAAGAGAGAAAGAGAGCATGGAACCTAACTGGTTTGGGTAAATTGAGGGTAAGTTTCGTATGGTGATCGTTTTAGTCATTAAGAATGTAGAGCTAGTTTGAAGAATTCGTGAAACAACGTAGTTTCGAAAGGGCGAAAATGTTGTAGGTAAGATAGATAAGGTGGTCGTGAGGGTTGGTTAGGAGGTTAAGGGAACGGACTCGAGAAACTTTGTTGAGGGTGGACTGCCATAAGTCACTATTGGCGAGGTCTTCAAGTGAGGCAAGCTTGTGGACTAAGTCATTAAGAGATCCAAATTAGTTCGTTAAAACGATGATAGACGATGAGGGTTTGTAATTGTGGGGTGAGAATATATGAAGTAAGTTTTATTTAGGTTTCAACTTTCACGTTTTCTTTTTTCATAAAAATAAAAAAAATTAATAAATGGAAAATATAGTAAAACTACGTTAAAGGAGATAGAGAATGGAGGAAATCAGAGGGAGAAACTCTACTAAAGATTTCCTGATTCATTATCTTGACTTGTTACCTTACAAAGAAAGATATAATCTTTACAATCCTTATGTTTTCTTAAGACTTAGAAAATTTCCTCCCAATTTTCTAAAACTAAACTATAATATTTCTGATTTTTATGCCTCAACTAGAAATCCTTTCAATTTATAATTGGTGAAAATATGAAGTAAACAAATTTAAAAGCTAGATGTTTACAAAATTTGACTTACTAAAACTTATATAAAGAGAAGACAATAAAGAACTAAGACTTTGTACAAAAGATTAAAGGAAAAAATAAAGAATCAAGTGAATATACTTAGACTTTGATGCTTAGAAAAAAAAAAAAAAAAATATATATATATATATATATATATATATATATATATATATTATCTTTTGTAGTGTTCTTGACGAGTATTTATATCAATAATAGTATAGATATTACTTATTTTTCCTTTTTAAAATATATTTATCTTCTTTCCGTTTAGTATTTTAGACCTATTTGAGTGAAGATTTTTTATACTTTTGATCGGTCTAATCTTATTCAAATTACTATATTATTTGTTAAAAATGTAATATAGATATTAATAAAAATTTAATATTGTTTTAAATAGTAATATGAATTTTCAAATAAACCTATTTTTTTAATAATTGGAATAATAGATGAAATTGCTAGGTATTGAACTCAAACTTTTATATTGTACGACACAATACTATTATCACTAGGTTAAGAAATTGTTGACCAAACTAACTTGATTTAGTTAGATATAAGAAAGAAATTTCCAACTAATTAAAACTTCTATGGTCATGATCGCATGTGTGTATGTAAGAGAGAGATGTCTTAGAAGGCTATTGAAACCGCCTATACAAAAAAAAAAAAACTTAAATTTAGTTTGATTTCTAAAAATATTTTCTATTTTCTATTTTCATTTAATAAAATAATTTTCGTTTTTCTATAAAATAAAAAAGGCTTGCATTTATATAGATTTGAATAAAATTAAAGAGATTTGACTTTAAAAAATTGTTAAAAATAAATTTTACGTTCATATGAATTTGAATAAAGTCAATTCAATAATTAAGTTTAAAGTTAAAAATTATTATTTTTAACATTTTAAATTTTTAAATTTTTTTTAATAAAAGTAAATTTTATTATTTTAAAATTTTTAAATATTTTCATTTTCAAAAATATTATTTATTTTTCTCTGTTTTCTATTTTCAAAAAATAAAAACAAAAAATCTATTTTTTTCTGAAACAAATAAGAGTATTAATTTCTGCAATGAGAACCAATGAGAGAAGAAGAAAGAAAGGTCAAGTCCTCCATCGTGCATGACTAATCGAAAGCAACCAAAATCTTTTAATTTTACTCAATAAAAAATATGTGCTTATCCTTTTATTTATATTGTGAACTAAAACTATGTGCTTATTCAGGAGAGTAGTAAGGAGGTGAGAGGATATCTAACTCTTTTAAAATGAAAAAATTTATTTAAATTATTTAATTTTTTAAAATTTTAAATTAATAAAAATAAAATTATATTTTATTTTTTTAACAATGATAAAAATATAATTTTTAAAAAATTATAAAAATATAAATTATTTAAATAATAAAATTACATTTTTATCATCGTAAAAATTAAAATTTAATTTTGACTCTTAAAAAAAATTTCTAGATTCGCTTCTATATTTTATCCTTTATTTATATGGTAGACTATAAATAAGTAAAATAAAAGAAAGAGTAAGGTAGCCTCAATTATTTAATTTATTCTTACTGCATAGTGCTTTTATTTATATTACATTAGGATAACTATTAAGATTATATATGAATTTAGATTGAGATATAATGTTACATATGAATTTTGATTCTGTGAAATTTGGATTTGATTTAATTTTCATTAATTATTAATAATATTATCAACTTGACACTATTTTATGTTGAAATATTGGATACATAAAAAATTATATTAAACTAATATAAATACATGTATTTGTTTATTTGAATGCATATAATAGAACCATAATTAAAATTTTACGTATATATAAAATCATTGTACAGTTATACCAAATCAAAATTCATGTATCAAATTATATATTAAAGCAAAATTTATGTATTAATCGGAGAATCATCCCTATTATATCAAATCCACTGTTCATCTAAGTGTAATAAAATTAATGTAAGAAGATTAAGCGAAGGTTCACACTGAACAACTCCATGCTCCCTTTTACATGTCAATTATTTTATATTAATTACAAACGTCTTTTTATTTTAAATTAGTTGAGTCTTTGTTGGGACTCCTTGTCATGAGGAAAGCAAGTTATTAGTTTTTAGGTACCAAATATCTCTGTAAACTCATAAAAGAATTTAGGAATTAAATTTGATTTTCCATTTTGTTATTATTTAGCTTAGTACTTGGGTTGGGTAGGGTCACCTTAGGAAGAAAATCAAAGTAAATGAGTTGAACTGGCAAAGTAAAAGTCTGTGTGGTTTGGCCGCTGGTGCCGTGTCTCTTTCCATAGGAACCCAACGGTTCCAAGAACTTGCAATGAAATATCCAGTGGGGAATAACTGAACTCTGTCACCTTTTATAAATACCCCTACAAAGCATTTGCTGCCATGTCCCATACCATACATAACACCACGAAACCACTTTTGTTCCTCCTTTAACTTCTTCTTCTTCGTCTTCCTCCAAACATCTTTTGTCTTTTTCTTTCCATCTTAACGGATAAACGACACCATGAAGGTATGCAACGGATTAATGTCTGGTAATAAACAAGTTTCCACTTTTATTGAAATTTTCTCCTTTTTTTCAGCAAAAAATGGTAGTGAAGGTTACCATGAAGGGCGAGAAATCCCGCTCTAAGGCGTTGAAAATTGTAGTTGGTCTCTCAGGTGATAAAAACCAACTGAATTGAACAATTTACACAATAAAGTACTTAAACTAACTCGTTTTCACAAATTTACACGTTGTTTACCAACTTTGATAAGAAGGATTTTATGCTAATTGTTGGGGTTTTCTTTTTGGAAAGGGGTGGAGTCGGCTTCGTTGAAAGGCGATGACAAGAGCCAAATAGAGGTAACAGGGGTTGATGTGGATGCAGTTAAGCTAACCAATAAGCTAAGGAAGGGCGTGGGGTACGCCGAGCTGGTCAGCGTCAGTGCCGCTGATAAGAAGGATGATAAGAAAGACGAGACGAAGCTACCGCCACCCTTCTACTATTATCAGTATCAACCGGTGCCTCAGTACGGATACGTCGAAAACTATGGACCCTCTTGCTCCATCTTGTAATCAGAGACACTCGGAACTTTACACTTCACAGCCGACAACAATAAATGATATATATATATATTACTTGGCTTAAATTCCTCACTTCGTGTTCCTCTCAAAATTAGACCTCTAATCTCTGTGTTTCCTATGCAATTATGCAAATATTTTTTGTTGTAATTTTCATTTTTGAGAAAGAGATTGGGTTTCAAAGTTAGAAATATGTCAATGGATATTGATCCGCAGTCATTCAATCATTTTTTGAAGTTAATTTTTAAAATTTTTTTAATAATATAATAATCTCAATAAAATTTTTAAATAATTCAGTCATCAAATTATATATTTTTTATCTCGAGATTGTGTGACAAATAAATAGTGGATACTCTTTATAACATTAACATATGGTTTGCCAAACACCCGCGGCCGGAGAAATTGTAAATATTAATTTTTTAAACTATGGAAATATTGTTGTTAATAATTAAAAAATAAATATTTTTTAGTGCCGATTTTTAGTTGCTTATATTTTAAAATATTAATAAAAATATTATTTAATTTTCAATACTTTTTCAACAACCCACGAAATATAGAATGAATGTTTTTTTTAATAATCATAAAAACTTTAATTTAAACGCTTTTAAATATATTTTATTTTCTGATTTGAGGTCTTAAAGATTGTAGATAGTAATAGAAATCATATAACATTAAATCTGATTAGAAAACATTAAATGCTTTAGATATTGTTCATAATTTTCATATTAAAATCGTTAAATTATATGATTTTTAACATCACATTTTTGGGTTGTGCTTAAATCAGATCAAACTTGTTCAAAACTTGCATTTTATTCGAATTTTTTTTATTGAAATCATTATTTTGACTCTACAATTATTCAATTAAAGTAGTAAACCATTTTTTCTTAAAAAATTATCTTCAAATCAACACAAAATAAAAGAATGCTCAAGTTGGTAGACGTCGATTTCAGTTAAATTAAATAATATGATTTTATTTTATAAATATATTTAGATATTGATATTAAACAAAGACGAATACAACTCAAAAGTTGGACTAAGAGATAGGAATTCATTGACATCTCCAAATTAACATTATCGCTCAACCTTCCAGATTTATACTGTAGAATTGTGTTGTTTAATAAAATTAAATCTTGATTTTTAAAAATTATTTGTTTTATAATTTTAATCTTATTTTATTAAAAAAAGAGATCATATATTTCAAATATTATTTTAAAAAAATCAACATTTTGAATCCATCAAGTAGTTTCAGTGAAAAAGAGGATGATGCTCATGTTAGGAGACCCGAGTTCAAACACCTGTGTGCGTTGTCAAAGAGTTAAGAAATTATAAACAGATATTACCATGTAATCACACCAATATATTCAAAAAAATTCAACATTTTTAACATTTAAGTACATTAAAAAATAAATATTGTCAAACACATCCTTTGATAAAATTACATAAAAACAAGTACAAAAAAGAAAAAGTGTTGTGTATTGCATGGGCTTTAGTAATTGGGCTTCCTTCGGACAAGTTTTGCCTTACTTCAGATGAACTTGTACTTCGACTGGATTGTCGGAGTTCGCAACCTAATATCACATTTTTACATCACAAAACTAAAAAACAGAAACAAGGTCTATTTTTGAAATTATTTACAAAAATGAGTCATTCTAAAAAATAATTACGGATATGGATAAAAAATATAAAAACACGTTTATGTGACATCGTTTTTAAGGGATAAATAAAAAAAATGCTCCCACATAATCACTTTTTTCATTGTGTCAGGTAAAAGCACGTTGACGTGGAAGCATTTTTCAAAAAAGCGCCCACATGAACGTGCTTTTGTCTGTGTTTTCCCTCAACGGTCACCTTCCCAACAAGCAAAAACACATCCACATGAGCTTTTTTTTGAAAAACGTTTTCACGTCAACGCGCTTTTGCCTGACACAACAATAAAAACATTTACATGAAAGTGTTTTTTTAATTTATCTCCTGAAAACAACACAATATAAATGCGTTTTTGATCTATTCCAATAATTAGTTTTTAAAATGGCCAAATTACATAAATAATTTTGGAAATCAACTTTCATTAATACATAACCCAATATATCCAGTAAATGAAAAGGTGACATCAATTAAGGGTATAAAAATGGTGAGACCTGCTTGACTCCTCTGATGCCAACTAGGAAGGGCCAATCCATTTTTGACAGCATCCATAGTTGGCATGCAGGGAGCCAGGCAGATCATTTTGTATTTTCATTATCAAAATAAAAGAAGAAAAAGAGAAAGAAAATACCTTATGAATAGAGTCGGGTTAATAAAGAAGCTGTCATCTGAAAGCGAACTGGAAACAGATTCATTTTGTAACGTAAAGAGAGAAGAAGTTTACATGTTGAAGAGAATGCCACAAAGTAACGTATTTATAGATGTTACTTAGGGTTTGCAGTGAAAAAGTAAAGTCATAAAGAAAGAAAGTAAGAGATACGCTTTCAACTATACGTATACATCTTCAAGGATTTACTTACTATAAAAATGGTCTGTTATGGTAATCACGTTTTTTGGTAAGGTAATACTAAGAATGGGAAGAAAAACCCCAAAATTTAATGCAAAAAAGAATATACGTTTTTAATTTAATTACTTCCCATAATGTATACATATATATCGGAGGAAGTGGTCACGTACAGTTCAATCATGGCTGACGGGCGACTGGTGCAAACTTCAGAAACATGCTGCTGCAAATAGTTGAGTTTGGCAGTGCTCTCTCTATCAACCCATAGCACATAACTAGGGAACTTCATTAATTTATATGGGATTTAAGGGTTATGTGTAGCAAAGAAAAGGGACAACAAGAAGTCCAGGGAAAGGGAGAGGAGAGTACTATAAAACCAGACGGCAATTGGATTATTATCATTTTTTTGTTAAATAAGATGGTAATAATTAATTAAAGGGAATAATATACTAATTTTGAAACCCCAAAATCAAGCATACTATTGGTTTTACAACTTCCCAGATCTTGGTGGTTGTTTTTTCTTGCTAAAGTAAAGTGTGGAGCAAAGAAGACAAAGCAATGAGGGGCATTGATGAGAGGCGAGGGAGGTGGGAAGGCCAAAGCATGAGACAAAGTGACAGCCTCGGCGTGGGTTGTTTGCCGGATTATTTGAGGGTCGTTTTATACCCAAATATTTAAGCACATGCTGCGAATACAATAAAAATTGGTAGCAGAGATTTGATAAAAAGAAAGCGAGAAGTGGGGAGACCCCAAGTGCATGCGGGATACCATTTTGAGCACTATGGGTCCATGATGAGTTACGAAATCTAAAATTATTCATAGTTCTTTTTAATCTTTAAATAAAAACGTTTCAATTTATTTAAGTTTATATTTTTTTGTACTGACAACAATATTAATATCAATCAAATTAAGAATCAATCTATTAACAACCATTTTTTTTTAAACTTTGGGTAATGTTGCACGTAATGAAAATCCATAGGTCAAAGAAAAATATTGATAGGTATTCTTTAAATTCCCAAAATTTTAGTAACTAAAATGGTAATACATATCATGTTTCTAATGGCAATTAGCCATAAAAGTAGCCTACAGTAGAAGAAAAATTAAAAATGATTAAAAAAGAAAAAAATAAATGGTCCCCAATGATGAAATGGCACCAAGTGCACCAAATAATAATTGGACAGTTGGCCTTAGGGTCAATTTATTTAATTTTCCCACACCAAATATTTTAAAATAATTTGAATAATTAACTCTTCTTATTCATGCTTTGCTTTATCCTTTTCTGCATCTTCCTTTGATTCATCAGCCTTCCCAAGCACACTGTGATTAGCCTTTTGAGCAATCTCTTTGGCTTGGCCAAGCCCCATGCAATTTGCATTTTGCATTTTGCCACTCATTTCTTACATTTTCCATGCCATCTACTTCACCTATCAAATTCATTGCTACAAAAGTAGTAGCAAACTAATTAAATATAGTATAATCTAAAATACAACACCAATGATAGTTAAAACCTCGAAACTTTCACACATTTATATTATGAATATTCACATATCTATTTAAAATATACTTTTAGAATTTTTAAAGAATTATAGTTACTTTTTCTTGAGTACTAAACTGAATATCCTAACTATATGATCATATTAGATATTAATTTTGGAGTTAATGTGTTATATCTTTTTTTTTTGGTAAATAAAAAAGCAGTAAAATGCTTGAATTCAAATTAATTAAACATTTTGATCAACAGTACAATCATCAAGAAGTAATTTCCTAACATCTGTGCTAAGCACATCAATAATCCAAATGTCGATATCAACAATGCTGCAGGTCTTAGCAAGAAAATCCGCAACCATATTGCCTTTCCGACGAACGAAGAGGACCTCAAAGCCTTCAAATTGTTGAGTTAGAGTTTTGATCTTTCGAACGATGGTTTCTGAAGACACCGTCTAAGTAATCCTTGATCAGTTTTACAGCCACTAAGCAATCACTTTCGATAATTACATTATCGTGGTTTCTATGTTTTGCAACTTTGAGACCATCTAGAATTGCCCATAGCTCCGCATTTAAAGCCGAGCCTTTGCCAAGGAACCTTTGAAAACCAGAATCCCAGCTACCATTCGAGTCACGCAGTACACTAGCAGTTGCTGACCAGTCTCCATCAGTCCTCGCGGCTCCGTCTGTGTTAACCTTGATCCAACCCATGTCAGGAGGTCGCCACTTGGTTGCCATCCCCTCTGTTGCAGCAGAGTACCCTCGTTTGCTATGTGCTTCTACTATATTAGAAACCATACAAATAGCATTAGTAACTAAAATATGCACATCACCAACCTGCTGATGGAAAACAAAACCATTCCTTTGTTTCCAAAGGAGCCAACTAGTGACAGCAAAAACCATAGGGGCCTCCGCATCCTTCCTTCCCATTCCAAATTGCCCCTTCAGATTAGCCACTAACCAATTCTCCAAATCCACATCAAAGAAAATCAAAGCGTCTTCCTTCCTAATCAAAACCTGCCAGACAGCAGCTGCAAACTCAGGAGCGAAGCTAGAAATTTTTTTTAGGGGGAGTCAAAGTTAAATTGTAATTTTTACGATAGTAAAAGTGCAATTTTTAAAGGATTAAATTAAAATTTTATCATTTTTAGGGGGTCAAAGTGCAATTTTATCTTTACTAATTTAAAATTTAAAAAAAATATAAGATCCTAAATGAAAAATTTTCCATTTTAGGGGGGCTAGTGCCCCTGCTAGCCCCCCTAGTTTCGCCCCTATGCAAACCTGCAATCACGCAGCGCATGCAGCGTCGTCTCGTTTGTTGCCCCACACTGTGCACACCTAGCATCATCAGCCATTCTTCTATGAACCGTCTCGCTATTCGTAAGGAGATATTGCCTTCGTAAGAACCATAGGAAGTACTTGATCCGTGATGGTAATTAATGTGTTATATCTTTATTCTATTAAGAGGGTAACAAACTAACGATAATTAATATATAAGTAATCAGAATGTTACAATCTAATAATGTGGGTGACCATATCGTAACATTTGATAATTGGGTTGCAAAAAAATTTAACCATAATTTAGTAACATTTTTTTTGTAATTTACCCTAATTTAATTATGATTCAAACTCTTTATTATTATTTTGAAATTACAAAAAATTTAATGAAATCAAATTAATTAACTAATCAAGATAAATTTAAAAAAGAATACACATATTTACATAAGCGACTTAAACTTGTAGCCTTAAAGTTTTTAGAGCCTCAACCTTGCTTTTGAATCAATGCCTCGTTGGCTTTTTCTATAAAAAAGCAAACAAAATAAGGGCACAAGAGATAGGACATTAAAGAGATAAGTATGCATTATTTATTAATAATATCTATATCTATACTAATATTTAAAGTTTGACAGTTTTGGTGTCACCCTCAATTGAGTTTCAACTTAGATTATGAATTTATTAAAAAATTTTAATTTTACAAAAGGGTAAATATTATTTTGAGATTATTTTTATCTTTTTATGTTTTTATATAAAATCTAAAAATTATACATATTTAATGAGATTTGAACCAAAAACATTATAAATATTATTCTCTCAATTTTCCATCTCAATTATATATATATATATATAATTATTCTCACTCACATAGTAAGTGCGCCATAATCTAGTATTTACAATTTTTTTAAAGCCTATTTTTATAAATATAAAAAAATATGAATGATATAAAATTTTACTTTGATTGGATATTAAAATCCTAAAGCATATCAAATTTCTTATCTTAATGGGCATCCACTTTATAATAAAAATATTTATAACACTCCATTTGAATGTCCATTGATAGATAATAGCTTGTTGAAACCTTACTAGGACTAATACCTTGTGGGGGGAAATCTTAATGAAGGAAAAATAATACTGGAAAACACATTAGTTTACTGCGAATATCACTTGATTGTTTGATACTGTGTTTAGTTATAGAACTGAACAAACAATAAAACTGAAACAAAATTAGCAAGAGTAAAAAGAAATCTACACATAGTCATTTGTTTATCCAGTTCAGAAACGATCTTACTTTGCAAAACCTTGCTCAATGAATGGTCTCTTATTCTTGAATTGATCCAACTACCTATTAGTGTAAGCTCAAATTATCCTTCTACAAGATGTATTTGTAGCACCAATAATTAATCCCAACTAGTTACAACTACTCACCCAAACCTCACTTACAAATGTTTAAAATCACTCACAAATAATACATGCAACTGGGTGAAAAAATAAACAAAGAGAATAATTAGCCAAAATAACAATTCACGATTCTGTATCCAAATAATAATAGTACCTTCGAATGTACAATGTACTGCCTATTTATAGGCATCCTAGGCAACATAAATAAGTACCAAGTAACCAAAATAAACTTGACTTCGTATTCAACTAGCGAAGCCCTAAGTCAATAAAAAAAAGCCCTACTTGGAAATAGTCATTGATGATGTCTTTGAGGACAGAAAAATTCTCTCTTTAATCTAAGTCGAACCTAATTTTTTCGCAAACAATTTTTATTGATAATTTTGTTTTTTGGGAACAAGAATGAGGCTTTTCATGTAATAAATACCTACAACTTATATCATTTTACTAGAGGTCTCGGGTTCGAGCACCTGTGTGTACGTTGTCAAAGGATTAAAAAAATATGAACAGATACTATTATATAATCATACCAATATATTAAAAAAAAAAAGAATGAGGCATTCCATTAGGCTCATTTGCATTAAAAGAAGTCCCATGTCAAAAAGGTCCACACATAAAAATGCATAAGTTATCTCATAACTTGACTAACCAAGTCCATGATTGATCAGGTCACTAAACAAACATTACTGAACAATCTTAATCATTACAAATACATTTAATATATTGCCTCGTTACAAATCTTATTAAAAAAACTTAACGGGGTAAAATCTCAATTAAGAGAAGAAGAGTACGACACATAATTGAAAATAGCACATAAAATCTTAGACTCTGCACATTTCAGCCTTGAATACCAACTTTTCGCTTTTACAGGTTTGCTAATTATTTATATATATAAGTCCCACAGCCCTGTTCCATTCTTATCATATAAAGGAACAGAGAACAAGTATTTAATTCCCAAAAGAGGTAGCAGGCAAAGTAATGAGGCTTTCAAATGCTACCCTGTATTTGGTTTTCTTTCTTTTGCTCAGACCTGGATTGGCCGCTAAAAAGGTAAGCCCTTTGGGAAAATTTAGTACAAAAAAGGGGATAAAAGTATCTTTCCTTATTTTCGGTTCCTATAATTATTAATGTTGGTGAATGTTGATGTAGTCATATGTAATATACCTGGGAGAACACTCACATGGACTGGGATCTGCATGGGTTAACGTGGACGCCGTGACGGAAACACACCTCGAGTTTCTGGGCTCATTCCTGGGAAGGTTTAAAAGGATTTTTCAGCTCCTTCTAATCTGTCATGTTGAATGACAATATTCGAGCTAAGCTTGTTTAACTTGTTGAATTTGTATTTTCAAACAGCCGGGAGGATGCACGACAGGCTATCTTTTACTCTTATACCAGACACATCAATGGTTTCGCGGCAAATTTAGATGATGAAGTAGCCTCTGAGATTGCAAGTGAGTCCCTGCTTTTGACTTCCACTTTTCTCCAGAACAGGGAGCAACAGTGTGGAACTAATGTAATGTAATGTGCGGGAATGCAGGGCATCCTGAAGTAGTTTCGGTTTTCATGAACAAGGGAAGAAAACTACACAAAACTCGATCATGGGAATTCCTAGGATTGGAGCAGAACGGCGTCGTTCAATCGAACTCAATCTGGAACAAGTCCAGATATGGTGAAGACACGATCATCGGAAATCTTGACACCGGTGAGTCATTTTCAGCTTCCCCTTCTTCCTTTTCCTGCGGGGTATCGTGTCTGGACAATTCAGTTTTTGTCGTCCCTACATGACTCTTAAACATGCAAGAACAACATGTTTTCTTCAATTTATAACAAGTGTTCATATTAGATAGGTTTGTTAGTGTACAAATTCATATATTTTTTCCAATGAATTTTACTATAAACCCACTCTCCTTATAACTCATTAAGGGTATAAATTAATATTCAAATTTTAAATTTATATTTAAATAACATTATTAATATATCGTATATGTAAACTTTTAATTTTAATTAATGTTAAAAATTAATAATCTAACTCAAATAATTAAAAATGGTATAAAGTATTTCATATTATAAAATAAAAACATAATATTACAGGAGTTTTTCAAACTTTATCAAATTAAAAGATAAAATCTACAAAAATGAAACTAAAATAAAATAATTTAGAAAGATCACCAGCATAATTATGTTAAATTAAAAAATAATAATATGTTATATATTAGTAGATAACAAAAAGCTTAATACATGAAATAAATACTAAAAAGTTAATTGGGTGATATGGTAGGTGTGTGGCCTGAATCAAAAAGCTTCAGCGATGATGGGTATGGACCGATTCCATCTAAATGGAAGGGCATTTGCCAAAATGACATTGACACCCGATTTCATTGCAACAGGTCAGTTTTTCTTCTCTCTTCTAACCCCACTTTTCACCTTTCCTCCATGCCTATCTCCATCCTTGTCCGAGAATGTGCACGCACTACTCATCTGGGGTGATTTAGGATCTTGATGGTGGGGGAGGACCAGTCCCTGAAAATAAGCTTACTTATTCATTTCCAATTTTATGGTACCACTTTTATCTGTGAGCGTGGAGAAAAAGATTATTAGCTGACCTTTAACCTTAGCTTAGCTGAAACAGTATCTAAACCTGTTTTATGAAATAGGTTACTTGTATTATATACAGACCAGGGTTTAGCGCCTGCCTAAAATTGTTGTCTTCATGTTAAAAGGAAGCTAATTGGAGGAAGGTTCTTCAACAAAGGTTATGCTGCCATTGTTGGCAGAGAACTCAACTCTTCCTTCAATACACCACGAGACAATAATGGTCATGGAACGCGTACTTTATCCACTGCTGGGGGTAACTTTGTAGCCAAGGCAAGTGTTTTCGGCTTTGGTGAAGGAACATCAAAAGGAGGGTCACCTAGAGCTAGAGTAGCGACATACAAGGTGTGCTGGCCACCTGTTGGAGGAGAAGAATGCTTTGATGCAGATATATTGGCTGCTTTCGACATGGCCATTCATGACGGTGTTGATGTTCTGTCTGTGTCACTCGGAGGAGAGCCCATTGACCTTTTTAATGACAGCATTGCGATCGGCTCTTTTCATGCTATCAAGCATGGAATTATTGTGGTCTGCTCTGCTGGCAATTCAGGACCTGCTGATGGTACGGTCGTAAACATTGCTCCATGGCAGATCACTGTTGGAGCCAGCACCATGGATAGGGAGTTTCCTAGTATTGTTGTCCTCGGCAAACGCATGCACTACAAGGTTTACTTTCCCCGTTGTTTTGGTGTTTATGAAATATGTTGCGACTGTCTTCTTTTCTTACATGCTCAAATTGAGTGAAAAGTAAACCATAACTTAAGGTTTACTGGTCAATAAAGTGTAATACTTGCAAATGTTGGCAACCGGAACTAACAAATGCTTATTTCCTTTGTGAAGGGACAAAGTTTATCAACCAAAGTTTTACCACACCAGAAGTTCTTCCCGCCGATAAGTGCAGCCGATGCCAAGGTGGCTAATGCATCAGTTCAAACTTCGTAAGGATTGAATACATCTCATTAGTGATACTTTTGTTGCACATATACAGTTATATACCAACTGTTTCTAACACTTTCAGTCAGTCATGTGTGCATTTCCACACTCACCACGTCCTTCTGCAGACACATGCTGATTTGTAGATTCTTGCAGATTGTTCTGTCAGGCCGGAGCCATTGATCCCAAGAAGGCAAAAGGAAAGGTTTTGGTATGTCTTCAAGGACTGAATGGAGGAGTGGAGAAGGGTCAGCAAGCAGCTCTGGCAAGTGCTGTGGGCATGATTCTTGCTAATGACATTCTCGCAGACAATGAAATTATTGCTGGGGCTCATGTCCTCCCTGCTTCAAATATCAATTACACTGATGATCTCACTGTTTTCACTTACATTAATTCAACAAAGTAAGTCTTGGAACCAAATAACATATGTTCCATTTCACCTTGACATTTCAGTGACTGTATGGATATCTGGAATAGGAATCCCACTGCTTATATTACACCTGCAACCACTCAAATTGGCATAAAGCCAGCCCCTTTCATGGCAGCATTTTCATCCAAGGGACCCAACACAATCACACCCAAGATCCTCAAGGTATTTGTTATCAGTATGTGCATAAATTTTCCAACTCCTTGGCTAATTTTAGTATACCACATTCAGCCTGATATCACCGCACCAGGAGTGAGTGTAATAGCTGCGTATTCAGGAGCAGAAGGGCCAAAAACGAGGATTTCGACAAGCGCCGAGTTCAATTCAACTCTTTATCGGGCACTTCAATGTCGTGCCCTCATGTTTCAGGCATTGTTGGCCTACTTAAAACCCTTTACCCTAACTGGAGTCCCGCGGCCATCAAATCAGCTATTATGACCTCTGGTAAGAAACGTGTTTATAAAGCAATAAACTTTTGGTTTGAAGCTTTTTAAACTTGCTTTTTCTTTGGATGCAGCAACCACATTGGATAACCTGAATGAGCCAATTCTAGATGCATCAAACATCAAAGCAGGACCATTCAGCTATGGAGCCGGACATATACAACCTAACCTTGCTATGGATCCCGGGCTTGTTTATGACTTAACCCCCACTGATTACCTAAACTTCCTATGCACATTGGGGTGCAATGAAACACTAATTTCACTTTTCTCAAAGAACACCTACAATTGCCCCAACCCAATCAATCTTGCCAACTTCAACTACCCTTCAATCACAATCCCTAGCCTTGTTGGATCCATTACAGTGACCAGGACTGTTAAAAATGTTGGCTCACCAGGTACTTACAGAGCTAAAGTGACGAGACCGATGGGAATTTCGATTTATGTTAAGCCCCGAAAATTGAAGTTCGAAAAGGTTGGTGAAAAGAAGACATTCAGTGTTACACTCAAGGTTGAGAATGCTCAGGCAATTAAGGAGTATGTATTTGGAGAGCTGATATGGTCAGACAATGTACACCATGTAAGGAGTCCTATAGTAGTGAAGGCAGTCTAAAAGATAGTCAAAACTTGCTTGAACTAGCATTTTAAGTTTTAATCCTTGGATTGACCCCTTGATTGCTGCCAAGCTAGTTACTTTGCCATGGCCTTGTATGTGTTCTATATAATCAAGAGAATTTAAGATAAATTGATTACTATTTATGTATATGAAAAAAGTTGATAAAGAGATGAAAGCACTACATATACATAAACATATGTTACAAATTTATATAAAATTTACCAGGCATTCAAAGGAGACCTTTTGCCCATAAAAATAACGGTAGCTAAAAGAAAATAAAACATAAACAATATGATTCTCAGCCTTCATTCTCGACCCTATATAGTAGTTTCCGAACATGGATCCACATTCAGAACCAATCCTCTTTGAAATTCGACATATGGATATGCTATAGGTTGATCATCACCTTCTGTTTTCCACCTACAAAATTTGGGATTTTTAAAGTTGAAGAAGAAAATAGCAGTAGTGTTGATTTTATTTACTGGATATATACATATAAGAGAATCACCTGAAGTTTTGAACAAGGTGGTGGAGGAAGAAAGCAACCTCAACCTTGGCTAGGTCAGATCCAGGACAGCATCTTGACCCACCTCCAAAGGGTGTAAATTTTTTGCATGTGGGATCCTGGCTCTGCATCAAAAGCATGGAAAGTAATCTTTTATGTTTTCCCTACAAAAGAGTCCAGGTTGACTTGAACTCCAACTTTTACTAAATGCCACCTCGTAAGAGAGATTACAAGAACCGAGTTGAGCTCGGGTTTGAAAGATCATCTTTCATTAACAAAGCATTTCTACTTCTAGAAATGCGTAAATCAAGAAGTTGGTCAATCTAGAGAAGCTGACTTGGATCCATTGTAAGGTGTGTTAGGTTTAGTGTACCAAATATCTGCCATGGCCATAAGGTACAGTGAAAGGCTATTTTAATGAATCTAACAGAAAAAAAAAGGTGCATATCTCCCAATTTCTGATGAAAAGTCGTCACTTTGTCCTACAATTTATGAGGTCCCCCACCCCCCACAATTTCAACAAAATAATGCTACAAACAGATCAAAATTTCCAAGGGATGGCCCCCAGTTTCAGAACCAGAACTTCATTTCAACAACTTCAATAAAAAAATACTTACTTTGAAACATACTATAATCATCATTATTATTAGTATTATTTTTATATAGGGGAATGATTATAAGTGATCACTTTTATATTTTGACTTAAGATGTTGGAGGAGCCCAATATGAACATATGAAAGTTGAAATTAAAATAATAGGATAAGTTTTGAGTGAAAGTTAGGGACATGGTCCCTTTCAGCCATTACTTAGATGAGGCCATGGGTACCCCATTTTAGGGCATGAGATGAGTAATTTACCTCCCACCGCCATGGATGGAACTGGGGAGCATTTGCATGGAGAGATGGGTCTAAATGAACTGCAGTGAAAACAGGTAGGACCTTCCATCCTGATGGAATTAGGTAACCTGTTTCAACCCAAAACTTTGGGTTATATATCTCATAATAGAAGTATAAACTACAATATCTATAAGTTCATGCACCGCATTATTATTATATCGAAATAAATAAATAACAAAACCTTTATATTTGACATCTTTAAGAGCCTTTCGGTGAACGAATTTGACAACGTTGCCATATCTGAGAGCTTCATTGATGACCTACAAGCATGAAAAAGAAAAGCAAGCATGCATTAGAGAGAAAAAAAAAGTTATGAAATCACATCATTATTCCAAACATGCTAGAAAAAGGTGTATCAGAACAAAGTTGTATTTTTTTTTTCTTTGTTGGGGTATTAGAAGAAAAAGTTGTGTTCTATTTTATATATATATAAATTAAAGTATGAAAAAGAACATATATATATATATAGAAAATTTCTTACATATTGAGTGAATTCCATTTTCTTATAATCCTCCCAATCCAAATGATCATCATGTTTCTGCTTCATGCTCCTTATTTTAAGATGTTCTTGCTGTAATTTTAGTTCAAAACATAATTAAAAAGATTTAGAGATTAATAATAGAAGATCTGCATGAAATTAATGGGAATTAGACTACAAGGGTGGGGTTACCTTTAACTGTTGCAATGCAGCTGGGGAGTGGCTTAAGAAATGAACCACCATACACATCAAAAGGGAAGTAGTTTCATAGCCACCCAATAAAGAATCCAAAACAAAGCTCACTTTTTCATCTTCAGATAAGGTATCAACAGATAGAAGGATTTCAAGGAAATCACTGTTTTTTTTAGAATTATTATTATCATCATCATCATCATCATCATCATCGTTGTCATTATTTCTTCTTCTTCTTGCTCTTCTTTTCTCTATAATAGCTTTGACAGTAGAAGATATTCTGATTCTAGCCTGTAAAGATAGTCAAAGGTAAAGTTGATGATAACATGCTTCCTTTTTGCAGCCAAAAACAAAATAAAAAAAAAAACAGGAGAGAGATATATAGAGCTAAGCCAAGTCTCTCAGAATTATTATTATTTTCATTTAATTTAATAAACAAAGCTATCAACACATTGCTTTTGTTGAGTACCTGAACAGCTCTTGCATATGGGGTTCCAGGAATATAGAGAGGGAGAGAGATGAGGCCTCTCATAAAAGTGAGAAAATCTTCTAGAATTTCTGAAGTCTCTGGCTCTTGTGGTGTCAACCCTAACACTTGCTTTACTATTACATTGAATGTGAACTATACATGGAACCAAAAGTTGACAAAAGGAAAAAATAAAAAAAAAGTAAGAAACATCCCATTAGAATTTGATTAGATTCTTTAACATTATTATTTATTAATTACTAGTGGTACTATACCTTTCTAGCCTCTTCACAGAAGATGACTTTTGGTTTATTTTTCCATGAGTCCAGAATTTGAATGGCTGTGTTTTCAATGTCATGGAGAAACTCAGGCTTTGATTTGGTAATGGTGACTAGTGAGAGTGCTGCACTTCTGAGCCTCTTGTGAGTGTCTCCCACTGCCACAAGCATTGAAACCTTGCCCAAGATGCCATGGATAGGCTTTGGATAACTACACTCGAACAGCTTGCCTTCACTTTGAAGTATGAAATAGTTTAGCTCTGGGTCACATGATACCACTGTGGGGGAGAAGAACAAATGGGATTTGAACACCTTTCCATACCTGAAATTTCAAGACCAGATTACTGCACACATACACGTATATATACATCACAGCTGAAGGAGTGAAAAATCATCATACAAAAGGCATATATACAGGTGATGCGAGTTAAGTTATAAACTTACCTAGAACAATGATCATGAAGAAATGCCCCCAAAGAATTGGAAGAGTGAGGCTTTAAGAAGCTAAATGTTTCACCAAGTAAAGGCCATCCAAAACTCCCCTTGGGGACAGTCCCACCCTTACCCTTGAAAAGCAAAGGCCAGAAATGGTTCAACACAACAACTAGAATAAAACCAACAACTCCTCCAACCAAAACAGGCACCCAGCAAGAATCACCTTCAGCCATATACAAAAGAAACTAAACAAAGAGATTTTATGTTCTAAAACTTTGCTGTCTAAGAACTCTTAAAGGTCATCAATAACTGAGACTTTTATTATGAAACCGAACGTGCAGCCTACAATTCCTATTTATAGAGAAAGAGAGAGAGGGGAAAGGGAGTGATGCCCTTTGCCTTGTAGTTGTAGTAATAGACTAATTGTATATAATATTTTAAATTTAATTTAAAACCAAAGTGAAGAAAAAGCAAACAGGCTTTTCCACAGTTTGTACAGTCTGTAAATTTATTTTTCAGAGGTAAGGCATAGGAAATGGAATCCTTCTATCTAGTCTAGGATCTAGACTATTTACCACTATTCTTAGGGCTGTAGAAAAGATTGAGATGAATACTTAATAATCAATGTATTTATTTCGAATTCACACAATTAAAATTTAAATAGTTTTTTTTTTATATTTATTATTAAATTGATTTGGTTTTAAGATATATTTTTTATTTTTTTATTTTTTTATGAATATTGATCCACCGTATTGATCGTCGAATCATCACTTAGAGTTTATTAACAAAATAGTTTAATGATTTAAATAAATCTTTTTGCATAATTTAGTAATTTAAATAAAAATTTTCAAATAGTTTAGTGATCAATTTGTAACTTTTTTAGTTAAATGATCAAAACGAAAATTTACTCATAGTTTAGTATTAATTTTGTAATTTATCCTAAAATAAATGTGCAAGGATAAATTTAGTTTTTTTAATGTTTATTATTTTGGTTTTAATTTATTGTTATTACTTTTCACCCTTAACTTTTAAAATTTCGTTAAATTGCTTTTTTAGATAAAATTTAATTATTAAAATTTTAACTATATTAACATGGTAACTCATATGACAGTTTACATATATTTCATTACTAATGTGGATAAAATCTAATTATAAAAACTTTAATTGGATTGGTTTGATCACAAATCTAATTTTAAAAATCTTGATTAGAATATTTCATTCTGGCACATGCTAATAATTAGATAATGAAACTTTGATATGATAAAAGATATCAAAAAAAATAAAAAAAATCGGTTCAATCACCTGATTCTCAGGTCAACCAGTCTAATGTCTTTCTACAAAAAGATATCCTTGTCGATTTTGGTCTAACCGGTCCAACCAATTGATCCGGGTCCAGTTCAATCTTTTATGATTTTTTAATAATTTTTATAAGTTTACATATTTTTAACATTTTAATAGTTTTTATAATTTTTTTACAATTTTTTATATTTTAAGAATTCTAATATGTTTTTATAAAATTTTAAATGTTTTAAATATATTTTATTTCCAAATTTATAATTTTATTCACCAATTTTTTTATAATTTTTTATAATATCTATAAGTTTTTATAATTTTGATAAGTTTATGCCAATTTTAATATTTTTAATTTTTTTATAATTTTTTTCTTCTAATTTTTTATAACTTTTGCTGATTTTTTAAAATAATTTTTATGTTTACTAATCATTTTCTGCAGGTAAAATATTATAATGAACTAAAAGCTGCCACATGTCACCATTTGATTGGTTTCTCAATTTATTTTAATTGTTAATGTGGTCAATGATGAAAACCGTTAACAAAGGGATTTAATTGATTATTTTAATTAATAATAGGAACTTAATTGGGTCCAGATCTAATATAGGGGCTTAATTGAATTTTTTGCATTTTCTTTAGGGCTTTTTTTACATATAAGCCTAAAAAAATTAAGAGCTCAGGTCCACATTCAAGGAATGAACTATGACGGTAGGGTTGGTGCCTAGCAAGTTCACAATAGATCGGGTGAAGACATTAGACCTATCCTTCAAAAATTTGCTGAATACGTTTTTCTCCCCTTCTGGAAAAACTAAAGAAACATATGTCACCTTCTCGTGGTAAAGTTGCAAATGCTCTTTTTGCTCAATGAGATCTGCCCTGTACAAATTGCAGTCTTCCCTTGAATTTAAACCATCCAAGGTCATCATGTTATTATACATTGCATTCACCTTTCAACCTATCATTCTCGTATCGTGGGATTAGTTCGCCTCGCTAGCATTTCCACACCAAATATAGGTGAGGTGAATAGAACTTCAAAAATAATAATTTAATATACACTTTAGAGTTTTATCATATTGATTGGTTTTTTTCTTTAAATAATTATTTGTGTTCCGTTTATGTCATCGACAATTAAAAATTTTACACCCACATATGATGTCCTCAAAATTAGGTATGTAGTCCACGTTCACCATATCAAATTTTGAAGATCAAAGGAAAAGTAGAAAGACAAAGCATTTCATATGATGGTGAGGTGCTAAAAGTCGATAGATGAGAGATTGGAGCAAGTGTGATATAAAAGAGAAAGGCTAAAGAAGAAATCCATTTTGCCAAGGAGGGATATTTATTGGTGAGGATGACCAACCTTTGTATTAGGCTTTGGCACGTGTTAACATTAGTTTTATCATGGTTAGTCCAACCTTCTAAATAAACAATAATGGGATTGATGTAAACCTGGTGGGGCCCACGTGGGCTTTACGCATGTTTCATGCAAATAAATGACTCAACACTTATCTTTAACGAGATATATTGAAAGTATACTCTGTATGTGTACATTTACGACGATCATAATTGACAAAATATTGTTCAAGAACTCAAAAAAATAAAGATTAATCAACAAATTTTTAAATTAAAATTCTCATATTGAGCAAAATCAAGTCAATGCTATGAATAGAAAGCAGCCCCTTTTATTTGAATATTCAATTGCATCATAACTGCAAATTTTGCTAATCTTAAACTTGTGCCTTACGTCTTTGAAGTTTTACAAATTTTAAAATTTGTAAGTTTTATTTTTTTAAAAAAGTTAAAATATTTTTAAAAAGATAGGATATGCTATTTTACAAAAATAACAATATTCCAATATGAACACTTAAGTTCAAATATATAAAAAAAAAAATTAAAGATTAATCGATTAATTTTTAAATTAAAATTCTCACATTGAGCAGAATCAAGATGACGTTTTATGGAAGGCAATGTCACCTCTGAAAGTATTTTCACATTAAGTTCATTTTAAGATAAAATCACAAATTTAATATTTTCGGATTATTTAAATTCAAAAATATTTAAACCATAGCTTAATAATGTAGATTCGAAAATGATTTCATTCTGATTTAAACTATAGAAAGAAAATATAAATCCAAAATCTATTAAAAGAAAACCGAACACATTAAGATACAAATTAACCTAAGGTCGATCTTCAGTCAATCCCAATAAAAAATTTTAATTAATAAGTCATGGATCACGAGGTATTATCAATAACGACCGGTTACGTCTCATCTAAATTTTGAAACAAACACGTTCCAAAAAATTTTGCATTTCAATATTTTAGAAAATATAAGAAAATAAAAGCCAATCTAACTAACATATTTTAAAAAGTATTTTCTGGAAGAAAAAAAAAAAGAAATCTTGCAAAATAAAATATTCTGAATTCCTTTATTAATTAAATAATTTATCGTCCTAATAAATAATGAAGATGTAGCTAATTACAAGAAGTGGTTTTAATTCAACTAATTTTTTTTGTTGCTTAAACAAAACATAAAACTTTTACAAATTTTAAAATAATAAAAAATATTTTAAAATTTGAAATAAATAAATATAAAAAATATAAAACTTAATAAATACAATATTGAGATCATATATAATAAATTTAAATTTTAAAATACAAGAAAATATGAAAATTTAATAAATACAATATTGAGATCATATATAATCAAAATTAAGCCTTAAAATCGAAGGCAATATGATTTAAACATGAATCAAAACGCGAAATTCGTAATTCCCGTAATAGTCTCATCCGGAATTTTTTGTTCGTGCAGCCTTCATTAAAACGATCATAACTTGAGCCACTGAACTTAAAATCATGTGACTTAAAGTGCATTTTAAAATTAAAAAATAACTCTTTCTTTAATGTGAAGACATCTCTACTTAAAAATGTTTGAATCCTATCCAAAAATACATTACAAGTCAACTGATTTTTCAAAATAAAAAATTGACAAATTTAATCAACTTAATTTAATAAATTTAACTTCCTTAGTGCATGTATGATAATAAATTAATTACATTAAAATTATTTATTTAATTAATTCAAAACTTATAAATAGGATGATGAAATCACTTCACCAATTATGCAACTCCTAACATGAATTTAAAAATAGAGTAAACTATAAAAATAATTGTTTTTGTTTGACTTATATTATATTTTAGTTACTTATATTTGAAATGTTATGTTTTAGTCATCTAAGTTGGCATTTAAAACCCATTTGGACTGCTATATAGGATTGCCGTTAGAGAGGTAACGGAGCTTAATAACAAAGTGACTATTTCGTAACAAAACGATAACGTAAGTGACTAAAATATAATATTTCAAATATAAATAATTAATATTTAATCCGAATCAAATAAAAATAATTATTTTTATAATTTAACCTTAAAAATAAATGAGTAAAAACCAATCATTGGGGTATCGAAGAATACTCCAATTCCACCGGGAAAGGGAATACCATTAATAGTCCATTAAGAAAGCCACTTAACGGAGGTCTCTATCAATAAACGGGGGCATTAAACTAATATTCTTATTTATAAATAGAGTTTTAAAAAAATTGAATTAATGAAAATATTTTTTATTATATTATTAAATTTATATTTTAAAAAATTATAATATTTAATTGAAATTTATTAATTAAAATTTTGAAATAAAATAAAAGTTGAGATAATTATACATTTAAAAAAATTTTAATTTAATAGAAGTTGTGACAATTAGAGATCTAAAAACAATTAAAATTAAAATTAAAATTATTAATTAAAAAATTGTGTTAATTTTTTTGAATATACTAATGTGATTACATCACAATATCTGTTCATACTTTTTTAACCCTTTGACAAGGCATACACACCTTGCACACACAAGCACTCGAACCTGAGACACCTAAGATGAATAATATTCTCTTTTTCACTGGAGCCACTTGTTGAATTCAAAATTGTGTTAATTTTAAATTGCTATTACTAAAACTTCAAGCATAAAATATAGGGAAAAAGGTTGTGACAATTATAATTATAATTTATCATTATTAGTTAAAATTTTTTACCTAAACAAAAGTTGTCCTAATTTTGTTGATGTAAAATTTAAATAGAATTATAAGCATATTGATTATCAATTAATTAATATTGGATTTAATAATTTTAATTAGTTATTATTTTTAATAATGTTACTTTTCGTCAATAATATATGTAAAAAAATATGTTAATTATGATTTGAAAATATTCTATTATAATATTTGAATTGATAAGTTAATATATTTTAATTATTTTTAATAATTCAAATAAAAATTATTATAATTAAAAATATAATATTAAAAAAACTATTTAAACATTAAAAATACAAAATTACAGAATTTCGTATGTTAACTTGATGGATAGGATATTAATCATTTCAAATGTGTTCTGAGTTTGAATTGTATTAATTACGTTATTGTTAAGATATTATTCCCCTCTTATAATTCACAAAAAAATCTAAAATTACATCGACATTCAAAATTATTTTATAAAAATATGAAAGTTAATTAGTGAGATAAAAAAAAAAACATGAATAGATGATTTGGATTCTGGCCCCTCGGTTGCAGCACTACAGCCCCATTCGCAATTTGATGATATCAATCATCTGACGCTAGTCTAACTCCTTGTTTTTGAAAAGCTTAAAATACGCTATATAATCTTTATAAATTTTAATTTTAATTATTATACTTTTATTTTTATAATTTTTTAAAATTTTAAAATTTATATTTAATTATTAAAATATTTGTATTTCCTTTACATGGAATAGTGCTTATTAGTGCATGCATGAGTCATGAGGAATAAAGCTCCAAATTGAACTCCAGCATCGGCAGTAGACTTGATCATGGGTCGGGTCATTCGATTCGACTCGAAAATTCACTTGAAAAATGAGAGAGTTTGAACAAAAATATAAGTCCAAAAAATGAGCTTGGATAAAAAATGAGGTCTATTTTCTAAATGGATCGGACCTCGTATATGAGTTTTTGACTCGAACTCGACTCGACCCGACCCGACCCGAATAAATTAACCATTTTTAATAAAGAAATTATATTATTGTTTTGGTGCTGTTTTTTTACTGTTTTGGTTACTTTTTTTGCTATTTTTATTTTTTTACAGTTTTGATATTTTTTTTACTGTTTTGATTGCTGTTTTCGTGTTGTTTTTGCTGTTATTTTTGTTGCTCTTTTTGTTGTTTTTAATGTTATTTTGCTGTTATTTTTACTGCTATTTTGGTTGTTATTTTTGTTGTTTAGATGTTATTTTTATGCGTTTTTACTATTGTTTCACTGTCTTTTTTAATATTATTTGAATATTGTAGAACTTATGTTTTATTGTTAATTCTTTTACTAATTTATTTACAACTATCTTAATATAGATTTTTTTAATGTATTTTAAATTTATTTATTTTTTATATTTATTTTAATGTTTTTAAGTGTATTTGATATATTATATATATTTTTAAATTTGTTGTATGTAATAAAATAATATAAAAAAATTAATACGGGCTGGGCCGGACTCGGATTTGACTATTATAATTCAGGTCGAGTTTGGACAAAATTTTAGGTCCGACCAAGCTCGGGCTTAACAATTGGACCTAAAATTTTATTGAAGCCCGACCCGAACTCGATCCCGCCCGGCCCACAATTAGCTCTAATTGGTAGACCTTACAAGTAAATTCACAAAGTGGAAAACAATGGATTTTTTTAGGAATTTGACCTTATAAAATTTAAAAATTACGAAAATATCCATACTTCAAGATTAATTATGAAAATGACCTAATTTTTACAGTTGAGTTGGGTGTCACCACTTTCTTAAGTGACACCACCCTAAAAATCCCTCTAAAAAAACATTTTTTTGTGACACCTAACAAATTAGAGGCACCGAACTGAAGCATGCAAGGGCAAAACATTCAGAGACCTGATGAAATAATTACCTTTTTTAGATTGGCTGAAAAAAGAGTGACACATGAGAGTATGACGACATCTATTTAAACTTTTGATCTATTTGCACGTTAGGTCTATCTACTTTTAAAATTAAATTTAAATAGTCCTTAAAAGATATAAGAATAACAAAAATAAACCTTTCTCATTTCTTTTTATTTTTTAAAAATAATAAACTTAAAAAATTATATAAAAATATTATTTAAATTATCCAATATGTCCCTCAAAAAATTTCCTCAAATTTATTTAAATTTAAACATTTTCAATTCATTCCTTAAAATATTTGCATTTAGATAAACTGAAGGTTTTGAGAGACATACTGGTAATTTAAATAAGATTTTTATATAATTTTTGAATTTTATTGTTTTTAAAAAAATAAGAAAAGTTTATTTTTGTTATTCTTATACCTTTTAAGGACTATTTAAATTTAATTTCAAAAAAGACAGACCTAACATACAAATAGATCAAAAGTTTAAAAGGGTAATTACTTTATCAAGTCGCTGAATTTTTTATCCCTGCACATGTCAATTTGCTAGGCGATACCAAAAAATTTGATTTTTTTGAGGGGATTTTTAAGGTGGTATCACCTGAAAAATAGCGACACTCAACTTTAATGTAGAAATCGGGTCATTCCCTTAATTAATATTGAAATTGGGTCATTTTAATAATTTTTTAAGTTTATTTTCTGAAAAAGCTGAAAACAACGCTCCACGGATTCCAGATTTCCCGTGCTAACACACATGCTGCGGACTCCATGGGATGATACCCCCTTTAGTCAACTCAACATTTGACCGCTTGAAGGGGTCTCTGAGGGAGGATTTTATTGGTAAAACAAGTTCAAATTCTTATCAACAAAAAGCAAAAAACAAAAGTTTTGGGGCTAAAATTGAACTTTATAATTTTATAATTTTTTTGGTGAATATAATTTTATAAATTTTAGAAGGTGTTAGAAGCAAGTTTACTATTTTGACCCCTACCTAAGGTAGGCAATTCTACACTAATTTTGATTGTATTGGCCGGTGTGCGCTCTGTTCCCCTATTGAATTAGAACATTCAATTCTACATTGATTTCGGTCCTTATGATTGGAACAATGGGCATTGACTATGCATGAATAAAGATGAAAAAAAATGTAGAACCCAACAAGTGGTTCAAGTGAAAAAAAAAATGTTATTCATCTTAAGGGTCTCGGGTTCGAGCATCTGTGTATGCAATGTGTGTGTGCGTTATCAAATGATTAAGAAAGAATGAACAGATACTACTATGTAATTATACTAATATATTAAAAAAAAGGTTAAAAGAAATGTAAATTTACATATATGGGATAATATTATTGTTTGATGTATTGAAAGATTTTCTTCTTCTTTATTTTGAATTTATTAAATCATGGATTTTTATTTGTGAAATTTATTAAAGAGTACTTAGTTAATTGATTAATATTTTATATTTGATATTTATGTAATTTTATCCATTTGATATTTATAAATATTTTTAAATTTTTTTGATAAATTTGAAACAATACATCGAATTAGATCAATATCAATAAGTACAAATTCTAATATAAAAATGATGTGTCTACTAGTGTATGCTAACTACTTTGCTCCTACCTACCCTTCAAATATGCCCCGAACTTAGAAGTTGTAGATTTAAGTACGTTTAGACGTATAATATCTTCCAATTTAAAAAATTAAAGAGGTATGAAAACATTAAGTAATGTATAAAGAATTTAAATAATTGCAATTGTTGCAAAAGAAATGCAATTAAACAAATAATTATATAGTAAGAAATATATATATTTGAGAGAAAGGGGACGAAAAATATACTTTTCATAAAAAAATATTAATATATAAATTGGTATCTAAACCATACCTTTTTTCATCTCTGTACCTAATTTTTTTAGGTAAGCTCACTATACTATTAGTAAGTTTATGTTTTGATCACTGAACTTCAAAAAATTACAAAATGATTATTGAACTATGCTAAAATTTTTATTTCAGTCATTAGGTTGTTAAATTTGCTACTATATGACCTATGTTCACATGACCTATACCAATCGAAAATTCTCCTTTCCTTTCTCTTCCACTGTTCATTTTCTTTATGAAACATCATTGAACATCAAGAATTTGTGAACCTTAAGGTATGTTCTTAAATCTTCGACACTAACCGTCAGTTCAACTTAGATCTAAAGAATGTTATTCTACTCATTAATAGATACTGATCCGTCGTACCAATTGTCGAATCGTTGTTTAAAGCTCGTTAGTCGATTTAAAAAAAACTTTAACAACGCAATGACTTAAATAAAAACATTTGAATAGTTCAGCGACTTACATAAAAACTTTCGAATAGTTCATTAACCATTTAAAATTTTGAAATTGTGTGATCGAAACGTAAGCTTACTGATAATTTAGTGACCTTAGGTGTTGTTTACTCTTTTTTATCACAAGTGGTACTTTAAACTACTTTTTTTTTCTAAGTTGGTACATATGTTAGTCAAACTAAGTTTATTTTTTTTAAAGGTTTAACCCATAAATTAATACCTAAATTATGTTGTTTTCCCCAAGTTGGTACCTAAACTTTTTTTATCACAAGTGATAACTAAAGTATTCTTTCATTTCCATTTTATAAAAAATCTAGCCAATAATAGATTATCACGTCATATAAACTTTTTAAAAAATTTAGGGTATACTACAAAAATAGTCATTTTTGTTTGCCCTAGGTTATATTTTAGTCACTTGTATTTGAAATGTTACGTTTTAGTCACTTATGTTATTATTTTGTTATGAAGTGATCACTCTGCCGTTAAGTTCCGTTATCTTCCTAACAGTAATCCTACATGGCAGTCCAACTAGATTTTAAGTGCCAACTTGGATTTCCAAATGGGATGAGAATAGATTTTTAATTAAATAAATTTAATTAATTAAAATTTTTAAACCTAAATCTTAGTTGAAAAAGTCCTAAACCCATTTCCACGCACTTGTCTTCTTCATCTTCATCTTCTTCCCTTTTGATTCTAACATCTTTAGTTACAAATTTATCTTAAAACTTGAATCTTTGAAACCAATTAACCCAAAAAAAACTTAATGGGAAGAAAATATTAAATCTTTGAATCTTTAGGTTAATGGGTTTTAAAGATCCAAGCTTTGAGACAGTTTTGTAACTAAATATATTGAAATCACAAAGGAAGAAGATGAAGATGAAGATGAAGATGAGAGGTGTGTGAAAATGGATTTAGGATTTTTTCAGTTAATGTTTAGGGTTTAAAAATTTTAATTAATTAAATTTATTTAATTAAAGATTTATTCTCATTCCATTTGAAAATTCAAGTTGGCACTTAAAATCTAATTGGACTGCCATGTAGAATTACCGTTAGGGAGATAACGGAACTTAACTGCACAATGATCACTTCGTAACAAAATACTAACATAAGTGACTAAAACGTAACATTTCAAACATAAGGGACTAAAATGTAACCTGAGGCAAACAAAAGTGACTATTTTTATAGTTTACCCAAAAATTTAATTTCTTTTTTCTTTTACATTATTTCCTTATTTTTTTTCTTTCTTCTTCCTTTATGTCTAGAAATGCCAACAATGCTCAAATTTTGCCCTTCAAATATTGAGACGCTAGCAATTAATTCTGTTTTCGAACTTTACGGCTTGCTTGCTCGAATTAATAGGATCGCATAAGTTCTTTGATTGATCAAACTAGTGTTTACAAAATTAAATTAGCCGATCAGATTGGTTGAATCGAGAAATGAGAATCGATTGGGGTACCAAATCAGATATAGGGTTGAATAGATTAACCTTTGAACTGACATTGATCAAGTCGACCATCGATTTAAGTTTGAAAATTTTGATCAAAACCGTGAAGCTCAAAATGCTCACACTTGTAGGAAAAGCCCAAGATGAAAGTAAGAAGAAAGAAGAAAAAAAATAAAGCAAAGAAAATCTATCTATATATATATATATAAAGAGAGAATAATACTTTTGTCTATTTTTTCCACCTGACAATTTTTATTTGATTATTTTTTGAATAGACTTAATAGTTTGACTAACGGTTGAACTAATATCAACTTGGAAAAAAAAAATTAGCTATCACTTGTGACAAAAAAAAAATCTTTAGGTATCAAAATGGGAAAAAGACATAGCTTAAGTACCAATTTGTAGGTTAAGCCTTTTCTTTTAAAATAAACTTAATGGTTGGACTAACGAATGTACCAACTTAGAAAAAAAAATAGTTTAAGTACCACTTGTTAAAAAAAAAAGTTAGATATCAAAATGGGAAAAATACATAGTTTAGATACTAATTTATAGATTAAGTGTAAAAAAAATATAAATTATTAAAAAGACATCGAGCAAAAGTTTAGAACTGTGGTTATGAGGCTTTGGGTGAAATTATAAATTAGAGCAAAAGTTCCATTTTGTGTAAATACTATGCATGTGTTTTTTTAGATTTATATTTTTAGTTTCACCATGTATGAATCCTATCTAAATTTATTTTGATTTAGGTCTTAATATATGTCGACTTTCAATCTAGTTGTATTTTATATTAATTTAATTTTAGTTATATAGTTAACCAAAATATTTTTTAAAAAATCCACATATTTACATAAAATGAAAATTCAATATAAAATTAGGGGTGAGTGTTCGATCGAATTGAAAGAAAAAAAATTGAGTTGATGAGTCAATTTTATCATCTTAATTTGATTTGAAATTTTTTGAATTGACGAGTTGAGTTGAGTCAAAAGAAATTTTCGAGTTAAATTAAAAAATTAAACATATCAAATTAAAATATTGTTATAATATAACTAATTCCATGTTATAGCACATAATTTTGAAATCATATATATTTTAAAAAAATTCTAAAGCAAAATAAGAAAAAAATACTTTAGTATAATAAACAAAAATCATTAATTAACTTATTTAGGTTCCAAAAACTATAATTTTAGAAAAAATTTAAAATGTTAACTTTCTTTATATATTCTTTAGATTTTTATTTTATTTTTTAAAAATTTAAAAAATATATAAATTTTTGAATTTTTCCCGTAATTTTTTTGAGGGAGAGACTAATTTTCTCATTTTCAAAATTCATCGGGACCAAAAAGTATTTACATTAATATATTATTCGAAGTATAAAATTCAACTCGACTCGAACTAGAAACTCAAATTACTTATTCGAATTGACTCGAAAAAATCGAATAACTTGAATAAAACGATTTGATTACTCAAAATTTAATTTTTTTTATTTTTTTAAATCGAATCAAATTTTACTTACCCTTATATAAAATCCTCTAAATGAAAGGCTCGAAATACATATCCAATCGAAATTGGTAAGACAAAAGAGAGTAAAGATTTGGTGAATTTAGATAGGGGGAAATGTATTCGTAGGTTATGGAAATTAAATTTGAGCATGAGATGTTTGTTCATAAAATTGACAAAACAAAACTTGCAGATGCATTGCATGTACAAATGAAACAGAGACATCACCAATTTAATTCATGTCCAACACACAACACAACTTCCCTAATCTTACCCAACTCTAAATTCCAACCAACTTTCACCACACCCTAAAACCTTATCTTTGTAAGTTTTATATTTGGAATGCTGTGATTAAACTTTTTTTAGTATTACAAAATAAGATCTAACCTTTGTTTTCTTCAATTATGAAAAAAATTCAAAGTAGTTTTCATGATAAAAAAAATATGTTTATAATTTAAGTCATGGTATTGAATAATGAGGAAATTCTTTTAAATAAAAAATTGGAAGGATAATTAATTTTTAATAAAAAATTAAAAATATTTACCTAAAATTTTATATATATATATTTATAACATAGCAAAACAGAATGACGAAGTAAAACAAGACAAACAACAAACACACCTAAGATACAAATTATTCGCTTCTAAGTTTTCCTCTTGAAAATTTAGAATAAAAATTAAGTAACACACTTAATTTTACACTTAGTGCACTCTAAAGAAACATTACTTATTTAACAAAAATAATTGTTCTCAGATCAGTATATCACCTATACAAGTCTCTTCAATTTGTAAAAAATTGAGACTTGTTAAAATACTAAATCAATTACAACCAATCTTTCCATTAAAACAATAGGATAATTAACTCTTAGAATATTTTTAATAAGTCTGAGATATGTCCTGAATCTTTAGGATATTTTATCAAGTTACCCGATCAAATCTAATCTCCTCAAAATGAGCAAGTCGATTTGCTTGATCCAATCCAAACCAATCTTTAAAATATGTTCCTATAATAGGTTTGGATATCATAGACGAGCTTGCACACGTCCACATAATCAACAAATATCACATCCCAAAGATTTTGTTAAAAAAGAATTTACAAGTCCATATAAGGTGATAAGTGCTAAAAGTAACATGTTTTTAGCTTCATTCTTAATGCGTTTTTTGATGATTATTTGATTTAAATTGGTGAATTTTATGCTCTTAATATTTTAAATTCATATTTTTATATTTAGCAGAGCATTTGAGAGCAAAATGAGTGAAAATCGGAGCAAGTTCCAGGAGTCACATGGGCTAGACCTTTCCACATGGGTTGGACACACAATCGTGTGAGCCACAGGAGTTGCCACACGGTCATGTGCCAAATCGTGTGGAAATCTCAAATTGCACTCAAAACAGTGAAAAAACGCAATTTTTAGGCTTTTCGAGCATTTTAAGACCTATATATACCAAATATAAGATGAGAGAGAGTCATCATAGAATACTTAAAAAAACAACTCGAAAAATACCATTGAAGTCGACTTTGAAGCAAATTTCTATCAAGATTGAATATCTCCTTTTGATTTCTTTGAAGTTTATTATGAGTTTCTTTATGTCTTGTGATTATATTGTCTTTGGAATGTTTTTATTTGCTATCATGAACTAATTTTCTAAATACCTAGGGGATATGAACCCTATGATAAATTTTATCTTTTGATTTATGTTTTACGCAATAAATACTTAGATATTATTCTCAATTATGTGTGTTTAATCCTTGGTTTAATATTTCTAGACTATTAATCCATGTTTGATTGCTTAAATGAGAGGAGGAATAGACCATGTTTGAGTAAATCTAGCATAATTGAGTGGAGTTGCATGCAATCTTAGAAATAGGACGGCATAAATCTATCGGATTAGAATCAAATCTAATAAGGGATCCAAAGATCAAATTAATGTCATAATAGGAGTTTTACCTAGAAAGGAATTTGAATTAATCAATCTAGAGTCAGTTGCTCTTATTCTCGAAAGAGATATTAGCATAATTTAAGGATTTTTACGGATTAAGATACTAAGTGAAGAAATTGTTCAATTCAGATTGATAATGTCAGATAAAATCTAGGTGGATTATTTCTTGGGTATTGTTTCGCTTCTTGGTTCTTAATCATTTGTTTTCTTGATTTGTTTTATATCGTGTTCGTAGTTAATTTTAGCTTTTAATCCATCACTCCAATTATTCGATTAAATAAGAGAAAGACAATAATTACTTGTACTTTTAGTCCTCGTGAGAATGATATATTTCCTCACCGTAATTATACTATTAATTGATTAGTACACTTACTTTAATCAGATTTTGATTAATTTACAATTGCATCATAAGGTAAGTTATAATGCTAAGAAATGTCATACAGCGATGAGCACTGCTCATGACACTCCTTATAACTGACTCAACGATAAAAACTATGAAGGTTGAACTAGCCTTCCATATATTAGAGCATTGCATTATAAGTGATTGAAGCACAGGATTATTTGTCATTATTGTGGAGCACAGGTCACATTAGACCGAAATGCTTCAAGATACTCCGTGATTTGAGATGGAAGCAAGCAATGCCTGTATCAATGCCTACTATTTTCAACATTGCTAGAGTGCTCCTCTCAACAATAATTAAGGACGAAATCAAAAAAAAATTTTAGAAGGCAAAATTAAATTGTTTATATGTTTATAAATTTTAAAGAATTAAATCAAATTTTTATCATTTTTAGGGGTCAAAGTACAATTTTACCTTTATTAATTTAAAATTTTTAAAATTTTAAAGAGTTAAAATAGAAAATTTTCTATTTTAAGGGAGATCAAAGCTCCTGCCAACCCCTCGAATCCGCCCCTGACAATAATGTGTCCAAAATTCGAATATATATTCTTCACTGAGAGTAGAATATATCTTACTACTATACTCAACATTTGATATAAAAATATTTCATTAAAAATATAATTAAAACATTAAATAAATAAAAGTTTTAAACCTCTTTTATTCTCTGTACACATCATTTCAATTGGACCATAGTAAAAGTGTGTTGACGTATATTTTGGAAGAATTTTGGACATACAATTGCAATGTCAACAATTTTTTTTATTAGATAAATCCCCCTTTAGGACTTGGTATGAAGCTTCACTGTTTCCTGGGATTGGCTTTGGGCTTTTCCTGCGTAGTTTAGGTGGAAGGCAAAGAAGGCCTCCTTCTGGGGGGGTTCGAGCCATCAATGAGATACCACTCTAAAAGAGCTAGAATTCTAACCTTGTGTCAGGACCTACGGGCCAAGGGACAGCCTCAAGTAGACAGTTTCTATGGGGCGTAGGCCTCCCAAAAGGTAACGGAGGCGTGCAAAGGTTTTCTTAGGCCGGACGGAGATTGTATTACGATTTTTTTAATAAATAAAATATTATAGTTGGTTTAATATAACTTTTTTTCCTTTTTTTATTTATGACGAATTATATCATTTCAATAATGGTTTCATCGATAATTTTAAGTCACATCAATATTTTTATTGTGACAATATCAAAAAAATATATTTTACTAATATCTTGTTTAAACTAAAATAATTTAAAAATTCAATATTAATTTATGTTTTTAAAAAAAAAATAGATTACAACGTATTCACGATATAGGTGAAAGTATAGTTATGTAACAAATATGTTTATAAAATTTTGATATAAAAACTAGTTGAGTTTTTGTTGAAAAAATGTTGAAAATTATTGCGCATAGTTTCTATTTTTATATAAAATATAAAAAATAAAAATACTCTCAAAACGATATAATTTGTTTTGTAAAGTAATGGCATTTTAATCACTATTTGATTGAGTTAGTACCTGATTGACTCGTGACATTAACTTATTAATAATTAGATTATGGTACAACCATGATGTGTGTAAAAACAAAATTATGTAACAGATATATTTATAAAAAAATTGATATAAATAACAAATGAAACTTTGGTTGAATAACAAAGTACAAATGTAAAAAAACTAAAAATGACATAGAATTTCAAATTTAATTATGTATTATTTTTTATATATAAAAGATATAAAATGATAAAATCGCAGTCAAAATAATATATTTTACTATATAAAATAATGATATTTTCATCTTTTCTCGATCGAATTGATACTTTATTAATTCATAATATCAAGTCAATTAAGGCTTTATAATGAATTAGAATTTATCATACTAATACGTAGGTGAAAATATATAATAAAAAACTTTAGTTAAAATAGTAAAAAATTAAATTTATTAATAAGTTAGTGGCCGGGGACACAAATTAAAATAATAAATAGATATAGACACATAAATTTAGTCAAAGAAAAGAAATAGACGCATAAATGAAATAATGCAATATCACATGTGATTGTCTCTTTAGCTTTGGTTTTAAACCGCACGCACGGTTGAATGACCTTAATGACAGGGAGGGAAGGATGTCCCCACCGCCACTGCCAATAATTCTAGTCTCCGGGGACCAATCGGTTGCACGTGCAATTACCACTCATTTATTTATTTGGATCATGAATCGATTAAGATACTAGTCTGGAGGTAGGGGTTAAACTAATTAACATGTGAATCGATATAAACTGATTAAATCAAACTAAAAAAGTTGTTGAACAAATTTTGTTTAATTTTTTTAATTTTTTTAATAATTTATTTGATCATATCGAACAATTTGATCGAATCGAAAATTAGTGATCTGATTGATTTAACCGTCAATTTATTTTTGAAGAAAGAAAAAGGAAAAATTATATATAAGAGAAACTCATATTTTTTTTTATTTTTCCACGTGTCCATTTCTAATTAGTTATCTATTTTTTAAATAAACTTGATGGTTTAACTAATAATTGAACGTCTAGTATTAACTTCAAAAAAATAATTTAGGTAACACTTGTAAAAAAATATTTAGGTACCAATTTATTAGTTAAGCTTTTTTTTTATTTTAAAAAATAGACTTAATGATTTAACAACGGATAGGGGTGTTCAAACTTCAGTTAAAACTGAATTAACTGATCGAATCGATCTAATTCGGTTAATCGGTCGGTGGTTAGTTAATGATTTTTTTGAAATTTTAATTATCGATTAATTCCGTTCAAATTCGGGTAATTAACTGAATTAATCAAACTTATGTAGTGTTTCAAGACTTAAAATTTCAGTTAATTCGATTAACTTTCAAGACAAACAAACATTATCAATGTATTTTTTATATATTTTATACTTGTTTTAACCAAAAAGATAAAAACATATAAATTTTGTTTAATTCGATTAATCGATCGAATTAATCGAACTATTTTGATTCCAAATTATAAACATATTCTAAATAAATTAATTTAAATTATTTAATTTATATATATGATAATTATTTGATATAAAAAAAATTTATTCAACAAACGGGTTAAAATTTTTATCATGTACCATTAAATTGTAGTTAAAAGATTAAATAAAATATGTAATAAAATCTGAACTCTGTAACAAATAATTACATATAAATATTTCTGTTTTGTCACCGCCAGTTACCACTAACTACTTTTAATCGTCATCATATATATCAACAATTGCGGTTTTGCTTTCATCATGAAATCACAGTGAATCTGTAATCATAAAAGTAATTAATTTCCCATCATTAATATTCTTTAATTGTTGCTATGTAGTTTGAATTCAACCAGATATTAACATCCATGGAATAGTCAAGTCTTGGTTTTGTTGTTATGTCGTGATTCAACCGACTTTTTTCCCAAGTGAAACACATGTTTTTCTTTTTTCTAAATAGTCTAATAATTTATAAAATAAAATCCCTTCGCCCCAACGAATGTGATGTTATAGAAATTAAGTGGATATGGTATATTAGAATATGTAAATAATAGCAATTATAGGTTGTTGAGGTTAGTAGGTTGTTAGTGTTTTGTTAAGCACGGTTTAGGTTGTTAATGCAATAGCAATAGGCTGGTAAAAATATAAATACTAGATACAGTGTACTTAAAGAAGGAGAGGTATTTTTACAAATTAAAAAGAATTCAATTTTGCTAAGCTTAGTTTTGTATTTTCTCTGTTTACTGGTTTGTTTCTCAGTCTTGTATTCAAGATCTTTCCATGGTATCAGTTGCCAAAGATTTGGGACGTTGAGATATCTAGCGTACCTATTAGTGTTGCTTCGGTGCCAGATTCTACTCTGACGGTGTCTGCTACAACTTCATTGAGATTGTCTGATGAGGAGAATTTTTATGGAAGGATGCAGGTGTTTCCGAAGCACGACACGGTGCGTCTTCGCTAAGATAATTTTGTGCAGTGGTAGTACCAGTTGAGCTTACTTTTGGAGGCTTATGATTTAGCTGGCTTTGTTGATGGCACGGCTATGGCTCTGATGCAGTTTATCAATGACTCTGAAGGCAGGTCCATATCTAATCCTGCTTATTTGTCTTTTGTTAAACAGAGCAAATTAATTCTCTCTTGGTTGATATCCACCATAAGTGGTGAGTTGTTGCCAAAATTTGTTGGATCCACGACGGCATGTCAGATCTTGACGAAGGCTTCCAGGTTGTTTGCAGCGGCGTCGGAGGCCAAAGTGGCTCGTCTTGAACACGAGCTTCATGCTGTCACGAAGGGGGATCGTTTGGTGGAAGAGTATTTGGCGCATGTGAAGAATCTTTGTGATATGTTAGTGGCTTCTGGTCACTCACTCACCGAGAAGAAGCAGATCCAGGTGGTGTTGGCTGGAATGTCGATGGAGTTTGAATCTGTTGTAACCATGGTAACGTTCTCACCTGTGTAGTGGACTATGAAGCAAGTTGTTGATGCTTTGTTGGAGTGTGAATCGAGACTAAGGAGGTTTGTAGTTGATACACCGCGAATGGCGAATCTTGTACAACAGGCGGGTGCGTCGGAGTCCACAAAACAGAAGGTATCGTCTTAGACCAGTGAGAGGTTCTCAGGTCGCGAGTGTAGTAAGATGCAGTGTCAAATCTGCAGTCGGATCGGGCACACAGCTCAGCAATGCTACTATAGGTATGATTGCCCGAATAGTCCTAAGGCGCTGCCTCTTAGTCGATCGTTGCCTGCTCCTATCTCTGTTCCTGCTCCTCGATTAGATGTTGGTCAAAGATATGTTTCACAGCATGGTTTGGTCAATGCTAATGCTCATTCTAGATTGCATTTACGTGAAGCAAGATGGGGTCCTCCAATTGGACCAAGTGTTAGGAATGAGGGTGATGATCTGTGTGTCAATCATGTGGACTTCCAAGGTGCTACTATAGAGTGGCCGTCAGACTGTGAAGCTTTGGGCTATGGTAGGCGTGATTTCAATTATGATAGGTGTAATGTTGGGCCTAATTTGTGTATGAGTAATAGGCTTGTTCATTATGGCGATAGTGGGCGTGTGATACCTAGTACTTATATGGATCTGGTAGTGGTCGTCGTATGGGGTATACAAAACCACATGCTCGAGTGTTTCACGGGCCTAATTCGGATGCGGGTGTTGGGCCATCTATTTTGGGTCCACGTGTGACAGATGTCACAGAGACTAAAAATTTTACGGGTAGTACGTCTGATGCAACTTCTCCGGTGTGTAGGGATGGTTCTGATTTTGGGACAAACACGGTGAATATTGCTAAGCCGTATGTTCCTCAATATATTTCGGGTCGTGAGAATGCTGCCTGGTATCCCGACTCGAGTGCGACACATCATGTGTGCAAGGAGGCTACTGGTTTACATGCATCTACGCCTTATTCAGGTATGGCTCCTTTAATAATGGGTGATGGTACATGTGCTAAGATTGTAGGTACGGGTAGTTCTATCTTAATGGGGTCTAATAGAGTTTTACATTTGACTAATGTATTGCATGTTCCAACTATTCGTAAGAATTTGATGTTGGTGTCACAGTTTACGCGTGATAACAATGTATTTTTTGAGTTTCATCCTTTTTATTACGTTATTAAGGACGAGAAGACTTGAGAGATGCTTTTGTGGGGCCACACTTATAGAGGATTATATCAGTTTGCACCATTTTCTGATGCTGTCGATGGTCATGTGAGAAAAATCTGGCTGCTGAACTGGGTGATACTAGATCAAGTGGTGTGGTGTTGGATTTATGGCATCGAAGATTGGGACACCCGTCTCGACCAATTTTAAATTCTGTTTTACAGAAGTGTAATGTTGTTGTTTCTAATAAAAATTCTGAGATTGTTTGTTCTGCATGTCAACAAGGGAAAGCACATAAATTGCCTTTTCCTGATTCTAAAACTGTTTATCAATTTTCGTTTGAGTTAGTAGTGTTTGACTTGTGGGGCCCGATGGCTGTAGAGTGTAGTAGCAATTGGTACTGTGTATCTTTTGTGAATATGTTCAACAAGTTTACATGGATATTTCTTATTCGTTGTAAGTCACAAGTTCTTAAGTGTTTTCTGCAGTTTTAACAGATGGTTAAAATGCAATTTAATAGGATATTAAGCAGGTTCAGAGTGACTGGGGAGGTGAGTATCACTCATTATCGTCGGTGTTAGCTAAACAAGGAATTATTCATCGTATTTCATGTCCTCACACCTCCGAACAGAATGGGGTTACTGAGCGCAAACATCGACACATTATCGAGGTTGGGTTGACATTGTTGGCTCAAGCAAAATTGTCTATGAAGTTTTGAGGATATGCATTTTCGTGTGTGGTACATTTGATCAATCGATTACCAACACCGATTTTGGGCGATCAGTCTCCTTTCTCTGTGTTATTCTCTAAAAGTCCAGATTATAGTTATCTCCGAGTTTTTTGTTGCTATTGCTATCCTTATCTTCGTCCGTTTAACAATCGTAAATTAGAATTTCGGTCTGAGCCTTGTATCTTCTTAGGTTATAGTTTTCAGCATAAGGGCTATCAATGTCTTCCGAAAAGTGAGAAGGTTGTAGTTTCTAGGCATGTTATTTTTGATAAGACAAGATTTCTTTTTTCTAAGGAGACAAATTTTCCTAGAGAGGTGTCTGAGCATGTTACTACTCATGTTCCAGTGATGAGGTCGATGCGTGGTGATTTGTCTATTCCGGGTGTCTCTTCTAGCTCACAGGTGTCTGTTCAAACTCAGATTTCCGGTGAGAATGTCCAGTTGCAAGCACCTACTTCTCCTAGCACTGTTGAACACCTAAGGGTTGATACTGTCGATTTAGCTCAGGCTATGGATTCTGCAGAATCTGTCTCTTGTCCGACACCTGTACTAGCTAATGCTATGACTGACCCACCTTGTCCTGTGGGCAACACTTATCCCATGGTGACTCGTGCTAAAGAAGGAATTTTTAAACTTAAGATATTTTCTTCTGAAGTACAAGAATATAAGCCTCGAACCATTGAAGAGGCCTTTGTGTCTCCAGAGTGGAAACAGGCTGCTCAAGATGAATTTGATGTGTTGGTTCGAAATCGAACTTGGGAATTAGTTCCTTTACCACATGGACGGAAAGCGATTGGGTGTAAGTGGTTATTTAAGATTAAGAGGAATCCTGATGGCTCCATTGCCCGACAGAAGGGATGATTAGTAGCTAAAAGATGTTCGCAAGATTTGGGCTGTGATTTTCGCTAGACATTTAGTCCTGTGGTAAAGCCAGCCACTATTCGTACGATCTTATCCATTGTTGTTTCTATGAGGTGGTCGTTGCGTCAAGTTGATGTTAATAATGCGTTTTTAAATGGGGATCTTTCTAAGGAAGTTTACATGCAACAGCCACTTGGGTATGTTCAGGTTGGTCATGATAGGCGACCACTTGTCTGTCGATTGACGAAAGCATTATATGCTCTTCGACAAGCGCCACGTGCCTGGTTTGATAAATTAAATTCATTTCTAGTCACTATTGGATTTGTAGCTTCAAAATCCGATGCATCTTTGTTTATTCGAGTGAGTGGTTCTGAAAGAATGTTTGTTCTTGTGTATGTTGATGACATTGTTATCACAGGGAGTGTGACATCTGAGATTGATGAGTTTGTCAGGAAGCTTCATGCAGAGTTTTCTCTCAAGGATATGGGCGATCTTCATTATTTCTTAGGTATTGAGGTAACTCGGTTGTCTGATGGTACTCTTCATTTGTGTCAGCGTAAGTATATTCTTGATTTGCTTGACCGTTGGAAAATGGAAAATGCTAAGCCAGTAAGTACACCTATGGTTAGTTCTTCATGTTTGTCTAAAAATGTGGGTTCTCCGGTTAAAGATCCTAGTGAATATCGGAGTATTGCTGGTGCATTACAGTATGTTGTTCTTACTAGGCCAGATATTGCGTATGCAGTAAACAAGATTTGTCAGTTTATGCATGCTCCTACGGATGAGCATGGTGTTGCCTTAAAACGTATTTTGCGATATTTGTGTGGTACAGTGGAGTATGGGTTGGTCATTCAACCATCCCAGCGTTTGTCTTTAGTTGCGTATGCTGATGCTAATTGGAGATCGAATTTTGATGATCAAAGGTCTACTACTAGTTATTGTGTTTATTTTGGTGATAGTCTTGTATCCTGGTGTTCAAAGAAACAACAGGTTGTGTCTCATTCGACAGTTGAGGCTGAGTATAATGGAGTTGCAGCTGCGACTGCAGATGTTGCTTGGCTTGTGTCCTTGCTAACCAAGCTTCGATTTGCTTCTGTTGACATTCTAGTAGTATGGTGTGATAATTCTAGTGCAGTAGTTGTTACTGCGAATCCTGTGTTGCATTCGAAGTTCAAACATGTTAAACTTGATTTTTTTTTGTGCGAGAGAAGGTATCTGATAGATCTATTGTTGTTGGTGAGGTGCCCACTTGTGATCAAGTAGCTGATGTGTTCATTAAGCCATTGTCGTTTCCTCTGTTTAGTCTATTTAAGCAGTGTTTGAAGATTCGTAAAGTACAGTAGATAGGTGAATGTTAGAATATGTAAATAATAGAAATTATAGGTTGTTGAGGTTAGTAGGTTGTTAGTGTTTTGTTAAGCACGGTTTAGGTTGTTAATGCAATAGCAGTAGGCTAGTAAAAATATAAATACTAGATACAATGTACTTAAAGAATGAGAGGTATTTTTACAAATTAAAAAGAATTCAATTCTGCTAAGCTTAGTTTTGTATTTTCTCTGTTTACTGGTTTGTTTCTCAGTCTTGTATTCAAGATCTTTTCATGGTATATAGTTTCTTGAACGTGTTAGCTTGGTGTTTTAATGTTTGTATAGTGCGTATTGCATTGATTATAAAAGCATAAATCGATTAGCCCTAAAAAGGAGATCAACCTTTATACCTAGTATTTTCTGTGGCCAGGAGGTCTTCAATTGATTTTGTCGAGAGGGACTAGTATGGGGATGAGACCTTGCACCTTAGTCAATTCTTTAAGGGCGACTAGGCCTCACAACTTGATTTTCTGTTGATTCTATCAATGAAGATAAGATCTTTCGCCTTGATCTTTAAAGGCATAAGAGGGATGAGACCACACATCTTAATTGATTTCTTTAGAGGGATGAGATCTCACAACTTGACCTTCAATTAATTCTACTAAGGGGGATGAAACCTCTTGCCTTGACCTCTTGGTGCTTCGTTTCCATATATTAAGCCAAGTCTCCACCTCCCCTACTTGCTACTCAAGGGGGACGTCGATTGCCTCTTTAGCAATGCTTACTCTTTGTCGTAAAGAGGCTAAACGAAGCATTTTTGTTGCTTAAATGGAACGAATGAGATGATGTTGGTGTTGTAGCAGTGTTCATGGATAGGCGAGTGGCTTTGTAGTTATTTCTACTAATATTCTTGCAACGACTCAATTTTTATCGGTGTTAAAAAATTCAATTTTGAGTTAGATTTCTTGAATCAAATCATTCTGAGTTGAGAGGTCTCCGAAATGGGCATGGTGGTGTATTAGAGGCTTGTTAGTTGGTGATTGGATATTAACTAAAATATTAATTACTTAGTATCGAGAATTTAAAGATTTAGGCCTATGGGCTATATTATAAGGTTAGCAAAATTAGCGAGATCCATGTGAAAATATTAGAAAATATGACTTCACATAGTGAAGGTTCTTATGTTGTAAATACACCAAACCCTCAATAGAAATTTGCCTATTTTGAATTTGCAAGAGGAGAGAACGGTTAACAGGAAGTTATTTTCACGATCCCTAACACGACCCCATTTTTGTGGTTAAATGGCATTGTGACTAGAAAATTTCACAAGTCCTTAATGAGTTATTAATCAAGTCCTTAGAAATAATTATTCCGTATTAAAAATATGAAAGTAGGAATTAATGGTTTCATTCATCATTATCTATCAATTATCATATAATAATACAAATTCATATATGGTTAATGATGGATTAGTGGCATGGTTAACTTAATTATATTACTAATTATATATACATTCCTTAGTGGGAGAGAGAAGATGAAAATCTTCTTCTTCTTCTTCGTTTTTCCCAAATCAAAACATAAAGAAAGACGAGTAAAATATCAAAATAGTCACATTTGTTTGTCTTGAATTACATTTTAATCACTTATGTTTAAAATATTACGTTTTAATCACTTACATTATCATTTTGTTACGAAATGATTACTCAACTGTTAACAATAACTATTAATTTTTTTTTTAAAAATCATAACTAAATTAATATAATATATATAAACATTGAACACTAAATTTATTAGTATACCAATTTTAAATTTTCACTTTATCTCTTTCATAAAATTAACCGCAGTTTATCGAATTGAAAAAAAAACACGTAATCAGTTAAACGACCAAAAATAATTTAAGCATAATTAAATAACTTGTCATATAATTTATTTTATGAAAATTATTAAATCGAAGAAAAACACAATGAAATTTACAAATAGCATAGCTGAATCGGCAGTTTATATTTATATGTACGAAATTGGTGTGTGTCAGCCTTTGTAGGTAGCTGTAATCATGCAAGACATTCATAATTAAATTTTGTCGGAAAAAGATCTAGGGCAATAAATAGGTTGCTTCCTTCAACTCATCCCTTCGCAAAGTTTAATAATCTCACTGCAACTCAATCCATGTTGGATTTCTGATTTATTCGATTTAACACAATTATTTTAAAATTTTTAAAAATATTTAAAATAAAAATAAGAAAAATAATATAAAAATCAAAGATAAAAATAAACAAAAACATAGTGAAATTTTTTAAAAAAAATCAATTTTTCTAGATTTTGATTTTTAGAATTAAATTCCAACCTATAAAACAACAACCTACAATTTTCCATTCATATATATTCGATTTGAAGTTAGAAAATAGGAAACCATGGGATGGGTTCTCAAAATTTTGAGTTTGTGATGTAAAGGAAAACAATATAAAGTGAAAGTGGAGCAGCAGAGGCAGAGGCAGAGGCAGAGGCAGAGGCAGAGGCAGAGGCAGAGGGTGTGAATTGATGAGTTGAGGAGCAGGTGAGGCCACTGAAAATTACAGAAATCTGTTTGCATGCAATGCATGTACAGTGTCCCCCACATATAATAATAATATGAGCCCAAGAAAGTATCCCCCGCCTGCGCTGCACGTATGCGGGGGGGGGGGGGGGGAGCGCTCCGCTACTCTGTTTTATACAAATACGACAGTTTGCATTGTTGGCGACATGGAACCAGATTTTGAGTACGTAAAAGATAAAGGTTTGACCATTAGAAACCTTACTTTGATTCGTAGTAGACAACAAAGTGTATATACCCCATCTCAGAAGATCACAAGAAGGAAATTGGGATTTGGGCATCAGCTTTTGTTGATTCTCTACAATCGTAGCTTTGAATAATAATACGAAAGTTGTGAGCTGAAAATATGGGATTTTGTGATGTAGTTGTAAAGGTGTGTTAGGGTTTGGACATTCAACCCCATATCTAGAAAAAAAGAAATACTTTAAAAGAGTAATAAATACCACTCAATAATGAAAAGATAGGTGTAAAATGCATACAAAAAACGAAGCTCGAGAAAAAGAAGCAAAAAGAGAATGGAGTCAAAGGCATTAAAGATAAAAGCAAGAGTTTGGTCCAACTGACATCTCCTCGTGCTATCTCGAGCACTGTGATACATTTACACCCACGCAAATCAAATCAAATTTACACCCATATTTATATTAAAACTTTAATTAATTACAAAAATAAAATGAGAAAAAATTAATTACGAAAATTAGTTATTTGCGATACAAAAGCTTTTTCATTTTCTTGTTAGATTTTTCTTAAAGTTCATTGGTATAGTTAATGTGTGAGGTAGGGGTGTTCAAAAATTTCTGATTTATTGATCGAAAAAAAAAATAAATGAGTATTTTTTATTTTAAAAAAACTTTCGAGTCGGTATTCGATCCGTTATTTTTACAGGTTCACGGGTCGGGCTCGGGTTGTAATTTTTAAATTTTACGACTATTCAACTCGATTACTTATGTGTATTTTTATTTTTAAATTATTTACATTTTTTTAATTAAAACTTAATCTGATTTTTAATTTTTTATCCTAATTATTAAATCACATCTCACTCGTTCAATTCTCCCATACAAATCTTCTTTGTCAACCCCACTCATTTAAATTTATTATTTTTATTTTATAATATTTATTTATATAGTTTAGATATTTAAATCTTTATATTTTTAAACATACATTATTGTTGTATATTTGAAATGTTTTTTTTTTATAGAGATGCAATGTTTGATTTTAGAGCAACCAACTATTATCATTAATGAGTCAAACGAAGTTTCAAACATCACACCATGTAATGATGATTGATGAGTACATGATTATATATTTTATCTTTAGTTGTATTTTTTTGAAGTTTTACCTTTGAATTATGTAATTTGGATTTATAAACTTTATATTTAAATTTTTAAATTTTATATTTGGATTATACTATCATCTACTTTTGATTTTTAAGTTTATCATTTTGAATCACTATAAATAATATGATTTGTAAAAAAATTTGCACAAATTTAATCCGGGTACCTTATGATCCGAAAATACAGGTACTCAATTATTACGGATATTCAAAATTTTAAGTATCCGATATTCAAAGATCGGGTCACGAGCTAATATTTTTAATACCCAAAAATTCGAATACCCAAAATTACGAGTACCCGATTGTGAACACCCCTAATATCAGGCGATACCCAAAGCTACTGTAACAAACATCTTATTTTTGTAATTAATTTGTTCTCACTCAATTTTTATAATTAATTAATTTCTTAATAATACTTTTATAAAAAGACCCCTTATATTCAATATAGGTTATTTTCGGAATTAGAATCAAAAAAATTTTATAGTGTAATGAATTTTACTATTATACTTGATGTTTGTTGATAATTTAAATACCTTTGGAATATTAGAGATGTACTATTTTTCTATTTCTTTTGGGTTTATTTTTCTAAAAAATATATATAACAATGATCAAATTTTAGTTTCAAATTTTATATTTTGTACCATACAAAACTTTGAGATTTATTACATATCTTTTTAATTTTTGGCATAATTTGATTATTTACTTTTATAATATCAGTAGTTAACTTAAATAGTTAATGTTGTTAACTATTACGATTAAAATTCTAATGTTAATTTTTCTTAAGAATATTATTTCAATAAAAAATTTGGAATCATGTCGAGTTTGACGGAACGTTTCAAAAAAAATTCACACCAATATTTTTAACGTTATTTTATTGTTGTGTAACTATGAAGTGAGTATTTTTTTTTAATTTTAAATTATCACACCGATAAATTTACAAAATAATTTAACAATGATAATGATTGTAATTGGATTAACTAGTTGAGATACTTATTTAATCAATTGCATTTGATTTTAATTTAAATTATTAATATTAGTGAATTTATATGAGTTATATTTGATATTTTATTAGTAGAATATTTTGTGCAAAGTTACTCATTCAATCGATTGCATATAGTAATTAATTTTAATTGAAATTGTTAATACTAATTAGTTTATGTGAATTGGCATTTGATAAATATTTATAATACTTAATATTTTTATTTTTTAAACCAGTTAAAGTTTGAATGAGTGGTGCGTTTACTTGCAGTTAGTGTTAAAACAGCGATGACGGTGAGATTAAATACTATAACGTAAAACAAAAAGTAAGCTAAACATACCATATCGCACTACACCGTCCATCCAAACTCAAGCAAACAATGAATTGAGATTCTCAAAATTTAATAATTTACGTCATGTCTGAATCAGAATGTGGTGTTAAGATTTATCCATGCATGCTTCAAACAATTATCTCTAATCATAATTATAAAGGGAAAAGGAAAATGTGGAAGTGCATGCATGTTGGCTAATTATATATGAAAGTGATGCTTCATCTATCTATTTTGCCTTTGGTTTGGGGGGTCGAAGGCAAAGCTGACCATTTAATTGTAGTAATTATTATCCTAATATTATGAATGATGGTGACTTCATCCCCTGTCATTGAACCCACACAATTAAAGGAAAACTTTAGTATCTTTGGGTTTAATTTTCCTTTTCCTTTTTTTATTTTTTGGCACCGCACGAGTGAAATGATTTAAATAAATATATAATACATCGAAGAAAGAAGAAAATGGTCCCTAGGAAATAATAATTTTGAAGAACCCAAGAAGTATATATGGCAAAATGTGCTTTTGATCCCCAAGCCAGTTCAAAATCTATGGATACATGAAAAGTAGTGGTCGAGTTAAAAGAAAAAAATTAGAATCGGAGTTAAATTGTATATTTTTATTATAATAAAAATATAATTTTATTATTTTAAAGAATTAAAATATTTTTTTTTTTAAAAAAACTCAAAATCAATGCCTAAAAAACCTAGAAAATAATGCACCAAATCTCTTCACCTGGCGTCTTCATATTGATTGTTCAGGTCAGTATTACTAATAACATTATTAAATTAGTATTGTTTTATTTTGATATATTATATACATGAATTATTATATTAAATCAATATAAAAATAAATTTATTTATTTATTTCAATATTTATAATTGAATAAAAATCAAAATTTCATTTATATATATAAAACACATTTCAAATTTTATGTCTATAATTGCACCAAAGCAATATTCGAGTTTCTAACTACACATTAAAACAAAATTCATATATAAAATTATTATTTATCCAATTCTTACATATTTCTTTTTTATCATTCGAAAGCTAGTTTTATTTTTGTCCACCAATCATATTTCTTCGATATTTTATTTTTAAAAGAATAAAAAATAATAATCTTTATTTTTTAAAAGGTCAAATTCTACTATTAGACCCTGTACTTCGTGTAATTAATGGATTTAGTATTTATACTTTAATTTGATCAATTTTAATCTTTATATTTTTTGAATTGGTCAATTTAAGTTCTTATACCTTTCAAATTTTAGTCTTGATCAAACGATAGTAATTAAATTTGTTTGGTTAAATTTTGCTGTTAGTCCTATATTATGCGTCTTAGTTGCTATATTTTTTGAATTTCTAAATTTCAGTATTAATGTAAACAACAATTGATAAATCTATTAATTAGGTTTTTTAATAATATGTGTAAATAGTAAGTTGACATGGCGTTATACATGTAATAATATGTTTGACGAATCAAATTTTGAAAATGACAAAACTTGATGAATTTAATAGCTACCATTCGACCGAGAGTAAAATTTTAAAACTCTAAAAGTACAAGGACTAAAAATGACCAAATTAAAGAACAAGTACTAAATCCGCAACTTATGCAAAGTACAAGATTTATTAGTAGAATTTGACCTTTTAAAAACCTAATACACTCTAAGTTGCAAAATAATATATGAGAAACCAAGCCGACTAAGTCTTAGCTTAGATGGTATTAACATTGCTGCCAGAGCAGGAGATTGTAGGTTTGAGCACGTAGAAACGTATTTATCCTCTTATTTAAAAGTAAGAAGAGGTTATGGATAGTTCTAACCCATTGTATCATTTGAAAAATCATTTAACAATTGAATTTAAATGTAATTACTTATTAATATACACATGTGAGCTGATGTAATTACAGACGAGTACAAATCAAATTAAATTTAACTATACTATGACTTTCCAATTACACATGTACATTATATAAGTTAAAGGAATAATTTTTATACTATAAAAATATTATTTTAATTTTAGGATATATATATATATTGTCCGATTGAATTTTAATTTAATTGACATCGTTCTTGCTACAACATTATGGCGGGCATGGATTCAAAGCGCTTAAATGCATAAAATCTATCACTTTAGGAATTATATAAAAAAATAAAATTATATATTATTTAATTAATCTCATCAAAATTATTTTAATTTTTTACTAATTTCTCATATATTTTGGCCTACTAAATATTTAATTGAATGAACGCAAAGAGTGGCTCCAGTCTTTAGTGGAAAAGAGAACGTTGTTCATCCTTGAAGTCCCGGGTTCAAGCGTCTGTGCATGCAAGGTGTGTGTTCGTTGTAAAAAAGATAAAAAAATACGAACATATACTACCATGTAATCACACTAATATATTCAAAAAAATATTTAATTAAATTATATATTACTTATACCAAATTAACAAAAGTAAGTATTATTTGGTATTAATTAATTATTTAATCAAAGATAAATCAATATGACGATGACTATATGTTTAATGTTAAAGATGATAGAACTCACTAAATATGAATGCTAGAGTAATTAAATAAAGTTGCATAGAATGATTATTTGTCTTGTTAATTTTATAAGTAATTGTATTTATCAAATATTTTTTTGAACTAACATATTACATATGCAGTTCGATCTTAAGTGTTGTTATTAGTTTAGAGTGTTTTTTCTTAAGTATTAATGATAACTTTTTTATAATAATTAATATTTTTTAGAATTTAAATTATATAATTATGTAATTATAATTTATTATGTAAAACATTTGTGATTTTTATATAATTACACTCTGCCAAGTGCCAACCAAGCACGTCTAATAATTAGAATTCTTTGTAATTACAATATGTTCATCTAGTCTAATTAATTTGTGATGTCTAAACACATCCTTAATTTTTTTTAACATTAATCTCATTATAGGTTCTTATCATATCTGCTCTTTTTAATACAATGTTTAAAATTACCCATAACCCCTCCCCAACCCTTAAATAAGAAAATAATAAATTTCAACGTACCCAAATCCACGTCTTCCTATATTGATAACAATGCCGATACCAATCAAGCTAAAATTTAATCGAATACCCTTAATGTTTTTATTTTCTCAACAGAATCAAAATAAAAATTACCTCTAAAACTAAACACCTAACTTGCAACATGAAAGAAAGATTGAAACCAAAAATTGTTAATGCCGAAATTGTTACCAAACCTTATATTTTGGGCCTTTAACCATTTTCATTTTGATTTGATTCTATTATAATTCTTCAAGGGTAATATAATCCGAGAAAAGCCTCTTGCTAAAAAGCCCCAACTTGTCGAACGGAAAAACCCCTAAACTTTTTTTCTCTTTTAAATACCATTTGCAGTGTTTGAAGGATGGAACACAATGGGGGGAAGAGAAAATAATCCATGTCAATTTCTTCTTTTTATTTTCTTTAACACTCTTTACATTCTTCACATACGTTTATCACTGTTAAAACCATTTGTTTGAGACAAAAGAAGTCATCTTTTTTTTTGTAACATAACTGACTCCCCCCCCCCCCCCCAATAAAGATCTGATCCATTAGCAAAACAGAAGAACAGAATTGGCAGCTTTGTACAAATACTAGTATATCACTATATATATAAACACTCACTCAAAATTGAGAGGTTTGTTTGTTGCAAAAACATGGCTAGCCTTGGCTCGATAAACCATTAGTCCAAGTCATCCCCACATGCACATCATCTCCCCTTTAACCGCACCATCAAATGCTTACTAATTTAGACCATACAGAAAGAGGACAGCCGTTTTTATTCACTTGCATTCAATCTCAGGTTCAACTATATATAACAATTAAACTAGAGCAGGCAACTAGGGACAGATATAAATAGACGGATTCTTTCTGTATACTTCAAACTTCGCTCCCTTAAATTCTACCCGATGCAGGCAAATTGCAAAAAGCCAATTAGCGACCTCTGCCACGACCACGTCCACGCCCCCTACCCCGACCACGTCCCAAAGGCCGTCCTGAATAGATGATGGGCAAAATTAGTAGAAATGAGTAAATGATGCACACAAAAGTATCGAGTATTGAGATCAAAATAATAGAAGAGTAAAATGCATAAATACCTGCAGCTGGCTTCTTAGGCTTAACTCTTGGTGTCTCCTCCACAAGCAAAGTTTCCAGATTCAAGCTGTCGGGGAGAATATAATAACGAATGTTGTTACCCCGGACACTCAGATGATCAAGGGTAACGGGGTTTTTTCCCTTGAGCGTTAGTTTCACCGTCTTCAAATGTGTATTCATGCTAACATCAACCCCTACAAGATTCCAGCAAAGTCACTTTTCACACAGTGTATTTAACAGAGAGAATAGCTGGAAAACATTCTTAGAGAATGGAGGATGGACACTAAAACAGCTATATAACAAAAGCCTTAACACTATCTCTAGGTCATGTTAAAAATCTCAATCACCTAGCTAAAGCTTCCATCATTTTAATATGAAGAATCAAAACACAAAACATGTTACTTGTTAGCTGTTACACAATTTTCTGAGAAAAAAAAAATCGGCATATGTAACATTCTATGAGTCCACTATCAAAATGTGCTCATCCTTGATCTTGAATATTAGATCGAATCAAGCAAATGAAGCTTCTGCATGCTAGTATTTTCATATAGTTTTCCAACTACAAGCCTAGTGAAGTGGCAATAAAGAAAGAAAAAATAAAACAAAGAATCATGCTGATTTATATAAAGTTATAAAAATTGACAATCAACGACATATACGCAATAAAAAGGAAAAGAAAAGTGCAAAGTAACACAATTAGTTTATGTGGAGATGAACTTAAAATGGGAAAATCCCACAGTTCTTTTTCCTCACATTTTGATAAGCCAATCACAATTAATGGTCCATGAGTTCGTATGAGTTCATTCTTAAAACACTAGCAGTGAGGGTTTTTTTCTACTCCACCAGCGGAATTTAAAGACCATGAAATTTATTTATTTTAAATAATATGATTAAGTCATTTATGTCATCCTACTAATCCTACTAACAATGTGGATGAGATAATTTCTCTTAACCAAAATACGCAATATTTGCCTCTTTCGGCAAAAGCAAATAAGAGCATCAATCAAGAAGAGCCTATATATAAATCAGATTGATTCTCATTAAACCATTACGCATAAAATTCAAAACCTAGGGTTCATTGAAAAGCCCAAAGGAGAATAATGAAAACCATAAGCTTGAATTGAAAATGTATACTAAATAAAGAGAGATAAGAACCTGTGATAGTGCCATGGACGACAGTTCCGTTCTTGAGCTCGATGGAGACAGTCTCGTTATTTAACTTCATTAAAAACCTTTTTTTTTAAAAAAAAAAAAGAGTATTTACACTAATTTTTTTAATGAATGTTGCTTCATAGTTGAAAATTAAAGAATAAAATAAAATGTTAAACAAAAAAGGAAGGAGGTTACCTTACGAGCTTCATGCTTGAAATTTTTGAGCAATGAAATGAGAGTAAAGCTCCAGAACTGAATTCGATAGCGATTCAAATTTTCAAATGCAGAACCCTTTCCCCCCTTTTTTCTTTGAAGTACATATTATATTTAATTATTTAAAAAAAAAAAAAAAGAAAAGGAAAGTCTCATTCATTGTTGCATGTAAATTTGGGCCTAAGTATCTTGGCCCATATTTATCCCAATAGTGCTTTAATTTTTATTCTATTTAAATCACTACACTCTTCAATAATAAAATAAAGAATGAGTAAATTAAACGTTAATTTAATTATAATAAACTGTAAATTTTAAATAATATATTTATTTTTAATTAAAAACTTATAAAATTTATTAACTTGTTTCAATGTATAAAGAAATAAGTAACAAATTCTAACCTTTAAAATGATAATTATTCCTGAAATTATAAATTAAAATGTTTTTAAAATCTAAAAAAAAAATCATGCTGAAGGTGTAACATTATCATTTCAAACTTCTATTTTTAATAAAATAAAATATAAAATTTGACTAAATAATAATTTCTTTTAGCAATGTGCAATAACTTACTTGCAAATGAATTGACAAAACTGTATTATACGCATGTTAATTTAAATTATAAATGCAACAAAATTATGTAAGTCTTTATATTTAAAGGCAAAATGCATTTCGATTTTTTTACTGAAAAAATCACTCAAATTAATTTTTATAAATATACAAATTAACCTTTTAATTAAATTTTATCTATTAAATTATAACGTGAAATGTTAATTTGATTTCTGAACTATAGCTAAAATAACAATAATGATTTAGGGTTTTAATCACGGTTCAATAATAGTGATAATCAACGGCCTTGAATGATGGTGAATGGAGTTTGGTTGAGATGTCTGTGATGAGGTTATAGATCTATTTGTGGTTGGTTGGGGAGGTAGCGGAATGGCAATGGAAGCAAGGTCAAAGGTGGATGATTCATGGTTGAAGTTGGAAAGCCATAGCAATGGAGGCTTTTTGGGTAATGATAATAACCGAAGGTGAATGGAGATAGGAATAAGGGAGAATTCTTAAAATGAGAATTATGAGAACTTCCAACCCTTAAACTAAAATGAATAAATCTAACCCACCTCACTAAAATAAAGAGTACAATACCTAATTTTCTTTTTTTTTTTCTCTCCATGTAATACAAGTTTTAGAAATAAAAAGATTTCGATAATCTCTTACCTTTTAGGTTTTGTTTTTTTTAAGAAAAAAATTGGAAGCAAAATCACAACGGATCAAAAAGTAAAAGATTAGTGTTATCAAAATTAAACATTTTGAGTATTCAGTATTTGTTTTTTTACTCTAAAAAATTGTAAAAAAATTCACTTTAGATATTTGGGTATTCGATATTCAACTGTATTTATTAAAATTCATTTCGTCAATTAAGAAAAAAAATCCCAAATATCAAAAGAAAAACAATATTAAATACCCAATTTGCTTAATCTTGATAATCCTAGTCTCTTACTTCAATCTCGTTGTAAAACTTGCATTATACGGTTAAAAGAGAAAAAGAGAAAGAAAGATTGAGTGTTGCGCTCTTCATTTTAGTGAAGTAAATTTAATATTAAATCTAAGGCTTGAATTTATTTATTTTAATCTAAGAGTATAGATGCCACTAATATATACACATTAATATTATAAAATAATTTTGGAAAACGATTTCGCATTGCAAAATAATAAATGATAAAAAAATACAGAAATTAAAATCTAAAAAGTTTAGATCAATGTTGTTAAGGTTTTGTCATCATAACTCATCATTTCTCTAAATTAAACCGTGAATTAATTTACTGTTGATGTATCAAAAAATTAAATATGACATTTACAAAAAAAAAAATTAATATATTGATGTTATTACATGGTAATATCTGTTTATACTTTCTTAATTCTTTGATAAGGCACACATAAGTACTCAATCTCAGGACCCTTAAAATAAACATCTTTTTTTTCACTGGAGTCACTTGTTGGGTTTCAACATTTACCAAAATTTTAACTATGCTAAAACTAATTATTTTTTATTTGGACCAAAAAATTACATATAAAATAATACAGGACTATAAATAATGAATAAATTTATCTATTATTTTACTAAAAAAATAATAATATATTCCATTTAAAGCCAAGTTATGTACTATTAATAAGATGTTGACTTCTTTAGAAATATTTGGCTTCTCCAAAACCAACGATTAGTATAAGATTGTTATAATTAGTTGTAGTATCAAATTTTGTTAGGGTAAATTATTAAAATAATTATTTTTGTTTGTTTTAAGTTACGTTTTAATTATTTATATTTGAAATGTTATGTTTTAGTCACTTACGTTATCATGTTGTAATATTTTAGTCATTGAGCCGTTAATTTACGTTAAATGTAACAATAAGCTGACGTAGTACATTAAATCATCATTTCAAATGAAAATTTTAGGTTAAATTATATAACTATTCCCTACATTTTTTCGTTTTGAACTATTCCTTTCGGTTTGAGATTCAAATTCAGTAACGATTCCAGTCCCATGAGCCTTGCAATTATGCTTGGTGATTTTCGTTATTTATCATTACCGAATTTGTATATCGAACCGAATAAAAAATCTCAAAACAAAAAAATATAGAGACAAATTACATGATTTAACTTAAAATTTTCATTTAAAATAATGATTACAGGATCACATAAGTGACTAAAACGTAATATTTTAAATATAAATGATTAAAATATAACTTGATGTAAATAAAAATGATTATTTTGAGAGTTTATCCATTTTATAATAGATTTGAAAGGCCGGGAAACTGTATATCAACATCTACCAGATACATCGAAGAGCAATAGATAGCCGTCGACTTCAAACCTCGATTAGAATGGACATATCCCCTGTTTTGTTTTTATTTGAACCCCCACCCCATCTCTGATCCACTCCCGTCGGCCCCACGCCTCTAATCGCTATCAACTACTTCCACCAAAACAACATTCTAATTCTTAGCCGCACATTTCACGAGCCTACTTCATCTAACCCACCCGCTGCCCTATGCCCGTTGCCGTTCCATCCCCATTTCTGCTTTTGCTTAATGAAATTTTTTTTGAAAATATTTAGTGTTATAAATATGATTAAATATTGAGAAGTATCTTGTAAGAGTATAATAAAATATTAAATAATAAATATTAAAAACACAATTTTTTTTGTGAAATGAAAAAAGTTTACTATCAATGTATTAAATATTAACTATTTTTAATTCAAAATATTATATTTTAATTTCATATTTTTTATTCTTATAATATAATTATTTAATTCAAATTAAAAATTGTGTATGAAAATTATATATTTAAAATATGAAGATTAGTTTAATAATAACATATAATAAATAATTAAATTGATGGTTTGAACTAATTAATAATAATAAATCAAATGAAAAATAAATTAAATTATGTATAAAATAAAATTTAAATAAGTAAATACATCATATTAAAATACTAAATGTGCTACAATTGTTTATTATGACGTTATTATCGATTTTGAATTAGTGTGAAATTGATTTATGACACCAACTCAATCAACAACATTATTAATACTAGATTTTATCACTCACGATGTGGGTGAATGAAAATATTTTATATTAAAAACTTTATTTATAAATTTATTTCAACAAGTTATTATCGATAGAGTGGTGATATATTTTTACTTAAATTTGTTGACCTTGTGTTTGATTTTTAAATAATATTTTTCAATTGCTTTATTTGAAAATTATTTAAAAGTATGAAAAGATTAAAATATCATTATAAAAATATTAATTAATAAGAGTTTTTTAATAATTTCATAATTGAATTGATGTCAAGTTAACTCATGATATCAGCTTAATTAATCATTTTATATATAGTATAAATATGCAATTGATGGAGGTAACAAAATATGCATAATACAATTAAAATGCACATATTTTATTAAAATAAAATTTTGATTTAGTAGTAAAACTAATTTTTTTATTAATATAAATAGCATGAGTTCAAATCTCACCACATCAACTCAATTAAAAACTTAAATAATAGTATAAGTATATAAAAGTTTAAAATGCAAATACCTTTAAGCTATTTAAATATTTAAACTAATGATATTATAACTATAAAAATATTAAATTACTAGTTTTTTTATCAAACGCGAATTTGATTATATATATCAATTAAAATATATTAAAATTATTTTATAATTTTATATAAATTTAATTTTATTAATGATATTATAAATAAATTTAAATTATTTCATTACAAGTAAAATTCTAAAAGAAAAAATAATACTAAAAAAAAATCTTTCCCTAAGTAAAAAAAATTACATACCTTTGGTTCAATATGATGAAATAGCGATTGATGTGACCCTTGATCCAATAAGATAAAAATAGCAATTGATGTGACCTTTGATCCAATAAGATGGGAATAGCGGTCAATGTGACTTTTGGTCCATAAGATGTGATCCTTGATCCATTAGGATGGAAATAGCGGTTGATAAAGCAGATGTGGTTGTGAGACTGGTTACAGCTTCTTACATGCAACGAGTTATATGGTCGAATAGCTAAGAAAGAGTCATATCAGGTTGTGACTGAGATGTTATAGTTGCTACTGGAGTTGCGGTGATTGGAGGAATAACTCCTTTTGGTGGAGTTACAGTGATTGGAGGAATGACTCCTACTGGTGCAACTTTCAAAGCCTGAACCAATTGTTCCAGAATGGGAAAGAGGATGCTTGCATACTGTAAATAAGCTCCTGTTGGGGTGGAGGCAAAAGGAATGGTCTGTGTAAGATTTAGGCCAATAGAAATGTTCGAAACTGGTGGGATGGGTGTGCTTTGTGAAGCAGATGATTTAACTTGGTTGATAGGGTCATTGATTTGATTGGTCCGATTAGCAAGGATACCGCTCTCAGATTGAGAAGTCATGTCATTCATGCTTATCACACCAATTATTGATACAAAGATACAACAATGAGGGAGTATAAAGAAGATGATGGTGGATGCTATGAAAAGTTGGTTCACTTAGTCGAGGTGAAAAGCCGGAGGCTAAGAAGAACAAGGATGAAGAGAATGTTGAAGATAAGAACTTCGAAGAGTATTGGCAGAATGTAGGTTTTTGTTTTCAAGAGTGGATCCCCTTTTAGGGAATTTATAGTTCGAGGTCCCGTGTAATATGGTGTTAACATGTTGAACTTGCCATTTAACCATCATTATAGAGCATGTAGAAAGGATGTCTTCGATAGGACAAAAATGTTTGTGACAGGACAGATCTTGTCATTCATGTTGACTCTAATCGGATAAAGCATTTGAGCTTACGTGATATTTGGTGACCAAATAATTCTAAGTTCTCAATGAAGATTGAGCCAATCATTGCCCGAATAGTCTCTTCGGGAGGGTGAATTCACAGATGACCTCCCGACTTTCTGATGATAGACTTACTGTTCAAACATCTTCTGAACTTGCCACATTTATTGTTGTGAATGGACCCTATAACAACTACAATTAATCTAATTTATATATACGGAATTGAATTTCTTTTTCGTAACATTCTGTAATGTTAGTTCGTTAAACTATATAATGTTGAAAATGATGGTTCGGAGGTATAAACTAATAGGAAATGTATATATTTATTCATATATTATTATATTATTAATAAATGATATGAAAAAATCTAGCAAAGTAGCGTACGTGATTCATGCTCTTTGCCTTCACTTTTCACATGGATACAATAAAGAATTCCGATATAAAAATATTTTTTTATAAATTATTTATAATTTCTGTTTAACATATTCAAATATATTATAATAATATTGATATGAATCGATTTAACTTTAATATAAAATTAATAAAATAAATGATATATTATAATTATATTTTATGTAAAAAATTCGACATGATCAGAAGTTTTTTTTTTTTTGGTTTATTATTTAAAATGAAAAAAAAAAAAGTCATGAAATGGACGGTGTCCAATGACTCTGACCTATGCTTATAATCCATGTGACCGATGTCTGCTTGTGAAATGACAGCCACCCAATTATTAATTCTTAGTCTTTTAAAATATCAATTTAATCATTACGTAATTACAATAACACCCTTAGAAGGTTAAGCTTGTAATTTTATCAAAACATAATGGCAAAATCCATTCCCGAGGTGTGATCGATTTCAGATCCTTTCCTCTTTCCACCTTAAAAATGCCACTCCACCTGCATCTTTTAGTAGCAATTAGAGTGAAATCGGGGCAAAACAAATGGTGAGCATGGCTGCCATCGGTGATTTGAGGTTGCCTTCTACAGCTTCGCTCAATGCTTCTTCAGTTTGTTCGAGCCGTAAGTCACCGGCTCCTCGGAGCTTGTCGTTCTCGGCATCTGCTCTGTCCGGTGATAAACTTGTTTTCAAAATAGCTACTGGTTGTAGCCGAACGGAACGGACTGCTTCAATTGTTTCACCGAAAGCAGTTTCAGATTCCAAGAACTCGCAGACATGTCTTGACCCCGATGCTAGTCGAGTAAATCTTAACTTATCTCTCTGAATCTTTTGTCTGATCCGAAAGCGAGACTTTTTCTTTTTTATTGTTGTTGAAAATTGGAATTTTGATTTTTTTTGGCAGAGTGTTCTGGGGATTATTTTGGGAGGTGGAGCAGGGACAAGACTCTACCCACTAACAAAGAAGAGAGCTAAGCCGGCTGTTCCATTAGGAGCAAATTATAGGCTAATCGACATTCCTGTTAGCAATTGTTTGAACAGTAACATATCCAAAATCTACGTTCTGACTCAATTCAACTCTGCTTCTCTGAACCGCCACCTTTCCCGCGCTTATGGTAGTAACATGGGTGGCTACAAGAACGAAGGGTTCGTCGAGGTTCTTGCTGCACAGCAGAGTCCTGAGAACCCGAACTGGTTCCAGGTTAGTTGCTACTGAAATGGGTTTTAAATTCTTTCTGGCTTTTTGGATTTTGATTTGTAAAATGAATTCTGTTTGACTATGCAGGGGACAGCGGATGCGGTGAGGCAGTATTTGTGGCTGTTTGAGGAGCATAATGTTTTGGAATTCTTGGTTCTTGCTGGGGACCATTTATATAGAATGGATTACGAAAGGTTTATTCAGGCGCACAGAGAGACTGATGCCGACATCACTGTAGCTGCATTGCCGATGGATGAAAAACGGGCTACTGCATTTGGTTTAATGAAAATTGACGAAGAAGGACGAATCATCGAATTCGCTGAGAAACCAAAAGGCGACCAGCTAAAAGCTATGCAGGTATCCTCCTTCAGTTGAGATTCAAACATGAAGTATTGAAGTTAGACTTAGGAGCTGTTATTGTTTTTCTTCTAGTTCAAGTTCAAGGTCTAATTCTGGTTCTGATATTGATGTTGTTCTTTTAGGTTGATACTACAATTTTAGGGCTTGATGACGAGAGAGCAAAAGAAATGCCTTTCATTGCTAGCATGGGCATATATGTTGTGAGTAAAGATGTGATGTTGAATCTTCTTCGAGAACAGTTTCCGGGAGCCAATGATTTTGGAAGTGAAATCATTCCAGGTGCTACTTCCATTGGGCTGAGGGTAAGTATACTTTTCATAGATCCCTCCCTCTGAATGGCTTATGTGCATAGTAAGGTAGTTTGTGTGTTTGCTTTGCAGTGTATGGTAGCCAATCTTGTTTACCTTGTTTAAGCATGACAAATGATATATATGGCATCTTATCTGGTACTTCTTTATTCACCAAGCCACTTCTGCAGCATTAATAAGAAGTTGAACAATCTTGAGATTGAATCCGGTCTTGTCTTGTCTTGCTTCTAGCAATGAACAGTTTTGAAACAATAAGATTATTGCCAAGATATAAATTCATTTTGTGAGCAGTTTGAGTGAAATTGTACTCTCATTCATGGAGGATCCCCTAGACTCTTACAATAAGTTCATTATGTATGCTTGACTGAAGCTTCGGTGTTAGAATTTTTTGTATGACGGGGTTCATTCATCTTGTTAACCTATCTAGGTGCAAGCTTACCTGTATGATGGCTACTGGGAGGACATTGGTACGATTGAGGCATTTTATAACGCAAATCTGGGGATCACCAAAAAGCCAGTGCCGGATTTCAGGTATTTCTATTTCATCAATGCATCCTCATTTGACTAGCTTGGTAATCTATTAAATTGCCTTAATGGTTTCAAACTTTCTTCCCAGCTTCTATGACCGTTCGTCTCCAATCTACACACAGCCTCGGTATTTGCCACCATCCAAAATGCTTGATGCTGATGTTACGGATAGTGTTATCGGTGAGGGTTGTGTTATTAAGGTGAGTTCCTTGGAGCTAGTTGATAATCTGCTTGGGGGTTTTTTTTAGTTGGAGATGGTTACTAAAGTTCACAGGCTAAATGGGAATTAGAGACTACTTTTAGTTGTTAATGGTCCGGTTATTTTGGTTGATTGCAGAACTGTAAAATTCACCATTCTGTGGTTGGTCTTCGATCTTGCATTTCCGAGGGTGCAATCATAGAAGATACCTTACTGATGGGAGCAGATTATTATGAGGTAAGCTTAACCTGGGAGTTAATATATATATATACACATTTTCAATCTGCGATGCACCATGAGTAATCTGTATTTCCTCGATTGTCTCTCCAGACTGATGCAGACAGGAAGTTTTTGTCTGCAAAAGGCAGTGTTCCAATTGGTATAGGAAAGAATTCACATATCAAGAGAGCCATTATTGACAAGAATGCTCGAATTGGAGAGAATGTGAAGGTAGGTCATTATTTGATATTGTTAATTTCTTTTATGGTTTCAACAGTCTTGGAAAATACAAAGCTTTGCAGCAGTTATGATTGACTCACAATATTGGAACTATATGTTTAATTCCATTGATTAGATGTTAAAGATGACTGTTTGGTATTTACAGATCATAAACAGTGATAACGTGCAAGAAGCGGCAAGGGAAACGGATGGATATTTCATAAAGAGTGGGATTGTGACAGTTATCAAGGATGCCTTGATTCCTAGTGGAACTGTAGTCTGAGAAGATTGCATTATGATACAGCAACCCACCATTAGATAGAGGAAGTAATGCAATAGCAAATCACTTCCACTTTTTCCCTTCTCATGTATATTTTGAGCTACTGTTGTATAATTATAATAATATGAAATGACGGTAAAGCCCATGTTCATCTTAAATAAAAACTGTTTCAGTAAATAGACTGTGATGAGGCTCTTTTCTGTCCTCCCCTTCATGTTCACGTCAAGAATAACTAGATACCATGTATAATGACACGTTATTCCTGTAGGTTAGAGTTATTCCTGTTGAGATCCCGCGAGCTAAGGAGTGGGGAGCTAGAAAAGTGGCGAGTGGGTGAGATTCCGAATCACCTGGATGAATAGGAATTTATGATATATTCTATAACAGACTGAAATTTAATGAATTCCAGGCTTTGGATGTTGGGTGTCCACTCCTTCCTAAAATAACAATTTTGTAAGCGCTACTTACCACTCACCAATACATGTACCAGAGTGATTTTTTTTTCTCCAAAAACCAATCACACCTGAATAAATTAAATTATATATTTTTCTAAAAAATGAGATATTATTTGGTAGAATTAAAAAATTCATATAATATTTAATTACTATCCTATTTAAAAGCATTAAAACTATAATTTGATTAAATATTTGTACACAAACTTAAGAAAAATTCAATATCTTTTTCATATTTATATTTATATTTATATAATTTGATTATAATTTTTCATATTTATATTTATATAATATAATAGTTAAATTTTTTTTCAATTATAATTCTATTAAATAATTGTTTTATAAATTAAAAAAAATGATTGTAACCTATAGGTCGAATATTCACTTTCCCTCAATTCGAATTAACAGTTATATATTCATCTTTGAGGTACAACTGATTTAGACAACATAAATAAAATCCTTTGAGAGGGAATTAAGACTTTTGGCTATTTCTGTAACATTATTGCTATCTACTTGTTAAACTCTTTTTCTAGTCAAAATATTTTTGAAGTTTGATTTTGAAAATTCTTGATATCTAATTTGTATATATTTTTTGTTGAATATTGAGTCAGTAACTTAATGTTATTGAGAATCTTTCAGCAATTTCATAAGTAGTTGAATCATGGGAAGCATCAAGCGGAACAGTATTACCTTGTTCAGTGATAACATCATTGAGAGAGTCTAAACCAACCTAAAAAACAAGGTCCTCTAAATGAGGTGGGTGAGAAATTATTTTTAAATATTTATAGTGTTTCAATAATTATAAATGTAAGAATGTAATGCCTTTTGGTTATTGATCAAGAGTTACATCACTTGATTTTTGACAAAAAATTATAATTATACAAGTAATATTATTCGAATAGTTACGAGATATTAGTTAAATAATTATGTCTCTTTTAAATATGTGATTATTCAAAAAAAAAGTTATTGGAAGATATGTCTCTATGAAGAGACATGAGAGTTCCTATCAATAGGAGTGAGATTTCATTTGCCTAGGTGGCATAATCCAGTGAAGGTTTGCGAGATGAAAATCGTGCATGTGAATTTGTATATATATATATATATATATGTTCGCATCTATGTCTTCGTAAATATGGGATCCGCTTGATAAGTCCGCCAAGAATGAGATATTTTTTTACGCGAGTCCATATATGAAAGATATGACAATCCGTCAGGACTATCTTACGTGTATGATTCCTCAAATAGGAGATTTGCTCTTAAGAATCCACCCACATGTTATCTGCTTCTAAAAGTGGATCAATATCAATGGGTTTTCTGTTATTGACAGAGGCAAGATATGACAGTCCATTAGAATTGTCTATTTGATTAAAATGAGCTATTTTTTTTCTTAACCCGTAATGAGGGTATTATTTATGAATTCACCGGTATGTTTCGTAAAGCATGAATCCGCAAACTTGGGTCTGAAACAGGAATCCATGAGGATTGTAATATGAATCTGAGTTCGGTAGGACAAGTCGCTAGTAGCAATCCGCGATAGGGACTATTCGTCGAGATTGTCTTATCGGGTTATCTATGTTTATTTGTGCAAGATGCCATATAGGATTCATCTATGGGTTCTCTTTCATAAGTCCGTAGGAAAGAATCCGCCAGGATTTTCTCTCCAGGAATTAGGTGCACAAGGGTCCGTAAATGCAACTAGTGAAGATAGAATCCGAAGGGATAATCCGCCAAAAGATCAATTGTATACAGATATTGCATATAGGAAATCTCATCAGTGGAAGCTTTATGTGTACAAGGCCTTGTTTAACCAAACATGAAATTTTCTGTTTCAAGTCACCAATAGTGGATAAGATATTGTCGAAAAAGTTGAATTGTTCTTCAGGATGAGCATGTAATTAAGCAATGGTATCATTGAAGATGATAGGCCAAGTACAAGTGAGCCAGTTCATGTGATGTGAATGCTATGCCAATAAAAATGACGAACCGTCCTAATACAAGTAAGTCAAACGTGAAATCTGAGCCATGAATTACAAGCTTGCCAGCGTTGTGTTGATAAGCAGGGGTGAATCTAGGGGTTGGTAAGGACCTCGACCCCCCTAAAATGAAAAAATTTCCATTTAGGCCTTATAATTTTTTTTAAATTTTAAATTAGTAAAGGTAATATTGCACTTTGACCCCCTAAAAATGATAAAATTTCGATTTAATACTTTAAAAATTGTATTTTTACTATCGTAAAAATTACAATTTAATTTCGACCCCCTTAAAAAAAATTTGGCTTCGTCCTTGTTGATAAGGTATGAGAATTCATTAGGTTCATTAAAACTTACGTAAGTGCCATTATGTATTGCAGGTAATAAGGAAAATTCAATAGTTCAAAGAGAGACTAGGCCAGAATCCGTCATGCTCAGGCATATTTGCTTCTTGTAGTAATACGCATTCATCAAGGCGACCCAAAGGCGGAGTCTCATGGTCTTAATCGTAGTTATAATTAAATGGTCAAAATATAATTGCAATGCTAAGCAAATATTCAAAAGATTAAAGTTACTTGGTGAAATCGTAGTACATTAAATTAAAATTTTATCATTGAAATAAATTCTTGAGACTTGATAATTCAATTAGTAACGATGTTAAATATTATTTGTCTTGCATTGTTTTAATAGTGCGGATTGAAATAATGAAGGTGTATAACGAATGTGTTAGTTAAATTCGAACCCTATAAGTCCGGATCCAACGATTGGTTTGGATATGAGGTGTTACAATTATATTCAACTTCAATTGTTGCCAAGGAAAATGAAGCTTGTTTCTTGCTATACTATAAGATACCAAGTCTGATCCCAAATAGAAGCATACTCCATATGTGCTCTTTCTATCATCTACACAGCCAACCCAGTCTACATCAACATAACTAACCAAGTTAACATTGTCTTTAATTGTCTTTATTGAGACTGAATTGCCCCATTTATATTGAGATCCCTTTCCCTTTTTTTTCTGGTTTCAATCTTTCGTATATTATATATGCATGCATGCAAAGTCGTTCCTCCTTAACCTAATTTTCTTATACATAGAATTATTGTTGATGGTCCTATGATTAGATACAAATATTATTAACCTATTTACATGAATTAATGTTTGTAATAAAGTGCATGTTATTGGCTATAATCAATGGTTTGGATGATGTGTATTCATGACAGTCCGTCGAAGTATGAAAGGACAAATGGAGTTGATTTTTAGCAAAACTTAAATGTTAATTTTGAACAGCCATGTAATTAGTTTTGAATGGCTGCTACTACTATCTCCACAACCCCATCACAAATACTTTCTACACTCCCAATGTCCTATCGAGTCATCAAAATCATCAAAAATCAAGTGAAATTAGGTCATTCTAGGAAATGCTAAATTCCATATTTTCCAAGTTTTTCGAAATATTACACCATGTAGCAACTTATAGAACAATAACCTCTACTTTTCAACATACCAACCACCAATCTGTTTTAGTGAGAGATAGTTGCACCAAAATAGACATATTAACATCTACAAACATCACCTTATTCCTTCAATGCAATCAGTAACCCCTTGTTACTTTTTGGCTCCTCTTTGGCCATAATCTTCTTCCATTTATCCTTAAGGTCAACTGGCAGACGATTTGAGCCAAAAACATCATGACCAAATTCCAAAATTTTCCTCCAGGGGATGTTTTTGTTCATTGTCAATGAAAATCTCTGCACTCCCTCCTGCCAACACAAACATATGGCAGTCAAGAAAAGAAACCGATGTAACAAAGACAATTCTTCGAGTTCAGCTAGCATGTACATCCCAATTCAGTGTAGTCCCACATAGGGCACAGCAAATCTAGTAAAGCACCTCTGACTGACCATGTGCCTGTAAAGGCAAAAAAGGCCGAAGAGAGGCATGCCTCAACTGTTCAAGATATTCAATACTGATTCTCAACCATTGTTACAATAAAGCAAAGGGCAGAGTAAGCAGAAATCATTTGGTTAGTCATCAGTGCTATTAAGAAACCTATACTTGTGTATATGTGCCTGTCTGAAGCTAAGTTTAAAAACTCCATTATCTAATGGGGTCTACATTGGGATCTTGAATTGAGGTGAGACGTCCTACTTTACTAGGTTAGGGAAGGATGTAAGTGGGGAATCTTACAAAATATTATACACATCATAGAAAATCTATCAGTTAGCCAAGTGGTAACTTAGATGATCAATGAAAGTTTATGCTTCAAATACAATGAAATAAAGGAAACAGGAATGTAACATAAATCAAGTTGAATCAATCCTAAAAGTTAATATGTACATGTTAACAAATAAAGAATTTAAAAAAAGGATTTGTACTTTGTAGTGTTCCTAATCATATACCTTCAGTATATCTTCCTCTTCAACTGTCCAAGGTAGTCTCCTACGTTTTACATTACCCAATATTGGGGTCCTGCTGCAATTTAGATTGAAAAATAAGGTAATTTCAGTATAATGATAGTCAACAAAAAACCACAGCACGAACTACGATGTAGCAACAAATATACCATGCACAACATGGTTCCTTTTAGCATGTTACCTTAACCACAATGTAAAACCTCAAACAACTTACATTCGCTTGGTTAACTCTTGGTGTTGAGCAGAGTTTTTTGCTGCTGTAGCTTTTCCTGGTTGGTTCGTATTCTCATCCTTTGCACTGATACTTGGTTGGAAGGATGACTTCTTTGGTGGATCAACTTTCCGAGGTCTTGCCCTCTGAGCTGTATGTTTGATGCGCATTTGACGCACTACAGGTGTCCCAGTATCCAAAGGTAATAGAAACTCAAAACTTTCAATTGCAGGCACCTTAGATGTAGCATCTTCAGTTATTAGTGCCATAGCATTTCCCACCGCATTTGGCAACGTTAGCTCTTCCTTCCCACTCTTCCCTTGGTTGTCTTCCGATACACCTGTAAGGTTAGAAGTCCCTTTAGTTGATAAATAAAGTGCATCATTCACAATTTCAAAATGGTTTTGGGTGATATGGTGGTTTACACCAGGGATCCTCATTACCTCCATCATTTTCACTATCAGAAGTATTTTCTTTATCCTCCTCTTGTAGCACATGTCCATCCACAACATTGTCGTCAAACCAATGAGCTTTGGGGATATTTTCATCATCAGATTTTCCCTTGCCTACAGACTCAACGCACATGTTTTGCTCCTGATTATAAAGTATTGTTTCATTAGCATCATTGTTCAGCCTATTTCCACACTCCCTAGCTTCTTTTTCCCCTGCCATTGTTGATAGACTTGCCGCTTTCATGTTTTCTGCTCCAGCTTCCAGCTTCTCTTCATTTCCACCATCCCACTTGAAATGCATAAAGTTTGACAATTCCCCCTTCGCCAACATAGCTCTCTTTCTCAATTCCTCAGTCCTTGCTACTTCTCGCTTGTACCAACAATAAGGACAGTAGAATTTACCAGTATCATCAAATTGAGGTTCAATATTCATGCACACCTCATGTATAGCAATTGAGCAGCCATTTTCACTGCAAACCAAGACCTGATCGCTTCTCCAATTGCAGCTATAACCAAACTCTCCTCCTAACAAAGCTGTTATGATACAGTTCACTCCTGCAGATTCAGCCACCTCCTCAACAAAATCTTGAACTACAACATTATCAGCCTTATCCTCCTTACCAACATCATCAGGAATCACATCATTATCATAATGACCAGAAATGCCTCCACCACTTCCATCATCATTACCCTCCTTATCTTCATCTTCATCATCAAAGTCAACATCTTTACCAACAACATCATCATTATTATTAACATTATCTTGATTAAAACCAGCATCCTCTGATACTCCGTTACCATTGCCATATATATGATATTCTTCATTGGCTTCATCCTCATCCTCCTTATCAACATCATCAGGAATCACATCATTATCATAATGACCAGAAATGTCTCCGCCACTGCCATCACCATCACCCTCCTCATCTTCATCATCAAAGTCATCGTCCTTACCATCAACATCATCGTTATTATTAACTTTGTCTTGATTAAAACCGGCATCCTCTGATACTCCGGCATCATTGCCATTTATACGAAATTCTTCATTAGCTTCATCCTATACCAATTTTTTTTTAAAAAAAAAAAGGAAACGAGTCATATTAGGCTGACATTTCAAAAACATGCAGATTACTTTCACTTTCACATCCACACTTTGACGGTACATAGAAAAAGGCTTCAACTCTTAGGCTTTACTTGGCAAGGTGAAAGAATTGAAACTTCCAAAAATTGAAAGCTGAGAAAAGTGGATGGACATAAATTCTAGCGCTAAAGTTTATATAGATATTCAATCTTAAACAGGACTACAACACAACAAATAATACGAACGCAATAAGAATACACAAATTCTCAGGCTCCAAAGTAAAATAAAAACTATTAAGTGAAGTAAAACAAAAAAAAAATTATCGCAATTGTTTGCTTTGATGTCGTGGATTCTCGAGAAACAAAAAGAAAGCAAGAGAAATAAAAAAGGAAAGAGAAAGGTACCTGATAGAGGAGTGGGAAGTCTGAAGGAGGTATGGGATCGATAGCTCTGCCCTTAACGGCACGAGATTTTGTTTTCATTTTTTTTTTTCTCAATGTAAGGTTTTCTTCGGCTCACTGTTTGGTTTATTTTTAAGATTTTGAGTCCTTAAAAGAAAAAGATGAATCCTGATTCACTAGCGTATGGAAATTTTACTGGGATTTTCACTTGAGTGGGAAAATTGGGGTTCGTTTGAGAGGGAAAATGAAAGCTGTGCCTCATTATATATGGCTCAATTTACGAACAAATTTCTCCAAGCCCAGCCCACATTTATTTCGGACCGACTAAGCTTCTTATTGTTTCTTTTTATAAACATTTCAATTTATTGAGTCCAGAAATATTAAATTTTAATGTGAAATGTAATAAATCAATTTTAATTTTATAAAATTATATATATAATTTTTTTGGTGAAAATATATATGAAATTTTGATTTAATTTAATTTTCATAAATTATTAACATCATTTTTAATCTAGTAATATTTTACTATTAGTATATTATATAAACAATTATATTTATCTAACATGAAAATAACTAGATATGTTTGTTTTTAAAAATATTTACAGTTAAATAAATAATAAAAGTTTCTTATGTACAATTAAAATCAAAATTTCATGTGTATAATTATTAAATCAAACTTCATCTATCACATAACATATTGAATTAAAATTTATGTGTAAATTTAAGATTTTATCGGTTGATTAATATTTTTTAGGTTTTTCCTATTTAAAGGAAAGAATTTTAGATTTTTATATTTATTAGATTACTTTATATATAGCATAAGTGAAAAAAAAAAATTTGCCTCACGCTTATAATATGAAAGTGTTTGGTGTAATAGTAAGCCGCATTGCATTTTCATAAGGAGATACATGTTCGAATATTGAAAATAATATTGTTGAGAGGGACAGATAAGAACCTCGCAGTGTACCAAATACTAATTAACCCAAGAAAAAGTGTTTATAATCTTTATACATTTTGAAAATTAAGAATTTAATTCTTGTACTTGTATAATAATATTATTATTTATAATGTACCAATAAAAAAGTCAGTGGTGAATCCAAAAATACGACTTAATGGAGATAGGGGAGAAGTAAAAAAAATTTGGAGGTCGAAATTAAATTATATATTTTTATGATAGTAAAACTGCAATTTCAAAATTTTAATAGTTTATGTCTTTATAATTTTTAGAGGATTAAATCAAAATTTTATCATTTTTGGAGGGTCAAAGTATAATTTTACCACCACTAATTTAAAATTTTATAAATTATAAAGGGCTTAAATGAATTTTTTTTTTCTATTTTGAAGAGGACCGAAGCCTCCTGAAAAAAATCACACCAATAAATTTAAAAAAAAATTAACAATGTTAAAATTTAAAATCTAAAAAGTAAAAAAAAAATTAAATTCCTAAAAATACAAATATAAGACTAAATTCCTATTTTTAAAAAAATACAGAGACTATATGCACATCATGACCTATTATTGTCATCCCCCTCCCAATTTGTATTTTGTAACATGCGGAAAGAAAAATAATATCTTTTAAGCCAAAAAAAATTTACAAAAATTATTAATGGAGTAATTTCGTAATTTCTCTAAATTTTTAAGTCAATTTGTAAATAAGAAAAATATCTCTAAAATAATATCTTTAAAGAATTTTCTCTTTATACAATTTTCTCTTGAATTCAAGTGTGTGAAATAATGACCTAAGGCTTTCTTTATATAAAGAAAGTTTAAAGAGTTTAACTATGATTAAACTTAATCACTTTAATAATAAATTAATATAATACTTATTAAGATAAATATTAGATTAAATTTAATATTAAATTTTATTAATTTAATAGATTATTTATCTACAAAATAAACATTAAATTAATAAAATATTATTAAGATAATTATTAATTAAATTTTTATAAATTTTATTTTTTAAATATACTCATTATATTATGTGGGGAGAGCGGGGGTGGGGATGAAGCGGGTACAAGTTCATACCCACGTCTACCCTATCACCCACGATGGATATAATTTTTGTTCCCATCCCTACTCCACCACCCACGAAACCTGTACCTGTCCCTACCCAATTGAGTGCGAAGTAGGGTGGGACTTCACGAAACCCGCCTCACTAACATCCCTAATTGTAAACAAATAGTTTTTTTCCTTAAAAATTTTAAAATTAAATATTATAGTTCTATAACACTTATTATGTGGGTGACACAAATAAAACAATACTAAATTTTGTCACGCCTATAATGTATGTGAAAGAAAAAAACATAATATTAAAATTATATTTATAAAAAAATTATGTATAATTAATTTGTAGGTGAAATGGTAAAGTGCTTATAATTAAACACTTTTTAGGCTCAAGTTCAATAATTAGACATTGCATTTTTTGTTATTTTATTTAAACATTTCATATAAAAATAATAAAAGACGAATAACACGATCATATTAATATTACGGTCTTTACTAAAAGATGATTTTTAAGTAATTTTTTAATTTTCTAAGTATTAGAAATTTTATTACACATGTATACATGTGAAAACTACATAGTTAAAACATAGGGATGTATTTAAAAATAACATACAATAAATAATGAAATGTATTATTTGAAACTAATTAACAATGATAATGCACGCAATATGTATGGTATTAAAAAGAAAAAAAATATTAATTTGTGAGCAATACAAAATATAAACATGTAAACGCATTAAATTAATAATATTAAATATGTTACAGTTGTTCATCGCGGTGTCTTCATCAATCTTAAATTGATATTGAGTTAGCTTGTGACACTATTATAATCAATAACATTATCAATACTAGTATACTTGTCACATGCATATGAGTGTGGAAACTACTTATTTAAAATAAAGTTAAAATGTAAATATTGTATTAAAATATAGTTTTGTTTTAGTGGTAAATTAATATTTTATTGATGTGTGTAGAATGAGTTATAATCCAACAATATGCAATTTTTATTTTTTAATAAAAATACTAAAGTACCATTGGATAATATAATTTATTTTAAATACAAATGGTCATTTTTGTAATTTTTTTAATCGAATTGGTGCTTTGTTGACTTATGATACAAACCCAGTCAAAGATTTTATTAATAGTATATATATATACAATTGATGGTGAAAACAAAAAGTGCATAATAAAATTAAAATGTATTAGTAAATCAAAATAAAGTCTTGAGTGGTAAATTTGAAGTTTTTCTCATGCAATAAGTTTAAATCTCATCATATCATATGTATATTTTTTATTTTTTTAAATTAAAAAACAAAAGTATCATCGAATAATATAACTTGTTTTAAATATGGAAGGTCATTTTTGTAATCTTCCTAATCAAATTGGTGTCCGGTTAACTCATAACACCAATTTAACCATGAACTTTATTAATAGTATAGATATACAACTAATAAGGTAATAAATCATGCATAGTTATTTAAAAGCATATGAAAAATAACAAAATGAAGCTTTGGTTGAATGGTAAATTTAAGATCTTATTAATTTAATTAGCGTGAATTCAAATTCTACTATATGTATATTTTTATTGGTTTTTGTTAAAATAAAAAGATTAAAATACCCTCAAATAATATAACTTATTTTAATCACAAAAGGTCATTTTTGCAGTTTATCTAATCAAGTTGGTGCTCAGTTGACTTGTGACATAAATTTAATTAGGGATTTTATACAACTAATGAAAGTAATAGATTGTGCTTATTAAAATAAAAACATATGAAAAACAATAAAATGAAACTTTTGTTGAATGGTAAATTTAAGATTTTATCAATTTAATTGGCATGGGTTCAAATATTACAATATAGATATTTTTATTGATTTTTGTTAAAATAAAAAAGACTAAAGTACCCCAAAAATAATATAATTTATTTTAATTAGTCATTTTTGTAGTTTCTCTAATTGAGTTGGTGTTCGGTTGACTTGTAACACCAACTCAATCAAAAATTTTATTAAGAGTATAGATAATAACAGTATGAATAGATATAGATACACAAATTAGGTCAGAGAAAATATTTTATGTTAAAAGTTAATTTTTTAAGTTTACCCATGAATTGTTTTTGGTGTAGCGGTAAAGAATTTATTTCTAAATCCATTAAAGTCAGGTTCAATTCTTAAATATTTTAATTTTAGTTCTTTTATTTAAAAACATATGAAAATATAAAAAAACTATCAAAATAATAATAGTAGTCATTTAATAAAGGAGTGTAGCAGTCATTTCTTAACCAAGTTGATATTTGGTTAATCTGTGACATCAACTCAATCGAGGGTTATAATATAATAACGAGAAATCCTATAACATTCATATGCGTGTAAAAACCACGAGATTTAGAGAATAGATGAGTGTTTAAAAATAACATATAATAGATAATGAACATATGGTTTAAAACTAATTAATCACAATAATACATAAAATATGTACAATATAAAAAAAAGATTCAATTGTGAGTAAAGCGAAGTTTAAATCCATAAATACATCATATTAACAATACTAAATGCACTACAATTATTTATCTTGTTGTCATCAATTATAAGTTAGTGTCGAGTTGATTTTCGACACCAACTCAATTAACAACATTATTAATACATACAACTGATTGAAATAATAAATTGTGTATATTAAAATAAAAATATATAAAACATATTAAAATGAAGCTGTGGTTGAGTGACAAATTTAATATTTTACCAATTCAATTGACGTGGATTCAAATACTACCATACTCATATTTTTATTGGTTTTTGTGAAAGTAATTAAAATTGCAAACGAATAAATTTTTTGAGGATAATATAATTTTTGGCTCCTGAACTTGGCAAATAAGTTTGTTTTGATATTTGTACTCTTTTTGTCCACTCTAATACTTGAAGTTGACAACTAGACCCATCTTGATAATTAATTTTGAATTTCATTAAGATTTGATGATATGACTAGTGTTACTAGAATAAGATTGAATCGATCAGTCGAACTAATTGATATAACGGTTCAAACAAAGAGATTGGATTAATTTAATCAGACACTCCTTGAAATTGATGAAAAATAGAAAACTAGAACAAAAATCAACAGTTGAACATGTTGAACCAATTTAATAATTTTTTTTTATAATTTTTAGGCTTCTATGGTTTTTTAATTATTTATTTAATTATTGTTGGTTTAACAGTCGAATCAATTGAATCAAAAATCAATAGTTTGACCGTTCAACCATCGACAAAATTATTAAAACAATAGATGCGACATTCTTTTTTTTTGATGAATAATAGATGTAAGATTCTAATATTGTACAATGTCATCATTAGAAAATTTATATATGCATTTAAAAAAAATCAAGATGTGATACAATATTAGAATGACACGTCATCAAATTTATATATATTTGAAATTCAGATACCAAAATAGATTTAATTATCAAGTTCAAGTGCTAAAATAAACCCAAAAAATGTACAATATACAAAGACAAAAAGGACAAAAATTAAATTATCTATTTTTTTTTAATTCTCTGCGAATGTTGGGTGTGTTTGTTTAATTAAAAATAGTTTTTAGAAAATAGATTGATTCTCTAGTGTTTGGATATTATGCGCAAAATAGCTTTTGCTGTGTGGCAGATTTTGCTAAAATTATTTTTTTGAAAGTTGTTTTAGTTAAACAAACACAATATAATTTACATTTATTACAAAATATTATATTTTTTTGGTAGAATATTACAAAATATTATAGAAGCATTTCTCATTGACAATTGACAGATATTTTATAATAAGATAATATCTTATATAGACTTAATAATAACCAATATCTAATTAAAAATTAAGTAGAAATTACATATATAACGTATATAAAGAGTGGATAGTATCACGTTAAAAATGGAAGGCATCAACGAAGCTAAGCGAAACTTAAATAAATACTCATATTTATTTTATTCTATAAAGCATTCGTTACTAATATTTATAATTTATAATGTATTTATTAAAATATTAATAATACAATATTTTTCAATAAAAATATTTAGAACATTATTTAAAATTTTAAATTACTTATAAATTTTATTATTAAAATATAATATAATATAAAATAAATTATTAAAATAATAAATTAAATTCTTTATAAATATGTACATTTTGATGATATTGAAAATTAATAATTGATATCAATTTTTTAATATTTTTAAATATTTTAAAAAATTATTATTATAATATTTAATTTGATTCAAATTATTTTTTTATATAAAAATCTTGCTCGTATGAGAATTTTTTCGAAAAATAATTTATACTTTTTTAAAGGGGAAAACAATTTTCAAGAAAAATTTAACTTATTTTCAACTAACCAGTAAGTCATTTTCCCTTAACTAAACATAGAAAAATGCAAATAATACTTTGAAACAAATACACATCTATTTTCATTAGAAATATTTAAGAATTATTAAATTACTTATCTATACTATTTCAACTATCTTAGCTTGATTTTTATGTCATTTCTCAAACTAGTGGGGATCTTAGCATTAAATTTTTGGTATCTAACTAAAAATTTTAAAATTACAAGGGTTTAATGAGAACTTTTAAATCTAATTAATTTTTTCAAAACTTTGGAGATTTAATGAGAATTTCTAAAATTTTGAAGGGACTTAATTGAAATTCTAAAAAATAAAAAAAAAGTCCGTGCCTTTAATTCAATCGATGTCTGATTAATTTCTAACATCAACTCAATCAGTCATTTAAATAATACAAAGATAAAGCATCTGTGTGTGCAAGATACGTGTGAGTTGTCAAATGGTAAAGAAAGTATGAACAAATACTACCATGTAATCACACCAGTATATTAAAAAAATAATAAAAAGATAAACATTTATATAATCTATATTATATTAAACCCTTAAATGAATTAGCGTTACGAATCAATTAAGAATAATTCAATTGAATAACGATTAAAATGCCATTTAATTTTTTTTATATAAATCTAGAAAAAATTATATTACTTTATAAAAAAAGTTACACTATTTTAAGGATGTTTTTGTTTTTATATTTTTATATAAAATCTACAAAAATAAATAAGCATAATGAAATTTAAAAATTTAAATTCAAAACATTATAAATTTTATTATCTCAATTTTATCTAAAGCCACATTTGAATCTTATATAATATTTTTTTTACTAATTTCTTTCATAAAAAAATTCTGAAATTTGTTTTAATACTTGTTTCAATGAAAGTAAACTATTAACTAGTCACCCAACATTAGCAAAATTTCGTTTTGACCACCAAAATCTTTTCTCAAATATAGCATTGTTATTCGATAGTTTTTCATTTTAGTCACTTACCCTTAATTTAGTAAATGACAATATTATTATACACTTATTTTAATTAAAATTTTCATTTTAATTACTCGTTTTGAAAATAATTTTGTTTTTTTCCAAATTAATTTAATGACTAAAATTAGAAAAGTGGAATGCTATTATTGAGATTTTTCTTTTTTGTTGACCGAAACAAAAATTTACATAAGTTGGGTAAGAATGTAGTTTAGCCTTTGGATTAATTTCTCAAAAAATTTGAGATTAAAAATTACCAATAAAAAGGTAAAAACTAATCATTTCCTTTCCAAATTTGATGAAGAAAATTTGGCAATAAGGAAAAGGAAAGAGAGAAAGAGAGCGAATGAGTTGATAGTACTTGAAGAAAGGAAAGATAGGGGGGTTTTACTTTTATTAATGACCATTGAGCCATCATTGACGGCAGTTTCAAATGCCAAATCCACACTTGGACTCTGTAATTAATTACAAAAAACCAAACACCGAACAACTTCTTCTTCCACGTTGCGCCTCTCATCCCATGCACTTCACTCACCGTACTAAACGCATACCTTTCTCTTTTCTTGCTGACTCACTGCACCACCACTTCGGCCCACCGTACACGTCACATGCTCCGCCACCAACGTCAGCATTGGCACCCACCTGGCGCGTAAGTTTATCCCTCCTCCCTTCCCTTCCCTTCCCTTCCCTTCCTCTCGATTTCTTCTCCCTTGGTTGTCCTAGTTCAAAAGTCTCCCTTCCACTATTCAGCAGTTTCGCTCTGTTTCTCTTTTACCAATATCAAGATAATTACAAATCAGCCGTTGTGTCTAACTTTGGATTGTTCCTAACTTTTATTTATTACTCTAATTTCTCTGTTTATTGGTGTTTAGTTCTGTGGCCCCCACAGTTACTATGGGGTCCACAGCTTTCTGTTCTTGTTTCTGGGGGTAATGTCATGTTTTTGTTTATTTCCCTGTTCTATATCTTGGGTAGCCTTGTTTTCTTGTTGCAAATTAACCTGCAACAAACACTATAAGACAGTTGTTTGAAGCAGGAGTTAGAGTTGTAGGCTGAGTTGTAGAGTGGAAGTGAAAGAGTGATTCGATGATGGAAAGCAACGTTGTGAATCAAAATCCTGGTGAGGTTAGAAGGATGGAAAAAGGAAAAGAAGCAATGGGTGGTCATGAAGGTGATGTGAATAGGGATAACCAAGGTGACCACCACCAAATTCAGGGCGGTGGTCATAACACATTGCTTGCTTCGCAAGAAACTCAGGGACCTTCCATCCCTCATGAGATCAATGATGATCAGGTTGTTAATAACGAGGTGGTGGTAAAGGAGAAACCTATCCTCATGGTGACTAATGAGATTAAACCTCGCCTTCGATGGACTTATGAACTCCATGCTTATTTCATCGATGCTGTCAACAAGCTTGGTGGTCCTCAAAGTCAGTGTTCATTTCCCCCCACTTATTCTCTACTTCTTTGTCTCCAAAATGTTTGATCAGTTGATAATGGATAAAACATGTGAATACTTGAATGACGGCATCATGTTCATCTTTGTTGATGTGTAGTAGGCACAAGAGAGTCGCCAATAAAATAGCTTGATTTTTTCCCCTCTATATCAATCTGAAATAACCTGCATGTTGTTTCAAGTGTTTAACATGTCCAAGGGGGCTTTTGTTTCATATATTCATCCACTTCTAACATGCATCTAGCACCCCAGGCTGCCTTAGTGGTTTTAGATTTTATGTTGAATGCTTGAATTCCCCTCTAGCTGCATTTTTCTCGCTCAAACTTGGAACAATTTTCTTTTCCATCATTTTTATTTGTATTATATGCTTGTTTCTTTGGGAAGTTAGTTCGGTTGGCTTGCTGTTAGCATGTGTTACTACTTTCCATCAAATATAAGGGTGTTTAAATTATTGAACACTGGAATTCTTTGATCCTTATTTAGAGAAATGGACCTCTAATTTTTCGTCTTCAGACGAAATTCATATGTTTCAAGCATTCAAAGATTCAGCAATCCATATTAAAAATTTTCCCCTCATATACTTTCTCGTTTTCTTTAACTTCATGTTGCTAGTTTTCTTTCTTTGTTTGAGTATATGTAATTATTATCTTGCATAAGCTTCTTATCTTGTGCAGGTACGGTCAAACGAAATCATCTATGACAGATGGTTTTCTGCCTTCTCTTCACCCTTTGTGTAAATTCATTCCAATTGCTTACCTTTGCCTGCTTTAAAAAATCTAATGTTCTTTTGATAATGTCAAATAAGATTGGCTTAAAAAGTGACATTCTTTTGATCATATAGGTTTTGTAGTGCCTTTCTACCTTTCTATGCAGATGTGTTAAATTAGATCGAGTTAACGGTAATCTAGGTATTTTGTATAGCTTCTTGATGGCTGCTGACGAAATATTTGTTGATTAGCAACTGTATTATAAATGTTAAATTGGTAGGCGGGCGTGCGTGCGTGCACACGCACGTATATATTTGTAGTACTTACATTGCATGCTAGGAATATTGTTGAACACTGCAGATGTTTTTAGAAAGGTGGTCAACCTGTATTTTCTCGTGCTCTTTTTGGATACGCTTCCGTTTAATGCTTTACGTCATTCCCTAACGGTTTTACGTAGCATTGATGATGTATGATGAAGAAAAGTGACTTCTTCAATAATGTTTTTGATGATACCAACTGCAAGTTTGTCGGCTTGTATACGTTACGCAGATGTTTTAATGACTTTGGATTTGTTCCCTTTATTCTAACCGTTGACGTTACCGAAAAATAGGGCATCTCTACAAGCCTGCAGATGGGATCAAATGCAAGTTTATGCAAGTTTTATTTTTAGACCTTTTTTTAATTAGCTGAAAACTTGACCTTGCAATAAGATGTGACCTCCATTTGCAAGTAACTTTTGTTCTATGCATGAACCATTACATGATGCCATGGATAGAACCGAATGAAAGACCATTCTTTAATCAAATACTGAATATATGTGAGATTATAGAAAGAGAATTACGAGGGGATGTAAACCTTAATTGTTCGATGACAACCACCTAGCATTTCACCTCTTCTTAACTACTAGTTTATTGCTTTTATGGTCGCTGTTTGTGTAATTGCTTATATGTAATTTCCACATTCTTTTGTGATTTAAATTTGCATCCTGTTCTGAGGCTCTTTCATAAGTTGCTACTAGAGAAATTCATGCTTGTTTCTTCTTTTTTCGGATGACATGTGTTACCGGGTAGTCCTCATGCATGAATGGAACTTTGGCTTATGCTTTCTGGTCTCCGAAACTCAACTATGTATATATTTTTTTTCAATAGTACTGAATTCTTAGAGTTACTGTGGGACTCTGCCGTTGCTGCTGGTAAGCTACCTTGCACCTGAAGTAACTGTTAAGTATCCATAGAACTGACCATAAATCTTATTTGCAGAAGCAACCCCAAAGACTATTCTGGACCTGATGGATTTAGATGGACTCAATCTTTACCATGTTAAGAGTCATTTACAAGTAAGTTTTTATATTTAACTTACGTGTTTCCATTTTAGCCCTTCAAACCAACTTTCCTTATGAGGGTTTGTCATTTATTCCCCTAATGTTATTGAATTCCAGAAAATTAGACTGGGAAAATTTTTGGTGAAGGAGTGGCAGGACACATCCAAAAATGGTAGGTCTTGTTATATCTACCCACTTTCATTCTTAATGCTATATTAAACATGAGAATTGATTCATTTTATTGTGTTCTTATTTAACAACATGTTCGATATCCGTTCTTTACAAAGACCATCTTTTAATTAGGAAATGGTAACGATTTGGATGTTTTCTAGCACCCCAACTTTCAAAGATGGGAACGTTTCATTCACTGATATTTGTACTATAGTAGCACTTTAGATTGAATGTACAGTAATAGAAGCCTAACTGGAAAATTTGAATGGCTCCTCACCATGTGTTTCTCTGTTTTCTCTAACTGAAAACTCGAAAAGAAGAACATATGAATGAGAGGCTTTTATGATATTTCTCGGCCTTATTTCCGTTGCTCTATGGTTCACTTTGTGCATCAGCTGACATGTAATAGAAAAAATTTCTGGTGCATTATATCAAATTTCAGGATAATCTATCCCACCTTTGAATGTGAGGGAAAGCAAAACAATTTGAACTCAAACGCATGAAGGAATGTCTTATTTTTATTTATACTGATGTTTGGACTTAGATGAGCAACTTGTGAATGGCATGTTGGTATTCAAGCTGATCATGTGTTCTAAAAACGGCAGCTTCTCAACATCAAGGAGGCGCGCGGAGTCTCAGACCTTTGATCTTACCATCTCAGAACAAGGACCCTAACAGGTTTAATTTGCTTATCTGCTTAGCTGGTTTAAGATTTTTATTCTCTATTGTGGCTTATTGGCACACATTATGCAGGAGAGCTAAAGCTAAAAGAAGTCGAGGACACAAAAAGGAACCTCGTGGAAGACTCTATATGCAACTTCAGGCAAGTTCGTTTAGGAAATTTATAATCATTTTGTAGAAATTGAAATTTCAATAGTTTTAACTCAAATCCCTTTTGGGAAGTCTTAGATTAGATGTTCTTTGTTTGTTTTTTATGCTTTTGGCCACTAGATATATTTTGTTCAGCATCCAAAGCAATGATTTTGCAGGCCCAGAAGCATTATCTATGGCATATGGAAACACAAAGGATGAATCTAAACACTGCACTGGCCAATCAGCATTTAGGCAGTGCAGCTACTGGAAATGCATTTCCCTATGGGCACGGACAATCCTTGTCTGGTTTAGGAACATTCACAACAATGCCTGGCCCATCTGATTTCGGAACGGTGGCTGCATCACCACAGTTTTATGTTAACCCGCAGAACGCCTGTCCTCCTACATATGATGCACCGACAGGCCAAACCAATCCCAGCCTTCAAGAGGTACCACCTTCAGGATATCAGCCTGAAACCTCTCTTTCCTCTGCACCTGAAAGCTTGTCGACTCCAAATGGCTATCCTGCAAGTTCGTATCAGGAAACTTCGCCTGTGGTTCCTGGCAGTGAGACGGAAGATGAGGACCTGATAGAAGCCCTTCTGAATTGGGATGATAACGAACCAATCAACCTCGATGCTAGCTTTAACTTTGACGATCTTCAAGATTGGTTGAAGTAGGACAAGGTTGAAGAAAAAGAAAACTGTACTGAAAAAACCCAGTTTATGTTTCTAAGTGCTTTCCATCCTTGCGTAAGACTGAAATAACTGTTAAGTGTGAAACTCTTGCTGCATTTCCTTTATAGTATTTTCCCTTGTTAAAGTGGCTGCCAGTTTCAGGCTTCACGACGGTGAATCCGGATTCATTATATTCGTGAGGGGGAGCTTAGTAGGATTTCAAGGGCGTTGAAGCAGGAAAGACGTTGATGCCTCAAAGGAGCTTAAATTATATGTTCTGAAGGTGAAGGTTAAAATAAGCCATAAATCTGATAAATTATTTTCTGGACCTTTTCACCAAATAATTTAATAATATTTGACACATAATTTTGATAATTTTTTATCTCAAATTAAGAACCCTAACTTCGAACTTCAAATTCTAACTCGAACTCTAACTTAAACCTTAAACCTCGAACTTAGATTTCCAAACTCCAACCTTGAATCCGAACCCGAATTCGGATTTAAGATTCGAGATTTGAGGTAAAAAATAATCAAAATTATGAATCAATAAAAAGGAAAATATTACTGAAATATCATTAAATAATTGAAAAAAACCCATAGATGATGTGTTGGAAAGGTGAATAAAATAATTTTTCCATAAATCTCCGTATTCTTAGTAAATTTTAAATTTAGTTAGGAATTTAATGTCTCTTTTTTTAGGTCTACTTCTAAGAATTTAATCCTACATATTTCAAAATTCAACCTCAATTATTAATATTGTTAAAATTATTTTATTAAATTCAAATTCATTACAACATATTTTTTTAGTTACATAACTACTAAGTGATTTTTTTTTTCATTTCAGAATATCACACAAACAAATTTAACAAAAAAAAATTAACAATTGGATTTAAATTTTAAAAACTAAAAATAGAGGGACTAATTTTTTAAAAATAAAAATATATAAATTAAATTAAACATGATCATGGGTTAGGTTGGGTTCAGGCTGAGTCGATGCAAATTTTTAGACCCAACTCGAAAAATAAACCTAAATTTTGCTCGAGCCTGACCCAAATAAAAATGCTAAACTTGAGTCCGACCCAGCCCGCTCGTATTAATTTTTTTATTTAAAGACAAATCTAAAATAATACATCAAATACACTAAAAACATTAAAATAAATATTTCTCAACAAATTGAAAATACATTTAAAAAAATTATACTTAAATAAAACTAAAATAATTGCAACTTAACAAGCAAATATCTTTAAAATAGTAGTAAAATTAACATTAAAACAAAAGTTATATAACATCCAAACAATAACAATATAATAGTGAAATGGTAACATGAAACATCAATGAAACAACTGATTCGGGCTAGATTGGGCATGAGCCAAAAAGTTCTATCGAGGTCCGACCCATTTAAAAACTAACCTTATTTTTTTATCCAATCTTATTTTTCGAGCTTATATTTTTGTCAAAATCTTCATCTTTTGGACAAACTTTCGAGCCTAAATATATAACCCAATTGATGATCAGAGCTAGACCAAATTCCATTTTAATCGAAGGTGAAATGCAAAGAGAACGAAGGAAATTTAAACAAAGAAAATAAATTGTATATTCTTAACCTCGTTATTATGGTTGGTGTTTTATGAGCCAGCAGTCAATTGAACTTCAAAAGGAGCATGGCTGTGATCTTAGAAAGTAAAGGTTTCTATTCGATTAAAAATATGAGAGAAAATACAAGATTTCACGTCCAACAAACTACAACTTCCTACATGTAATCCAACAAAAACTCGTAACTAGTAATCAGACTTTTAAATCTATCAGCTCCTACACTCAACCACCACCAAAGTTGACATATAATTTTGAATGATTTTGAGTGTCTCTTTGATGAGTGCAACATGATTAGCTACCAATGGCAACTTCACCGATATATCATACTCTTACATGCCTATGCCTTTTCCACCTGGTTGATGAAGATCACCAAATGAAACTTTTAGTCGATCTTGACAGATGAGAAGAGATAATGGACAAAATAGAATGATGTGATGAAGCCAATGGTGCCCGTTGACAGCATGATCGCAATCGCCATGATCATTGAGTACCCGAGATAAAGAATAGCTGACACAGGACCACTCAAACTTTGTAGGTCAAAGACCAAGTAATTAATGGAGTAGAGTAACACATAGAGTGATACTGAACCCGAAGCAAAGAAAGCCTTCCACCACCATCGCCAGTCCTCGACACAAAGATGCATGTAGGTAAGGACCACTGACACTTCGGCACAAACGATGATCAGTAGTAGAAGAACTATAAGCAAGAAGCCAAACACGTAATAAAACCTGCCAAGCCAGATGCTAGAAAGGATGAAGAAGAGTTCAATGAAAAGAGTTCCAAATGGAAGAGTCCCAGCACCAAGAACAAGAAGCCATGATGGATATTTGCGTGCAGGAATCTCCCGAGGAATCTGGTTGGTTCTTACAGGATATTGAATAGCTTCAGCTCTGGTCCCTATGAATCCTCCAATGAGAGTGAGAGGCACAGAAATGCAGAACCAGAGAGATAAAAGTACAAAATACAGGGAAATGGGGATTGCACCAGTACTTTTACTGCCCCACAGAATAAAATTCAATACTGTAAGAATAACAAAGACAATTCCAGGAAAGAAGCACGCAACAGACCACGAAATGGACCTCCATCCTTCTGAAGTTCCCCTCAGAGTTCTCCAGAGACGTACAGCAACATACCCAGCCACAATACCCAAGAAAAGATAAAGAATAATCATCCCCGTCAGTAGCATTCCTCGTGAAGCTGGTGACATGAAACCGAAGGCAGCAAAAACTATAGTGACAGCTGCCATTCCCATAATCTGAACTCCATCTCCAATCATCACGCAGAGAAGCTTTGGACAATCTGGTTCTCTGAAGACATCTCCTACAACAAGCTTCCACCCAGAAAGCTCCTCATTCATTTGTGCTTGAGCTTCTTTGTCCAGTTCCTCGTACCTTGTCAAATCCCTCCTCACAGTCCTCAAGAAGATGACAAACACAATACCAGCAAGGAAAGTGATCACCATTAGAGAATTTAGAACTGAGAACCAGTGCACGCGTGCACCTTCCATCTTCAAATAAGCATCCCACCGAGATGGCCATCTAATATCACTTTTAACGAATTCAACCTCGTAAGTAAAAGAGATCCTCTCATGTTCCCTTATTATTTGCGACTTGTCGAGCCCCAAGGGGCAGTTCACAGAGGAGACTTTGTCATACATGTGAAGTTTAGTCATGGCTTCTGAATCATATTTAACACTGCACGGAACCACCTCGAAACCAACAATCTCGAAACCCGAAGCTTTCTTCTTATCAGCTTTGGAAATCACACCCATCCCTTCTTCCCCAGTTCCAATTATCTCCACACCACTTCCCTCGTACTCGTGAACCAAAACCTTGAACTTGAGATGATTGATTATGTAATCATCATTACTGTTTGGTGGAGAATAACCAACCGGGAATCCAGTCCACTGAATGTTAACCCCATTCTGTTTTGCAATCCTCATCACTGGCAAATTGTCTAGAATCATATTCACTTGATACAAATCACGAGTCCTCTGTTTCAAAAGCTTAACCTCATGCTCATTCAAGGGGCTGGTGGTGCAAAGGTAGAGAGACTCATTCACATTCATTCGAAACCGATAAGGGGAGTTATCAATCTGATCTCCCATGAGAAGTTCACCAAGATTCTCGGCACTTTTCTTTACTCCACCAAGAGGCTTGCAGTAAGGGAGACTGTAGTAACTAAAAGGGAGCTCGGTTTCAATGGAAGTCAAGGAATTAACTTTGGCAAATATAGTATCCTTAGTCGAATACGTGTGCATGTAACTTCCCGGAAGGTAAAACCCATCACAAATATGAGCAAACAGAAGCAGTAACAGAAAAACCCAGCAAACTCCAGGCATCTTTCTTTCTGGGAAAACCATCATAATAGCAGATCTTGCAGTATACGGCTCGAATCTAAGCTACAGTAAACCGAAGCACCCAAGATACAAATAAGTCTACACAAAAGAAATATTCAACAATCGGTTACCATATAAATTTATCCCTAACTTAACATTAATTAAAATAGTAAAACACCCAAAAGTAAAAAGCCCCAGATGACAGCGTATACAATAATTTCATTACATCAAACATTAAAAGCAGTAGATCCCTGTAGCAAAATGCAAAATACTTTATGAAAAATAGCAATTTCAACAAAAACTACTCAAAGAATTGTTCATAAAGAAAGATCCCGCTACTGAACAGATTACGAAATGGCAGATCATATATAGAAACAAAAACCCATTAAAGTAAAAGGACGGATAAACAAGAAAAGAAGATTGGAAGAAGAACCTGAGACAGATCTAGGGTGGTTGAAGTTCGATAGGAACTGAAACTGATGAAATATTGGATCCTTGGACACCACGGAAAACGCGTGGGAACGAAGCAGAGCCCTATGGGTTTAGCTTTTCCTTTTCCTTGGCAATGGTTTAAGCTACCGGGATTCTTGCGAGTGTTTTCAAGAGATTAAATCGGAGATTAGGGTCATGTGTAGCAAAAGAAATGAAAATTTTGGCCAATGAAATTTGTGATAAGAGTAACAGAGCCGTCGACTCCACTCTTTAATTTTCACCGCTACTACCGTAACTCCAGTTAGATCTGCCTTGGTTGAGTTTACCCTTTTTATTTGTTTAAAATATTTTATTTTGTTATTTAATCTATACAAAACAATAAACTTCTGAGTTCATTTTCACGAGTTAAATGGTACTAAGATAATTAAATTGTTAAATTATATATTAAATACCCTAAAAACCAATGTAGGTTTTTTTAATTTAATGTTGACCTTTTTAACAATAAATTTAATATATCTTTTTATAACTTTCCATTCGTGTTCTTAATAAGCGAATTACAACCTTACAATCATAAACATCAAGCAATACCATGGCATACCCTCACCGAGCCACCTTTGCTTAGATGTGCATGGAGCTGTGAGCTCATTGATTACCTGACTATCTTAAAAAGTCACGTCTTAGACTTACAATGTCATAACTCTATTGTCAACAAATTTAAGATGCATGGATTCTCTTGTCTTTCATATCTAAACTCAATCATAATACCTAAACGGGAATGAAGAAATCACTTTTAGACACTTAGAACTCTCCTCTCTAATCATCCTTAAACCTATCCGTCCAATTCTCTTATACACACATACACACACAAAAGACGTCAACTTTCCGCCTTGATCCATGATAACCGTAATCATCACATTCGTTTTTTCTTCTTTGTTAATTTTATTTAAATACAGTGATTTTTTTAGTTCTTCAATTTTATTAAAAAAAGTCATTTAAATCTTTTATTTAATTTTTTATATATTTTAATTATTAAATTTGTATTTTTTATCAAATAATTTCAAAATGAATAAAAAAATTAATTTTACTGACGTGACATACATATGAATTACTATGTGAATAACGCGTTAGCATTTAACACAACCATATGCACCTTTTATCATGGCTATGTCTTTTAGAGATAAAATAATTAGACATGTATTAGCATTAATTATTACTAAAAGAAGACCATGACAAAGTGTTTTCGAATAAAAAATGTTAAAGTTAATGGAAAGGTGTGTATATTTTAAAATGTAAATAGAAACTAGTTTAGTTACATGCTTATAATGCTATTCAATTCAAAGGTCGGCCAACTGTCAAATAATCTTTGTCTTTCTCTGCCACATACCATCATTAATTTGTTTGCCTTCAAACATTTGTCACCACCTGGGGGAAATAGCTTAATTAGAAAATGGGTTTCCTTTCAAGTATCATCATTTATTTGTTGACACTTACAATTACTACGAGGATAAAAAGCTTAAACATTTGTCACCACCTGCGGAAAAAAAGCTTAAAGTGCTCAACAAAGCCATAATAATCTCATACATCATTCCACAACAGCTCTAACTACTGAAAATATATAGATAGCATCAATGAGATGGGATTAAACCCCAAACAATAACAAAAATCAACTATGAGGATACGCTAATGCATTTAAATTGTCTAGATTCATCATGTCCATGAAATATAAAAAAATATTTAAAATATATTTTTTTTAAATTTTTTAAGAAATATACCAATTCAAGTTCAAGTATCAATTCGATCCAAAATATTTTTTAAGAATTAATTAATCATAAATTATTAAATTTAGGGGGTAAAATATATGTTAACCTTCCATAAAAGAAGAGAGATAGTCAACAACACTCTTAACAATTTGCTTATTAACTTAAAAAAATAAATGATTTTATGAGTGGATATAAAAAAATATAAAAAAAGGAAGAATGAAAATAGAATTCGGTCTTGATTATCATGTATTTTAACGTTTAAGAAAATCATATTCCTCTAATTCTAATCTTTGAAAATTTAATAATCATTTAATTGTTTCAAAACCACATTAATATATAATTTAATATGTACAAATAAAAATTTAAATGTCATAATTTGTTTCTATGTTGATAATCTCTTACTTTTTGAAACGAATCTAGAAATTATTAATACTATCAAAAAGCTATTAATTAATCATTTTGACGGGAATGATTTAAGAGAAATAAATGTAATTCTCGGTGTGAGGATCACAATGATTCCAAATGATAATTTTCTAGACAAATTTTTTTAAATATATAAAATTTTCAATTGCGAACCCTTGTGATCTAAATTTATATTATAAAAAATTATTAGGATGTGTAACAAGAAAATAACCACGTATAGGCAACTTAAGGTATGCCACTAATTACAATTAGATATATTCATGAATTGGATTATTTATTCATGTTCAAAAGTTAGTTTAAAATTCGAAAGGAATTTAACAAAAAATTAAGTCCATTTAAAATATGAGTTAGATTTGAGCTTAAACATTCGAGACCCAAGCTTAATCCGATTTATTTTTAAATTTATAATAATTTATATTATATTATTTTTATATATTATCTAATTTAAAGCACATTAAAAAATTTATACTAAATATATAAATATACTACTATAGTATAAACATTAAAATAATATTAGATAACTATATAAAATTTTCAATAAATAAAAAATGTATAAAACTATTAAATATTAAAATAAAATAAAATAAATATATATTTTTTAAATAATATGAAAAAATCTAAAATAAACTTAGATTAATTTATTGTAAATATGAGTTAATCTAGACAAAATTTTAAATTTATATTTCAAACTAAATTGAGTTTAAATAAACATAAAATATATTAATATTATGTTTAAATTCGATTTGACAACTCTAATTGCAACTGACTTGACATTGCTTATGCTACAAAGGTGATGGTTAGATTTACAAGCAAATTAAACTTAAAGAGCTGGAATGCAATTAATCATGTGATGAGATATTTATAGAGTTTGAGATAAAGGTGTATATATATTATATATAAAATTCAGCAACAGAGATGAAAAAGAAACTCATGATATTACAAAGGCATTAACAAAGTCTATTTCAGTTCTTTCTCGCAGATTACAGAATAAATTTACACGTTTTACTGAGATCAAGAAAGGAGCAGAAAGGGATTTGGCAATGGAGCTTTTTTTTTTGGGGGGGGGGGGGTAGTTCCATGGAACAAATATAAGCACTTTCATCTAATGGAACTTCAGGTTAGTCAAGACATTGTTGTTGAAAGGATCAGCCAAGTGATCCAACAGGTTCTGGTATGGTCCTACACCGGTCACCAGCCCTTGTATGAAGTAACCCAAGATTGCCAACATTGCCAATCTCCCATTCTTCACTTCTTTCAGCTTCAAATCCTTCAATGACTTCTCATCTTTCCCAAAACCAAGTGGGTTAAACAGTGGTCCTCCAGGGTATGCCGGCTCACCAGACCCTCCAAGGTACTTCTCGAATCCCAAGAAATACTGTTTCCCCATCGAACCCGGTTTTGCCCAGTCTTGGAACCTTCTGTGCTCTGCAAATCCCATGAGTGCCATCTCGAACACAAACAAAGTGTAAGGGTCTGCCCAGTAGTTGTATGTTCCCGCTGGTGGGATCACACCAGTTTGAAACCAAGGGAGGGCTGTTTCTGCTGGGATAAGACCGGCCTTCCCAAGTATTTCAGGGGCAATCGCACCTACTGCACCCAACATAGCATAACGCCCGTTGATGATCTCACCGTAGGCTAGCCATTTAGGCTCGATGAACCCTCCTGGACCTTCAGGGTCTGAGAGTCCCAAAGGGTCAAATCCATAATCACCTGGAAGGCTGTTAAACAGAAAAATCAGATCATTCATAGAGATGGCCCTAAATTGCATGTATGATTGCATCTGTTAACATTTACCTCCCATCCAAGTACGAAAGGCTTTGTTTAGATGCAAACCACAAAGGTCTATCAGCTCCTTGCTGAAAAATGCCACATAAACAAAGGTCATCATCAGAACCTAATCCCAACAACCAAAACATGAAACAATAGTAGATCATGGTAAGAATGAGACCTTAACGGGTGGAGTCGAAGCTGCCTTAACAACAAAGGATCCTTTCCTTGAAGACCCAAATTGTGGTTTAGCTCCAAGAATCTGCCTTGCAGTCTCCACTGAGTAGGTAAGAGACGAAGATACAAGTGCTTGTGTTGCCATCTTCTACAATTTGCTTTGTTTTTTGGGGGTGATGGTGGAACTGGTTCGAAAGAGTAGTCTGAGAGTCCTGCCTTGAATGAAACAAAGGCAGGAAATAAGGGTCAATCTAAGCCACTACTTGGGGGACTAGAAATCCTTGTGGGGGGTTGAAATGATAGCCTGAGTCACAGTTGAGATTAGGTTGAGATCTGGGTGTCCAACAAGGATTGTACACGTAATATGTGGTTTGATTAAGTGGATAAGAGATGATGTGGGTGTAAGCTGACAGATGAAACTTAAGTGCCACTTGGCCGGCTCTCCACCATTGCTCTTTCCCTGGTTGATTTTCTCACTCAGTTCTCAACAAAAAAATCTGGATTTTCTGAGATAAACATTGAGCCGTATCTTCCACGAGGGAAAATGCCCTTTTTTTTAAAAAAAAATCAGTTTTTTTTTTGTTGAAAATGGAATTTGCTTGGTTTCAAGACTAGGAACCCTCTAATACGCTTGTATCAGATACGTTAAAATATGTTGTTAGTTTCTTTGATAAAATTTAAAATTTAATCTTAGAAATTAAAATTTTCAATTGTTTTGATAATAAAATTTCAATTCAATAGACATTTTAATGTAATCATTTACAACGGTTATTTCTATAAAAAAAATCAATTCAATAATTAAAATTATAAAAGTATTTTTTTTCAAAATTTATTAATTTGACATATCGAGTAAGTTATCCTCATATGACATATAATATAATTGAAAAAAAATTAACAAATTTAATAGAAATTAACAAGTAACAACTACAATAATGATTTGTGTATAATTTTTAAATTGAAAAAAATAAGATACAAAGATTAAATATAAAATTCAATAAAATATTGAGTATAACATTATATTTTTTATTAAATTAGGAAAAAGTATCAAATTTTAAAATTAATTGAGTGATTAGATTGTTTTAGAGCATATTTATCGGAATAGGCCAATTTTAAAAAGAGATGGAAAAACACGTCTAGTTCTTTCTCTTTCTTTAGGGTTTGTTTAAAGTTTAAGTTAAGGTTTTGTTAGGATTTTTTAAGGTTTAGGGTTGGAAATAATGGGAGGTCGATTTATTTGTGTTTATGTTTGCAGTAGACATTGTGAAAACTTAAAGGCATATTTCAATTGACGGTGATGCGATAACACTTGGAGACGTATATGTTTCATATGTCACGTCGAGTTGGAACCATCGGCTTAGAAACCCATCATATTACAACTCAAGCCTCGAGTTCATAATCATATACTGTCACAGGTTGAAGTATAAGTGGGTCTCCTAATTAACGGATGTTAATGCAGGGTCACTATTTGGAGTATAACTTGAGAGTCCACCTAACAATGATTATGCAATCATGGATTCAAGTTTTACCTCATCGAAAGAGAATAATTTATAAACTTGATACAAAAGTTTGAGATGATAATCGTTGGAAAAAAGTTAGGGGCTTTCCATTATAATCAACTTATTTTTTTCTCCATCTCCACCAAAAGCAAGATTCATAACCTCCCTATTGTCCGAAATAGTGACAAAGTTAAATACAAAAGCACTGTTAGGGAGGAGTGATGGTGGTGTTGAAAAAAATGGATTTGAAAAACGCATCAAAAAAAAGATTAAGGAAAATCAGAGTTTTAATTTTTTTTACAAAACTAGAACTTAGTTGCGATATCTAAAGTAATAAACATTTAATAAAAATTGTAACTTTTTTATTCGTCTAGGATGAATGTTTTGACCAAACAATCTTCTCCGTTATCCTCAAGTTCACGTCTGCTAAGCGTGGGCTCGCATCAAATCAAAAAATTTTCCACAAAATTACCAATGTGATAATTTTGCAATTTCTCTAAACTTCTGAATCAAATTGTTATAAGAAAAATATTTCTAGAAAATTTTCTCTTAAGTTTCTCTTGAATTCAAGTGTTTAAAAAATAATAATGACTCAAGCTTCTATATTATATAGAGAGAGTTTAGAGAGATAAACTATAATTAAAATTAATCACTTCAAAATTAAATTAATATAATACTTATCAAGATAAATATTAGATTAAATTTAATATTAAATTTTATTAAGTTAATAGAATATTTATCTTGTATATTGATAAATATTACAAGATAAATATTAAGTTATATTTAATATTAAGATAATCACTTTAATATTAAATTAATAAAATACTATTAATATAATTATTAAATTTAGTTTAATATTAAATATATTAAAATAATATTATTTTTGAAATAGTTAATTTAAAATCAAATTATCTGGTAGAGTCGCAGTAAGAGTGAAAATTTTTATTACTCAACCACCACCGCTGACCATTCATCAGCCACTAGAACGCCACCATTGCAGCTGTCAACATCGTTGTGTCCGACGGTGCAATGCGACACCTAGAGCCGGTTCAACTGTTGTCGGTTCGGTCTTGGTCAATGACGACCCGATCGTTCTGGTTTAGCCACCGGTTGGACTGTCGACCCGATTTCACATATCGTATCCAGTTCGACTAGTTTTGGGTCTGAATCTCGGTTTTTGATTCTCAGACTCAATTTTCTATCTTAGGTCGAATTTTCAAGTTCAATTACCTATTAGATCAATTGTCTGACTTGAAAATTAATTTCTAAAAATATCATATTATTTTTAATTAATTTGATTAATTTAATTTTACTTGATTAAAATTAATTTTCTCAAAAATCACTTAGATTTTTCAAATTAATTTTTCAAGAAAATTTTTTAATAAAATTTTGTAGTTGACGACCACCTATTTTAATTTCATATCGAATAAATTGACTCAATTAAATTATTTTCAAAGTTGTAGAATTTCCTTTTGACAAATACAGTTCAATCGAGCTTTTATTGAGCTAGCAGAGGAACCAATCAAACATATATAATTAGACTCTACTAATTACAATTATGTCCAGAAATATTATTTCAATAATTCGTAATTACTCCTCTATTTGAGTTAATAAAAATGCTTTTAGCTGAAAAATCAATCTGTTTGGGATTGCTTCAATAGTCTAAAAATACTTTCACTATGTTTGGTTGGAGGGGATGGGATAACATTTTCCCTTATTTATTGAATGGTAAATCATTTTTTTGTTTGGTTGAACGTAATATTCATTTAATGGAATTGCTATTATTTCCCTATTATTTATTCTCCTGTAATAACTATTTTTTGGTATCACCAAAAAATGACTATTTCATACAACCTTGAATAACAATTTTTAGATTAATTCTTTAAAATTTGGATCAGAAAATATAAAAAGAATATATTTGAAATAATTTAATATAAAATATTAAATTAATTTAATATAAAATATTTTATTTTAAATTATATTAAGATATATATTCAGAATGTTATTAGATTATATATTATTTTTATTAAATTTTATTTAAAAATAATTATATTAAAATATGATTAAATTATTTATTATTAAATTATATTTAAATTTTCTTTATACTATTACAATATTTATTACATTTAACTAAACACAAAAATACTATTACGATTTTATTCTATTATGTTTAATCAAATAATTGAATTATTGATTACAAATTTATTTCATTACAATTTTTTACATTACAATTCTATTTCATTACAATTCTATTTCATTACAGTCTTATTCATTCGAATGAGCTAAACGTTCCGATGGTCTTTTAAAAGCATTTTCGAACAAACCCTTACTGTACCATTTTGCTAGATAAGCACTTCTTGAAAGTGCTTTTGGTAGCAAAACCACATTGTTATGGATTGCTTATGAAGTTTAGAAGTGGTTTTAGCACCCACCAGCTAATCCCCAACCGCCCCTAACTCATGATTGAGTTAGTTAGTACTTTTTTTCCTTTGTCCAAAACCGGCCCAATTTGAACTTGGGTCAACCCATCAACTCATTTCTTCCTAAATTTACAGTAGCCGACTCCACTGCCGACGCACTCACAAAGCTAAGATGCTGGTAAACCGATTGTTATGGAAACATCATCAATGGCATAAAACGGTAGTTGCAGTTTCATCTAAAGCCTTTTTGGCTCAGGGTACTACTAATAAACCGAGATGGATGAGTACGGTAATGAGCTTTGGGGACGGAAGCCAGGGGGCGTTGGGTCTACCCGATTCAGTGACCGGTCCCAGAGGCGATGCTTACGAGCCCACCCGGGTCCTCGGTCTCCCTTCCGATATCACCAGCATCAGCGCTGGCCATTATCACTCACTCGCTATTGATTCCCGCGGTGGACTCTGGGTTTGGGGCCGCAACCAGGAATCCCAGCTGGGTTGCGATCCACTTGCCCCGAGGTCAGTTCTATAGAATGTTGATTTACTTTGTTATTAGTTGAGCGATGTTTTGATAAATTGAATAACTTCACCCAATTATTGCTGGTCCTGGATTTTCTTATGAATAAAACCTAGTTGTTTTGGCATAGTTAGTCATATGTGGAAGTGTTGTTATTGGTGAACATTGAATCTAATGACTTATCCTAATGCGAAATGGGTAACTGATGACTGTGAGCAGAGGTTCTTGGAATGGTCCAAAGAGAGTGGAAGGGTTGGATCATGTGAATGTTTGTGCTGCTTTTGCTTCTGGTGTTATTTCTGCTGCCATTGGCAGCGATGGTTCTGTGTGGGTATGGGGGAAGTCTAAGCGGGGACAGCTTGGTCTTGGAAAGGGTATCATCAAGACCGTAGTACCTCGCAGAGTTGAAGCACTTGCAGGAGAAAAGATAGTCAAGGTGGGCTTCCTAAATTATTAAGGTAGATTAATCTAGCCCCTAACTTCCTTACAATTTTTGCTAGTATAATTGAGCTTGAGCTAATGTATATCATCCACTTAGAAGGAAATTCCGTGGTTGCATTTTCTTTGACAGGTTTCATTTGGTTGGGGGCATGCTCTTGCACAGACTGAGGATGGAAAATTGTTTGGTTGGGGTTATTCAGCTGATGGTAGGATCGGAAATCTGGGGGAAGCTTCGGAGGCATCTCCTCTGGACTCAAATGCGAATATATCGGTGAATGACAAACAGTTTTCAGGTTCAGGATTGGATGCTGCTGAGCTGATGGTTTTAGAAGGAATGGAGAAAGAGAAAGACATGCCAATCATTTGGGAACCTCGATTGGTCGAAGAACTGCAAGGAGTTGAAGTCAGAGACATTGTTTGCGGGCTTGATCATTCTTTGGTTCTTTGCCGTAAGTTACAATTTGTGTAGATTCTATGATTGAGCATGTGGGGTTGCTGGCATATGCATCTTTGTTAATCTTGAGTGCCAAATTTCAGGTAATGGTACTTTATTGAGCTCTGGAAGCAATGTATATGGTCAGCTGGGGAGAACCAAACGGGACCTGGGATTGTTACCTGTTGATCTAACCGCCCATCCTGTGTCTATTGCATCTGGTCTTGGTCATTCCTTGGCAATCTGTGAGGTGCCATCTTCGGACGTTGAAGGTGGTGGAATGAGCATTTTCTCATGGGGGTGGAACCAATGCTCACAATTAGGTAGAGAAGGACCAGAGAATCTCCCATCAATGATTGAGGGATGGGAAGGGGAAACACCTGTATCAGTGTCAGGAGGACGGGTGCATTCTACTGCTCTGACATCTCATGGCAAGTTATGGGTTTGGGGCTCCGGTAAGAGTGGCCGTCTTGGGTTAGGAAGCTCCAGCGATGAAGCTGAGCCAACCTTGCTTGATTGTTTGGAAGATTTCAAAGTTCTACAAGCAGTGTCAGGTTTTGATCATAACCTGGTTTTGATGGATGAATGATTACATTGTTAGAAAAAAACAGGTAATGGTGAAATAATAATCTCGATGAATTTGCAACGTCAGAGTTTCATGATCTCAGTTGTTAAATCCCAAGTTCGTCTGATTGAGTGGGATGCTTTCAATTAGAGTTTGAGTTTCTAATGCTAGAGTCAAGTTTATCTGCTGTACTTTTCTAATGGATAGGTTTCTGATGAATGAATTGAGCTTACTTAGCTGATATTATCTAATATTCGAGTGTTGAATCTGCGAATCTATCTAATAGATTAATACATGTATAATTTTATTTCATATATTTGGAGATGATACTTCGAATATGAATTTTTATATTTATATCCGAATATGAATTTTTTGATTTTTTTTAATTTTTTATATATTTAAAGAATTATACTTTTCTGGTGAAAGGATTGAAAAAACTTGATAAAAAATTATTTTAATTTTTATGAAAAAAAAAGTGTATTCAATTGAGCTCTCGGTGATTAAAAAAAATGCTCCTTTAGTTAATAAAAATTGTAGATAACGATGGTTGAGGGGAGCTTTAACAAAAATATAAAATGTTTTTTTAAATAAAAAAATTGAAAAATAATAAAAATGGGCATATAATCAATAACTAAAATTTTATATTATTTAAAGGATAATTATTATTTAAATAAAATTTAAAAGATAATTATTTAATATATTAGTATGGAGAGTTTTTTAACTTCGTAAACAGTATTAAGAAAACACACTGTGTCCTTAATTAATAATTAAAAATAATAAATAAATAAGACACAAATATTTTTTAATTATGTTTGTGGAATTAAAAATCTCGCTAGTAATACTTATTTAAATTAAAAATATTTTTAATAAATAACTTGTTTAATATTATTTCAAAATTAAAATAATTTTGAAATTTTTATGTGGTTAATATTTTTATAGATGATACATCTCAAAATTAAAAATATATATTTGGTGAGCCGTTACGGTTGTAATTCTAAGGGTATTAGGAAACTGAAGGAAACGGTGCGTTTTAGTGAGGAGTTGATTGAATAAAGGTATAGAAATGCTTTTGGACCAGAAGTCAGCTTACAAGCCGCGACTCAATCGCGAATCAACTCCGGAATCTGTAATCCGCCATTCGTACGCGGCGGTGTAAAGGAAAAGAGAGGTGAGTTGAGGAGGATGTTGGAAAACCCTACACCCACCGCAGCTGATGCCACTCCTGCCATCAAACGCTATGCTCCTCCTAATCAACGGTACCTTCTCAACCCTAAAATTCTCTCTTTCTCTCTTTCTTAATTTCCTCTTGTCCTCCCTAAAATTATGCCTCAAAATTGCAGAAATCGTTCTCTCGGCCGCCGTAAATCTGGAGGTCAGTTTCTTCATTGATTATTTCTTCGTCTTTTTTCTTCCGGTGATTTATAGATAAATGTTCCCCCCCCCCCTTAAAAAAGAGTGATTTTAATTTTCATTTCGTTTGGTAGACTGAGTTGTAATCAAATCTTGCAGATCGGTTTGATTGGACTAACAATGTTTATGGGAATGATTCAGAGAAGAATCAAGGTGCCACATCGAGAAACAATAATCCAGTCGGGGATGCTGGGAGCAGCGCAATCCTGAATGAAGACAACCCTCGTCCTGCTTTGATACCTTTAGAAGGCTGTTCTAGAAGTGATGCCTCTCGGCTTTTAAGCAATCGTATGGAATCTCTTCACACTTTGATTGGTTTCTTGTACTTTTTGTTAAGAAGACAGCCGCTGTTTTTGTTACCTCTGTTAATTTAGAGTTATTGATTTTTTATCTTGTATTATTCTGCTTAAATGCAGCATTACATTTAGATGAGCTATTCAACTTATAGTTGGAAAGATCTTGATTTTCTTTGGTTTTGGCTTTTCCCGGTTGGTTAAGTGATGAAGGGTAGGAAGTAGATTGGGTGGGACTTCGGTTCCAATGCTACTTCCTTCCTCCCTTTTATTCTTGTTTGACAAGTATTACCCTTGTTTGATGAAATTTAAATGTTTTTAAGAATCCATGCATGCAATTAAGCAATCATATGGCTGATATACTGTCATTGTTTATCTCTAAAAATGCAGGTTGGGCAGGTGTCTTACATCGCTACCATGATACATCCATCGACTTGTCTGGTGAGTGGAAGAATAGAAAACTTAAAAAATTTCCCTTTTTGTATCTAATTTGATTGGCTTGTTGGTCCTTTCTGTGGACCAAGTCTCGTAGTGGTACACTATTTGCATGTTAAGAAGGGAAAAGTTTTAGTGATTGGATGATGTATGGAAGATGGTTGGAGAATAGAAATAATATGAACAATTGGATAGACTTCTGTGATTAGCAACAAAGGTCTCCTTATCAACTACAGGATAACACTTTGGGAAAATTAATAAAGGTTTTTATTGCAAGAGACATTCTTCTCTAGGTCTATACATCTCTGTAAAACTCCTGGCCTAAAAAGAAAAGGGTGGAAGGGGGTTAGTTGGTTGGGGCTTTTCTTGTTCTATATGATATTTGATTCATGATATGTTCTATATTGTTTTACTCACATTTTGGCTGATCTTTTGATCTAATTCATCTCTGGAGATTTATGGACTGATGGGTCAAATGGCTGGCTGGCTTGTAAAAGTCTGCATTAGTTTTATTTACTTTGCACTGATCCAAACGTATATTTGCATCAAAACTTCTGTATTAGTTGATGGCAAGGAAAAAATGCTGGTTGTTAGTTATTTATTTCCAAAACCGAAATTAAGCACAACCTAATTTAGGCAAAAGGAATGGAGGGTGTTCCGGGGTGTTTTCTTTGGGCTCTTGGCAACCAATTTTTTGAAAACTAAGGCATCTTGAATGTAGTAGCTATTATCAGTTTCGTTTTTACTAGGTGGTTGAAGTTGGTTGATCTGGCGAAGTAGAATAGTAGCCTCTAACTGCTAACTATGAGATAATTTCCTTGCTGGGGGATTAGACAATCATTCCCACGAAGATTGATGCTGTAGTTCGATAACTGATGTATGCATAAGTTAAGTTGAAGGGATTGGAAGGAGTGAATTACAAGGTTGTCAGCACCATCGAAGATATCCAATCCATATGAGATATTTAGGATCAATTTGGGCCAAGTTAATTTATGACTAGCACAAACCAGCCTGAATTATGCTAGTGGATAAATCATTGGTTTTCTAAGAACTCTGTTTTTAATATATTCCAAGGTTCCTCATCCCAAGCATGGGTTATGAATCTTAAAATAATTCCACCAGCTTCTATACCACTCTGTGTCGCTGCTAAAATGATGTTAAAGAAAGCTACTAATGTGCTGAATGTCGCACTTTCTTTTAGATTTGTGGTTGCAAGCAATTCTGTGTTTGCGGCCTGTTGTTTAGTGGCTCTTGGGACTGTCATATTGAGCTTCCTTTGTCATGTCGTTTTTTTATTTTTATTTTGTGTTTCTCCTTATGTCTGACCTTGTTTCCATTCTTGTTTATTGATTGATATTTTCTTTCGTAATGGTTGTTTCCTTTTACTGTGGTTTTTCCTTGTTTCAGAAAGACCAGTTCTGTACTCTGGAATTAGTGATTCAGCCTGGAGGAATTTCAGACTTCCCCATCAGGTATTCTTCCATCCTTCACCTCATCTTCTTCTTCCTCTCACGGCCCCCTTTCCTTATGCATTTGACTTGCTTTTCCTCAGATGATGTCCCCGGCAAACAATACCGGACCTTCATCTGGCTCACAGATGGATTTCTTAGCTGAGCTTCGTCGTGCAATTCGAAATGCCAATACCGACAACTAACTACTGACAAAGTGCGACAATGGCAGATGTGGACTTCTGAAGAACTTCATGAACTTTGCACTCAAAGTACCTGTTGTATGTGTTCATTAGTTACTCAAATCAAATGCTACTTATTTGGGCGATCGTGTTATTCAGTGTAAAGCATGGTCCAGGCATTTGCTTATGTCCTGGTCCTTGGACATGTAATTTAGATGAAAACGTTATGAAATCTGTCAGTTATACAATGTTATATTATTACTCTGGAACTCTAAGGTGGTGTTTTTATTCTGTTTCCTTTTATGAGACAGTAGTAGGGGAGGGGTATTTTGTTGCCGGACCTGTATGGATTTTGATAAATGCAAATCTCTCTCTAGTAAATTTGAGCTATTGTTCTTTTAAAACTGATCATTCATATCTGTGTTTTAGGGAGGAATGACTGCTAGACTGAATCAGAGTTGTTCTGTTAATTCAAAACTTAAACCTGCAGTGCCCTTTACTCATCTTTTATTCCACCTAGAGGTTTGACATGATGATGGGAATTGTTATTTGCATTTCTAACATCGCCCTGAATTATGCATCTGAAAGGATTCATTCTTCAAATTGTAGAACAATAATGAATTGGAAAATTTTGTATGCGAGCATTATATTCAGACATGAATAATGACATGGCAGTATTTCTTGTTATGCTATAAATCATTCTTTCCAGACAGGAATAATTCCTTGGGCGGCCAAACGCTTTTCGACCCAGAAAACTACATGCCTTGCAGTAATTTTCTTCTCATCAACGAGGAAAGGCTCCACAGTGCTTGCCCCTGAGCCATATGAAGACAATGAAAAACCTTTGGGACCTATGCAAGCAAATGGGAGAAAATTAGTCACATAGTTACTGCAGAAATAGTTTCTAATTTGCCCAAATTATAACAATACCTGTTAGGCCTCCATCAGGGAAGAAGGCCCAGAAAGAGTAGGGACAGCCCTCCTTCAGTAATGAACCTTCCAACTGTCGAGTTTGAATAGGAAGAACATTCATAAACCTCATCATATAGAGCAAATTTAAAATGCCCAATCTTGGGGAAAAAGATGGATTAGAACAGACCTTGTTGTCTTGGAAAGTGAGTTCAATTTCAGATATATCATCTTGAGCTTCAAGTATTGTTTTCAATGAAGGGATGACATCCTCCGACATCAACTCCGGCAAAGATTTTGCAGGAGCCTTTGCAGCAGGTTTAGGCTTTGCTGCAGCTGCTTTTGGGGCTGCCTTCACTTCCTCCTCACCACCAGCAACGGCGGCTGATGGTGGAGTGGTTCCCTTGGTTTCAGCAGTGGCTAATGGCAAAAAAGCAACACATTTTTAAGCAACCCCGAGTTTAGAAGATGAACTTTAAAAGGATTTTTACAGAGTGATAAGAAGGGAAAAAGCTACCTGTAGGAGTAGAAGATCCTTGAACAGCGGAGCAGGCGACACATCGACGATAGATAATTGATTTCCCCACCACAACCTGCGGATAAAAGATTCCAACTCCAAACTTACCTTTAGAGTAAGGTATAAATAATACAAAATTAGTATTGAACTTACTAATGATAGTGCGGAAGAGGAGGTGGGTTTGAAGGTGGAAGCGAGATATGAAGAAGACGGTGGAAAGCTTGAGAACCTAATTGGACTTGCTCCCAGCATAGCCATTTTCGTACTTGAATTTTTATTCTGCTACTTTCTGCAATTAAACATTTCTGGGTGATATTAAGCTTAATTGGGGGTAGAGGCGGAAACCATTGCTGAGCATACAATAGAAGAACAGAACTGATCAGTAGAAGAGAGTCTTCTGATCCACAAGAAGTTTAGGAGAATATATGCCACTGGTTTCTTCAATTCCTTTTTTGTCTCAACCTAGAATATTATTTCATAAATATAAGTGCAAAAGAAAAAAGAAAATAGCAGCACATTATTAGTGGTCCATAATAACTCACACAATGCAGGTAGACTATTATTTCGTATAGTTTGTAAACTTATCAAATCTATGCCATTTTGACAGATGGGAAGCAAAGATAATTTTTGCTTCTTTTCCAAAACAAGTATACCCTCTTTCCCCTCTGGCTCTGGCCCTCTCCTTCTTCCCATTGCTGTTTGCATATATAAGCAGCTGGCTGCAACCTGGAATTCACAATTCTAACCACGAAAAAGTTTGAATCTTTACAGTCAGCTTGAGCTTTTTTTTTTTTTTTATCAAAGAGCTTTTTTTAAAATAATTGACCAAAGGGTCTGTTTTTAACGAAGACAAAAACAGAGAACTACATAAGCAAAAGAACATGGAATGCAAACAAATAGTAATAATATATAGTATATAGAAAATAAAAGAAATTAAATGCCCTGAAGACCTCAAGAGAAGCCTGAGCAAGGTGTTGAAGAGTGACCCATTTGTTGAATCCAAGACTAGTCAATAACAGTCTGAACCCTTTTGTTTTTGCAGCATCACCTCTGAAATCCATACACCATAAACGCTCTTTTCTTCTTCTTGTTTAACATTTTTTTGCCATTTTCTGATCTTGTTGCTGTTGTTCTTCTCCGATGAAGGTCTGTTCGGTTCTTACCTTACCATCCCGACAATTATGCCCTTGTGGGGTGTCTTCTTCTAAAAACAAACCGTTCATCTCTCCTATGACTTATTGTTCTTCTTCTCTTATCACTTATTGTCTTCATTATCAATGGGTGAAAACTTTGGCGGGTTGTTTTAGTGTTAATTAAGTAAGCCCAGCCGCTGCCTGCGACGGTTTGAAATCTAGGCCGCCAGCAAACAACCGTGAACCACCACGCCGGAACTTAACCCAACAGCGCCTTCGATGATTTCGAGAATAATGGTGAACTCAAGCACCATCTGCCCTACCATTAAAATATAGGCTTACGTGTTATGCATCTGTTTATCTATTAAACGACAAACACGATGAGTACAATCATACACTATCAAAATTAGAAATCTTAATAATATGGCAATTTATTTAAATTAAAAATGTTAGTGGGGATGACAAGGATTATATTGATTTTATCATATTTTTGTCATCATTAACGTTAAAAAAGATATTCTTTATGTTTTCCTTTGGGTATTTATAAAGATTGGAGCCTGGTAAGAAAATAGCACATAGAACTATCAAAGAAAAAGTTCATTAGTGAAAGAAGAAGAAGAAGAAGAAGAAAATGGAGGTTGGGTTTTTGGGACTGGGAATAATGGGAAAAGCCATGTCCATGAATTTGCTGAAGAATGGATTCAAAGTCACTGTTTGGAACAGAACTCTTTCTAAGGTACCTTTTCAAAAAGTTTTCATTACTCTACCAAAGTAATATCACAGCCAGTTGCAGATTGTTTCCATTTCTATATCTGATTGATGGGTTTGTATTTGTTTTTAGTTTTATGTATTGGGTTGACAGCCTTGTACATGTATATTGACAGTAGGGCTTACAGTTCAATCCATAAAATTTGGAGTATCTGCAGCTTGATATCAGCCTTATTTGTGAGTTGTAACACTAAAATTTTATAATGGCAGTGTGATGAAGTGATGGCTCATGGTGCCTTAGTTGGAGAAACCCCTGCAGAAGTAGTAAAGAAATGCAACATCACCATTGCCATTTTGTCTGACCCTGCTGCTGCTCTTTCGGTACTTAATTTACAAACATTGGGTGCACGTACAGTTTTCAGTTCAGCCATTGCCGTCCTGATTAAAATCTCGTCGTCATAAACTATGTATTTGATGATTGCTTTAGGTTGTATTTGACAAAGATGGAGTTCTAGACCAAATTTGCAGTGGGAAAGGTTATATTGACATGTCAACTGTTGATCCCGAGACTTCTTGCAAAATCAGTGAGGTTAGCTGATACTTTCTTGATACATGGCGTTTCTTTCTTTAATGTCTCAAACTTAGAAAGTAAGAGTGTCGGGTGAGCGTCAAATACGGGTATACGGTAATATACGGTCTAATATGGTAATTTTGTCGAGATACTTTATCAATGAAATGAATACACTGATTTCTTACTTCCATGGGATATGTACAGGCAATTGCATCAAAAGGCGGCCACTTCCTTGAGGCACCTGTTTCTGGTAGCAAACAGCCTGCAGAAACTGGTCAACTTGTGATTCTTGCTGCTGGAGATAAGGTCAATTGGCAATACTATTTTTTTTTATTAATTCTAAGTTCACACAAACTAGGTAAAAATGGAATGGATAAGTATCGTATATGAGTATGTTTAATGCTTTTTTAAGTTTTTTTTTTTCATGTATTGGGTAAACCATACCACCATACCTTTGTCAGATCCGTTCTTGATATTTTTGAGGCCCTAGACAAAATAATAAAAGTTGGAGAAAATTTTTTTTAGATCCCTTAAAAATTGGTAAAAAAAAAATTTAAACCCTTAAAAACTAAAAAAACTTGAGGCCCTTAAAAGTTAATAAAAAAAATTGACCTATAAAAATTTTAAAAAAATTTAAGCCCCTTAAAAATTAAAAAAAAAAATTTAGATCCTTTTATCTTTAGGCCCTAAGTGGTCGCCCTCTAGACAATCCCCAAGGTCGGGCCTGACCTTTGTGTGAGTGGCAGATATGGATATGTTAAGAATGAGAGGAATTTGACAAGAAAGTCAGAATCGATTTCCTTCCCTCTACCATGATTCTAGGGACTATTTATTTTGAATGATTGTTCAACTCGTCATTTCTACCAACACATGTCATCTCTATAGCCTGTACATTTACCTTCACTTTGATATTAACTGCAATATGTCACCGCTGTATATGTAGGCATTGTATGAAGAAGCTGTTCCAGCTTTTGATGTATTAGGAAAGAGATGTTTCTTCTTGGGACCAGTTGGTAATGGAGCCAAAATGAAACTTGTTGTCAACATGATAATGGGCAGGTAATACTTATTTCAACTATTCATGAATTTTGGAATACTACTATGTTGTAAATATGACAACATACCCCTTTCATTTGAGTTGACAAATCCGGGTACTTGACCGGGACGTTCATTTTGTCCTCCGTAGTGTGATGAATGCATTTTCTGAAGGACTTACACTGGCCGAAAGAAGCGGATTGAACCCACATAGCCTTCTTGACGTGTTGGTAAGATTGCAACAGCTAAATAATCTAACAAGTTGTGGCCACAATGAAAGGTGCAGTGGCTGATCCAAGTTTGTTGGCAGGACTTGAGTGGGATTGCAAACCCAATGTTTAGAGGAAAGGGACCAGAAATGCTTAAAGACAATTATTCCCCTGCATTTCCTTTGAAACATCAGCAGAAAGATATGAGGTTGGCTCTTGCCCTTGGGGATCAAAATGCGGTATCAATGCCAGTAGCTGCTGCAGCTAATGAGGTTTTTATTTCCCAATCTTTGCTTGCCCCCCTCCATGCATAGTATATATTATGCTTAAGCCCAGAGAGATATACTGCATGAGCTAAAATACCCTAATACATATATATAACATAAAGTCGCAGTTAGATTACTGATGTTGGATATGGAAGTTACTAGGGCATGTAGAGAAAAACACATAAATGAAGTGACTAGGTTATGATTAAACTGAAACCCCTATTGTGTTTGGTAGGCTTTCAAGAAGGCCAGAAGCATGGGGCTGGGAGACCTTGATTTTTCAGCTGTTTTGGAGATCGTGAAGCTTCTTAAACATTCATCATGATATCATACACTACCTTTGATATTGATAGGCTGATGAAGCCATATTCAGTGTTGGTTTAAACCTGGATTTTTATATATCCATTTCGTAGTTCCTACTACTCAGGAGCACCTGTATAATCACATGAAGAGAAACTATTTTGAAAGTTGATACTATTATGTTTTAAGAAATGATTCCTTCAAGTTCTGTTTCTCCCCAAAATACAATACCAGATTTGTTGAATTCCTCTTCAAGGGAATCCAAATACAAAATGCCAGTAAGATAAAACAATACTATTGAAGACCTTTCAACAAATTATAAGAAAAAGAAAATGGAATTTAACACATCAACTTCAGCCACATATGCTGATCTCATTTTATTCCTTAATAGCAAAATTAGAAATGACAAGTTTACTGTCTACACTTAAGAAAAGGATATGCAACATTCCATCTTCTACAATTAAGAAAGGTAGAAAATGGTAATCATATTTCACTAACTTGGGTATCCATTGTATCAAAAAACTTGATTTTCCTGCATATGTATGAAGCTAACTCTGTACAACATCTAAATAGGTTCAGATTGCCTGATTAAGGAACATTCAAAAATGAAAATCTTGTCAAAACTCTGCTCTGTACAGTCTCATTCGCTATTCTGCTCTTGTCCTTTGAAATTAAACCCCCAAAGCATCAAAGAAAATAGTCGGGCTGCTTCAATAATTAGAAGAGCAAAGAGAAAATAAGAAAGTCAAATGCTTTGTATAATCAAATGTGCTCCACATTTGTATAAGCCCTGAAAATAGCTGGGTTTTTTATTCTTTTGCTGCTCTTCTATCTGAAATATACCAGAGAGAGATAAAAACATATTAACTCTAGAATATAATACAAACGTGAATCAGCAAAATGATCTGGAATGGAAGGGCAAGTACAAGGAATGGAAATCACAAAAATTCTGCATGTCCAACCTATGCATGTTTCTTTTCTATTTCCCTATCTTAGCTTGTGGATATCTAAGGATAACTAAGAAAAAAGCACAACTGTATTTTTCCACTTACCTAAATGGACAACTAGAAAAAGAATGATGCAAAGCTCAAATGGTGAATGTCAAATAGGTTTGTTTTTTTAACTAATATAAATCCTTGCCATCGATTTCAAAGATGATAATTGCCAGAACAATCAACTTCACAATGTTGTTTAAGTAAAAATCAAAAAAGCAATCTGATCTAACTAATCATCCTGGCAGGTAACCTCTCCACAAACTGTTGAAAAGAAGAGTAAATAAGGAAACTAGATCTATGGCTCAAAATAACCAACCTCAATTCCATTCAGAGCCATGCTATCCTGATAATCAGTCTTAAGATACAAAAATTAAACACAAGGCAGCAGTCATCACTTGCAAAGAACGGAATAGAGACGAACATTTGAGAACAAACAAATTTTGCAATGTTTCTTATCTTTTCAATCCATCATCAAGTAAACTTGAAGAAATTGCAGAACTAACTAGCAGCTAGAACGAAGCTTCACGGTTAATTCTTGAAAATGTCACCCAAGCTAAAACCTAAACTGTTAGAAATATTCTCTGCTTATTGCCATCACCACCAAAACTAGTATAAAGAAACATCTAGTGTGATTATCACAAACTTAAATATCAACTACTCATTGTTAAGAAATTAAAATGCACAACAATCACCTTCTACATATCATAAATGAATCTTCATCCTGTAAACAGAATAATTCATACAGTGAAGAGAAAGAAACAGGATGCTCAACTTTGACGACCAGAACGCTACACATGTAAAGAAAACTTGTCGATAAAGAAGGAATATACCTGATCTGGTCCCATTTTCCAGTTCCTTTTCAGAATGAATCTTCTTCAAATATGATGCAATAAACTCATCCAACTTCACCAACCAGAGAGCAAGTGCAGACGATGTTTGGGGCATGGTTGGAAAGAATGCTATGATTTCTTCAATTACCGTACAACCCCCTTGCTCAATATGGCATTGATTCAACCAATTCTCATTAATTGCTGCAACAAAATCAGCAATAACCTGCAAATAGTTCAGTTCCAAAAATGACAATGATTTACAATTAGCCTCATTACAAAAAAAAAAAAAATTTATCACAATACTTCAAGAACTCAAACCATGTAACTACAAAGGACTACCTGCAAAAGCTCAGACAAAGACGATGTCCGTCGTAACCGTTTGACCCACAACCTGTGAGCAGACTTTGTCCAAGCACCAACTAAAGCATCTTTAGGCATAAATGACTGCACAAAAGTAAAGAAAGGAAATATAAACAATGATTAAAAATAATAATTGCATAAAGTTTGTTCTCTTTCTAAATATTTTACATATATAAATGAATTATACACAATGCTGAAGTACTGCTAAAGAAGGAAAAGATGCAACGGATTTCTCGCGAAGCCACACATGTAAAATGCATGATCTATTAAAAAACATTGAACAATTTGCTCCTTTCATAGCTTGAATGTGTTTCAAAGATCAAGTATCACCATAGTGCACTATAAATCATAATCATCTACAAGCTATGTTTCCTAAACCCTCCATCTTTCACAAAAAGTTGCGCAGGGACTTCATTGCCCATTTTATCTCTTGTGAAGAGAGTTAGCATTGTCATTTTTTGAATAATTGAAGTTCAACTAATAAAATACATACAGACTAAAAAAACCAATGAGATACTACGGTACGAGTTTTATGTGCCTATTGCCTTTAAAATAAATGATAAAACCTTAACACAAAAGGCCTGTGCCTGAACAACAGTCCTTGGCAAAAAAAGATGGTAAAAGAAAAATGAAGCATATGCATGCTATGTCCACTATTAGGGATGTACAGAATCCAGGCAAGTGCCTATGTTCTTTATTTTCATATGAAAATGTAATATACGATATAGTTTTTTTACATACAGAAAGTAAGGTAGCAAAACAAAAGGCAATAAAGAAACAAAGTGCACCTCAATTGCATGGACTGCAGCTTTCAATGATTGCAACTGTGATGGGAGGACTTTGAATTTAGGAAATTTACTATTGTCTCCTTTCTCTCTGCACGTAGCCACATGGATGGCATATCTTTCTTCTAGATCAAAATCAATCTCAAATGTGGTATGGCAAATCCTACAATGCTTTTCATCTCTCCAGTACAAATCATGACAACTTCCACATCTGGTAAGAGAATCAAGATAAGAATGCTTGTTGTGCTTTACAGCATTAAGGTTCAAGTAAAAGCAATCCCATATCCACACATCAAATTCTTGAAGACGTCTCCACATTCGATTTTGTTCTTCTCCCTTCTTTCCAGCATGAAGAACTATAGCACCGCATGAGATTAAAGATGCATTCATGGCCACCGTCAAGCTGAGGTTGTCAACATCAGAAACTGGAGAACAACTATCTTCTCTGACTGCATCCATCTCAGGTGAATAAGATGGCATGTGCCTGATTTCTGCTTCATGTAAATGTCTAATTGACATTTCTTGACACAGTGAAGTTTCCCGCTTCTCTAACGATTCAATAAGAAGAGCTTCACGTTTACCCCTGTCATCCAAAACTGCCAATAAGGCCCGGAATGCCTGCACCACAATAAGGACAAACACATAATAATAGTAAAAAGTTTTGTTCACACAAGAACAATCACTTATCGTCTGAAGGAAAACTGAAAAGAACAACAAATTTTCTTTCAGGTTAAGTATCGATGTTTAGGTAAAGAGTAATCCTCACTATATAATGAGAAGATATCTCAATAAAGAAATGAGAAGACAAAAATTTTAACCAATATTAATGCAAATGAAGAAAGGGACATGCATTATAATAAGCTGAGAGGGTTACCTCTTCGGTGTCTATAACTTCCCAATGACCATCTTCCGAAGATTCAAAGTAAATCCTCCTATGTCCAGGGTCATATGCATTACAAGGGCCCAAGAAAAGCCAATATCTGTTGTATCTGCGATCAGAGCCCAAAAATATAGATTGCATTGGGTGTATATACACTCCTACTTCAGTTTGTTTTGCATCCTGTCCACTGCTAGAACATCTCTCTTTTTCAAAAGACTTTGTAATTGCTGATGAATCAACTGGGCGAGAGTCTGATGATGTGTGTGATATTTGTACACCATTCCTTTGTCCACCATAGACCCAAGATGGCCTAGGAAAATTCTGTCGGTTTGATGATGACCTCTTGATTTTTGCTCCAGAACCATAGTGAGGGATGCTGGGAACATACTCAACAATAGCTTTACCAGGATTCTGGAAGAAGAGTAAAATGAGAAACTACCAGATGGAACTACTGAAGATTTATAACTTCATAGCAGGATAAGAAACATTTCAGCTAGACAAGGATGGAACATGCAAGAGAAAGACTACAATATAAAAGACTCTTCATGATTTTATTTAAATACCTACAACACTCTAAATAGTCAGTAGTTTATATTTGACATAAAATATCCAAAATAAACTTTGTACAGATCATGGTCTTCAAGAAAAAGAGAAAAAGAGATCCGCTAAAAAATTTTAGTGGCCATCAAAGCAAAATACCAAACAAGAGCAGTAGAGGACATTTTTCAATCCTTCTTTCTTCTATTATTGTTATTTATTTATTTCAATTTTAAGCGGGTGAAGAGATGACAAAGGAGGAGTGGGAGTCAACTTGGCCAGGTGAAAATGGTTTACCTCCATTCTGATACTGGAACCATCGCTAAGAAGATCAATCAGAGCCACTAATGCATTCAACTTCTCTTCAATGCTCAGATCAGAATATTCACCTTCCATAAGTCCTAGCAACCACACCTCTCCTGGATGGCTTTCATCAATTTCTGTGTGGACAGTCAGCATGTTATTTCGACCTTTATGGTGGTTATTATGTTTGAATTTCCTTTGATAGTAATTTCCTGAGTCATGGTCAGAATCATCACTGCTGTCATCAGAGTCATCATCAACACTTCCAGAATCCTCAGTATCAGAATGACAATCGTTGCTGTCCTTTGCAACAGAACTACAGCGCAGACGATATGCAGATGGTGATATCTTTTCAAATAAAGTAATATCACTTGAAAGAGCTGAACATATTAATTCTTCGAGTTCCTCAGTCGTGCTAGTGAGATTCAATTCAGCAACCTTCAAAAGAGAAAAAATAAAATAAAATATTGATAGCTGAAACAAGGTCATAATAATGACTAAAATGAGGGCTTCAACTTAGTTGGCTTCTGCAACAGAACCTTTTCCTTTTATAAATTATACACATATAGGTCCTAGTTTTACCGGCAAAGACAGTGCCAAGTCTGAAACTTTTAGCCCATTATTTCCTCTTTCTGACAAAATTTTAAACAGCTCGCTCTTTAAACTGCCGGGGCGCAGGCCAAATCTAACCATGAGGCTCATTTCCTGTATTTTAGGAAAGAAGATTAAAAATAAAATGACATATTTCAAATATAACCATGGACCTTTGGATCATAAAGGAATTTCAAAGGAGTTTGATAATTCATAAAAACAATGTACTCATACCTTATTAAGGGCTTCCCTGCGTAATAGACCTTGTTTCGAACCAAAGCCAGCTGCAACTAAAACTTGGCGCAGTATTTCTGTCCATGTCAGAGGGTTCAAGGATGTCTTCCAGAACTCGACCACAAATTCTTGGTTCTCCACCTGATAAGTTCAAAAGGAAAACAATCACATCCCTTTCTTTAGCAAGGACATAGAGCTCCAATATCCTCTGACAATTCAATACCTCAACGTCCAAGGGATTTTTCCAGAAAGGTTATCAAATGTCCAGAAAAGCTTTAAAAAGAGCCAACTGATATATCCATATACTACTTTAGGAAGCTTTCAAGACCATGGTGTACGTGCCTCTTCCCTTATTTATTATTTTTTTCTTCCTATTGCACATGCATGTACTTTGCTAATACAAACGTTTCCACTTAAACATGTCCAGGAACTGGTTCGATGATTCATTTAAGCTGTGTTAAGGTTAAAGCCACCACATATGAAGGAACAAGATCAGAATACCAGGCCCCAGCCGAGTCATTGAATACACGTTATTTTAACATATTATCTTTTGCAACTTGACCAACACGCTTAATAAACAGAGAAATAGAAGCAATGTGTCGTCATCTCAATCTTGATCGATACCAGAAAGTCCTATTTAAGCGAAATATAACAGCAACAAAATTCCCTGAAAAATGGATATTGTCTAACAAGTGCTTCGTTTTCAATGGATCTATTTTCTAGTAATAAAATAATCGAATCTGGTCTTATTTTTTGGTCTACCACTTTGAAATACTTTTCAAAAGCATTCTAAATAACATTATATATGTCAACAAGCAAAAATCTATAATGTCCAAGAAGGTTTGCTTATCCTATTCATACCTGAGCGACCAGCAAGACCACCTAAGTAATATGGCATGTTAGTAAAACAAAACAGAGGAGGATATCCCCCACGGCACAACCATTGCAAGCAAACAGACGCATATTCAAGCATGCATTTATATAAACCTGCATGTTCATTACTCACCGAGTGAAGTAGAGCAAGGAACTTGCAAGACAAGCTAAAATGAGGCAAAACTGCACCACTCAACTCCACTTCAACATCAGACAAAAGAAGCTTGAGAAGGGCCACATGAATTTTCCCAAGTAACAAGGAATCCTGAGATGCATATATGTATAGAAGGACAAAAAATGAGAAAATAAATATAAGCCAAGCATTTCAATGTATATGGTAAAATCTAGATGAGAGATACCTTATCATGGAATGCTTGAGCAAACTCATCAAGAGTAAATGAGCATATGTCAAGTGTTACCGAATAGGTATACAAGAAATGGAAAACCTGCAAAAGATTTCCAAACAATTGTTAAGCAAGACACTTCAGAAAAATAAAGGAACAGATGACTCGTAACATACTGCCACCACTAGAAGTCCACATAAAGGGCAAGACAACAGCCACTGGAAGCATGCTTTAAGATTAAAATTTCTTCAGCAAGATTTAGAGGATGAGAACAAAGGAAAAAAGATGATGCAGAGCAAATACCATGCATGATAAAAGGGCTTTTTTCCATCATACTAAATGAACAACATTAATGAACATAAGGCATGGCAGGCACCTTAAACAGTTTTTTGACAGTTTCTGGAGCGGAATCCCAGGGTTGCATACTAAATGGTTGCTTCATCTTAACTGAATCTGGTGGAAACTTAGCCAGCAAATCTGGGAAACCATATAGAGATTCTTTAATAGAACTCCAGAAAGAAAATTACCTTATATATGCACATCATATAAATGCCACAAAAAATATTTAAAAAATTGCTCATGCATTCTTAAAATAAAAAATACTAAGCCACCCAACCTTTGCAAAGGGAACAACCAAGCAATCCGCTTGTACCAAGATGATCGGCACATGTTAATGGATTTGGTCCAGCTTGTAACACCCTCAACTCTAATTTTTCATCATCAACTAACATTGCAAGTTGATCAAGACATTCATTAGAAATAGTTCCATCCAAAGCAAGTTCACATTTGTCATTGCGTGGCTGCCTCTGATTGTCATTTTTGTTAGATTGCACCTAGCACAAAACAGGCAAGTCAACATTAACACAGAAGTTATAGAGAAGTTAAGAATAAAACACAAAAAATGTGATATAATGGCTATATGTACCTCTCTCCTTTTAATGGAGGCCCTTTTCTTTTCCTGTAATTTCTTTTCCAAACTTCTCTGTTTCTGAATGGCAAGTTGAAGTCAGCAAATTTCCAACATAAAAACCATTAAGAAAAATCAAGGAAATGATCCGTCAACAAGCATAATGCCTGGGTTTTCAGGGAATAATAGAAAAACAAAAGGCTTCCAAAGAAGATTAAAAGAAAGAAGTCAACATAAAACCTTGGGATTGAAAAAATTGATAACTAACCATTTGAGATACTAATGGCTGCCGTCTTTTGTTCCGAGGCGGTTGCCTTCGCACTACAGGACTAGTTTGAGAAGGTGCAACAATTTGTTGATTAGAAAAATCAATGCCAGTAGGAGTATCTCCACCCTCAGGGTTCACAACCCTCCAAACTGTCATCAAACCTTTTCCCATACCGTGTTTCTTCACTGAAGCACTCTCATTACTATTGCTCTGATGGTCTATGCTGGTAAGCTCAAAAACCTTAAATAAAAGAAACAAAGTAAAACAAATAAGAAAATAGAAGAGGTAGGAACTGGAGATGAACACCTTGAAAACATTCTTGATACCTTTCTCTTTTTGGCTGCTGCTCTTTGGCACTCTTCATCAGCAGGGTGAGACTCTTTAGAACCTAAATATAGTAATAATGGGTAAGCTTATTTGTGTCAAAGTACAGTGTGAATAACCATGAGTACTGAAAAAGTAAAATTCAAATGGTAACCAGCTATGTTATTTCAAACCTTCATTTTAGGTCAAGTGCCCTTGTTAGACACTCGCCCAACATGTTATTGAAGTAGACATGTGTATGGAGTTTTTACCTTCTAAATAAAGGACTTCAAAAAAAATTAAACACACCCATGTTGGATTAAAAAAAACCAATGCCTGACACTTATTCCCAAGTCTAAGATATATAGATTAAGATTATAACAGAAACAATAAGAAAGAATCAATTTCAAATATTAACTAGTTAGGGCTGTATTTCACCGGTTAAATGTACAACATTAGCAAGGAAAATTACATTTTCTATCTTAGCAAAATGGCAACCTTGAAAATTCTCAATGGAAAAGGACCAGAAACAGAATGAGGTTTCCAGCATAATTTTGACTCCGCAAAACCACAAAATTAAGGCACCAAATGAATAACAACCGTCTTTAAATAGCATCAAATAACCACTACGGCAACAAGGTTACAAGCTTCCAGTAGTATACCTTTGCAGTGGAAAGCTTGGGAAGGAAGAGAGTCGAATTCCACTCCAAGTGGAGGACCATCCTTGCGAAATACCTTGCTTAGAATGTACCGTGGAGATAACAAATCCTGAGGAAGAAGCACCTTCTTCTTTTTCTTGCCAAACCCATTTGCTCCGACTGAAGAGATGCTTTTCTGATTCTTTCTAGCAACAGAAAGGGCAGCAGCATTCCTTTTTGTAGAAGCAGAGAGGCTTGTCATAGAATGGATAGGTAATATAGTTCCTTTATCCCTTTTCCTCTTAGAGGCAAACCATTGCTGGACCTGTTTCAGAGTTAGTCCTAAAGAAGCAGCATAACCTTCTATCTCCTTCTGCGTAGGATATTTATTATCTGCTCCACATTTAAAAAAAAAAAGCATAGGGATGAGTAATAATATCAGTCCGCTGAAAATCATGGATGAAAATCTGAATTAAAAGCCAAGTCAGACATTACAAAAAAGGTTTAGCTTATATCTCAATATACTTTTAATAAACAATCTGAAATTTCTAGATTGGAAAAACCTAAGTAAACAATAACTAGATGAACATAATTTTTAATCTTTAATCGTAAAAGAGAAAACCTCCAGAGCCACAAATACCTTTATAGATGTACTCAAGTTCTAAAAGTTGAAATTGCGACTTCCTCTTCATTTTAGTCCACCGTCTCCTAGCCTTCAAACTGATTCCCCTAACTCAATTCAAATTCCAAAAAGCAGAAAACTGGAGCCGAGGTAAACATACTGCTAAAACCAAAAAGAAAATTGAAAGAATAATCATTCAAAAAGAAAAAACAAGACCAAAATAAGAGTAGAAAATGATTAAAGGACTCCACCAGCCGTGACAGAAAATGAGTATTACCACCATAAAAAAAAACCATGTAAAAGAACAACAGAAGATTTTCGATGTCATCATCAGAAAAAAGTAAGGAAAAAAAAGTACCAATTTCCCGGGAAACAAATTAGCTTTCCAATTATTGTATAGAGCAAAGAAACTCCGCAATATTTGAGTTCCTCTCAAAAGAACCAAAGATAGAAGAGAAAACAGTGATGTGCAAAAGCCCAAGTGGGTTTATCCAGTAGAATTGTAGATAATGAACATAAAATTACATTCCTCAAAGCTGACATTAGGAAATATAAGAAGGAAAGACTTACTTAGTGTGCAGGAAATGCGATAGAGAGAGAGAGAGATATGAATTGAAGAAGAAGGAAAAAATAGTGAAGGTTGGGTTGAGAGCTCAGCTGAGAGACTGCCAGAGATTTTAGAATAAGCCAGTAGGGTTTTGGGTTTTATCATCTTTTTCTCTTTTAAAAAGATAATATTAATTTTGCTCATAAGTTTTGGGGTTGATTTTTATTTTTAACGCTTTCATTAAAAAATATCTTTTCCTTTGCACTCTCTCTCCAACTATCTGGCTGCGTGGATTGTTCAGTCCTAAGCTCAGCTACCACCAACAGCTGAAGCCTTTTAGGCCCGTACCAAAGCCCACCGCCTACGCCTCCCATTTCTTTCACAAAAACAGTTTTCCACAACGTTTTCAGAACTTGATCCCTACCCATCATAGTTGGTTTAGACGGTTGAATTAAATGAATTATTAAATATTTAAAATATTTAAAAAATAAAATTTAATTAATAATCTAGTTAAATCAGTTCACGACTCAATTGATTTTAAATCTTTCTCCAAATTATATCTTAATTCCTAATCGATTTAGTCGATTCAACTCAAATAATCAGAATTTTTGAGTTCTTAAAATACAAGTTTGAATATTCAAAATACACTTATTAGTAGGATTTTATCTTAAATACCTTTAATTAATTTTTTTTATACACTTGGGAGGGTGATGTTCATAAATGTAATAAGATTTAAACCAAGAACATCATGAATATAAAAACTGTTTTAACCGTTTCAACTAAAATAACTCTTTACCTTTAATTGTTTAAATCTAGAGGTGTTTATGGGTCAGGTTTAGGATAAATTTAAACATGATATTAACTTATTTTATGCTTGTCTAAACCCGGCTCGGCTCGAAATTTAGCTTAAAATTTCATCCAAAACCGTCCATATTTGTAAAAGATTAACATAAGTTTATTTAAGACTTGTCGATATTGGTTTTTAATATTTAAAAAATTTATTTATATTGTTTTATTTTAATATTTAATAATGTTATACATTTTTTATTTATTGAAATTTTTTATATAGTGAAATTAATATTTTTTATTATTTATAGAGTAGTATTATATATTTATTATAAATATTTTTTAATGTGTTCCAAATTACATAATATATAAAAATAACATAATATAAAATATTATAAACTTAAAATGGATTGGACTCGAGCCTTGAATGTTGGAGCCCAAATTTAGTCCATATTTTAAACGGATCTAATTTTTTTTCACTCAAGCTCATTTTTTAGGTCTAATATTTTTACCTAAACTTTCCGAATTTCGGGTGAACCTTCGAGCCTAAACTAGTAACCCGATCCATTAATAGGTCTATTTAAATCTAATGAAGATTAATTAAAATCTTAATTAACACGTATAATCAAGAACAAAATAATTTTTAAATAAATAAACTTAAATACTATTTTAAAATTTTTAATGACCAAGAACAACTTTAAATTAAACAAATAAACATAAATAGAGGTCTATCTGTTCCAGTTCGAGGTCCTTGAGAATTTTGTTTTACTAACGAAAACATGATTATTCCTTAGTGAATGAAGAAATGCACTCATATAATTAGATAAATATCAAAAGTTCAATATAAAGAAATTCGATAAAAGAGAGAGAGAGAGAGAGAGAGAGAGAGAGAGAGAGAGAGAGAGAGAGAGAGAGAGAGAGAGAGAGAGAGAGAGAGAGAGACACGAATATAAATACTTTTGATCAACTATATAGCTTAATGGAGAAGAACTATTATTGCTGAATTGAGAAATAGCTTCAAACTGCTTCTTTAACTCTGTTTTACGAACCTTCTTCAACTCCAACTCTTTTTGCAAACAGGCAATCTTCTGGGTAACTTCTTTCATCTCTGTTTTCAATTGGGTTTTGTTTGCTTCCATAAAAAGAAAAGTTGTAGCTTTGGATGTGCAGAGATCGATACAATCAAGTCTAAATCCAGCTTTCATGGCATCATCCATGAATTGTAACATTAGCCGTTGCTTTTCCGAAGAAATGCTAGACCATCATCTATCACCAAAGCTCTTCCTAATGCATCCAACGTAAAAGAAATTATTTCTGAACTCTGAAAGATACAAAAGTCTCCCAAAAATCACCTTCTTTCTGGTAAATAATTTTCAAGTACTTGGCATGTTTAGAAAGAATGGAAAAGCCAAGAAAATCGACTATTTTCTCCTCGGAAACAACTGTGTCAGCTTCAACTTCATCATCATCATCACAATGATCACTTGATTCAGTTGTGCAAGACTCTTTGTCCTCGTCAACAAGCTCTTTACACAAAGGAGAAGATAAACCTTTCTTCTTAGAATGGTTAGAAGACTGGAAAGTATAAATTTTGGCAGCTTCATCTACTTGATCTTTTTCCTTGGAAGAGGCACGTATCATCATCAAGGAAACCGCTGTGTCACCTTCAACTTTATCATTAAGGAAATCATCACCACAATGATCACTTGATTCAGCTGTGCAAGACTCTCTATCCTCATCAACAAAAAGAAAAACATGGAAAGAAAATTTATTTAATAGGAAAAAAAAGAGAGAAGATAGTAAGAATAACTTGAAAAAAAATAAACCTAATTTTAACAACCTCTTGATCTACTTGGTTTTCGGAAGAGGCAGATGTCAAGCATAAAATAAACCACTTTCAGTAATGACTGAAAACTTAAGCTGTTTCAGAGAATTGAATAAAGGAGTGTGTAGAGAACAAAGAACCCTATACACAACAAATAACAAAATAAAAGGAGGTAGGAACTGGAGATGAACATCTAGAAAGGATTCTCCATACCCTTCTCCTTTTGGCTGCTCCTCTTTCGCACTGTTGATCTGCAAGACGAGACTCTTTAGAACCTAAATATAGTAATAATGAGTAAGCTTATCCATTTCCAAGTATAATGCGAATAGTAAAATTCAAATGGTAACCAGCAATGTTATTTCAAACCTTAATTTTAGGTCCTGTACCCTTTTCAGACACTGATCCAACATGTTATTGAAGTAGACGTGCATGGAGTCTTTTTACTAAATAAAGGACTTCAAAAAAAATATATGAACACTCCCATGCCGACACTTCCAAGTGGGTTATCCAGTAGAATTGTAGATAATAAACATAAAATTGCATTCAGCATTCATTAAAGCTGACATTAAGAAATATAAGGAGGAGGAAAGACTTACTTTTAATGCAGGGAATGCGATAGAGATGAATTGAAAAAGAAGCCAGAAGGTTGGGCTGAGAGACTGCTGGGTTTTACCATCTTTTTGGGGTAAATTTTTTATTTTTACCGACGATTTCATTTTAAAAAATATGTTTTCCTTTTGCTTTCTCTCTCCAATTATCTATCTGGATCCGTAGATTGTTCAGTCCCAAGCCCAACTAGCACCAAAAATTGAGGCCTTGTAGGCCCATACTAAAGCCCACCGCCTAGGCCTTTCATTTAGATTCAGATTTTTTGTTCTCCGAAAACAAAATATATTCATTGGGGGAGTTTACTTCAAACTTTTTAATTTAATAAACTATTAGTTTCGTAACTTAAGGTGCCCTAAGTTTATAAAAACAAAAAAAAATCAACTTTCGTGTTCATATAATTCACAATAGAAATTCATTCGATATGAATATGACGCAGCAGAGCTTACATCATAGAACCATCAAAGCATGCTTAGTCTAAAATGTTTCATTCAATATTATATTGCTTTTGTCGCGCTTATGTTTTATCTGGATGGTCTTTTCCTTTTCAATCATTAATACCAAGACCGGGTAGTGATGAAATGACAAACTGGAATATCAATGAATGAAAATCCTGATTCTAGCTGGATACGAAGGAAACAATTCCAACGAGTATATTTCAATCCCACATCCAAAAACAACAAAACAAAACCTTCGGAAATATAGTTACAAATGCTGAAAAACTGAAACCCATCAAACATGACACTATGGAATAATCTCTACACTAAATGCAAGTACTTTCAGTCACATTCTACCTGTATAGAAAAATAAAAAAGGTAAATACAATCAAATTTATTAGCAAGAAACGAGAAAAGTACCGTGTCATATAAGAAACAAATGAAATTATATTGAATCATCCACCTCGGAGTATCCATCTCTCAACAATCATACATATCTTGTACTAATATTTTTATATGAAAAGGATATACTGTTTTTGCCACAAAAGGTGGGGAAATGGGGGAAACGGAAACACAAACAAAACAATATTATAAAAAAGAATTAACACAAAAATCCCCTCAACTTGTGCATATCATTCTGACCAATTGGATGAATATTAATCTACACTAACTCGGTGATTCCAAATTTCCACGCGCATTAGCTGGATGAAGATTTTTTAATGTACATACATCAGAACAAAAGAAGAGTGTACTTCACTCTTCACATACGTACCTCACAAGCCTTTGAAGCGAGTTAGCATCATGTCCCACTCTTTAACAGCTGACTTAATGAATCATCAAACCAAAGCAGGCAACAGCAGCAGCTAAGCGAATTATAGCTGGCTGCTGGACAGCCGTGTTTTCATTCAACTCCAATGCCTAGTTTGTCAAATGACGAATTTCTTCAGCTATATAATCAACGATTTGAACTCAGAAAAGCTCCTCCGAATTGAACTTGTTCCATGCTTCCTATATACCATAGAGAAACAAAATAGAATGAGACTGAAAGCAAGATGGAAAGAACTGCAGCAGTATGACATTGATATAGTGATATACACAAACAGCAAAATTTTCCCATCTAAGAAAATGTGAAATAAATATAGAAATGGGTACAATTGAGGCTCTAATGGTAAAATAGCACATCAACCATAAAGAACTTCAGGCAAAACATTTATAAAGTACCTTGAGCAAGTCAAACACCTTCTCTGCAACATATTTTTGCTGAAGATTGGAACCTTTTTGCTGGACTTTATCAGGATGGATGCAAAGAGTTGCCTTTCTGTAAACCTTTTTAACTGCAGCAGCTGTGATTAAATCCGTCAAAGAAACAGGCTGCCAGCCACATTCAGGCCAAAGAACCTAATCACCAAAGAACAGGTTCACAGGACGAATTAGTTAAAACAATAACATCACATTTTCCTGAAACTTGTTTACCATATAACACAAATAAACACGATTGATGATGAGAAACTACTATGAACTTTTTAAAAGATCCCACCATACATTTTCAAAATTAAAGCACTGCCCACATCACAATAATTTAGCAGTTGGAGCACAATTACACCTTAAGATGAATGGACAAATAAGCAAATAAATGCAAGAAAATAAATCTCAGTCTCAAGCAATTCAATTGCTACAAACACTAAACATATCCTCAAAATAATTATTTGCATGTCCAAGAACTTGTGAATGTTGAATTGTTATGCAAGTGCTAGCAAGACGAGAAGAAAATGAAAGAACTAAAGATGGTATGCTGGAATCCACATTGCCTTCTTAAATATTATTACATGTATAGTCTGCATTATTATCTGAAAAGACCATAAATTGTGAGATGAAAGATTTAACAAGATGTATATCCAATTTCTAGGATACCAAAATCTAACCAAAAGGTAAGCAGCACTGTGAATAGTTTTGCAAAGGATGCCCATGCATTCTGCAAGGTTGTGTATTAGATGCTCAAAACAAGTTTGTGATCCACCTACACTAAACCTTTCTTAAGGGGTTCGAGAAAGTTTAATGCTCAACAGAGAATTGCATGCCGGGCACAAGAATAGTTCTTTGACTGGAAGAACAGAACTGCAAAAGTCAGATGGTAAGCATCATGAAGGGAAGAAGCTTTGAAGACATACTCTTATGCTTCAGTACCTTAATTCTAAACATCCACAGCTAAATCAGACAGTAAAGATAACAAAAATTGCGTCTGGACACTTGAAATTGCCAGTCCAATCTCCTTTTCAGTTTTGAGTTCTACTTAAAATCAGCATCACATGTACAGTGTATCCATTTAATGTAACAGCAGGGCACAGTAAGTAAAGAGTTTGGCAGTTTAAAAAGTAGGTCATCAGGAGAGGCTTAGAGTTCAACCACAAGTTCTTTCTTATGTTTGAATTCATCTTACTCAGTCTTCCTCCAACACATATATCATAATTTGCCTTTAAGTTATCCACCACATGCACAAAAGATCTCAAAAGTAAAATATCAGACTTAGTATTTAAGCAATAAAATGAGAACAAACAACCAAGCACGCTATATAATAAAAAATAAGCACAGAAAATCAAATAGTTTGTTCCTACATAAAATACTATGCAAGAGAGCACAAACAAGATGAATGGAAGTAATAACACACATATTGCAGTGTTGACAGCAGAGCACGCAAATTTCCCTCTTTCCCAGCAGCCCATCTTTTGATTTCAACATCTAGTGTTTCAGCAATTCTCTGAAATAACACCACAGATCAATATTAGACATTGATTAATACAAGAACCTTATTAGGAGTATGCACACACAAATATAAACCCACTCATTTAAACATAACATATTAATGCAGCGTAATGCTTTCCAGACAGTAACTATTTCTTTCAACACAGTATGTGCAATAATACATTCAATCACTTAAGCGAACCAAATCCAAATTAACATACCATTTGAGTGCAATGCTTGTTGGGCAGGTCAGCACAATTTTATGTGCATATACAATATTAATCCGCAGCCTAACTCATCTCACTGACGATACCAGAGTTACAAAGTTGAGACAAAAAGTACTGACTGTAGTTTTATACATTAGTATTAGTATAAAAACTGAGTAAACTATTCCAGAGTCAATTATACAAGTTAACTTTAACACTTACTGAACATAGACTAGAGTAAAGCATGAGCACAAGCAACCTCAGACCTAAACAACACTTGCAACTCATAAAATGTAATGCCATCATGCAATGTGTGTATGATAAAAAGGCTAGAGCCAAAGCAAGAGTCCTTTACTGTTGGATTTTAATTAAAAAAAAAAAAAAACCTAATCCACTTACATGTCTCTCAGCTTGTTCCCTTTGAACTTGAAGGTCACGCTGATTTTTCTCAGCCAGTGCTTTCGCCTGGATATGCAAATTCATTAGTAAACCAAGGCTAGCAAGCAGTAGAAAATGTAAAGAGAGAAAAGATGAAACATGTAACATAGAGCACATACCGCACGCTCCTGAGTTCTTTGGTGGCGTTCCAACCTGGCTCTTCTCCTTTCTTCAGTTTCACCATCAACCTCTTGGAACACTCCAGACGAAGATGCAGCAGCTTTAGCAGCAAAGCAGCTTAGTCAGATTCAACCATGGAGAAGACCATATATTACAAATTGCAAAGGTCATTATATCTCTAATTCGCAAGTACCTCCAAAAATAGAACTGAGGTCATCAACAATGTTTGCAGTTGAAGAAGCTTTCCTCATGCTAGAGGCTACTTCAGGCCCTCCCTTGTTTTGTCCATCAAACAAGGGATCCTGCATGAGCAACAGTTCAGGTTAGAAATCAGAATCTGACACTCTAGCATGAATCAGAAGATGAATACAGCATGGCAGACTTAGATTCTCACCGATGAGTTAACTCTTGGCCTTGGTGCACTGCTTGCTCGAGAACCCATAAAGAAGGATTCAAGATCATCATCGTTCTTTTGCTGACTCGCCCTTGCAGAAGCAGCTGCTCTTTCTCGAGCCTCAGCAGCAGCCCTCTCCGCAGCAGCTCTTTCAGCTCTAAGCCTTGCTTCAGCTTCAGCTTTTGTTGCTGCAGTCCTCTCTCTTGCTTCTGCAGCAGCTCGTTCTGCTCTTTCTCTTGCCTCAGCTGCTGCCCTTTCGCGGGCTTCAGCTTGTGCTCTCTGCACTGCAGCCCTTTCCGCACGTTCTCGGGCTTCAGTGGCTGCCTTTTCAACAGCTGCCCTTTCAGCTCTTGCACGAGCTTCAGCTGCTGCTCTTTCCCGTGCTTCTCTAGTAGCCCTTTCAACAGCTTGTCTGGCCCTTTCCCTTTCCCTCTCCATCTGCCTAATTCGCTCCCTCTCTTTCTCAAGCCTTCTTTGTTCTCTCTCCTTCTCCTCCCTTTCCCTCTCTACTTCACGCCTCCTTTGTTCTCTCTCTTCCTCTTCTCTTTCCCTTTGTTGCCTCTCACGCTCCAGCCTCTCTTGCTTTTCTCTAACTTCTCTATTCAAAGCATCTTGCATAGCTCTCTCATCTCTATCCATATGACCAGCTTCTTTATTTCTAGCAGCCTTCAAATTCTCTCTCTCCCTCATTTCCTTAGCATGCCTAAATTTAACCTCAGCCCTATCCATTGCCTCTTTCATGGCAGCAGCAGAAGCAGCAGCAGCAGAACCGGTCTCGAAATCATCACTGGGAAAACCTTCAGCCTGTTCAAAGTTATTCTGGGCCTTACCCATTGCAAAATCTTCAAGTTCATCAATTTGAGAGGTAACAAAGCTACTTGCTGCAGCATAGGCTGATTGAGAGCTGTGTGAGTATTGAGTTGAATTTGGGAAAGAAGAAAACTCATTGCCCTTTTTTGCATTAGTGGAAGAAAATGAGCCTGGCATTGGCTTTGAAACCCGTGGTGGCCTTGGAGGCGGTGGTCTTGAAGGGGGCGGAGCACTAGTAGGTTGTGTAAAGAGGGGAATCTCTGATACAGTGAGCCACACATCATCAAAAGTGTCGAAGTTCTCAGATCTTGGAGTTGAATTTACCTGGGAACTAGTATCATTAGAACCAACATTCGAGGAAGCAGGAGGGCTAGTAGCTCGACCAACAGAGCTATGAAAATTAGTTGACATACTGGGCATGTCAAACACAGGTTCATGAGATCCTGGAAAATCCTCCATAGAAGGCATCTTCTTCTTTGTATAGCTCCCCAAATCTTCATCGCTTGGCTCTTTACTAGCTGTAGATTGTGGTCCACTTGCAGTTCTTAAAGGGCTCCTATCCTTCCCCCTCTTATTGACCTCGGATGACATAGGAGGTACATATTTTCCAATACCATCGAGAGGATCTATATCATCAAACACTCCCCCACTACCAGATGAACTCTCCACTCTAGACTTCCCAGACCCGTTAGGTTTACTTATTACTTCTGAGGGGTCCATAAACAACCCTGAGGATGCATCTGCAGGGTCCGATGTTGATCCTAAGACAACAAAAGGGTCTTCCATCAAATTGGACCCAGTCTTACTTGAATTTGAAGGTGGATTCTGGGACTGACCAGCATCTGAAGTTGTTCTGTACAAAGGATGGAGCATGATATCAGCTAACTTTTGCATGGTAAAGCTAAGTATCATAAGAACAAGAGACTAATAAGAATGCATTGGACAAATACAGAACCGTAAAGAAAGAAACATGATCTCAAGCTTCGAACAAAGTGTTTAGAGTCCAAATGTACCATAAACATATCTAGCCCTGAATCACAAGTGTAATGACAATAAGGTTTTGTATCTTTGGTCTATTTACCTCTTCCAAGTCTGGCTACAGATAAAATATTTACAAGTAAAAACACCATGAATGACAATATTGATGATATTTACTGAAGTTTATAGGAAAAGATATGGCCATGTTTCTTACTAAGAGAGAGAGGTTATCATACTCATAAGCCAACCTCAGAGTTTCTAGCAGTACATGTTGTCCTAGCTTATTTACAATAACATTCAATAACCAAAAGAAGGTCACTTAGCCATTGAATTTAATCTAGGAATTTTTCCAATTTAAAAGAGAAAATAGAAATAAACAAGGGATTACAAGCACTCCTCAACCAACAAAAGATATTCACAGAGGTAGTAGATGACCAAACGAGGATTAATAGAGCTACATTTGCATTCATGTTATACCTCTCATAAGATGTCAAATTCATGCAAGTATGAACCTGGTATCACACACTGAAACAACTCAAGTTGCTTCAACAAAAAAAAAAATCTTTGAATCTGATTAGTTACAATACATCAGGAAAGTATGGATAGGCGTCGATCACTTTTATATGTTAATTGCCAATATCAAGACTCAGGTATTAGTAAGCATCACAACTGACTGGACTCAGTCATCCGAAGAAGCTATGGGTCGATGACTTCTATATGTTAATTGCCAATCTCTTGACTCTGTCACAGGTACAACATTAGCATACACTCACATAGGAATTGAAGGAATGCATACATATTCATTTCACAGCTAATACCCAGCAAGGAAAGTACAGCTTTTCTTTGGTGGAAATGGCTGAGAGTGATAAGCTCAACATGTCCCATGACATATGCATGTTCAATGTAATGTAATTTGAAATCCCAAAAACAGCTTTTGGCTAGCCCTCCTCATCCTAGATGTAGATTTCTAGGGCGGATGAAAGTGATGACTGAGAGTGATGAGCTCAACATGTCCCATAACATATGCATGTTCAATGTAATGTAATTTGAAATCCCAAAAACAGCTTTTGGTTAGCCCTCCTCATCCTAGATGTAGATTTCTAGGGTGGATGAAAGTGATGACTGAGAGTGATGAGCTCAATATGCCCTATTCCATATGCATGTTCAATGTAAGGCAATTTGGAATCCCAAAAATAGCTTTTGGCTAGCCCTCCTCATCTTAGATGAAGATTTCTACAGTGGTTGCTACTCCAAATGGAATGCTCCCTTGAATATGCAACTGAACCAAAGTAAATATCTTCCCCAGAGCTGAGAAAAATCCACATATTATTTATTTTGTATTCAATACATATTTACAGTGTAGCAACATTTTACAGCAACGCAAATTCCATGAGATCAACATTTAGATCAGATAATCCAGTCTTGATCAACTCCAGCAGTGTTGGTTACATGGAACTAAATAATTCAGGGAAAAGCTGAGGCTATGCACTTTAGAAGCCAGATAAATAAGAGACGTTAATTGATAAATAAACCTAAAATCTCCAGCTCGTCTAAGTCAATATTTGTGAGAAAATAGCCTTCTTCAGTCATTCTATAAAAAATCCCACTACTAAATCAAAGGAGAGTATCTAGTATAGAACATATTTTAGACAAGTTTAAGTCAATACTTGCAAGAAAGTTCCCTTCTTTAGTCAATTATCAAACACCACGCAACTTAATCACACGAACGTGCAATTTATTAAGTTGCCAATATTTAGAACACACCAAACCAGTAAACATAACCTCAATTGAAGTTTAAGTAACAGAAAACAAGCACTAATCGTAACCAACTCAAACTATAAAAATCTTTAATTGAACATGCCCATTTCATTAATACATTGCCCCGTATGTATGCCAAAAACTATGCTGCCAAAACGGCAACCAAATCTCAGAACCTCAGACAGCATTTGTGTGCCAATACCTTTCTATATGAAAAACAAGCACAAATACCAAAATTAAGGTGTCCACCAAAGAATGCAAGTACAAGACCACAGCAAAAAAAAAAAAAAAAAGTGGTGTTATAATGTTCATTCATTTCTAAATGAGACTTATAAACCGGAAATACCTCGCGGGTGTAGGAGAGCTACTCCGACCAAAACCAGAAAGCAAATCATCAAACAGAGGCGCATCTTTCCTCGATTTCACTCTCTCACTCTTAACCTTCGTCTCCGGTTCTTTCCCCCCAAGATTCCCAAGCAGGTCATCAAACGGAGAGTTGTTTGGCGACTTATTCTTGGGACGAGGCGGGGACCCCGAGATCGAGAATACGTCATCGTAATTAGCGGTCGATGTCGTCGAAGAGCTCTTGATCCCAGGCAATCCATCGAAAATATCGTCATCGTAAACAGGCTTGTCATAAACCGGCGGCTTCGGGTCCTTAAAAAAGGAATCATAATCGAAAGACGAGGTTTGAGCGGTTGTCGCTCGAGACTCGGATGAGTACTTCGGGGGTCCACCGTAGACGTCGTCAAACACAAGTCCGCCGTCGCGATCTTGCTCATCGAAAATGGAATTGGATGATGATTTGATGTTGGCGGATGAAGATCGGGTAAAATCAGATCGGTACCCGTAATTCGGACCCGAAGAAGCGTTTCGAGGAGGTGCCATAGGGGCTGCTTTACCTTGGGGTTTGATCCCAATATCTTTCGCAAATAAACCTGGTAAATCATCCATTTTCAATCCGGATTCTTGGAGCCGACCGGCCGCTTATTTCCAATTTTCGTCGCTGGTTTTGCCGAACCGATTTCGCCCCTCAAAATATTTCTGAAAAAGTTCAGATCTGAGGAGACATAAAGTAACAAGACACAAACAAGTGGAGGTTAAGGAGTCAATTCTCAAATAATTTTTACGAAAAATACAGAGAATAATACAAAATTATTATTATTCGGGACTTCGAAACAAGAAAAATAGAGAGCTTAAAGGAAGGAATACAAGAAATTATGTTTTCGGCTACTTTTAGCTTTTATTTTATTTTTATTTTGCGCTTTCCTTCTCTTCGTCTTCCCACTCTGGCACCCTGTCTCTGCCCGATTCCCAGACCGGTTCGTGCTTTTGCAAATTTTCTTTTATTTTGGCTTTTAGTTTTAGGTGCTCTTTACCCTTAGAATCCTTCAAAGTTCCGAAATTTCTATAAGAACCCAAATAATTTTAAACATTCGTGATTTTACCCCTATAAAATTCACAAATCCCAGACATTGCTTGATTTTCATAAAAGAATCTTCGACCTAAATTCCAAATTTGCAGAAATATAATTTGATTATAAATTTTAGGTAATTACTGATAACCTTTAGTTACATGAAATTTTTTTCAATTTATAACATATTATGTAATAATTTTTTATAATTCAAATAGAATAGAATAGGTTATGTTTGTTTCACTGAAAAAAAGCTACATGGAATTGATTTTTGGAGAATGCATTATTTTCTAAAAAAGTTGGTTTTGTGGTGCTTTGATGATTTTATATAAAATATTTTTTTATTGTTTAATTTTTTTCTTAAAATTATTTTTTAAATATATTGTTAATGAAACAAACACAATATAAATTATATTTTTATTTTACAACCAAATTTTTGTTTTATGATAAGATGATAATTTATAATAAAAAAACATTTTGTATAGATTTAATTAATAATTGATACTTAATTAAAATTTGATTTAAAATTACATATTGTTTTGTCAAAATGGTTCTAATTGTATTTTTGAGTCTTTTTTAGGCATCAACCTTTGTTTTTTTTTTTAATATGCTTTTTCTAACATATTTAACAGTTAAAAAAGTTAACAAGGATGATGTGAAAAAGCATATTGAAAAAAAGAACAAAGGTTGATGGTCAAAAAAAGCTCAAAAATACAAGAAAGATCATTTTGACAAAACATGTAAATATTAGTGGTCAAAATTATCATTAAGCCTTAAATAAATTATCAAATATTAAATATTAAATATCTCGTTATTCAATCAATCTATATTGGTTTATTTAATGATCCATTTATTAATATAATCCATTCAATTAAATAAATTATCAAATATTAAATATCCCGTTCAATCGATCCGTATTGATTTTTAGATCAAACAACTTAATGTCCTTTTTCAATTCAATATTTCAATTAGTTTTTCATTCAATCAGTTTGCCCGATTCAAATAACTTTGGAGGGGAATTGACTGAAAATTTTTCAATTAAATTCAAACCCAAATAAGATTAGATCTCATTTTAAGGATAAATTCTCTCGACATCTTCGAATTCAAGACCTTATTGAATATTCTCAATATTCGTAATCGAGACATTAAACTTTTTATTCCTCAAAACAAGCATAATCACATAGACAAATGCAGTGAGCTGGAAAGCGGCAGCCCAAGGAGTTTATTAAAGTAAACTGTGATGGGGCAGTTAATAGTGCAAAAAGAATGGGAGAAGTTGGCATAGTGATCCCCCCATGAACATTGCAAAAGCTCCCCCCAACCCCACCAATCTGTGTTTTTTTCTGAATCATATTCAAATGCAGCAGTCCAAGCATTAAAATGTGCACATGAATCAGGCCACCACCTTCTAGTTCTAGAGTATCATAAATGATGGGGCTGCATCTGTCTTCTATTTGACCCTTTGTTCATCAAGCTCCACAGGTTTGCAAATTTGTGTTAAGATTATATAATGAAGAAAACATTAAGCATACCCAAAGTGAGAGCAAAGCAAGGACTTGTATTTTGGCTTTAACGAAATGTTGATAGGGCTCCACAAATGCGCTAATTCTGTTTGGTTTGATGGAAAATTTAGGAACATATCTACTTTCTTTTTATTTTACCTTTTCCTTTTTGATTTACTTTTATTTTTCCGGGAATAGGATTCCCGTTTTGTTCCTAATTTAATCTCTCTCATCATATGATCCCAAAGTTACTTCCGTTTATTTTGCATCAAACTCGTCAATCGGGTGAACTTTCCTTCATTCATGCGATAATTGTTCATGGTAAAAAAAAGAAAATGATTCATTCGAGAGTTAAAAAGTGAATTACTTAAAAGGGTAAACTATACAAATAGTACCCACATTTTCGTTTTAGTCATTCAATTTTAAAAACTTTCAATTTAAGTACTAATGTTTGAATCTGTTTCTGTTTTGGTCACTTGCCGTTAAATTGATAATGAAAAGTCTTTTTTTATCCAGTATGATAACACATTTATCCCTCAATATTTACTTACTATATCAATTTGATCAGTGGTGGAGCTAGAAAAAATTTTTGGGGACCAAACTTAAGTTGTATATTTTTACTATAATTTTACTTTTTTAATAGTTTATATCGTTATAATTTTTAAAGAATTAAATCTAATTTTTATCTTTTTATGGGGGAAGTGTAATTTTATCATTACTAATTTAAAATTTTATAAATTATAAATGATCTAAATAAAAAATTTACTATTTTAGGGGGCAGGGCCTGCCAACCCCTGACTCTACTACTGAATTTGATCATAATTTTAAATAATTCAATAAATTTAACCCTTTCCATTTATAAATTCTATCAATTTTAGTTTTAAATTTCTTAACCAAAGTTTTCAACTTTTAAAACAAAGACATTCAATATCTATAAATTTGTAAAACCCAAAAAGACAAAAAATACTTCTCTCAACTAACAAGTCTTTTTGCAGTCAATTAATGATACCAACAAGTTTATCTTGAAACTGTATTTTCTTCTTCTTCTTTTTTTCATTAGTTTTCTTCTAATTATAATATTATATAATCCTTTGATAAAATTTTGGCTAAAAAATGAAAAAACCTTGAAAAAAAAACACCTTAGATTTACTCTTGTTGTTAAATTTCTTTCAAGATACATAAAAATAGTCTTCAAAATTGATCCTTGAAATTGAAAATTAAATCCAAAGTTAAAAAAAATGACTTTGAAAAATTAAAATAAAAAAATTATGAACATTATTTTTTCATAAGAAAAAAAGTGAAAAAATTAATTGATTTTTTTTGTTACATTGATAATGATTTTTTTTTATTTTTTTAAACTGATTAAGAAATTATTATGTGTTCTATTAAATTTTAGTTACTTGTTTTAATTTTTAAATCTACTATAAGCAATACCTATCACCGATAATCTGATTATTTATATAGTTTTATTATATAATATATTTTCTATTATTTTTATTGGACTTTAGTTAATTTCTAATGTTAAATTCTTAAAAATATAAACAAAAAGAGTTATGTACTAAATCATATAATTTCAATCATAAATAAAATAATTAATAGATGTGGAATGTTTGTTTTAAAAGCTGAAAGCTTTGGTTAAAAAAGTTTGAGGAACAAATTAATAAAATTTATAAATATGAAGGGTTAAATTTATTGAATTATTTAGAATTAGAATTATATTGATAGAATATGTAAGTACTGAGGATTGAATGTGTTATTATACTAGTTAAAAAAGACGTTATCAACTTAAATGTGGATGGCCAAAATAGGAATAAATTCAATTATTAGTGCCTAAATTGAAAATTGTTAAACTTGGGTGATGAAAAGAGGAATATTGGCATAATTGGGTGACCATTTATAAAAGTTACCCATTTCTTAAATCAAGGTCGGTCAATTAATTAATTGTGTGCATAAGATGGGCTTTTTAAATGCAATTGCAATTAGCGCTATAACATGGGCTTGCACTGCATTTATAGGGTTATTTCATTGGGCCAAGCTTTTGAGTTCCCAACATAATTAAGGTCTATTTGATCAAAATCTGATTAACCCACATATAGAAGAGCATTGCTACTACTATATATGTGAAATCTGAATATTAGTACTTTTAATATCTTTGCCCCAAGTTTAAAAATGAATGATTGAGTCTTAACTCGATTGGTATGAGTATTGTTGTCAACGTAGGAATATATGGGTTTGAGTGCATTGCATTTTTCTCCTATTTATGGGTTGGGGAGGGGTTATAGGTAGTTTTAGGCATTATGTCAAAATTAGATAAAATCAAAACCTATAATGAAATTTTTCTTGAGATTTAATTGCATAAAGATATAAATTTTCTATTTGTAAATTCAACGTAATAATTTATATTTTAATGAAATCGAATTAGATCAATATAATGAATAACAATATCAAAATTATCAAATCAATTCACTGTTGAGTGATTTGATAATGTCTAATTTCGTTTAAGTAATGGATTCTCACTAATTGAAAGTATGTTTTAAATTAAGCTTTAAGGTTTAAAGCTTAAGATTTAAGATTCAGTCCAAAAATTGTTTTGGTTCAATTAATATACTGAGGATTCGAAATATCACTCATTGACCAATCAAAGAGAAGTTCAACAACCAAATGGAATGAAAGAAAATAGATCAAAATGAGTTCCTAGGTTTTTTTACATAAATAATACAAAAAAAAATAATTATCTACAAAAATAATACACTCCCCCGTTATTTACCAAAATGATACACTTAGAGGAGTGGTTCCTCCTAGATAGGCGATATCATTTTAAAATTCTGACAATTTTTTTTATTTAATAAAATATTGAGGGACTTGATATGCAAATTTTCTAATTTTAGTGGATGTTGAAAAAAGTGAAAAGGTCCGCTTGATAGTGTGACGGCGCCAAATTTTAAAATGAGGTTAATTACCTTATAAGCCCTTCTTATTTACCATTTTCTTTTATTCTCCTTCAACACAAAAAATAGAGAGACCTATTACCAATTAATCCAAAAAATTTTCTATAAAAAATACTTTTGTAAAAAATTCAATTCCAATCGAAAATAAATTTTATTTGCTTTTCAAAAAATAATTTTTTTGTTCAAATAATTTTACAGTAAATTTTTTTTCTATAAGTTATTTCAACTGAAATAAAATAATTTGAAAACAAAAATTATTTTTTGAAGAATAAATAAAATTTATTTCTAGTTGGAATCGAATTTTTATGAGTAAAAATAATAGGTTAAGGGTTTATTTATCTACAAAAATAAGTTAAATGCTTGTTTAAACACAATGTAGTGAATTGAAAGGGAATAAAAAAAATAATAAATAAGAAGGGCTTACAAGGTAAGTTTAGGGTTACAAAAATATTTTTTAAAATTAGTCACATTTCCGGTTGGAATTAATTTTTTTATAAAAATATTTTTTGATAGAAATTTTTTTAATTAATTGATAATAAGTCTCTCTATTTTTTGTATTGAAGGAGAATAAAAGAAAATAGTAAATAAGAATGACTTATAAAGCAATTAATTATATTTTGAAATTTGGTGCCGTCACACTGTTAGGCGGCACCCTTTCATTTTTTTGGACAGTCACTAAAATTGAAAAATTTGCATATCAAGTCTCTCAATGTTTTATTAAATAAAAAAATTGTCAGAATTTTAAAGTAGTGTCGTCTATTTAGGAGGCACCACTCCTCCAAGTATACTATTTTGATAAATAATGGGAGAGTGTATTATTTTTGTAAATAATTATTTTTTTGTATTACTTATGTAAAAAACCCGGATTTCCTATATATGTAAATAAAAAATCAAAATTTAAAAATTAAAATTTTATTTATAAAGGTGATTTCATAAGTGATCAATTGTCAATACAATTTTATTTAATTATCCTAAAAAGTTGTTACTACAAATAAATATCTTTTTATTTTGAAAAAAAATTGAAAGAGAAAAATTAGCTATTTTTTCATAAAATAAACATTACACGTTACTTTGTTAAGTATTCTCATATGTTTTTATTATTTGATTTGTTATTTTTATAATTAAAATAAAAATTTAATCCATATAAAATAAAAGCTTAAGGACCAATAATCAAAATTTCGTAGCCGACCAAGCATTAGTTTAGTTGAAAAGGATGTTGGTGAAGACTTTTGGAGCATAATATATTTCTTGTGCAAGTATAATTTCTAAGGGTTCAAGAAAACATACAAAAAATTTCAAAATTTAATAACAAATTTCATTCAAGTAAAAAAGTCAATACAACTACATAATATACTAACACATTTACTCCTTGATCTTAAAAATAAAATTATAAACTCTAATTTTTTTTTCTTCAAACCGTTTACTTCTTATTTTTTGTTTTGTTCAACGACGATGTCAGCTTTCGAACTGGTTATCACTCGCCTTTTGCTCTCTGCCACCAAATTTTTTTTTCTTTTTTTTTTCTCATTTACTCCACATATATTCTTTCTTTTCAGTTTGCATATATATTTTGTGGATATCTTTGTTGTCTTCACAAGTTGTGATGGACAAATAATGGTGCTTGTCGTTCACTAAAACACCATTGGCCACCAGTAGTTTTTCTTGGAAAGTGGGCAGCTTTTCATGAGGTTCTTAATCTATTTCTATTTTGAGAGTATTTCAGAATAATAAAAGATTTCACAGAGTTGATTTGTATCTTTGTTGTCTGAGTTTTATAATTTTTTTTGTTTTTTTTCCCATTATTTAATCAAATTTTAAAGTTTTTGTCTACTCTAATGACACGTTTTTTAGTCATACTTATGCATGTAATTTTAATTTTACAAGTGATTTCAAATATAGATACATAAACAGATAAATACATGTAACGTTTATCAAGTAGTAAAAAATATATTATAAGCCTATCATATTATCTCAGCAATCATACTCACATAAATACTCTGGTATAATTATAAAAAGAATTTACAAACTAATAATATTGTTAAATTTAAAAGTAATGAAATAAATAATATTAAGAAAATTAACATTTATTAATTGAATTTAGTGAATGAAGGGAGTTTCTACCATTTTTACCCTTCACCTTAAGTGAAGGGATTGAAATTTTTTAGATTTTTGTGTTATTTTTTTTTATTTAGGTCCCTTGTAGTTTGAGATTAAATTTATGATAATTGCTGAACATTTAATATTAATTAGTGAATTAACGTGTATGAGTGTAGGTTGGATATGTATATTAAATTAATTAATGTGTAAATAAATAAATCAACGAATTCCTTAGTATATTCCTTAAGCTTAAAAAATAAAATAATTACAAAATTATTATTATTACTTATTTAGCGGATAAATAAACAACGTAAATGTTAACATGAAAAGATTGGTTAAAATGTCCTATTAGTCTCTATATTTATATAGAATTTAAGATTTAATCCTTATATATTAAAAGATAAAAAATTCAATTCTCTTATTTTTTCCATTAAAAAATTTTAATCTAATTAATTATCGTTGTTGGTAGTTTCTATTAAAATTTATGAACTTAATATGTTTATTTTTCGTCAATCATATGACACGTCACACAAAGATAATTTAATCAATATGCCAAATTGATAAATTTTGACAGAAAATATTTACGATTTTAATGACTGGATTAAAAATTTTAAATCAAAACAATTTAAAAACTTAATTTTTAATTTTTAAATTTATCAAAATACAAAGAAATGTAATACAAATCATACACAGGTATAAACATTAAATGCACATAAATTAATTCATAAAAAAATTAAAAAATTATAACAATATAACTATGTCATTTTAGACATACTTTGCAATAAGTAACAACGAAAAATTTCTCCCTTTTCTTTCATTTTATCCTCTTCCCCGCTAACCAAATGAAAGAAAATTAAGCTCTGCTGTCTGGAATAAATAATTTTACGGAACACAATTTTAAGAAAATGTATTGATTTTTTTAGAAAATTTTAAAATTTTCAATATTTAGGTGATTCTGTGAAAAATATTTTACACAGTTTGATAATTTTTTCCAAAATCAAACAAATACAATATTAATGAGAATTTTTTTCATAATTAATCTACTTTGATTATTAATTAATTAAAAACAATAAAAAACAATTTAAAATAACATTGCATGTAGAATCTAATAAATTTGAATGTTGGGAATTTCGCAATTTTTTCTATCTCTTTTGAATAAAATTATTTAAAATTTTAACATATACTTAAATAAAAACAAATTTTTAAAATTTTATTTAAACCAATTTGAAGGAAGAAATTTGAACAATTAAATTTTAATTTGAGTATATTAAAACGTATTATTTTTTATTTAAAAATTAAAAATAATTAAAAAATTCTAAATATTATATAAAAAGAGTAAATATTTAAAAAAAAAAATTTCGACGTTAAATTCAAAGCATCAATATCAAAAAGAAGACGAAACCGAAAAAAGAAAAGAAAAAAAGAGGGAGATGGTAAAGGATGGTGACAAGCATCAAATGGCTGACTTTATTGCATCGTTGAATTCAACAATTTTATGGTTTCCAGTCTCTATCATAGAATTTCTTTTGGTTTAATTTTAATTTCATCCCTGCAGTTTTAAGAAAATTAAGAAGTTATTCTCTTCACTTTAATTTCTAGCAACTTAAGAAGCCAGTCTAATTATTTGGTACTAATTTGTTGCATGAAAATTGTTGAACCACTTATTTTTGTTAATTCATTATATATAACTTACTAAATTTATTTTTTTGCAAGTTTACGATTTAATTTGGCAATGTTATTTCTCGGACTAGTATTTCAGTGTTCTTAAAATACGAGATCATATTTTAACAGTTTAAAATACAAAATTAAATATCTTAATTTTTTTCAAACAAAAGAATAAAATTCATAATTTATATATTTTTAGCTACGATAGTGATATTCTTATATTAGTAAAATAAAGGTTTACGGGTCAACCTTTTCATGAAAAGTAATTAAGTTTTTATTTTTATTTTACATTTAATTGGATATTTGAACTGTTAAAATATATTAAAAAGACCCTTTAATTGTTAAAGTTAACGATCCTCAGTTTCTTCAGTTAAAGTCATCACGTGTCGTAACATAACGTAACATGTGACAAAAAATGATAAAAAAATAAAAACCAATAAAAGTTATAAAAAAATATTAAAAACTTATTTTAAAAAGTATAGAAAAATATTAAAAATAGAAAGAAAAATTATAAAAATCACAAAAATTATAAAAAAATAGTAAAGAATTTATAAAAAATTGTAAAAAATTATAAAAATATATAGTAATATAGAAAAAAAATTATAATTTTTATAAAATAGTAAAAACATAAAATTGTAAAAGAAATTATAAAATAAAGTAAAGGAAAGGGCTATATCACTTAATGAATTGATAAGAGCTGATAAAGTTTTTTGCATCAAAACTGCTGTAGAAGTTGCTTCTATGGAGAGTGTTACATACATACATACATATTCACTAGATCATTACAAACATATGAAATTAGATAATTTTTGGATACACGCACGTACACTACTTATTTTTACAAATATTGACAAGGAAGTTGCAAAAAGAATCGAATGATGCATCTATGGCGTGACAAAATATAACAAAAAGTTTTTTTTATACATTTTGACAGTTTAAGTATTTAATTAAGTAAAAAAAATTTAATTAATTTTTTAAATTTTTTTTTAAATTTAAAATTTTTTACACCTTAAATCTAAAACAAACATTAAAACCATAAACTAAACCATTTGTTTAATGTAATCAGTCTTAAGACATTGCACCTAATGAATCTAGAAATCCAAATTTATTTAAAAATTAAACTACGGCCAACTTTCATTATTATTTAATACTTTTTTTATATGTAAATCATAAATTAATAATTATAGGCTGTTTTAACTTACCTAATCATTTTTCCTGTATATAGCCAGATAATACCTTAAGCCAACCACGTTCCTTACACTAATTTAATGTTTAAATTAAAAGAAATTAATCATTAACAACCACTCCAGCTTCTGACAAAATATTTATGCATTTTGATAAACGTGTGTCACAATATTAAGACCAAATTCATGCCATAACACACACACACAAAAAAAAAAAAATGAATCTGTCCTCCGTTTCTATTATCTTCTTCTTTGCTACCCTGCAGGCGCTATCAGTATTGCAGGTGAATTCACAATCCACAGATTCATGCAATTCCAACCTAAATCTTGATTTATCCTTTGATACATCTTCGCTTAATTGCCTTCCAGTTTGGAGCCGACATGATTTCATCCTTAGAGTAAGTTTTATTCCTTGTAATTTAACAATATGGGCATGTACAGTGATTTTTTTTCGTTGCGTAATTTCGTCGTATACTTGGAAGAGTAGATTATCGTTATTGAATGTTTGAACCCTTCCGTTGTGTAGTACGTCAGGAACTTGTCGAACGTTTGGAGCTTCGTTCTATCGGCTCCCGACACGAATTCCTTCGTCGCGATGGGGTTTTCGACCACCGGGCAGATGGTTGGTTCGAGCGCCGTGGTTGGCTGGGTCTCGGCGGACGGTAATGGAACCGTGAAACAGTACTTTCTGGGAGGGCAGCGGCCGGATTTAGTGGTGGCTGATCAAGGGAACCTGACGATCGTGGAGAATTCTACCTCCATAACATCACGATCGTCGCGTGTGTACTTGGCGTTCCAGTTGAACACAAGTCAACCACTGTCGCGGGTGTTGTATTCGGTGGGGCAAATTGGGGTGATTCCATCTGCGCCGGGCTTTGCTTTGGCTGAACACCGTGACAAAGTCTCCACACTCTTGAATTATCTTACAGGTAATTAACAAAACGGGAATAACTTGAAACCCTCTACTTTCTGTTTTAGTTAATTTATATAAACAGTAGCAGCTTAGTTCATGTGATAGCATCAGGGCAAACTTACTTGATTAACGGGCGTAGCTATAAAATTTTTTAAGGTTAAAATTAAATTATAATTTTTACAATATTAAAAATATAGTTTTAATATTATATATCTTTATAAATTTTAAAAAATTAAATTAAATTTTTATTATTTTTAGAAGGGATAAATTATAATTATATTTTTATTAATTTAAAATTTTAAAAAATTTAAATAAAAAAAACTCATTTTGAGAGGTTCAAAATCCAATTGATGATTAAATATAATTTCGCTAATTTTAAGAATTATAAAATTTTATATCACGAAAGTTGGGATTATAAATTTTTGTAAAAATTAAAATATAATTTGAACCCCATACTCTTGCCCCTGCATATTGACCAAGGAAATTTATCCTTTTTGGGTATCTTACAAGTGATAATATTTTCAAGCGTATGATTGAAGAAATCCATTAATGTTTTCGTGCACCGGCAACCTACTGAGTTTACTTGCATTTCAATAATCAAATATTCAACGCATTAATAATTCGTAATTTTATATTATATACTACTTTTTATTCCGTGCAAAACATATATTAGATTATGTATCAATTTTAATATTTTATATTGGTTAGTTAAAAACTTTGTAACATTTTAATAATTCTATGATTGAGGAAGTAAAATAAATAGTATTTAGAATTAAAATAAGTAGTATTATAATAAATAATAATTAAGAACAAAATAAGTCGAATTACCATAAACTAATATTGATTTTATAATGTTAGTTACAATAATTTCTGAGGAAATTAATTGAGGTAAATTGCAATGGAACAGGCACAAGTGCATCGGATAGCCAACATTCAAGACTAAGGAAGAGCCATGGAATACTGAATATGCTAAGTTGGGGCATATTGATGATAATCGGAGCAATGGCTGGTCGCTACTTCAAGCAATGGGATCCCCTGTGGTTTTATTCCCACGCGGCCATTCAGTCATGCGCCTTCCTGCTCGGCCTTGCCGGTATCATTTCCGGTTTCGTGCTAGAAGATCGTCTCAATACCAATGTCGACACACACAAAACTCTAGGCATCCTCGTTCTCGTGCTCGGATGTCTCCAGGTTAATCGTCCAGCCATTCATATGTATTCGAATTCGATTAAGTAGATTCAAATTTTATATGCCTAATAATGGGATTGGATGGTATATAGGTAATGGCGGTATTTGCAAGGCCGGGGAAGGAATCAAAGGTGCGTAAATACTGGAATTGGTACCATCACAATGGGGGCAGAATTTTGATACTCATTGCAATAGCAAATGTGTTCTATGGGATTCATTTGGGTGAACATAATGGAACATCATGGAATGCTGCCTACGCTGTTGTTATTTCCATCTTATTTTTACTTTCTATTCTTTTAGAGATTAAATTGTGGAGGCAAAATTAGTCCTTTCTTTAACTAACTTCACCTCCACTACTCTTTTTTATTTTTTTAATTAATGTTTCTCTCTCTCTTTAATTATAAATCCTCCATGTTAGAATATTACTCGTAAATTATGATTTTTTTTATATTTTAGTTTACTCCTTTTAATTTTTAAATTTTTTAATCGTGATTAAATAATAGTTGTTAAATTACTTAAGTGGAATTTTGTTATTCTCAAAATCTTGTGCAATAAATAATATATTATCATCATGTCAGCCTTTTATTTTCATATAATACTTATAGGAAAATCAAATTATTTTAATTAATGAATTTGACCGTTATGATTTGAGTTATAATTGAAAATTAAAAATTAAAAAATCATCTTCATGAATCTTATGTGATGGTTTGATGGTCAATGATATTCATCGACCAATGTGTGGTTTGAGTTCGAGTCACGCTAGTTGCGTTTGTTGTTTGGGATTTGTCTTATTATTGTAATTTACCAAAAAAATCATTTTCACCAAAAAAAAAAGAAAATAAAAAAAAAGATACTACAATTATCAAGTTGAAGAATATGGACTAAATCCTCGACTTACAAAATCAATAATAAAATTTGATCTAACGAATTTAATTGTTATCATTTAAAATAGAATCAAAATTAAAAATAAAAAAAAGAGATAGGGGCTAGGATTGAAGAATTCAAAAAGTACAAAATGAAGTGTGGGCGATGCGATGCGTTTAATTTATTTTTTATTTTACTGTTATCACTGTTTTTACATTAATCGCGGATGAATATACCATCTATCTAAACCCACATTAAATCCATACGGTAACTAATTACAAATAAACCATAGATGGTACAATTTTTTTTTTAAGTATAGACAGCACAACTTGCCGATATTATTTGACTTTTTCTAGATATTAAATTTACATCAAATTATGAGAAAGGAAGCAATAAGTAATTACATTGACTGAAAACAACTACATAATTTCAAAAATTCGACTCATTGGCCTGTACGATTAACTTTGGTTTAATTATGCTCTAGGCTCAAAATTTTATTTATTTTTATTTTCAAAAACTTAATCCTTCTCTTATTTGATTTAAAAATTAAAATTCAATTGATGAAGCTGTTAAATGACTATTGTTAAATTTGAATATATTGTATTTTAATATTCAATGATTTGATTACATGAATCGATCGAGCTTTAACTGATAATAGATGTTCATATTAAACATAAATAAATTAACAGTGTCATCAATTTAGAGATGTCCATGGATCAGATTAGGTCTTAACCAAATTTTAAGTCCGTTTGATAGGCTTGGCTTGACCCAAAAAATGAACCTAAAATTTTATTCAAGTTTGACCCGGATAAAATTGTTAAAACTCGACCCAATCTGGCTCGCCCATATTAAATTTTTTATATAATTAAAAAACTTAATACATCAAAAACATTAAAAACATTAAAATAAGCATTTTCGAACAAATTGAAAATAAATTAAAAAAATATTTATACTTAAATTTAATAAACAAATGCCTCTACAATAGTAGCAAAATTAACAATGAAGCAAAAGTTATACAATATCAAAACAATAACAACAAAATAGTAGTAACATAATAGTAAAATGATAGCAAAACAGTGGCAAAACAATAGAATTTTTTTTGCAAATTCGGGTTGGGACGAGATAAAAAAAAAAACCTTACTTGAGGCTCGATCCATTTTTTAAATGGATCTTATTTTTTTTATTTAAACCCATTTTTCGGACTTATATTTTTACCCAAATCCTCTTACTTTTCGAGTGGGCTTTCAAGCCGGGCCACACGTCTACATCAATTAAACTTTTAACTTTTAAATTAGACAAGTGAAGAAACTAAATTCTTAGAATCAAAAGTAAATGAGCTAAAATTTAAAAGTATGAAAAGTAAAGGGACTGAGGAATAATTAGACCATTACTTTTAAAATTTATAAGAGTTCAATCAAGAACTAACAACACATTTTTAATTAATATATTTGGCTGGCGAATTTTAATTTTTATATTTTAGTCAGTTTTAGTTATTACGATTTTCAAAATTTGAAAATTTCAGTATTTACCCAAAGAAAAACAGTTAAATAATTTACTGAAATTTCTAAATTTGAAAAAGATAAAAAATAGAAACATCAAATTATAGAGACTAAAACTCATAAATTTCGCACAGTAGAAGGATTGATAGTAGAATTTAACCAATGTAGATGAAAAATTGGGTTGTCTTTTAAGTTTCTAATAAAACATCCCATCATCAACTGCCTAAAAGAAGTTTTGAATACCTTTTCATTATTCTTAGAGAGAGATTATAATTTCATAACTTGTCCCATCCTTTGAGCAACTTTGTAAGCAATAGCAGCTTCGTTGAACCAACCCAATCTACACCACCACCCTTATTCATTGTGAAAATAAACACAAATCTCTACTACTAGAGTTGTTCATCACCGTGTCTGTCCTAACAAAATTCTAGGCTCGGTCCATAGATTTGGTTTCGACCTGAAAAGTTGGTTTAAATTATTGTTCAATGCTAAAATTCGGGTTCAACCCGATCCACCCGTATTAATATTTGTTTTTATTTTTTTATATAAAAAATACATATAATACATCAAAAACACTATCAACATTAAAATAAATGTTTTCCAACAAATTAAAAATAAATTTTAAAAAATATATATACTTGAGTAACACTAAGATAGGTGCAACTTAATAAGTAAATGTCTCTAAAATAGTAGCAAAATTAACAATAAAACAAGAATTATACAATATTTAAACAATAACAACATAATAGTGAAATGATAACAAAATAGTGAGAAAATAACAACAAAACAACAAGATTTTTTTTTTTACAAAGTCAAATCGGGTTAAGCCCGGGCCCAAAAAACCTTACTTGAGGCCCATTCTATTTTCTAAACGAACTTTATTTTTTGCCCAAACCTATTTTTCGAATCTATATTTTTGTCCAAACTCTTTTACTTTTTGAGTGGACTGACATGTTTATCTGATACTTGCTTTTAGCAATTTTATTTCAAAACATTCATTGAATCGTTTAAAAAAATTATTTGTTAAAATTCAGTATATTTAATGATTTGTGTTTACTTTAGACTCATCTATATTATATATAAAGCGATTGATTGAAATATGTCATGAGTTAACTCGACACCAATTCAATTGTGAAATTATTAAAATAATTTTCTTTTAAAAAATAATTAATATTATTATAAGGATAATTTTATTTTTTCATATAATATTCAAATAAAACAATTACAAAATATTATTTAGGAAGCAAACACAAAATCATTAATTAATATAGAAAACCCTTACCACTCACTCCACTGATGATCACTTATTGATATATTTTTAATATAAAAATTTTGTTTAATTATTGTTTTTGAATCAAAGCATTACAACTTCTAATAAAATTATCTCCAAATTCTTTAAAAATAGAATATACTTTATTTAATTTATAAGGAAAACTAATAAAGGTTGTGTCTCTCAACAACCACCACTCCACTGATGACCAAATTTTGATAAGAAACCACAACTAACGTTCTCAAATTCTCTTAATACAAACAAAAACATGAGAATGTTTTAGAATGTCAGTTTGCTTTACACCAAGATTTCAATTATCAACACGTCAATAGCTGGCGAATGCAGCCCTCATTGTAATAAAAAACCCATTGACTGCTTTGGTCTGCTAACAAACATTAAAAAATTTATTTACTTTTCTTCTTCTTTATTAATAAATAATCTTCCCTTTGTTTTCTCTTCATCTACAATTTCATTTCAAAGTTTGATAGAAGCAAGAACAATAGAAGACATGTCAAGTCAATACTCCGACGGTGGTGATCCAAATGGGTGGTGGTTTGGTGATAATGGCGGCGGCGACAGCTCTTCCACAACCATTGTTTGGATTGTGGTGGGGATATTAATAGCTGTTTTTGTTCTTGTGGTGGCTTATTATGTGGCGAAGAAAGGCAAATGCTGTGGTTTGTGCTTCTCCTGCAAGGTTGAGTGTGGCCATAGGCACCATTGTCGATCCAAATGTTGACATTATTAACTCTAGTTACCAAAAAAAAAAAAAAACAATGCTTGTATGCGTTGGCATGGAGTGGGCATATATACAAATATTGTATCTTTTGTTGGAAAAAAATTGTATGAAATCGTGATTTGTCATTTCCCTATTGAAAAGTAATAGGGATAACATGAAATCACAATTTCATATAATCCCTTATTCTTTTGTTGTAGTTTCATTTCAATTTTATGTTTTTCTTGAAAATCTTGTAAAATTTAATAATACAGAAAAGCAAGTGATCTATGCTATTTTTAGAAAAAATTTCCCTTCAATTGATCTGGTCATCTGGGTGCATTTAAAAGATTGTTTTCCAAACATTCTAAAAAAATCAAATCCAAATGAATAATTAAACAAAATTCTTTAGGGAAATTTTTACGATAAAAGATATTTCTTATTCTTTAGGAAAAAATATATCTCTTATTCATAATTGAATTTAACCAAATTTTAAAAATATTTAAATCGATTTAATCAATTTTTTAATCCGATTCAATTGTTCTATACTAATTTGCAGTTCAATCTGTTATGAAAAATGCTTACAATCAATCTCAGCTCAACCGATATGTTACATTAAGAGGACATATTGTACTAGAATCAGTAGCAAATTTTCATGCTACATAAACTATATATATTATTCACAAAGCTACATTTAGTACCTAAAATCAATCGACTTAAAAGAAGAAATGAGACGACTTGCAGCATTCTAATTTATAGGCCATATAAACATGCTTACAAAACATTTTTAATTTGACAAGAACGACCTTCATCTCAATAAATCAGTTCATTCCCCTCCCCCCTCCAATTTATTTTGTTAAAATTGTTTCTTTTTTTCTCGAGAATTGCTACCTTGAGATAAAATGGGTCAGAGAGTATCATCAGCGAGTCCTGAATCATGATTTCATCTGAAGGGATGACGGAGGAAGGATCTCGTTGGCCTTTTTCTCATTTATCTTCTCCGGAAGCGGCGGCATTTGTTTCATTACCTCTGGCAACTCTAACCTGCAGTAAAAAAATTATTAAAGAAAGAATGTACATCACATATGTATTAGTACAGCAACTCAACAGTTTACTTTTTCGCATCCACTAGTGCTTGGGTTATTCGTCTTTCTTATTTTCACTACCCCAATTTTGACATGAATTCTGGTTTGCTAACACAACATGATATGCAAAGAAAATAATCCCAAAGAAAAATAATGTGCAAAGGTAAAAAAGAAAAGGTCTGCCAACCTAAGCTGTTTTTTCATATTCATGATTTCCAGTGAAAGAAACTGATTAGGTTAACGGACCGGAAATCACATTGATGTTGATAGAAATGACAATGTTAATGGTATTCCTGACAAGTAGAAGAGTCTATGATTGCCATCAATATACTGTTATATGGCACATTATAATGAAGTTCAGAAACTTAGGCATACAGAAAAATGCAACAATGCTGAATGATGCCCCTCCAATTAACATTAAAATAAAGAATAGGTAGTACAAATTTAAACTTGAAACAAAAAGGATGAGTAAAAACTCTTGTAAAAATAATACCTCTTCAAAGTAAGCGAAAAATTTCCCTTCTCTTTGCTAAAAATAAGTCATGGGAGTGGCAGTGGCTAAATATTGCTAATTGAATTAGTTTATTACTAACTCATGTAGTAAAATATGCGTAAAAAATAATAAACTTAGCATAAAAGTTAATTAAATTATTCTAATTTGGACACATAACAGAGAAAACATAGAGGCAATAACGTACTCATTCAAGATTGTAAAGATATTGTCCCGGGCTTTGCATAAGAGATCTATATTATCATGTATCTGTATGGGAAAAAAATTAGTAACAGCAATCAATATAGAAGGCAAAAATCATTAGCTAGCAGGCAGATAGCTGCTGTCAAAGCTACAAGCTTCTGATAACAAAATCAACCAATCAGTTTGCTGTAATCATCGAATAACTTTCATTCTCATCAGATGCTTGTAAATAATGTATATATTATATTGAAGATTTCAAAATTCTATGAAATACAAAGGACTTGTTTAAAAAAAAACATAAAGAGATGACCACTTGAAACAAAATGAAGCAGTACTATTAAATGCAAGATTAGAAAATATCAACTCAACAATGCAGGGAAGATGTACATGTGCACAGTTATTGATGAAAATATATAAGACAGTATGTTTCACCTGGAAAGCTGAAAAATTTGCTGAAATTTGATTAAATATTTGAACATTTTGATCAAGTAGCTCTCCTGTTGCACCCCAAATGGCTGAAAGGACATAATTCAAATTAAAAGGTGTACAAAAAGCAAGATGACTATATTGACATCTTAAATACAATCATCGATCCTTTTTTTTAACAGAACTGCTGTCAATCTTAAACCCAAACCTAAGCTTTATCTTCATCATGGTCACTGACTCTCGTCAACCCAAAGAACCACCATGTGTATGCTACTTCAAGTCTTAAGCTTGATCATTTATAATCAATTTTTTAAAGAAAGATATAAGCTATTGTTTTTACCCTGATTGAGCAGAAAAAATTCAGCTTGAAGTTTCTAACCAGCCGCAATTTTCATATTTGTAAAGAAAGTAGTGTCCTCTGTAATATAAGTCTTAACCAAACCTTTGTATGGGATGCCATCATCGTTGTCCATCTGGGTAATTGGTGGTACACATGAAGGACCATTAGGTCTAGCTGTTAAAACAGATGTAGACTTCGCCAAAGAGTCTGTACTTCTTTCCTGTGAAACAATGTCCTTATCAACTTGAGCTATCAAGAAATCAAGCAACGTATCTAAGAACTTATATGCAAATCTGCGAACTGCATAAATAAGAGGGCTGAGGTAGCTTTAATAGGAGGGATAAGCAGTCCAATCACCCACCTGAGCTTAAACAACATTAGGCTAAACCCTGGAAGAAAACGCTTAATACCATCCGGAAATATCTAAAACAACCCAGACAATTAGTGTGGGTTGAACATGCTAGGAAGAAGCTCTTCTCTGAGAAAGGGTATGCTTCACTTTCAACCACATGGATTTATGCATAACTTTAGGCTTAATATATCTGATAGTCAATTATACATGCACCTTACACAGGTAGATAATTCCATTACTGTGCTCATATCTGCCCTACTTATATGACCTCAACTTATTATCTAGTTGCTCTCCTGCTTCTTGAGACATCACAACCTATTTCAAGAATTTCAGTATGCATATGTAATAAAGGATGATGAGAGTATAACATGGAATGCATGCTTGAGATGTATACATTTCAAGTAACTTTCAAGTCAAGAATGCCAAACATACAATCTTCAATCATAGGTAAAAGCCTTAAGACCATAAAAGAAGAAGGATACAGAATTCATAGAGAGAATAAGAAACTAGTAAAGTTTACCACAGAGGCTAGCAGTTTCATTCAAGAAACAATCATAGGGATTGAACTTCCTTCTAAAGATACACTTCAAAGAACCAAGTATGAAAAATAAAGCAGTGCAGAAATACATTGCACAAATCAATTATACTAGCATACAAATTTAGACAAACATACCCTTCTGTCTTTGCTTTTCCTCGTTGAAATATGATCCTCTTTCCTTCGTTTGCCATTTTCCTTCTTCTGCAAACAAATTCAACTAGGTGGTTATTCAGCATTCAAAAACAATTCTCGTTTATATGCATAATTACCATACAAACATAAGCAAATGATTTTGAGAAATTTTGAACACAATATGCCATACACAATTCAACCATAAAACTAACATCAAACTCATGATCCAATACCAAAATCAGAAAACTACAATATTTAACTTTAAACAAGTAGAAAACCATAACACAAGGACCTCAAATATTTAAACAGAAAAAACAAAACAAAAAGATATTCCTCAAATATTGAAACTGCAAATTTTAGAACCGCAAAAGTGCCAAAATATCCTTGACTCAAACAAATAATGAAAGTTCATTTATAATAACACCTGCTAACAATAAAAAGATAAAACTGAAACCTAATACTACTAATTTGACCAATGTAAGGCTTTAAGCATCAAATAAAATTATAATCGACATTTAAACTAGACTTGTCTTGATTCCTTGATTGGCGGCAGGCTGGTGACTGTACAAGTCACAAGTTTTAGAATTATGAATAGATTAGGGAGCCAAATCTTATTAAACTTGACAAATACAACTCTTCACAAAGAGTTTTTAAACAGAAACTCAAGGTTTAATTTGATCCAAAACAATGAAATTATTAAAGCTATAACCACATAAACTGTTTTGGAGGAGGACAACTTTTTCTGCTATAACAAAATACTTCAAGCTTGGACCCAAAGCTTTGATAACATACGATTTGAAGTGATCAACTTACATTCATCCATCTGCAGCGCAGTGCCACATCCCGAACTGTTTTGTCCTTCAAACTCATCGCTATCTTAGCATAGCAAACTATGGTTGAATCAGATGCATACCTGCAAACAGCAATATATATATATAAATTGTACAGGCTTTCATTAATCAAATGCAAGTTAAGAAATAAACAAGGAAAACAACATGGGGCACAAGATAACAATCTGGAACTGCAACACAAAATGAAGCCACACACATACTGCCATTGCAATACCAGAAATCAATGCATTGTAATATAACTAAAGCTAAATAATTAATGGGAAGAGCTTTGACTTGTTAAGGTGTAGAACATTGAAATATAACTCACAACTACTTATGCAATTGCAATTATCATCCTCACCATCCATGTTTTCATTGGTCATCTTGGACCTCCTAACTAATAGTAGTAAGTTTATACCATTTTTTTAAATCAATGGTAAAATAGAGCATCGTAAGACTTGAGGATGGCAGAAAAGGTAACTAGGAAAAATGTTCTACCAAAACCAAAGAAATCTCGGATCATAATGTGACAAAGGTTATTTTGTGACAAGAACTACCCGTTTCTAAAGCACGTAAGAGGTTCATGAACAGCTATGTTGATAGATGCAAAGAAATACATTTTAGCAACAAAGAAATATAGAAAGAGCAAGATCATCTCATCATTTTACTCGAAACGACAGAAAACATAGGCGGGGAACACATATACTCGGTAGAACTAAAAAGTTTCATCAACAAAGACAATACTTCACTTTTCATCTTAGGATGAACGTATAAAAGTTCAAATTAATATCAATAATTTGCTCTTGATGTTTTTACCAACCTCAACATACTTCTACAATCCTAAGAAACCTGAAGATAAACATTTATCCACTTTTAACTTTAAAAAGCTAATTATATATATATATATATATATATATATATATAGAGAGAGAGAGAGAGAGAGAGAGAGAGAGAGAGAGAGAGAGAGAGAGAGAGAGAGAGAAAACAGTGATCACCAAGTTACAGAACAGTAGCAGAAATGAAAGGAGCTAAATGATAAAAGAAGTTCAAAATTAAAGTGAGAAAGACGGAGAGGGAGTTACTTGGCGAGTAAATCCTCGAGGATAGATTGTTCGTCGGGAGTCCAGTTTATGGAGATGCCGGGGTTGTGCCTCAACGCCGCCTGCGTATCAGCCAAGCCGGCGGCAAACACCGAGGTATTGGCTTCGCTGCTGTTCGAAATGAGGGAAATGCCATTGGCTATTGTAGGAGGAGCCGTTACCTTCTGGTTCGACAAACCTTCCTGATTATTCCCCGTCGGATTCGCACTCGCAGCCATTAATCAAAATTAATATATGTATATATAGCTAAAATATTTTTCTGTTGCTCTCGAATTGTAAGGTTGGAATACTTGGAATGCTGAAACTGGAAATTTATATATCTCAATTAATCATGGAAATTAAATGTAAGCATCCGTATTTAATTGATGAGGAAAAGGATAACAAAGAGGAAGTGGATGAATTCATTGCAAAGGGAATAGAAACGAGGGGGAGCCATTTTCTATTGCCAGCCCAAGAATAGAAAAGCGAATCTTTCTAATTTACTTTTGCCTTTCTCATTTCCCCCGAGAGAGTGACAGAATATTTATTTGTCTCTCTCTTTTTTTCTCGTATATTTCCCCCTTTTCTCTTAACCTTTTTAGTTTTTAACAGCGTTTCTTGCTTTCCCGGTATCAAACAGAAGACGAAAAATAACATTATAATGTTGCAAGTGTTATATCCAAAAAATATATATAGAATGTTAACAAAATCTCCAGATAATTTATAAAATTTAAATCCCGAGTTAGTTATTTTTATAAATTATTAATATTTTTAAAATTTTAATTTTGATATATGTTTGATAATTTAAAATAAAAATAACCTGGTAAATTACTTACTTTTTTCTATAAATAGTGTAAAATAATAAGTAGATAAGATATTTTCATTCTATTTTATTTATTTTAACATTATATTATCGTGTCAATAATTTGCATTTAAAATTTGATTTTATTTAGAATAAAATGAAATCTTTAAAAATTTTATTATATTTGCTTCGTTTTTTTTAACACAATGTCTAAAATTATCCATGACTCTTTTCAACTCATAAATGGTAAGATAATGCGCTACAACACACTCAAACCCATATCCTTCTGCATTTGACAATAATGTCTATACCAATTGAACTAAGATTTAATCGATCAATACTCAATTTTTCAACATTTATTTTTATCACTTGATTTTTTTAATTTATCAAATTAACACTTTATTTTAGTGAAACTTTAATGATAAATTTCTAAACTGTCCCTATCAAATAAAATCAACCTTTATTAATTTGGGTAAACGACACAAATAGTTACCTAATTATCAAAAATTTTATTTTAGACATTTAAATTAAAAAATTTATAATTTAAGCACTCATGTTACATAGTTAAAAAAAATCAGTATAATAATAAATTTATTCTTTAACTTTTACATGTTATATCGATTTAATCACAATTTTTAAAAACTAATCTTTAAAATTTATAAATATTTTTAATTTTATCTTAATTCTAAAAAAAATTAAAAGAAATAATGATAAAAAAAGGGAACATGTCAGTATTCATTTGAGCTATAATAACAAGGCAAATTCAATTTATTTTTAAAACCAATATGGATAGGCAATGAATCAAATAGCGACAAAAGGAGAGAAAGGAAACCAACCTAACGCAAATAAGAAGGTTAAAAGGACAGAGAAAATATTCCCAATGATGGCAGGAAGGACGGAATTGCAAAAAAATTTAACGTTTTCGATGAAATTCCGTAACAAAGAAAATGAAGACACAGAAGCACGAGATGGGTATCCGTAATAATCAATTATTTCTTCCTCTTTCTTTGGCGTTGTTAATTGTTGAAATGAGAATTGGAATGAAAAAGTTTCTGTTGATATAGAGCACAAACTTTTTATATATATAAAGGCTTAATTCACACTTTGAGTTTTGAAGTACTCAATTTTTTATTTTACTATCTAACTTTTTTTATTTCAATTTGATAACGGTTAAGATTTTTAGACATTTTTTAACTGATATTAGAAAAATCAGCAAATAGAAATATGTCTAATTTGTTCGGTCCACTTTTGAAGAATAGTTGAAACCAGTCCATTTCAAATGGGACTTAGCACAACATTATTAGAGAGTTTTAACGTGAGAAAGAGAGAAATATGTCGTGGCTAAAGGATGCCGCCGGTGGCGACACTGGGTGCTTCTACGGCGAGCCTTGGTGGTGAAGGATTTGGAACAGGCTTGGGGAGTGAACTGGTTCAGGCGTTAGGATGGTGCGATGGTGTTGGCGTGTTGCATGGCAGAGCTGCTGGGGGCTGTTTAGGGAGGGTCTGCTGAGCGATTAATAGCAGGGGAGGAGAAAGGCAATGAAGAAGATGAAAGAAGGGAAAATAATAATACATTATGGAGGGGGAAGAGTTTGATTGGTGAATGAGATAAAGAAAAGATTTTGATTGGCCAAAGGAGATGAAAGAAAACACGTAGAGGAGTGAGTTTTTAACCAATATTTATTTTATTTTTTATTTTTATTTTTATTTCAGTCAAAATGGTGAGAGAGTGCCACATTTCATTTTTTATTCGCTGAATTCTTTTGTCAGTTAAAAAATGGACTAAAAACCAGGTACCAAATTGAAAGAAAAAGTTTAGTACCAAAGTGACAAAACGAGTATACTTCAATGGCTAAATTTTAAATTAAGCCAAATCTTAAGTAGTGCTTTCAGGGGAGAGCACGCCAAGAAACCTTTTCTATTTGTTGTTGTATACATAATAAATAGAGGAAGAGGGACAGTGGGGGAGAGGGATGGGGTGGAGGGATTTTTATTTTATTTAATATTAATATAATTATATTTATTTAATATAAACATAAAATTTAAATTTATTATTGTATCTTTAAAAAATATTTTTGTATTTTATATATTTTTTGAATTTTTTAAAATTAGGATCAAATTTAAAATATTTGTAAATTTTGAAGATTAATTTTTTAAAACTATAACTAAATCAATATAACATGTAAAAGTTGAGGGCTAAATTTGTTATTATACTAATTTTTTAACTGTCAATTTGACGTTTGTAATTTTAACGGGAGTGATCAAAATGATCAAACTATATAACGTGGGTGCATAAATTGTAAACTTTTTGTTTTGGGTGTTAAAAAGTGAAATTTTTTATAGTTGAGTGACTATATGTGAAATTTATCCTATTATTTTTAACATTTTTCAATAATCTTTATTATTAATAAAAGTTAATTTATTCTTAACAAAACGTGTAATTTAATCTATTTATTTTCAATAATATTAATTTATTTTAAATTAATTATTTATCTCAAAATTTAATATATGTTTAAATTTAAAATAAATTTAAATTATTTAATAAATAAATAATATTTATGCTCCGCATTTCAATATTAACATTTTAATATTTGAAAAATAAATTATTTTTATTAAAAAATGTTTTTATATTATTCAAGTTTCGAAGAAAAGATGTTCAAATACCATAACTATTTTTTTGAATAGTATGCCAGTTGAATTTATTAGAAATTAAAATAAAAAAATAATTCTAAATAATATTAAAATATAGCAAAAAATAACAAAATAAAGAGAAACTAAAAAATAAAAGCTAAAAAACGAAACATCAGACCAGCAAAACACATCTAGTGGGCTGCAACGACAGGATGAAATGAAACACTGAAAGAAAGAAGTAGGAAAAAAAAAACTCCTTGTCTCTATCCACTTATACGCTTAAGGGTCGAAGTAGGAGTGGTGAGTGAAACCAACAATCTTGCAAGTTGTTTCGCAAAACAAATTTGACTGCATCGGCAAACGAACCACAAAAGGGAATTAAACTACTAAAAGATCATTCATAACTGTAAATCAAAGCTGAGCGTTATGAGAAAACTACCTATGAATACAAATCTATCACAAAAAGTATATAAAAACATGCCATAAAGCAGAAACGTATCACAAGACATAAAAAAAAAACCTGTCACAAAAACAAATAAAAACAAAATCGTACTCTAAATAGTGATTTAACCCGAGTTAAAAGCACAATGGAGGGCGGGTGAGGAAAATACCATAACTATTAAAATGTTTATAAACATATATATCATAATTAAAAGTTTTATTAAAATAAATTATTTTTATTAAATAATATGATATAAAAAATCATATGATATCATATTATATTATATCTATAATAAAAAGATACGTAAGTGACACTGTAATTTTTAGCGATGGATAATATTATTTTAATTATAAAATTTAGTTACCTATTATTTGTATGTATGAACTTTAAAAGTTTACAATTAGTCAATTATTTATATATTAAAGAATTTTAAAAATTTTGAGATAAAATTTGTTTTCAAAAATATTAAAGTAAATCTTTAAAACAATTGAGATAAGTTTTTTATCCTAAATTTAATGGTTAAAAATTTAAGTATAATGATTTATTTAGTCTGCTAATTTTATAAAAGAAAATTATTTTAATTTTTTATTTATTCACTTATTTTAACCTTTATACTTATATTGATTGAGAAATCACCTCAAAATATAATAAAAATTAGTTTGTTACTTTTGTTAATGTGATAATCCCCGTATATGCCACGTTAGCAATTAATTATTTTTTTAAAATTAAAAAATTATTTTTCTATATTTTTACTTTTTAATAGTTTTAATTTTTTAATTTTTTTAAACTTTAAAAATTCATTAATTGCTTATGCAACGTCAACAAAGAGAAGAGAAGTTAACTTTTCATTAATTTTAAGATAATTTGACAAAAAAAATAAGATTAAAGATTAAAGAAGACAAAATGATAATAATAATAATAATAATAAATAGAAAACTACAATAGATTGTTCTAAAAATTTGATGGTCAAATAAATCATTATATATTGGTCAAATTACTTCAAAAAGCATAAAATGATTATTAAATTGTTTGAAAATTTTATTTAAATTATTGAATTATTCGAAAATTTTTATTTAAGTCAGTAAGTTGTTAGGTTTTTTTTTTTTTTTTTTAAGTTTGGTTAGCGAGCTCCAAGCTACAATTTAATGATTGGTATAATAGATCAATACTCATCGATATATAAAAAATATATTTTAGATTCAAGTTAATTTGACAGTTAGTGTGAAAGATCAAAGAAAAAAACTGTTTAAATTTTGGTTTGCAAATCTGTGACGTTTAAAATTGTTTTTAATTGTAGAAGAAAAAGAACAATGGCGAAGCCAAGGAGGCTGGTAGGGGCTTGCCCCTCCCCTAAAATGGAAAATTTTCCATTTAAATCTTTTATATTTTATAAAATATTAATTTATTAATGATAAAATTAAACTTTGTCCCTCAAAATAATAAAAATTTAATATAATTTTTTAAAAATTATAAATATATAAATTATTAAAATAATAAAATTATATTTTTACTATCCTAAAAATATGCAATTTAATTTCGCCACCCCAAAATTTTTTTTTTGACTCCGTCACTGAGAAAGATAATGAGAGCTTTCGATTGGTGCAGACAATGCGAACAAAGAAGGACATACAACAATGATTTTAACAATCCAATGATATAAATGAAAACTTTCGAATAGTTTAATAACAATTTTTTTAAATCAAAACGTAAATTAACTAATAGTTTAGTAATATTGAGTGTAATTTACCTTTTTTTTAATAATATTGATAATATACTATTTATATTATATGCAACTAATTTAAATTTTATAAAAATATTTAAAAGTTAAAAATTTAAAGTTTTAATCAGAATTTTCGTGAAAGAAAATAATTTAAGTTTTTTTAAAAAATTAATAATTAGATTTAACTATTTTTTTAATATATTAAAGGCCACATCGTTAAAAGTTATAAATGTTCTTATTATGAACTATAGATTAATATCATCCACTGCTAAAAAATTGCAATCCCTCTTTTCTTTTTACCAATATATAAAAGAGTAAATTAAATAAATTTAAAAATTAACCAAAACAAAAGACAAAGCAAAAAAGATAAAATGGGTGGCCCAGAAAATAATGGTAAGGGAAACTAAAACGCGAAAGTCGTCTGTATTTATTCGATTTTCTTTGTCCTGAAGGCGAATCCTCAGAAACAACACGGTCCTCAAATTCATTGATCTGACCCAGAAGCTATGGATTCGAATTCCCAACAACCAGGTTCCGTTCTTTTTTTTTCTTTTATGATTTTTTAGGGTTTATCGAATCATCGTTTCAATATACACAATTTTATGATTTTTAGGGTTTGTCTAATCATCAATATATACACAATTATAGACTTATTAGATTCTTAATTTTTATTATTGCTTTTTTTTTGGGGGGGTGGGGGGGAGGTAGTTGTTTCTGCTTGGTTGGTGATTTGGTTGAGGAAACTAAGAATCAATCTAATTGTGTTTCAAATTTTGGGTTTTTATTTGGATTTTTAGGGGTTTCTTTATGATAGAATTAGGTCAAGAAATTGAAGGATAATTAGTTTTGTTTAGGCGTTAAAAAAAAACTAAATAATTGAAATTGATCTTTTTTCCCCCTTTGTTTTGGTTTTGTGCAATTTGTTTATGTTTGACATTCTCAACTGCAGCAACTGGTGGCTCTCCACCTAAACCATGGGAACAAGCTGGGGGCTCAACGGGTTCTGGACCCTTTAAGCCGCCATCACCTGGCAGCACCAATGATGTTGTTGAGGCATCCGGAACAGCAAGACCAGGTGAAATTGTTTCTACTGCTGACAGGACTGCAGCTGTGAATAGAAATGCTGTTGGTAGGCCCTTACCCAGCAGGCCTTGGGAGCAACAGAACTATGGAAGCAGTTATGGAGGTAAAGATTTAATTTGTCTATTATAATACGAATGGTTGTTACTTATTGTGGAGCTTGTCTAAGTTAGTGTTTGATGCAGGTTATGGTTCTGGTTTAAATTACAACTCAGGGTATGGTTCAGGAATGTATGGTTCGTCATATGGTGGAATGGGTTCTTATGGTGGTGGATTGTATGGAAACAGCATGTATAGAGGAGGTTATGGTGGTCTATATGGGAACTCCGGAATGTATGGTGGTGGAATGTATGGCGGTGGCCTTGGTGGTGGCTTTGGGGGTCCTATGGGTGGTTATGGGATGGGCATGGGTCCGTATGGCGAGCAAGATCCAAATAATCCTTTCGGAGCTCCTCCATCCCCACCAGGCTTTTGGATGTCCTTCCTCCGTGTGGTAATTTATTTTGATTCTTATTATTTATTTATTATCTGATTAAATGTAAAGAATATCATCTGTTACTTAAAATGTCCAATCTGTTTGTAATGCCAGCCCACCACCTTAGCTATCGTTATTCCCTTTTGTCATTTGCTCTGTTCTTGAGCTCAAAATATGCATTCCAGGAAATATTCACGATTTTTTATCATTTCACTGTCCATTTTCTAAAGGACTAAAATAGACTTGTGGATTGTGGAGGGGAAGGTATTAGTTGTAGTTTAGGCTTAGTTCGGGGTAGCTCGGGATCTTTTGTGGAGTGCTTCTTTAACTCTAAAATGTCCGAAACACTTGACTGCTGTTATTTAACTCTGACAACCAATTTAGATTCTAGGTTACAGTGAGCTGATTATAACTTATTTGGGAGTACTTTTGAGGTGACTATTGCTCGACTTAAAACTTATAAGTCTGTTCCTTCATGTGAGTTTTATTTTCACTACTGATAATCGCTTCCTTCACTAATTTGCAGATGCAAGGTGTTGTTAACTGCTTTGGCAGGATATCTATTCTGATAGACCAGAATACACAAGCATTCCACATGTTTATGACTGCTCTTCTTCAGGTGCTGCTTCCCCATTTGTTTTGTCTAAAAGTTCATAATAGTTGAATCAGTGTTCGGTATGTGGAATTTGTAGCATGTTGTTGACTCATGGCATACCGTTATTTGCAGCTTTTCGATCGCACGGGATTATTGTATGGAGAGTTAGCTAGATTTGTGTTAAGACTGCTGGGAATCAAATCGAAACCCCGAAAGCTCAATCAACCAGGACCCGGTGGACTTCCAGGACCCCATAATCCTCATGGGAATCAAAACTACATTGAAGGGCCGAAGGCTGCTCCCAGTGGTGCATGGGACAATGTATGGGGAGAAAATGGCAGCACCTAGTTTGATTACCTACGGCAGCTCGGCAGAAGCACACGCACCAATTTGACTACCCTGCTTGATGAAGACCAGGTGGGCCTCATCAGAAGAATGTGACCGAAGTTTTTCTACAATTGTCTGAATATACAACCTACTCCCAATAGTGTTAAAAAAGAAAGATTGAAACTTAATAATAGCCCTTAAATGTGTGCTTATAGGTATCTTGACACTAAGGCAATAATAATTTTTATCATTTTGATGATAAGTCAGTGTGATATTCTTTCCACAGTTAACCATATTCTTGCATTTTATTATCAAATCATACAGTTGGTGGTTTGCAAACCAATCAACTTTAACTTGACTTAACCCGGCGCAGTTAACCGTATTCTAGCATTTTATTATCAAATCATACAGTTGGTGGTTTGCAAACCAATCAACTTTAACTTGACTCAACCAGGGGCAGCATAATAGAGATTCAGGAGGTCATGATCTTTTTAAAATGATAAAATTTTAATTTACAATTTTTATAATTTATAAATTTTAAATTAGTAATAATAAAATTACACTTTTAATTCTTAAAAATATAAATATTTCATTTATCTTTTTAAAAATTATAAAAATATAAATTATTAAAATGATGAAATTATATTTTTACTCTCATAAATATATATAATTTAATTTCGGCCCTTAAAAAAAATTTCGTCACTGACCCCCAATAAAACAAAACATAAAAGTATTAACTAATCACAATCAAGAATTAGCAAGCGCCCTTCCAAATAACCAGAAGGATTGAAATTACAAATAAAAGAAAAACAAAAGTGTGGCAGTATGTTATAGACCAAACACAAGTGAGGTAGCAAGGTGGTTTTTAATGACCTTGTATTAAAACTGAATGCAATTTCAATAAAAATAAAAAGTAAACTTAAGAAAAGGTCTCATGCTGTATGAAAAGTGCCTCAAGTCGACTCATCATAATCTATGCTGTCCCAATTAGGCCCTATCGACATTACTTCTTCGGCCTTGATCTCGACGTTGCATCTATACAATTTAAACAACTCCAATGCTGTATCTGATATCCGGCTATTCCGGCTCATGTACAAAATGGAGAGCACTTTGCAGCCATCTCTTAGAGCCTCCAACCCTTGATGACATAAGTTTCGGCAGCGATTCACGTGGAGTTTCTTTAAATTATGGCAGTTTGATCCGATGGAAGTCCAGCCTAGAACCCTAACCTCGTGACACAATGCCAGGTTCCACTCCTGAAGTTGCGGACACCCTTTTGCGATTGCAACAATAGAAGCATCAGTAACACTTCTACACATTCGAAGATTAAGGATTTTAAGCCTTGCTGCAAATCCATTCCCTATTGCTTCCAATCCATTTCTGAAGTTTGAGCAACTTAAACCGGCGGTGTTCAAAAACTTAAGCCCACCTCCACTAACAATGGACATTATTCCTTCGGGTTCAAGATTACAACATTCAGCATCAATGTAGACCAGAGTTGATGAACAGCCTCTTAAGCCAACACCACTTACACCCCGGCAATTAGATATCTTAACTGCTTGAAGTTCATGGCATCCTTGAGAAAGAGCTCTCAACCCAGAGTCTGAAATACGTGGGCAATAAGCAAGATCCACATGCCTCAAAGCCAAGCAAGCATTAGCTAAAGCTTCTAGCCCGGTATCAGTAATGCTGCATCGGTAAAGACTAATAGTAGTCAAGGAGGGGCAACTATCACCAACTAGGGAAATCCCGTAATCGCTGATTTTAAAACAACAGTCCAGACATAGGGTTTGCAATCTTGAACCATAGGGTTTCAAGTAGCTTAGGGCCGAATCCAGTATCTCTACGCAACCGGAAAGGGATAAATACTCTAAATGCTGAAAACGGGCTAGAATCCTGTAAAGATGGAATGTGTTGATATCAACACAGCTCTGAGATAACGAGGAAGGGCCAACAATGCCGAAAGAACATGGAAATTGTAAGGACCGACGATTCAAGTTTTGAATATTAAGCCAGCGGTGGCAAGTTAGGCCAAATGATTCACGGTCAGTCCTACAGTCAAGAAAATTGAAAATAAAACAGAGGCAATCATCAGGTAGGAGCATGATTGAAGTAACACCGTCCATCAAAGGATCTCCCATGTCAACCTTGTTAGCACTCGTCCGAAGGCTGTAGAGCTCGGATCTTTATTGTAAACTTCCTAAAAGCAGCACTAGATGAGTTGGGAGAGTCAAAACCACAAAGGGCAGGCGCATCTCCATACCCATACCCTATATGAACCCCACATTTACGGCAAAGTAGTTTAGTTTTTGATCGATGACGGCCCCAACTGACAGGAAAGCAATGTACCTCGTCGACTTGCGTGAATCGACTAAGATCAACAGATAGAAAGGAGATAAGACCTTTCTCTATAGATTTGCGATATTCAGAGCCTATGCTGTTGGCGATTCGATTGGAAGAGGTCAAATTCAAAGGGTAACCACAAGATCCACAGCTGCATGTATCATCAAGAAATAAGACATTACACTACAAAGCATTGCCAAAAACGATGGGGCAAAGGGTCAATTATCGACCAAATGATGATGAACAAGATCACAAGATCTTTCAATCGTATCATTACAAGACAAGAAACTAAAACCTACATGATGAGATTTAGCTATCTTCATTACATCTTAGGAGAGCAAATAATCGGCAATCAATGAATAATCTGGCACTAATAAAACTACCATAATCTTGTCCAAAAACATGCATCGCCCCCCTAAATAACTAAACACTGATAAAACCCAGTTGAGGCGTAAACAAAAGCATTGGGAGGAAAAGGATATGAAAGGGGTATTACCTGTAAGAGACGTCAGCTCGGGACATCCTCTCTGAATATCTCAGCAGGGAATTAAAATGGATACCATTTTAGTGAAGATGGATGGCTGCAATGGCAGAATCGTTAATATGAGCGGTGGGGGGGCCAATCAGATCGGGAAGATTGTGTGGTTTGGTACACAGATTACAGAGACAGGAGGAGTCTGGGTTGTCTTTTTTAACATTCGGAGAGGCTGTATTTTCTTTTCAGTTGCGTCGAGTATTTGTCGTATTCGGAGATACGTTTGGGATATTATTATTATTATTATTATTATTTGAGATAAATGAAAATAAAAACTGTAGAATTGACTTTTTTTATCTGTTTATGTGAATAATTGGGATTAGTTAATTTATTTTAATTTTATAATAAAATTTAATCTTCAATTTATTTTTTTTTGAATATTCTTGAATTTAATTTTGAATGTAAATGTAATCGGATATATATATATATATATATATATATATATATATCATTTTTAAAATATTTCCTAGAAATTGTTTTACAATTAAAAAAGAATATAAGAAAAGTCAAACTGATATTATTTACACGTGTCAAAGCTCAAGATGGAGGTGTACCAAAAAATCAGAAAAGAAATCAACGCATTTAATTGAGAATCAATCCCTAATTTCGCCGTTGACTTATAAAAAAATCAATTTAGGCGTTTTAAAGAAAAAAGATTTATTAATCCATCCTTAATTTCGTAAGAAAGCAACAAAATCAATAGTGGTATGGCAACTTCTTAAAACATTGGAATCAGCAGGGGTGAAGGCCAAATTCTTTTTTATGGAGAATCGAAATTAAATTTTAAATTTTACGATAATAAAAATAAAATTTTATCATTTGAATGATTTATATTTTTATAATTTTTAAAATTTAAATTTAAATTTTTATCATTTTTAAAAAATTAAAATATAATTTTATCTTTATTAATTTAAAATTTAAAAAAATTAAACAACTTAAATAAAAAAAATTATTTTAGGGCCTAAAGATGTTGATCCCAAAACTAACAGAGGCAACACTATTGATGACGTGTGAATTAATACTAATTTGCTTTGTTATATTTTGAAATTAAAAATTAAGAATTCTTCATACTCCAACTCAATTCATCAATGATAAATATTTTTGGGTTTTTTTAACCAAATCCAAAAAAGTTGTGTTATTTACATGTTAGTCCAAAGTCCAAAATATGCAAAAAAAAAAAACTGAGCCCAATGAAACTCAAAACACAAGTACAAAAGAATTGCAGGTGTTGAATTCCATTAAGTCAATTAAGCATTCAAGATGAAAAGGGATTAAACACCCAAAACAAGGAATCTAATCACAAATTTTGCCTTTTGGTGAAATCCCTTTCAATGGTTTCCATCATCCAAATTTACAATACAAAATATATCTTAGCACTCAAGATTTGACCCCCCAACTCAAAACAGGTTCTCAGTTCTCACCTCAAAAAGCCATTCTATTTTCCCTCATATACAAAGTGAAATCCCGAACACACCGATAACGATTTCATAGTAAGTAAGCAAGCATTAGCAGGCTTTATGCGTCATCATCGTTATCTGCATCAAAGTCCCTAATCTTTACATCAGCATCTTCGCCATACTGAATGCAGTTATCTATTTGAGCCAATGCATACTGTATGCTGTAAAGGAGAACAGGCCAATATCATAAAAGATAAACACAATATCACTTAACAACCTACTCTCCTCTACTGTAATGTTTGATTCTAACCCAGAAAGCAGATCACAGGGAGTTATATAAGATGTAAAAACTTGGCAATTTATGTGCTTGTGTCCTGTTCGTGTATTTTGTCATTTGTCATATTATGATCATATTTAAAAGCACTTTATATAAATTTTGATACATTGATAATTTGTATGTATAGATTTTGAGATGTGTGTATTCATGTCGTGTTCTCCAACATCCAATGTCACATAGAACGAGAGAGAGAGAGAGAGAGAGAGATAGTTACCTGCTTTCCTTCCTCAAGTTGACTGGAATAAAGCTAACCATGCTATATTCATCCACCTAACATGCAAAGAAACAATAATGTGATCAGTATAGCATGATATATAACAAATCCAAGCAATTTTAAGCCTTTTTACAGTCATATGCAAAATTAAAGAATACTATGCAAAGAAGGCAAAATACATATGGCTCCATATCGAGGAATAATGAAACTACCGAAAGGTGAATATACCCCCTTAACTTAGAGATGAAAACCTTGCTACGAAGAAAAGTATATTCACTTAACTCAAAATGCATCCATCTGATTTCGTATGATCACACCTAATTGGAACTTGAATGAGTAAGTATCTCACCTGTTCAATCAAAGATTTATTTAGCTTTTTAAACTGAGAAGCCATCCGTTGATTCAGTTCTGACAGCAGAAATCGAGGCTCTGGATCCAAGTAGCTATGAACAACAAAGAGATAATGGTTAAAAAAATGAAGAAAAAGAAGCCCCAAAAAAAACCTGAAAGATGAAAAATGCTTACTTTTCGACATCCCTCTTGTTTGTTACAAGGTCCATTTTTGAGAGGATATTAACATGTGGTAATTCAAGCTGGACCATTGCAGAAAGTGATGCCATGCATCCACTTACGAACTTAGTCCCATCCGTGATGAACTGATACAAATAAAATAAATTTGAGATGGTGAATGTGCATAACCAATGATAAACATATGTGAAGGAAACTAGAAAAAAGGAAGCAGACATGTGAGATGGTGCATAGCTCAGACAAACCTGAGAATCAAGCAAATATACACCACACACATTAAAGTTCTTGCGCTTCAAGTGCTCCACAAAGTTACAGAGCATGGGTACATGTGAAAAGAGCTCTATCTGGCCTATAAGTTAATTGAAAGTCAGCAAATCTAATCCTTGGTAGTAGTACAGTTCAACATATATTGAATCAAAGAAAAGAAAGCCTAATGCAGTAACACAATACCTAAAACTTATACCCTGCCAACGTAAAAGGCAATAAACTTCATAGTAAATTTCTAGACTTTACTTGTAGAATACTAGCATACATATCTAAGCGAGAACAGATACCTGGGCAATCAAAAACCAGATAGTCATCATCCAAGTAATTGTCCAATTCTGCAGCCAGCCATTCATCCAGATTTTCTTCAAGATGTCTAGTTGGAGGTTAAGGTTTACATACGTTGTTCCAAATTTTCATTGTTTTTTTTAAGTAATCCATATCCAACAAGGGTAAGGGATATGACTCTCCAAGTGTTCTCCCAAAACTTGGGGGAAACTGAACATACCATGTTGAACACATACTTGTATCCAACACTCACACCAAGTTTGAGTAACATAGAGGTTTAGAATAATGTGACCAAAAAACAATAAAAAAGGTTACAATTTTGCTCCCGAAATCTAATCAAAGACGGAATAAACATGCAGCTCTTTGTATGATAAAATATATAAAACAGAAAGCTGAGAAAAATGGCTGTGGAATCAATTAATCAGTAAAAAGCTCCACAAGCAATAACCCACATTGATAAAACAATGCAGCAGCTTTCAGATAACCATAATAATAGCAACAAAGGCCTTCAATTAACAACAATAAAGATAACAATAAAATGGAAAAAGGATACTCCATACAGTAAATAAAACCACCATTTGGACCCAATCCAAGCTCCTCCATAACATCGTCCAAACTAATTAGCTCTCTTATATCTGCGAAACGAACAAAACTCAGTTGCAATAAAATCAGAGGAAAAAAGAGAGACAATGCCAATGAAAAACATCCAAGCAGAAGGTTGATTACCCATGGCTACTGGATAGTTAAAATTTTCAGCAGCAGGATCAAGGTTCACAATATGTATTGACAGTCCAAGGGTTTCACAATGCTGGTACAGGCTAGAGCAGTAGGTTGACTGGCTCCAAAAACATGGATACTCACTTTAGTACGCAATTACACATCATGATGTAAATAAAAACTCATTTACTAAGCAGACCAAAAACAAACAATGATCTTATTTCCCCATTCTACAAAAGACACTGGAAAATACAGGAAAGATAGACCTCATTTCAAGCCTTAAACAGAACAGTCAATAGACTAACACACCTTTCCACTGCCTGCAGGACCAATAACCAGTTGTGCATATTCCATTATAGCGTTCCACACCAGTCAAATTGCTTCACTGACTCAGAATGAACAGATGGAATTGAAGATGCGCAAAGACGCCACAACCGCGACAGTAATATATGCAGCACACCACACACCGACAGCAAACAACAAATTCAAGAAACTAGAGTGGTCCATAAACAATGGCGATAGAGATACTCAAACATCAACTAACCTGATTTGTAAATATCAAAGAACAAAAAAATGGAATTAAATGTTAATTACATTATGCATGAAACAGGGAAAAATGCCATCCTCAGCTTTCAGTATCGATAGCAATGTTGATAAACAACATAAACATAAACTCAATAGAGGAAATAAGTAGATGAGAGTGCAGTAGTTGGTATTTAAACAGTGACCAATTCAAATGAAACCAGCTTTATCCAGTTTTATTGTATGAATACTAAGCCAACAAATAATTATTTTTAAAAAGGAAAAACCCAAAAAAATGAAATGTAAAATAACATCATATTTGACAACCCATTATTAAGAAAGAAAAACAGAAACAAAGTTGGACTAAATTTCATCATATAGGAATTTTGATCATCCAAAGAACAGCAACATAATCGAAAGAAGCAAACATGCAAATAGATTCCCAAAAAAAGAACCCCAAATTAAAACATAAAAAAAACGAAAAGGAGATATTATTAAGATCAAAATCATTAGATTACCTGAAATTTCCTATTTGAGAATGGGAATGGGAATGGAAGCGAAAAGGGGGGGGGAGGGGGGGGAGAGCCTTTATTTTGTAAAGGAGTAGCCTGTTTAAGACAACCAGGCTTCAAACTCACTCAATGTTATTTTAAATTATTTATATAAGAATAAATAAAAGGATATTTAGGCTTTACTGCTTTAGGGCCTTTGCCATTGGCCCTTCACATTATTTCCTTTGTATAATACTCCAAAACGTACCATTTAGGTCAAAATAAACCAAACCCAGAACTCTCCCCCCTCTTTTTCCCCCTTTTTTATGTAGACCAGTTGTTTTTTTTTTCCCTTCTCGGTGACGAGTACGAAAGCCAAATTATCAGCTCCAGTGATAGAAATTTTTTATTAACTTGCTAAAGGTTGGGTTTTCTTTTCCTTTTTCTTAATTCTTTTTTTTATTTGATAAGAATACCCTTTTAATTCATGGGTTCTGTGCCAATTTCTTTTAAACAATGATTTTGAATCTATTTCGTATTTTTTGTTCTTAATAATGCCATCATAATTTTAAGAAAAGGTATATTTATCCAACTTTTCTTCAAATTCTTGCGTTTTCAATGTTCTTTTGCTGATTTTTGGATGATTATTATGGTGCAGGAAGTGTACGGGAAAAGGGAAAAAAATGGTTCCTTTGTTTTTATCTGAGCCAAATTGGGATGATGAAGATGGAGATAATGAAGCTGCCGGTCAGATAGTATCGCTTTTAAGCAAATTGGGTTCGGTTATTTGGTCATTGATGGTCTCTGGAGGTCGTTCTGAGGCTCGGCTATGGCTTTGCAATGCGGTTTCGCGCTTAAGTTCAATCTCTCCTCACCATAAGAGAGATATCTTTATGAAGATGTTGACATCGAAGCCAACAAGGAAGGGTTTAGCACCTCAGCTCTTGCAATTGGTTTTTGAGAAGAGGCCAAGGAAAGTTGGCTCTATCTTGGCCAACAAAAGTTACTTGCTTGAGAAGTTTTTCCAAGGCAAGTTGGGTTTTACTTTTGTGATCTTTCTTTACTTTTTGATGGTTTGTTTAATATCTTTTGTGTGTGTGTTTTTCTCTTTGCACTATTATTTTCATTAAAGGTGAACTTTCTTCCTGTGTCAATTTCCTTAAGCTCCATGTTTTAGATTAGTTCGAGCACTGTTTAGTCATTCTTTGTCTCCAATGAATGAGCTTTTGCTTCTCTCAATTGCAGCATTGACTTTGGAACTTTAGATTAGTATTTTATGTGTTTTGGGATTTTGTTGCACTCTTTGCCCTTTGTGAAATTGAATCCCATTCTATATCATATGGAAACTAATTGGTATCTCCAACCTAGTACTTTATTAGCTTGTTCAAGAACCTTAAAGCATTCTTGATCTTATATAATGGACCCTCTGGAATTTTGAAGGTTGAAACTACTCTGAATTTGCGGTTAGATTAGTATGCTTTGTGGGATTTGTTGCACTCTTTGCCCTTTTTGAAATTGAATTTCATTCTGTAGCATGGAAACTAAATGGTAGCTGCAATCTATAGTAATTTATTAGCTTGTTCAGGAGACTTAAAGCATTGTTGATCATATGTAAAACATTCACCGGACTTTTTGAGGTTGAGATTTCTGTGAATTTAACGTTTCTTTCTTCCACCTTTGTTCTATTTTGCTGTTTGATTAGATGTTGGTGGGATTTTGTTGTAATGCTTGCCCTTTCTGAAATTGAATAGCATGCAAACTTATTTGTAGCTCCAACCCAGTTCTTTAAGCACCGTGTATATTTAGTATTATGGTTACGCATGTAGAGGTTGAAATTAGTGTGAATTTTTACGGTTTTATGATTATTCTAATAATGGATGAATAATGCAGGGAACCCGAAGCGAATAATGCAATGGTTCTCCAACTTTGGAGATGGCGGTGGATTGGAGCACAAAAAAGGCGCAAAGGCATTGTCTCAATTTGCTTTCGTAAATAGGGATATCTGTTGGGAGGAGCTTGAGTGGAAGGGAAAACATGGGCAATCACCTGCAATGGTTGCCACAAAGCCTCATTATTTTCTTGACTTAGATGTCCAACGAACAGTTGAAAATTTCCTTGAAAATGTGCCTGAATTTTGGTCATCCCCTGAGTTTGTGGAATCACTAAAAGACGGGGAGATTCTTTTCATGGATACGAAGTTCTTTGTGGAACTTTTCATCGATTTAATGTATAAAGAGGATTTAGACGATATATGGGAAGTAATAAGTGAGTTTCTGAAGGAGGAATCGCTTTCATCATTGTGTCATCACCTTCTTATCATTCTTGAAGAGAGTGAATTCCGCATCTTTCTGGAATTGCTTCTTAGATATATCAGTCCGAGTATAGAACATAAGGATTTTGGTAATTCATCTTATCTCCTAGAGTTTATACTTTGTAAGTGTGGTGATCCAGGATCCTTTGATACGCTACTTATGTTAAATGCTATCATCAATCAAAGAAGACAGCTTCTCCGGCTTGTAAATGACGAAGAGTGTCAGGATGAAAATGAGCAAGTCAAAGATATAGTATCACAAATGTGCAAAACCTCCACTAATACCTATACTTTAGCTTCGATCCTTAAAGAATGTGCCAAAGCCGAACCCATAGAAGCAATAAAATTATTGGGACTTTATTCTTGGGTTATATATTACAGATTGTCAAAGGAATGCCAGACACCGGGATCCTGGGAAGTTTTGTTTCTGAGTAATGGGATAAGTTTCCACGAATCTGATAAATATTCTATGCTTAAGCATGAAGGTCCTTTAGATGAAAATGACTCGGCAGGGGATGATAAAGCATCAAGTAGGCGCAGGAAGAAAAAGAAAAGAAGAATGAAGACAAGGCACTTTGATCATGATGGTGGATATGATGATGAGTTGCTCGATTTTGATGCTTCAGAAAGAAAGTTGGGATTACAATCTGGCGGCGGAAGTTGGTTGCTATCGATTGATGATTTTTCTACATCATGGACCAATGTGAGTCCACTGCCCTTATCTCTTATTTTTTTGTTTGGACTTCTCAATGCAGTGAAAAGTTGTTGCGACTTCGATTTCGAGATCATTCAGGTTCTTTCATGCGGTGAGGAATGTTCTTGACATGTCAATAATTCTCATATATCTTTGAAACAAGTCAATTTTGGTAGGATATATAATGTTTTAGACCATAAGTGCTACCTAAAGAGGCTTTTATTATTCCTACCGCATGATCCCAAAATGAATAACAAGGAAGAAACGGCCGGGAAGTAGAACTTGTAATATGGAGGGACGGGCAACACTAGATTCAAGCTGTCATTTTCTCACTTATCTTCTTTTTATTTTAATATATTAGTGAACCTTGTTGTCCCATCCTGTAGTTTTCTGATCATATATTGTTATGATGATGGTAGGTAGATTTGCCGGAGCATCTTTCAAACCACTGCTTGGCTACATGGATGAAGCAGCTTGCATCCCAATGGAGTAATGTGGCCAATGCTTGGTAAGGGAGTGCAGCAGAGTAATGTGTCTTTAACATCATACGGGCCTGTATATGAACAAACGTGGGGTGTTGCAGTAGGGGGGGCTCTGTGCATTGGTCCCTCAGGTTTTCCGGTGGAGACATCCCTTCTTTCCTTGGAATGTGCCTTTAAAATCAGAGCATCAAGTAGTGGAGTGGGTTGGGGGGACTTTGTACTAAGCCTTCAATTTTTCCACTGGACCCAAACAGGCACAGAAAGGGGAGCGCAGGGCAGGATTTTGTGTACAATATTTCCCGATGGTTGTTGATTCGAAGATGCAAATCTTCAGCTAATGGTTGTATTTCTGTGGTTACAAATGAAATTATTTGTATACTATCAATACCTTTGGTCAATACTGCAGGGTTTAACTACTTGCCTCTTGAAACGTATCATTTAAAACCTAATTACGTCTACATGTTAGGCTTCTGCTGATTGCAAATATTAACCATAATTTCACAAGGTTGGTTGAATGACTTTTACCGAGCAAGCGAGACAAAAAACCCCATTCGGGCTTGATTAGGAAATCATTATAAAGTATGGTCAAATTGAAATATGCTACATTGTTGATATAGAAACTTAAGATCTTACAGAAGAGCTTCATCACCAGACATCCGTTCTATGTTTGAATCTGATGATTAAGCGGAATAAGTTGAAGAGTTGAAAGGAGTACAAACCGCTACATAATTGAAATATGTTACATTATTGATACAGAAACTTCAGATCTTCCAGAGCTTCAAAATCACCAGATATCCGTTCAATACCCATATCAGATTCATTGCGCCCTGCAAAGTTAAAAATGGCGATTAGCGGAGGCTAAAGAGAATGGAATGGAGGGGATTTAAATTTGATTACTACTTTATAAGACGAACAAGAAATGATTAGAATGTAAATATGGCAAGACCATAAAAATGCATGATAAGTTTGGTCTGAACCAAAAAAGAGAAATCATTAGAATTGGAGATGCAGTGTGTTGTATTCATATCACTCCCAACAAAGGAAAAAAAAGCCATGAAATTTTATGTTTTCCTCTAGCAGTACTGTGAGAACAAAACCTACAAGCAGCAGTAGAAACTTACCCAATGCGACATATGTTGGCAAGCTAACATACTTCGGACATGAAGCCTTTGAGGCCAAACAGTTCCGAGGCTGTAAGAATAATAATTTCAACACATACATCAGTTCTACCATAAAAAGGGAAGTATAATATACATATCATTATATACATCGTCAGACAATGAAGATGCTTCTGCATACCCGAGAAATCATATTAGACAGCAAAGATAAGGTTTTCTAGCAGGAAACTCCAGAGATTTAGCATGCTGAGGGTTGGTTCTTTAGGAACCACTAACATTTTTTTAGTGATCTACAATCTGACGGGAAAAGATTATATATTTCTAGCTAGAAGTCCAAGCCAAGAATATTGACAGTAAATGGTGAAGTACATCAACTTTGAACTACATGGGGGTAAAAACCTCATAACCAAATCATGCAGATTGTGAAGAACGAGTGGAGCAAATCTAACCTTGAAATCCTTATAGAAGCATAAACGAATTTCCTTCACATCATGTTTTGAACAAATCACCTCCGGTGTTGCCTGGAAAGAATTCTCAATGGCAGAGACAAAGCCTCCAAGAGGATACCTTTCACTATTAGAAGGAACATATCCAGCTTCATTCAGCATTTTCTGGCATCAAATGATTGCTCATGAGAATTATCAGTCAAATTTATCTATAATAGTCATAGATTACAAACAAACTACAACAAAAAAGATGACAGAATCAACTTTACTCTGCAATAACCATAGATTTCGAATGAAGAAATCTGTAACCTATTAATTAGAATTCTACATACAAAACAGAAGGTAAACCATAAAGGTTTGGACCACTAGGCAAGGAAACAGAGTATCAAATGAAGGGTATAGCAGAAATCACAATAATGGAGTTAATCATTTTTGTGATCTGTTAAAATAAATGTGCAATTATATTTTCCATGCAAGTAGAAAAGATGCTAACCATTGGCTAATTGGAACTTAAACTTCAAACAGTTTTAATATTAGATACAAGTCAGCAATATTCATCTCCCTTATTTCTCATACCAAATGTAGTTGTAGATTAGACAGGGCCATGTTATACAGGCTAAGCAAACCTTACAAAAGCCCAGTCATAAGCAACACCTTCTTTATATCAGTCCTGATCTTTCAATTTAATTATTTATGCTCCTTTTGAAAATCATTATTAAACAATATCCTTACCAAAGTGGACTTAATATTTCAGGAAAATAACTTCAATTAAAGTATGTTCCAGTAGCATAAAGGTTATATTTTGAAATAACTTCACTTAAGCAATAACTCTTATTTGAAGAACCAAGCAATGTCTTGCAGAATTTTAAAAGAACCTGCAGATTCATTCCTTGATTGAAGAACTAAATAACTTGCTCAGAATGGCAGGGTGCAGATTAATTTTCACTAGCAAAACTATCCCAGAAATAGATCATTCAGGTTGGAAACAAAGACATGCACCATAGATCACAAGCATGAAACTAAAAGAAACTTGATTTTCTCAGTTTGCATTCCATTCTAAAAAATTCAGGAAAAGGAATAAGTGATAAATTTGACCATCATCTCATTCTGTGGGCTACATCATAGGAATATGTGTTAACCCCAACAAAGACATGCACCACAGATAACAAGCATGGAACCGAGTTACATGCACATTGCAATTTGCAACTCATGAAGATAAATATTTAGGGTACAAACTGAACAATTGGGGAACATAGGGTGGTTTCAGGGCTTTTAAGATTAACCAAGGTTGTTCTAAAACATACCGTGACATTATATTTGAAGTAAACATTGAGGGCTGTTAAAAAGTAGCTGTATTCATCATGAAATACAGGAGAGGAGCAAGTTCCATGTGTTTCTGCAAGAGAAAATGTAATACTTCTAAGCACCAAATGTGAACACAGAGATAGAAGAGCACATATCAACACTTTTCCATCTAAATTTTATGCATGCATGTGATTGTTCATCAAAGCTTAATCAATTTTTTGGCTGATATATTCTTTATTAAATCAGCGCATCCGCAAGGCTGCCACCAAAATTTGATACATGGACTCAAGGAAAATATATCTAAATAAATCATCATCATTACTTGCTTAGGGACTACCACATTCTACTCTTAATTCAAAGGAAATATCTATTGCAGTGATTAATTTTACTAACACTTCAGATAACCTTTAATACATTGCATAAGAGTACAGATCTAAGGATGAGATATTCAGACATGATACAACTAAAGAACTATTATTGAAATATGACATAAGGTATCATAAACTGCAACTATCATCTAAAATATCCCAATCCCAATATCGATATCATTAATCGTAATGTCTCACTATAAAACATGGTAATCAGCTTTCATCTTTTTTATTATACCCTCCTGCTCATCCACAAATTCAGTTGCCAGTCTCAATAGCTGAATGAGAAGAAAAGGACGCAACATGCGTCATTAAAGATGCAGTCAACTACTAGGCACTGCATTCCTTTGTTTAGTTTTTGGCCAATGGTTAGAGTCTCAATGGTTAGTAATGTGATCCTATCATTTTCCTTCATCTGGTTTGTTAGGCTTGAGCGTATGCCTTATAACATGCCATGCATTTTATATGGTATGAGCTATTATTAAGCACTGCCATTCGCATGACTGTAGAAAAGAGGGTTCAATACACCGGATGCAAATAATCTCATTATCCCTATTTGAATATCTCACACTTCCTTCCCAAATTAACTATCTATTAAATGAATGCAAGAGGTTAATCATATAATATGGCAGCAAAAAACTGAAGATACTTACCCCACTACAAATGCGCATCCCCCATGTCAACCACCATAGAAACAAGAACAAAGACTTATTAGTTTTCTGTCATGGAGGAAGGAAAGGTTTAACCGTATAGATATATGCAGCCAAAATCCACCTCGTGAGCCCAAAATATCCCTTTTCCACTGAAGCAAGTTGACGGGCGGCTACAATATAAGGATGGCCAGTACTTCTGAAGCGCACCCATCAATGTTGAGATCTACACACATATAGCAACAAAGCTCAAGAACTAAGCCAATTGATGTAACACGTAGACTGAATCAAATTCACCAAGCAACAAGTAGAAAGATATTTATATCCATATAATTATATGAAAAACAAGAACTAAATATTGGGACAAGTCAGGACATACAGGAAAACAAACATGTGATGATATAACAGCTTTTAAGGTTCAACTTCAACTTTTTCAGAAAATCAAGCCAACCTCTTAGGTTTCAAAAAAGTTGAGATAGGATTTGTGCATATAATTTCAAGAGACCTCTAAACTATAGATTTCTTAAAAATATAAGGAGTTATTGAACTGAATAGTTATAAAAGACATAATATCACAAGTTATCATCTATGTCAACAGCACATGCTCACTCTAGGTGGGCCCAAAAGGATTTAATAAAGCAAAATATGCTTTAAAGCATCTTTACACATGAGCAGATTCTATCAAATACAAAAGTTCTATTGCATCATTTTGGATGCACCAATTAAATAACATAAATGACACACCTCTTTGATGTCAAATTGAGATCGAGCACAACAGGATGGCCAGGATCCATCATTATAATCTGGCCATAATCCATCTACCAACCAGATTAAAGTTAAAAAAAAAAAAAAAAGGGATTAGAGCATTTCTTTCTTCCCCTCCGCTCCCCTCCCCACCCCATGTCCCTGATGAATTAACATCTTGATAAATAAATAAAAAACCATTTGCATTGCGCATTGGGGACACAAATACAATTGTTGAAAGCTAAAAGTTATTAGAAACCTGCCTTTCCTTAGTATAATTACGTTGAAAAATAGAATACAGAATAAGATGCAAATTGTAAAATCTTATGTTCCACTCAGCGGTACTAAATTACATAGCAAAACACGTCGACGCTTTATTAATTTTCGTACAAAACTGATAATTCTATGTAAGATTCCAGTGAACTTCAATCAGAATCTCTATAATTAAAATAATAATAAATAATTCCAAGACTTCAATCATTGCTTGCAAAGAACTTCTAGACGATAGTTAACATTAAAATCATACAGTTAGTATCTTCAATATACAATACAAAAAGAATAACAGTTACGTCCATAGCCAAAACACTTACGAATCGTAAACTCGGTTGGAGAATCCGAGCTGCAGGGAGAAAAAAAAACACTCAAAATTTAATTCACAACTGAAATTAGCTTCGAACAAGAAATGAAAGAATGATTCATTCACCCTCGGCAGCAGCCGTTGGAGGAGCAACAATGGCAAGTCTTGTGGCAGATGGTGCCGGGCCATTGAAGAGCCAAAGCGAAGTAGTCGAACTCCCTCTGTCGTTCTACCGCACTTCCAATAACGCTTATAGTCAAACAGGTAGCTGATATTAGGGCGATGCAGAGAAGAATTTGGGCAGAGAGGGACGCCATTGCCAATGTTGAGTGGTCCTTGAGATGAGGGGAGGTCAAGGATAAGTTTTTGCTTCTTTGATGGGGAAAGGGAAAATTAATAGGAAGTAGATGAGAGGAAGGCTAGAGATGTCATTTTCACCATTGTTTCTGGGCAAACTTTATTAGGTTCAGTTTTTTTTTCTGATTGCGAGACAATGCTGGTTTGTTATTTGTGTTTTGTTTTGTTTTTCAAATTCATGTCTGTTATTCGTTGGGTTGGCTGAAAGAGGCCCAGACGTCTGTTTTATGCTTTATAGAAACAAATCATTTTGGGTTTGAGTGTCTCTAAAATTCAAATCTCTTAAGAGTGCATTTACACTTGTTTTTAATATCCAAGCCAATTTTAACTCGGTGTTTAAGTTAAATTTTAATATTTAATTAGTAATTATTTTTTTTCAAATTAATACTTGAGTTTTTTTCACCTATAGTATATGTTTATTTTGTTCGATGACAACATTCTTTCTTTGAATCAGACATTTTCTTTTCACAATTAAAAATAAATAATTTGTCTTGTTTAAAGTAGATTTATTCATGGGTTAGATCATTCGGTCCAATTCGAAAATTCGTTCGAAAAGTGAAAAAATTTGGATAAAAATATAAATTCGAAAAATGAGCTTCGACAAAAAAAATAAAATTTGTTTTCTAAATAAGCCGAGTCTTGAGTAAGCTTTTTTGGGCTTAGGCCCAACCCAAATTTGCCAAAAAAAATTTGTTGTTATTTTTTAATTGTTTTGCTATCATTTTATTATTATATTGCTATTATTTGGATATGGTATAACTCTTGTTTTAGTATTAATGTTGCTACTATTTTAGAGGTATTTGTTTGCTAAGTTACACTTATCTTAGTGTTATTTAAGTATATTTTTTTAAATATTTTTTCATTTGTTGGGAAACAATTATTTTAATATTTTTAGTGTACTTAATGTATTATATTTTTTAAATTTATTTTTATACAAAAATAATAATATTAAAAAATTAATATAGACAAGTCAGGTTAAACTGGACTCAAGTTTTAGTATTTTTATTCGAGCCATACTTCGACAAAATTTTAAGCTCATTTTTTGGAGAAGACCAAACCCAAACCTAAAAAACAAATTAAAATTTTTACTTGACCCGACTCAATCTGACTTGACCCATAGACAACTCTAATTTGAAGAATAAAACTATATTTGTTATATCCTAACGCAAATCTTTCTGACCTTTAGAAAAGTATCAAAATCTTAAACCTCCAATGCTTATGTTAAACATTTAAAAAGCGTATCAAATTTTCTAACTTATGTAATATCAAAATTTTTAATTAAAAATTAAAAAAAATTGATAAAAGTTAAAAAAAAGTTAGTATACATTTGGAGCATACCGTAGATTTTTTTAAGCCCCTTTGTTGTAAAGATAGTTTTTTAAATGGATTTTTATATCAAATTCTTTTTAATTCGTATGATTCAAGAAAAGAAAGAATGAATGATGGAGATGAAGATGTTCACAAACACTCAAAAAAAGTAAGGTAATGCATATTTCTTTTGTCTTAACATTTTACTATTTATTTGGCTCCACATATATTATTTTTCTCATCTTAATATTTTTTTTAATCAAAAATGATATTTAAATTATTTTTATTTTTTTAAATTGTTATCTTCGTCGGTCCAAGCATTAGTCTAACTATTAACCACATGCTTGATTCATTAGAATAGAGTGAAAATGCCATACATAGAGAAATAGAAATGTGTTGAATGGAATACATTGTAATAATATAACATTGGTTTGCTAATGTCATGTTGTAGAACAGATTAAGAATATATTTGATTTATAATAATATTTTTTTATTTTTAGTATAATAATTTTTATTTTTTATTTTTTAATATAATGCTTAAAATTATCTATAATCTTTTCCCGATCCATAAATAAGAGAATAATGTGCTTCACCACACTCAAACACATATTCTCTTGCATTGACAATAATATCGATGTCAATTAAATTTAGATTCAATCGACTACATTACAACAATATATTTAAGTATTAAATGTACTTAAAATTAATATTAAAAATTATTTTCTCCCTTTCTTTCGTCATCTCTCTCTCACCTGAAAGGAAGATAATATATTTATTGATGGTCTGAATAGGCCATTTTTTGGGTGGGGCAATGAATAGCAATGCAGCCCCGCACGTAATAAGCACTTCAACGGTGAAACTTGTCATGAGCAAAACAATCAACCAAACAATTGGAAAATAGTGGGCCCCAACCAACAAGAATGCAACGCATACCTTATTATATTTAACTTTTTTTAAATGTGCCTTAAATATTTGTATTTCTAAAAATTTAATTTCTATACTTTTAATTTTAGAGATTTAATTTTTAAATTTTTTATTTTAAAATTTATGTTCAATTATTAACACTGTTTTTTTTGCTAAAATCAAGTTCATTATTATATTATTTTTTAATTGCATAATTATTAAGTGAGTATTTTTTTTATATTAAAATGTCACAACAATAAATTTAAAAATGGTAATAGTTGGACCTACATTTTGAAATTTAAAAAGTAGAGAAGCTAAATCCCTAGAGATAAAATTATAAGGACTAAATTCTAAATCTTTAAAATATACGTGGATTTATGATATATTGTAACCTAAAAAGGGTTTAACCCACAAATTAGTACTTAAATAACAAATTTTTTTTAAGTTGGTATCTAAACTTTTTTTGTTTAAACTGTACCTAGACTATTCTTTTATTACTCATTTTACACAAAAATATTATATTTATTAAAAATTTTAGACCAATAATAAACTTTTGCGTTATATATTTTTTTTAAAATATGTTTTTTACTTCTTTTATATTAATTTTCTCTCTCTATATATATATATTCATTTCTTCTTCTTTTTTTATAATGTCTGACCATGCTAACAATACTCAAAGTTTCCCTTCCTACGGTCAAGATGTTGGTGATTAATTCTATTCAAATTTGTTTGCTTACTTGACTTAACAGGATTGAAAACTTTCTTTCACCGATCAAATCAATATTTTCAGAATCAAAATGCCCGATTAGAGTGGGTGGGAATTGGTCGGGGTACCAATCCCAAGATATGGTTGCCTTGTTGACCCACGAACTGATACAAACCAATTGAACTAATTCTTTTTTTTTTAATATTTTTTATTTTTATGAACCGATTGAACTTAAAATAGTTTAGATACCATATGACCAAGAAAAATGTAGGTACCAATTTGAAAAAAAATAGTATAGTTTAAGTATTACTTTATGGATTAATTTAAAAAAAAATTTAACGGTTTTGACTAACGAATGAATTAATAAAAATATCAACTCGAAAAAAGTAATTTAAATACCATTTACGATAAAAAATAGTTGAGTATCAAAATAGAAAAGATATAATTTAAATACCAATTTATGATTAAGTAAATCTATTTATATAACGCATGATTGAAATCATTGATGTTTAAATGTAGGTTATGCTTTAAAGCTTCTCATTCATACCGTTAAGAGAAGCAATTAAAAATTTCATCTGTATTACCTTAATAAATGATCTGTACAAGATAATTTATATAGCTAAAGGAGGTAACTACTATACAACTAACTACTGTATTTATTAGAGTTGATCGTGAGTCGGGCCGGGTCAAGTTCAGGTCGGACTTCAATACAATTTTAGGTCCAAGTGCTAGGCCCGAGCCCAGTCCGATCCGAAAAATGGGCTTAAAATTTTGTTCAAACCCGACCTGAATTATAATAGTCAAACCCGAGCCCGATCTGGCCCGACCTGTATTAATTTTTTAGATTATTTTATTACATACAACAATTTTAAAAAATATATAATATATCGAATACACTTAAAAACATTAAAACAAACATTAAAAAATAAATAAATTTAAAATACATTAAATTTTTTTTATATTAAGATAGTTGCAAATAAATTAGTAAAAAAATTAACAATGAAACATAAGTTCTACAATATACAAATAATATTAAAAAAGACAGTGAAACAATAGTAAAAACGCATAAAAATAACATCCAAACAACAAAAATAACAATCAAAACAGTAGGAAAAATAACAACAAACAACATTAAAAATAACAAAAATAGCAACAAAAACAGCAATAAAAATACAGCAAAAACAACACGAAAATAAAATTAAAACAGTAAAAAAAACACCAAAATAGTAAAAAGAAGAAGCAAAAAACAACAACCAAAACAGTAAAAAAAACACCAAAACAACAATATAATTTTTTTATTAAAAATGGTTAATTTATTCGAGTCGGGCCGAGTCGAGCTCGAGCCAAAAAACTCATACTCAAGACTCGGCCCATTTAGAAATGGGCCTTATTTTTTGTTCAAGCCCATTTTTTGAGCCTATATTTTTTTTCAAACCCTACCATTTTTCGGCAGGGCCTTCGAGTCGGGTTGGGTGGCCCGACCCATTATTAGGTCTAGTATTCACTATTGATGTAACTACTATAAACTGATTATAGTTACACTTCTTTATAGGGGCGAAGCTAGGGGGGCTGGCAGAAGCCTTGATCGCTTTAAAATGAAAAAATTTCTATTTAAGTTCTTAAAATTTTTTAAAATTTTAAATTAATAAAGATAGAATTATACTTTACCCTCCCTAAAATAATAAAATTTTAATTTAATCATTTAAAAATTATACTTTTATTATTGTAAAAATTACGATTTAATTTCAATCCCTCTAAAAAAAATTTTGGCTTCGCCTTTACTCCTTTACACATACTCTCTCAACGTTTTTGTGCATAGTAGCTTATAATTGACTACCGAACATTTAAAATGTGATTCATCCGGTGATGGATGGTATAGGATTCTAAAAATAGACTCTCATTTTTGTGTGTATCATATAACAATGCACTCATGTAACTGGTGGTACCATGTTAAAGTGTGTTACTTTTATATTCTTTCTTTACATAGTTCTTGTATTAGGTTGGAGTACTCAGATTTTTTTTTTGAGGGGTCGGAATTAAATTGTAATTGGTGATACCATGCTAGAGTGTGTTATTTTTTTGTTCTTTCTTTATATAGTTTTTTATATAGTTTATATTTTTATATTTTTTGATGAATTAAATTAAAATTTCATTATTTTGAAGGAATAAAATGTAATTTTATCATTATTAATTTAAATTTTTATAAATTATAAAAAGATTTAACTAAAAAAATTTCCATTTAAGGGTCCGAAATCGCTACCAGCATTGTTGTTAGATGATTATGCATCGATACATGCATACTTGAGTGAACCACTTGCAAAGAGATTCTAGTGCCACCAAACAGTGACAAAAAAATTTGATGTTTTCGCAACGTAATAAATCTTATTATGGGCTGGTGCAAGTTAGGTTCGGGTCGATACAAGATTTTAAATTTATTTTTTAGATTCAGGTTCAATCTGATTTAAAAATTCGGTTAAAATTTTGTTCAAAATCGATTCAAATTAAAAATGCTAAATTTGAGTTCGACTCGGCCCGACCATAATAATTTTTTAGATTTTTTTCTGTAAAAAAATAAATTAAAATAATATAATACATCAAATACACTGAAAATATTAAAATAAATATTTTTCAATAAATTGAGAATACAAAACAAAATATAGACATGTGATTCGAGCCGGGCCGAGCTAAAGCAATTCTGTTCGAGGCTCGACCTGTTTAAAAACGAGTTGTCCAAGCTCATTTTTCGTATTTATATTTTTGTAAACCTTTTTATTTTTCAAATAAATCTTCAGACTTGAATAAGTGACCAGACCATAATTAAGTCTACAAAGCAACATCTTTAATGATATTGCCTTCAAAAGCATAAAAAATTTGGACTTTTTAGCAATTTTTTCCTTTTTTTAGCTTTCCCAAAAATTAATTTTTGTATCTATTGTATATTAAATCTTGGATTCTAAGTAAATCAGTAACAAAAGTTAAGAATCCTAAATGGTAACAATGATTGAGTAAACTAAATTAACTTTTATGCTAGCTAATAATTGGTTTGATAAAAATGGTTATAATCTTATATCTCTAACAGTGTTACGTTTTGTTGTACTAACACAGTGACTCCTGTTCGAAGTACATATAAAAGCCTGGTTTGATTTTGTTTGTAGAACAGGGTTGACCTACAAATTAATCACCCCTTTCTTGTCGTGACAATGCCTTCAACGTTGGCCACATGTTTTACCACATCAATCCCTAATTTCCTTCTCTTCCTTTTAAAACCTTTTCTTTTATTATTATTATTATTTATGAAAGCACATTTTTTTGTTCAAATTCCATGCTTTGATGTGTAATATTATTGTAATGTATATTTATTTTAAATATAATTAGGACGGTAAATGAATTGAGTTTGAACGAATAAATTTCTGTTTATGTTAGTTTGTTTATTATTAAGCTTGTTCGTATTCAGTTTGTATTCATTAAGAATTTTAATTTTTTTGTTCATGTTCATTTATTTAAAATTATATGTGTTTATATTCGTTTGTTTAATGTTCACAAACATATTCATTTAACTTAATTGAACATGTTCACGAACAGTAAACGAACATGTTCATGAACATATACAGGGGCGAATCCAGAGGGACTGGCAGGGGTCCTGGCTCCCCTTAAAATGGAAAATTTTCCATTTAGCCCTTTGAGATTTTTTAAAATTTTAAATCAGTAAAAGTTAAATTGTACTTTGGCTCCCTAAAAATAATAAAATTTTGATTTAATCCTTTAAAAATTGCATTTTTAATATCATAAAAATTACAATTTAACTTTGGCCCCCTAAAAATTTTTTTTGGCTTCGCCCCTGAACATATACTTGAACATGTTCACGAACAATGTTAATGAATAATAAACAAACAAACAATAAATAAATACATACACATATATTATTTTAATATTTTTATAAGAAAATATCATTAATAAATAAACGAACTTTTAAACAAGTTTGTTCGTGAACATAAACGAACCGAACACACCTTTGTTCCTGTTCGTGTTCGTTCGTTTATTAAACGAACATAAAAATTTTGTTCATACTCATTTATTTAGCTTAGTAAACGAACTTAGACAAACGTTATACGAACGGTTCACGAACAGTTCATCGAATGTTATGTTCATTTACACCCCTATGTATAATTTAGCTTGAAATATTTATTCCAGGTTTTATTAGGGCTAGAATAGTCTTATTCTATACCAACTTAAAAAAAGAAATAATATATTATATTTCATGAGAAATGATTGTATGAAGTAGACGAATCATGTCATCTTGTATCCCTTTCCATTCATCATGTTATTGAAAGTTCAACATTAACCAATAGGATCAGGGGTGAAGCTATAAACTTTATTTTAGGGGTTGAAATTAAATTGTATATTTTTACAATAGTAAAAATATAAACATTTTAATAATTTATATCTTTATAATTTTTAAAAGATTAAATCAAATTTTTATTATTTTAAAAGTTAAAATATAATTTTATTATTAATATTAAAAATTTTATAAACTATAAAAACACTTAAATAAAAAAATTCATTTTAAGAGCGGTCTCACGACTCTTCATTTTCTGCTTTAGTTTTTGAGTTGCAGTCCGAAAATTGAATTTCTTGCTCGGAAGAATTCAATGGTAGGTTTTAAAGGAAGGAAGGTGAGTGTTATAGAAAAAGCATAAAATTTTGGTGTAAGAAAAAAAAGATGAAATGCTGATATGTAAAACAAATATATATGTGGCATAATATTATTGGATGGAACACTATCCTATGTGGTAGTCTTTTGTTGTTATCTGTGAATTTTTTTTTACGTTGTAAGAAAATGTTTTTTTTAATATATTAGTGTCATTACATGGTAGTAACTATTTATATTTTTTTAATCTTTTGACAACACACACCTTTAGTATTAATTTTTCTATTAATTTGAGATTTAATTTAATATTTTAATTTCTCAATTATCTTATATTTTTATAATGTAATAATTAATTCAAATAATTAATATCATACTTTTTTAATTAAACATGATCTTATTTTATGTAATTTTAATGTCCTAAATTTATTAGAGACTAACAGTTTTTTTTTTCTTACATTATAATATAATGGTTAAAATTTCAGTTTCAACTCTTATATTATGTTGAAATTTAGATTTCATCCATATATTTTAATATTGACATAATTTGGTCCCTTTATTTTTATATTGTTATTAGTTAATCTAAATAGTTAATATTGTTATCTATTTCAATTACAATGTTGATGTCATTTTTTTAAGAACACTCTTCCAACAGAAAAATTACTTCATCACGACGAGTTCAAATTTACATTATTTTCAATGTTAATTATTTTTAAATTTTAAAATGTCGCACCAATATATAAGAACTTCAACCATATTTTAAGTTTCAAAATTTTCACTCTATAATTTAACACTAATGAGAAGTTTAGAAATCATGCTAATATTAAATAATTTGAAAATAGGTTGAGATTGAGTCTAATTTTATTTTATCTTTTTTTATTAATATATTTTGTCAAATATTTTAGAAATTTAAGATTTTGGGTTTAGAGGGATAGCTAAACTTGATCATGGATTGGGTTAGGGTTGGTTAATAGAAAATTTTAGGTCCATTTTTTAGGCGAAAAACGAGTTTAAAATTTTGCTCAATTTCGATCCAGATAAAAAAAACCCTAAACCCGAGCCGAGCCTGATTCGCCAGTAATCATTTTTATATAAAAATAAATTTAAAAAATATAATATATCAAATACACTAAAAATATTAAAATAAATATTTCCCAACAAATTGGAAATATCAAAATACATTAAAAAATCTTTTTACTTAAATAACATTAAGATAGTTGTAACTTAGCAAGCAAATGCTTTTAAAATAGTAACAAAATTAATAATAAAACAAAAGTTATATAACATCCAAATAATAACTATAAAATAGTAGCAATATAATAACAAAATGAAAGTAAAACAACATCGAAAATTCAAAATGATAGCAAAACAATAACAAGACAACAACTAAACAACAATACACAATAAGAAGAAAATTTTAAACAAATTCGACCGGAGCCAAAAAAATTTACTTGAAACCTGACCCATTTAAAAAAAACCTTTATGCTTTGTTCAAATTTAATTTTTAAATTTACTTTTTTATTTAAATTCTTATACTTTTCGAACGGATCTTTAAACTTAAATGAATCACTTAACCGATTATGAAGTGTAGGGGTAGACGATATAAGGGCAATTGCTCAATGCCGACAAGAGAAACGTCCGCAATATCCAAGCCCAATAATATTTCAAAATTTCTATCAATAAAAGAACTATTATTCAATAAATAAAATATTAAATTAAAATTATATAAATATTTTTACAAAATTAAAAATAATATAGGTGGGCCTAAATGGACTTGAGATTAATCTTTTGTAAATATGAACAGGTTTGGACGAAATTTTATATCCATATTTTGGGCCAGGCCGAATTTGAGCATACATATAATCAGGGGCGTAGCCAAGGGATTGGCAGGGGCCTCGCCCCCTCTTAAAATGAAAAATTTTCATTCAGACCCCTTTAGAATTTATAAAAATTTAAGTTAGTTAAAGTAAAATTATACTTTGACCTCCCTAAAAATGATAAAAATTTTAATTTTTTAAAAATTATAAAGATATAGATATTAAAATGATAAAATTACATTTTTACTATCGTAAATACATACAATTTAATTTCAATCTCCCTAAAAAAATTAATTTTACTCTACATATAATATATTAATATTATACTTAAACCCAAGTACCCAACCCATAAACACTTATACACTTAATACATTAGTCTCCCTAATACTTTTCCTTGTTTGGGAGAACCGAAGTTTCTCGAGTTTCCAAAACAGAAGGAAAGAAAAAAAAAATGATAGTAGCATTTTGATGTTATTATTTTGAGGGATGTCGGTAGGCTCTTCAAGAGGAAGCAACCCATCTGCTCAAAGCTACAATATAACATGCAACGAAACGACAAACAAAATATGGAATCCTAAACAATTGTGAGTGCATTATTACTATTGAATATATGTACTATAAATAAACTATATAATATTATAATATTATATAATATAATTAAAAATTAAATATATATATATAAACATTTAATGACCATTTATGCATTATAGTAAGTCAATATATAAACCATGATTGTTATCATATATTAATAGTGTAGTAGTTTGTTGGCCATGTGAGGTGGGTTTGGCTTGCCCCATACATCATCAAATGTTTAAATCCAAGTTTGGTGAATTTATAAAAAATAAATAAACAAAGTCAATAAATCATCATTGGAACATGTTACGTACAGTGAAAATGAAATGATTCAGTTTGTATAACGGTAGTTAGAGTTCACAAAATAGCAATGATGAAAAACTCACACATATATCCTCCTCAGTTTCTTCAATGCCCCCACACCTCTCATCATCATTCCTTCATCCTTTATCATTTTATCTTTAACTTTATGCTCTTTTTTCCCTTATTACCAAATTTAATTTAAAAGTCAAACCTCTTCATCTCAATTTCTTTTTAAAGAAATTGTTCTTTTTACAATTAAAATTTAACCATAAATTATTTACTAGGCTGTTATTAATCTAATTGATTGAGTCTTAACTCGATTAGTATTACATTGTTGTTCGTGTAAGAAGACATTGGTTCGAGTGTGCGAAAGTGCATTATTCTCCTATTTAAGAGTTGAGGAGAAGCTATGGATAATTCTAGACGTTGTATCAAAAAGAGCATATATCATTAGAGGTGTTCATGTGCTGGTTCAAGTTGGGTTCGAGCCAAACTTATGTATGATATTAACCTACTTTATATTTTACCCAAACCTGACCTAACCCGAAATCTGAGTTTAAAATTTTACCAAAACTTGCCCATATTTGCAAAAGACCAACCTAAACCAATTTTAGGTCCGCCCATATTATTTTTTTATTTTTTTAAAAATATTTATATTATAATATTTTAATATTTAATAATTTTATTTTTTTTATTTATTGAAAATTTGTATATAGTCATCTTAACATTTTTTAATCAGTATAAATTTCTTTAATGTGTTCTAAATTACATAATATATAAAAATAATATAATATAAAATATTATAAACTTAAAACGGATCAGGTCGGGTCAAGCTCGGGCCTTGAATATTTAAGACTGAACCTATTTTTCGAGATTAATATTTTGCTCAAACCTTCTCGAATTCGGGTGAAGCCTTCGGACTTAGGCGGATAGCTTGATCCATGGACAAGTCTAAATATGACAAAAACCTATAATCTTGTGATTTAATGGAATTTACCAATTTTATTGATTTTAATAATATTATTTTTCTTTTCCTAAAATCACCATCATCACAATTTCCCTTTATTTCACTTTTCTCTTTTCTTTTTTTCTTCTTTTATCTCCAGACAAATAAATAAAGTTTTTTTTTTGTCTATATATCTTCTTTAATAAGCATCCAATAAAGTTTTCTGCTTGCAAAAGCACCATGAAAAAAAAAAATCCGATGTGATTTTATTTTTTAAAATATGACAAAATTCATTATAAACAAAAAGGTTAAAATTAATAAAAAAAAAACATTAGTTTGGAGTCTTTGAACGAATCTAAATTTTTGTGATTCTTATACACATCCTTACAAATTCATGAAACCCTACACCCATTTTAATATATATTTATTTCTCGATTACTAAAATTTTCTTATTTTATTAATAATCAAATCCATTAAGTACATTTTACATTCTATATATATTCAAGTATTATATGTCCATATGAATTTAAAGAGTTTTATAAGGACGAAATCAGAATTTTTTTAGGAGAAATGAAATGAAATTATATGTTTTTCGCATGAGCTTAAAGACAATGTTAAGGCCCTAGGAACTTTAAATTCAATTTATATGAACCATGTGTTAGAGTTCTTATGTGATATTTATTCATATTTATGTCCCACCAAATGTAGGTTTTGTATATAGTTTTGGATATATTCTAGCTATCAATTTAATTGAAACAGATACATTATACTTTAACTGATGATTATATGAACCCGTGTGTTGGCATGATGATCAGAGTGTTCATTGTCCTAAGTAATGTTTAGACTCAAGTTGCACTAATCGCGTTGTTGTTAGGGTTTTACCCTCTTTTTATAACTCACCAAAAAAATTTGATGATTATATTATTATTTTTAATAAAAAATATTGAATATAAATATTAAAGATAAATAAATAAAATAATTAATTAGTAAAAATAAAATTATCTTTTTATTTAACAAATAAACAGTAAAGCCTAGGGGTTTTGATACTTCTCTCTCTTCATTATTAAGTAAACTACATTTAAGATCACTAAATTATTTTTGAAAAAAAATCACTAAATTATTAGTAATTTTACATTTTGATCACTCAACTTAAAAAGGTTATAAAATGAGTATTGATCTATTCAAAAATTTTCATTTAACTTACCAAACTATTCTAAAGTTTTTATTTAAGTCATTGAGTTGTTAAATTTTTTTTAAAGTTCTGTTAACGAGCTCCAAGTGATGATTAATACTTGGCAAGCTTATAAAGAAATATTGGAAAAACTATAGCAAACTTCGTGACATTTTGTTTTATAGAAAAAACTGAACTATAGAAAAAAAGAAAGATGAGAGTTTTCAGTTTGTGTAGATGTTGCAAATAGAAAATATCATACAACGACGACTTTAACAACCAAATAACTTAAATAAAAACTTTCAAATAATTTAATGATTATTTTATAATTTTTTAAAGTTGAACGAAATTTAATATAATTTACCAATATTTCTTTATAGGCTTGGCAAGTATTAATCACCCAAAAGGAAAACATAGTTTATTTGATAAAATTGATTGACATTGATAGCCTAAATATGAGGAGGGTGCATGCTCTATTGACTTTTATAAATCTTTTAGCTTTTGTTAGGGGAAGGGAAAACACACTTTCATAAGCCTTTGGCATATGGTAATTACTATATTAATTATAGATTTAAAAATCTAAAAGAATGAGAGAAAGTATCTTATCATTTTTATTAATGGTTAAAGTATGTTTTATTCCCTCTACTTTGATAAAATTCGAAATTTAATCCTTATATTTGAAAAGTAAAAATATTATTTTCAATTTTAAAATAATCATAACCCAATCATTATACTTATTAATATTTCCAGTTAAAATGCATCAACATAGCATGTTAATTATTAGACAACATTCACATATCGTATGATTGACAGGAAATAAACATGTAAAGTTAAAAATTTTGACAAAAAACAACTTTAATAACTAGATTATGATTTTTAAATTGAAAAATAATAGGAAAATTTAGATTTTTTTTCTTTGGATATGAAAAGCTATGTGAGAACCGAAGAAGATTTAACTTTTAACATTTTAAGAATAACGACTAATTCTTAAACCTTGCTAGTGCAAGGATTACTAGCATAATTTGACCTTTGATTAATCAATGTTCGAATAACTGACATTGTAGGCTTAAAAAGTTTATTACAAGATGAATAAAAGGGAGATACTTTTAATTTGGTTTAATTGTGACCCCAATCCCTTTACTCTTATTATATTTTAAATTTAGTTCATTTGGTTTTAATTATAGGAATGTAGCCTTGGCTAATTTAAAAACTAAAACCATTTGATAACATTATTAATGAATTCCAGCTACATTTTAGTATTCAAATGTCTGATTTAAAATTTAATGTCTAATTGGTAATATATATTCAATTTTAATAGAAGTTGATTAACAATGTTATCAATTGAATTCTTATAATTAGAAGTAAAGGGATCAAATTTCAAGTCTAAAGAATACAAAAACCGGAAGCAAAATTAGACCCTTCAAAATTTATAGGCATTGCATATTCCTTAAAAGTGGAAGGGGTTTCTCTCTCTCTATAATATTCGTGTAAAGTACAATTAAATTTATACATTTTTTTAAGTGTAAAGTTGAATCCTAAGACATATCACATGATCATGTATAGTTTAAAGGGATATATATTAAATTTACACGTAAAAATTAATCCTGTATTTTGATATATGGTTTTTTTATTTAGTGTATTATAAATATAAAATTTTGTTTTTGGTTTATATGTATACATAAAATTTTGATTTTGATTTTGATTTAGTTATACACGTATACATAAATATTAGATCATGAAATACTCACAATGTTAGTGAAAATATTATGTAACAAATTTTTTAAAAATCGATATAAAAAATAAATGTGACTTTGGTTGAAATGATAAAGACGATATAATAAAAGTTACAGTGATTTGTGTTCAAGTTTCACGAGTCTCATTGATTGTATGTATTTTTTTTAGATTCATCAGAATATTAAAAAGATTTAAATATCCTCAAAATAATATTTGTTGTTTTGTAAAAGGAGATTTTTTTTAATTTTACAACAAAGTTGAGATCCGGTTAAAGGGTAGCACCGAGTTAGTCCAAACTTAATATATAATGTAGAAGTTATATATTTGTTTATTTTATATTGGATGAATATGATTATTTGTGTATGCAATATATAAATGTAAAATGATTTTATCTTGATAATGGTGTTAGTAGTTTGTGAATATTAAATTAAATCAAAATTTTATTAATAAAATTACATAATTAAAATTCATGATGACATTACACATTAAACCAAAGTTCATATATAATTTTAAAATTTATATTAGCTTTTAAAATTAAAAAAATATGTTAAGTATATACTTAAAATGATAATATTTTTAGTTGATATAGGATAAAAATATTAAAATTTTGAAAATTTATATAAATACAAATATTGTTATGTCTGACGATTGAGTCTTAATTCAATTAGCATGAACAATGTTATCAATACAGGAGAACATGAATTCGAATGCGTTGAAGCGCATTATCCTCCTATTTATGGGATGAGAAGAGACTATGGATAGTTCTAAGCATTATATAAAAAAGAGCATATATAAATATAAAGTTTAAATTGTGTTGTTGGTTCCTTTATTTTCATAAAATTTGAGATTTAATCATATCACTTTAAAAACTAGAAATGTTTTTACTTTTTGGATATAAAAATTCCATTAAAAATTTACCAACTTGGCATATTTATTTTTTGTCAATTATAAGAATGACTTAATTAACATGCCAACCTGATAAATTTTGATAAAAAAATAATATTATTAATGATTGTATTAATATTTTTAAATTGTAAAAATAAGAATATTTTAAAAATGTAGATCTTAAAATTGTTAAAGTAGAGGGATTGGAGAGATATTTAACCAAATATAAATATACACACAAGGAGCAAATATTGAATAGATACCAAAGTCGGTGAGCCATGCATATATACCGATGACTTTTGTTAAAGGCAACAGCTCACATGATGGCATATATAAATTTATACTGACAATTTACCTTTTATAGATTAAAGAAATAAAGTAAAAAATAATAATTAAAGCTAAGGGCTTGTGAAGTTTTCCTTATTTATATCTGCCAAATTTCTATTGAAATGAACTTAACAACTTCCTTAAATAACGACAATTATTTTAATAAAATTACTATTTTCTTAAAAATATAGTTATTTTAACATGTGACATAATTTAATATATTATACAAGTTTTTGGTTTTAATTGATGGATACGAATATTCAATAAGTTTAGTATTATTTTTTATTTAATCAATGAGTTTTGATAAATTCATAAAACGAAGATATTTTATACAAAATCGTGATGAATTGAAAAGTTTGCATATGATTTTGCTCCATGCCATAACATATAATTCAAATGGTAGCAACATGCTTCCAATATGCCATAAATTACGGGATCGAGTTAGACTATGTTCTTATGTAAACTCTTTATTTTGCCATATATTATTTACAAAAGTAAAGAGATAAAATTTTGGATTAAGATTTCGACCTCTCAACAATTTTATTTTATTTTATAAAATTATTGTTGGTTTGAATTTGACATGCAAAATTATCATATTTAAAATTAAGTTAAAATATGTCATCTTCACAAATTTAAAATTTGATTCATTTATTTTTATTTTCAGGAAATTAATCTTTTCAGATTTTAAAATTTAAGTTTACTTGTTCACACGGATAAAAGTTTTTCGTTAAATTTATTGGTGTGACATTTTGAACTAAAAAAACCCCTCATTTAATAGTCATGTAATTAAAAATTAAATTGTAATAATCTTGAATTTAACAAAATTAACAATTAGATCTAAAATTTAAAATTTTAAATATGAAAAATAGAAAAATTAAATTTCTAAAATTAAAAATACGTGAACTAAATTTTAAATATATAAAAGGTTATGAAATAAAATAAATTAAACGTATTTAAAATTACAGTCTCAATAGTAAAAAAATAAAGGGTTAAAAGGATTGAATTTAGGAAGAGAAGAGTAGATGAGATTACTGCAAACAAAAAGGGGTTGGAAGTGATGGATGGATTAAGGTTAAATGGTAAGACAATAATGATGGCACGATGAATGCTCCCAACGGTAATGAAAGTACTAATTAGGCAACTCATATGTTATGTTAGGGCACATGTTTCCAGAGAGGATTAATTTATTTTTTTTCTAATACAAGATTTAAGGACAAAATGTTATGAAACAGCTGTTCCTTACCATTTTTATTTTTAGCTGTGTAAACAGTGAAGTTACTCCAATATTCTTTAAACTTGTTTCTTTCAATAATTGAGTTTCTGTTGTTAAATTTCACATTTTTTAAGTGAAAGTCGGAATTTAACAATGAAAAAAAGAAGTCAGAAATTAATAATAGATGGAAGATTAACTTAATACCGTTCTCCAAAAAGGTTAAATTAAAAAGATTAGGATCTGTTTGGTTAATTGATCGATAGTTGATTGTTGGTTGTTGTGATTGATTTAATCAATTAATTTTATTAACTGTTTATTTAAAAGGGTTTGATAAAACTTGACAGCTGAAATTTGATACGACACATTTTATCGTTAAATATTTATTTATTTATAATATTTTAGTATTTGTTCGGTGGAATTATTGAAGTAAAACACTATTACAAATGAATTAAAAATTCATTATGAAAAGTAATTTGTGAATATTTTGAAAATTTAAATAAACACATTTATTAAGTTATTTATTTACAAATATTAATTTTGTGAAAATTAATAAATATTAAGGGTTTTTTGAGTAATTTTTGAGCAAGTCAGATTTGTTATTTCACATATCTCATTCTCAATCAGCTATGAAAAAAGTTATTTATTATTGCGTTTTTTATTTTGGAGGTTTTAATTTAACAAACTCTTATAAGCCTTCATTTATCGAAAATTACAATTGGAGGGTTTGACAACTCAATCTTCCACTTATACTCAAATCAACCAAAAAACCTCAAAGCTCTATTTACAAAACACCCCAATAATATTATTATTTAGGTTAAAATATGCTTAAACACCATCTACTCTTCATATATTTGAAATTTAATCTTTTTATTTCTTAAAAAATTTAGTCACTTTACTTTTTAATATTGTCCTATTAAATTCAAATTCATTAATATGTCATGTTTTTTGGATTTTTTTATTTTAAAATTTTATACCAGTAAACTTAATAGAAAAATAAGACTTAAAATTTGAATTTTAAAATTAAATAGACTAAATTAATTGAAATAAAAAAGTCTAAATTTAACATATTATTTAAGAAACATAAAAAATTATGTTAATACTATACGATAGGAGGGGCAAGGCCTGACTGACTGGGAAACCCCGTTAAACTTCAGGATACGATTTGAGTACTGAGTACTGACTGAGCTGAGCATCCGAGTGGTAGGAAGAATCGTCGGTGGGTCAACAATCCCGTTCCCTTTTGGACTTTTTAAAAGACCATCCCTGTCACTGTCACGCACTCTAACAGTAGTTTCTAAACTCTAGAGCTGCACTAAACTACAGCGGTAAGCATATTATTAGTGTTATTAATAAAATAAAATAAAAACAGCCCGACTCAGTTACAGATCACTCAACTCAACTCAAGCACCAGCTGAATCTTAGCTGGATGCACCATCCTTTTCATTTTCCTTTCTCCCTCACTCACTCCCAAGAAAACAAAAGAGAAGAAAAATAGTCCCCACGAATCTCATCCATCCATTCACAGCAACACTCACACATGATGCTCTCCTCCCTCTCCCTCTCCCTCTCCCTCTCCCTCTCCTGCTTCTTCTCTTCCTTGTTGTTCTGGTCATGTCAATCCTTTCCCATTCATAGCCGTCGGATCCTCCATCAACCTTTCTTGCCATTCGGATCTACTCCGCCGTCTGATCCTCCTCCTCCGCCTTCTCCTCCGCCTTTTTCTTCCACTTCTCCTCCTCCCGACTCTCCTTTCTTCCCCTCTTTCTCTTCATCTCCCCCTCCTCCTTCTCCTTCCTCCTTGGCTTCTTTCCCCGCCAACATTTCCTCCCTCGACATCCCTCACGCTCCCTCTCCCAACCACAGCTCTCGCACTCTCCTCGTCCTTGCCATTGTCGCCTCCGTTTCCGCTTTCGTCGTCTCTGCTTTTCTCCTCTTCTTCTACTGCCGCCGCCGCAAGCAGAAACGTAGTTTCGTCGACGATAACAAGACCTTAACGTCCAACAATAGTAGCAGGTTGTACCCCAGCAACAATGTTCATAATGCTCGTAAGCTGAGGACAACTTCCGCCACTAGTTCCGAGTTGCTTTATTTGGGTACGTTGGTAAATTCCCGAGGCGGGATCGGAGATGGCTCCAATAATTCACCGGCCAATGCTAGGTTTGATCCCAGGAAAATGGATTCCCCGGAGCTCCAGCCGTTACCGCCGTTGTCTCGGCAGAGCACCGGTCGGAACTTTCGAGCCGGTGAAGTTGAGTCAGTTGCTGAAGAAGAAGAGGATTTTTATTCACCAAGAGGATCTCTCGATGGCCGAGATAGTCCTAGTCGAAACGGATCCGGATCAAGAAGAGTATTCGCGACAGTTGCTGTAAAAAGCATTGAGTCTACAAGTACTTCCTCGTGTTCATCTTCGAGTTCAAGTTCCTCCGGCAGGTCTCATTCACTTAGTATTTCTCCGCCGGTTAGTTCGAGTCCGGTAAGATCTGACCCGAAATCTCCAGGACTCGTGCAATTTCAACCTTCTTCATCTCCGGGGAGGATTTCAGCTGATTCGCCGCGACTTCCCAATGCATCCAATGGAAATGTACGATCTCCCTCGTTGTCTTCAACTTTAACGTCACCGGAGAGGGAAAAATCAGATGGCCGAAGCTTGCGATCTCCTTCGTTGTCTCCGATGTCGATCCCGAACCCAGATTCACATGTTGTTTCCAATCGAAATATTGGGTCGCCATCACTGTCTTCGGCTGCTACTTCGCCAAATAGAACTTTGATCGAGAAACTAGATGCATCGATTAGAAATTTCAAGGATTTGGTTCGAAATATGGGGACTCCATCGATTTCAGCTTCAGCGGCAACTAGTTCATTAGCCAAAGGATCTCCGGTTAATGATATGGGTCGAAACCGAACAAGGTCCCCATCAGTTCGTTCAGCTTCGGCTTCTCCTGAGAATAACATGGTAAATAATCCGAGTGAATTTCCAAGAATGGTTAGTGATTTGAATCCAATTGTTAGGTATCCTTCAATGTCATCAGCCTCGACATCACCGGAAAGGGCTTTGAATGAAAATGAGAATGAGCGGTCTCCTTTACTATCACCGGCTTCATCATCATCGGATGGAAGTTTCGGGAAAAGCCCAAAGAAGTCACCATTGGTGGTTGCTTTTTGGGATTACAATAGGAGCTCTTCGTTCTCATCTTCAGCTTCTTCATCACTAAGAAGAGATTCGGAGAATAGTCCTGATGCATCTCCTGTAAGAGTTAGCGGAGATTTAGAGAAGCCTATGTTGACTCCACCGCCACCACCACCACCACCTCCTCCTCCGCCTCCTCCGAAGCAACGACGGCTCTGGGAGAAACCACTTTCATCAGCATCTATCGTAAAACAGATATCGAAGCCGCCTCCTCTTGTGCCCCCTTCGATACCTTTTATGACACACAACCCAATTAGTATTTCTCAAGTCGAGTTGCCTACAAGGTCCGAGTCTGAGGCAGTGGAGGAAGAGGATGCGGAGGAGGCTTCAAAACCCAAGTTAAAGCCTTTACATTGGGATAAAGTACGAGCCAGCTCTGATCGTGAAATGGTGTGGGATCACCTCAGATCAAGCTCATTCAAGTATGATTTCAACCTCTAGTTAATTGTAAACTATGGGGTTCTTGTCAGATCTTTTAGTTTTGGTTGAATTAAGGTTTTCTTCACGTGGTTCTACTCCTTGCTTGAATCTAAGAGTTTGGCTTCTGCAGGTTGAATGAGGAGATGATTGAAACACTATTTGTCGCAAAAACACCGAATCCTAAACCAAAGCAAGCAACTCCACGTTCTGTTCTTCCTTCACCAAACCAAGATAACAGAGTGTTGGATCCCAAAAAGGCACAAAACATAGCAATTTTGTTGAGGGCACTCAATGTGACCGTCGAGGAAGTTTGTGAAGCCCTTTTAGAAGGTAATGAAATTGCCATTTAGGAAACATTACTTATAACTTTTTGGTTTATTGATTGCAATTCTGGTTCAAGTTTTGTTGATTTTAAGACTTAAAAATGTCCATAACTTGCACAAAGGTCATTAAGCTGGTCTGCTGGATATGGAAATGGTATTTATTTGTCCTTATATTCCTTGAACATTACTTAATGAAAGTTTTCTGCCGAAATTGTCACTGAATTTAGTAGTTCTTTACGACTTTGGACCTGTGTTTAACAATTCACAGTGCTAGTTGTTAGAGTAGTTCAAATTTAGATGCTACTTTAGAAGCATGTACCCTTTTAAAGTATTAAAATTTGCGTTTTTACCATTGTTATGGTGCAAACCAATAGTCTTTGTATTGCATATAAATGATATTTGTTGAGCTTTAATATCCTATTCCTTGCCATGACTGGCCATATGGTTTCCTATATTTGGAGATGTATGGGCACTAAAAATCTCTTCTATGATGGTACAGGTAATGCTGATACACTCGGCACTGAACTTCTTGAAAGTTTATTGAAAATGGCTCCGTCCAAGGAAGAAGAACGCAAGTTGAAGGACTACAAAGATGATTCACCAGTCAAGCTTGGGCCAGCTGAGAAGTTTTTAAAAGCAGTTCTTGATATACCCTTTGCGTTCAAAAGGGTGGATGCAATGCTCTACATAGCTAACTTTGAGTCTGAAGTTGAATACCTTAAAAGATCTTTCCAAACTCTAGAGGTAATTTTCACAAACTCCATCTCTGTATGCTCCGCATTTTCTCGATTTCTTTCACGTTTTCTTTCAGCTTTTCTTGGTTGCTTGTTTATGCTTGTATTAAAATGTGAATACTCATTCAACTACCATATCCTTCATCGTGGTTTAGAAATTTCAACACCAAACATTACAGCAATCTATTTGACCATTCAGTCTTTATCACATGTTTCTCTTCAAAGTAAAATATGAATGACTAATTAAATGTGCCTTGACTTTAGGTTAGTTCATACCTGACAGCTTGGTTTTAGTCTATAAGCTTGCCTAAGCATGTGAACAAGAAGAATATTGTTCTTGTAATATGTTTTTTTTTGGGTACAACTACGTGTGTTCTTGTAATATGTTGAATATAGTAACCATTTCAATGGTCTAAAAAATGCATATGTGCGTGTTCACTGACATGAGCGCTCTAGCAGTGCTCCTACTGATAGAACATTGCCTCGTTTGCTTTAAGATGAGTCATATGCTTTGTTTTCATTTTGTAGATTTAACGATAGACTGACAAAACCTGTGTTGTTGCTTTATTATCAATTGTATTAACCTGTATCCTGTTGGTTTGTCCTTTTTACAGAATGCTTGCGAGGAATTGAGAACCAGTAGGATGTTTTTGAAGCTTCTAGAGGCTGTGCTCAAGACTGGGAACCGCATGAATGTCGGGACAAACCGTGGTGATGCCCATGCCTTCAAACTTGATACACTCCTTAAGCTTGTTGATGTGAAGGGTGCGGATGGGAAGACCACACTCCTGCATTTTGTTGTACAAGAAATCATAAGAACTGAGGGTGTTCGTCTTTCCGATGCTGACCAAACTCAAAGCTCCACTGTAAACGAAGATGCTCGGTGTAGGAAGCTCGGTTTACAAGTTGTTTCTAGTCTCAGTTCAGAGCTCACCAATGTGAAGAAAGCTGCAGCAATGGATTCCGAGGTACTTAACAGCGATGTCTTGAAGCTTTCTAGAGGCATCGAAAACATCAGTGACGTTCTAAGATTAAATGAAACAATGGCTTCGGACGAGAGCCAAGAGAAGTTTTCTGAATCAATGAACAGGTTCATGAAAATGGCCGAGGAAGAGATTATAAGGATTCAAGCCCATGAAAGTGTGGCCTTATCTCTGGTAAAGGAGATTACCGAATACTTCCACGGGAACTCAACAAAAGAAGAGGCCCACCCATTTAGAATCTTTATGGTGGTAAGGGATTTCCTTACGGTTCTCGAACGGGTCTGCAAGGAAGTTGGGATGATAAATGAACGAACTGTTGTTAGTTCTGCCCATAAATTCCCAGTCCCAGTGAATCCAATGATGCAGCCAGTGTTCCCAGTTCCAGTGAATCCAATGATGTCCCAAGCTTTTGCTGGATTTCAGGGCAGACCACGGTATGGTTTTAGTTCTGATGATGAGACTGCATCACCTTAGTTGTTTGTTGAAGCTGTAAGATAGAAGCTGCCAAAATTGGGTGGTTTAGGTTTTGCATGAAGCTTGTATGGCTTGTCCTGCAATGTAAGGTCGCAAATATTTATTTATATTTTCATATCTGTATAAATCCATGTACAATTCAGAACAGTTTTGTTCTATATAATCTATAATATACGAGAGGAAATTTTCTTGGGGAATCAAAAGAGGCACTGTGCTGATTTATTTCAAGGGGAATGATACATTCATCAGGTTCATGCCTGCAAAATTTAACAGGCTGCAATAATTTTATGTTTTTAATGTTACAAACAATCTTTAACATTTGACTGATACCATCAAATTGCTTATGCTAGAAGATGGTGTTGATCTGCCCCTGCTTCACTGGTTTTGCTCTGTCAGCATCCATGCGTTCTAGAATACGCCGTGCTTCTTCCTCTGTTGCAGGAACTACATTTCGGATCTTAAATCCATTCTTTGTGGCCTTTGCCTCCGGCCGGACGCTGAATGTGAAATAAAATGTATTTGATACCTGCTTCATGGATAATACAGAAAGAGAGAACATGTTAGGTAACCATATATTTTATGAAATTAGTGAATGTGGAATCAAGAACATAGTAGCCTTTTTGTTCTATAACAGTGCATTTTGCAGGGTTTTACCTCACTGGATCTGATCTCCGGCCTTGTAACATGAGCAACGACTTCAACATTAATTAATGGTTGATTCGGATTCTCGAGTTCAGTGTACAGAACACATGATGTCAAACGAAGGAAGTCGCCTACATCGACCTGCTCAAAGTACAGGTATTCTTTTTGCATAAGTTAAAGATAGACCTAAATTGAAGCACAAACGTGAACAGAAGATGCTGGAAAGACAATATTGAATCTGAAAGTTTCTTCTTGTCTTCCATTTCACGAGGATATGCTTGAAATAATGATCAAGTTCGGGATCTTGATCTCTCCCTATATGAGACAATGAATTTAATGCTAACACCTGCATAGAAAGCAGGAAGGTACTTACAGGCCTTAGGAAATCAACATGATCAACTTCTAAAAAGCAAGGCACGAGTCCAGCAAAGACATAAGCTGTTGAAAAAGCTAGCTCGAATGCTCGATGCATTAAGAAACCTCCGAAAATTCGACCATGGATGTTCCTCTGTTGCGGTTGACAGATCAAAGCATTTTCAAGACGGGTATCCCTTAAAAGAATGCTGTTTCTATCTGCTAAGGCTGGCATATCGCAAAAGATTCGGCCCTCCGCTAGTAGTGCTTCCAGTCGATTTACCTCCCCATTTTCGAGTTCTCTTCTATCCACTCTTTTCTTTTTTCTCAATTTGCTTCTAGCTTCAGCTTCTTCAAAAAGAAACTTCTGACTTTCAGTTTCTGGAGAAAGCCGGTTAACAGCAGCAGCTTTCCCGGTCTTAGAGTCACGGGCCACGAAGATGAAGTTAGCTGTTAAAGCTACTGAATGAGAAACATCCGATTCTTCTACATGAAATAACAAAATCTGATCAAAGATAAAATCATCATGGCCAAACCTCAATCTAATATATATCCATAAATGAAAAATGGTACTCGTATGCATATACTAAGTAGGTTTTAAAAGAGAAATATGCTTATTAAAGGGAGAAAAAAAAATGGGGTTGGAGTGTTGAATATCCATATCAAAGAACACAAAATTTTAAGCCATGACACAGATTGGAAAGTCCAGATGGGTACCTAAACATTATAAAAGGCAAATCATAGGTTTTAGATTAAAGCACCTTTTGGGGATTGAATAACATCTAACTGAATCTCAATTGATGATCTCCCGACCCATATGACAGAACCAACCATTTTGAGATCAATGTCAACACTAATAGGCTTCTTCAAAACAATCTTATCAACAGCAGCTGTTACCAGCAACAGAGGCCTTGTTGTGCTCTCATCATCTGAACAATGCTAATTTTACAAACAAACAAGGTTTAAAACAGCTTTTAGAAAATGAAAGAAGGTAAGTTTGTGAAGAAGAAAAAAATGGGGAACCTTGACAGAGATAGTCCCAGCTAAAGCATCAAGGTCTTCAAGCAACATGCCCATTCTAACTTCATTCCAGGGATCCCTATATTGTTCTCTCAAGATATAATCAGATGCAAAGTTATAAAAGATGGTGGTTCGGCTTTGAGAGGGAGTTCTGGTGAGCAATTCGCTCTGAGGGGGTGCATCTTTTGGTGGATCAAGGAGTCTCTCGAAGATTTTGGACCTGGCTTCCCATAAAGCGTTGGTAACCGGTGAATGGTACATACCAGGCCATAAGCTTATAGGCTTCCTGGTTGAGGAAGAAACCGAGCCGTTTGCAGTAAACGTTGAAACTACAGGGATGGTTTTAGGAGATGGGCAATTTAATTCCATGGAATTTTGGATGTTTCAGACGATTCCTGCAAAAGGGTTTGGTGACAACTTTTGATGGTTTCCAGGAATTCCAGGTTTACTGTTCTTTTTGAGAAATTTGGTTTCTATAATCTAACTTTTTTTTTAAGGGTAAATTTCACCAACAGTCACTCAACTTTTATTTTTCGAAATAAACAGTCATCTGGTTTATATTTCAGTCCCTTAACTTTAAAAATATGACAAAACAGTTCCTCAGCTTTTGAAAATATGATAAAACAGTCATTTTTTGTCACAAACGTCACGGAATAGTGACGTGGCATGTGACGGTGTCGGAGGCATGTGGGAGATGTCCAGCTGGTCGATTACGTTAACAAAACAATCACTCAACTTTAGAAATGTGACAAAATAGTCACTAAAATTATCGAAAAATGACAAAATAGTCCTCTTGTCATCCACATCAGCATCATCTTTCATCTAAATAATGTATTTAGAGCCATCTCCTATTGATATACAATCATCACCTGAAGTAATGAGCAAATATATGGAAAGTATAATGAAATGAAACCAACAAAGAAAGAAAGAAGCAGACAAACCAATTTGAATGGTTGTATTATGGATAGAGACATTGGTGGAACGTGGATGTGAATGCCAGCAGTGTTAGGGCTGTTTCTCGGAGCTTCGATTCTAAGTTGAGTGGCATTAATCAAAGTAGAGTCTTTGAATGCAATGTGCATTTGTGGACTGTCTTCAAAGCTTAAACCTTTGATATCTACATTTTTGGAGTGTCATATCATAAAACCCTACCAACACAATCAAAGGAAGTCTTATGCAATAAAACTTTCTGCCATAGCAACTAAAAGCCTCAAACACTTACTGTTGGTTTTTGAAGTTGAGAGGCATGTTGGCAAAGAGCAATCAACATTTATATATCAGTGAAGTTTTACCAAAAAATTATGTAAAAATCTTATGGGTTTGTGATACAATATAAATAATTGCCTTTTGGTTATCTTTGTAAGAAAGTTTCCACCAATTATCTCCCTGCCCATTAATGGTACCAGATCCTTGAATGTAGAGACCATCGAAATTCTGAAAGCCAAGCCAATGGTGACAATCTGTATTGCATTTCCATGCAGAAGGTTTGGTTGGGGCTTTGATTCTCCCATCAATCTGCACCCCTAATAAATATTTTTTGAACTTTAATACAAATCAAGTTTAAATATATTTTTTAAAATTTTAAATTTTAAATATAAATAAAAATATAAATAATTTGACAAAATTCTGAACAAAACGCATGGAGTTGCATATAAATCTTAATATTAAGTAGTCCCAGAAAGGTGATGCTGATGTGGACATAACAAAAGGATTATTTTGTTACTTTTCGATAACTTTAATAACTGTTTTGTCACATTTTCAAAATTGAGTGACTGTTTTGTTACACATAACTGGCCAGCTGGACAGGTAACCCACATGCCTCCAACGCCGTCACATGCCACGTCACTGTTCAGTGACGTCTGTGACGGAAAACGTAAAAAAAGACCGTTTTGTCACATTTTCAAAGTTGAGAGACTGAAATGTAAACCAAGTGACTGTTTGTTTCGAAAAATAAAAGTTAAGTGACTGTTGGTATAATTTATTCTTTTTTTAATATTAACTCCAATAAGTCAAACTTTAAATATCTTGTATGTACCAAAAAAAAATCTTGTAAAGGTGTATTAGTTTGAAAATACTCATCCAAGAAGGTTTACAGTGAGTTAATAATAAATTTAACTTTAATTTTTACGTATTATATCGATTTAGTCATAATTTTAAAATTTTCTGAATCCGAAGAGATCTAGTGGGGGAGGGGGAGAAAGAGAGGGATGGGTGGAGAATTTTAAAATTAAGATCAAATTAAGAAAATTTGTAAATTTTGAGGGTTAATTTTTTAAAATTATGACTAAATCAATATAATATGTAGAAGTTGAGGGTTAAATTTATTATTGTACCGACTTTTTTAATTGTTACGTCAGCTTACCATTTGTAATTTTAAAGGAAGTGATCAAAATAATCGAATAATGTGAATACCTAAATTGTAAAATTTTTATTTTAATTGCCTATGAAGTTTTTTTTTATAGTTGAGTAACTATGTATATAATTTGAACCCAATGAGTGACTTTAATGAAAAAGAGAATGTTGTTCATCTTAGGAGATTTGGGCTCAAGCACTTATGTGTGCAAACTGTGTGTGCATTGTCAAAAGATTAAAAAAATATGAACAGATATTACCATGTAATTACACCAATTTATTAAAAAAACATGAATATAATTTATCCAATATTTTATATTTTTTCTCAAACAATAATTTAATCAAATTTTCCAAATGATAAGGAAAAAAGTTATATAATGGAGACCACTTTCACACATTTAAATTTTTTATTAGTATTTGATACACTTGTTAATCAGTATGATTAACACGAGTGGTGGTTTACATGGTGGTTCATTTGGATGAGGGTAAGGAAATGAGTTTTTGGTGATGGAGTTTGTGGGTTTTGAAAGAAGGAATGAGGAGTATGAACACTTTGCATAGTTTTTTTTTATAGCGGGAGACAAGCTTAATTACTATGTTTTAAGGTCATTGACATGGAAACCTGATTTGATACTTTTGACAATGATTAACTCAAGGTTCGTTGGTTGGTAGGTTGATCATGTGGGATTCATTATGATGTTGACTTCATTGAAAAACACATGTCAAGTTTTCTTTGGATTCGTTATGAAGTTCGCTATATAAGGTATAACAATACTGTTAAAGTAATTTTTTTTAAAGTGAAATTCATTAATTCATTTCACCAATCAAGAAGCTGACATCGTTGCTTGGCAAAACAAAAGAGAAACAAATAGTTTGGAGAAAAAAAGAAGATTTTAGAGTTTCTTGTTAAAGTACTTTTTAACTTCACAAGATGAATTAAAAAAATGACGTCTCATTTTCTTTATATATGTTGTAAATACATTAATAATGAATGTCTATAACCCTTTTTTTTTGTGAAAATGTCTATAATTCCTTTAAACTTTCATTAAAGTAATAAGATAAAACTCTTTGATTCATTTACGATCATGAGAGTAAATTAGATGTTTCAATTAAGAAACAAAAAAGACTTCATTTACATGTATTTTATTGAATGCAAATGAGTTTATAAATAAAAACTCTTGAGGTGAGAGTGGAATACGGAATTTTTATTTATTTATTTGATCTATTGTTTATTTAAGTACCTTTTATTTGATTATTTTATAACAATATATATTTTTTAATATATTTTAATATATCTTATCGGGATTTTATCATCACTCCTATCTAGAGCTGATTGTGAGTCTTGTCGGGTTGGGTTCAGGCTGGGCTTCAATAAAATTTTAGGTCCAAGTGCTAGGCCCGAGCCCAACCCGGCCCGAAATATGGATCTAAAACTTTGTCCAAACCCGACCCAGATTATAATAGTCAAACCCAAGCTCGACCTAGCCTTGCCCGTATTAATTTTTTAGATTATTTTATTACATACAACAAATTTAAAATATATATAATATATCAAATACACTTAAAAACATTAAAACAAACATTAAAAAATAAATAAATTTAAAATACATTAAAATTTTTTATATTAATATAGTTGCAAATAAATTAGTAAAAAAATTAACAATAAAACATAAGTTTTACAATATTCAAATAATATTAAAAAACAGTGAAACAATAGTAAAAACGCATAAAAAATAACATTCAAATAACAAAAATAACAACCAAAACAACAGCAAAAATAACAGTAAACAACATTAAAAACAAAAAAAATAGCAACAAAAATAATAGTAAAAACAACACGAAAGTAACAACCAAAGCAGTAAAAAAAATAAAAACAGTAAAAAACAACAATCAAAACAATAAAAAAACAGCACCAAAACAACAATATAATTTTTTATTAAAAATTATTAATTTATTCGAGTTGGGTCGAGTCGGGCTCGGGCCAAAAAACTCATACTCAAGACCCAGTCCATTTAGAAAATGGGCCTTGTTATTTATCAAAGCCCATTTTTGGGCCTATATTTTTATTTAAACTCTCTCATTTTTCGGACGAATTTTCGGGTCGGATCGGGTGGCTCGACTCATGATCAGATCTACTCTTACCCTAAATTCAACTGGTAATATAACAGATATTTTATCTTGATTCAAAATTCTTTCATCGATGTAGCGCCCTTGTCGAGAGCTTAGACTTTTTTTTTAAGAAAAAAAAAAGCAAAAATTAGCTATTGGCTGAAGGATCGACTGTCCTCTATTTTGAGCTAGTTCTTTATTGATTAAGAGAAATAATTTTAAATTTTTAAAAGTTTGATTTAAGATTTATATGTTTTATATTATTATTAAAATATGTTTTTGAGAAATAAAACATTTATTTTATTATGATACTAAATGATGTTGTAAGTAAAAAAATACATTAAATGATGTTAAAGTTCATTAATACTTATGATATTTCAGTAAAAATATATAAAATATTATTATTAATATTTTGATATATGAAATATAAATTTTATTTTTTAAGCAATTAATATGAATTATTTGTAAAATTTAATTTGAATATATAAATTATATTTTAAATATTTAAAAATAATATTATAAAATTATATATTTGAAATAAATTTCAATCGGAAAAAAATCTAATATAAATATTACATAAAGATATATTGGATTATAAATAATGAAAAAGAGTTCCTTCGTCTACATTTAAATTCGCGGCAGACTAATCAAATGCATCTTTTAAGCATTAAAATCAGTTTAGTTAACAACTAGCTTTCTCAGACCGATTAAATTGGATGTGGTTTTGAATCGAGTTTTTCCACCATTGATGAAACTGGTGTTTTTCTAACATTAACATATTACAGGAAACAGAGACACGAGGCATGTCGGGCGAATTCTTCATTTTAACACGCTTGTGATTTCTGTGAGAAACAGAGATTGTGGAGCATTGCATAAAGGAGTTAATGGGAGGAGAAGAATGCAAACAAAGAGGAAGAAAATTGGATAAAATGGCAGTCGATTAGTAAGGTGGAGACCAACAATAATGTGAGTTTGGATTTAATAAGCAAGCATGGGCCATGAACCATGCACCATTTATTGTCTCCTTTTGATGTATACACACACACACTGTCATACCTCCACTAGAGCACATGTGGCAATTTGTTGGACAGCCCGCAGACGACCCTCTGCGAGGAATGGTCCGCAAGCAACCCTTTGTGTGGGATGGTCTGCGGACGACTCTCCACAAACTATCTAAGTCAACCTAGAGGCAGTCCGCTATACACCCTTTGTATCACACATACATTTTGAAGAACCTAACCTGTCCAATGCCCATGTCCGACTGAATTTGCCATCACCTTTTTATCATGGTATATTTAGAGTTTAAACGTAAAGGGGCAAGAAACGCCATATGGCATTAGCTAGTAAGCTAGATAACTCAAACAGGAAGAGGGGCATCAAGCATTCAATAGGAAAAGAACAAAATAGAAGATGATAGCCATACATCATCTACAAATACTGTATAGCTCTCTCCACAAAGTGAAGGATAATAACAGAAGTTACTAAAATCCCTTGAAAGATGCTGAAACCAACAAGTACTCCTAAGCAATATATGCACACAAATCCTTTGCCACCTTTGTTCAATATTCCATTTTCATCTGATAACTTTAAAACTGAGATTTGGGTTGCGACCTTTGAAAAATGCTCCAAATCCCCTTCCATTTCATCAATCAACGATAAAAATCAATGGAATATGCCAACCTTAAAGTCACGTTTATGTCTAAATAGCATAAATCCTAGTCCAGAATAGGTCCACTTTTTTCTTGGCATCAATTCTAGAAAAAAAAATGGAAAAGTAGAATCATGCTGCAAAAGCCAGTTTATCAGAAACAAAAACAGCATGCATGTAGACGTTTTTTTTGGCAGTTATTTGATTTTAACTCTCACTTTAGCCTCCACATGGCATGCTGGCATGTATGCAGGTGCATTATGATTCCCAACAGTGCAATCAAGAATTCTGCTATTAGCATCGAATGCCAAATTCCAAGATTCATAATCCAAAAAAAGTGAAACAGTAACAGCAGTGACACACACACACACATTTCATCAATTAAAAGACAGGGAAAAGACTTTAAGTTCCACAATATAAGATGCCTAGTTTATGTTACATACAGCAGTCACTTGATCTAGATCTTATCATTCTGCAAATAGAATTAAAAGGAGAAAAAGGCTTCAGCAAGAAATTATCACATCAATCAATAAGGAAAACAGATCCCACAATTGTGAATTGATCTTAATTACATTATACGTAGCATTTGATTGGTGTGAAGCTAATCATCCTACATACATGATAATTTAGGGAGAAAGCCTCGAAAGATAACGTATGATACTAATCAATCTAAAGTTTTTTTTTCCTTGAGGAAATTGGTGAAGGATTCTAGTATGAAATAACAGGCACAAAGACCTAATGTAGATGCTAAAAAATATACCTGATACAATTACAGTGAGTACTGAATGTAGAAAGTTGAAATAGTAAGTAAAGCATCATACATGTAACTTCAAACTTTATTTAAACATGCACAATAACAAATACTTACACATGCACTATGCTAAGATACAATACTCACCATATCCCACAGTTCTTCACTGACTCTCAATGACTTCTCGAGCAACAATAAGTTCCTCTAAATAATCAGCATCACCAGTATCTGAAGGCATCAAAATTTCATCCTCAGTGGTAAAATTGTATCGCTCCCCAATAGCTCTTAAAAGCTGGTATACTTCAAACATGGTAGGCCTCTCCTTGGGAGGTGGCAATACACAATTACATGCAACTTTAAGAAATTGGAAAAGTTCATTATCAACACCCTTCCCAAGCAAGGATGTGTCAATAGCATCATGAAGTTTCCCATCATTTGATAGCTGCGTAATCCATTCAACCAGACTTCCCTTGAAGCTCTCAGGAGCTTTGGATACGTGGGTAGGTTTCTCACCAGTCACCAACTCCAGAAGGACAACTCCAAAGCTGTAGACGTCTCCTTTTGGAGTGGCCACTAGAGTTCTGGCATATTCAGGGGCAACATAACCTAAATCCCCAAACTCGCCATTCACAAAGGTGCTCAGATGTGTATCAATTGGGTTCATAAGCCTAGCTAGACCAAAATCGGATATTTTGGGCTCAAAATCTGCATCCAATAAGATGCACTTAGAGCTTATATTTCGATGAAGTATACGAGGATTGCAGTTGTGGTGGAGCCATGCAAATCCTTTGGCAGCCCCTATACCGATTTTAAGCCTTATGGACCACTCCATAGCCTTGTTAGCATCTTCTACAGGATGCAAATTATCATTGAGAGTGCCATTTGCCATGTATCTGTAAACTATAAGCCTCTCCTTTTTTGCAACACAGAAACCTAGAAGGGGAACTAAGTTGCGGTGTTTCACATTTCCCAGAGTAGCCATCTCAGATGTAAATTCTTTGTCAGAGTGTTGAGAATCCTGTAACCTTTTAATCATAAGTGAGGTTCCATCTTCGAGGACACCTTTGTACATAGTCCCTGTTCTTCCTGACCCAATGATATTATTTTTGCTGAAACTGTTAGTGGCCTTCAAAAGATCATTTAATCTCATCTTGGAAACTCCTTTTTCAAACAAGGAAACCTGAAATAACATTACCTTATAAGTACATCACATAGAAAAAACCATAATCAAAGAAAGAAGAAGAAAAGAACATTAGCTCAAATCTGATGTGGAGGTATTAGAAAAGCTTGCCTTAATGCCTTTATCTCCCTTTAAGCTCTTTGCCCATTTGTTTCCTTCTGGATCATCATCCTTCTTCTTCCTCATAACAGATAATCTACGGTAATAGAAGAACATCCCAATAGCCACACCTATTGCAGCAACTGTCACCCCAGCGACAGCAGCCCCGGCAATAATGCCAGTTTTAGGGCCTTTTGAAGTCAACTGACAAGGATCCAAAGGCTTCCCGCACAATCCAGGATTATGCGCAAAATCCTCTGCTGTTAATGAAGCATTAAAATATGGAATTGGCCCCGACAAGAGATTATTAGACACGCTAAATGTTTTTATCCTATTCAGCAAACTGAGTACTGGAGGAATCGAACCCGTCAAGCTGTTATAGTCGAGTTTCAAAACGTTTAAGAAGCTACAATTAGCGAGTTCCGGTGGGATTTCTCCAGAGAAATTATTAGATGAGAGATCAAGGGTAGTGACATACTTGAGAATTTCAGAAATATTAGATGGAATAGGTCCATAGAGTTTGTTGCTTGAAAGATCTAAGCCTGTAATACTTTTGCATTGTACGATTCCTTGAGGAAACATACCCTTGAGTCCCATATCTGCAAGCCTGATATTCAGAACTCTATTCTCATCTGGGTGCCAACAATCAATCCCGGTAAATTTACAAATAAATCCTTCAGTAGTGTTATCAAAATTCCATGAAGAATTTAAGTAACCAAAGGAGTCCTCAAGTGAATCTTTGATGCTCTTCAAACAATCAATATCTTCTTGAGACGCATAGCTCAAACTACAGCCAAGCAACAACCAGACTAAAACACTGACGAGAACAGCAAAAATTCGGCTATGCATCACCATGATCATGAAGAAACCCTTTGAATCGAAACTTGAATGGAGAATTACAGAAAGCAATTTGTACAGCTAATAACAGCTTAAAATGCCAAACCTACTAAACCATAGTTCAAAATTTAAACCTGAAACAAGTTCCCAAAAGAAAAAAGAGGAAATAAGATAAAATTCACCTTCCATAAATATCCAAAAAACCAAGACAAGCATTAAAAAAGGAAAGAACATAGATCACATAATTCAGCTAATAAACCACCAAATTCACAAAGAAAAACACAGAAGATCAAAACTTTTACACAGATAAAGCTAAGCAAACCTAGTGAAGTTGACTACTTGACCTAGATTCTGATTAATATAAGAGAGCATCAACAAAACCCTGAAAGGGAAAATTAAGCAGGATGAAGCTTTGTAACAAAAATTCAAAGACCACCTCAGATTTTCTCAAATTTTAACCGAAGCAGATCATAGAACAGCCAAAAGGGTATGGGAAACTATAAGAAAGCATCCTCCTTTTCCACAGAGAAACTAAGAGAGAAGATTTCCCAGTACTTCATAAACGAAAATTAAGAGAAAAAAAGAGAGGCAAATACAACATCATGGTTTGAATATTCAAAAGCATAATTCAAAACAATAAGAAAAACATTAAAAAAAATATAAAGAGGAAATTGAAGGAAAGACCATTTTTAAGGCTCTTCGGTTGTTTTCTTTTTCCAAGCTACGGAGACGACTGGCCTCCAAGATGGGGCAAAGACTTTTTAGTGCTCTTTGCTGACTTGCCTTTCGTTGAAAAAATTTCGCTTAAATTTTATTAAATTAAATGAAAAGTTAAATTGGAGGGCGACTGAAAATTGAGAGAATTGTAGAGAAAGTTTAAAATTATTTGTTAAAGGCTTTTTATTGGTAAATTTGTTCTGTTTTTCATTTTACATATAATAATTATATATTCCTTTCTTCATTCAATTTTCATTGCTGTTCATTATAGCTATTGGTCAAAATTAACTGCCGACCCATTAAGAGGTTTACAATTGCAATAGCCATAGAAAATATTAGAATTCAAAATATTTTTTTTTTTAAATATCTAAATGAGGATGTCATGAACCGGACCGGATCCTAGATAGTGAGTTATTTTATTTTATTTTATTTTATTTTATTTCTATCATACTTTTGTCATCATATTTAATTAAAAATCTATCACATTAATTATAAATTTTGTATCGTTCAAGTTGATTCTCGTAGAGCTTAATTCTTATTCAATCTATTATAATTTGCAAAATAAATTATTTTTGAAAATAGAAAAAACGAGATTTTTTAATTAGGGGTGAACGTTTAATCTAATCGAGTAAAATAAAATTTGAGTCGAGTTAAGTGAAATTATTTGAGTTAATTTAAAAAATTAAATATGTCAAATTAAAATATTGTTACAGTATAATCAATTATTTGAGTGAAATTTTTTTTATAAAAAATTTAAAATTTAACTTTATTTATATATTTTTAGAATTTTTTAAAAAAATATAAATTTTGTAATTTTTTTGTACTTTTTGTTGACAAAAAGATCAATTTGCTCATTTCCAAAATTGACAGAGATCAAAGGTGTATTTATACCAATCTGTTATTCGAATTATTCTAATTGTAAAGTTCAACTTGACTCGAACTTGAAACTTGAAACTTGAATTACTTATTTGAGTTTACTCGAATTACTTATTCGAATTGACTCGAATAATTCGATTCAATTAACTCAAAATTTGATTTTATTTTTATTTTTTCAAATCGAATCAAGTTTTACTCATTTTTATTTCTAACTTCATTGATGAGGTTTCTACCTACAAGAAGAAAAATAGTGAAAATAAAAAATATATAAAGACAAGGGAGAAATTAGGGGGGTTGGCAGGTGCCTCAACATTTTTTAAATTAGTAAGGATCAAATTGAACTTTGACCTCGTAAAAATATAAAAAATAGATTTAATCTTTTAAAAATTATAAACATATAAACTATTAAATTGTGAAATTACATCTTTTATCATAAAAATTATAATTTAATTTCGATTCTTAAACAACATTTTTTATTTTGCCCTAACAAAGTGGCATTTTCTCTCTCTTTTCTTTTTTCCTTTACATTAATTTTTGAACCATTAAATTTTTTTTTTTGTTTAGTTGAAGTTTTGGTATTGCTGGAATAAATATACTGTTAAAAGAATATCTACCCAGAAAAATACTCTTTAAGAGAATAAAACATAACATGGACAGAAAGAATAAATAAAGATGTAAAAAAATGACCTATAGAAACGTGAGAAAGAAAATAAATCTTTTTTCCCCAGAAATAATGCCAACAAAATATTATAAATACTGAGATTTTAAAATTAAATATTTTGAGTATATTAAATATTACATTTTTTTAATAACAACTTTTGTGACAACAAAAGTTTTACAATCATTGGTCTAATACACCTTACTGTTCGTGCCCTCAATTATGGCATGCAATGTGTTGTTATCAAGCTTTTGTTTCGTTGTCCTACATTTTTTTATTTTTTAGTTAGGTTTGGTTATATCTGATTGAGAGATAATTTTTTAATATTATTTTATTTATTTGTAAAATTTTAAGTCAATATATTATTTAAACTATTATAATTTTTATTATTGGACCCAACCTAACAAAATTGGCGTAGGGAAGAACTCACTTAAGTAGAGATTTTAATGATGAAATTGGAATATGGTTTGATCCTTCGAAATCTAATATTTAGATGTTAATTAAATTCAATTATTTTAAGAATAATAAAATATTAAAAATATTTTTATAATTAATTTTAATTCAAGTCAGATCTACTTGTGAAATAGTCTATTACTAAATTATGGATGGCTACATTTCATGCTAGTGACGAAAACAACATGAACCGCGTGAGGGGAAAATGGCATGATCCTTTATTTGATCCTTTAATTTTACAAAAAAAAATTATTTTAGCTTATAATTAATTTTTGATTTTGTCAAATCACTTTAAAATAAATAAAAAGGTTAATATTTTTTTAATTTTATTAATATTGCACACACATGAATTACCATATAGATAACACATTAGTATTTAATTAAAATTTTAAATTTTAAAAATTTAAAAAATATATATATAAGCTATGTTGAAAATTAAAAATCATTAAAGTTATTAAAAATATATCAATTATAAAAAATATTTTTTGAAATTTTTTGAAATATTAAAAATTAATTAAATGCTGACGTATTATTTACGTGACAATTCATGTGTATGTCACGTTAGCAATGTTAATAAACATGAACTTTTCCATCTATTTTGAAATGATTTGATAAAAAGTACAAATTTAAAGACTAAAAGAGACAAAAAAAATTAAATAAAGAGTTAAGATAATTTTTTTTTTAAATTGAAGGACCAAAATAATCTCACCAACCATTTATTATAAATTAATCTTACCCTAATAAAAGAATGAAAAATCAACTTTTTTTCAAAATTTTTAAAATTAGATATATGGTAAAATTAATCAAATTATAAATTTTTGATTTGATCGATTTATTCAATTCAATTGAATAAATATTTAAAATATATATAAAAACAGAAAAAAAATTAATTCAATTAATTTTTTAGACCGATTCAATCGATTTATATCGATTCACAAATTAATTGCTCTAATCTTTTATTCTAAACTAATATTTCGATCTATTCTTAATTCAACTAATGCAATTCTTTAAAAAATGCATTTTTCCATACATTAGATAAAAAAAAGTAGCATTTTACATTTTTTTTTTCTTAAGTAGCATGAGTCGAACAAAAATTTGTAACAAAGAAAAGATTAAAAATAAACCTTGTATGTTATATCATCTAAACATGTTTAAATTTTTGGATGGACGATGTTTTATTTATTGTTAATGTAAAAATAATTATGGTGATAAAATTAGATATTATAATAATACTATAACATGGAAAAAAAAAGTTAAACTTACTATATTGAAAATAAACGCCATTTCAAAAAAGCAGACGTGACACAACTTTAAGAGCACTCCTGAATATCACTAGGACCACACCACTTGGAGTTCACTTTACAATGATGACGAGATATCTTTCCTTAACGCTCAATAGCAAAAAGAAGAGTGCTCCCTAAAACAATAATGCCGGCGCTTTTTTTTTGGGTGAGAAATAATGCTGGCTTTTTATTAGCTCTCGAGAGTAAATGCCATTATCCCTCAAAAACCAACCTTTCTTTGGTAAAAAGGAAAAAAAAAAGGATTGATAATTCGAATATCTATCGAATTAAGTCACTCAGTTTCACTTAATCTAATCAGTAATTTTTCTCTCTTCATTTCTATACCTTTCTTTTGCTTTCATTTTCACTCTTTTTTCTTGGATTGGGGCTTTCTTTTGTTCTTGCTTTTTCTTTTTGCTGAAAAAATTCCTCCAATTTCCTTCAAATTTGTTTTTGGGGAGGGTCGACGGTGAAATTGAAAATTTCATTGTTCTCACCGATTCTATTCATCTTTTTAGGGTTTAGTGATTTTTATTGATGTAATTTTTAGAATCTAATCGTGTCGTTCTGTGAATTTGAAGCTTGTAAAATCACTGTAAGTGACTATTAATTTTACTTGTAATTTATACAAATTTGCATTATTATCATTCTTGTAATGAATTTATTGTTATATCCTATTGATCCTCTTCAGAAGTGAGTTCCCTCTTGGAGAAAGCCAAGACAGAGAAGAAGAGAGCAATTGAGGCTCCTCAACCTAAGAGACCCCGCCCGCGCCAATGGTGCAGGATATGATCCACGAGTCACTAACATAACTTCTATCCTAGAGTCATTGATAGGTACCCATAGTATGTATATGAAAGACCCTATGTTTACCCCGAACCTGCCAACAATCACGTCCCCGCTCTTCTTGGTTCAGCCACCTAAAATAATTTTCTAGCTTCCAACACCTACAACTTCTCTCCCGATCATGGGAACTACTTCCGAAATGACTACCGGTGCCAGGCTCCCATCTTCACTAATTTTCAAACATGGCAAGAAGGTAATTGTGATCCTCTCAGATTAGGGGATGTAATGTTCTAAAATTTCCTCTTCATCCTCTATTTGCAAAAGGATTTCATGAATGTAAAATTATGGAATGTTACATGATATTATCTTATTTGATTATTTTGAATTGTAAAATTCATCGACGAAACATAATATTACTTAGAGAACATATTTTATTAATTTGTCATTATTATAAAATTTATTTTTTAACGGGCTCAATTCCTTTAATTTTCATAAAATTATGATAAATTATTAGAATTTTTACTTTTTTTACAATTTATATATTAATAAATAAATATATGATGCTGAAATAAATTTATAAAGCATCATTATAGTAATTCATAAAAAGTGATTGTATCACCAATTATAATTATAATCATAATTACTATGTTAATAAATAAATTGTTAAAGTAAATATAATAATTATAATTTTAAAGTATGACATTTATTGTTTGATTGCTAAGGAAGATAGATATTTTTGCTTTTAAATAATCTTAAATTTTATTTGAGGAAAAAAATTAGATTGATTAAAATAATAAAAACATAAGTAAATTGTTTAAAATTTAAGGTTACATTCAAAATTTAAGATAACTTAATAAATGAGTCCTAATAAGATTACATATTATATTTTGATACTATTAGAGAATATAAAGCTATGGGGTGACCAAAATGTTAAAAATCCAAATAAAATAATTTTATTTTGAAATATAACATTACAAAATTAATTGTTAGCATTAACATTCCCATTGTTGTGTATGAATGTATTTAAGTAATTTTAAAAGAAAAAGACGTTAATTTTGTGGGTTGGATAAAATTTAATTCTGACGGGGTGGTGTAACTTTGTGGGCAGATTGGAGGAATTTTAAGGGATTCAATTGCAAACTAATTATGTGAGTATAAGATAAGTTTCGGCAAAGAATCAGTTTTTAAAGTTAAGACAAAAGTGATGTTGAAAGATCTTTTTATGACTTGAGAAAGGGGATTTAAAAAGGTCAAAGTTGAATGTGATAATGCACTATTAAAATTGATTTTAGCTAGTGGAGGTGTCAATAGTAATTTGGTGAAATTAAGATTACTACCTCATTTGTTACATAGGGAATAAGAAGTACGAGTCCATCATATTTTAATAGTTTAGAATGGAGTTACGAATCATATGATTAAATAAAGTGAACAAGAAATTTTTAATCTAATTGTTAGAAATTTCACCGATTTCGATATGATTCTAGATTAATTTAATATAAACTAATTGATCTAATGGCTTTGTGGTGTATTTTTCTTTAAAAAACTAAGTTATTTTTAATCCGGTGTAGAAGAAGATATTTTGATCTGCAGCCTCTTTTTTTTTTTTTTTTATGTATCTTCCATATTTTATTCTTTTTCTTTTGTGTTTTGTATTGATAGACACTTTATATATTGACTCCAAAAAGTTCTTCCCATTCAAAACTTGTTCGATTCCCTTTTCAAAATTTCGCGCCAGAAAGAGGAGAAAATGAGAATAGCAGAAATCTCAACGCCGGAGCACTTTCAAGCTGCCGCCGCCGCACCCGACTCGCAATCCCCTTCCCATAATCAACATAATCAACTCCTCTCACAAATCCAATCCAAAATCAAACAAACAGAGACCCATCCAACCGGGACCCCGCTACCCGACTCGCTCCCTTCTGAACTGCACCAACTTTTGGCAAACCTGACTCAACTCGCTCCCTTCCCCGCCGCCAACAACTCTCTCAAACTCCACCTCTGGAAACTCAGTTATCGTCTCTGGAACGCCTGCGTCGACTTCTCTAATGCAACCGCCATCCGCTCTCCATCTTCCAATCGCTCTTCTCAAAATGTCACTAGGCTTCGCCACGTGGCTGCCGATATGCTATCCCTAGCTGTTGACGTCGTCGGAGTCCCTTCTCCGGCTATAAAATCCGCATCGTTCTATTACAAGACCGGCCTCTTATGGCACGATCATAAAATCTTTGACCTAGCTTCTACGTGTTTTGAGAGAGCAACGGATCTTCTCTCCAAGCTTGATGTAAGTAAAATATTAGACGCGGAAGAGAGGAAGCTTCTTTTAGATCTGAACCTCGCGAGATCGCGCACCGCATGGGAGATTTCAGATAAAAATCTTGCGTTAACACTACTGAATCGGTCGAAAACTCTCCTTTTCGGTTCATCAGCTCATTTCAAAGCTCTGGCGAACCAGTTCTTAGCTTTCGCTAAAGCTGTTTTATCAAGAAATGAAAACAACGGTAGCTTCAACGATGTGTTGAAGCTTCTGAACGAAGCGTTGAATTTATGCGAGAAAGGATTGTCTATTTCACGAAGAAGGGAAGAAGCGGTGGAGATCAAGGAATTAAAATCCAAAACGATGCGTTTCATCTCAGCCGCCCATCTACAAAACGGAGAGTTCGAAAGTGTGATCAAGTGCGTTAAAGTTTTAAGAGAAAACGGTGGTGAGAAGGGGGACTACCACGCTTCGTTGCCGGTTTTGGCAATGAAAGCGTGGCTTGGGTTAGGGAGGTATAGTGAGGCGGAGAAGGAGTTGAAGGGTATGGTTGTAAATAAAGGGATTCCGGAGGGTGTTTGGGTCTCTGCAGTAGAAACTTATTTTCAGGCCGTGGGAAATGCAGGGGTGGAAACTACGAAAGGTGTATTTTTGGGGTTGTTGGGGCGTTGTCATGTTAGTGCACGCGCTGCTCTGAGGGTAGTTCATAGGGTGGTAGGGGACGGTAATGGAATTGAAGGGTTGAGGACTAGAGGGAAGGTGGTGGCGGAGCTGGCGTCGGATGAGAGAGTGGTTGCCTTGTTTGCTAGTGAGGCTGTGGCGAAAGAGAGGACGGCCATGCATGCTGTTCTTTGGAATTGGTTAGTTTGGTAGATCATTTCCTGCCATTTTCTATTGAGAATAAATGAAGAATGCATGTCTAAAAGATTCAAATTTAAGATTTGGCTATCCTGAATATATTACGAGAACTATGGAGTTGCATTGCTTTTGATTAGAGAGGAAAATCTCAATGATTAATTACCTTACTGATAACATATTTTTCCTACAATTACCCTTCGACAATAACAGTAATGCAGTTGTATTAGAGATAATAATTATGGCCATAGAGCAACATCTGAATGATAAGAGGATCCTGTACCTTTGTGCTTTCTCATTATGTCTATTGCCCTGCAAGAAATGTCTTTTTCTGCTTTTTAATACGCAACACATCAGTTAGTAGATGCGCTTGTCTCAAGGTTTGTTTTTGCCTTTACAGTGGTTCAGGTAATTTTCGATTGAAAGATTATGAAACGAGTGCTGAGATGTTTGAGAAATCTATGCTTTATATACCGCATGATTTAGAGAATAGAGTTATTCGAGCCAAGGGTTATCGAGTTTTGTGTCTTTGTTACCTTGGTCTCAGCCAACTTGATCGAGCTCAAGAATATATCAATGAAGCAGAAAAGGTATTGAGATCCATTAATTTTAGTATATCTAATAAGATGAAAGTACAGGCACTATGTTGATTTGTCTCAATATTTTCTATCTCTGCAGCTTGATCCAAACATCATATGTGCTTTCCTTAAGGTACTCTTCCACTCAATGTATGGAACTCAATAATACACAGTTTGACACTTGTGGATTCACCAGCTTGATCACAAATATAGACTACTAGATTAACAGATAAGTCATATAATCAGATATTTTATATCTCTCCTGATTTATGCAGTTCAAAATCTGTTTGCAAAAGAATGATCATTGTGGCGCTACCAATCAGATACAAAAAATGATCAGCTGCCTAGATTTCACTCCAGATTTCCTGTCTCTTGCAGCTCATGAGGCTGTTGCTTCCCATGCTCTTCCTGTTGCTGTTGCTGCTCTTTCAAACATTTTAAAATTTTACAACTCTGGAAAACCGATGCCAACAACAGAAGTTGTAGTGCTACGCACATTGGTCACAATTCTCTCCCAAGACCTTGATAAAGAGGATGAAGTCCTCAAATTCTTGAAACAAGCACACAAGACAGCTTCTGAACTTGGAGCTGAGAGCTTTTTTGGGAAAGGTGAGGTTGGAAGACGAGAACAGAACTGGTTTGCTGTAACTTCTTGGAATTTTGGAACAAAGTGTGGGAAGGAAAAGAACTACGAATTATGTGCTGAATTCCTTAGATTGGTTTCTGGATTTTATAGTCTTATGGGTGATGGACAAATGGAAGAAAACAATGTCACCATTTGCAAATCATTGATCATGACTGTCACTGCTATGATCGCTTCAGAGAACCAAAATATGACTCCATTGCCAGATGCTGAAGTAAAGCATGCTGTTGAGCTGCTAGAAAGAGCAGGGAAGGTATATATGTCTTTGCTTATTCCTTATGATGTTTTTCTATAAGAAACTGAATGTTTTTTCGCGTTGCATTTTATTTCTAATATTTCTTCACTTGAAGCTATTTTTCCATATAATTCTTCAACTGGATGCATGCATGCAGATACTTACGTCACTACCAGTGGGGAACATTGAAGGTGATATCCATTTCATATACGTGCTCAATGCCTATGATATGCATGGAAGATTGAATAATTTAGAGTCCCAACATCATATTGTGAAGAACTTTGCTGGCACAAAGACTTGCAGTCCTCAATATCTTCTCCAAATTGGCCTGAATGCCTCGCAAGGTCCAAGGTTCAATGCTGAAGTAGCAACCTTTGCCCTCAGCGAGTGCCTCTCAGGCTTCCTTTCTTCCCCCTCTCCAAACTACCAGGATGTGGCTCTCATTGTCCGAAGACTGATTGCCATAGCTAGTATTCACAAGGGTAACACAGATGATGATGCAGTGCTCAGTATGTACAAGCAAGCATACCGAATAATGGTCGGGTTGAAGGAAGGGGAATATCCAACCGAAGAGGGCAAATGGCTCGCAATGACTGCGTGGAATCGGGCAGCCATACCTGTAAGAATGGGAGAAATCAATGTGGCAAAGAAGTGGATGAACGCTGGGTTGGAACTTGCTAGGAAGGTTGCTGGGATGGAAACTTATCAGGCATACATGGAGGATTATGTTGCTGAAATAGAAAAGAAATTTCATACGCAGATTGCTGGTGAAAAACAGCCTCAACAGGTACAGTAGCAGGTACACATCCATACATTTAACAATATTTCTCGAGTAGAATAGTTTTTATATATATAGATTGATAGAGATATCAGTGCTAAATGTAATGCTAGAGGAAAAAGAACATGAGCATTTTACTCTGCTAGGGTTAGGCATTAAAATGACAGAAATCCAATCTCAAAAGAGGCTTTAGTCCTCGGGAATAAGGAAAAGGATTAAATACTAGATTTGAATTTCAGATTTACTGTATAAGTGATTATATAAACCAACTAAGCTTAGTTCTAAGTTATTGTCTAAAATTTTATACGTTTGTTTCTTCTTTTCGAATACAATGTTGCATGTGGTAATGAAACTGTCCGCATAAAATCTTACATTACTTTACGATATCACATAAGTGTGTGTGCAAATTCACATATCAATGTATCCTCCTATGATAAAACTATTCAGAACTTTTCTCAGAAATCCGACTGAAGCAAACAAGAAACTCAGTATTACCTTCAGCACCCTTTAGAGGAGATTCAATCCAACCTTTGCTTTGAAATCCAAAGTTCTCTACACCCTTAATGATCTTTTCAAGAACCTGAACAAAGAAACATAATAAATCTTAAATCATATCGATGTTATTCTTTTTTCAGATCAATAACAGTGGCTTTGACCAAAAAAAACAAAAATGGTACCTCCTGATGAACTTTGGGATCTCTCACTATCCCACCACTTCCTACCTGCAAAGGCATTAAAGTTGGATTACTTGTAAAAGCCCAAGCTAAGTAGGCTGAAAACCCTCACATATTATAACTATGGTACATCACATTCACTGAAAAATGGAAAACATACAATCTAAAGGCATGCACACAGACACACACACACACACATATATATATATTCCTTACTTGTGATCTACGAGCTTCGAACTGAGGTTTAACCAGGGTAACTAAAGTTGCCTCCTCCTTCATTGCATTTACTACAGCAGGAATGACCTGTTTAAGATTGTTAGCATGCCATTACTATAAAAAGTACTACATGGTTAAAGTGAACAGTAAGCCCGCCTTGTCTACTTACTTACAGTAAATACCCGCGTAACAACAGATCATTGCTAAGCCAAATAAGCTTTTAGATAAAGCTAAGAAGTTAAGAGGATAGAAGAAATATAATGGAATTGGAGAAGAAACTAAGTAAAAAAAAAAAAGTAATGCAAGTATGTTATGAAAGCAGTTTGGAAATGTTTGAAAGCTTACCAAGAGAATAGATATAAATGAAAGGTCCAGTGTCACCAGATCAACTTTTTGAGGGAGACCCGAAAGATATCTTAAATTTGTCCGTTCTATCACACAAACACGTTCATCTCGACGAATTTTGTCTGCTACCTATTCAAAGTTGAAATCCACATGCAGTCAAGAATCATTAAAATACAAAACCGTATAAATAAAGCTTCGTTATTAAAAAATTCAAGGTCAACAAATAAAGCATTGTTAATAACTTATAAGTCTTCGAAAGAAACTCACAAAGAAGAAAGAGTATCCTTGTCCTAAAAACCCAGTCACTTTTCAATTAAAACTTTAATCTATATCGAGCGAGCAAATCAATACAAGTTAATTCCAAAAACAGTGTCTCCAAAGGTAATTAAACTAATCCAACCAATATTTTGACAGTACATTCTAAAAATCATATAGGTTATAGACTAAATCTTGTGTTACATAAGAATAACTCGCTAGAAATGCCCAAATTAAGGGGAAAAAACAAAAATATACCACTTGCTTTTAATCTTTTCCCTTACTAAATGAGCTTCTTGAGAGAATTAATTTAAGAAAAATTGCTCTACAGTTTTAGAACATATCATGATAGTGGAATTTGATATGTAAATTTGTCCCAATACTGCAATACACTAATACACATATTTTCTCATGCATGCACTTGAAAACTTATGAAAGTACTTCATATGAACATGATACGTATTATTACAAATTTTCCAATTAGTACCTGTCCATAACCTACATCAACCCCATAAACATAAGATGCACCATACTGAAGCAGGCAATCGGTGAATCCTCCCGTGGACAACCCAGAATCAAGGGCTATTTTACCAGCTACATCAACACCGAGCTGTTCTATAGCAGCTTCTAACTTATATCCTGCTCTGGATCACCCAATGTAACAATGAAATTAACCTTGAACATCTCAACAATATAATCCACGGATAATGCAGGATGGATGTTTCAGAGAATAATCACCTACATACGTATTTCGGAATTTCAGCAATGATTTCTACAACAGCTTTGTCGGAGACAGGTGTTCCAGCTTTGTTAACCACTTTTCCATTCACATAAACTTTGCCTGCACCATAGATGTAACAGAAAGACGAAACGGTAGTTCTTCATTATTTCTACAAACTGATTCTTCTTATAAATATACATTCAAGAACTGGGATAACAATAACTCAAAGTTCATCACAATAAAGGGACACATGCAATTGAGGATGATCATTTACCTTGCAAAATCCATGACTGTATGAATGTTCGACTGTACTGCTGAAACCTTTCAAGACATAACTCATCCAGCCTTTTTTTCCTGAAATGTCGTTAAGTACAATAAGATATAAAATCGAAAAGACATAGATCTCTGGGACCAATGTAAGGCTTGAACTAAGATAGGGTAATTTGGCAATTGGCATATTCTTCCATTTTCAATGGCATTACCGGTGTCGCTGTTATGGCTGTTACAGTAGGTATCGGCATGAAACAAAAAACTATCTTTGAATAGGTAGTATAAGTCATATAGGCTTACTTTTTTGGTATTTGAAGTTTTTCTGACTTGGAAACAGCAAAGCTTCTATGTAAATGAGATTTGAACAATCTCCCTGTAAACAGAATCCCAAACAATCAAATTATTAGAGCACAGCAACCCATATGGTCAAAGCCCAGAATTAAAGGAAAACCCTTGTTTCTCCAATCCTATCTACAATCAGAAGTGTATGTGAAAATGACTAAAAGAGAACAAGGAAAGAACCCACATCGGAAAACAAGCAGATAAACGTCCGCTATAAGCAATTACGCACGCAGAACAAAGCAAATACATATAGAGTGCATGAATCTACAGAGAGGAAAAGAGGATACCAAGAAGAGGAGAGTAGGATTTCGATAAGAAAAACAGAGTAGAGTTACTGCTATCGCAGCAGCGCGAGATAAAGGGAAGCTTCACAATATGCAGTGCCATTTTCGGCTTCGTTTAGTGTTTTTTTTTTTTATAAAAGGTTTTTCAGTTCAGTTCTGGTCGGAGATATATGCCTCCGGGAAGCAGATAAACCTGTCCTTATGAGACGTTTTTGAGCAGTTCAGTTCAGTGCACCAAAGCTTAAAACGGCTTGTCGTTTCTTGAACAGGGGCAAAGACCCAGAGACTAGAAAGTCTAGAAGTGCAGTGAGATCAAGCTTGAGTTGAGAGCCCAGCTTGTATTTAGCTACCCAGGCCCAACTCAAAATCATGTTTTTTTTTTATAACTTTTGACTTTTTTATATTATAAAATATAGAATAAACTATATTACAGGTGATTCAATTTTACTTAAATTATTTTAATCATTCAATTAAAAATGACAAAATAATTTCTCAACTATTTTTTTTTTCAATTTGGGTATTGAGAGTCAAAATATTAGATATAGATGTGACAATCCACATGTAATAAGAACCAGAGAATTCCTATCCTCGCATGAATCATAATGAGTAGTGAGAAAGCCACTTTTTTTTAGTAGGAAAAAAAAAAACAACGGTTAACCGCCTGTTTGTCACAACTCTGTCTCCCTCAAAAGGTAATGGCAATCCAAGGCAAGCCTCCTACTCTCGTCTCTCATCAGTTTCAAAGTTCCCTTTGTTCTCCCACTTCTTCTCTGTCATTTGTCAATGGTGGGTCTTTCAAGTCCAGGGCTCAACGAAAACCTCTCACTCTCAGACTTAGCCGCAGCACATCAAACGCCAATGACCCACAAGATGTAAATCTGTCCCCCCCCCCCCCCCCCACTCGTTCATACATTAGTGATGATTCAAACCATTAATTTGTGTGAAATATGATGTTGGGTTTTTGCAGGATTATCTGATTGATGCTCCTGTTTCAGCTGGTGACGGCTTTTCGTTTAGCGGAGGTACGTTCATATTTCAACTATTTTCCCCTTAAAACGTAATGCATTAGTCGTCAACTTAATGATTGAATTGAAACGTGTTTGTTGTTGACAGGAAAATATTCAGATGGACCTAACCCATCTGATGAATGGTTTAAGCAAGGGAAATTTGTGAGCAATGCATGCCTATTACCTGGATTTTAGTTACTAGAGGACCTAAATTATTCCCTTGACTGTCTTTATTTTACTCCAATTTCTCTTGGTAGGTTAAAGCTTATCCAGTGGGTGGCACTGGTGAGAAAGCTAAAGATCCAATTTTTGGACTAACCATGGGAGCTGGCTCTCAAGCTTCAGGTGATGTTTTCAGGTAATTACCTTTTTCTTTTTTTGATTAGGATTATCTTCGATTGTTACATCTAAATGTTATTTTCCAATCGATGGGATAAGTTTAATATCGGTTTCCTTTTAGTGAGTTCAATATTTTGTTCTCTTAGTATTGATTTTAGGTTTCAATGGCATGCAAGAAATTGAGGTCTCATCATTTGCAGGATTAAAACATGCTCTCTATCTATATATGATTTTATGAAATAGATGGTTTAGCGTGGAAAGTGGAAATGCTGATAATCCTACAGTTATTTTGATTCATGGTTTCCCATCACAGGTTAGTCCTTTTTGCCATAACACAATTATCAAAGTCAGTACGAATGCGACGATCTTCTTCATAACTAGCTTTCTTCTTTTCCTATTATGGTACTTGATCTATAGATGTGATGACTTAGTTTTGCTGGCAGGCATTCTCTTACCGCAAAGTCCTTCCCGTTCTCTCCAAGAATTATCATGCTATAGCTTTTGATTGGCTAGGTAAGATAATAGATTCATTGTGACTTGTATATATTGAGAAAAACCAAGTTCTTAATATCATTATAGCTTTTGGTCTTCTGAGACTTGTCAGGAACTGTGAAATAGGGTTTTCTTAAGTAAGAGGCGATCCATATATTGTGACTTTTCAATATGACAATAGGGTTTTCTTGAGAATTTGTTTAGTTTTAGCCTAGAAATTGCTTCTAACAGAGTTTGGTTTGGCTTAGAGACATGGCAATTATAGCATCTGGAATGAAAATCATTGCTAATTGCTTGCAATCTTAAAGGCATACTGGCATAAACATGCTAGTTTAAATTTTTGTGCCCTTTTTTTTCTTTCTTTTGGCTGATATTTCTTCTTGATATAGATGAGCATATTTTTGGGTGCTTGTACTTTACTTCATTGAATCTGCAAATATTATATGTCATATGCAACATTGTCTGCATTGGACCATTTTTTATGATATCTGAGAATACATGCATTTTGCATTGCTTAATAGTTTGAAATTTTCATTGAAGACCTGCATTTTGAAAGTTTGGACTTACAATTTGGATGACCCGGATATAGTTTTTTTCTGAATTTTCTTTTGAAGATTGGTTTCCTTTTTATTTTCAGACTGCATACCAATCAATAAAACTTTAAATGAATCTAAGCGAATGCTGACGTTTTTCTGTCTTCATGCTGTGCGCATATTAAATCATACCTCTCTTGCTCAACAGGATTCGGATTTTCAGATAAGCCTCAACCCAGATATGGATTTGACTACACACTGAGTGGTAATTGTTTTGCATTCTTGGCAATTGAATCTACTTTCAACAAACTAAATTAACAATATATAAAATCGAAATGAACAAAGAATAAAGCTTATCTGTCCCCCTCAATTTTATTTTTTCTTTCGTCCCTGCAGAATATGTCTCAGCATTGGAGTCCTTTGTTAATGAAGTTGCCACCGATAAAGTTTCACTTGTTGTCCAAGTATGTTATCTTTCAGTATGTGTAGACAAGAAGACATGCAATTAACACTTTTAAAATTACTGTGTGACACATATAGCTTAACAGATTTTCTATCTTTTGTGTTCATTCAGGGCTACTTTTCACCAGTTGTTGTTAAATATGCCATCAAGCATCAGGAAAAGCTTAATGATCTAATTCTCCTCAATCCTCCTGTATGAATGAGTCCTGAAGCTTTATTGTTAAGTTATTGTTTTTCGCTATGCTGCTAACTATTGTTCAATTAATGATTATATCCAGATAACCAATTTGGCTTATACCGAACAAATACTTTCTAACCTTGATTACCACAGCTAACAGCCAAACATGCCAAGCTTCCTTCAACATTATCCATATTCAGCAACTTCTTGCTGGGTGAAATTTTTTCTCAGGTAAAGCATGATATCTACGGAATTTACTTGAAAATTTGTGCTTGCATCAGTTCATTTATATGGATTAACAGATTGGTTCCAAGAGATAATAGATAGCATTAAATTGTTAATGGTTTGTTATTTTTCCGAATAGGATCCTTTGAGGGCCAGCGATAAGGCACTAATGAGCTGTGGTCCATATGCAATGAAAGAGGATGATGCGATGGTTTATAGAAGACCTTATCTTACATCTGGTTCATCCGGATTTGCACTGAATGCAATTAGTAGGGCCATGAAAAAAGAGCTTAAGGTGGATTTATCATTTACTATATATATATATATTTGCTGTACTTCTGTTTTAATCAGATCAAATATCATGAATTAAACTTTGAGTTTCCATGTTCCCTCTTTCTTGAGGAAATCATCTACCATAGTACTATGCTTATACTGTATTTCCTGATGCATTTACATAGCATAATGCTGAAGTTGCAATGGAAAAATTCTTCTGGTTTCTAACTTGACAGGCATATGTGGAAGATACGAAAGCAATTCTTATGGATAAAAATTGGAAAGTTCGAACTACAGTGTGTTGGGGCCAGAGAGACCGTTGGTTGAACTACGACGAAGTGGAAGATTTCTGCAAAAATTCAAACCATAAACTGATTGAGCTTCCAATGGTACCAATATGTCATGCCTTTAAATGTCATCTTTTAACTAAAATTCCAGTTCAACCTTTGATGCGGCTGTATGTTTGTGAGGTATCACCTGCAGAAATCAAAATAAATTAAGAATTTGCCTCTGCGGAGTATTTGTGATGCTGTTAGGGAAATCCACCTAATTTCCACTTCTAAAACTAAAATAAAAGTAGAGCTCGAATGATTGTTCCTCCCCATCATACTTGTATATTTAACCATACAGTTTGAGTTGGATCATGTATCTTTACCAGCAGTTCTGCCATAATAAAAGGTTGGGCCATAGGATCTTAACCAACATAGCTGGTTTGATTCCTGCAGGCAGGACATCATGTGCAGGAAGATAGTGGGGAAGAACTTGGAGGGATCATTTCCGAACTTATCAGCCGAAGGATCGTAACATGAGAAGTTCCAATTGTTTTAGAGCTAGTTAAATACTAGTAAACATTATTTCTTATATCATTCACAATAGCTTTTTGTCTGTGGCTTATGCATTTTAAAGCTTGCATCGAAAGCAAGACATAAATGAACCGTGTTCACATTCTTGTGACAGAGAAATTATGATTGGAATTGGAACTGGAACTGGTCGCACCAAAAATTCAGAATTGAAAAAGGATAAGGCAACTGAAGTTTGATTTATCGTATATAGTTAATATTCATTTTTCCAATATGCAGTATGACTAATTGGTATTTAAAAAAAAATAGCTGGAGTTGAAAGGGTTTGCTACAATAAGAAGCTTTAACAGTTTCTGGGTATGAAAAATTGCTAAAATTCCGTGTATCTATAGTTCAAGACAAAGTATTCTGCAGATGCTTTTAAGTATAATTCTTCTTCTTGTATTCATTGTTTTGAAAATGCCGTATTCGTGACCCTTTACATGCCCTTCAAGAACCAAATTCTTCCTCTGATCCATGTCTTTATGTGAGCATTACTTCTGTTTTTTTGTCGATTGTTCATACGGATCAGACCAGCAATTATCTTGGTTTACAGCTCTCTTCCATCTGTTTTTGAAGATCTCTAATTCAATGTAGGATTGCTTTTTAACCTGTAAAAACGGAATTTTATACACAATCCAACGGTGAATTTTCCAAGAGGTCTGGCTATAACTAGCTGAGTGAAATGAGCTTCAACATTCCATAAAAGATTAAGTTCAAGGCTTACCTCAGATCTTCCACCAGGCTCACTGGAAGGCGATTGTACCTGCAAATGGAGAAATCATTAAAGAATAAATAACTAGCAGAGATAAGGAATTGGATGGTCAACCTTGGGGAACTTGTATCGTTGTCACTAGAATTTTTTAAGGTCATGAAACTTAATTCAAGCCAAGTACAAAAGCAAAGCCCGAGGCTCAGGTTGTGCATGGTTTGACTCGTGAACGAGAACTGAATTAAGTTCGATCAGTATAGCTGAAAAGGGTATATACTAGCCATAGATAGAGTGCGATCATCAACCCGTAAAAGATGCAGAGATCAAGTGATCAGAAAACTCATGGCTGATAGTCTCTCTTTAACCCTATAATGCACAATCAAGGTCAAGGTTCAAACTTGATCCCCCTCCCACCCTTCCCCGCGGGACTTGTCCGTACGTACTAAATTAAAAAATGTATAAGGAAGCCTTTGGAAAGCTTTAGAATCATGTTCGGATTAAATTGAGGCACAACCAAATAGAATTTAAGCTTTCTAAGCACTTCTAATTGATTGATCGAATTGAAGGAGACATTTTATAAGGTGGTATTAATTAAGTTCTTACCTTGTTTTCTGCGGAGCCTCCTAGCGTGGGAAGAGCATCATGAATAAGGAACTCAGAATCAACAATTCCTATTTTTTGGGTTCGATCACCCTGTCAAATAAAGCACAGTAAGAAATATGTTGAAAATACGTGATAGGAGCTTTTAATTCTCTTTAGGTATAGAAGTTTGCCTGTGTACAGTAACCAAGCTGAAAGTCCAATCCCCATCCAAAAACCAGATCACTCTGATACAACCAAGAAAACAAAGAATGAGATTAAGGATAAATTAATGACTGAGCTTTATTTGAAACAATGGTCATGTTAGACGGACATTTAAATAATTTAGAAGTTGATTCTGTTGGGAAAAATAATATCACTAGTGGTAGGATCTTAAGCTGCATTGATTCTTTCGAACAAGAAATACTCCATCTTCAACCTTACTATTAGAAAATTAAAATAGACAATCATCCTGGCTATCCCTACTCTATCTTTCATTTAAGCCACTGACAGTAATAACCTATGTTACTTGGACTTTAGATGTGAGTGTTAGATATGGTATGTTCAATTTTTTAAAAGTTTTTCCATGAATTTGGAGTGTCCTTGGACGTTGTCCATTTATGCATTATACATTAATACTTAAAGAAAAATGAAGAATTTGAATAACATAATTAATAACATAGCCATTAAAGAGTAAAATAGTAATGATTTTTTATTAGATTCTAAATCAACATTCAACATGTTTTATTAGTATTACATTCTAGTTTGGATAATATACCTGAATCAGATGCCATGAACAGCGCCAAGATGCTCTGGAGAAAACAGGCGCCATCATTTCTACAAATCTGTAATACGCAATATTCTCTTTCTTTTACTCCATATGAACAGATAATTAAATCACATGTCCGGAAACAATTCGGAAGAAACTATAAGCTAAGGAAATGTGCATATGTAACAACTTATGGTATTGTGAGCTATGAACAGAAAAAGTCGGGCAAATTTATATTACCCTGTGCAAGGAGGACCAGTGCTGTTTTCGTTACACTTTGTCCTACCAATCACCTTGTACGTCCTCCTGCCGAATATAGACATGTTACAAATAGGTGCAAATAAATTTACTTTGACTAAAATCAAGGGATAAAATGATGATGAGCTTCTGGAAATTCTTGAGAATAAATGTACAGTTATTACTAGGATAAATCCACCAAGCTCTATATGTTCAATCAACTGATGATAAATGTATTAAAAATTTATCACGAGACAAACATTTTGTTTATTCCTGAACATGATTTTAGAAAGAGAGAAAACCTGTGTACTGTAGAATTTTTGTCCCTTGCTGTAATTGGATGATGCAGCTCTGACTTCTTGGGATCAAGTGCTGGCTGCGATATTTCAAGCCCTTCCTCTTTAATTATTGAAAGATATCTGTATTTAAGTAATGAAGAGGAGAGAATCAATTTTTGAATGGATTTGAAGTAAATCTGCAGCTTGAGTTCCTACTTCAGTTTCTTACAATTATATTCAGTTGTTCCGTAAGCACTATGCTTCATACAAGCATGCAAAAGATTGTTAATTACTACTAAGTTAAAATGAAAAAGGACAACATGCACAATGAACCTTTTAGCATTAAAGTGGTCAACTCCAAGGTCTTCATCCCAAAGGAAGATGTAGGCATACTCTGAAACAATATCCGGATGTAAGAAGCGCTTTGCAAACCACCTAATTAGTGAGAGTAGGTCATACAATACCAAGTTACTTTGAACTGAATAGACATGTATAAAAGGGTTTTCTTTTTAATCAAATAGCTAATGACCATTTACCACTTGGTTTGATTGACAGCAGACACGTGTATAGCACGGTCATTCCACTCTAAGTCCTTCCACTGATCCACAATGCCATCGTAATGGAAAAGCATCACGACGAAATCACTCTCTGGAAACTGTGACATAGAATAAAAGGAGCAAAAAAAGGTATAAATAAAATAAATTAACATAAATGAAGCAAAAGAATGGAATTTAACATTAATCTAAATGATTACATAAAAATAAAGTTAGTCCTTTAACCTTCTTGACCATCTTGTTGACATTTTCTTTTTGCTTTATTCCGACTGCGATGGCTAACAAGTTCATTGACAACTTTGGCTTCTAAACAAAAGTAAATGAGAACATATTAATTAAATAGCTATATGCCAAATGTCCATTAAAATCAACTCAACACGTTAAAACTCGAAACTATAAAAATACAAATTACTACTATAGGAACGGCAGTTATAGTCACGTTTATGATTTAAAAATGGTCAATATAAATTTGAAAAGGGTAACTAATTACAAACATAAGCTTAGCCCCAACCGTGAAAGAGCATAAGTCAGTCAGATAGCACTAAAGAATCTAAGAGTTTATCACATGTTGACCAGAAAACCAAGCCTGATCAATATTCTCAAGGTTTTACCCTTGGTAGTGATAGCAGTTGGCAACAGCCGCCTCTTGTCAAATTAAAATGCCTGAGAGATTCCAGACAAAAAGAAATGATGAAGGGTGAAGTCGCACATCAAAGTAGCAAAATGCAGGTCAGAGTTTAGTAAGACAAAGTAGTTTAATTGTGGCAACATAGTCATAAAAACTGAGCAGTGTACATAATGCTATGTCATTATCTCAACTATAAAGGAAAAAAATGCAAATCTAAATGCCACTAACCAGAATAAACTATATAGTCAAATATGAAACACAGAAGATAATATGATCATCAGTTAATACAATCTTGAAAAAGAGTTAGCACTTTATGCAGCTATAATGATTTAGACAACAAACTGAACAACAGGAAAAATGGTAGTCCACTTAGCAGTAATTCAGGAATGCAAAACTTCCAAAGGAAAAAAAATGCCGTTGAATATTAGCAACAAAATTGCTTACCTTCTTATTCTGTGCCCCCCATAATGGCCGCATTTCCAAGTCAGATGTTTCAGAAATGATTCCTCTAGGTAATGCTTCACTTCCATAATCCCTGCACTGAGTCTAAGCTCAAGTAACACAGAGAAAAGGACAGAAAACGAATAGTTAGGAGAATATATGTGTTTTCATGCAGTGTGGAACATACATAATGTAACATATACCAAACAAACCTCACACATCTTAGATCTTGAGTACTGCAAAACCATAACTGACCCCCATCCTAGAATTTTCTGCACAGACAAGGCCCCAGATCACACATTATTTACTTGATTTCGGGAAATATAATACAGTTCATTTGCATGGAAGAGTCTTGGAGTTTTATATTCCTTATGTTAATGAATTGGATTAAAAACTATCCTAGGCACATTAGCATGCACGAATTATAAAAAGAAAATTATATAAACACAAAAGACAAAAAGAAGAAATCCCCAGTCCCCACTTTGTTATAAAAAGAAATTTATATAAACACGAGTTTTATATTTCAGGTTTAAGATTGTTTTCAACTTTGCTCAAACAGCTTTGACGTGAATACCTCTTTATAGTCTGTGATTATAAATGCACTTCCTATGAAGAAGGCAGCAGATAGCAAAAGAATCATGGGGAGGAAGCGGTGAGTAAATAATCTCTGCCTTTTAGGTTCTGTCTTTGTAGATATCTGAGAGCAAAAGGAAACAAAAAGGATAAGACAGGATAATGTACCAAAGAACTTTCAATTCAGAAAATATATTTACTATTGAAAGCAGCAATCTGAAATGATATATATATATTTGCCTTCCTGACAGTAACGCAGGCTTACAAAGTACAGCTAAAAACAGCAACACAATTTTTGCATGCCAACACTAAGAAGTCCAACTCCTAAAGTAACACTAGGGTAACAATTAATCCAACCACAACCTAAGGGCATGGAAAAGTTTGTCAGTGCAGGTAGCTAGTGTGATGCGTTGTTAAATTCCTCAACAGGCTTTCAGACTGTTTGGTGTATCCACTTATCAGATCAAACTTTCGACTGACTGGATCATTCAGTTCTAACTCTAATGCATAGTATAACTTAAAACTCATAAAGCACAATGCTTTCCTGAAAAATGCATGAGTGGAATTCGAGAAAGCAAAATCATTTTCCTCCTGCAATTCTAGAGTAAACCATGCTCTTAACATGAATGAAACGGAGTAACAATATGTTACGGACAGTGTAACGAGAGATTTTAGACCATATGATATCACTCCAAACCAAAACAGGCAACCCCTATGCATCAACTTTAATAACACAGAAACAGTAAGTTAATTACTTGGCATACTCTTATTCCAACCATTCACATGATCCAATCCAATCCTTAAACCAACCAAAGCTTGTAAGGCTTCACCTTCATTTCCAAATCAGTAAACCCTTTTGTCCTTCTTTAAACTGAGGAGCTCGGACGAAATTAACTCGATCAATAATATGCAACTTGTGATCAATCATAGAATAAACAGTAAGCTAACAACCCCTACTCAACGCTTCCATTAAAAGAGAAAACTGAAAACAGAACCAAACCCACAAAACCATACTCCCAACATCATTTCCAAAGCCAGTGAGCAAAACCCCAGAACAATTTTCCATGATTTCTCTAAAAATAATGTTCTTTTTAAAAAAAAAAAATCAAAACCAAGAATCCCAACAAACAAAATAATAACCTTTCATAGCACAAACATGAGGCAGAAAGCACAAACATGAGGCAGAAAAAACAAAGCGAGAGAGAGAGAGAGGCTTACAGAAGTTGACATCCTCCTCTTCATCTTGATTTTCCATTCAAAGGTTATCGTGCTATTTGTATATTTGTGGGCGAAATACGAGCAGTGCTGAGCTGAATATTAGCTTTGAAAGTTACTTAGGACTACAAAAGGTGTTATTTATTATTTATTTAATTTTACTCTGGTTTTACGTTTAATTATTTTAAACTAACAAAGTCCAAAAAACGTGCTTTTTGAGCTAGAAACACAGACACCCGCCATTTCTCACGCCGATGATTCTTTTCCATGCTTTCTTTGGAAGGGGAAAGAATTTCTTAACCACAGATTCGTATCTTTCGCCATTTTCTGATTTTCGTACTTTTTTATGCATCATTCAATCAGGCCTAAAGTAAAATTATAATAACAAAATAGTTAAACTCTTCTATTAATCCCTGTACTTCTTCAAAATTAAAATTCTAGTCCCTATAATTTAAAAGTTAAAAATTCAATCTTCCTATTTTTTTAATTAAAATTCTAATACACTCATTATCATTGTTGTTAATTTTCATAACAAATTATCAATTTAATATGCTTATTTATTGTCAAATATATGTAACGTCTTATGAAGACAATCTAATCAACATGTCAACAATGCTAATGATAGGATCAAAGGTGGGTTTGGATCAGCGGTGAATTATTATTTAAGGGTACCGTCCATCCAAACTCACCCTAAGGTTTTTAAATACAAAAATGAAAAGACCTAATTTTTAACTTTTTAAATATAAAAATTTAAAATTAAATTTTATCAAAGTATCAGAAATTAACAACCTATTTTGATCTAATAAAGTTTGTATTTTATTTAAATATAATCTAATTATTAAATTAAATAAATATTAATATACAAATATCTTTATTAGTTTATTATTTAAAGAACAATAAAAAAGGTTATGAATCATACTCTTCCAAAATGAGTTTCAATAGGCAATTCCATAAATTGGGTTTGGTATAGAAATTTTTTTAACGCATTTGAATTGTTTTTCGTGAGATGCAGGAGTTTGATGGTATGGTTAAAATATGTTAAAATTATTTAATAATTGATATAATAATTTTTTTTATAAATTTTATAGTTCAATATGTTATTTAATAAATACAGTGTGTTAAATTATTATACATAATTCCAGACTACCTAAAATTGTGGTTATTGGCGTAGCAAACGGCAGAAATGGAGGTAACATGGCTAGGGTTTGAAGGAATAAATTTTAAATGATTTATTTTTTGGGTTTAAATGAGTGATGCATTTATTTGTAATTAGGGTAAAAATAATAATGATGATTTTATTAAATATTGTAGCGTGAGATAAAAAAATAAATTAAACGAATTGTTTCATCCAAATCCACACTTAAAATAAAAATGGGAAGTTGTTGAAAAGAAAAAGAGAGAGAAAATAGGGAAAAAAAATTAACAGGGAATGAAGAATCCAGGAAGAACAAAAACAATTATAGAGTTAGAAATTGAAATGGGTGGACCCATTTTAATTGCCCAGATCCATGTGAAGTTAAAGGTATAATTTTATTTCAGACTTTTTATCTTTAGTTATTTACATTTTAGTCCTCGTTATTTAATTACTTTGTTCTTAGGTAATGTGTTATTAGTAGTAGTGTTAATTTTGTTATTGTTATTATTATTATGTGGTGTGAGGCTGTAAATAAAATAGTTTAATGTTTTTTTTACGTTTAATAACTTCTCATATATGCTCTGATATTGTGAAAATGTAAAATCAAAGCTATAATATTGTTTCCGTTTAAAATTATTCTTATATTATATGCAAACTTGTAATAATTAATTTCTATAATATTTATGTTTTAATGACTTAAAAGGTTATAATATTGTTTCATATTAAAATTAACCATAAAAATTTAGTTCGCTCTCTACCTTATAAAAAAAATCATTTTTGTTTTTTATTTAATTATAATATTTTTCTATTAAATTTACATTGTTTGTAAAATCGCTCCAGAATTAATGAAAAGATTAACGTTTATTAACCTTGTTGACATTACCTAACGTAAATGCCATGTCAACAATTAATTAATTTTTTAAAATTTTAAAAATTCAAAATATATAAAATTATTAAAAAGTATAAAAATTATAAAAAAAATTAAATTAATTAATTACTAATATGACATACATTTAATAATGTCATGTCAATAAAATTAATAAATATTAAAATTTTCATCATTTTTAAGTGATTTGACAAAAAATATAAATTCAATAATTAAAAGAGATCAAAAATTAAATGATAAATTAAAATACTTTTTTTAAGATTTGAAGAGAAAAAAAACTTCATTATTTTCAATGTTAATCAAATATGGACGCTTCTATCAAAATTTTATTGCCATAAATTGGCATTACCGAGGGAAATGAACGGTAATGAATTAACTAGTGATAAGTTTATAATACCGTGCTAATCATTTATTGGTCACACGTGGGTAACGTATGAAACGTAAAATGTGCCGTCAAATCTGTTTAGTTAGATCAAATTTATATACGATTAAATATAAAATTGGTGTTCAATTTTACTTTTTTAAGATTGGTATTCGAATTTTTTTGGTTCATTATATTGGTGCCTCAACTTAATGTCGTTATTTTTTTGTTGATGTCATCCTATTTGACAATAGAAACTCTGCAATTTCTTTTCTCACGTTTCTTTCCTTATTCTTTCCTCTTCCTCCTTTCTCTCTTTTTTTCTTCTCTTTTTCACTTTTCTAATCTTCCATCCTTTCTCTCTCTTTTTTTTATTCTCTGCTTCTCTTTTTTCTCCTTTTTGTTTCACTACTTCATGATAGTTTTCTTTCTCTCTCTCAAAATGGGTTTGTTAATAAATTTTTTGTAATCTGCAAGAAAATTTTAATGGGTATTGATTCATCATTCGTCATCATCTGTTCTATCACATTTCGATACGGATAAAAGTCCGATTCTCCTTTCATCTTTGGTACTGTCGAACCGTGGCCAACTTCCCATTCACCTTCCTTGTTTCATCTCATTTCACTAGCTAATTATTATGGAAGTAATTTTTCTCATAGTCTTTCTCTAACCCATAAATAAAAAGATAATGTGCTCCAACATACTTAAACTCATGTTCTCTTGCATTGACAACAATATTTATATCAGTTAAGTAATACTCAATCTAGAAGTATTTCAAGTTTTTATTTTTTATTTTTCTATTACTTTGAAAGGAATCCTTTCTGGCTTATGATTAGATTAATATAATAAGTTAAATACATTCCCCTTGAAAAAGCAAAAAATAGTATTGTAGGGCTAAACAACTATATACTCTAGTATTTTGCTTTTTGAAAATAATATATTAGTCATGGTTGAAAAAAGTGTACCCAGATTTTCCAGTGCGCAACTAAAAGCATAATAATTTTTTGGACCGCCAATTTAAAAAAAATATCCTTTTAATTATTTATTTAATTTTTGTCTCTTTTAATTTTTGAATTTGTATTATTTTTCAAATCACCTCAAAGTAGATAGAAAAGTTAATATTTGTTAATTTTATTGATGTGGCATATACGTAGATTATCATATGAATAACAACGTCAGCATTTAATTAATTTATTAAAATTAAAAACAATTATACTTTTTAAATAATTTTAAAAATAAATTTTATATATTTTTTAAAATTTTAAAATTCTAAAAAATTAATTAAATGTTAACATATAATTTACGTGGCAATCCATGTAACACATCAGCAAAAACTTTTTCATCAACTTTGGAGTTCACAAAAAAATTATAAATTTAAAAGCTAAAAAAATTAATTAAATAATTAAAATAACTTTTTTTATAAAATTGAAAGGTCAAATAAATTTTTATACCTAAAAACAATGCAATAAAAACCTTAGCCCAAGATCTGTTTATGGATCTGTTAGGTCCATTCGGACTAAAAGTTTGACACCAATTTTTACATTTGAGTTTTATCTAATTTATATGGATAAATTACACTAATAGTTATCTAATTATTTATAAGTTCTTTTTATAGTCATCCAATTATTAAATTTTGTCTTTTTTTAGTTACTAGTCAACTAACATTAGCAACTGTTAAAATTGGCATAATAATAATAACATTAGCAACTTTGTAGTTTGTTTTTTTTTTTTGTAGTTTTGTTGTTTCTTTGTGATATTGAGTGTTAATTTTAAAAGAATGAGAAAAGATGCAAATTATTATTTTGACTTTTGGGGTGTTTTATTTTTTGTATATATTTTCAATAAAAGATAACTAATAATTTTGTTTTCTTAGCTTTTTAGGTAAAAGGATCACACAAAAAAAAGAAGCAAATTTGCAAAATGGACTAAATTGCACAATATGTAAATGTTGAGGGTTAATTTTTTTAGAATTAAGACTAAATTGAAACAATGTATAAATATTAAGGGTTAAAGTTGCTATCATGCAAATTTTAAAAGCTATCACCATTAGCTAGCTGGTGACCAAAATGACAAAATTTAAGAGTTGGGTAATCATCTTTTAACTTTTTATAGTTAGGTGATTATTTTACAACTTTTCATAATTGGATGGCTACTTTTATAGTTTACCTAATTTATATTTGATAACTCTTAATACAAATACTAGATAATAGCACATAAAAATAATTATTTAATAAAATTTAAAAAGTAATATAAAAAAATAAATGTGATTTTTGTTAAAATGGTAAAAGAAAAGAAAAAATAATGTGAGATCAAATTTTATCATATAATTATTATTTTCTAGATTTATATAAAAAATAAACATACCCTCAAATATTTGTTGTTTTATCAAATGTGTAAAAATTTATACAATATAATTACTATATATTATGATTCATACAATGATACGTAACAAATTGAAATACAATATGATTAGAGATGGCGAGGGAGAAAGTAGGTGCGAGAATTGCTTAATCTACATTGCCTCACTCTTGTATGGATGGATTGCTTAATTTTTTTAAAAATTATTAAAATAATAAAATTATATTTTTATCATAAAAATTATAATTTAATTTTGATCTCAAATTTTTTTTTAATTACACCCCACCCCTGCTGTTAATCAATAATTGCTCTAAATTACTCTACGTTTTCTGCTCCACTCTTGATTAACAAGTCTAAATCTTTTATTTGTTTTACCGTAAAAACATATTTAAAAATTAAATTTTTATCAATACTAAAATTTAATATAATAAGTTAAAGGTAAATATTTTTATCATTAATCGAGAAACTATAATTCATCACAATTATAAATTAACTATATGAAATTATTTAGTATATATAAAATACTTACATATTTTTTATCAATATATAATTATACATCAAGGAAACGTAAATATTTTTAAGAGGTTAAATTTACTACGAAAATATTCTCGTTTTACTTCAAATTAAGGTGGTGGACTATATTTTTTTATATAATTAAGATATATTTATTGTATTTTTTAGTTTATTAATACTTTTTGAAGCCAATTAAGTTAAATTAATGGCATCATTGATTTAGAAAAAAAATTGATACGGTCAATGTGTCAAACAACACCGAAAAAAATTAAAAAAAAAAGTAAAATAGAAAAAACAATTGAAATAGAAAAAAATAAAAAAATCAAAAAAATAATCTTAAATGAAATGAGAGTAGCAAAAAAAAATAGAGATATAAAAAAAAATAAAGGGACGAGAGAGAAAAATAGATAAAGAAGAGTGGAAGTCAAATATTAGAGAGAAAAGAGAATAACAATTATGTAAAATATTAAATTCTCTTTCATATCTATATTTTTCATATTTGTTATTCTCTTTTCTTTCTCATATTTGATTTTTTATTTTTCATATATTCTCTTTTTCTTTCCCATTCAAATTTTTCTTTCTTCTCTCCAATCGAAAATCATAGTTGTCATACTCAATTGTCCTTTTTTATTTATTTTCTTCCCTATCTTCTTCTCAATTAAAAATCCTAGATGTTGTATTCAATAGCTACCAATGTTGTCGTTTATGATGACTTTTCGTACCCATTTCGAAGTCAAAGAAAATATTTTCACTTTTTCGTTGATTTTTATGATTCAGATCTTTAATAATCGATTCCAAATTTTTTAAAACAATGACCAAAGCTTTGAACTATTATTTCTATAATGATTTTTTTTAAATATATATTTTTTAAATACATACTGACGACCATTAGATCAACTCGATTTTTTGATATGTGCACCTCCATTAAAAACATATTTTTTTCCTTTCTGAATATTCATGTTTTTAACAAGTATTTTAAAAATAAAAAATATTATTTTTAAAAATTTGATGATTGTGTCATCATTGAGGGCAATGTTGTCGTTGTGTCATGTGGCACTGACGGGTCACTGTGGAGAACGAGCCATTTTTGTCCATAAATTTTGATTTGGGTCATTTTCATAAATAATTAATTATTTTGGGTCAGTGGGTAAAAAAGCCACCCAGGGGAACAATCTGGTACGGTAGTGCACCGTGTAAAGGTTCTAATTTTGGCTTTGTACTTTTTGTGTTTATGTTTCATCAACGTGTCAAACACTAACGCCGTTGGATCAAATCCATGCGTATATTGATTTTAGCAGACAAAGAGGCAGATTTCGAAACGGTACCTTCATCACTCACGCTAAACCTCTTCTTATCCTTTTTATTAATCTCATTTGGTTAATCTTCCATATTATCGTTTCAAAATATGCCTTTGGAATTATATAAATTGTTCTTCAATATTTTATTTTCTTTATTTTCTGTAGAAATTCTCCCATACTTTCCACTCTCTTCAGTTCGCCAAAAGTTGTTTTTGACTGTGCAGCTGGTGCAAGTGGCCAAGTAGTTGCTTCCTGCTTCATTCGTGTGTGTGTTTTCTAATTTAGTATGATTTTTTTTTAAGAAAAAAAACTTTTTTACTGGTAGAAGATTTGGGTCTGGATCTAGGATTTCAGCTTCAAGCAATGATGTTATTCGTAAATGTTATTTTTTGAACTTAGTCTTTTATGTTATCATTTTCAGTGAATTTTAAGGCTAGGGTTTGTTCATGCTTTAAAAGTTTTAGCATATTTTAAGCCCTTTTGCTTTGAACTATAAAAACCAAGACTTTTTTTTTTGCCTTAGAAATTTTAATACTGTTTAAGTTTAGGCTAGGATCTTGGTTAAGAAATATGGAAAAAAATACATAAAGAATAGTAAACTATGGTTTATGTTACATGTTGTTTGAGTTTTAACAATAGTTGTAGTTGATGCAACCCTTGATTTGTTTTCCTTTAAGCTTCTTAATTTAGCAAATTCAGCTGTTTTACTGTGGTTTTGAAATCCAATAAAATATTTTTGTTGCCTATTTCTTTTTTATTCAAAAAATAGCAATCTCGGATGCTTGATAAGTCTTTTAAACGCTTCTTCTTAGTCTTTAAACTTGTTTATAGCTTACTCCAAGCCTTTATAATATGATTATATATATGAAAAGTTCCCCCTTTTCAAGCTTGTCTTGGGAGGCGCCAGAATCTGGGGTGAGTTTATAACTAGCTGCATTAATAATGAAAAAGATAGATATGATTGTAAAGGATTAAGAGTTTCCAAGAAAGTTCTTTTATCATTCTTTGTGTTTTGCTTTTAAACTTCTTTTCACTTTCCCAAATGTTTTATGGTCGTTTGCTATGTAACTTGTCACAAATTCTAGGCTGTTGACTTGATGTTTTAACTTTTACTTCTTTATATATGTTTTTAGTTAACCAAAATACAAATTCATGTCTTTTGGAAGGAACTTCCATCTTCAGTTCATTCATGTTAGAAGGCAATACATTTTTCTGGCTGCAAAACTTTAGATCATTCCTTTGTGTCTTTGGTATTATTTATAAGGGTTTGAAGATTGTTTTGTTTGGAGTTTTATTGGTTTTTGGTGGAGCCAAGGTATCTTCAATGTCCATTTTACGGGCCATGGGGACTAATCCTTTTGGGGTTTGTGGTTGCCCCTCCCAACAATGTTGTCTCCAAGGTTCGAACTTGAGTTCTAACTTTGGGAGTGCAGTGTGCCTTGACATTGCACTCAACACTTGTTGGTTGCTCGGAGTGTCATTGTTGATGATGTTTATGGAATGTAAGATATTGGCAACTTTAAAGAAATGTTCATGGATGTCATAACTGTGACATTTATGTTATATTTCTTGGGATTGTTAGAATCATGAGTTTTAGATGCATTTCTAAGTAAGTAAGCAAGCAAGCCATCATTTTAGAGCATAAGTAAATAATGCCTTCCTGCAGCATTTCCTAATATACCCGAGTTTTGTTTTGCAGTCTTCATTTTGAGATTGACACGCATTGTCAATTGACAATGAGAGAGAGCACGCTTGTTGCCATTTATGCAAGGGCATGGATGTATACAAGCGTGCTCTCTGTCGTTGTCATATGCTTTGTTCAAAGCTGTCATTTCTCGGTATCTATCTCTGTTGCTGCAATATCTAGCAGGTGGCACTTGTAAGTAACTTATTCCAGAAATATTTTTGCTTTCATTGCATTGAACATTTAATAATAGATAAAAATAATTTTTTTTCTTTCATTTCATTCAAAATTAAATAAAAGACGGACCTTAAAATTATTTTTTGGTACAAAGGAGATCGTAGATAGGGGAGGAGTTGCAAATGTCGATATTTGAACCCTAGACCTGATGATGTCATTTATAAAGTGTGTCTACATGAACTAGGTTTAGTGTTTCAGGCTCATGCCTTAAAATTTTTGTTTAGTTGGTTATTTAACCTAGGCACAGGTATATAAAGTCCATTTCCAAAGTGTATTGAATTTATCACAAAGAGAGATTGAATGAAACAGTGACACCATGTCATTTGTGTCCCTTTTCCAATAGTTTTATGCCACATCAGTATTTTCATTCTTAATTTCAACATTTTCATCCTGAAAAAATCAAATTAAAATTAAAATCCTGAAATTTAGGATGAAATTGTTGATGTGGCATAAAACTATTGAAAATAGATAATATCCCTGTTTTATACAATCCTTTCTCTTCTCTTAGTTTATGATTGCATGGTATCCGACACACACTTCTAAGATTGGGACACAACTTATGATAAAAAATGTGAAGATAAATCTTATCATTATATGGTAACTTTATTAAACTTTAAAACCAAATTTCAAATTTTAACCAAGTTATGGAATGCTTCTGCATCATAGGTTCAAAGCTGGCACTTGTTCCCCATTAAATTATCTAATTGTGATGCAAACAAAGCAACTACCATCATAACTGCACTATTGTTGCATGGCCAACAATTCTTGATTCGCTACCATCTTTGCCATGAGCATAAGTGCATCAATACATTGAGAAACAACATGTAGCATCTCTATTGATCGAATTCTTTAATAATGATTGTCATGCTCATGTTCGACGCTTCATCAATAGGAAGCGTAATGTGAGTTGACATTACATCATAAAAGGGAATACAACCCGTGTGATTCTTGCAATTGGAGTAGGAAGAAGGAGAAGTGCAATCCCCCGTTTCTCTTTGGTTTGACCGACGATACATCTAGCGTAGCCCTTCTCAACGTACTCTTTTGATATCTATATTCTGAAAGCCTGTCTTCACTTGAACAGTACACAATAATCCTCTAGATTGTTGAGTTATAGTAATTAGAGAAGAAGATGGAAATTCGATGTGGTTTAGGTTGATGTCAAAAAGAATACTGCATTTAAATATGAATATAATGATATAATTAAGATTTTAAAGAAAATTAACTAAATCAAACAAAACATATTTAAACATGAATAATTGTGATTGCTTTGTTTTATTTAGGTATGTATGCTTAGTAAAATGTGTTTTGTGCTCATTGCCCTCTTCTTTGTCCTTTTCTCTTTATTTGCTACAACATTCTCAGTTAGTGTTCATAGCATAAAATAGCCTTTCATCTCAAATTGATCTGGCTCTTAATATTTCTTAGATAATACTGGGATATGAACCTCCGAGAATCCTCCAATTTGCAAAAAAAAAAATAGAAAAAATTGAACATACCTATACTGGTTACATAGTTGTTTCTAACACTCATTCCCCTAGCATTGCTTGAAACTGCTACATTCAAAGTCTGCTGTTGCTAAACTGTTTTGATTTTCAGTTGGTTCAAACCGGAATTGATTCCGAGACCTTAAGATTTAGTTCCATCATTGCCACAAAATCAAAATTGAGAACTCTTTAGTTACTGCCCTTAGCCGGTCATAATAAGCCCTAACAAGGTAAGTTTTCCCTAATTCCTTTTTTTTTTTACCTTACTGCAATAGAATCTATTAGTAGCATGTTGGGAATTAAATTTATTGAAGATAATGCAAAGAAGAAAATAAATTTACCGTAGTTTCTTGATTTTGTTGAATTTAATTTGTAAAAAAAATCAATAAATTTGTTTAGAATATCTGTACATCTTGAGCTTAGTATGAATTTAAGGCTTGGTTGATCTGCTGATCGTAGTTTAATGTTAAACTTGTGTTATTTACATTTTCTAATTGTTTAGGAGTTTTCTGGTGGAATTTGATAATTTCCTATTGCTGGGTCTTACCTCTTTGTTATCCTTTTTGGATCTACTATGTACCAGGGCTTAGCGAGTGACCGGTATGTATCCCATATGGATATACTTGATTTTTCAAAGTTCTTTTAAGCATGTATATATATATTTAGATGATCATATTTGGAACTCATGTTCAAATATGTGTTGGTGACAGGTATTGGACAGGGATGCTCAAAGAAAAATTAAGAGTCCGAGGTACGTAGTTGCAAATAGAGAGCAAGCGTATGGGATTTGAGCAGTTATGGCTTATTTGGATTTTTCGCCTACCAAATTCTAACCAAGCCCACTTGGAAGAAACCATCTGATTTCAATCCTAACCCTAATTTATTAAAGTCATAGCATATATAGTACCAAAAACAGCTTTTCCTAAACCTTGATGTTAGTTTTGTCATGGATTGTTAAACCAGTACGAAAAAGAGGCTGCATCATTACAAGAGCAGGGCAGGGTTTTCTTTTCTTGCCCCAGGGCAAAGAACTGCCTGATTTACATTTATTGGTGGACCCTAATATCATTTTAGCCAATTCTGACAGCTTCTGAGCAGTGACTGATGGACTCCATTTTAATCCTTTTGGTTGATGCGTGGTCAATGTCCATGGTGGCTTGAGACCTATGTTTATGATTCAAGCAACCATTATCCCTTATTCGATCGCAATTGTTATTTAATTACGTGGAAATGGAAAAAAAATGCGTGAACATGTCAGCATCCCCTTATTATTTAATAGGAGAGTGATTAGTTTGATCAATATTTTTTTTTGAAGGTGGTGACTAAATTTTTCTATTGACAAAAATAGGAACAAAGTTAACGTGGGCAAGGTTCATTATCTCGCTTGAATTTGAATTTCTTTTTTGTAGTTGACCAAAAAAAAGCCAAAAGCCAAGGGAATAATTTAAGTTCTGTTTAATAGTATTTTTTGAAAGTATTTTTGATATAAAAGGTACTTTAGAATCAAAAGTAATGTTAAATAAGTAATTTTTGAATTTTTTTTTGATTTTTAAAAGTATTTTTTTTTCAGAAATTGAAATTTTCAGTTTTTTTATTTCAAAAGTATTTTTGACAGTTTAATTACGTTTCTACTCTTCTAACATATGATATTTTTTTATTAATTGTTTAAAAAATATTTAAAATTTATATTTCTTATATTAAAATATTAATAACTAAATATAATAAATTTCTTTTTATATTTTTATTAAAATATTAAAATATTAATTAATTTAAATATTATTTAAATATTTATTTATTACTTTATAACATAAGTTTAAAATGAATTTTTTATTTATCAAAAGTATTTTTTGATACTTTTGATAGTTATATTAAACCATTAAATTTTAAATCAAGTTTTTTAAAAGTATTTTTTAAAATTATTTTTTCAGAACACTTTTTAAAAGGAATGTGAAATTTTAACCGATTAACATTTTGTGAATTTTTTTTGAATTAAATAAATGGCAGTACATGAACTAAATTGAATCTCCATGAAAGGTAGAAGATAGAGCTAGCTATGCTATGAATATCCCTTCTGCTTCTAAGCTTTTGAAGTTAGAAAACGTCAGCCAATGAGTTACTGTACGTTAGCCGTTGTTGGGAACTTCACTTACCCGTCGAATTCAACTTCAACTTCAACTTCAAATCCGAACCCAAAACTCTCCATCTCCAACTCCACCCAACGCAGGAAAGAATTCATTTGTCTCTTAAAGAATTGCAAAGACGCCAACCAGATCCTACCAATACATGCCAAAATCATTAGAACAGGCCATGACCAAGATCCTTTCATCCTCTTCGAGCTTCTTCGCCTTAGCTTCACTTTATCCTCCGTTAATTATGCCTCCACCATCTTTCAACAGGTCCATAACCCAAATGTGTTCCTCTACACTGCTCTCATTGATGGGTTTGTTTCGGCTGGTTCCTACTCTGATGGGATTAGCCTTTATTTTGAAATGATTAATCGATTTATTGTGCCGGATAAGTATGTGATCACCTCGGTTTTGAAAGCTTGCGGGTCTTGTTTTGCCTTGAGAGAAGGAAAAGAGGTTCATTGCCAAGCTTCGAAACTTGGGTTTTGCTCGAATAGATCGATAACCATGAAGCTGATGGAGTTTTATGGGAAGTGTGGAGAATTTGATGATGCAAGGAAAGTGTTTGATAAAATGACGGAAAGAGATGTTGTTGCCTCAACGATCGTGATAAATTGTTTTCTTGACCATGGATTGGTAGAGCAGGCTATTGGGGTTTTTGATCGGGTAAGGGTTAAGGATACTGTTTGCTGGACCGCGATGATTGATGGGTTGGTGAGGAATGGGGAGATGAACATGGCTTTGGAGATGTTTAGGGAAATGCAAAAGGAGAATATGAGGCCTAATGAAGTTACTATTGTTTGTGTTTTGTCAGCGTGCTCGCAATTGGGAGCGTTAGAGCTTGGAAGATGGGTTCATTCGTACATTGGAAAACACCATAGGATAGAGCTTAGTCATTTTGTGGGCGGTGCACTGATAAGTATGTATTCGAGGTGTGGTGATATCGATGAGGCTGAACGTATTTTTGCAATGATGAAAGAGAGAAATGTGATTACGTACAATTTAATGATTTCAGGGCTTGCTATGCATGGGAAGAGTATTCAAGCAATTGAGATTTTTCGAGGAATGATTAAGCAGGGGCTTTTGCCAACTAGTGTTACTTTTGTTGCTGTTTTGAATGCCTGTAGCCATGGAGGTTTGGTGGATTTGGGATTTGAGATGTTCCATTCTATGAGTAGAGATTATGGGATTCCACCACAGATAGAGCACTATGGATGTATTGTTGACCTTCTTGGTCGTGCAGGTCATCTAAAAGAAGCTTATAATTTCATTCAGAATATGGAAATAGCACCTGATCATGTCATGTTGGGGTCCTTGCTGAGTGCTTGTAAGATTCATGGAAATTTTGAATTAGGCGAACAAGTTGCGAGAATTTTAATGAATCATGGAGTGGTAGATTCTGGTACTTACGTTCTGCTAGCAAATGTCTATGCTTCATCAGGGAAATGGAAAGAAGCAGCTCAAATAAGGGCAAAGATGAAGGAGGATGGAATCCAAAAAGAACCAGGTTGTAGCTCCATTGAAGTGAATAATGAGATACACGAGTTTCTTCTGGGAGACCTAAGGCACCCTCAAAAGGAAAAAATATATAACAAGTTAGAGGAGTTGAACCAAGTATTAAAAGAAGCAGGACATATTCCAGCAACAGATGCTGTTTTGCATGATATTGAAGACTGGGAGAAAGAGCAGGCTTTAGCAATACACAGCGAGAGGCTTGCTATATGCTATGGTCTAATCTCTACTAAACAATGTACTACAATAAGGGTTGTAAAAAACTTGAGGGTTTGTGATGATTGTCACTCAATGATCAAGCTCATGGCTAAGATCACTGGAAGGAAAATTGTGGTAAGGGATCGCAAAAGATTCCACCATTTTGAGAATGGGAATTGCTCTTGTGGAGATTACTGGTGATTAAGAATGAAGATCCTAGCATGAAGATTGAGTAAAGCTACAGTTCGGCCAGCATTGCTTGTAACATTTTCATTGTTATTCCTCTTTAGGAACTCTTTTGAACAGAGGAAGCTTATGACATATACTAGTAATCTGTAAATGTCTGATGTGGTGTTAGAAAGGTTATAGAAAGTTCTGTTGGAAAAGGATGGTTGCTTAGGTGAAGGTGGAGACCGGAGAAATGCTCGACTTCTACGATGGAGGACAGTTGATGGAACATAAAGCATGTGGGATTTGTTAATCTAATCTGTAATTTCCATCGTTCAGGTCTTGATCAGTCAGTAATCAGTCATAGATTGCTTTTGTGACAAAGATGAAGTAGCTAGTAAGAAGACAAAAGGCTTGAAGCAATGTCTTGTGGGAAGCATCGTCAGGGTACAATTCAGGCCCAGAAGCAGGTTAGTCATAAAACCATGTGAAGCTCACAACTCTCTTCTATTTTCATCCATGGATGCACCACTGATAAAACCCTTCTACACGGTTAAAATTGCATTTTGACCTCTCAAAAGTTTTATAATTTAATTATGGCTCCTCTAAAAATAATGAAATTTAAGTTTAGTCCTTCCATAATTTATAAAGTTGTAAGTAAATATAATGAGGAAAATTATATTTTGACCCCTCTAAATAATTAACCCTCGAAAAATTTCTTACTTCGCTCATGATGAAAACTTTATCTAATCGAAACTTTTTTTTTTTTGCTTTTCAATAATAATAATGATAAAAAAGATACTAATGATAATATCATAATAATCAGCCATATTCCTGAAAAAAGTTGCCAACAGTTTTAGATTTTGTAGTTATAAAATAACTTATCTGCAATCTGCATGACTCAACAACAATCATGGCCAGCTCTTTGGTTTATCAGTTGGAATGTGACTTCACGCATTACTGCATATCTCCAATTTGCCTAAAGCAGCCATGAAATTTATGCAATTTCCTTTACGACAACATTTTTGAGTACCCCATGAATTTGACCCATATAAGGTCAAATTAGCTGTTAGTTATTATATTATACATAAGCTGTGAATTTAATTCATGTATTTTAATCTAATCAATTTTAATATTTTTAATTTTAAAAAATTTGAAGCTTCACTGCTAATCTAATTTTATCGATTAAATCTATTAGGTCAAATCCCGCTTTTAATTTTGTATCACTTGTAAGTTATGGGTTTAGCACATATTCTTCAATTTAATTAGTATTTATACTTTTTAAATTTTAAAATTTTAGTTCAAACTTAAACGGTACTCACTAAATTTATTAACTAATATAATGTGAGTTTTTTTTTGCATTATTTCAATAATTGAACCGGTGATCAACTGGTTAAAGAATCGGTTTCTAATTTGACCATCGGTCCAACAATAAATAAACATTCAATTCAAAAAATAATAAAGATATTTAAAATATTGTAAAATTGGTTCAACCCGTTGATTTTATTTTGCTTTTTTTTTTATAGGTTTCAAGCAATTTGCTTAGATGTCAGTTCAATCCCTATATCTAAACTGGTATAACAATCAATTCTTGATCTAATTGATCTGATCAATTAGTTTGATTCGATTCAAATATTATTATTATTTTTTTAGTATTATGTAAAAAAAAAAAACCAAACATGACATTACGCATTATTTTTTAGATAAGACTTTAAAAAGTAACAAGTCTTATTTAATTATCTTGAAATTTCAAATTTTAGAAAACATAAAGATAAAAAATCACTAAATTAAAGTAAAAAAAAAACAAACTAAATTGACAATTTATGCACAATAAAGGCAGGAATAGCAGAAATTGACCCAGCAAAAGCATTAGCAACAGGGGCCTTACTGTCATTCCACTTTATCCTCAAAGACAATGATTTGATTTGATGATGTTTTGTTTTAATCAAAAGTTGAAACAAACTCACACTGTTTTCACATGTCCAGGTTTCAATCAAATATAAAATCTAAACATAAGACCCAATCAAATAATAATAGAAAAAGTAGCTACTCTAACTTTCCTCTTCTGTTCCTGGAACCATAGCCCTTCAAGAAACACCGTCAAAGCTTTCAAGTTTCAATAATGGATGAGTGAAGTTTCTTTTTTTTTTTTTTTTTGATTAAAACACTTTGGGTTTTCTTCTTTCTAACATCTCTTACATTGGAAATTTTCATTTGTTTCTCAGATCTGGGGAGTACCCAAAGGAGTACTACACCAGCAACGGCAACCCCAGGACACTGACTTCAACATCCTCATATTCTTCGTCAACGACGAGCGTTCACGTTACCGCCTTGGATGGCCTCGTCAACGTCAATTCGCTCTTCTCCATCGCCGTCTTTGTGGGCCTTTCTTTGGCCACTCCGGGCCAACACAGTCTCGAGAACCGAGCCCCCTGCGACGCCGGCGTTGACGTAGCTAAAAAGCTCTTGGTCTTCGAGGTCGTCTCATTCAGCTTCTTCCTTTTCTCCTCCCTGGTGGCTCAGGGTCTAAAGCTCGCCATCAACTTGTTGAACAGCAAAGATGTGGATGAAGCTTTCAGGGCACACATTAACCTTAAAGTATTGAGGTTTGGGATGATGGGCTCCGCCGTCGGGTCCATCATGGGGTGCTTGTTTCTGATGCTTTCGATGGTGAATGTGATCGAGATCCGGCTGGGGTTGTTGTCTTGCGGCAGCAAGTCCTCCATTCAAACCACGGCGGCTTTAGTCATTCTGGTTTCTTCTGCTCTCTTGGTTTACATTTCCACTGCTGTTTATGCTTTCTTGCATTGAATAACTTAAAACAAATCGGTGGTTGTAAACCCCACCATTGTTAGCCTTGGCAAACAAATATTGTAAATTAAAATTCCTGGGTTGCTTGCTTTTGGTTGAGTTAAATTGAGAATTCAAGTATCCAATATATAAGTAATTTGAATAATGATTAGTTTTACAGCTGTTTCTTAATGATTGGGCTAATTTCACCATTCTCATGTTGGATTTGAATGAATAGATAGCCATAGAAGTTGAAATTCATGGTTGATGAAGAACCCTAAACTTAGCTGCTTAATAACTTATTATACATATCTTGTAAGAAATGATTATCTTGCCTTGACAACTTAGAGTAGCTGCAAATTGCAATGCACAAGGCTTTCTTATGATGTATATTTTCCCTAACTTTGCTAATACTTTATCCAATTTTATATGTATATAATATTTTGTGGTGATGGTGGGGATATGGACGTTTTAATCCAAAAATTCAAATGGTTTTTGTTAGAGTAGTTACCATCACCGGCTTTCAGGTTTTGGTTCTAGTGAGTTAGCGGTATGAGTTTGGGTTTGGGCCGAAGCCTAATGAGTTTCCGAGATAAGCTTGTATGATGAGCTCGCAGGTCAAGCTTGTTTCTTGTGAGGTTATAAATGCATAGGATCATATAGCCCTACCATGTGATCAGTCTAGGATAAAGTACGTATTTCTATGCATGAAGCTTACTAATATGTCATATGAATGAATAATATTTGTATAATATAAAGATACAAACATCCCCACCTAAAGGAGATAAAAGAAAAACATTCAACAGTTTTTGAGGTTTGCTACAGTAATGTTGAAGTCATACATCAACCTCATTGTGATGAATATAGAAGAAAGGGTCTTATATCCTTCTTATGTTGATTTATGTACATCCATTTTTAGATCTATTTTCACTCGACGATGCTTTTCTTAACAAAACACTGGGGTTTTCTCGATTTGCTTGTTCTATCACCTTGTTTTCGTCAAATGTTGCGATTAGTCCCTACACTTTGTATATATTGTGGATTCGGTCTTTGTATTTTGTTGGTCAATTTTACTATTTTAATTGATGTACTTTTCGAATCAGTCAAATTTTGAAATTCTAATTTTGACCAAAACGGTACAAGTTAAATATGCTAGGTCAAATTTTGTTGCTATTCTTGTACTATGTGTAAGTTGAGGATTTAGTCCATGTTTTTCAATTTGATCATTTTTAGTCTTTATATTTTTCAAATTTTTAAATTTTGATCTTGACTCAAATAGTAATCATTAAATTAATAATCAAAATAGCGTCGTCTTTTAGAGTATTATGTGCAAATAGTAAATTGAATTGATATTACGCATGTGATAATATGATTGTTGCATAGGATTTTATTACAATTGTTTGATCAGAACTAAAATTTTAAATATTAAAAATATATAAAAATTAAAAATATTCAAATTAAAATATAAAAACTAAATTCAGAGGCTAATAACAAATTTTGATTTTTGCTTGTATATATTGTTCATCATCTTTGTTTATATATAGCTGGTGACTTATTTGGTCGTTCAACTGACCTAAAATTTGGATAGATGTGATCAAAAAGTAGGAAATTAGAATTATACCGTTATAGGCTTAGAAGAAGAATATATTAGGTGCTGTTTTTTTTATTTTATGGTATATTAGGTTGATAAATTGAAAAGTTAAATGATGAAAAAATAAGTGTTAGTAACATTAAATATTGAAAATTAAGTTATAAAATTTATTTGATATATTACTTAAAATTAATTATAGAATGTAACTAAAATGTCTAATAAATATAGATTTTAAACTATAAAAAAATTATATTATACATTTTATCATTAATTTTTAAACATTTCGTCTTATTTTAAACAAAAGTCAATTGACGGGAGGGTGATTATGTTTGGTATGTTAAAATATATTAATTTTTTTAATAGTGTAACATTCTTTGAAAGTTAATTCGTAAACATAAAAAGGAAAAATCTATAATCACCAACCAATGCTTAAAGACAATTTACTTGCAAGCATGGTACCACTTAGCCTATGTGATACCATGGTTGCAGGTAAATGAGCTATAAACCTTGTTTAGTGGTTTGAATATCTTAATAATGAGAATTCGAATCTTGCAGATACCATCAATAGGTGTTGTTTGAAAATCTTAGCAACAAGAACTCGAAGTTATAGAGGGTAAAATGAGGTTTTTGATGTTGGATGTGATAAATATCAATGCAATGAATTGTTTCAAAGATAATAGCTAGTACCACCAATAGGTGCAGTTCGAAATTCTCAGTAACCAAAACTCTAAATTCTAGAGGATAAAATGAAGTTTTATTATATTGGATGTGATAAATATCAATGCAATAAGTTGTTTCAAAGACAATCATAATTGGCTTATCAAAATATGACAAAAACCATTTATTTGATTTAATTAATTACAGATATCAACCCTAACCACATCTCTTTCTTTTATTCTTGATTAGTCGAAGGCGACGTCAACTTTAATGTTGATAGTCAATCGTCGATATTCCTGCTCCTTTCTTTTTTATATTCAGTTCTTTTTTCTTTTATATTTTATTTTTCTTCTAGTTTTTATCTGACTTTCTGGCATGTTTTTCCTCTGCCTTTGTGGCACGCTTCTGCCTTATGGCATGTTTTCGTCTACTTTTGTGGTAGATTTGCGTATGTGGATAGTTTTCTCACAACACTCGGCTCTGATTTTCGGTTATCGATGGTCCTTCAGTGGTTTGATCCCCTTTTGTGGTTTGTTTGCCGATGCAATCAGATCTGTTTTGCGAAGCAGCTTGCAAAATTGTTGGTTTCGCTCACCACTCCTATTTCGATCCTTAAGCGTGTAGGTGGATAGAGACAAGGAGTTTTGTTTCCTGCTTCCTTTCTCCAGTGTTTCATCTCATTACTGTCATTGCAGCTCACTCGACGTGTTTTGTTAGCCTGATGTTTTGTTATTTTTCTCTTTGTTTTGTTATTTTTTCTACTACATTTTAATTTCATTTGGAATGTTTCTCAATTTTAATTTCTAATAAATTCAGCCGGTATATTATTTAAAAAATAATTACAGATACCACCAATAAGGGTCGTTCAAAACTTTTAGTAACGAGAACTTTTAAGTTAAGAGTAGAATGAGGTTTTTAATATTAGATTTAATAAATATCAATACAATGAATTGTTTGGGAGGCAAATATAATTGGTTTATCATACCAAATCCAAGTTTTAGGACAAGAAAACATATAAATGCATAATTTTGGATAACTTTTTTATTACTTTAAAAAATTACTATTTACTTTGTATTATTAATATAGTTTAATATCTTTTTATGATATGTATAAATATATAATATCTAATTCATTTCTATAACGAGGTAGTGATTAAAATAAATGATTTATGGAGTATATGTAGAGAATAAAAAGTGTACAGAATTGAGAACATAAAATAAACTATTTTGTTGCTTATTATTTGAGTGTATTTATAGTGGCTAAACATTCCATCAGTCTTCTTCTTTTTCTTCTTATATCTCATTTATCTTTTCAGTTTCAGTTAGATGCAAAATTTCTGTACAAGAAATAGGAAGAATGAAGTTATTTCCGTTTCACTTGCCGGCAGCTTTCTCATAAGATAAACTATTTTGTTGAAGAAAGAGCATAGTGGAGAGCAAATCTAATCAAAGGGAGAGATTCAGATGAAAGTGTGAGGTGTTTGCAAGTTCAAAACTTTGATGAGCAGGAACTCGCTGCTGGCTGGTCACGAGCTTTCAGACAACATTGATATATCCTCGGGAGAAGTTGACAAGATCATAGAAGAGTCTAGCGAGAGTTTGCCTTTGTTAGGCAATGCTGTGGAACCGTATATAGGCATAGGCATAGAGTTCAAGTCAAGAGATGATGCAAAGGGATTTTACGATGTTCATGGCAGACGCATTGGTTTTACAGTGCGAATCCATCATAATTGACGTTCAAGGGGTTGTTACCAAATTTGTAAAGATACAATGTATAGAAAAGACAAGGTTCTTCCTCCCCCACCTATCACTGGCTTCAAGGGATGGGGTTACTAAATTTGTAAAGGAACATAACCACTCATTGATACCAGTCTGCAGAATAGTTTGATCAGCCTTCTAATTGCAAATCAAGGTGCATATGAGATTAGCTTACTAGTTCATGGTACCACATCGGTGTAAATGAGATGATCGAAAAGTAAGGATCGAGATTGGCGAGCCATCGCTCTTTCAGCTTTCCTACCTAATCAAGTAGGAATAGAACTATAGGCATGCTCAAGTACGAATGTTTTCTTTCTATAATGGATTATTTCTTTCAAACAAATTGTAAATTCATAAAACCTCTCAACGAATTTATATCAGAACCAAGGGTTTTTTTTTATAAAAATAACTTTTAAAATATAATTAATTATGAAAATGTCCTACTTTTTTTTACTATACACATAAATAATTTAAAATCTATAGTAAGAGTTGGTGGAGTTAAAGAATTTGGCACCACCAATATACCACGTCAACAATCGAGTTAAAAATTTATTTTTTGGTAAAATCATATGAAATGATGCTACCTGTATAAATATTAAAAAAATACAGATATTTCTAAAAAAATTGGGTGCTTTAAAAAATTAATCCTTCCCCGGTGCCTTGTAGAATGGCACTACCAAAGAATTTGGTGCCACCAGTTTTCAATGCATCTGTCCTTTTTTGTTTTTTAATTTCCTTTTTAAATTTTAAATTATAGAAAAACAAAAAAAAGTAGTAAAGGATTTGTGGCCTCATATTTATTTAGAGACTCCACCTAATAAAATAGTATATATTTTTTTTAAAATTTAAATTTTAGATAAACAAGAAAAAAAGAGGTGACGGTGGCGCAATATTTTAGATATAGCAGTATTTTTTCTATTATTTATACACGTGATGCACATGGCACCACCAAAAAAATGTATTTTTGTGAAATACTGATGACACTATATTCTTGGACACCATCAATTTTTTTCATAGATTTTAAATCAATCATTTACGTGTATAATACAAAAATGGGTCATTTATGAAGGAGAATGTTTAAGTAGCTTTCTCTGAACTTAGATAATATCAATACATGGCGATTTGAAGAGAAGGGTATACAATAGCAACGAGAAACTTGAGGTTGAGCAATTTGACTGACATGCTTTTACGCATTCTGCCTGCTAGAAAAATGTAGCAGTTGCACTTCTCTTCCTACCGAAAAATGTCGCACTGCAACTTTTCCATGCATTAAGGACTGTCTATGCAGTCGAGCCTTAACAGGGGAAGCAAGAGTAAATGTACATCTACATCATCTATTTTGAGAATTACACTAATCACGCATCTTCCTAACTCCTCTTTTTCTTTAGGAGTGAAGCAGCACGTAGAAATATCCGATCCACCTCATCAAAGTTTGGAGAGTTAACATCTTCCTCAGATGCCACAGGGACTTTAGAGCCCATTGTTATTTGGCGTAAGTGCTCCTCAAAATCTTCGGGTTCTCCATCACTTTCTACTGGAAATTTCTCAAATTCATCCAGAAAAAGTGGTTGTTCTTCCCTCTCCTCCGTCTCTGTGTCAGACTCAGTCTCAAAAATATCTGACAAGTCCTCAGAATCAGAAGCCAAAAGCAAATCTGTCTTGGATTCATTTTCTGTACGTTCCTTGCTCTCATCTAAAAATTCTTTCAATTTATTTGAACCCTCCAGTGGCGTGCTTGAACTCTTCCCAGAACCCACATTTTGATCATCAGCGTTTGGCACGTGTTGCACAGGATTGAAATTGTTTGCAGCTTGAGCACGTAGCAACTCGAGGTCCTGCTCAAGCTTTGGGATGTACTTCCTAACAGCTCTAAGGCCATCCCTATATTTGGATTTATCCAGAGCCTGTACAACAGGAATGAACAGAAGCAAATTTAAACAATCAACTATGGAAATCAAAGACATTGCAACCTCTCTGCTGGCAATCAACCAAATGGGAGCTTAAATAGTAACATGCTTGATCTTGTATTAAGAGAACATTCTCAAAGCTTGGGTTAGAATCATATAGTGGAGATACAAAAATAATCTCAAAGAAGAGAACTTTTTCAAGACATGGAAATTAGTACAAAGCGACTAGGGTGACAACCATCACAACATGTTTTCTTTACTGGAGAAACTAGAAGAGTCTATCATATTAAGGAACTGTTTGTACATTGTATGCTAATGATCCAGGATTCTTTAGATTGTCAATACTAGGGTGAAAAACAGAACGAAGCAAGGATAAGGAGAGAAGAAAACCTTCTTTCTAGAAAGAGTGACCCGGGGTGACATAATCTCTGTTGGTGGCTGAGAATAATTCTTCCCTCTGTACATAATTATTGTATTATCTTCATGAATGTCGAGCACAATCCCACCTGTCAATCTTGCAAGCTCAGTAGCAATCTCCTTGACTTCCTCAGGTGAGAATGTTTTGACCACCACCTTCAAAGTCTGATGTTTCTTCCAGTGGAGGTGCATGTTCAAAATTACACCCTGGTAAATTCCCCGTCTTCCTACTGGCACATAATTTTTGCACTTGAGGCCCATCTTCAAAAAGAAAAAGTGCTCTTCTGGAGTCAATATTTCTGGATCATGGGTTGTTTCCGAAGATTCTGCAGGCTCAATCTTATTTAATGCTGTAGCAAGTCTTTCTTCTTTCTTACGAGCCTAAAGAACAATGGGAGAAAATGCACGTGAAAAAAGTTTAAAACAGAAGAATCTTTAGGTACTAGCTGATATAAGACTATCTAAGCAAACCCAACTTCAAAATCACTCGATCTCTCACGAGAGAAAGAGAGAGAGAGAGAGAGAGAGTAGTGGCTTGAAATTACCCAACCAAATGAATATGCAAGCATTTTAGAAGAAAAACTGGGAATACCTTTCTAAGTTTGTAAAGAATTTTTTCTTCAGCTGTCATTCTTTCATAATCTTTCTTCTTCTTCCACCTGAAGAATTTCAACCACCTTACTACAGCTCGTTTACCCTTTAATTTCTTCCTCTTTTCCTTAAGATTACCACTACAAGCATCATTGATGCTAGAAACTCCCTCGGAATGGTTGACTGTCCCAGCAACGTTTTCAGAAGCATTCAGAGATGGAGATGAATGAATCCAGACACACCTCTCAAGCAGAAACCTCTTTCTGTCGTAGGTTGGGGAAAACGCTTTCTGTCGACCAAAAGCCTTGCACATAACATCAACCAAACTACTTCATAGTTAGTACATTCGAATTTTTTCAGGATATCTTTCTTTTCTAGTGAAAATTTCAGATTGCACACACACAAATATACACACGCGCAAATGATATATCAAACACATTCTTCAACAGGGCTAAAGCCTGGAAGGCTTCCATCTAACTATCTGATAAGTTTTTATCAGTATGTTACCCAGAAAACAGACAATGGGCTTTTGAAAACTAGGGGGGAAAAACATATAACAAAAATACAACAGGATCCATACATTAAAGGCAATAAGATCATTTGAAAAATGGACATCATGAAGCCATTCTCCATTCTATGAAAGCAAAGGAGTAAAAGCTAATAAGACTTTCCAATGAAACCAAAGCCAAAGGGTTCTTAGTTGGATCCAATTAAATTTGTTAAAGAATATAATATAAGGGACATCAAATTCCTACTAAACCTTCTAAGATATCATATATTTACAACAATCAAAAGATCAATGTTGCATTAAGTTTTGTGAACATAAACTGTAACTCCAATGGCGATGAAAGCAACCCATCAAATACCAGCCCCAAAGATTACCCATTTCATGTTGGAAATCATCCCAATTTGCTAAAGAAGGTCAAGCTCTTATTTATATGAACAGAAAAACAGAAGTGGGTTTGCTTAAGTGAATTAACACATTTCTTTTCAAACAGAATTGGCATTGGAACAAAGAAAAGAACCCTATTACCGTGTTGGGAAACTGGTGGCAGCTGAGAAACTATTAAAGAATAAATCCATAGCCAAAGGAAAAAAAAAAAAAAACAGATTCAACTCCACTAAAAGACATAAAAGAACAAACACAAAGAGAGGTACCTGGCTTTGGGAGGGGACTTATTTGGGATGGAAATGAATGAATTAGAGAAAAGAATCGTGAGGCTATGAGATTTTCGGAGACCCACTGAAGCTGAAAATAAAACCCTACCCGCCATTTCTATGTCTCCCTTCTTCACTCCGTCCGGGTCTCTGCTCAGATTCTGCATTCAGCTTTATAATTTAAAGCTCTGAACCGGTTTAATACCGGCCCGCACGCACGGTTAGTATAGGGTTGCACCGAACCTTGAAATTCCACTCGACATTTTAGACGGTTGGAGTAAAAGAACCCGAAAATAGGTTTGGAAAAAAATTAAGTTCATCTAAATATTAAATCAACAAATAAAATCCATTTTTTTTCAAAATTATGGAAATAGGTCAATTTTTTTAAAAAAATGATGAAATGGATCGTTTTGCTAAAACACGCCCAATTGATGTTATTTAAGAGGAAATTCAAAAAAATACTTTCAACTGAAAGTATTTTTTCTTTTTGACTAGTAAAGCACTTCCAACTCAACGCGCTAAATAAAAACGCGTCCAGGTAACACGTTTCCTTCCTCAATGGTCACTTTCAACGACAATCAGCTGTCTTTGATACATTTAGATTATTTTAATTGTATTTTATTTTTTGAATAAAAAAAAATAATCAATTACCTTTAAATTAGATAAATCTTATATGTGATACATCAAGTATTTTTAGAATGTAAATCTTATATCATACTTCCATAACAAAAAAGTAAAATATAGGTATTATTTTATGAAATATCACTTTTGCCGTTAATGAAATTACAACACCTAATAAATCAAACTTTGAAAAAAAGAAATTTAACACATTAACAACTTTACATATGTAAGAGCCAATAAATCAAAAATTGAAAATTTAACACTATCGCAGCTATATATATTTTAAAGGGTTGAGTTATCGATTGATTCGATATACTCAAAATAATTTAAATTTAATTTAATTAAAGTAAATTTAATTTCGATTCGATTTAATCTAATTGTATAGTTTGAACTACTGTTTATTAATTAAAATTTTTAATTCATTAAATTGATTTTTTTCCAAATGCAGAAACCAAATTACAATTGTTAATGATGCCCACACTTAAGTTATTAGAGGTTAATTTGAAAATAAATTTTTGAAAATATTATTCCTAATATAAAATAAATTAATATATAATTTTTTTAATAAATGGCTAATTACATTTAATCTAACTTTTCTATTTTTTTGTGAGTAAATAAAAAACATATTTACAAAAATTCGGCAAAGTCACCGTCCATGTCCTGTTGAATAGTACCAAACACTTCATTAGAAGGTTTTCCAAAAGTCTGTAAGCTTTGCTTCCATGAGAGGTTCAATTTAACCAACATGTCCGCTACTAAGTTCTTTTTATGAGGACAACTTTTTTATCTTAAATCATTCTTAAGCCTCAAACCCATTCAACAACCATTTTATTGTCTCGAACCTACTACATAGTTAATCAATCTTGTCTTTTGTCCAAATAAATTTTATTTCTTATTTTTCGAATTGAATTAATTTTTATTTGGCATTATTTTCACACCAAAACCTCAACACAATCAATATAAATCACATGACATCATTATTGAGAATTTTTTATATATTTAGTAAATAAAACATCCCCAAATTACGCACTTACATGTTCTGACTCATTTCCACAATAGTAGCAACTACTCTAAATGGATCAATAATCTTACAAGCACCATTCTTGATAGTGACAACATACCCCTTTTTTAACAGTTGACCAGCACCTAAAAATTGTTTTTTAAAGCAACAACATATAACACATTAGATGTGGTTTTCACAAAACCATTCTCAGTTCTAAAATTCGGTTCTTGTATTTAGTTTTGTTACTAATTTTAGCTATTGTAAAGTCTATAAAAAGGTTAGAACCATTTGGAGTTACATCAATTCAATAAAAATCATCTTGTCTCATTTAAGTTAAAAGCTCATTTTTCTCTCTTTCTCTGCTTGTAAGTGCATTAATGGTATACGAATCAGGTTTGTTCTTGTTAGCCTAGAAAATGTTTCATCTATGGCCTCAGAAAATAGTTTTGTTCAAACAATCAATCCCCATTTTGATGGTCACTATAATCATTGGAGTATGTTGATGGAGAATTTCCTACAATCAAAGGAGCATTGGTCAATTGTTGAGGTAGGTATCGAAGAGTCTACAAAAGAAGAAACTTTGACATATGCCTCAAAAGAAGAATTTCAAGCGAGAAAACTGAAAGATAATGAAGACGAAAAATTATTTTTTCAATCTATTGATTGTCTCATCTTAAAAATTATTCTTTGCAAAAAAACTTCTAAGGATATATGAGATTTCATAAAAAAAAAGTATCAAGGTTCTATTAGAGTGAAGCGAGCACAACTTCAAGCCTTAAGAAAGAATTTCAAGACTCCACAGAGGAAGGAAAGGGAATATGTTACTAGCTATTATGCTAGAACCATGGAGATTTGTAACAAGATGTGGTTTCATGGTGAAAAGATGGAAGATGTCACCATTGTGGAGAAGATTTTGCACTCCATGATGCCGAAGCTTAACTATGTCGTTTGCATCATTGAAGAGTAAAAAGATATAGATATTGTGTCTTGATGAGTTGCAAAGCTCTTTATTGGTGCATGAGTGCAATTCAACCTATGAGGAACAAGCTTTAAAAGTTTTTACTTTTATTTCTTCTTCCAATTTTAGAGGAAGGGTTAAAGATAAAGGCATAAGTAGAGGCAGAGGAGATCGAGGTAGTAGAGATGGTAGCAACAAATATGATAGCAAAAATTATAGAATCAATGCTAACCAAAGTGAAAGAAATGGACGAAATTTTGATAAATCCAAAATAAAATGCTTCAAATGTCAAAAGTTTGATTATCTTCGTTTTGAATGTTATTCTAGGCTACCAAGTGACAAAGATGAACAATCACATCTTGTTTTGAGAACAAGGAGAGGCATTAGTGATGGGGTTTCAAGTTTGAAAAAGAATTTGAGCTAGATGTTTGGTACGTGGATACAAATTGCAGTAACCACATGTATGGAAGTAAATATGATTGCTCTACTGTAGATGTCATGAGAAAAGAATGGTTTTGCGAAAACCATATCTAATGCTTATATGCTTTTGTTTTTAAAAACAAAAACAAAAACAATTTTTGAGTGCTGATCAACTCTTGAAAAAGAGACATATTGTCACTTTTAGGGATGGTGCTTACCAGACTTCTGATCCATTTAGAAAAATTGTTACTATTATGAAAATGAGTCGGAACAAATTGTTCCCATTGAAGAATGAAGTTGTTCAATCTTGTTTGATGGCAGAAGTTAAAAGTGTATTTACCAAGCTAGCATCATTTATCAAATTCAAGAAATATTTATCCTTTGTGATCAAATAGTAAGTATTGATATTTTGTATATTTGATGGCAGCCACTTTTTTCTCACTAATTAGTCTTACTTACCATTCTTAAATTCTGAACTCTAATCCCAGCCAGTATGATCTACATGAAATACTTAAAACAAATACGCAAGTTCCGACAACATTTTTGCTTACTTTTAAGTTCTCTTTAATTTTGCGTTACATTTTTTTGTTTCTGATAAAAGAGGAATAGACGAGATCTGGCAAAAAAATTATTTTTGCAAAGAGAAGAGGCTCAGAAATTGTGAATGGATGGAAAGTTTCATCCTCATTTTTACGAATCAGATTAACGAGATTTAAATTTCTATAATCATCATCGCCATCTTCTCCTTCATCAATCATACAACATAGACATCAGATTTCATTTAGATGCATCCATATATAGCAAACAAAGAAATTGCCTCAAAACAAATTCGTCTTTCGCAAAGTGCGTTTGCAAAGATTTCCACTTTTCTTTTAAGTAAAAAAAAAAAAGGAATATGCCAGTAAGAAAAGGGCCTGAAAAACCAGCAAGAAAAAGATGAGATTCAGGTGAGTGATACTGGCTGAGTTTACATATCGCAAGTATTTTTCCATTATTTGATTGACTGAGTCGATTCTATCTGCAACCCAACCAAGAAGCTGACTTGCTTTAAAATCATGCAAATTTATACTCGCAAAAAGTAAGAAATTTAGAGACATACGGAAATCAAAGGAAAAAGAAAATCATTCTGCTGTTAACGTAACACAAGCTGCGGAGAAGAAGAGGTGGGAATGGGACACTATTTATATAGAAAAAGAAGTTAGGGAATTAGGGTTAGGGTTTTGTAGCTAATGAGGCTTGCAGCACAAAGGCCCAGTGTATTTGTAAAATGATTCAACTGATGGTGGACACTTTCACTTAACATAGTCACGCAAAATTAAAATACTTTCCATCATAAAAAAATTTAACAAATTAATCTAATAATTTTTCTTTTAAAAAAATTATACTCATTATTTTAAGTTCTAAGGGTCCGAACTCAAAAACAGTCAGTCCAAGGTACAAGCTAGATACTTAATCAAATTACTTTTCTCTTCGTTTTTTTTTAATAATGAGAATCCTTTAAAATAATATTCACTATTTTCACTAATTTGATAATCCATTTAAATAAATTAAAGTAAGTTCCCTTTGGTTTTTTAAATATATTTTATTTTTATTTTCTATTTTATAAAAATTGAATTTTTTTCAATATTTTTGCGTCTATATGAGTTTAAACCAGATTTAATTTATTTTAAATTAAAATCCCTTGTTTTACCAAAGAAAAGAATGAACACGAAGAAAAAAAAAAACCTTTTATTTTCAGCATTTTCACTTTTATAAAGCTTTTCTTAGTGAAAACAATCAAAATATATTTTTTATTATTTCTTAATTTTACATATTTTCATTTTCATTTTTCAAATATCATTTTAAAAGCTTTCAATCAAATATTTTTTTCAATGTTTTTCAATTTCCAAGAAAGTGGAAACAAAAATGACTTTTGTTTCCTAAATCAAAAGAAACCTAATATTTTTAGCGATTTAATTTTTAAGAATGTTGAATAATCCATGATAAAAAAACAATGATAATATTTTTTCAATGAAAATTTGTGAGAAGATAAGTAGCTACTTACCACTTAAGTAGATTTTTTTTCAAGTTTTTTAATTTTATTTTAACATGATCCTTTAAATGTTTTACCTTTAAATATTTTTTATCAAACAGTCTAATTATTTCATAATTTTAATAAACATATCAAATAAATTTTATAATTTAAATTCACTAATTACTTTTCCAATTTATCAAACACCTAAAAACCTTTGTAAAATGAAAGAACAAAGGTTTTAAATTTTAAACGAATTAACAAGAGTTCAAATCATTATAAGAAAATACAACTTCTTTTAAAATTTTACTTCTCATATTTTTATTATTATAAGAAGATAGGTACTAAACAAAATTGTACTTTCAATTTCTTAAAAGATTAAAAACCAAATGAATCTAAATATTTACGAACACTTGTAAATAAGTAAAATTTGATTATCTATTTTTCTTTGTGTAGTGCTAAAATTAACAAGGTAGGAAATCAAATACGAGAATCAAACGCATATTTTAACTACATAATCAAGCTTTACACAAATGAGGTGAAACACTCAAAACTTTTATCTACATCCAGCTTCAACTTTAAACGCAACAATCCACAGTGCTTCTTATAGCCTGCTCTCAAGAAATACACGCCCCAAGTTGTAACAATATCAACATTCATCGCATCATCAGCATACCACAGTCGTATAATTGGGTGAAAACAAGGGCAATAACTCAGGTTGAGTTGAACCAAATTTTATGCTCCACTGGTTTACATCACGAAACAGCAAAATGACACTACTAAAACTAAAGTCTTATGACAGGTCATTCCCGAATCTTACGAGATTACCCTCTATATTTCGGAATTTTGGCACTACTGAGAATGACTAATATTCGAAGTAATATTCGAAACCCAAACGGAAAATGTCATTTCGCAACCCAAGAACATGAGATTCTTTGAACCAAATGCCCACTAAATGACTAATATAGTTACTGAATAAGATGAGGTTCTCTTGTGTACTGTGGGTGGATTTCAGCAATTTTAATATTGTAAACTAAGCTTTCAAGAACGCAAGTATGTTGAGCATCTGAAGTATATCCTCCATCATTTCAAACTCTTTACTGCCTATGAAATGCATCAAGCCAGTTATTGAATGAGAAACATCCTAATTCCGAACCATTTTGTTTAAGAATTTTTTTTCTTTTTCCTCCACGATTCTTATTTAGTATAAGATTAAACCAGACCCTGTAGTCAAAGCTAACACACTAAAATTGAGACAACATTGAAGATTATAACTTTAACATCACATAATGAAAGGCATGGTTAGGTCTAATTCAGAAGAAAGGTGTACACAAAATCCTAAGTCTGATTTGGGGACAAAGTTATTATAACATTTTAGAGGGGAAAAGAATGGCTTCCACTAAATGAACTACAGAAATCCAACCTATTGTAACTCATAAAAGATAACCCCCTTTTTTCTGGGAATAGAAATTCATATTAGAAGTACAAGTATAAAGCCTGAACTGGAATTAAAGTGCATTGAAATCAAGGACCTTTAACTTGGAGTTCTCAAGAAAATCAACCCGTCAGAACATAATTCAGCTCTTCCCTGTACTTATGTGGCTTTCTGCAGAGTATGCCATCCAGTCATCCCTATGTTCCTAAGCAATCCGATACTCAACCAAGTTAAATGAAAATGCAATTACAGTCATATGATCTTCGTACTATAGCTAAAAAGTCGATAAATTTCAGCAGTCTGATGCTGTACCGATCTGATTTATTAAGTCACTACACAAAAACACTTCCTTTGCTCATAAATCATTATAATCTGTAGAATAACATTGCCTACAATCAGTTATACATAAACTAGGTTAGCTAGGGAATTAAATATCACCACTTAAACATACAGCCCTACAGGAGTGATGAAGGGGAAAAAAGATCAAATTGCACCTCCAATAATCAATTTTGATACCTCACATTAACAAATCAGACACCTTCAAAAGAAACATCTGATGTTCTTTATTTGCTACAGCTCTAGAAAATCATTCGACTGACATAATATTCAATATTTGAAAAAGAAAATCTCACAGTCAATTCAATCACAGTTCCCTGTAATTTCTCTCCAAAAAGGCAATATAACTTTCTAGAAATTTAATAAAGCATGGCAATGAAGAAATAGCAAAATAGCATAAAAAACTGTAGAATATCTTGCATTTAAATTCCAAGCACCCAAATCACATGGGGCAGCAATGCATAAAAATCATAAATAAAATTCGTTTCATTCAAAGTAACAAAATTATTATGACTTCCAGGAAAACAACAGAAACGCACTACATGTTCCCACATTCATCTCTTTTTTCCACTACAAATATTTATGGAATATCCCAGGGCTTAGCCTCGGGGACGGCGACGACCATACCTTGGAGCTGAGGCGTAAGCACGACCTGACATCCAAGCCTGGAATGCTTGTTCAAGATACGACCCCTCGAATTCCTCACCAACACATACTCCTCATCATAGGTACGCGGCGGAAGCTTCTCGAGCCACTCCTGGGCAATGTTGACCTCGCATTCGGCGGAGCAAGCGTCGATCTCCTCGAGGCGGTGAGAGTCGGGGTCGATCAGGCCGCTGTTAGTCAAGGCACGAAGTAAGGTCTGGCCGGCTAGGCCGACAACCTCACGCTTCTGGCCTTCAGGGTCGATGGCGAATAGCTTGACGAGCCGATCGGCAACTTTTTTGGAAGAGGAGGGGGAGGAGGTTAAGGTGGCGGAGGATCGGGTGAGGATTTGGGAGGAGAGAGATGGGAGACGGTGGATTTGGGAGGAGAGTTTTTGGAGCGTCGAAATCGCCATATTGGGGGGGGGGGGGGGGGGGGGGGGGGCAAGAGAAAGATTGGAGAGGAGGTTCAGTTCGGTGGGCCGTTCAGTGTTGTATTTCTTTTAAGCGATTTGGTTCGGTTATTCGGAGCTTGACTTTTGCAAAGTGGGTTCCCTACGGTTCGCAAGCCTGCGGTGCCAACCTAACCTTGCGTTTTCCTTCCTTGCCAAAATAAAAAAAATTAATATACGAGAATGGTTTTATTGCTAATATTCAAAAGTTAGATCCGATATTTGATTAGCTGTAAACAAAAATATGAAGCTTAATTTTTTAGAAAAAATATTTATGAGTTTAAAAATGGAATTTATATTTAAAATATGAGTAAAATTAAAGCTTTAATGCTCAAAATTTGAGTCTGTAATGATTCGTTTTTAAAATATATTATAAATTTTAGAGTTATTATTATTAAGAGTGTTTTACTTAAATATTACTGATCCTAACAAAACTAACCTCAAATGTAAAACGTAAGAAAATACTTAAATTCATATTTAAAAAATATCAATTCTTTGTTACCCTAAAAAAAATTATGTTAAATTGTTTATATTTAAAATTTTAATAAAAGAGAAAATATAATGATAATAATGAAAAATGTATATACATACAATTACTAAATATTAAATATACATTTTATAAATAATATCATTAAACATAATTTATTTACAAAATATGAAGTATGAAAGAATTTGAACAAAATTAAAAACTTATTATTTGAATATAAATACATTTAAATATCTATATATTATATTAATAATCCGACTCAATCCATAAACTGCTCTACTGATTATTATTAATTTACATACTTATAATATCTTAGTTCTTCCACTAATCTTAACATCAATTCCAATATTTATGGGCATGAAACTCCACGCTCACCTTTCAAGTGACTTTTCTGAGAAAATCTAAACTATTTTTTAATCGAAATTACAGAAATTCAAATTTCTAGATTACTGAATATCACAAATCAATTCAAGTAAGCTCGAATTTCATAAACCTTTTATTTCCCCAGAAACCATAGAGTTCACAAGCTTAATTTATTTTCTAATCGCTACTTTTGAAAGTAGAGCAGAAAAACAAAGTTCAAAGTCCAACCAGCAGCTTATGATTTGGTCCAAAACTACACCTGTCCTCTACGATATTTCTCTCCTTACTGTTTCATAGAGACTTTGAACTAACAACATCGACCTTGAGCAGCAAATGGTGAACTATCAACATAAGTGGCATTGCCCAATACCATATCAGCAACCATCTCTGCAGTTCCCAAAGCCTGAAAATTAAACAAACTTGATGAACAAATGTCTTCAACATACAAGATATGGAGTTATTGAAGAACAAAACCTTGTAAGATCTATGGTTGACTGATCACCACAATGCAAACAAACGAGGAAAGACCCATTTATTCCAAAATGGAACAATATAAAAGTTCCCAGAATATGGAACAGAAGTCAGAAAAGTTACCATAGAGAGACCTCCTCCTTCATGTCCAGTTGCAAGGAACAAGTTCGACAAACCAGGAACATTTCCTATGACTGGCTTCCCGTCAGGCACTGACATATAAATAAAGACATTGTTTCAGGAATTTTATGTTGATTCAACTGTTCTGCATATCTAAATTTCAAAATAGCAGTTTATCCTAATGATATAAAAATATACAATAGACGAAGTGCATGTGGACTTACTGTAAGGGCGTAGTCCTACTCTCACTTTTCGGTTCTTGATGAAATCTGTAAGAGACAGCTCTTTTAATTGGGGAAAGAACTCTCCAGCCCGTTTCCATATGTGAAGGACGATAGAGTCATCTACCTCAGTGCTGAACCCAGCAAACTGACGGCTGCTTCCTAGGACGGATTAAATTTACGACAAAATAAGTATGTAAAACAACAAATTAACATGATCCAAAGACAGGTACACAAAGAACAAGTGAACAAATGGAACGAAAGCGAGACATAATTAAGCATGTTTTTGCATTTTGTTTTGCGGAAATAAAGTCTACCGGGTAATCATCTATCAGATTATGTAACCATAAGATCTAGAAGTTAGAACTGAAGGACATTGTTAAGAGGAGGGAAAACAAACAACATTTTGGAGTTCCATGCATTCTTACACTTCCTTGAGTGCTAAAGAGAAGCGGAATAATAAAATCACAAGGACACCAAAATTATCATTTTACCATATGTAAATGTATATTTAAAAGCCAAGCATTGATAATAGCAAGTAATAGTGTTAAAATTTACCTAGAACAAGATTACCCATCGTGTCGATGGTGGCTGTCATTGAAACAGAAAGGGCTTGGCTCTGATCATCGAGCCCTGAAGGAAAAGTTGCATTTTGATAATCAACATAACCAACCTCCATCAAACCATGATTCAGTTGAAGGGGATTAAAGTTCTCAAGGACAAGAAGGTGACCCTGAGGCAGATATTAAAGGCAATGCAGAGATAAAAGAGAATTAAAGAAATAAGCATGGAAGAAGCACCAAAGAATTACAGTACCAAAATTAATAAATATTATCCTAGTACTTTGCAGGAATTATCCTTCCAATGTATGGCACTCTTCAACCGCATTTTAGTGGGCAAGGCTTTGCATCCAATATTACGAAATGGAACTGTGTTCTAGTTTATACATATGCGCATGCTCATGCATTACACGTTGGAAACAGGTTAAGTTTAATTCAGAAAATATAAAAAACACAAAATTTGTAAAGCCCAAGCAACCCCATCAGCGATTTTTTCTATAATTTACCAAGCTTACAACTGTCGCAACAGCACTCTGATGAACAATCAAGACAATTACAGAGCATGATGGGGAACTTTTAAACATAAATAATAAATATATCTAATTTAGCTTCCAATATTTATCAACAATTACAGTGTTTTTGAAATGTCATGATATAGCAGAAAGATCTACCATTCTATTATTCTATAACAGCATCCAGAAGGGGTAAAAAGAGCCATTCTCACCTTACGAGGCATTACAAGGGCATTCAATTGAATATGTGAACCTTTGAATAGGTCATGCATCAATGACCGACTCCAACAACCAGCTGCAACTACAATGGCCTTACCATACAAGGTATTATTGGAAGTCTGAACAGCTTCAAACTCCCCACTACTAGTAGATCTGAACCACAGGAGTTAAGAGAGTTACACAGACCTGAGTAATGATATACAAATATGTTTTTGTCTCTTTGTATCATCATTAATTTACTGCAGGAAAATGACGACAGACCTTACTAAACCTGTAACTGGCTCATGATAGAACTCTGCATATCTGCCTTCCGGTGCAAAAGATCTGTTAACCTATAGATCATTGGAGTCTGCGTTAGTTACAAACGAAGTTAAGACACCAACAATTATGCCAAAGGCCATAAAAAATTAAGAACATGGTTATAAATATACCATTTCGATATAAGAAACAGCTCGATGAGCATCCAACTGGCAATCATCAGGTGCAAAAGCAGCTCCACCATCAGTCCCGACATAAATGGCAGGTTCCTTGGAATGCAATTCATCAGTGGACAAATACTCAGCTCTCACACCAGCTTCAGACAGCTGACTCACTCTCTTTCTTAACATGACTGAATCCTCAGGAGTTCTGCCCACTAACAAGCTTCCTACACTTCAAAACACCATATATTACATGACTTCCGAAAAAAGTTCACTCAAAATTTGAACTTTTAAAATAGGTAACACAGATTCGAAAAGAAACCGGATAGCAAGCTGCGAAAATGTCAGGCAATCATTTTAACAACGTAAACATTAAACTAGTACCTGTCTTCTTCCAACCCAATACTTGAAGCGGGTCCATGCCTTGGTCCCGTATCGTCTCAGCCAACATCTTCCACAGTTGGTGACTTCTTTTGGTAAGTTCCCATGTCTCACTTGCAGGATTTTTATGCACCATCCATATGTAGCCCTGTCCTACACCCAATCAGAGTTTAGGAAATGCAAATAATAAAGAAAAGGATTGGCGGAGAAAACAATAGTTTAAAATATGAGGGTTTACCGGCACCAGTGGCGCCGGAGCAAGGTACGGCCTTATCGACGACCGCAACGGATAGATCCGATCCGGTTAGAAATTGTCGGGCGATTGTCAACCCGATGACTCCTGCGCCCACAATCACGACGTCGAAAGAACGGGAAGAGGCCTTCACCAGTTCTAAACCCGAATAACTGATGAGTTCGGGTCGGGTCGGTCTGGTTCCGTTGACCCAGAGTGAGAGCTTTTTCGTTGGGATTTTGGATCCCAACAAGCCTGATTCGAATGTGAAGGAACATAATCGATTTACATTAACTGAAGTGACGCCATCTTTGATAAAATGGTAGGAGGAGCTTGGGGAGTTAACTGCAATTGAAGCTGAAGCCATGGCTTTTGCTGGTTCTGCTTTGATGTTTAAACTCCTTTTCTCTTACTATTTTTATATTACAGTTAGGAAAAGAGAAAGTACAAATTGGGCTGGTTTTGGTTGAAGCCCTTTCAAATTCCTTTTCAGTCAGGTATTACGTTACATGTGAACTTTGTTAATTACTTTTGGAAAATTTTGGATAATTAAACAAAAATAATCACGTTAAAATCCAAATGAAATTATTTAAAAGTTAAATGCGAAGTAGAGCCAAAAATATATATTATCCCACTAATTATTGATGAATGGTATATATAGTCATTGTATAAGCAAACTGTCCTCCAACGTGGAACTTGGGAACTTCAGTCAAGAAGTTTTTCCGACCTCTCTTACATATATCCTTCTTATCAAAGCCTTCCAAAATCTTTTAAGTTTTCAACACATGACAAATGATGATTACTCAAATCAAATGTGCATAAGGTTAGCACAGTATTAGCAGAGGTACAAGGAAAACAATACTAAATGAAACCAAATATTGGTCAATCCGACTTGATATATGCTGCTGCAATCCAGGCGATTGGTCTATACGAAGATTTTCCGAGTTCTTAAAATGTCTGCATCATCCGTGCGATGAATGATCACGGCTTAAAGATTGGTATCAGACTAGTACCAACACTAATATCAACTCTATGCCTACTGCTCAGCTGTTGCGAATACAGATATTATCCCTGAGAAATGAAAAAGTCCGTACCTTATAAGTCGTCCAAGTTAATAATTAAGTCATTGCACCAGTAAATCTCGGCTGGCTTTGTTTCCGGATCACTTTGAGATAAGCCATCAGGAGTTGCAGAGGCTTTGTCTAAGGAACTTGCTAAATCTGTCTCCCATAAACCCAAACTACAGGCCCTCTTGTATGTCTCATAATCTGCTGCCCTTAAGCCTTCTGAGACCAATTCCCTTAATGATCCACTGATTTCTTCACTATTCATTACATCCAGGAAAGCTTGAGATAAATTAGGATGAAAGAAAACCAAAATGGCACAGCTCTTATCAACTAAACCGACATCAAATTCTTCAGAGAAAACATCATGGGACCCTTGAAGCAGGCTCTTAAGCATTCCAGCAGACAGCCTGTTCCTGAATCCCCACAAGAAAACTAAATCCTTGCAATCTACTTTTCTTGGGCTATTTGTCCAAATTCTGATACCCCCATCAAGTGATTCTTCGGACTTTCCAGAACATGATCTGAAGACATTTGCATACCCATCAAGGACAGGAGTAACTTTTCCATCGCTACACTGGATAGCACTGGGGGTGATCTTCAGTACAGAGCACAATTTTGCAAATAAATAACATATTCTTACAACAGTTTGCCCATGAATCTTGCTTTCATCTAACAAAGCTGAAAAACACAACATGATGTACAAAGGACATAAATGTGAAGCATGAGCAATGACCTAGTGATTGGTAGTTCTGGTACATTACCAAGTTAGCCAAGAATGAAAGTAGAAATTTATGAAAATCAGCTGCATAGCACAACTAGAGAGACCCACTAACCTCCATGGGAAAGTTCCATTTCAATGGGTGCAAAGAAACGATTCTTGAGGTAAGATACAGCTGCAGGTATGCTGGTCACATTTTCTAGAGGACCAATTCCCTTCATCATATGGTTAACATCAAATATATGGGGGAAAATGGATTGTAAAGAGTTAAGGAACTCATTCACATTGAGAGGAAGTGGAGCTATGAATTTTGAATGAATAACGGAGAAATCTGCAGGAACAAGTTATTGTTTAGGTCACCATTAATAAAACATAAACATAATGATATGGACTAATAGTACTGGAACTTTTGCCATAAAGATACACCATTAAGGGTATTGTGGGAGACAACAGGTTTCTGTGAAGCAGATACCAATTCGATCACCTCTCGAAAGCCCCTCATTTTCTTGTTTTGTTCCTCTTCAGCATTCTGAAGCTCCCTCTGTCAATCAAGATTCCCATTTACAGAGTTTAGAAAGAACCAAACCACTCATTCTGATCAAGGATCGATATTTATTTGCTACCTCAAGAAGACTCTTGTCTTCTTTTGAACTTGTTAAAACAACACGAACTGCCTGGGTTCTTCCACCCTTTGTTGGGATTTTTAAAGCAACAAGATCATCAAAGAACTCTCTCAACATCTATATCAAATAAACAAAGTTCATGACATTATTCACAAAAGAAAAGCCCAAAAATTCCCACTTTCCATAACAGCATTACATGAGATTTCATTTTGCATCACTCCCTTAATTACGGATTGAAACTAATATCAGGTGAGTCTACCTCTAATACAAGTTGAACTTGACGTTCACTGCATACGTCTATTGTCATGCATGGTCTAGACCCATAATGTTCACCCCCTAAGACAAGTTTTTGCAGTGATTTTACAAGAACATCTGCCAACAAAAAAGTTAAGACACTGAACAACAGGAAGCAACGAAAGGATAATAAATAACCAAACATCTAATGCAAAATCTTTCACCATCTATCTTTTTGCTTGTGGAGTCGGTGCAGGACTTTTTCCAATGCTTAATACGAGATTTAACCCTTTCTACAAATACTGTATCAGCAACAGTTGGAAGGGAAGAAGATTTCACAACATGATTTAAAGTAATTGGATTGGCCATTCGAACTTTAGCTTCCAACTCTTGTGCTCTCGATAAGTATGATATACCTATAAAAAGAACAAAGTAACTCTTTCGGCTCAGCTCAAAAGTCCACAGAGAATTTATTTCCTGATTCTAATTCGCTTGAATTATGCAGTAATGCACAAAAGGCACAAGCTTTTCACTAAGTTTTGACACTTGTCATCATGTTTCACAAATATCATATCAGTAATGGAAGTGTTAAAAAAGTGAAGAGAATAGGATTTTACCATCATATATGCAAGCATTAAAATCGAAACCTTGTTGAGCCATAGCTGTCAAATAAGAAGTTTGGCATGAAAAACTGTAAGAAGGCATCCCAATGTTCAATTCATCCCTTGGGAACAAATGGAAGTTATACCTGCAATGACAATTTAAAAAAAAAAAAGCTACAACTTAATTCTTACAAATAATGGCTAATTCTTTCAACCTAAAATTTCACCCCATAATGTAATCCTGAAATTCCCCAGAGCTAAAATTTTAACTTCTAATTTTCCAAATTACCTTTAATTTACCAATGATAATCCTGATATAATTTCAAATTAACCGAATGTTTTTCAAATTTTAACAGAAATTTACATCCTGAAACTGAATTTTTTTTTTTAAAAAGATAAAATGAATCATTATATAAATAAAAGGTCGAGAACTGACGGGTGGGCAGTGACTTTGGAGCCAGATATGGTAAAGGGGCAGATGGCGAACTGGAGGAGCTGGAAGCGTTCGGCGGCGCGACGGACCTTGAGGTAAGCGATTTCCGGAGAGTCGAAGGAGGAGACTCGGTTCCAAGGAGCAGAAAAAGAACCGGTGTTCTGGAGCGAAACCGCGACGAAGTCGGAAGCGGAGAGATGGGACTTGAACTCCTGGAGTGAGTCACTGAAGTTGGATTTGGTAACCTGCTTCACGCTCCATTGGAGCTTATGCCGATGGCTGTTTGGGGAGATTTTGGTGCAAAAAAAACGTCTCCTTATTAAAACCACCATTCTCAGTCTTTTGCTTTGATCCGCTGGGGTTTTGCGGTGGTTTTAGCTTCGGGGTTGTCAAATAAATTTTCCGTTGCATCGGGTAACCGGCAACACAGCCCATATATCGGAACGGGTTAAAGCTTAGCTACTAGTGTCACGTGACACCAGTAGTGCGTATTTACATTGAACTCCTCTCCGTTCTCCAACGTCTAAATCAGAATAAAAACGCATTTAAGCACGTGTTACGTTAATTATCACGATAACAATAATGTAAATCAATTTAATATATTTTTTTGTCAACATTAACTTAATTGAAAATTTAAAAACTTATTTTATTAAATTTATAAGCAATATTATTAAAAGGATTAATATAATTTTTAACCCATAAATTTAGTAATTAAATTCATTTTAATATTATATAATTTTTATGGTCTATTTTGATAACTAGGTCTACTTTTTTTTATAATTTTAAGCACGTTAATACATGTATGAAAGTGAAACTACATGTCAAGATCATCATGGGCCAAAAATTACGCCCTTATAAAAATATGGGTTAATTTTTAGTATATAGATAGTATATTTTTTTACTTCACAAGTTATTTTAAAAAATTGCTACATGTTTTTTTTAAATATTTATTTTTAAATTTTTTTATACTCTTAACTCTGTTTATGAAATCTAAAAATTTCGCTTTCAAATATTTTTTTTAAAATATTAATATCTTTATTTTTTAATTTAACTTTTCAAAAAAAAAAAAGCAAATGCAATATATCAATTTCATCTTATTTTCCCTCAAATTATCAACATGGCCTTGCTAGAGTAAAAATATTATAATAGATTTTGTATAATATTTTGAATTGCATTTTAATTTTTCTATTGAAATTGAGTAAATTAATTCTTACGCATTATAAAGGAATGAAATAATTTCTCTATTAAAATTATATTGTTAAATACTCATTTTAATGTTTTATACGTAAAACATAATAATAAATTTAATCCCAAAATACAATATAAGGATTGTTTAGAACTTAAAAAGCTTATATTAAAGAATTATTTTGTGTGCCCGTGGCAAGGAAGGATGCTTATACAGAAGCAGATAACGCTTGACAGTGGCAAGAAAAATATATTGTGTAAAATAACATCATAAGACCAAAGAAAATAGCATACGATTTATTTTTCTTTTTTAAATAAAAGAGAAAAAAACATTAAAATCTTGCTAACTCCCTCATAGAAATACAAGCAATCGAGGAATTTGTTCTTCCATTAAATTAATTGCTCGGATAAGCCATTATTAACATACAGTTAGGAGGTACTAAAACAAGCATCATATAGCTTTCCCTGCAAGGAATCTGCTATAAAAATCTAATGCCTCTTGAGGTTTGTATTCTGGGACAGTATGTCCTGCTCCCTGGATTTATACCAAAAGATAAGAAAAAAAGTTGAATCAAAACTGGGAATTCGAAAAATTTACAATTTAGACCATTTACATAAAGATACATCCTTATTATTTTATCAGAAAGTCTGCAATGCGGTCGATACCTTTATGGTTAAAAAGGTCAGGTTGTTCGCATAACCTTGTAAATACCTGCAAATGCATTCCAAAATATATACAAGTCAATTATGAAGTAAAATAAAGCATTACGAGCATTAGTTCCGAAAAGAAAACAGGAAATCTAGGCAGTGACAGATTCAACATGAGATTCGGTTCTGGCTATTGGTTTGTGAAATACATTTTCCATATATTAAGTGAAAGAAAGGACTGAAAATTACCCAGCAACTTGTCCATTGGACATCCATGGCCTCCATTCATCTACTATATCGTATGCAATGGATCTCGTCCAGGCTTGGCTCCCAGTGAATGGAACACACATATCATGATCCCCACTGCCACAAAAGTTACATACACTTATCAGAGAACATTACCTGGTCGAGCACTCATTTTGCCTTAAAACCCGGATTTCATTATTAAACATCATGAAATTCGATCGATCAGTGGAGCTTCAGATAAATGAAGTTAACACTGGCTTAGCATATCCCAGACTATTAGTTCAGATCCATAACAAGTTACAAACTCGACATACCAAGACCAATGAATCATTCTTTTAGGTAATCTTTTTTTCTTTTAGGAAAAAGATTAGTGAAACATGCCTTGCACCAATGCTAAAAGTCCTTTCTTATATTCTTTTCAGGTCCATGATGAGCAAAAGAATTCTGAAAGAAATTGCAATATTATACAACATTAAAAGGAGATTTACCTGTATATGAGTGCCCGATACCCACCAGAAGTAAGATTCTTGTGATACACGATCATGCTACCAGCATTGTGATAATATGAGATCTTGTCCGTGCATAACTCCCATTTGCCGATTGCAGTCTCCTATGGTGTCGTAGGATAATAAAATTAATATTATTTTAAAAAATGGAGTAATGACTTCGAAAGTAATTACCTCTTCAGCATGAATTGCCTTCCTAACTGCTGGATCATTCAGCCATTGTGTTGCTACTGTATCATCCTACACAATTAATATAAAGTTTTGAGTATGTAATTTATCAGTATAATTCCAATAAGATGGTTTGAGACGAATAACAAATAAATAAGAACAAATCAGTTACACGAGTCGTACGCACAAAAGGAATAACTGAGCTAAGAACTTGACAAAAAAAAAGCAGATGAGAGTCGAAACTATAAACTGATGGTTATTGACCTCAGAAAAAGAGCAAAGCTACAAAATAGACATGAAACAACATACAAACAAGTAATCATCACATACAATAAGTTTGAACTTACGGTGCATGGAACACTTTGGGCATCAAGAAGTTGTGGCCATGTTGGAACGATTCCATCTCTCACAGGAGCTCTAAGCGGCCAGGCACGACCGAACATCCTTGTCCTTACAGCCAGAGGCTTGTCGGTCACACCGAGCTTTTGGAAGCTTGAAGGTAGTCTAATCTTAATATCTGTATTCTCAAGCGTTTCTGGTGCATGGTAACAAGGTTCTAGGATGTCGTATATGTTTAAATCCTTTATGTTCTGCAATTAGTCAACAGTTTAGAAGCAAATCAAAGAGAATGCAAGTTCTAATTATCTGGACTTTCCCTTTAATCAATGTAAATAAGCTACTAAAGCGCAATTACCTTCTCAACCTTTTCCAGTTTGCTATTACAAGTTTCACTGAGTGGAATGTAGAAATTACCCTTGCACTCACTGTTAACCTCCTGAAAATATGTAATAAGATTGAACTATCAGAACTATGGTTTTGGGGAAAAAGAACCATGGCCTTTTTTTCAACCTAGCACTTATAACAAGTTAGAATATGTCGGCTTCCAATAAAAAATCCGGAAACTTTAAAGAAAAAAAAATGAAAAACTTAGGTTCCTAAAGTTGCTTAATCACATCATACATTTGTAACAAGCATTGATTACTAGTACCAAATTTAAATCTACTAGTTCAAAGAGGTAAAATGTATAGAATATCGGGCCACGGATCGAAAACAGGATAACATGCCAGAAACTAAGAAAAGCCACTATCTGGAAACGTAGATTCAGGTCAAAAGTAGAACAGGAAGTTCAAATACTTTAGCTGCAGCAAATTTTCAGACCAAGTAAAGTACTGGCACCTTCCATGAGGGGTCATTGAAAGGAAAATATAATGTTATGAAGGAAAAAGAAACTGGAACTAGAATAAGATATATTAAAATCAGGGACTGCTCCACGCACCTCATATAGGTCATCTGAGATCAAGCCCATCCCATGGGCAAACGGAACAAGAGCGTTGCCATCGAATTCATCATCTGCAACTCCGTTTCCCACCAAATATCCCTGTGCATGATGTATTCAAGTTGCAGCTAGAATGCATGTGCTTAAAAGCTTAAACTTCAATCAAAATAGATTCCAGAGAAATTTGTACCTTGAAATTAGGAATAGGCTTTTTCTGAGCAACAATTCCTGTAAAAGATTCATATCTGCACTTTAGATTTATCCTTTCAACTTATTAAAGTCTAAACTAAGAGGATATATACAAATATATATGTGTACGTACCTTTCACGACTTCAGAAGATAGAGTAGGCACATATACACCAGCATATGACTCTCCGGCAATAAAAAAGGGGTTTGGAAGGAACTCAGAGTATAATTCAAACCACTGATACACAACAGATACTTAAAGCATAAGTATCTCAGTAAATAAAGAACTTGAGCAATAATAATGAATAAATTTGATGTATAACCTTGAGCAAAAATGCATGGGTGTCAATGGCAGTCTGTACATCACCAGTCTCGTAATCACTTTTGTTCTTCGAATACGAAAACCCAACACCGACCGGAGAATCTAAATATATAATGTTAGAGACCTAAAAGAAAAATAAAAGTGTGAATATGATATCTTTACCACAATGGGGAAATGAACATAAACAAATCAAACATCTCCCTTTTGTCCTATAAAACAAAAGTGAAAAATTACAACCTTGGACCAACTATAGGGATTGAGATGTAGTTGGGGCAAACTCTCATTTGCCTTTGCTGCTTCAAAATTGAAAGGCCCTGTAATGAATAATTCAAAGCAATTATTATAAATTTGATCTGACGTTACTATAGGGGATCCTTAATACTCCAGTAAATAAATTGCAGAACTTGACCTTTCCACCACTCATTGTTCAAGTAAATAATTTCAAAGTCTAGAAACCCAAATAAGCAGATTATTGTAAACCCTAAGGTAAATCTGAAATGTTGTAATATCTGGCGAAACAGATGAAGTATTTGCATTGACTTATGGTCTACGCTCTACAGTATATTACTATATATCCATATACCATGCTCGTAAACAAAGCCGTCAAAGCTGGAACATCCAGGTCCACCATTGAGCCAAAGAACCAGTGGATCCTCTGATGGATTCCTTTCAGATTCCACAAAATAGTAAAACATGTTCTTGCCATGATTTTGAACGACATTCACATACCTTCAAGAACAAAAAAAAAAAAAAAAAGTTTGACCAAGACTTTTATGGTGCCGAAATTATAGGAAACAAGAAAAAGATGGAAATTAAAAACGAATATGTTGAAATCAGTGAATACCCAGAGTAGTGCTTTGAAGGAAAAGCGCCAGAAAAGCCAGGGAGTTGAGTGACCAGAGCTTCCTCAGGAGCTGACTGTGTTAATACAACTAAGCTACAAAAGAGGCAAAAATATAGGATATTGTTAGCCATAGCTACAGTTTTTTGGAGTGGAAGTTTTTCACTATGGATTGACAGATGCTATATTTGTGGAATTTAAAGAGATCGCCGTCCCTGAAATGTACCCAGGAGTCTATGATTTGGTTTAAGATAATGACACAAAATGATGTGAGGCTTTGTTCTTTTTGCAAGTTGGTTAAAAGTTTGATCTTTTTATGCTTTCAAGGCAAGAAAAACAGAGGAAAGAGCATGGAAAGGCAAAATAAATGATCTGACGATTTAAGTAATCCAAATGATCCAATGAAAAATAAACTACTTGCTAATCACACTCGAGTTCTGAGATTGAGGTTGCTGTACGATTACCGAAGGTAAAAATCATAGGCCCCTTTGTAGATGGACAAATAAGCATTAAGCACTGTATATCTATTAAATATATATTAGTTTTTTATCTCCATTAATTTTTTATTTCAAATATGGTTATTTATAATGTTATAATAAAAATGAATAATAACAATAGAACGATACCAAAATAATAAGAAAAAAAATTAAGAACACATAAATCTTACGTAAAAAAAAAATTCGAGAAAATTCAAGGGTAGAGAAGGAAAAAATTCACTAATGTTGAAAATCGAATGATACAAAAAAAATTTTGATTACATTTATTTTAAGATTGAAAAATTTTATTCTAATTAATATCAAATAGAAAAAATGTAGTTCTATACAAATCCTGCTTGTGCGGCATAGTCCGTACCGCAAGGGCCCTCGATCCTTCGCCCCACAAATCTCTTATTTTGTCACTATTTTTATTTAACAAGTAATGAAATTCGGATCACACAACTCTAACAATAAAAATATAACATTTATAATATAAAAAATTAATATTTTTATATTCAAGTTTAAATAAATTTGGACTTGTATTCAGGGATGAAATCAGAAAATTTTTTTGAGGGCCGAAGTTAAATTGTAATTTGTATGATAGTAAAAGTGTAATTTTTAGATAATTAAATTAAAATTTTATCATTTTTAGGGGGGTCAAAATAAAATTTTATTCTTACTAATTTAAAATTTTAAAAAATTTTAAGAACTTCAAAAAATATTTCTATTTTAAGGGAAGCCTGGGCCTTGCCAAGCCCCCTGATTTCGTTTCTATTTGTATTTATCAAGTTTATTCTAGACACGCATTTTTAATAATTTTATATTTTTATATATTTTTTAAAAATAGAGATCAATTGTGTTTCCCCTGCTATCTTAAATAAAATCAAAGCTGTCTAAAGACGATCAACGACGAGTGTTGAAAGAAAGCATGCGCTCATTCGTACAATGTAACACCACCAATTCTTATCTTTTGAAATCTAATGATTTCTTTTAGACTTCGTGTAATTAAGATTTCAAATTTTTTTTTATAATTTTAATGAAATAATTTATGGATTTTAAGATTTTTTTATAATTTTATGATATTTTAAATTTTATTTCTTATTTTTGTAAAATCATTATTAAGAAAAATTTTAAAGTATCAAAATAACATTTTAAATATAGCTTAGGACCAAATTAATCATTAATCCTTTTAATTAACGTGCTATGTTTAAGGGATAATAAGGTATCAAAATGTAATGATAACATTAGTGATTATTACAATTTTTTTATAAACTGAATGATTAATTTCGATTAAAAATTGGTGTCATAATAACTATAATATTTGTAAGACGATCATTAATTGACTCGAATTATAACATTCATCATTTCTATTTCTTTTCTTTTTCTGGGTCATATTTGTGAATTTGTGATAAAAAATTAGGTTTTTTATAAAAGTAATTCAAAAAATTAATTAATTAAGAAAATAATTATTTTTATTATACACGTAAATGACTTGAAATTTATAGTAAAATTTGGTGGGGTTAAAAAATATGACGTCATCAACATATCACGTCAGCAATCGAAATAAAAAAAATTAATTTTTTTGTAAAACCATGTAAAATGACGTCATCTATATAAATATCAAGAAAATACTACAATATATGAAAAAAAGGGGCTTTAAAAAAAATTCCTTTTTCTGGTGGAATCATTCTAAATGGTGTCATCAGTTTTCAATGTTTGCTTTGATTTGTGTACATTTTTTTCCCGATTGTTGTATGTTGATGGCTCTATATTATTTAACTCCATCAAAATTTATTGTAGATTTCATGTCACTAATGTGTATAATAAAAAAAAACTGAGTCATTTTTTTAATTAATTAATTTTTGAGTTATTTTTATAAAAAAAAACCCAAAAAATAACGATTCTTAGCAAGTATATTTTGTCTGATTCGGTCCCCCAAATTGTACACATGGGAAAGGACCACACATTGCACATTGGATATTTCAGTAACCACACAATGTCTTCGATTGGCCTCTTTCAAATGTCAGAGGTGAATTAAAGGGGTAGAAATGATTTTTTTCAATTTAGTATTTTTATGAATAAAAAATTATAAATTAATATATTAAAAAAACTAAATTCAATCCTCTTATAAATTAATATATAATAAAATTACATTTTTAATCTCCATAAAAATAAAATAATTTCTATTTAATCTCTTTAAAATTCAAATAATAAAATTATCATAAAATTACATTTTGATCATAAAATTATCATAAACTTTGATCTCCGCTAAAAAAAATTATGAATTTTCCCAGGCGTTGGAAAATGAAACATTGGGGAGGTGGGACCAAGTTTTAGTTGCTTTTCAAATTACTACCACTTATTGACATTATGCTAGAATCAAACTGAAAGTATAAGGAAAGAATTATTAGTATTTATTTATTTCTTAAAAGTATATTTATCGAAATGAGTTTAGTAACTAATTTTTAGTATTTTGCAGGTCTATTAAGGAGGTGGATGCTTAGTATTTATTTATTTCTCAAAAGTATATTTATCGGAATGAGTTTAGTAACTAATTTTTAGTATTTTGCAGGTCTATTAAGGAGGTGGATGCTGACCACGAGTTTTAAAGCTGGTCCATACCTAAAACGAGGATCGAACCCTCGACCACCGATTAAGAATTATTAATATTTTTATATAGGATAAATATTTAATGTAACGTTAGTGCATGATTCTCATACATTATGAACAACAACATGATACTTTGTCATTGATGAAATATAAAAATGCAAATGACTTAAAAATAAATATTAATAACTTTATTTAAATATATACCAAAATTCAAAAGCTAAAATTAATATATACCTTCAACCATAAACTATACACTCAAACCCCAAAATATAATAATTAATAAATATTTAAACATGGTCTTAAATTTTAAAATTTTAAATCATAAATTTAAAATTAGATATAAACTTTAAACTTCAAATTATAAACTCAAAATTTAAAATTTGAAAATATAGTAATTATAATTAAAATTTAATTACATTGGAATAAAGTTTTTTTTTGGTTTATTTATGAATTCCACTAAGTTGCGTATGTTGTATGAATTTCTCTCAAATTGAAGTTAATATAGAATCAGCATTATTAAATCGGACAAATATTTGAGTTAATCAGTATTTTGATTTTCTTCCTTAAAAATGTATAGTAAAATTTATTGATTTTCTTGAAATAATATGTGACGTATCTTTTTTATTAAAACAATCTTTGAAATTTTTAAAATATTATCGTGTATAATTTTAACTATCTTCAATCTATCCAATTGAATTATCACATTATTTGAATTATCACTTTATTGTGACTTCTTCGTTAGTTAAATTTTAATCTATTCAAAATGCTCAAAATTATGCTCATGATACATACCTTTGACTTATATAAAACAACACTTTCTTATTAATTTAATTTAGACATAATGATTATTAGTCCATAATTACAGATTTAACCCACGAATCAAAGGGCCAGATTCAATGCTTTTCTTTTATTTTGTTTCTCCCTTTTCGGCGTTGCCCAAATTTGTCTACTTCGATCAATAAATATGGAGATATTATGATTCCAGGAAATAAAATAAATAAATATAGAATGTTGATGTCAAATAAATATCTATTTCACACGAATTTATAATTTATCACTTCATCTTTATTCTAATATTGTATAAAAAAATATAATAAATATTTAATATTAAATATAAATTATTTATTGATAAATTTTTTAGAACTAAAAACAAATTAAAGGATAAAATGTGCTTCTAATCTCTATATTTAAAATTAATCATTTTTTATTAAAGAATTTAATTAATTAATTATTTTAAATTTTAGATTTTAAAATTTATATCATCTTATAGTATCGTTATATTATCTAATCTCATCGTCATCATTAATTTTATACAGGTCGCAGATAAACGTATCCCATCCATTCAAAAAGACTCGAAATCTATACAACTATCTTGTTGTATAAGCTTGATAGTCCTTTAGACACTTGAGCAAGGTGATTATATATACCGTAGTGGCGGAACTAAGGGGGCAAGCAGGGGCCTTGGCCCATTTTAAAATAAAAAATTTTTTATTTAAATTATTTATATTTTATAAAAATTTAAATTAGTAATAGTAAAATTGTATTTTGACCTATAAAATAATAAAGATTTAATTTAATCTTTTAAAAATTATAAAAAATAGACTATTAAAATAATGAAATTGTAGTTTTACTATTCATAAAAATATACAATTTAATTTTGACCCCCTCTCAATTTTTTTTTTGGCTCCACCACTAATATGCGAAAAAGTTAGTTACATATTTTTATAGCATAATGTTAATTTTGGTCTTTTAATGTTTATATATTTTTTTGTAGTTTCATCCATATTTTTTAAAATTAATTTTGGCTCTCAACTTTTAACAAAGAATCAAATTTGATTGTCATCCTTTCGAAAAAGAATCCAAATAATTTTTTAACAAAAATACGGGTTAAAATGTTAAAATTTAAATGTGACAGCCTGCATAATAATCTATTTGTACGTCATGCTAATTTTTATTAACTTTTTATATTTTTGAATGTCGGATTTATTTTTATTTAATTTTCAAATTATTTGTTGGCATGACCTATAAGATAAATAATGTCATGTTAGCACGAAGTACCACGTGGGTTGCCATGTCTACCATGTTAAAAAAATAATGTTTTAATTTATGTTTTTGTTAAAGAAAAAATAAAATAATTTGATTTTTCTTTAAAGATTAATGATTAAATTTAACTTAAAACAAGAATCAAATTAATAAAAAATATAAATATCGAGGACTAAATTTATCATTATACTTATTTTTATAAACAAATTAGGTTTTAAAATATATGTGATTGATCAGATTCACATTTCAAGGTTTTATATTTTTGAAAAAGAAAACGTTTAATATTAAAAGAATAACAAAAAAAATAAGACATTATAACTATCGTTCAAAAAATATTAAATTCTATAAAATTAAAAATTTGAAATCTAATTAATGACAGTTTTATATAGTTTACCAGATGTCAACGACACTGCTTTCGGGGTTTGCTTAAGGTTAGGCGTTCAATCTTGAATTATATGTTGTAAGTAGGTTATGATTATATCGGGTTTTATTTTAATTTTTTAATTTATAAATATAAAAATAATGTGTTTTAATATATTTAAATTCACGTATTTTTATATTGATAAATTTTTATATTAATCAAATTAAGATTTAATCGATCTATTGAAAATTTTTTAAAATTTGAAATAATGTATTATTAAATAAAAAAAGGAAATATGTGTATTATAAAATAAAACCTTAGCCATTACTGGATCCCTTCTATTTATACAAACCGTACAATACTCCGGGAGACGAGGGGAAATAGGATAATATTATTAGCAAAGCAAAGTGCCTGTGGAATCTTTCGATTCTTGAAGCATATATATCAACTTCGATTTGGATCAGATATCAATATCACATGCGGTAATTAATATTACCCATTAAATGCCGATAAATTACAATTATTTATGGATCGGATCATTTATCTAAATGCGGATAAATTATTATATTTATTAACATAGAAATAAAATAAAAATAAAACCCTCGTGGTTTCATCTCAAACCATATCCTTCAATCTATTAACATAGAAACAATTTTTGTTAAAAAAATTCTTACACTTACATGGGCTTCAACCCAATGGCAGATACTGACACTAATTTTTGGGGGTTTTGCAAATTTTTTAAAAATTTTAGGAGTTAATGAAATTTCTTAAAAATATTTAGATTTAATTCATTTGTTTTTGTGAGATTAATGAGAATTTTCAAATATTTTAAGTTAGCTACGAATCTATGCAATAATAGCTAAGGACTTTTGTAGGGAAGGAGCACCATTTTCAGTAGCCAATTCCTCCAATAATGCTTGTTGTCCAAAAGAGGTGATACTATTGATATCTGATATCAAATTCATATTAGACACTAGTTCTTTTTTTGGAGTTGTCAAGTTCTCTGAATCCAGAAAGTGTGGTTCTTCCTCTACTACTTTTTGATAATTAGTTGGTTCCTAATATTCACAAACAACAATCATATTCTCAATTTCTATGAATTTAAATATCCTGTGGTGACCTGGTTGCCACAGTTTCCCCAATGATTGTTTTCAGAATAAATCTAAACTAGACACAGATCTCATCAGTTTTTAATAAAACCTTGAACAAGAAAAATTCACATTCTGCATAAGTTGCTGCTTACTAGCTCCACTGCCCAAATATGTCCTTGTGACCAAGCCAATGGGATAGAACTCTCAAGGTCCCATGAGCCTAACATAGGATGATCCCCTCCTCTGAAAAAATCTCCCCAAATAAGCACTTTTTCTTCAACTAAAATTTGACATTAGTGGTCTTCGATGGATCTGTTCATCAGGGGTGTTGAAATAAGATACAAAATTTAAAGAACTCTATAATAGACAAGTAGTAAAAGGGCCACAAAATCTTACTTTCTTCTTTAGGTTGAGTCTCTACCGTCTCCAACTCCCCCTACATGAAGAAATTTTAACAAATGAATCTCAACTTTAATATGAGTAAATCTTTTTCTTGAATTGGAAAGGAATATTGTAAAGGAAGCAACATCTTTTGCTCCAAAGTCTATTCAAGTTCAAAAGACTCCAATTGTAAAAGATGGATAAAAGTGGGCATAACACGCCTGTAAGTCAAGTGGGAATGAAGAAGATGAAGATGTATAGGATTTTTAAGGTTTTGGACAGAAAAAAATAAAATGATAAACCAATTTGTAACTATTAAAAGTTCAGTAGTCCAAGAAATTTTTTTAAAAATTTATGCAATATACCCTTTTCTTTTTTACTAACATATTGTCATTTTTGGAAGTGTAATTTTAAAATTTTCAACCATATACATTTTAAGGAATATCCATATTATTAAAATAAGAGATTCGACAATATTATGCTAAGAATTAAACATAAAACTCACAAAATCATGAAATATATATTTTTCATAAAAAAAATCTCATATTCATAACATAGGTTTTTCTCCTAAAAATAATGAGATCTAATCGCAGCTCATACTTATATGGTAGTTTAAATAAGTGTGTGTATATGTATATATATTGAATATATTAGTGTAATTACATAGTGATATCTGTTCATACTTTCTTAACTTTTTGACAACGCATACACACAGGTGCTCGAACCTGAAACCTTTAAGATGAATAACATATTTTTTTTCACTGGAGCCACTTGAAGAATTCAAGTATATATATATAAGCGTATGAGTTTGAGATCTTGTTGTATGAAAATAACATATATTTTTCATCTAAGCTTTGAGCAAGCTATATATATGTATCTCCCTTAAAAGTTGAAAAAAAAAACTTGATTTTTTAAATAAATACATGAATAAAAATCCTTAAAAGCTAAAAAAAGAGAGAGTAAAAACTCGATTGTTTAAATAAGTACATGAATAAAAATATTGTGACTCAAAATATAGTGGAAAATTTTCATTTTTCAATTGATTTCTCACTTTTTAATGATTTAATCAATTGAAAAGTGATTCGAGAATTATTTTTCATTTATATAATTTTAATATCGATAAGTTACTCTCAATGTAAAAATAAAATTATTAATTTTTGTTTTAATTTAAAGTATTAATTTTATGTATTTTTGAGAGAAACACCATTTACCGTAAGAATTTAAAAGCTCTTATTGTCGATATAAATTATAAATAAAAATGAACATTTTAAAATTTATGGATTAAAATATCATAAAATATTTCCCATTGCATCCTCATGAAAATAAGATATCAAGGCATTAGGTGGAAATGAGCAGACATGCATTCCTCGAGGTAAACCAGCAGGACACAAATATTTGTTCCAAGGCTCATCCATATATATTGCTCTGTTTTCTTCTCTTCTAATAAAAAAATATTTAACACGAATATTTGGTAATAAAAAATTATAAAAATATTAAAATACAACAACAACATTATCTTTTAATTAATCACGTCGATTTAATTTTATTGACATGAATATTGTTATCAATGTAAGAGGACGTAAATTTGAGTGCGCCAAAACACATTATCTTTCTATTTATGAGTTGAGAAGAACTATGAATAATTTTAGTCATTATGTCAAAAAGAGCAGATATGATTAAAACCTATAATGAGATTGTTCAAAAAAATTAATAACGTTAATTTTGTAAATCTTTGTCGCATGTAAATTAAACATGTTAATATAAAATTTGGGATAAATCTCAAAACTATACATGAACTATGGTTGAATGTGTAATTGTATACATGAACTTTGATTTTGTGCAATTTTATACATTTGAATCACAGTTAGAGTAATTAATAGTTATATATTTGTGTAATTGTATACATCATTTTATGTTTATATATTATATACATAAATAATTATATTTATTTAATATAAAAATAAATTGATATATTTATTTCTTTAAATGTGTATGATTAAATTAAAATTAAAATTTCAAGTATACATTTGAATCACAGTTAGAGTTTCACGTGTATGATTACATCAAATTAAAATTCATGTATACAATTGCATATTAAATCAAAATTAATGTATAATTTTGAGATTTATTTCTATAAGATTTCTGTGATTTTAATTAATAAAATTCAATATAAAATAGTTTTTTAGTAAAGGGGAAAAAACAAAAAAAGCAATGGATTACCGAATTTGACAGCTGCTGCTACAGTTATGGGCCCAAATCTGGTGGAAAATGAAGATTACATTTGCAGCTCAAATAATATCGGGTTAGTCCAAAATGCTGAAATTCCATTAGCTTTATTCCACCATCCCTTCTCATCCATAAAACGCTGGAGCCCATCATTTATTTTGAAAAAGAAAAAACATTTGTTCTCATAAATTCAAAATGGATAAATTTAGGAATCGCATCTAAAATTTAGGCATTGCATCTAAAACTTTTATAAATTTTAAAGGTCTTCAATTTTAAAATTGATCTCTTAACTTTAAATTTTTTTAGTTAAATCTTAAAGTATCAATTAAACCTCTAATCAACATGCGCAGCCAATTTAGGCATTAAAATGAAACATTGGTAAACGATTTGAATTGGATCCAAAGAATGTCAGGAAAATTTAAGAAGATTATATATTTTGTAAGGTAAAGTACATAATTAGTCACACAATTTTGCATAAGTTTTTATTTTGATCACCAACAATGAAAAATTACAAAAAAAATGTGACATCCCATCACAAAAATTCATAAAAATGCTAGTGACCAATTTGTAAATTTAAAAATATTGTAATTTTTTATAACTAAGTGATCAAAATGAAAATTTTAAACACAATTAAGTGACCAACGATATAGTTTAGCCAACATTTTAATACATCAAACTTAAACTATTCATACAATGCCTAACTAGGCTGGTGGAAGGGCATGGTTGATATATATGTTTATACAATTGTGATTTGAACTTAAATCATTTTCGAAGAAGATGAATGTCTACCAATAGGTTACAAGTTGGAGCTCAACATGATTGATACTTTTAGAACTCAATTAGAATATTTTGAAATTTAAGAACTAGTTTAGAAATTAAAGCATAGTTTGGGGATTTTTCTTAATGAACCCAATTTTAAATTAAAAAACAATCGAATAATATATATTTTGGGACCCATTTCGCGACCAATAATTTATCATTCTCCTAATCCTGTATGTACTAAAGCTGGCAACATTGTCTTCTTCCGCTTCTTCTCTCTTCTCTTCTCTTTCTCCCAATCAGCTGTTCCTTAAACCCTAACCCTCAGTTTCCCCTTCTTTCTCTTTGTAATATACCCTTAAAAAGCATTGCTCAATCTTCATGTGCTGACACAAAATTCCTCCAAGAAAGGACAACAGGAAAAACAAGAGAGAGAAGAAATTATGCTTCCTTTAGTCCCTTCCATATTTCTACATTTTATTTTCATCTTCTTCGTGGTTGTCAACGGCAGCAAGAACGATTCCATTTACCAGATACTAAAGCTTCATGGGCTTCCGACGGGGCTGCTTCCCAAGGGGATAACCCGATTTGAATACGACGATACGGGCCGGTTCGAGGTTCATTTGGATCAGGCCTGTAATGCCAAGTTTGAAAGCGAGTTTCATTATGACATGAACGTGTCGGGGACTTTGAGTTACGGGAAGGTCACGGAGTTGTCAGGGATTTCGGCTCAAGATTTGTTCCTTTGGTTCCCGGTTAAAGGGATTTGGGTTGATATCCCCTGCTCGGGTCTTATTCATTTTGACATCCTTTTCGTTTATAAGCAGTATCCGTTATCGTTTTTTGAAACGCCGAAGGATTGTCTGGCGATTAGTAATTCCGAGTCCGGTGATTCGAGTCGAGATGGCAAGTTATTAGCTGAAGCAATCTCCAAGGTTCAATTTGCGTACTTCCTTTTAATTGCTTAATTATTTCTGAAATATAAGCTAACAATGTTTGTTATACAATTTTTTAGGGTCAATCTGCGAAACTTGGATATGAACCCGATGAAGAAAATTTTGGGAGGAACGAGATGTAGAAAGGTGGACAGAACAAGTTGTGCAATAGCTCAATCCGTTTACATTCAAGCTCATTTCGGGGGCCCGTTTCCTCCTTTGTTGTAAATTTTGGTGGGGGGAGTCTGCTCTAGGTGGTCTTTACTGTTTAGCTTCCACCATGTGTGTTTTGCTTGTCTATTTTTCCCCCTTTATTCTATTTACCACAGAGTAGTGTACATGCCAACTCCAGTTGGCTCCTGTCCGTACGGTGATGGCCAATGGGGAGAAAATGGAAGATTGGGAAAATATATTTTTTGATGATAGTCATTGTTGGCTTGCCTTATGGAGATGGGAGCATTTGGTTCAGGTGATAAAATCTACGAAATTTTATTCATGTGTTAAATTTTCATTGTATTATGAATATAAGCATTGTTGTTAAATTGAGTCTCGTTTTTGTTGTAATAAATTTTTTTAGATTGATGAGACAAGAGCGCCTTCATAAATTGATCATGATGCAAGGTTGAATAATAAAAGTGTCTCTTGCTTCATTTCCATTATTTATAGCTTGCTTGGTTAACATTGAAAGGCCGTGGTAAGCTTGAATATCATGTTTCACTTCTTTTGTTGACTATTTTCTAATATTTGGTTTCTAGCTGCCTGAATTGTGTACCATGAATACTATAGTATATAATTATACATCATTTCTGCGGTGCTGGTGAGTGAAACGGAGGGAAAATGGGTGTGCATACTGAGGAATTGTTATCTGATTGTCTTTTATTTATTTATTTTTGAACTTTTCTTTAAGGGACTTATACTTACGTTGTTCTCCTCAGGTCTAAACCTCGATGGAATCTGTTTTCATTATCAGAGTTTGAACAGGGATTTTTTACTCTGTGTAGTGAGTATATTTCTCCCCAGGATATTTGAACTGCAATATCTTCTCCCTATAAACTTTGAGTTTCCTTTTTTCTATATCCTTGGTAAGGGTTGTTACTGCAAAATTAGTGAACTTTTGGGTACCTTCTAGATGGGCTGTGGGGCAACATGCATATTTCCTAGTCATGCTATAAAGTAATGAGAAGCTTTAGAAAATAGCTTATTTTAGCATCTATGTTTTTCAATCCAAAGTTTGAGAATCACTGGGTATGGAGTACACTTCGGTACAGCTTTTTGAACCATGGGGCTTGGTGAGATATTCTGAAATTTTTAAGTGTTTAATATGTCTCTTTTTCATCGTTAGTTATCCATCTCCCCACACCCATGATGTAAAGGCATGTAGATTTTCATCTGTGACCAGATACATACCAATCTTGTAAAGCATTCATTTCTTTGCCTTGGATTACTTGGTAGTGAAATGTTGATTAAGAATTGGATATACTTGTTCTAACAAGCAGGCAAATGGTGTATAAAAATTGGATGTACCTGGCCTGGTTCTTCATGTAAAATTTGCAGTTTGCCTGTACTGGGTGTATAGGCTTTTAGCTGATCCTTATCAAATGGCTTTCAACTACTCCACAATGGTCCATCATTAGATTTGTTTGGTAAGTTGAATTATCCCTTCAACGCCCCACTTTTACCTAGAACACTCTTTCTTCTGCATGTTAGTTCTATATTTCTCCTTTACTTTCTCACTTTGAAAAGGACACTCCAAAAATCGTCCAAAGGACTTCTTGTTGTCTGTGTACTTCTCTTACTAGAGGCATTATTGTAAATAAGTTGAAGAAACAGGGGAATCGAATGAATTATGGTTTCAAACAGCTCAACTGGATTGAGATACTGATAATGAACTAGCATACTTGGAAATCCATACTTTCTGGCTCGGTACAGTCTGTAGAACACTTCATTGTTTACTTTGGAAACAATTTCTTAGTTATTGTTGATATGATGATCATGAAACTATTGCTTGTGTTGGCAATACAAATCAGTTGAGAAGATTCAACTGGGTAGAAGAATGGATTGGTGGGGTTGACCACCAAAGCTTTGCAGTTTGTACGGCATAGTATGACTAATGTTTGACTGTTAGCATTATTGACAGTGTTGAATAGGATTAAAAAGGCCTGTCATCTTATTGGGAGAACAATAACATGCATTGGCTTTGAAATACTATGTTTTAGGTAAAGATAGGGTTTCAAAAGATTCTGTAGAATGTTTTATTTAATCAGTGAGCATCATCTTTGCGTTGAATTCATCTTTAAAATGAGATGCTTGTGTAAAAATGAAACCCTGTAATAAAGGCATTTTGTTTATTACCGTTGACCCTTGGTTGGGTGGAAAAGTGGAGGGCTGGGAGGAGAGAGTAAAAAAGTTATTAGTTGAAATTATACATTTTTCAATTGTTTTTTTTTTTCTTTTCTCACTTTTCAACCCTATCAAGTAATGGAGTGAAAGAAAATTGTTTTTTCATTCTATTTTCCCTCTTCCCTACTAGAAAATTTATATTTTCCATTTTTTTAATTTTCTTTACTTCCTATCAAGCAAAGCCATTTAAGTTTGACTAGATTTTTACTTATAGGTTTTATACAATGATGAATCCGGACTTAAAAATTCAATGATTTCATGTAGCTATCGTTAGGCAATGACATTTATCATGTTTGAGACAGATAGAATCTCAGGTATTTTTTTTTGAAGCTTTTGTGTGTGTATGTGTGTTACAACATTTACTAGGATGAGACTCGTGCCCATTGCCTTTGGTTTCTGTGCACGAGCTAATATTCCGCCTAATTATGAGATATCAACCATTCCACTTCTAGTATTTGTAAATGTGACATGGTCAATAATGTTATTCTCGCCTAAAACTGTTCATAGGTAACGCTAGCCAAATAATCTAATATTAAATTTATAATGCTTATGATTAAATTTAAACAATATATTTATTATCTAAATAAGTAACTTGAGCTAAATCTTTGGTTTGGATTATAAAAAAATTTGGTTCATTTCGACTGAAAATGTAAATGCTATGCATACAAACCGATTAAATTTAAGTAACAAAATGGTTGGGTGAGTCAAAATTGATTGTAGATTGGTATCAATATCTTTGTAAGATGTTGTAAAAATAACGATACTAATTGACTTAAGATTTAAAAAATAATAATTTGCGAATGGATGTTTATATGTTAAAATTAAATTTTTTGAATTTGAATATTAAAATTATTATCTATGATGGACTGAGAGTGAATTTGAATAAAAATCTGGATATCCAGATCTACTTTAGTTTAGATAATATGAAATAATTGAATTCGTTATCTAAAATTTCTTTACTTAATGAAATTTATAAGATGCTTAAATATGTTTTTTTATATATTCGTCAAAAAAAATAACAAAAAAGTTTTTTTAAAGATTCAAAGCTTAAATAATTATAAATGTTGAACGAATAATAAATAAATGGAAATCATTTACCCAAAATAAATGGAAATCATTTACCCAAAATAAATGGAAATCAAATAAATATTATTATTTAATTTGAATAATAAATAAATGTTGAACGAATTTGACTTAAACTAAAATTGTTGAAAATCCAACCACTTGAATAATTATAACCAAACACAAATTAATTAAAATTAAAACACCCTTGATTCGAAATAACTTGAATAGATGACACCAAATGACCTATACAAGTAACCTTAAATGATATAAACCTAACCCGACACTAAAATAATACAAATCTGAAATAACTCAAATTCAAAATGATTCGAATTTTTTTTTATAGAATCAAAACTTAACATTACTATTTAAGAGAAGAGATATTAAAATCAGGACTCGAAACCTTAAACTTTAAGATATCAACACAGAGTTTTAACTTGTTTCTTTGAATTATTCACCATCTAAACATTTTAGAAAATTGAAACTTTTCGATCTAAAATGAAAAGACACAAGATCAACTCCACTTTAGTTGATACGTTTAGACATATTTAAAGAATGAACTGCTCTCCTGATTACATTTTGAAAAATGGCAACAAGTCAAAGGAGAAAACGGTGGGGCGTACCCTCCCTGGGATAAATTTCCCAATTTGGTACCGCAATTAATGGGCTATACTAAAGTCGTTTCACCTTTCTCAAAACCATATTTCTAATATCTGAACGGTTATTACTTATTAGTAATTGACAACACCCCCCCTTTTTCCATAACTTAAATCTCCTCTTTATTTCCTTTTCTTTTTCATGGAAATTGGGTTTTTCTTCTTAGATCTTCAAACCTTTCCCACAGCAGTTGGATTCTCTCCAATTATCTTTTTGTTTATTCCGAGAGGTATATCATCCGCTTTATCATTAATCTACTGTTTTAGAATGGATCGTATTCGTATCATGCATGTTCATTGATTTGAATCTTATTACTGTTTTCATTTATTTATATAAGCTGCTTTGTTAGCTGCTAGGTTTGGTTCTCACACTCATCAATCTCAGGCTAAAGATTTGTGGCCGTCGTCCAGAAAAGTATATATATATAGGATCGGAAGCCTTTGGAAATGGAAAGTCGGCAATCGTTGGCCTGTCGGTAAGTTGTTTGAATATATGTTGCACTCTCACAAACTAGCTATTTGGCTTATTCCTTTTATTAGTACAAAAGCTTTTATTCCCTTGTTTTATTTGAAGTCATCTTTTAGTTATTTAGTTTCATATATATGTGATGAATCAGTATCTATCTCAAGTAATATATATATATATATATATTCAAAATCATCCTTATTTTGCAGTTTTTCAACAATTCTATTTGGTTTTGTAGGTAAAATATAAGATAAATAATAGAATTACAATTGTTGCCTTAAACTTTTTTTTTAAAAATAATTTTTAGTTTAATTGTAACCATAGTTTTGCATCAGTGAAATTCTGCCAAATAAAATGGAAGAAATTGTGGTAATATCGAACTTAGAAAAATGCCTTTTTCCATCTTGAAGCATCTTCGAATTATATGAAAAATAAATCACGTATATACAAGTTTTTAATGCAACTGCTAGGCAAAATGTGAAAAGAATTTGCAGGAAAATCTCACTGTTTCCTTGTTTGGATGGGAAATGCAATATATAAATTAACCAGCGGAGAAGAAGGGGAAAAAGTAATTTCCATGGAATTATTTTTTTAATTATAATTATATGGTTTTTTTTTTTGTATAGAACTCAAATTATAACTATTTGGTAAGTTGTGAGATAATATACATATATCTGTATGTTTATAAAGAAAGAAATAAACCACGACTTGCGATTATAACTATTTTGTAGCTTGTGAGAAGCTGACTGCTTTTTCCTTAGACTTTAGACTCACTAATTTCCTCAATTTCCAAAGAAAAAATTATTTATTATTTCTTTTTTGTGTTCTTAAAGCTTTTAATTTCTTACTTAACAAATTAAGTAAGGCGGTATTTGATAAATTGAAAAGTTAATAGTCAAAATTAAGTGCTAATTCTTTTAGTTATTAATTTTATGAGTATTGAATTTATATTATAAAGTTGTTTGCTATATTAGTATTTATAATATATATTTCCACTATTATTCAGCTTATAAAGTTCAAAACTAAAGAACATATATTTTTTAAAAATAACTTCAAATTTTTAGCATCAATTATTGATATCTAGTTATTTATCATATTCAATAAATTTTTTGTTGAAAATTTAATATCATTATCAAAACATTTACAAATTAAATGTTAGATTTGTTTTTTGTCAATGAAATGAAAATTTTGAAGGTTTATAAAAAAACACCCTAAATTATAATTCTAAAAACTTCAATTTGCAATAGTCTTTTCCCCATCTTACATAGCAGTGAGAAGTCAAAACCATGCTTGATTATAAATAATGTTTTATATTTTTGTTATAATTTCGAACTCAAATTGAAAGGAGATTGCTTCTAATAAAATTTATTTCTTCAAGAGATTAAAGAAAATAAGTTAGGCATAATTTTAAAGAGCTTCAAATTATACCATTAATATATATATATATAAAGTACTTTCTAAGATTATTATTAGTCTTTGCAACTGTTTGGTTAAGTTTTATAATATAATTTGCATGATATTAAAACAAATAACATTACGCTTTCAGTATTTACATATTAGCGAACATATTATTATAACATATGGGTTAAAAGTTAATTAACTATGGTTAACATATTATTATAACATATGGGTTAAAGGTTAATTAACTATGGTTTTTATTTTATTTTTCAAAAGGAAGAACAATAGGGTTGATATGAATTAGGGTTTAGATTCGGTTTTAATACAGACTTTCAGTATAGTATTAGTATTACACAACTTGAAATCAAACCATGTCAACAATCAAAGTTTATCATAGTTGTGTGAGGCAAATGAGACCTTGGCTCAATGGTATGGTTGAGGTCTTACGAATTTTAAGATCCAATGATCGATTTTGACTCTATGTAAATGTGTGGATTCTCTTTTATATTTATTCTAGTTAATTAGTTAGTTTTTTTATTTTAGTTAATTAGTTAGTTAACGTTTAGTTATTCAAGGATAAGTGATTAGTAACTCAAGGAGTTTATCCTATAGTGACCGTAGGATTAACATTCTTGACGTTACTCGTAAAAGTTATACATGTTTCCACTATTTTTTTTTACTTTCGAATTAATTTTTATATATTGTATGAAATTTATGGAACTGTTGCGTGTTCATATCTCTTAGTAAAAAGATCAACTTCTGCCTAGATAAAATAACTTATAGTCCTTTTATATGTTTATTAGGAAATTATGTATTTCTATTTCTTGTAACTATAGAAAATATATGTGTTCCTTTATATTATTTCTATAAAACCTTTATTAATCTCATAGTTAAGGGAAGTTTGTTTTTAAGCTTTCATTTACTTTTTTTTCTTGAGAAAAGATTTTATGAAACCATATTATTTCCATTTAAACCATCATATTATAAGTAATACTTGGGAAAACAAGACAATTATTTATCACACATATATGTAATAATTAAATTATTAATAATGATTTCAACAATTCATTATTAATTCTTAAATAAAATAGTTACTGAAAAAATCTAATTACATATTATGACTTAAAATAAAAAAAATTGTATATTAAGTTCTTGACAAGAAACAAATGTTTCATATAATAATGAACAAAAGAAAATTGTTTGATATAATACTTTCCAATTCTTTTGTGTTGAAGATTTTTCCTTTTTTAAGTTGACAGAAAAAGTTCACAAAGGGAGGCAAATCTAAGAATGGCAAGAAAGCATGTGAGAAGATAAAGGAATGATTCCATATAAGGTCTTTTAGAGCAAATTGGTAGACAACACCCTAAAAAAAGTTAAAAGAAAAACCCTGGAAAAAAATATATAAAAAGGGTCTTGTTTTTCATGAAACCAAAATAATAATAATAATTATTATTAGAATAATACTTAATATAGAAATAAATAAATAAAGGAGCATAATAATGGATTACATGGACCCATATACCTCTACTAGTATAGATTCTTTTCATTCTACATTTGAGTTTAATTTAATTTAGTTTTTGAGTTTTCACTCTTGTTAATTGTTGTGTGGTTGATAATTGATTTAAGGTGCAATTAAAATTACATTTGTCTCACCTTAATATCATATAGCTATCTTGATGTACACTCCTGCCAAACTAAGAAAATAAGTTCATTTTCTTTTCAATATTGAAAATATTTCTATGAGAGAAAGGAAAAAGGTAGAAGATGATAATTGATCAACCAAAAACAATAGAAAACCCAGAAACAAGAAGAAAATACCAAAGAAATGACTCTAGATTATATGTAAAATATAGTCTTTAGGGAAAAAAATGCAAACATTAACTAAAGAAACAGTTTATAGAAATGATAAAAAGAAAATCCCAATATCTCACAAAGATTATGCAAGTTCCTCAGATTGAAAACTATTTCATCTCAATTACCTATACATCTGCTCTCTACGGGAAATAAAAATACTTACCATCTTAGACAAATCATATCTGTATGAATCATTTTCCTTTTCAACAATATGTTCCTCTGATTTATGCATATTTATTCTATATAACATTGATGTAATAAGTATATATATGCATGTATATATGGAATTACTCAAGGGAGTAGAGATTGGCGATTTTTTTCATCACCTGTACCTGTGTGGCGAGGCACTTAATGTAATGCGCAGTTTCATCCAACAAGTTGCATAAATCCATGGATTCACCACCTGGAACAAGCTCTCTTAGCTCCTCAGCTTGGACAGAAAGCCCAACATGATCTTCCTTGTTTTCTTTTTCATGGCTTGTTTTTTCCACGATGGCAGCTCGATGATTAGTGGCTGTAGTAGTTGTTGTAGTAGTAGTGGTAGTACGAGTCTTGACCGATGATCTTCGGCCTGACGAGGCTAAACGACGACGGGACCGGCTTCGGAGCTTCCAAAGCGTTGCCCTACTCCAAATTCTCCTCGACCTAACCGAGTAAGCCATGGACTTTTCAGCTGCAACCTTAATTCTTCGATAACGTTGGAAGATCTCTCTAGGAGAAGATGATGAGATAGGTTTTTGAGCATTTATTTTAATCAGAGCCCTAAGGAACCTTGTGGTGAACCTGGATTTAAGAGAACTAGGGTTCATGTGCTGAGAATTCATGATGGGTTTTTCTAGAGTATTAACTATCTAGGGTTTTCTTTTATATGAAGGTGGATAAGTAGATATATATAATAACTAACTGTCGTACTGGGTTTTCCTTTTTTGGATGGATCAGAGGGTCAAATGAAAAATTAGTTGAGCAGGGGGGAGAAGGAATTGAAGAGAGATGTGATTTTCTGACACAGAGGGGGGGGGCCAGTTGCCCAGAAATGATCTCAAGGACAAAAATCTCAACTTTTTAGTTTTTTCTGACAAATTCTGACACACAGTATCTATATAGACCAACCAGACAACAAGAAAGACATGGATGTTTGGCAAAGGGAAATTTCAGAGAACTAAACTCATGTGAGTGAGAGGAGATTGGAAATGGGAGGTGTAAAGAGGAAGGAGACTTTAGGAATCAACCTTTGATAAGCATTGGTTATAGACACCAGTTAAAAAATATTATTATTTATTCTATATAAATATCGTTTTAAACCGATTTCACTAGACAGGGATTAATAATGATATACTATGTTTGAATTACACGTTTCAGCTTTCGTTTTCAGTTTGGGGTTTTAGAGATGAGAGGAAAAGTGAGTGTATGTGGGGCTGAAATAGCCAACCACCATATGATCGCACATGGTTCCATTCTCCCACTTGGATTAATGTGGGGTCTCTTTGTTTTTTTTTTTGGTGGGGGGTCTTCAATCTTTCGTCTTGCTTTCTCTCCCCTTACATTTTGTTTTGTTTTGTCGTGAGTCATTATTATTACCTTGGTAAACTTTGAATGCCTTAACCTTTTGCCTGTGTATGTCGACTGGTATCCATGTTGGCTGTGTTTTGATCATTATTCTCATCCTAAATTTCCTCCCAGTGTTGGCCATTTCGGACAAATGATATTGATCGATGGTATATAGATAGATAAACGACATGGAGTGATGTTTTGAGCAGTGGAGGTTTGGGATGTCGGCACTCGGCCACCGAATGAGCCAAATCACATAGAATGTACGGAAGGGGGGGAGAAATCAGTCATGTGGTCATCAGTTTCTTCACTATATCAATTAACCTTAACAGGTCCTACTCCTATGAAAATCCTCAAAATTTTGTCCCCGTTCAACCCTCCAAAAAAGGGTGTTGTTTTATTTATTTATTTATTTTATCATCAGAAAATTGTTTGACCACTCAATTGAGCAGATTTTATTTGCATTGGAGGAGTAACTAGAAAGACCGAGTCAAAATATCTCCCATATGTTGGTTTGTTTTTTCTTATCCAATTTTATTTGAATGATTTTGTTTCTGATATCTGGCTGCTTTTTTGCTAATTCAATTACATAATCATCATTTGTTTTCCACCAATCATCCTAGTATTAGAGCCATGTTTCATTGGGAAACAGCCCTACAAAAATTGTACTTTGTTATAGTTGTAATGCAGCTCTTGTAGATTTTCAAGTTAGAAAACTAGCTAGTATTTGCATGCCCTTTTCTTCCTTCCTCTCCTCCTGCATTATCACTCAACAAAAGGGTATAGAACGATGCCATTTATATTTAGGGTGAAGTAAATAATCATAAAATAATTAGAAAGAATGTTTAGTATTATCTAAATCTAGAGTTTTTTAATTTCACCGACGAAGGTGGATAAAATAATTGTCCTATGTTGAAACATTGGAGTACAATTAAAAAAGAGAAAGGATAGAGAGAAGGAAGAAATAAGGGAAGTGGGGGGGGGGGGGGATTCTCATAAACTCATATATGTAAAAGAAATATATAGAAAGAAAGAGGAGGAGTGAAGGTTTGAGGACCACAATCAAGTGGGCGCATGCATGTGTGAAGGGAGGAAAATGACAAGGTTCAAGCTAAGCAAAGCAAGGGATTGGTACTTTTGGGTCATCACAACTTGGAACTGATTATAACCTCCATCTTTGTCTTCGTCTTTCTTTGCTTTGCTTTTAATAATTATCATCATCACCACCTCCTCCTATTTATATTAATATCGTTAACCTTACTCAACATAGAGAAGGGGGGGCGGGGGAGAGAGAAGTAGGGGTTCTTGCACTGCCACGCCTATGGTAATTAAGGAGGAGGCTTTGTAGCTCCAACGGAGGTGGTGGGCGGTAGATGCCTGCGGCGGTGGTTGATGGTTATTTATTTATAGGGTTTGGTTCAACTCCCTATTAAGGAAAAAAGAAAAGGTGGGTGAGGGGAGTTTGTCTAAGTGTTAACACATGGGAGTTCCGTCATAAAATTAATTATAAATTAATAAACTTTGAAAGCGGAAAGATGAAGCAAATTAACCACTTAATTTTATTCGATGCCTTTTGTGCCCTCCCTTCTTTTTTTCCTTCGACAACCAAATTTCCAATGAGGTGACAGAATCATTTGGTTTGCCATCACATTAGTATTATATTATAAAATAATATGCTTGTTTAATGTTATTAATTACGATGGCTTTAAATATATATATATAATTAATACTTTTCAAAGATTAATATAATACTTATAAATATTGTACCTATTATAATGTTTGAGCTAATGATATGATATCACCAAAATTACATTTCAAGGAAAGTCTCTTCCAATTACACTATAGATTTGGTTGATAATATTGATCTATCCTAATGCATAACCATTTGTACCAATTGATAAAATAACCTTTTTCTTTATACTTAAATTTTCTTTTTTCTCATCATAACATTTAGAAATAAAATATTTTCTTAGGGTATTATACTTAATTAATAATTTACTATATATATAAAATTTATTTTGGCCTTATTTTATTAAATTTTTATTTATTATTATTTTGTATATATTTAATCGTAATTTATAAATTGATTTTTACACTTAATAGATATATCTTATACATTTGAATAGTGATAATTAAAGTATATTAAATTAATATTAATGGATGAAAAAATTAAACGATAATGATAATATCTTAAATATTCATAGATGAAAAAAATTAATACATTGACACCTACCCATATGTAACATGTGTCGTTAAAAGTTTTGAAAAATAAATTATATATATATATTTTAAAGTGTTAGCGAATTTGATTCAAGCAGGTTAGACGTTTTGTAACGTAAAATATTAACTTGTGAAACTCCTCAATCAACGAAAGCATAAATTCATTCAATAAAGGAAATTAGTTGGTGGATATAGATACGTCTTGTCAAATCAATTCTTAATTGCTCATGGTAGGTTAACTATGTTGACTTTTTTAATTTTTTTTTAAATCTCAAATTAATTAAATTAAAAGATGAGCAGTTATTCTATATACAATTTTGTGTAGGTTTTTTTTTTAAAAAAATTCATAAATGGATTGAAGTTCTGACAAATGTTATTTGTATATTCAAAATATTATATATTTAAGGGTTAATTTTTTAAACTACACATGAATTTTGAAGTTGTGAAAAATTTCATACTTAAAACACTCTTTGTTTGATTCAATCATTGGGTTTGAGTTACAAAATACTATACTAGTTACTGGAGTAACAACGATCAAATAAATATCTAAGTCATGTCATTATACATTTTATTTTGGTGAATCATGTCATTATACATTTAAATACAAATAAAACACACATATGATATGATATACAATCAATTTCGAGACTTACACGAGCTTATGAATACTCTTACACTAGTCTGCACTCAAACTAAGACCAAATTATAAATTTTTAAAAATTCTTGGATTGACGTTATTATTTCGTCATTTACTTGTCGTGACGTGACCATCTCAGTATGTCATGTTGCAACGACATACATATGCGCATCACGATGTCACTCTCTAAGATGACGTTGCGACATCAAAAGTCTGAGGTTGCGACGTGACCCTTGTTTTTAGCCATTTAACTCATTTTGGTACCTAAATTACATGTTTTCAACCAAAACATAATATTACCAACATTCATTTCACCATTTCACTTATGCCAAACCTAATAAAACATGCTAAAATGAACTTGTAACAATTTGAAATTAATCATTTAACTTAACATACAATCCATGTCATTTATTCAAGTTTCATTTCACCATTTACTTATCTAATCATGACAATTTTACCTTAGATCAATATGTGCATAACTACTAATTTTGAGTATCTAGTATCCAAATGGCAATGGAAAGAACCAAATCAACCATACACAGAACCTATATTTCAAGCATGACTATCATTTCTACCATTTTACATGCCATTAAGCAAACTAACCATTCAAACTATCATACTTATAATCTTTATCATGCCAAAACCTATCAATTGAGATCATTATGCATGCAAGTTTTACACAAGACCAAAACATGTATCAATTTGATCACATAGCAAATCAATTGCATAAGTTCCCACTATTATCAACTTATCACATAACATTAACACCAAATTGACCATTTGCACACCAAACATCTCTATATACATGCCACAAAGTCTAGATTTAAAATGAATTTCTAATTATTGTCTCGGGGTAGTGTGTGTTCTTTCGCTGATTCGACTTTGTAGTTTCGCAAGGTGAACATCTACAAGGAAGGAAAAACAACCAAAGTAAACATTAAAAATGCTTAGTAAATTCAAAAGGAGTTACTAAACTTACCTTGATCCATTAAATCATAAAGAAAAAATGCCATGCATTTCAACATTCAAATGTGGCTATTCTTGGTACATATTAGCACATCTAAGTACATGTTAACATTATCAACTAAATAGGTTAGTCACATTTACAAATAATGAGGAAGATTTAAGGCATTAAGGTAATCAAATACTTATCACATGTCAAATATTAAACATATACCATCACATATCCAATTTACATCTAAATTTCCATTTCCGTTTAATTGAACATCGGCCGATGAAATTATAGTAAACGAACTCGAATACACGAGAATAAGTTGCTCACACAAGCTGACATTATATCGAGGTTACCTATCCGAGCTAAACCTACGATATGTATAACCCGAGAATCTGCAACAAAATTCTAGATCTCAAAGTAACACGTAAAATCTCTGATCAAACACACGTAAAACCCTAATGGCATGCCATACGTATCCTAACATTTTACTAAGTTCACACAAGCATCATTTTCGTATACATATATCATGACCAATATCTAATTATAATTACGTATTTCATTTACTAGACCAGTAATCAACCAACACTTATAGTTGTACCATGTACTACCTTATAATATCTAGTGTTCATGTAACTTTTCAATTCAGTCTAATTTAAACCATATGTGCCAAATTCACTAAATTCTACTTAAATTTAACACATAGATAAATTCAAGCATAATTAAAACATAAAACAAAATAGGATGGTAAGTCCCATATGAACTTACATGTTCAAAATATGTAAAGTGGATACTTTAAGGGCTAATCCATAATTTTAGCTTTTCCCCAATCAATTCCACTTCGATTCGATTTTTTATCTAAACAATCATTTTATATCATCAATCAATACCAAATTTTTCCTTACTATGCTATGATATGCATGAGTCTATATAAATTCGATTTATTGATATCCCAAAAATTTTACATTTTATTCAATTTAGTCCCTAAACTCATAATCGTTATAACTTTCAAATTCTTAGCTTCGAATTAAAATTCGATTTCATATATTCTCATTAGGGACCTTATAATTTCTATTTTTAACACAATATCATTACAATTTTTATATTTAGTCAATTAGGTCCCTAATGTAACAAAGTTAACAAACAAGCTAAATTAACTTTACAATCTAGTCCTTTTTATATACTAAGCTTAAAATCTATCAATTTCAAGCCTAATTCTTCATGAAATCAACAATGATAACTTTCAAAAATTTTAATAGTTTTACAAATTTGTATATGAGCTAGTTAAATTAAGTTCTCATGAGCTCAAATCTATTAAAAAATTACAAGAAAAAAGACTTGAATTTGCTTACCAATCAATGGTCAAATGTTTTAGATTTCTTAGGTTTTCTTCTCCCTTTTTGGATGACCACGGAGAGTAGATGAAGAAGATGACATTTTCATCCATTAATTTGACTTATACAGTTGGATTAGTACGTAATTAATTTGATTTATTTAAACATGCATTAATTAACTTAAGCTAATCACCAAGCTTAATTAGTGGAAAATGTCATCATCATCCACTAATTCATATTGAAAAATGATTTATTTACCATTTTAGACATTTGGCTAATTGTTATTTAAGTCCCCAAGCCTTTGGCCAATTAAAAATATATAACAATTAAAATTTTACAATTTAATCCCTTAGCCTTAATTAACTATTATTTTGACAAAATTTCTTGATCAAACATTGATGTAACAATATATTAGATGCGTAAAGATTAATATTTAATATTTACAGACTCGATTTACGTAATTGAGATTCTGAAACTGAATTTTTTTATACCATTGAAAACCAGATCGTTACACATACCATGCATTTAAAAAAATCTTGCTATAGCTTATTAATGATATACAGAACATTTCTTGATTAATTGCATCATACATCCTTGGACTATGATCCATCTTTTATAGTGGTTCTCAAATTTCAAAGTGATTTAATTGAATCTTTAAAATGTCAATTTCGTATCAATTAAATCCTATCGACCTAACGTTAGTTGAAGTGTTGTATGTCAAATTTGATATGATGTGGAGCATATTCAAAATACATAAACCAAAATTTAAATATATGTATATCTACTAAAAAAATTGGATTTGACGAGTTAAAAAGAACATACAAAGCCATTAAAATTTATCATGACTATTTTTTTAAACACGTGACATGTCATATCTAAGTTATTCATACAATAAGTTAACATTTAATGCTCAAACTGATGACTAAATCAAATGAAAGATTTGATTAATACAATACTAATAGTTTAGAAACAAAATTAAAATATTTTAAATTCGGATATTAATTTAAAATCTAAACTATAATTTTGAGACCTCTACTAAAATAAACCTAACATTTATTATATTCAATTAGAAATCTAATCACATGCTTATGCATGGGGAAATCACAAACTTAAAACACAAACGCGTTGTAACACCCCTACACCCGGTTCACATGTATAAACCCGGTATAAGAGTATTACATATAGTGTCAGAAAATTAAAAACGAGTATAACAAAATTTTCTTTCAAATACTGTGTAATTGAATCGTTTTACTCAAAATATCATAAAATAATCAAGTAAAATCAAAATCGAAACTTACCAATTTGAAAATAATGAAAATGTAATTTTTACTCAAAACAGGACAAATATCGATATCATCATAAAAATATTGATACCTCTGTTCTAAAATCAAGAAATATAGCTAGAAACTTCAAACTAACTCCCTGAAATTATATAAAAACTTTACCAATAAATCAATTCAGTCTAAAACACAATTCTATTCAAAATTCATCATCTCATTTAATAATTTCATAATATTCCAAAATAACATTTATAACTCATTCATTGAGGACATATAAGTACCATTTGTACATGCCATTTTACCTCAAAATAAGTATATCTTGTATTGTAATCTTCTAATGTTGATGTGATTTGGTCAAAGGCACCTAATCCAACCTTAGCTTCTCGAAGATCTTGTACCTACGCATTGAATTAAATGCGTTAAGCCGGTAAAGGCTTAGTAAGTACTACAATAGTCATTAATCATTCATCTTTTAATCACACATTTCAAACTCATTCATATAATTATTTATTCATGTAAAATACATACCTTTTATGTGTATAACATTTAACTTACAGTAGTGTTATGAATTCACATATTCTTCCTCATTTCACATTTTAGCCATTCCAATCTCTTAGCTTACTTAATTTTATCATTCTTTGATTTCTTATACATATATTGTACTTACCTTTCATGTGATTATCATTTCACTTACCTCAATGTCACAATTTGCACATTCTTTCTTTTTCACATTGTTTACCCTATTAACAAGACTCGGACCTTGGCGGATACACGGATCCAACCAAACACACCAGAATGGCACTCAGTGCCTCATCGGATAGTTCAAAGCAATAAAGTGACACTAGTGTCTCATCGGCCTAGCTGAAGTAAAGTGGTACACAGTACCTCATCGAATCTATCCGAAGTAAATTAATGACACCTAGTGTCTCATTGACTCAAGGTCGAAGTATCCTTGAACTCTTCCAATCCTATGGCATGCCAACTATATCCGACTCAGCCCGACTAGTTAATAGAGATTTTCAATTTACAATTAATATCACTTTCAATTCCAATTTCACTTTCACTTTCAATTTTGATCACAAATCATTCAAATTCAATTCAAATATACTATTAATTCAATATAAATTTTCATTCATCTCAATATTAACGCTTACATTATATTCACTTATTAAATATAAATATTGAAATAAACATTAAATAATGAATAATTCAGATTATAGTAATACAAATCAATAACAAATCAATTTAACCAAATGACAACCAAATATCATGAACAATTAGGTACTAATAACTTTGGAAACCTTTGATTTATCCATTTCATTCTCATTTCTCAATTTCATCACATATCACTTTATATGCATTAAATTTTCATTTCTATTCAATTTTTCTCTTTTTTTTTACATTAATTTTCAAAGCTATACATTTGAGTCACAGTCACTAAATTATTTATATCTTGAGCTACAGAATTCGAAATTATAATCTGCTTGATGATTCTGAAATTAGACTCAAATATCTTTTTACCATAAAAATTTTAGAAATTTTACTTTAGCCAATTTGTACAGTATATTCTTTCAATTTACCCCTTCTCTGCTGCTTAATAGTTTCGACCTTTCTTTACTAAAAATTATTTATCTTTTAGTACAGGAATCCAATAATGTTTCCGTCTTTTTTTTTTTTTGAAAATAGACTATTAGAGAATTAACCATATAAATTTCAGTCTCTAATAATTTTTCTACATTTTTCTATGATTTTTCAAAGTCAGAACAGGGGAACTCGAACTTACTCTGACCTTGTTATACAAAAACTAGTATATCTTAGAATGTACAATTCCTTTTCTTTCACCGTTTCTTCCATATGAAACTACACTCAATAAGATTTAATTACATATTTAATTCAACTCTTAACTCTTTTTATACAATTTTTGGTGAATTTTAGAAGTTAGTCCTCTGATTCTGTCCAATCTGTTTTAATGAGAATAATTCCTTTCTCGTGTTTTTTTATACTAAATTTCATTCAATCATACATAATTAACATTTATAATTAAACATATCATTTTTATCATAATTAACCATATATGTTAAAATTATAAACACTTTAACTTAATTAATTCTAAACCTTTTAATACTTGTAGTACTTACAACTCTTGTAGAAAGCTTCCTTTCCCTCTTTGATCTTCTCTTTTCCTTTCTTTTCAATTGAGTCATTCTCCTTCTTTTCTTTCTCTTCAATTCCATACAAAACACATATGTTCACATTAAAATCATTCTAACATATTATAATCTATGTTTCTAAACCAAAACTAACATGTATTTAAAGAGGAGTTTAGCTTTCTTACCTTAATCACTTGTATTCAACACTAATTCCCATTTTCTTTCTCCTCCAAGACAAGTATGGATGCATTTCTTTTAACAATTGAATAGCTACTACACTTCTCTATTAATTTTATTCACTAATCTTGAAGGAATTTGGAAGAAACTAGCTTAATTGGTTTGTATTTGGTGAAAAGGACTAATTTATAAGAAAAGCAAAAGTTGAAATGATGGAAAAATGGTGGCTAACGTGAAGCACAATAGCTGATGGCTTTTATAGCCTTTTCATCATTTCTTTTCTTAATTTCTCTAGATATTTCTATCAATTTCTCTTTATAAAAATATCTTTTTTTAATAATGGTAAAATTACACTCTTAGTCTTTGGGCCTTCCAACTTTACACTTTGGCCCAAATCATTGCCTCCAAAAATATCTTCAACCAAATTACTCTTTTGCCCCTCCTTAATCACTATAATTCCCATAATGACTTATATTTTATTTTGGCTAAATTGCTATTTAGTCCCTCATAATTTCTCACAATTTCTAATTAATCTTTAATTTTTCTTAATCTTATTATTTTAACCACATATTCTAACTCTTAACTCGACACTATTACTGTTCTAACTCCGGTTCAAAAACGCGGATGTTACATGCGTGCTTAAAAATAACATACAATAATAATGAAACTTATGATATGTAAAACTAATAAATAATAATATATGAAATATTTAAGTTATTAAAATGAAAAAATTAGATTAAATTGTTTATCATGATGTCATCAATCTTGAGTCAGTGTCAAATTAACTTGTGACATCAACTCAATCAAATACATTATTTAATCTAATAAAGTGTGCAAAATAAATCAAAATGTACACAAATTTCAAAATGTAATTGGCATAGATTCAATTCCCACCATATACATGTTTTTATTTGTTTTTTTAAGTAAAAAAACTAAAATATCCTCGGATAATTTTACTTATTTTAATTACAGAGAGACATTCCCGTAATTTTCTAATCGAGTTGTGCCCAAGAGTTTAAATAATAGTACATGTATAGTTTATGGAAACAATAAATTGTGCATGTTAAGAAAAAAAATGTATAAAACATATTAAAATTGAGTTTGGGTTAGTGGTAAATTTAATATTTAACTAATCTAATTGGCATGAGTTCAAATATTGATATATGCATATTTTTCTTGGTTTTTCTTAAAATGAAAAGACTAAAATATTCTCTAATAATAAGATTTATTTTAATTAAGAAAGGATCTTTTATAATTTTTTAATACCCGATTAACCCGTGACACCAAGTCAATAAAAAATGTTATTAATACTATAGATTGTGAAGTTGGGTAAACTATATTAGAGTTACCCTTTGAAAGAATAATATGTAATTTCTTGTAGTGTATATAACCTCCTTTCTCCTGTATACCTTTTACTAATTGAAAATTTCTTCTCCAATACATATAGTTTACATATTTTTATAATTTTAATTATATTAAATTGTTTCAATTTTAATCTATTAATAAGGATTACAATATAATGTAGTTAAAAATTTAATTAAACATATTTTCATCATAAAATTAAATTTAGTAAAAAAAGAATAAAGAATAAAGTGACAGACAAACATTCAAATAAAATGAAAATGGAAGTTCAGCTGGCAGCCATAGCCCATATAGGATAGGGGAAGCTCTGTTTCTTTTTTTTATCCATTAGGGTTAGCCTACAAATGGGAAACTAAACAAGAACATGGGTGGGGCTAAGCTTTTTGCCTTGCCTACTGTTTGAATTTTTCTTTTACAATTAATAAAAGCTCTTAGGATTAGACTCTTTAACCACCTCATAATTATGCTTAGTTTCAGATTATCACCATCCTTCCACATGCTTCCTAGGTTTGCTTAATTTAATTCCTCTTCTTCTTTTTTGTTAGGCCCACTTCTTTTCTTTCTATCATTACTATTATTGATTTTGGGTTATGACTTCAATTCCCAAAACTGCTGTTTTTCTTATTATATTGAGACTCTTTTAATCAATGTCCTTCATTTCATTATCTACTAATTCTTTTATATTGATGACAGCCACCCATTGAAATTAAAATAATTTTACTTACTTTCCTTTTTCTTTTTCCTACATTTAATATTTAATAATTTATTTTATGTTTTATTCAAATAAATTATGCATATCAAAATTAGTGTAAAGTAAAATTTTAACTACTAATTTTATGTAAAATAAAAAATTCAATTGTTCAATATATATTAAGATAAATAATATTTTAAATTGTTGCAATAAAAATATCAAAACTATTTAAAAATTTAACTATTAAATTGTTAAAAATTAATTATTCAAAAAAGTGTATATATATATATATACTTGTATGGATGGATCCAACTTATTAAGAATTTAAAAAGCTCATTTCAGTCGGGCCGAATCGGATCAGGCTCAAGCTTTGAATATTCAAATTCGAACTCAACCCATATTTTAAATGAATTTAATATTTTTATCCAAATCCAATTTTTAAGCATAATATTTTTACCTAAATCCTCTTGAATTTTAAGCAGACTTGAGTCTAAACAGATAACTTAATCTAAGAATGTCTAAAAATATATATTTTTAAAATGGTTACATTTTGATATATTATTTACATAAAATTCAAGAAGAGAGTGAATCCGTAAATAAAACAATAATATAAAATTAAATTGAACTATTAATATATGCGTATGGAATTATTATGTGGTCTAAAGCTACTTTGAGAAATTTGGTAGGGGACCGTTGTTTTCCTCACTTCTTTTTGGAGCCTGGCCTGAAAAGTCAAATGAGGAGCGCATTAGCTGTCCTTTGAATTTTCACGCCCCCGGTCAAGATATATTCTACGCTCATCCGCGTTTGAATACCATAGCTCGACAAAGACTGCTCTATTTAGTTAAACACATATACAATCAGGAGAGAATATTAGGACATGGCATTGCCTTACAACCACATAGTTACAGATTGTCAGAAGAGCAGAAAAGGAGATTAAAAAAAAGGGAAATTCGCTATTCACATAAGCATTTGCTTCTTTTTTTTGCAAAATTTGCAAGAACACCCCCATTTCTGTAATGTCATACAGCAATCTTTGCAATCAAATTTGAATCCATAACGGGAGTGCTATGAAGAGAAAACATAAAAAAAATAAAAAAGGAAACACTGTTTTCAGCACTTAGGTATACATACTTATTCTACTCTACTGATGACTCAGATGCCGAGTCGTCAGTTGTTGAATTAGAGATTGTTTCCACTTGGCTTCCGTTTTCACTATCTGATGTTGCAGATGGTTTCTCTTCAACAGGTTGTTTCAAGAACCAGTACATGATACTTGCAGTCAATGTGAGGATCATCTTTTGGTTTACCTGCAACCATGTCCAAATCATGTTAAAAAAAAAAGAAGAGAAACGATAATGGTCGACTTCGGGTTTGGCGTTACAGATGATGGTAGTGACTGGTTCATGTTTCGGGTTTCAACAGCTTGATTGTATCATTTTGTTAACTTCCATAGGTTTTTCATGGATCATTCTAGTTGTTACATTAATACGCATGCAATTTCACTTCTATGGGAAATATATAACAATGTCTAATTTTGGCGCCATGAAGTGAAAAAAGAGGAAGAAGTTTGCATCCACAGGAAAAAGATACCTCAGTTATGTCTTCAGGAAGCAAAAATATTGAACATCCAAGCTTCCTCGCAATACTAATTATGTAGGTAGCATTCATCTTTTTCTGCTCATCTGCAATGCTCCCACGTTGGAGGAAACATGAGTAAAATTATAAGTTGAGTAAAAGTGTACGTGTAATTTATGCAGGATTTACAAACTTCAATTAGGTAAAATAAGAACATAATGAATTTCGTCAAAGAATAATAATAACATACCTGTTACTCCTTTAGTAACAAGATTCCAATTTACAGATCTAGGCTGAACAGCACTAAGAAGCTCAAGGAAAAATATACCATCTGACAAGCTCTTGTCCTGTAAAACCGAAATCAATGAGATATATTATAAACTGCCTTTTAAAAGAAATTTGGTATATCCTAGAACCATTTCACTAAGTCCAGTTTAAGTCATTCATGCCCCACTAGATTGTAAGCAATTCTACTATGCCTAGAAAGGCACCCTTCCGCTCAAGTCATTTTGAATTAAAGGACAAGAAGGACGGTGAGGAAATACAAAAAGAGTTGTTTAAATTAATACAAGCTAATTTGTAAACAGCTTATAATGTCATGTGCAGCAAGGGCTCAAAAAAGAAGCATCAAAAGCGTTGTGTTAATTTCACAAGGCATGAATAGAACTGAGAGGCTCACACATAACCAAAGGAAACTGGCACTTAAAGTCATCTATAGAGAGGATACCTTGAAACTGTCCATGCGACTTTGGCTTCCTGAATTGCTTACTTTGGTATTAGCCCACCTGAGGATATCAACATCAGTAATTTCTTTTCCATGAGAATGGAATCTTAGGTTCTTCAGAAGTTGAAGAATGTTGTATCTCATCAATTGCCACAAATAAGCTGAACACAAAAACCAGCATTCGATCCGTCAAGACAGGACTAAACTAGTTCCAATTTGAGTTCAAGAATGCTAAAGTGGTAATTGAAATGCTTTCAAAACAGCAAATACTAGTTCTCATGGTAGATAACATACCCAATATTAGTTTTTTATTTCCTTGCACAATGTCATTTCCAGCAATATTAACCAGGGAAAATTTTAATTGTTTCCCTATTTTAACCACCTGGTTACAGTTTTCTACTTTCTTAAATGGCAACTTAATAGGAGGCTTGTTAGCAACCTTCCAATTAACAATCCCAGGCGACACCTTGTCAAGGGTCTCCAAAAGTATCCACCTGCAGAGGAACAAATTAACCACTTCATTTGAGCATCAAGATTAAAATGGAAGTTCAAAAAGGGGCAAGATTTACTAATTTCGCAAATAGGATACAAACATATTTGTAACTACCATAAGATTTTAAATAGAATGCTTATAGATATTTCAATCACGCAGAGCTATATCTCACATAGTTTATTAAAATGCTGGAATTTGAAACAGAAACAGAAATAACTGTCCAAATTTCCCTATTGAGTTGATGCTCTGATGCTTTTGCCATTTGCAAGCAAAAGCAAACGGATAAGAAATGCAGATAGCAAAAGCACCAACACAAAGGAGCCTTTCTCTTTTCAACAGCTCAGGATAAGACACCATGATGGAATTTAATATGATTTAAGCACTTATGATCATAGGAATAATACTTACCCATCTCTGAGATCTTCAAAGACATTGTCAATGTAGGTTGAATTTCCAAGACTATTAATCCAGAAGCGAAATACTCTTTCCTCTCTAGAAACTTGGGCATCATCTGGTAGAGTTTCAAGAAAAGATATTTGTTTTGTTTGAGTTGAAAGGCCATTCCTGCAGTTACAATATACCAGTATTTTTAGCTTTTATATCTTGAACTCATTACAATTTACACTAATTGAAGAAAACATCATAAGTCATCAATTTGTATTCCTCTACGTATATGAAATATTGAAATTGTTTTTTGGACAGTTCATATTCCTTTTATACTAATTGAAGAAAACATCATAAGCCATCAATTTGTATTCTTTTGCATATGTGAAATATTCAAATGGTTTTTTGACAGAACTTGTATTAGAAAATCTCTTGAAAGAAAGCTTTAATATGCTGTCAGATTGAACAGAATATATGTAAAGGATGATAAATTAACACAGAACAGTAAATATTGAAAGTACAAAAAAGAATCACTTTATATTTAAACTAAAAACCGTTGCTAGAAAAAACATCCGTTAATTTGAAGGACATTAGGTCCAGGGTTCAAATATGAACAACATAATCCCCATCTTATAAAAAAATTTGCTAGAAAAAGGGTATCAAGTCTCACCTGTGCTGGAAAATATGGGCGACAAAAGCAAGATTAAGATTCGGGGAACCATCCACAATATCCTTTGCAGTTAAGTATCTTTTACATCCCATCCTATCTGCATGTTCAAGAACCAACTTTGCTCTCTGAAATGGGTCTTTGACAGCCAATGTAGAAGGATTACTATGCTCAGGTGCAAGCACATTTAATAGATGCGCATAAGCCTCTGCATCCTGCAGGTTATATATATACATCACGGGTGGATAAAAAAAAAGTCTATAGCTTATTGTAGGTAGCAGTTTACAGCAAGTCACTGCTTTCATTTAGTGTTAGCATAGACAAATTGAGGAAGCAAAAGCACTATATACGGTTATATCTCATTTTAAGAATTTAGCTTCGCATTAGATTTTTTATGGTGGTTTTAAGAAGTTTGAATTTATATTAGATGCTAACAAATGAAGAACATAGGAAAAATAGATGGGATTTAAAGTTAAGGAAACATCTAGTTACAGTATTTATGCCAGATTTAGGAGTAGGACATATTGCAATATATGAGGAAAACAAGCATAAGAGAAGATATTTGATGGAAAATTTAAAAAGCTAAAAAACGAATTTCTTGTTTACCTTTACATCAGTGGAGAAATTTGAGACTATTTTCTTGTATGTGGATTTCTTCAGTTGAAAATTCATCCACCTCAATAAGATCTTCTCTGGTGGTAAACTCATCAATTCTTCCACATCCTGTTGATTTAAAAACAGGCAAATATATTCAGAAGTCCACAGAAACCTAGAAAAGGCATCATAGGTCTGTCTAGTTTGTTAAAGCCTAGAAGGGGAGTGTAAATGAAATACAAATTTCTAAAACAGTGGGCATATTAATTTAACCGTAATTCATCACACAAAAAAATCAGATAATTCATTTTCCTACAAATTGTACTTTTTCTTAAAATGTTACACAAACTAACCTTACTGTCATCAACAAGCTCCACCAACTGAGGTGTTTTCTTCAAGTTGAGGTCTGCCAATAGTTGAATCTGAAATAGCATAACCATTAGCAAGATTGACCAATGTTTTTAGAAGAAGCAAGGTTGCAAAAAACTTGTTACTTTTGATAGCCAATTATTTGATAGATCAAGTTACCTTGATAATTTGAGAAATCAACCCAAGCACAAGATGTCTCTGTAAAAGGAACCAGAGAGATGATATTATTATCAACAATCACTTGCAAAATCTGAATTTTAAATAATAACATTAATAAGTGATACTTTTTAGGTTTTACCCATAATTCAGCCTGATGGAGCATAAATAGGTTTTAAGATCACCACAATAAAATTATTACACTAGACAGCCAAAAATGAAGGGCTACAAGAAAATAAAAGGTGACCATGGAAGAATGAGCTTATAACCAGGGTATTAGATGAATCCTCTACCTAGTCCAAGCCACTTATGAGAAACAGTGAGCTTTCCAACTGCCATTATCATGTGGAAAAGCAGTTTAGAAACACAAGAGTAGCTTTTAAGACAGCCACATTGGCTCAAGCATACAACAACTAGAATGAAGCATGCTTTAAAATAGACTGCTGATACCAAAAGTCTTTCTTAAACTCAAGTGGAGATCCAACCATCAAATACACTGTATTTCAATAATGGAACAATCAACAGTATAATATGTTCATACCCTTCCTTCAATAAAATCTTGCGTCCCTATATTGACTACAGTGCAGCCAATAGCCTTGGCAGAGTTGAGACATAGCGTGTGGTTTTCATTTCTTTCCCACGGATTTAGCAATCTCTTAGTATTAATAGCCCTTTCATCAATTGTGCCCGGAACTGCTACATTTATAAGCTTGCTGCATTTACATTGTATACAAGCTTCAAAATTTTTGCATCACATAAGCACAAACTCAACAGCTTTATAAGTTGAAAGAATCATTTACCAAAGAAGAACTCCATCTTTAACAATCTCAAAGAGATCATTGGAGGAAGGATTAATTGGTAAGTATTTGTTTAAGAACCCATCTTGAGCTAGATAATTATTGATATGGGCAACGTAGGATGCCTTTTCGGATTCACTAATGGTGTGAAGCAGAGTAGTTGTAGCTGCCTTTAGGAATGCTGATGAGTTCTTTGCTGGACTTCCTGTTCTTGCGCTCGCATGTGCATGAAGTTTCAAGTAAACCTATCCAAACAAAATCAAAATCCAAATAGTTCAAAATAAAATATTTATATATCTAACTTAATTCTCATTTGCTTTTCTCTCCTAAGTCTTAGTCAATCCTCAAAGCATCTTAAAAGTTCCTTTTTTTCCGTTTGGATCACCAAAACATGCGATATATGTTAAGAAAAATATACATTAAAAGAAAGGATCGGTTTAATGCTATTTTCCTGGCCAATAAAATAAAACGGGAAAAGAGAAAATAACTTTTCTGAAAAGTTAATTTGAAATATTGCTACGATAAAAAAACAGAGCAACACTCAAAATTCAAAATTTTCATAAGCCAAAACTTTCAGGAGAAAAGAAAAAGAATCAAACAAACTTTAACAAAAAAAAAAAAAGATCTTAAACTCAAGGTAAAGAAACATCAAGTGACCTTCAAAAAGAACTCGAAATCGACTTCATCGTTCAAATTAGGATACAAATCAGCAATGAAATCAGCTCGTTCTTGTTCGCTCAGATTCTCTCCCACAACTTTCAATCTCGACATTCTGGATGCTAAGTCTCCCACCGTTAGCTTCCCGCTCTCTCTTCTCATACTCGTAAACTGCAAAACAAAGCAAAAAAAAAAGTGTTAACAGTTACGAGCAAAATAGATTCATAACTAAAAAGAAAAAGATAAAAAAATCGAATGATTCATTCACTTACGTGAGTTTTCAAGCTACGAAGCTCAACTTGAGTGAACTGGTTTTGCAGCCATGGATCTGAGACCAAAATGCCAACATAACCAGCCATTGGATCAAAATCCAAGAAATGTTAATTGATATGTTAAAAACTTAGGAGTAGTTGTATTAGTGTTGTATATATTTGAGTTCTCTGTATTAGAGGATTTGCTTCCCTTTTGAGCTAAGAGATTTAAAATCTATGAAGAAGGGAAGGGGAAGTGAACTGTGGGAATGGGACGGGTTGCAGCTGTCAGAGTTCAAAGTTGTTCTCTTGAAAATTCAAATTTTATGACCATTTTGTCCTCTCTTTTATTTATTTAAAAAAATGAGTGGTGGGAGCCTTAGCCCTATGGGCCCTTTTTGCTTCAACTCAAATTTATTGCCTCATTTCTGTTTTACAAAATGATATACTAAATTAAACTGTTATATTATAATTATTTCATATTTATATAAAATTGATATAATTAATAACTAGGAAAAGGATTCTAAAATGCTAGTGGCAAAACTATTTTATATTTACATTAATATAAGTGGATATTATTTTAAAAATAATTTTATATTAATATTGATTATATTTAATATTGCTATAAGCCTATAATATCTACTTAAAACTACTAACCAGTATTTAATAAAAATTAAGCTTTATTCTAAAAAAATGAATTTTAAAATTTATTAGATATGATATCCTAAAAAATAAATTCAAAATTGAGGTTTATTACAAGGTAATAAAGAAGAGTAGTTTAAACTTTAACAACCCATTTGAAAGCGAAGTTTAAGGTTCTAGTTTAAACTTCAATCTCATTATGTCTTGTCCAGTACAAATTATTGTCAAAACTATAAACAAAAATGATTAAGGCTTGATTTCATATCTCCATATTTATTTTAAATTTTTGAAATAAAATTATAAAATTTCAAAGGTCCATAATATTAAAAAATATTTTCTTTTTTCTTGATTTATTAAGGCAAAGAGATTATCGTTCGGAGTAGGAAAAAAAGAAGAAGAAAATAATGAAGTGTAGACTGACAGAAGAAGATTGGGGAAATTACGTGCACATGAATGTGATATGGAAACGATGACAAATGTTGAGGCTGCTCCCTTTGCTTTTTTTTCTTAATCACGAAAAGTTTAGATGAGGGAGGTTATTCGGTCTAGGGTTTAGGTATGGAAAATAATAATTTTAGTCATTGATATTTTTAATTAAGTTTAGAATTTAGTTTAAAGAGCTTTTAAAATTTTATAAAAATTTTAAATTAATCTTTTAAATTTGATATATCTAAAATAATAATATTATTATTATTTAACGACTCACTATTATCATTATACAAATCGTAAAAAAAAATTAACTATAAAGATATGCTATCGATTTTATAGATGATTGAAAAGTATATATAAATCACGTATCAAATGATGGTGAGACTCGAATTCGATGATTGCCAAGATTTTGATATTTACATGTCTATATTTTTTTGAAATAATAAAGGTATCCTCCAATCTTTTTGGAGCTTGTAATTGTTCTTTCCAATAATATCATTGTAAGCCTAAAGCTTATATTCAAAATTTTGATGTTTCTATGTCTATTTTAACAGTGAATGTACTTGAGAGGTCCCTTTATTATAGGGATTTGATCAAATTAGTCCCTTTACTATTTGATGAATTAACTTAGTCTATGTACTATTAAAAAACCAAAATAAAATCAAGTTGGAATAGAGTTAACATTTACTGTTTGAAAAATATGATTTATTGTTTAATATAGTTAATATTTTTAAAATTTTTATGATTCTGTAAATGAAATATTTTATTTAGAATTGAACTGTAATTGAGAAAACAAATTTTAAGATATTTTTTATAAAAAAATATTAATTCCATTACAATTTAAAATTATTTTATTATTTTTAATAGTATAATAACTAAATTGATTTATTTATACATCCTAAATACTTTTAAAACTATTTTAACCTTGATTTCGGAGGACAAAATGAGCCATGTCATGTGATTGTGGGACCATTGAACAAAGATTTCAATAATCGTACCCTGTGTAATAATAATTGATAAAGCAATCTTGCGTTAAATTTTAAATATATTTAACATGTTATGGGAATTCAATTTCTTACATGAAATAATTAAGAAGTTATTATTTTTCTTATTTTTTAAAATATAAATATAAAGTAAAAGTCGAACAATAAATACGATTAACATGACTTAAACTCAAATTATATTTGAGATGCTAAACATTCTGAACATTAAATCATCATATAAATTTTTTTTTTTTGTTCCATAGAAAAAGTGTCATATAAATGAATTGATTATGAATCTCATATTAATATCTGTGAGCTAAAAAGATGGATGCTGAATCTCATTTTCAAACAAACGAATCAACTGAGAAAAAAAGAATTTGCACTCCAAGAGAGAAAAAGAGACCAAAAGAAACAAAGTGAAAAATGTTAGTGTAGTAGACGTAAAATTAATTTATAACATAAGAAACATCATCTGCCTGTAAAAAGCAAGCAAATGTAAAGAACACTGAAATTCAATATCTACAATATTCAAGTCAATGCCCCAAAGTGAATGCGGAACATTCCATCCATAGCTAGAAAAATTACTACTGTTCATCCAAATTTATTCAAATATGAACATATGCTTATTAAATTAGCAATGATTTTTTGTAATAGAAAAAAAAAATGAAATTTTTACGAGTTTAATTTTTTGTCTCATACTACGATTTTTCACGATTTTTATGTTGTGTATTTTAATATTCTGAACTTTATAAGCACTCTTTTTAACTAAATAAAACTATCCTTTTATGAAAAAGAAAGTGTTGGGTAACTTTTGACAACAAAATTGAACAAATAGCTCATTTTGGGTGATTTCAACTTTCTTTCATATTTATATAATTGGTTGATTAAAAGAAGGTTGGGGAAGAAGAACAAGAGGGGCCAAGAAACAGGGGGGTGGCAGGAGAAGACAGCTGAGGTAGGCCAATGTGGGAGCGACCATTTCTATAGGAGAAAAGGCGTAGTGCCCGAATCCTAATATGGTTGGACTTCATTCATATACTATATATTTGCTTTACGAGAAAGGCAAAGAAATTAAAGCGAGGGGGGTGTTTGGTGGGGAAAAAAGTTTCGTATATTATTGAAGAAAAATGTAGCCATCTTTGCTGTGTTTGCTTCTACTTCTCACAACATTCAAATCATTACCAAAGTTCTTTCCTGATTCTTGTGTCATAACAATCGTTATGAAGTGGGACCTTTCCACACATGGCAATCCGCCATTGTTAACTGGATTCTCAAATCTTCATCATCGTTAGCTGATCCGGGATGGAGTCGACTATGATTTTGGGTTTTGCAAACGTGTTTGATTTCTTTGTTTTTTTTGTTTTTTATTACACAACTTGAAAGAACTACAATGAAGATCTTACAATGGGAAGGGAAAAAATGTAATCCGGATTTGCTTTCTGTAACACAAATAATGTGACAAAAAAACATGGAAAATGCTTTTTATGATGTTCGAAATAAATGCATATCAATGGGAATTTTCTTGCCTTCATGACAGATATATTTTTGTTCACAAAGACAACATGAATCTACCCCAACTTCTGGCTGCAAAGGCTACTAATGTAATTCAACTTCTGGTCTAAAGGAACTTGAAAGTGTGGTGCTCGATTTGAAGATAAATAAAATGAAACCGACGGACAAACAAACAGTGATGAATTTGACAAGGTAAATCTTAAAGACAGTCAAACAAGCTTAATGCACATTGTGATTGATGAGATAAAGCAAAGACTAAAATCATTTAGAAGAGTAATGATAATATACTTTTTTGATTTAAGTGACTCATATTTTTTTTTTTACTCAAAATGGCTAAATATTTTGAAAATGATTCATAAAAAATTATGTACAATAAACTGTTGGTTGAGGTGATAACAGTCACATCTCTATAAAATATGGAATGCGTGTTTGAATCTAAGAAAATGCACTTGATAACTTACGGTAAAAGCTTAAACTATATTAATTTGAAGTCTAATTAATTCGAGAATATGTTGGATTTACTCTCAAAAAATCGAAGTCAATGAATGCTCTTCAGTTAAACAGTCAACGGGATGCGAGGGGGGAAAGGTAAAAATTTAAAAGTGGCTTTTCTACCTGTAGTAATGGCCTGGCCCTAGTTATTATTAGATGACGAGAAGGGAGTCAAACATTAGAATTTCGCCAAAATCGATAAAGAAAATAGAACATATATATGAATCTAAAACTGAACCTTCATGCAATTCCACTGGTTCTATTGTCTACCAGCAATAACTTAATTCTTAAGCAGTGTCAGAGTAGTCTTCAGCTTAATCTTTCCAGTTTCCAAGCAATGCAAGTTTTTATCATTTCTTAGAAAATCGAACACCAGAATTGGAGTTGAACCACTAGGGAAGAAGATAACGCTGTACTGCAACATTTCTGGTTTTGGAGAAGGCAAAAAAACAATATAAAATTTCCTAATCTTGAACAATCAAGCAAGCAAGCAATGAAAATTGCATTAAAAGATCAAAACGCCGTCTGTGGGAATCGAACCCACGACCACATGGTTAAAAGCCATGCGCTCTACCGGCTGAGCTAAGACGGCTAATGAGAATTATCTTCTCAGAAACATACTTATTGTAATCTTAAAAAAATCTAACACAGCCTCTCACTTTCCAATCCTGATATAACCTAATAGTGAATTTTTTTTGTCTTTGGATGCATTCTGCAAATGGAGACTGGAGACGCCTAACTAGCTGGGGCTGGGGTTCTGACCACAACCATAGTGGTGAAGCAATTAAGCCCAAAATTCAGGAGCCCAAAAGATGGTTTTATGTATCATGGTTCAGTACTTCAGTGTAGTCCATTGACCAAAAAAGCGGAATCATTTTTGCTATTGGGTAAAGTTAAATTACTGTGGAAAGTAAAAAGTGTTTTCACCCCGCAATAACAGTACGACAGAGCCAGACAGAAGCGTGGAAAAGAAATTTTTAGTTGAACTTTAACTCATATATCCTAGTTCCTAACCCAAAGAAAGAGGCATATGGGTGGCTTAAAAAAGACGGGTAGACGGTGACAGCTTAAAACCTCCCCAGCAGCCACATCTCCTCTCCCTCGTCCCTACTCCCCTAAAACGAACTTCAAAATCCGCTGAACCAGGATGATGCGACACCTCAATTATCATTCCCATTAATTATTCGAAATTATTACCCATTCAGATATTTTAGCCATCACTGTTATAAGATGAATAAAACCAAAATTAATATGAACTTATGTGTTAGCTTGATAGTCAAAATATTTATCATTTCAAATATAATTTAAATTTAAATTGTATTAATTGTGTTGTTATTAAGATTTTATTTTTGTTTTATAATTCACTAAAAACTTTTTGTAATTGCCACATATGATCAAATTTGTTTCGCATGAGAACTCAATAAGTGGCTCTAGTGGTAAAGAGGATGTTGTTCATTCTAGAGGTCTCTGGTTCGAGCACCTGTTTGTGTAAGGTATGTGTGCGTTGTCAATATGTTAAGAAAATATGAACAAATACTACCATATAATTGCACCAATGTATTAAAAAAAAATTGTTCCGCATGCCTAAACTGCACCATCGTGGATAATCAGGATATGTGGGCCGTCCATCTAAACATTCATTCCAAACTTTATCCAGCCGCAACTTTTTTTATTACAAATTTATATTATTAGTTCGGGCTGTTTTGAATCTTTTCCCGGTGTCATATTCAAATAAAATCATTATTATTATTTTTATCAATACAATATTAAAAATCAACACGGTTCAAATTGCAAAACTGAATGGGCTTTTCTAAATTATGGATTGCTTGGTTAAGCTTAGCGAGCCCATTTGACACTTGGAAGCTCATATAAGCTTCAAGTCCAACGAAGTACTGTAGGAAGCGGAACCGGTGAACAATAGAGTATAAAACTCTACTCTCAGTTAGCTTGAGTATATTACACGCCAAGGGCTTTTTTGGACTTGAAAAATATAAAACAAAGACAACAGGACAAAACCGGAATCCCAAATTTATTAAAATCCCAATCTTATCCTCAAACGTTTCCTGATCCCCGCTTCTATAAGTACACCCAACTCTTGCATCCTCTTACCTTCTTCATTGCTCTCTCTCTCTCTATCTCTCTTTGTTTTCATTTTCCTTTTGTCCTTTTTCTCTTTCCTAGGTTTTAGGTTTTCTCAGCGAAAGGCTTTCGTTTAGCTTCATCAATGGCACAGGAGGAGGTTCAGAACGGAGGAGCGGAGAAGGTAGCGGAGGTGAGCTTCACGGCGCTGAAACCGCAGCTCATGGTGGAAGCACCCAAGGCAGCTGATGCGGTGCAGTTCTACAAGTCCGCGTTTGGCGCTGTTGAGGTTGGCCGTACCGTGTACCCTAAGCGCAAGGCTGAGCAGGAGCAGCCTCACGTCCTCTCTGCTCAACTTGAGCTTGCTGGCTCTACAATTCTCGTTTCTGACATCGCTGATAACTCTACTCCGTACGTTCCTCCATCTTCTCTGTTTTGTAGTTTTCGTTGTTATGGCTGTTGCACACTCTCTTTACCTTTGATGTTTTGTTATAATATCCTATCAATATGGCTTTGATGCTTCAAAATCTCTTTTCAGCTGTCTCCTCCCTTGTTTGTTACTGTTCACGTCTGTCATTGTTGAACAATAAGCTCTTGTTTGGATAGACTGTTTAGATCTTGTACCTCTTTGTTAGGAACCTTTTTTTCCTTCTCATTTTTTGGCTTATTGTTTGGTATTTGACTCCTGCTTTTAAGGTTTCGTCATTTCGGCCTCCTTTTTCTTAGATCTGTTATCGTCACGAGATATTTTCTTTGTTTTCTTTCTTTTGCCACTTCCATCTTGATATTTTCTGCTTCCCGTTGGGCTCCAACTACTTGTATCCTTTTTTTTTTATTTTTGGCTAAAACAATTTCCATGGGGATTATGAAAATATTCAAACGTTATTAAAGCTCGTTATCGAATTTCTTTTTATTATACCATTGTTTGAAACATTTTGCGTGTATGGAGGGTGATAAGTGACTCGTTTGGCTTTTTGCGTGTCGTCAATCAAGCAGGGTGAAAACCGAGGGGACTGGATGTGTACTCTGCCTGGAGACTGAGGACGTGGAAGCTGCAGTTGCCAAGGCCGTTAGCGCTGGAGGCGTTGAGGAGGGTGAGGTAACTGAGGGCGACGGCGCGTGCTGTGGTGGTCGCGTGGGCAAGGTGAAGGATCCGTATGGATACGTTTGGCTTATCTGCTCTGCTGCGAAGAAGTGCGGTGACGTGGAGGCTTAGATGCCGTTCGATCTTCGATCTACTTTCTGTTAATCTCTGAGCTTTAATTTGTCAGTAAAAAAAATGGCTTCTAGCCGGTAGGATTAGGTGATCAACAGTGATAGACTCTTTGGTATTGACTCTTTTGATACTGTTCTTCATGAACCTACACCTGTCAGTTGCAGTTAAATGAATTTTACTAGCGTTTTAATCTTTCTACTATTTTTATTCTTATTATAATAATATATTCGTAGTAGTGCAAGTAATATAATATAATATAATATTGAGTAAATTAAAAAATAGTGGGTTTAAATTCCGTTTTATAATTATATAGTTATTGATGTTTTAAATTAAAGTATGGTGATTAATTTGTAATAATTTACAAATGGATAACCTGTAATTTAAATTATACTAAAGTGACTATTTTGTTGTATATCATATAATATTCAGCCTTTTAAGGTGGGCATATAGTGCAAGAAGCTGTGAAGGGTAAGGGCGTCTTTTCATTATCATTGATGTGGATTTGCTTTTGCAGTGGTGGTTTATCGTTGGTGCCCTGCCTCGGTCAACGAGATTGGTACCAGTTAGCCGTTATCTTTCTTTATGCGATATATATTTTTTAATCATGTTGTTAGTAACTTGTTACCGTAAGCTTAATATTAAATGCAAATGTCGTAGGTGTGTAATAAATGGTTTCCAGAGTCGGGAGGGGAATGAGAAGGTGTGGTTTGGGCTGGGCAGCGGTATATGTAGGGGAATAAAGTAGAAATTTAAACTTTGGCCAATAATTAGGAAAGCTAATAAGGAAGTGCCACGCGTCCACCTAGTATATGTCGTGGCAAATGGATAAGGGGGATCGTCTATTGTGGTCCCCCCAACTAGGAAGGGGAAGGTGGGGTTCTCGTGATTAGTTTATTTTAATTTTTTTTACCGATGAGTGTGTAATGCTGGGAATGGGTGAAGGCGCGTTCGACTTCGACCTCCGCTTGTAAAAAAAAGTTTTAAAAAATTACGAATCTTTTAGCAATTTCTTTTTCCTTTTTTTATTTTTTCAAATTATTTAGTTGATGCTAACATCTCAGTACACAACTTCAAGAGTTGGATATTGGGCGGGCAATAGAGCTGCCCATTTTGTGGCTCAAAATACTGTAAAAAGGAACTTGTCGTACTGACTGGGCCCTTCAGATTCCAGAGGCACTGCTGTGATTTTCTCTTATCAAATTTGATAAGTTTTGAAGAAATTAAAGTTTGATATTTACTTTTTATAGTTAAAAATTAAATTTTATTTTTTATTATATGAGTCCTCTAACCAACTGAGCTATGATAATTGATAGCTACATGTTTTATAGATGTAGGGGAAAACATTAAATGCATCAATGATTAAATTTAAAAAAATCATTTTAAATTACAAATAAATTTATGAAAATATAAAGGCAGCATATTTCACATTGATTTTATGTTTTAGGATTGTGCGTGTGAGAGTGAGAGGGACGTAGGTAGGACAAGTATCGGTCTAAAATACTCTATTCTTTGGGCGTATTCAGTCTTTCTTTTTTTCTTTCTTTACGTTCAATCTTCCTTTCTAGAATTACTAAAATTTCATAATTTAATCTGTTATGCATGCATGGAAAAGAAAAAATAAAATAAAATAATAATATGATACCCAAAATATAATTTGAAAATAATAAGATACACTAACAGTGTGGCTGAAAATTAAATTTTATGTAATTTTTTTTATATAAATCAATAGTTTGATTTTGATTGAAAACAAAAAAAAAAAGACATCTAAATTTAAATTGCAACATTTTTAGAAATAAATATGTTTTTATTTTTAGTATTTTTTTACGTCAATTTAATGGTTTATATTCAAGATTGGTGACTACCCCCTATCAACAATACCGTTTTTAATATTTGAACTTGCATTTTTGCTTTAAAAGAGATGTGTATCTTATTTGTTTTAAACGTTATCTTTTTAGTATTATTTTTATCCAATGAAATTGTTTATAGACATGAGAAGAGAACTAGTTTATTGTTGATCCTAGGGGTTTTGGATTCGAGCATTTATATGTACAATGTGTGTGTACATTATCAAAGAGTTAAGAAAGTATGAACAAATACTACCGCGTAATCATACCAATATATTAAAAAAATTAGTTTCAGAATGTTGTGGGCTCATGAGGGTTTCACCCAAAAAAAAAAAACTCATGATGAGAATCTATGGCTAATTTATCAAAATAACCCAAAATTTTTGATTATTTACGAAAATAACCCAAGTTCAAAAATATACACCAAAATAATCTGAAATGAACAGTAAAAGTTGAACAGCACCTGGCCAATTATTGGTGTCAAACATAAAAATTTGTGTTTTTTGGTGTCGGCATGTATTTTTTTAAATACGATATTTTATTGATATACGAAAATACGAGAAATTAAAAAAAAATTGGGGTGTTGGCCATGCAATTGCCAACACCCCCTTTTCTCGAAAAAAAATTGTATTTTTGGGTGTTGGTCATGCCCTTGTTTGTGAAAAAAATTCAAAATTTTTTTGTGTTGGTCATCAAATGGCCGACATCTCATTTTCTCGAAAAAAATTTCAATTTTTTTTGGTGTTGACCATCAAATAGCCGACACCCTCCTTTTCTCGAGAAAAAAATTTCAAATTTTTTTGGTGTAGGCCATCAAATGGCCGACACCCCTTATTTAAAAAAATTACATTTTTAGTTGTTGGCCATTGCATGACCGACACCTTCTTTTCTCGAGAAAAAAATTTAAAATTTTTTTTGTATTGACCATCAAATGGCCGACACCCCTTTTTCTCGGATAAAAAAATTTCAAATTTTTTTTGTGTTTGCCATGTAATGGCCGACACCAACTTCTCCTCATTCTCTATAAATAGGGTTTAGTTTTTTTATTTTGAAATTGTAAGTAAGAAATATTTCTCTTAAAATAACAAGAAAATGAGAGTGTTTTATTATTTATCATTAGATGAGTGTTTTGTTTTTGGGGATAGTTGTGAAGTGTACAATCGAATTTCGGGGTTGAGCTATATACTGTCATATATTTTCGGAGTTGAATTATATACTATCATGTGAAGCGACAAATATATGTCTTCAGTGGTCAGATGATTTTCTGCGCATTGAGCAAAATCCTATATGTATATGATATAATTGCCGCTAAATTTAACTATGTGGTATAACCGTAAAGGTCGGTTAACTTTCTGTCATCGAACGGCCGATCGAGATGACTTGGTCGGGTATTCAGTCAATATGGACCCATATTACTTGAGGGTTAGAAGAATTTATTGAAATTGGCCAGGTATTCAGGCAGATGGACATTATCTAACTGAGACGAGTTGCGCAAGTTTAGGGTATTGTAGGTTATTTTGTATTATTGTTCAAAATTTAAAATTCTGTGTATTAATATTAACAATTATTTATAATTTATTTTATCTGTAAATTTAATTTGTATTGTTGTAATATTCAACAAGATTTATATTTTATCGTATTAATATAATTTTGATTTATTAAATATTTTGTTGTGAAAATGCTAAGGAATAAATATTATCGACAAATTAAAAATATATTAAAAATATTAATTAAAATTAAATTTACAAAATAAACGAAAATAATCAAAAGAAAATAACACTAGTATAGTTAATGGTCGAGATCAACTTTTAACTCCAACACTAGATATATATATATATATATATATATATATATATATATATATATATATAACCGTCAGTACTAAAAATTTGAGTTTTTTGTTCTCATTAACAGTACAATAATTTCTTTGTTTATGTTCAGTTTTTTTAATCTCAAGTTTTTTCAAGATGAGTTCCAACATTTTCTTTGTTTATGTTCATTTTGATGGAAAAATTATCAATACAAACGATGAAGGTTGTGTATTTGAAAGCAGAGAAAAAATCGAAATGAGACTAAAAAAGCGTGTTTCGTTGGATGAATTGAAACGGAGGATCGGTACAAGGATATCTACTCATTGCAGGAAGCAAATGTTGAGACTGTTTTACAAATTTTCGATTTCATCAGATCTGATAAAGTTCTCCAAAATGGAGCTTGTTGATAATGATGATCTAGGGACAATGATTGAAATTTATTGCCCATCTGAGATCGAAAATCCATACCCCATTGAGTTGTTCGATTAGATATCACACCCCGAATCAATTCAAGTCTTAAATCCAGTAAGCCGGCGCTCTAGAATAGATATTGATCTTAATGTATGCTAGGAATTTCAATCGGGTTATGGAGGGTCGACTCCAGAAAATCCAAACATCGGTGGATGTTCGTATAACATCCAAAACACGTGTCATCGTCTACAATTTCATCCAGAAGTGCTGGCCCCAATAGAAGATGATGAGGAAAATGAAGCTTTGGAAGACCCCGATTTGGATGACACCCCCGAAGACTTAGATGAGGAGGGGTCGATGGAGGGTGATGATGTTAACACCCATTCAGGAGGAAATACGAGCCCGAGTATAGTTATTAGGAATAATCTGGGGGCCTTCATGAGCGACGTAGACCGAGATACGGGTCGAGCTCGAGAGTTTTCGGAATATAGAAACATAGTTTCGGCTCACTTACTCGACGAACAAACCGACGAAGAAGAGTTGTTTGTAGGACAACAATTTGAGAACAAGAAGGATTACTTAAATGCAACAAAATAATACAGCTTAAAGTTAGCTGTAGATTATAAAGTAACGAAGTCGTCGCAGTATTTGTACATCGAAGAATGTTTGAAAGCCAAGAGTAGGTGTAAGTGGCATATCCGAGCCGCATTAATGCAGCGAACTCAGCTATGGACAATAAGGAAAATGGAAGGTCCGCACACATGCATCATGGCTCGTATGACGCAAGACCATCGGAAGTTAGATGCAAAGACCATATGCAACTGCATCATGCCTATAGTGAAATAGTCTCCATTGAATAAGGTATCGATCTATATTTCGACCATGCAAGCTCGCTTCAATTATAAGGTTTCGTACCGGAAGGCATGGTGAGCGAAGCAAATGGCGATGCGGGAGTTGTATGGTGATTGGGATGCGTCATACAACGAGCTCCAAGGGTGGATAGCTGCTATGCGAGAGTGTGTGCCGGGGATTGTAACTGATTTACAAACACTACCGTATGAAGGTCCGGACGAGGTGATTGATCCGGGAAAATGACGTTTTCACTGATTATTTTGGACGTTTGACTCATGTGTTAAGGTCTTCCCTCACTGTAAACCGATGGTGCAAGTTGATGGAACTTAGATGTACGGTAAATACACGCAAATACTATTGATTGCTGTTGCACAAGACAGCAACCAAAATGTACTTCCGATCGCATTCGCCATAGTCGAGAAAGAGTGTTTCGAGTCATGAGAATTTTTCTTAAAATATCTGAGGAGGCACGTTGTTAGGCAAGACAACATTTGCCTTATATCGGACAGATCGAAGGGACTACTTGCTACAATAAGGCGATCGGAGGTTCTGTAGAGGTCCGTTTATTGCATCCGACACATGTCGGTAAACTTTCATAGTGATTATAAAAATAAAGAATGGAAAGCATAATTTGTGCAAATGGGTACTAATTATTTTTTGTATTTTTTTATTCAATTTAATTTTAAATTTTATTAGTTTGTGAAATATAAAAAATATTTATTCGAAATTCCATATGCATATGCAGCTCATCAATTTGAACCGCGGAGATTCAGACTGTAACATCCGCGTACTTGAATCGGATTTGGAACAGTGATAGAGTACAATTGAGAATTAGAATATATGGTTGAATTTAGAAAGGTTTGGAGAAATCAAGGATGTATTAGTAAAGGTGAGAAAATAGGAAGGACTAAATAGTAATTTATCCAAATTGAATTATGAGTCATCATGGGAATTAGATTGATTAAGGAGGGGCAAGAGAGTAATTTGGTGAAAGATATTTTTGGAGGCAAAGTTTTGGGCCAAAGTGTAAAGTTGGAAGGCCTAAGGACTAAAAGTGAATTTTACCATTTTTATTAAGTGAGATATTTTTGAAGAAAAGTCTAGAGAATTTGAGAGAGAGAAAAATCAATTAAAAAGCAAAGATATCAGCTCTCTCCATAAAGCTAACCGTCCATGCCATTCTCTCTTCCATCCAACTTTTGCTTTTATTCCAAATAGGTCCTTTCGCCATTTTTAAGCTTTCCAAACTCCGAAACCTTTCATTTGATTTGGAATTTCTGAAAGAAAGTCATAAAAGAGAGTTAGTAGACACCTAAAACTTCTTATAGAATTCATTTTGAGGTGTTAGAGGGCATAGGGACTAAATCAAGAAAATTTTAAATTCAAGGATTAAGGTAAGAGATGGTTAAATTCTCATGATTTACATGTATTTTACCGTTATTTAGCATGAAAACTATTGAATTAGAGCTTATAGCTTATATGTGTTTATTTGAAATTGAAGAGAAAGAGAAGAGAGGCAAGGATCAAATTGAAGACAAAGGAAAAGAATAGAGCAAGGGGTAAAAGAGAAGAAATTCAGCCTTTTTGTTGTAAGTACTACAAGAATTTTAGTTTATAGTCTATTCTTCATAATATAATTGAGTTGTTAGCATGGAAATTGTTGTTTAATTAGGTGTTATAAAGATGATTAAGTGAGATTAGTGTAATAAAACATGAGAAAGAAAATGTTTTCATTGAAACAGATTGGACAGAATCAGAGGGTTAACTTTGAAAATGCACTAAAAATTGTGTATATGGAGTTAAGGGTCGAATTGTATATGTAATTAAATCTTAGTTTGTTTAGTTTCATATGGAAGAAACATTGAATTAAATGGATCTGTGTATTCTGAGTTATAACTGATTTTGTGTGACAAGGTCAAAGCAGATACGAGTTCCCCTGTTCTGACTTTGAAAAATTATTGAAAAATATAGAAAAATTATTAGAGACTGAAATTTATATGGTTAATTCCTTAATTAGTCTATTTTTAATAGAAATATACGGGAACATTATTTGATCTCTTTACTAAAAGATATATAAATTTTAGTGAAGAAAGGTCGAAACTGTCAAGCAGCAGAGAAGGGGTAACTTGAAAGAATTTACTGTACAAATTGGCTAAAGTAAAAATTCTGGAAATTTTATGTTAAAAATATGATTGAGTCTAGTTTCAGAAACTTCAAACAGATTATAATTTCAAGTTATGTATCTCAAGATATAAATAATTTAGTGACTGTGACACAAGTGGATAGCTTTGAAAATTAATGTGAAAATAAAAGTAAGAGGTATATGATGATGAATATGTGAGAAAAATATATGTGTGAAATATTGTGGTTAATTATAAAGATTGATTGTGTGATTAATTGGTGAAATTATGAATTTATTTGAGAAAATAAAGGTGAGAAATATATGATTATGTATATGTGAAGAAAAATATATATATGATGTGTAAGTTGTGGAAAATGATGTTAAATGAGATTATGCCCATGTAGACGAATTAGAATCGTTGTGATATTAGTGGCATGCCATTAAGGAACACTAGCGCGCTCTCTGATTAGCACTGTGTGTGCTCTCTGTTTAGCACGTCTCGTGCTCTCTGTTTTTAGCACTGTGTGTGCTCTCTGATCAGTACTTTGTGTACTCTCTGTTTAGCACTTTGTGTGCTCTCTGTTGCCCAGCACTTATGTGCTCTCTGTTTGTTCCATTTATCCGATAGGTTCTATAAAAGTCTACTATGGGCCAAGTGGACAAATAAGATAAGTGAGCTATGGTTAAGAAAGCTATGATGGCTAGATTGTGAAAAGTGAAAGAATGTGCAAATTATGACATTAAGGTAAGTGAAATGATGAATACATGAAAGATAAGTACTATATGTGTATGTGTAATTAAATGCTGATAATTAAATGAACTAATGTGGCTGAAAGGATTAAGTTATGAATTATGAAAATGAAATGATTAATATATGATATTTCGATTTGAATGGCCTTAAAAGATATCGGTTTTTTTTTTTTTTAAAAATTGTTACTCGACTTTCTGTGCCGTACTGTAATGTAATGCTCCTCGATGTATCGAACTGAGAAGTTCCACCGATTGCTTTTGAGATGCTACCGAATCATAGTCTTCGTAGAAAGCCTAGAGGTCGACCACCTACGACGAGGATTCGCTCTGATATGGACTTTAGGGAGACGAGGGAACTGTGCAGTGTTTGCCGAAGGCCTGGCCATAACCGATCCACTTGCCTACAACGTGTCTATATTTTCGGTCAATCCTCTCCTAATGTTGAATTGTCCGACGAAGAATAAGCACATGTCCACTAGTATACACGAAGAATATTTGTGTAAAAATTAATTTGAAAATTAATTTAAGTTGAATTAATTTGGAAATTAATGAACATGTTTAAATTTAAATAATTTAAACTTCATAATTATATAAGTTTGAATTTAAAATTCTACTTTAAATTTGAAATTGAAATTTAGATTACATTTAAAATTAATTTAACATTATTTAAAAAGAAAGATAATTATTATATTACAATTTATATCAAATATTGTATTAATTTGACAATACATTATTTATCAAATTTCATATTCAAAGTACAAATTATTATTATATTACACCAACGCAATGGTCAACACCCAAAAATATAATTTTTTTTAAAATTTGGGGTGTCGACAATTTGATATCCAACATAAAAAAAAATTAAATTTTTTTCTTGAGAAAAAGGGGTGTCGATCATTTGATGGCTAACACCAAAAAAATTTGAAACTTTTTTCTCGAGAAAAGAGGGTGTCGATCATTTGATGGCCAACACCCAAAAATGTAATTTTTTTCGAGAAAATGGGGTGTCGACTATTTGATGGCCAACATCAAAAAATTTTGAATTTTTTTTTGACAAAAAAGGAGTGTCGGCCATTGCATGGCCAACACCCCAATTTTTTTTTTAATTTTCTCGTATTTTCGTATATCAATAAAATACCGTATTTTAAAAAAATGGTCGACACCAAAAAATACAAATTTTTATGTCTAACACCAATCATTGGCCAGGTGCTGTTCAACTTTTACTATTCATTTCAGGTCATTTTGGTGTATATTTTTTAACTTGGGTGTTTTCGTAAAAAGTCAAAAATTTTGGGTTATTTTGGTAAATTAGCCAGAATCTATCATGGAAGTTTCTTTTATTTATTTTTGTGGAGAGAAAGTTCATAACAATTGTTGAAGCCCAATTTATCCGGGTCCAATGAATTTAGTTTTAAAATTTAGATTTATTTCGAATTTAAATTTTAAATTAAATGTCCAATTACAAATGTCCAAATTACAAAGGCCTAATTGAACCCAAAACCTGAGCCCAAATACACCCAAACACAAAACAGACCTTTGACCCAATTTCTAAACCCAATTACAATGGCCCAAATAGGCCCAATGCCTAGGTCTAACCTAAATCTGGCAATCTGCCCATTTGACCAGCCACCTCAACCCCAACCAATTGAAAGACGCCACGTCAGCTACCAACTGGCACTTCTGCCATCTTCAACATCAACTTGCACTGTCATAGCCACCACTGCTGCATAGCCGAACCTGCAAAAGAAGAAATAGACATTAGTTTTAAATGGCAAACGACAAAGCAACATGATTGTATTTTGGCTATAAAAAGCCGAATTAAATTGATTGTAAGGTTACAATTTTGGGGGAGAAATATCAATACAAAAAAATAAACATTCTGAAATCAAAAGAGGAGCAGTTAATAGCAAGCAGAGTATAGATCAAAGCCAAAGCCAAAACATTCGAATATTAAAACCGAACAGGTACTAATCAGTGCATGTATTCTGCCGATTAAGTTTCACATTTTCAAATCCATTAGTTTCATAATACATTAATGCATGTGTTTAATGTCTCTGGTCACACTTTTTACCATATTAATGAGTTCCTTTAATATTATTATTAATTAAAATATTATTTATAATAATAATAATAATATAATAATAATGATATTATTATTAAATAAGGGTATTAAATAGTATCATTAATATTAATATTAGTAATAAATAAAAAGGAGAAAGATGAAAGGACGAAGCTTTCCCTGATGCCGCCGTCGCCAGAGGAAGCCACCGGAGCCTCGTCGACCCTCGCCCGAACGCCACTGGTATCCATTCCTACACAGATCCACATAGGGACGAAAAACAAAGGTTAAATCTAAAAAAATAATAATAAAATCAAATACTAAAAATGAAAGAAACATGCTTAAAAATGGGTTTAAAACTAAAAAGGGGATTTTGAAATTTTTCCAGATCTGGGTTTGGTTTAAAACTAAAAAAGAGAAAATGAAAGGGTTTAGTTTTAAAAGAAAGAAAATGAAAAGATGGAATAAAAAGAGGAAAGGAGATGGGTTTTTTTACCTGCGTTGATCGGCACGTGGAAGGCAACCGGTGGCACGTGAGACCGAAGCTTGGTCGGAGGTGAGTTGGGAGCGACTGGATGCGGCGGTTGGTGAGGCGCGTGCGGCAGTCGGAGCTCGACTGGAAATGGATCCTCAGTGGCCGACGTGGGTGAAGGAGAAGAAAAGAGAAGGGGTTGTGAGAGAGAAGAGAGAAAAAGGGGGGGATAAAATTCCAGAAAAAATAAAAGAAAAAATAAAAATAAAACCTAAAAATGTTATTTATAGGAGACCCATGGACTGACCCGATCCGACCCGACCCGCCTCTGGGATCCGCGTGTTTTTTATTAATGGGTTATTTATGCTTTTGGTCCTTTCGTATTTTTAATTATTTTAATTTAGTCCTTTTCATACTTTTAATTATTTTTAATTTGGCCCGTTAATTTTATTCACTTTTCAATTTAGTCCTCTGACATTTTGAATGTACCAGAGGCTGCCACGTGTTACTGTTATGGCTTATTTATGCATTTGATCCTTTTTATTTTTAGTTTGTTTTAATTTTGTCCTTAAATCAATTTCTGTTTAATTACACAATTCGCCTAAGAATTTTTCGAGATTTACAAATTAGTCCTTTGACTTCTGGATGCCTGTAAGGTTGCCACGTGTCACCCATTCTTTGGTTTTACTGTTTATAGGTCCCTAAACTGTTCATAACTTACCATTTTGACCCCCAAACTTTTCGAAATTCCATTTTTAACCCCGGTTTAACCAAAAATTACCATTTTATCCCCTGAACTTTTCAAAATCTCATTTTTAACCCCGATTTCACCAAAAATTACCATTTTACCCCCAAACTTTCCAAAATTCCATTTTTAACCCCGATTTCACCAAAAAATATTATTTTACCCCTGAACTTTTCAAAATCCCATTTTATCCTCGATTCCACTAAAAATTACCGTTTTACTCCCAAACTCTCCAAAATCCATTTTTAACCTCAATTTCATCAAAAATTACCATTTTACCCTCAAACTTTTAAAAATCCCATTTTTAACCTCAATTTCACCAAAAATTACCATTTTACCCCCAAACTTTCCAAAATACCATTTTCAACCCCGATTTCACTAAAAATTACCATTTTACCCCCGAACTTTCCAAAATTCTATTTTTAATCCCAATTTCACTAAAAATTACCATTTTATCCCTAAACTTTCCAAAACCCTATTTTTAACCCCAATTCTACCAAAAATTATTGTTTTACCTCCAAACTCTCCAAAATTCCATTTTTAACCTTGGTTTCATCAAAAATTACATTTTTACCCCCGAAAGTCAAAAATTACCATTTCGCCCCAAGCATCCAAAGGTCCCATTTTCAATCCCGATCGCGTCATTTTTCCTCTTCACTAAATACTTGCATTTATTTTAGTCATTATGCACTTGCATGTTATATTTTTGCATTCTATTTATCTGCTTATTATCTTGCTTCGTATTTAATCTCTTATTAATTGCTATTCAATATTTCAAACTTATATGCTCATTTTTAAAGTATTTCTTTTAGACGAGGCAATGTTCCTCTCCTGTGAAAGCTTCGAGAAATCATGCCCTAATGTGTCGGGTGTGATTTTTTGTATAACTCACATGCGTCGAATATCCTCTTTTAAGATTTTTATACCTGTTAACTCCGAGATTCCGAGAATATCATGTCCTAACGTGTTGGTCACGATTTTAATTCTCTGCGAAAATCGAAGTAAACGGGTATTCCATATTTGAATCTTTTAAACTATGTGTTTGAGGATTACATTTTAAATTCAATACGAAATTTTCAAATTCTCAAAACATATATCTATATTACAAATAATTTTAAAGCGAGGCAATGTCCTGTCGTGTGAAAACTTCAAAGAATCACGCTTTAACGAGTTAAGTGTGATTTTCGTAATTCATGCAAATCGGATATCCTTTTCGAAAGTTTTCAAAACACACTTCAACCTTGTAATTATATATGAAGTGATTCTAAGACCAAAGGAAGAAACAATGTCCTTTCGTGTGAAGATCTCGAAACATCATGCCCTAACGTGTTGGGTGTAATTTTCGTATGATTCAAGTGATAGAACACTCTCTTTAAAATGTCTCGAAACGTCCTTCAGTTTTGAAACTTCGAGAATATAGTGCCCTAATGTGATGGACACAACTTCTAATTCTCATAGAGGATCGAAACACGAGGACGAATTTTCCTTAAAAGTTTTCCTTTGAAATCATACAAAGCCGTCTAAAATAAACATCGTATTTTAAACTTTATTCGAGTTTTCATTGTTTTCATAAAATAAGACCCGAAAATAATCATGTGGTACCAATTTTTGGGCGTATGAGGGTGCTAATCCTTCCCCATGCGTAACCGACTCCCGAACCTGTTTCTCTGGATTTCGAAGACCCACTTTCTAAAACGTTTTAAACGTTTATGGTGATCCAATCACACCTAATAAAGGATTGGTGGCGACTCCCATTTCCCTTTTTTATTCCAAAATTAATAAAAATGATTTTTCGAAGCCCTGTTCCCGAGGCAATTTCGACAACAATCGCATGTTTCTTTTACTAACAACAAACGATGAGGGTATATATTTGCTTTGGTTAACTTATGATTTTCGTCTTTATATTACATTTACTTAGTGGATTTAATTATATAATTTATTTTGATATAAATTGACAGTTTTATAAAAGAAACTGAAAAAGTTAATGTTCTCTAGTTCGAAGGATGCTAGTGGGTGACGCTTCAAGAAAGTTAGATTAAGAGAGGATGATCCCCTCGATGATGGTAGAATGGAGAAGGATTCTCAAGCTGGAGGAAGGAAGTCCTTTCAGGATAAATTTCTTGGTTCTTTAGCGGTCCTAGGATGACAGTTAAATGAAGAGGAAGATGATGATATCGCCTTGAAACAAGGTGATGTTACTAAGGGAGTAATCGATGGGGTTCTTTCCATATCCTTTTATAAAAAGTGCATTCTCTTGTTTGCAAAAGCATGGCTCGGGTGGTGATTGTGAAATTGCCTGGTCTCGTCTTTGTGGAAAACCAATACCTTCTAATTGATGGACCTTGAAACTGATTACTTCTTAGTTAAGTTCTGTCACGAGGAAGATTATTCTAGAGTTTATGCTTGGGTAGTTTTTGGACATTATGTAACAATTCAACCATGTACTATGGACTTTCCTACTTACTATGCGTATCCTAGTTCAGTGGTTGTTTGGATTCGATTACCTAGCCTTCTCGACACGTGGTATAAACAATGCATCCTTCGTGTCATTGAAGAAACTATTGGTTTAATGGTTAACATTGATTTTAATATAGAAGGTGGTGTAAGGGGTCGCTTTGCTCAGTTAGTTGTCTCGATTGATTTACAATATTCTTTGATTTCAAGGATCTGGATTCAGAGAGTGCTATAACGGGTTGAATACGAGTCTTTGTCGACTATTTGTTATTCTTGTGGAAGGTTTGGTCACTTACAAGATGGTTGCCCTTCTAAGGACCACAATGGTGAGCACAGACTGAACGACCTCTTCTGTCGACTGTGGCTTCTAGATCTGCAAACATCCAAGGTTTGGTCCTTGGATGATTGCCCAACGTAAGTCAAGGAATAATTTGAGGAAAAAATCTAATGCTAGGAGAAAAATCAGGAAAATGTGAAGGGATTAATAGAGAAAAATTTGCATGGATCACGATTCACGTCCCTTGATAACCGTGAAGTTGACCATAATATGGAGGGAGTTTTTTTAGATAAGATATTAGACCCAATAGTTCTTTCTCCACTGTTGGAATAGAAAAGGTAAAAAGGGTACAGGGTTGGATAAGGGAAAGGTAGTGGCAGTCAGTAAGGAATCTGTAGTTGATGACACACTTCAATCTTTTTCGAATTATATTTTATGGTTGTGGATATAAGGATACTGATATGGAATTGCTAAGGATGTGGCAATCCAATTTTTTTTTCTTAGAATCGTGAAAGAATATTGTAGAGAGCAAGGTTTGGATGTTATTGTGTTACTTGAAATCAGGATTAGTAGGAACAAGGCAGATAGCATTATTCAAAAAATCAGTTTTTCGTATTCTCATACGGTTGAAGCAAGGGATTACTCCGGTGGTATTTGACTACTTTGGCAAGATCATATGATGCTGGAGGTTATTGTCAATCATTCTCAATTTATTTACTGTCGGGTTGCTAGAATTAATTATGGCAAAGTGTTTTTTTTTGTTGTTGTTGTTTATGGTTGTCAATTTATGACTAGAAGTGGCTATGAAAAATCAATCTCATCCCCAAAATCTCCTTTTTCCTATAGGAGATTGTGACCTCATCCTCCCTACGCCTACTATTCCATTCCTTAATAAATGTTGCCTAGACTTGCAAGACCAATGCCTTTTTCGGGTTTTTTTATACCCAAATAACATAAAAAAATAATAACTAAAATGTCATGCACATAAGATTATTTATGGAAATGGTATGTTTGTTACAGTGTTCTGCCCATATCGCTTGATAAATTGATGACACCAAATTAAAATGTGATGACCTAAAATATTTAGAGACTTAATATGCAAAATTTTCATTTTGAGTTGCTGTTGAATTTTTTTAAAAAGTGTAGCTTGTTAATGTGGCGACGCTAAATCTTAAATAGGGTTAATTTCCTTATAAATTCTCTTTGTTTATTTTTTTATTCCCCTTCAACTCACTACACTGTGCTTTAGACTGTATGTTGTTATACTTGGCACCAGCATAGTAGGAAATAGTTTGATTTTTTCAATGCTTAAGAATTGGTGAAAACATAGATGGAAGGCTAATATAATAAAATGCCCTTAAACTACTATACTTTGTTTAAATAAACTCTTATACTATTTTTGTAGCTAAATAAACCCTCAAATTATGATTTTTACCCATAAAACCCCTTAATTTTAATATTAAAGTAAAACTATTTAAAAAATATAAATTAATTCACATTTTGTACTGATGTGAATTTGATGAGAATAGTTTATTAAATAAAAAATAAAATTTTAAAATTTCTTGAGAGTGCTTATATACATTACATACTTAATTATTTTTTGAAAATTTTGATTACTCTTTTAGATTTATGTTGATGTTAAAGTGTATATAATTTTTATTGCATCAACAAGAAATTACAATAAGAGCTTGAAATTCAAAATAGGTTAAGGGCTTGTTTAAACACAAGTCCTATTTAAAGTTTGGTGCCGCTGGCACCCTTTTAACTTTTTTTCAGCATTCAGTTAAAATGAAAAATTTCATATCAAGTCCTTGAATATTTTAGGTCATTACATTTCAGTTTGATGTCATCAATATGTCAAGTGGCACCAGTAAAACATTGTAGCAAACGTACCATTTTAATAAATAATCTCATGGGCATGCCATTTCAGTTATTTTTTTTGTATTATTTAAATTAAAAAAAAAACCTCCTTTTTAACTAACAAGCACAAATTCGCTTCACCATATATATCTCGACCGTCTTATTTTTGCAATACGGTCAAGATTGGGAATTCCATCTCAGTTATTATCCACCTACAATCTCCCTTTTCATGAGTGGATTAAGGCCAACTCATTGAGAAAATATTTTTACTTAAGGCCAAAAATTCCTTACTACTTGGCTTTCATCTATCTTTTGAGAAATCTTTGGGTGGCTCAAATTCTTGGATTGGAAATCCTGGTTCAGCGGGAGCTAGAGCTATTGTTCGTGATTTGGAAGGAAGATGGGTGGCTGCTTGTCACATATTTATCTGTTATTCTTCAGACACTGTTGCTGAGTTATGGGCTTGCAAATATAATTGGACATCTTACTTATGTTATCAGTCTCATTCATATTCATAATCTAGCTTCTTCACACCTTGGTGGACTTTATTGGAGACCTTCCAGAATAGCCGACTACTCCACATCTTCAGGGAGAAAAATAATTACTGTAACATCCCCACTTTTAAAAAATATATAAATTCAGGGTATAAGTCCTTGAATAAAGGATTTATTAATAAATAATAGTATAAGAAGTAATGATAGTTTTTAGAGGAAATTATTAGACATGGAAAAATAGAGAATTATTATTAAGAGCATTTGGTTAGTTAAAAAATTCGTTAATGAGTTTAGAGATTAAATTGAATAAATTGGAAAAATATAGGGACTAAAGAACAAATATTCTATTTTTATTTTGATGGAAGGACCTAAAGATAATTTTACCATTACTTTAAAAAAATAAAATTTTTTTATTATTAACATTATTATCAAAAGATATATTAATTAATAATAATATTATAATAAATAATAATATTTTATTATATAATAATATAAAATAAAAGAAAAGAAAGACAGAGAACATTTGTTCTCATCTTTCTTTTGCTATTTTGTTTCATGCTCTGTTTCTCTCACGAAGGGAGAAAGAAAAAATTTATTTCACCATTTTTTTCAAAATTCAAGTATAAGGTATGGTTTTTTTTCAAATTTTTCATAAATTTTAAATGTTTAAAGCTTGTTCTACATATATATACCAATAATTTTTTATTTCATCAAGTATTTTGAAAGTTACCATTAAAAAGCATTGATGAAAATTTAGGAAATTTAAGTGAAATAGGTATATTTTCTTGATAGAAAATGATTAGAAGATGAATTTTAGCTTATTAGAAGTGTGAAAAAGAAATGAAATTGGATGAAAAGTTTATTTGATTTAATTAGTTATGTTGAAGGGGTAGTAGAGAAAATTGATTATTTTGAGTAATATTGGTGCTAAATGATAGCTTATAAATTAGTGAGTACTCCGGTGAAGACGGAATTGAAAACGGATAATCGAGTTGAAAGATATGAGAATTTCAAATTTGGAAGCTTAGTATATTAATTTGATTAATCATGCATATTTATGTTGTTTTTATTAGTTTTAGTATTAAAATGGGTAAATAATATTATTTTGTATTGAATTGCTCATATTGTAGCTAAAAACGAAGCGAACATATTGAAGGAGAAAGATGAAAAGAAGAAGTAAAGCGATTAAAATTCGGTTTGTGCTAATATCTTATTTTCATTACATAAAGCTTTAGAATAATTAGATCATTATGATTAATTCTATTAATTTTATTTTTATATTATTTCTATGAGTTTTGAATGAGTTATAATTATTTAGTTAATATTTATAAAATTATGATTTGAGATGGAATATGTTTTTTCCAATGATTAAATTAGCAAATCCATGGTTATATTTTGAGCTTGAGTATTATGATTTTGAATGCTTGAGCAAGAAAATATTTTATATGTTTTAGAATTGGAAGACTAATTTTACATTAGGCAAAATGTATGATTTGATCATGATATGGGACAAAAAATGAGAATCATGTGAAAAATAGAATTGAAGTGAAATTTGATTTTTACCCCGATACACTAAGTTAGACTAGATCAAATATAGTTGGCATGCCATAGAGTCTTTATATCATAGGATTTAGATCTCCCCAATTCCCAGAGGGTCGACGGAGAAAAGGCCAAATTGGTCGGTTTTTATTATTATTAGCCCCAATTCCCAGAGGGTCGTGGGCAGTCCCAATTCCTTGAGGGTTGTGGACTACTTTGATAGCCATCGTTGCCGAACAACTCGGGATGGCGGATTCGTGTATCTGGTTATGAGTCTAAACTTTGGTACGGTGTTGAGATTGAAAGAAAAGCAAAAACAAAAGTTGAATATATTTGAATTTCTTTATTGTGTGAATTAAATTGATTATGTGATTTGGAAATTTGATTAAAAAGTTTATTGTTATTTATTTACTTTTATTAATTAATTTATATTTATTATTTATGTAATGATTTATATGATATTAGCACCACTGAACATAAAAGTTGCTCAGCGTACGGTTTGTTTATTTTTCCATGCGCAGGTAGTTAGACTTGGTAGATCATTCCAACAGCATCCGAAGAACCGAGATTCAGCTCAAACAAAGTTGGTAAAAAGTTTACTTTTGGTAAATGTTTATGGCATGTACATATACTTATATATATATATATAATATTGTATCATAAATTAAATTTAAATACATGTTTATTATGTCTCTTTTGTTAGTACTTTATAACCAATGTTCTGATGAAATGGTTAAAAGTAGATATTAAGTTTATTGAAATACTTTGAGGAGTTGAAGTGTTGGGAATTGATTTGGGAGATTATTTGAATGCGAATATATTATGAAATGCAAAATTTTACAGGGAGATTTTACGTAAATAAGCAGAAATGCTGCTGAAATTTTTATAAAATATTTTTTTCCACCATGTTTTCATTTAAAAAAAATAAAAAAGTAAGTTACTTTGACAACGAAATGTGACATTTTATATTCGGATCCAATAATTGGGTCGGGTATAAGGTGTCACAGTTGCGATGATGCACTGGCAAGAAAGGGCAACAATCCAAGTTCGCTTTGTAATTTTAATTTTAGGAACTCTTCCAAGGATTTTGTTGTGTATCCCCCGTCCCCCACCTTAAGGTATTACTATTAACAAAAAAATTCAACCATACTCATATTGTGAATGCCACATATTCTAACAATAAAACTAATAGAGAAATTAACATTTATTGGGAGCTTAAACAGCATGATGGAGAATCATGTTGTGAAGATTTTCAGTATGTGCTGTAGGAACTTAAACAACGGTGACAACAAAGTAGCAACATTGGTGACTAGTGAGCGAGATTGAAAGAGAGAGACAGAGCCCAAAATTTGGGTTGGGTTTAAAGAGTTTCCATTAAGTAAACAAAATTTTATGAAACATCTGTTCCAAAAGTATTTCAAGCTGAATAGCAGTCAGAAAAATATTCCATAATAATTTCTTTAAATATCCACTGAAAATAATTATTTTTGAAGGATTTATGTTTTCGATTTTGTATATAATGTATGGTTAAATAATACATAATATTTTTTTAGATTTTTTTCAGAATATTATATGTATTTTTAGATCTTTTATATTAGAACTTTTTAAAATTCCAAAAAAAAATCTGAAGAAAAACTTTAAAACCTTCTCCCTTTTTCTTTAAGCATTTGCTCTTTTTTTTCCAGCAGTGGTGAACTTTCGGATTGACTATGCTCTCTTTTTTTTTTTTCCTCTCACCAATTTTTTCTTTTTTTTTATTCACTCAATGTGTTTTTTTTTTAATTTGCAGATCTATTTTATGGATATTTTTATTATTTTCAAAATTGTGATGGATAGATGACAGTATTTATCATCACTGAAACTCCATCGACCACTAACAATTTCTCTTGAAAAGTGGATGGCTCTTTGTCGACTTCTTACTTTGTTTCTATTTTAAAAATATTTAAGAATAATAAATTATTTCACAAGTTATTTTGAATTCGTGTTGTTTTAAGTTTTATATGTTTTTTTGTTTGTTTTTCATTGTTTAATTTCACTTTTAGAAGTTTTTGTTTACTCTTGTAGAACATTTTTTAATCTTGCTTTTGCAAGTGTTTAGGGATGGTTTTGTCGACGTCATCTCCAGTTTGATGGATCTTTGGTTCTTTTGCCGATTTTTTTCTGTCATTTTGGGTCATCCGGAGTTGATTTCCTTATCGTATTAAGTATTTGCAATCACTCAAAATATATCACACTTGAGTTGTAATAGAGCCAATTATAAACATATCATAAAATTTATTTGATATTGAAGTTGAAGCCTTCGTTATTTTAATGGAGCTTGTCTTTCGTCGTCTACATCGAATATTTATTATTTTTTTCAAATTGCATAATCTCATCAATGAAATGAATGAATTTCCTTTTAAAAAAATTTTAAAATTCAATTAATAGTACACCAACAAATCTTCATTATTATCATAGTTGTTTTTCCTTCTTACCATCAGAAAGTAAATAATTGCTCATTTTAGAGTATGACAAAATTGTCTCGATTAACTTCTAGGGATTAAATTACTCTTGATCACTCAATCATTTATTAACGAAATTGTTAAGGAAAATTACACTTTACTCAATAATGTTAAGGAAAATTTCATGTTTCAAGCAATATGATACTAATAAGAAATTCAAATCAATACAAATTATTTGGATTTGGTTTGGTTGTTCTTACAATTTAGCATAGAGATGATATTTGAGATTTGGTTTGGTTTTGTTTCCCTTCAATCGAAAATTTAAAATAGAGCCCATAGGATGATTTGATGTTCAGGTCGCTTACCTTATTCTTGTATTTCAAAAAAAAAAAAAGAAGAAAGACGCATCCTCTGCATACCCTATGGAACCAAAAACATTTTGAAGCCCAATTCCAGTCACTATTTTCATACAAATTTAGATAACCAAATAGTAATTAATACACACATATTTAGAAGATTTGCAAACTTAGTTTTCCACATACAGAAAGATAAAACAACTCGTGAAAGGGTGACGAACATGGAAGCCGGTTCATGGTTCATGTTCCTCCGAGAAGACCTGAAACAACATGTACATTACATGTTTCTTTTGAATTAATTATACACTTGCAATGTTAGTGAAAAAGAAAGGGGAGAGAGACAAGGTTAGTTTACCTTAATCAACAATCAGAAGGCATATCCAGACTGCACTTTGCTGGTAAACCCATGGCGAGTGTTGGATCGATCCCAAGAGAAGGCAGCCACATTGAATTCTTATAAGAACACAAGCATGTGAGGTTAGCTCCTTTAAGAGCCTCGCAGCATTGAGGTGTTGGGTCAACAGGATCCGGCTGGGTCACCGATGGCTTGCAGGCTTCCAGACCCTCATCGTTTATGTCACACAAGCTTATTGCTCTTGACCCTTCCCCCATTAAACCCACCATTATCATCATCACAACAACCAACTTCACTGTACCCATTGCTACCTAACGATGTTACCAGCAGTCTGCAGGTTAGATTAGGTTAGGTTTAGGGTCTTTACTAGTAGTAAACAATGGCGACTGTGTTTGCAGAAATTATTAGGGGGAGTTATAGAAGTGATGAGTACGGGATTTGGCACCACGAGTTTTGGACCCGTGAAGGAGAGAATTGTGGGGATCAGGAGTCACGGGTTCATCTTGGCCCACTGCCTTTCGTTTTGTGTGTTGGATTGTCCATTGGGGGATTTTTTACAAAATTAATACAAAAAAAATTTATTTAAAGACCAAAATAATATGTTTTCCTCATTATTTATCAAAATGATATACATGAAGATTGATGCTTTTTAGATAGTTGATACCATTTTAAAAATTTGACACATGTTCTTTTATTATTATCTTATATTAAAAAATTAAAAAAATATTAAATATTAAATGGTGCCTTTTAGATAGGCGGCACCCATATTTTGTAAAGAAAAAATACGGGTAAGAAACGGAAAAATTTAAAAATTTCGGGTGGTGCCTATGAGGTAGACGACATCAGTCTTTACTTAAATTATTCTTTGTCCTTCAATTTTAAAATATTTAAATTAAGTTCTCAAAGTATCAGTATTATATCAATTAAAGAGATTTTGTGGAATTAACAGAAAAAAATAAAATTATGTTGTGTTATATCTATATTAATTTAATAAATATCGCTTCACTAAGGGGTCTTTATGGATTGAATCAAGTCTCGGTTTAAAAAAATTTCAAACTAAACTCAATTCACCCAAAAGACCCATTTCATTATTTAAAAATAATAAAATTTATTTTTATTAAAATGTAATCATAAAAATATTTATTTTATTTTTTACAATTTTATTATTTATAAATAATAAAACAATTTTAGAGTTGAAAAATATAAACTCAAACTTCTCAAAAATATCTCTAGAAACATCTCTAAAGTTGATTGCATTCATAATTTTTGAAGAATATATTGATATGAATTAGATATCAGAAGACAAATGAGACAGTTGGTATCATCTGTCAGGTAGGCACCACCCATTAATTTATTTTTTTATATCATACTAGTATTTAAAATACGAGTTTATATCGAAAAATTGAGTGCCGCCTATCTAGGAGGCACCACTTAATATTTTATATATTTTTTGTTTTTTAGTATAAAATAATAATAATAATAATAATAATAATTGTGTCAGATTTTTAATGTGGTGCCGCCTATCTAGGAGGCATCACTCCCCATATATATTATTTTGGTAAATAATAAGAATAATGTATTATTTTGGTTTTTAATTATTTTTTTGTAATAATTTTGTAAAAAACCCGTCGATTGGCCATTCGCTTTTAGCTTAGGTGGGGTTCTACTTCTACTCATATAATTGATACTTTTTTTTGAATATACTGGTGTGATTACATGGTAATATCTGTTCATACTTTCTTAACCTTTTGACAACGTACACACACATTGCACACACTCATTTACGTAAATTCTGTGAATTATATATTTTCACACACTCATTTACGTAAATTCAATTTATTAAAAAGTGTTAAATTAATTATTATTATTTTTTAAATCAAATTTATAGAGTAAATATTTGAATATTTAAATACACTTTAAGTTTATATACTTTTTATACTTTAAATTTTAGAAATTGATAACATAAAATCATTTATTTTATATATTAAAGTCGTTGATGTGATATTTTGAAAAAAAATACTCATTTAATAACTATATAACCAAAAAAGGCATTACAATTGATTTGAATTTAACAATTAATTTTGATTGTGTTAACAACTATTAAAAGTTACATCAACATTTTGATCAAAATAAAGTATTTGAGTTAATAAATGACATTGTAAAAGATTAAGGTATTAAATTATGCAAAAAAATTGAAGTATAAAGCTCAAATCTTAAATTCAAGTGTAGCATAGGGATCAAAAAATTGAAATTTGACAACTGTTAGCATAGGGACTAAATTTGAAATTTGACCCTTTTTCTATATAATACAAAAAAAGAAAGAAAGGTATATAGTTATGAAGATTAAATGCTTTGGGCTTTAGCAATCAAAATTTCTTTCTTTGTTTTTCATGATAAAACAGAAGAAGTAGGATAAAGGTCCAACAACGTATACCAGAAAACTCGCCCCAAAACAAAAAGCAACGCAGCCCAACTCTTGAAGTCTCATCAACAAAGTTGAAGTGTGTCAACCCAACGGGGAAAACAGGAATAGACAATGGTTGGGTTGGGTTGGGTGTAGTGGGTTTCATCAAATTCTGATGGAAGGACAAGAATGGAGCAGAGAGCAACTTCGCCCTTGTATGAAATTATATTATTTTTTAATATAAAATTAAAAAGTAAATTTAATGGAACCGAAGTTAAATCTTAAATGTTGGGAACTAAATTTAAGCCACATTTTAAACAAGAATAGCAACTTGATTCAAGCCTTTTCAAATGTTGAATTAAGAATCCATAATTTAGCTATTTTGAACCCAAATTCTCGAATAAATCATTAAATTGCGACGTAAATAAGAAAAAAAAATGTCTTTGAAAAATGCAAGGATGGTGATGGCCGCAATTAATGATAAATTTATATATATTTTATTTTCCCAGATTTGCATCTGACTGTGCATTAAATGTAAACATGAAACACAAACAATTTTTCTTCTTTTTTAAAAAAAAAAAAAAAAGTAAGGGAGCTGCTGCAATCTTGAAGATATTCTAAAAAGATTCTTGCATATAAGAGTAGACAAAATACATGGAATAAAGAAGCATATGTATCTATCATGCATAACAGTGGCACACCAGGTAGAAGAGAGGGGGCCCCTCTCTCATTCCGACCTTTCTTCTTTCTGGGTTTCAAGCTAACTGAAAGCCAAGAATCTTTATGACATTTGACATCAGACTACCATGCCTGATTTTTCTTCTTTTTTTTTTTTAAAAAATTTTAAGATTTCTTTCAAAATCAATGTTGAATCCCATTGCTTGCCACCTTGCTGGAAATATGTTGTTTGTTAACAAAATTTTATTTACTAATTTTGCAAGCAACTTTCATCCTTTCCCACCTAAATCTAACAAGTATTATTTGTTTTTATTACAATAAGAAGTTAGTCTGGTTTTTGTTAATTTGTTGTATATAAATTGTTAAATTATTCATTTTTGCTAATTCTTTGCATAATTGTAATTTAACAACAAGTTTTAACCGTATTAATTAATTATATCATTTTTCAATATTAATAAAATACAATGATTAAATTACAATAAATTTATATAACGAGACTAATTTTTCATTTTTTTTTTATAATTGGAGAAAGAAAATGGATTGTTTGAAATTGAATTTAAATTTTTATTGTTGTAAATTTGTAATTGAAGGATGATGTCTAGAATGGGGATTTTTTGTTGTTGTTGTTGCTATTTTTAGTGCAATGTAAATCTGCATAGCAAGATTTTAAGAGTACAGTTCAATTAATAGATCAAAGTTCATTATAGTATTTTAATTTTAGAAAGGAAAGCTTTGAATGTATTGCATGTTGTCAACAAGGAAGAAAACTCTGTATTTGGTTAAACTTTAAACTTCAAACCTACTCTCTCACTGCTTTCCCTTTCCTTTTCCTCAAACATCTATTTTCACCCCGGGTAAATGTCAGAGTAAAAAAAGATTTTCTCTGATTATATCTATAAATATTTTACATTTGGATGGGAAAAACTGAATTTAGATAAAAGGAATTGTACTTTGAATATCTTACCAGAATTAAACATTATTATCATTTTTTTAATAAAAACATTACTTAAAGATATGTCCAAACCCTGAAGAAGGTGTTTTAGAAAATATAAATCTTCCTTCCTTCATTACCAACAATTATTTCAGCTAGACTGCTTCTTTCTTTGATATCTCCTCTAAAAATGTGATGAATCGACCAATATATAATTTTATCTAGAAAATATTGTATTCTCTTTACCAAAGCAGAATTTGAGACCTTTAGAAAATTATCCTGTATAGCTTGAATCCCCTTTAGGTTGTCTCTGCTAATTAGATTTAGCTCCAACATCCTGCTGCTTACTAATCGGATCCGACGTAAGCTTATTTGGCCCGGCCTCAAGCTGAGCAGTAATGAGTTCCACCATAAAATAAATATAAACCGATACGTTACTTTTTATACTAGAATCAAATTCAATTACAATAAATACATCTATATATAATTATAATTAAACTATTAGATATACAAAAAAGATGGACGAAAAATTTTATGTGATGGTCTGATAATTAAAGAGATTTATCACTTGATGTGCAACTTAGATTCGAATCGTGTTTGTTGTTCGGACTTTATATTATTATTGTAATTCACTAAAAAAAGGACTAATAATTGTAAAATATTCAAAATCCTGATTAATAAAAACATTATAATAAGGTATTAAAAGGGGAGGAGAGGGGGAGAAAGCAAAGGCCACAGCTTGTCTGCATAGTGCACATGCATGTCCTTTTATCAGCTGCAAAACATAATTTATTCTATTTCACTGATGGAGCCTTTGTCTTCCGCAAGTTTCAACTTTACAAGACTGTTGCCTTGGGTACCATTAACAGTGTAAACTGTTGGGTGTTGACCTGTTACTGACTTCATCTTCATTAACCAATTAAAATAACCATTTTTTTAAAACTCATTTTTCAACTTTTTCGATTTTCAGCCAGTGTCTTGCGCACAAAGCACCAGGTTTTTACCCGGTATGCGTGTGGGGTTAAAAAAAAGCCAAAAGAAAAAGGCCAATCCGTAGCCTTTGCTTCGAGATATGAGAGGAAAAAATAAAACCAAAAGGAAAAAATAAAAGGGAAATCAAGAATCAAGGGCCTTCAAAGCATTGGAATATGCATTCTGATCAGCGACAAAGTAGGGCCTAGGCAACCTGGTATAAAGCCAAGTTTAAGACACGGAGGATATTTTAAAAAACCCTAACCAAAGGCAAAGGTATTAACCATGTTTTAAGTTGTTTATTTGTCTCTCTCTGGTTTTCACCCCTTTTTACCTTACCCCCTTTGTCCTTTTGTCTGTTACTGTGAGTTCTTTTCCTTTTACCTTACACTCACACAAGTTTTGTTGCTTTGGATCCCCTATATCCCACCCCCCTTCTCCTACTTTACCCTATTCCCTTCCTTCTCTTTCATACCTCCCCCTCCCCCTTTTTATATTGCTAGAATTCCCACTCCACTCCACTCCACTCCACTCCACTCCAACTAAGAAACAACACCAAAAGGAACACAAGTTTTACACTCTCTTGTTCGTGCAGTCCAGCTTCTTGATAAAGTCAAGTCAATCTCAAACATTCCAACGCTTACCTCTTTTTGTCACAATATGGATGTAAGTAAAGCCCTACCCTTTTTTCTTCCGTATGTTTCAAATTCATCTGTTTCATGTACACTTCTTGTTTTTTTGGTTAACAATGATTGTTGTTGTTGTGCTTGGTTTTCGTTCATGCATTGTTGTTTTGCTGATGAGATACGTGTTACTTATAGGATTACTACACAAGGAGCCATGTTCCAGCTTTTGGGAGCTGGGATTGGAACAACGACCTCCCTTTCACCCAGTGTTTTGAATCAGCTAGACAAGCAGGGTTGCTTCGTTACAGTTACTCTGAGGATCGTGATTTGTATGTTGCCGGTGATCTTTATGATAACGATGTTGTTGCTCCTGCCATGATCGTTGTTCCTCGCAGAAGGGTAAGAATCAACACTCCTTAAAACCTTAATCTTCCTTTCCTGTTCGAACCATATTCCTCACAAGCATTTTATAAAAAGAAAACTTGTGCATGTGCATTGACATGGTTTATGTTAATTGTTTGCTTTGATGCATATGAAGAGCTTTGGTTTCTTTGAATTACATTAAGGTTTTCATGAAAAAGTTGTTCCTGACTACAGCAAAGGGTCAAAAATGTCAAAAAAGTGAAACAAAATTTCATGGAAAGAAGCTTACTTTATGTTTGTTATGTATTAAAATCAAGAAAAAAAGCTCACCAAACAAAGTGCGAAACTCAAAAAATGGAAGGGCTACGAACAGACATGTGACTACTAGCTTAAGCTACAAAACATAGCAAATTGCTTTTTTCAATGGTCCATGCCTTAAAGGCAAAAGCTTTTAGTTATTTCTAAAAGTCAAGTAACCATCTAAAATGGTATTGTGATGAAAGTAATGACGACGGTGAATTGACAAACTTGCATCGTATGATCCAAGTGATGGAAAAAATGCCTTGTTTTTGGTATAAATGATGAATGAAAAATTTTACAGACGAAAGTACGACAGTCATATGATAAAGAAGGGAAAAGGCAAAACTGGGAGATCAATGACGTGAAGGAATCACCAAGCCCCACTCCTCTGCACCGCCCAACACCCAAACCCGTTGATGAAGACCTCTATAAAATCTCCCCACACCTCCTTTACGCTAAACCCAGAAAGGTACACTCCACATTCTCACCATGGTTGATCAATTGGGCTCTATATGGATGCAATTATTAGAATCACCCATCCATGGTCTAACCCTTATTGTTTTTATTTTACAGAAGAGAGGATTGAGCTTCTTTGCTAGCTGCATGGTTCCTACATGTGTGCTGTGAAAGCTGCTATTTGGCCGCAGCCCAAGTGCCTGCTTAAGCTCTTTATGTATAGGATAAAGTAAATAGGGTCATGAGAGACGAGTAGATGGGTAAAAGAAAAAGCCATGGGAATGTACTTGTTTCCCTCTCCTTGGTTTAGGAGTTAAGGGGATAATTGGGTTTAGAGGAGAATTATTTTAGTTGTTTACTTTCTTCTATGTTGAGGGTGATGATGGGGTGAATCTTGTTTTTTGAGGTGTTCTTTTTACTATCAACAGTTTCTTGTTTTGGAAATCCATCTTTTAGAGGTTTTTGAATGAAAAATTGGAAATGGGATTGAGAAATGTTTGGTAAAATTGTGTATCAATCCTTTCAAGTTTCCACTATTGTGTAAAAGAGGTAATTCAATTCCCTTTCTCTTGATTCATTTCGCTTTGGGCATTCACTTCAAAATTTTATATTAGCAATTATTATGAATTTAAGGTTAAAAAGAGCATTAGCATTTGGGGTTCTTGAGAGTTTAGAGCCGTTGGAACTCGAATACGTTGTTTATTTAAAATTTTTGGTTTCTGCTCATATCACGGGCTACGTCTGAATGTGAATTATTATTTTACTAATTCTTGGTTTGACTTTTCTTCATTGATTTGACTTAAAATTATAAAAAAAGAAAAAAGAAAAAAAGAAGGGTTAAATTTTATATGTAAGATAAGATTTGACTTTGTTATTCTACCCCATCTTGTTTTTTCTTTCAGTATCATAAACTAAATCAATACATAATTTGCCTTAAAAGCAAAACACCTTGCAAGAAATTCAACTTCACCTCGACTTGAGTAGTTGTGTTATTATGTCCACTAAAACAAGGAAGAAGAAGCTGGCGTAGGTTAAAGTAAAGAGCTACCTTGCAGAAAACGAATGAAGGACATGGGCATGTGGACCATCCCCAAGTCATTACTCCCATCAAAAAAATTCAACATGTCAGCTACTAACTTCCACGCTCATTTACGGAATTCACATCAAGCCTCTTGGCTAAGCGTTCTCAAAAAAAAATAAAAATTATTACTTCCTGTAGTTTTCAATTTGGTTAATTTTAATTTATGTAGTTTTTAAATTTTGAAATTTTAGTCTTGATAATATAATAGATTTGATTTAATTCTATTATTGATCTTGTGTTGTGCGTGGGGAGGGTAAAACCCTAATAATAATACGATTAACGTGATTCGAATTCAAATCACATATGAAACAATGAATATTTTTAACTATCAAACCAACAACGAGGGCTCGAGTAATATAAGAATTTAATCCTTGAAACTTTACCAATTTTTATTCAGCGTTCCAAACTCATTGAAACGGCTTTTTCCACACTGCTGTGAACCGCTGCAACACCAAATCTTGATATATTTTAATATTAAAAGCAAGTAATATGGAGGGTTTTTTTTTATTAAAGGAAAGCAACCGGGGGGGGGGGGTTAGTGGATAAAAAAAGTTGAATAAAAGCAATTATTTTTTGAATATCAATAAAACCAATTAGGTACGTGCAAACAAGAAAACATTGGATTAAAGAGGGGAAAAAAAAAGAAAGTGTGGAAAGGAATAGAAGAAAAGCATAAGAAAAAAGAATACTCTAATCATGATTTAAAGATAAAGCACTTAAACATATGCGATGGAGATGCACTAATTAAACACCCCCCCCCCCCCTGCACATTTGTTCTTTTCATGAAACCAGGTGTGCCATTGAGAGGGAGCATTAGCACTGTACATAGGGTCCAGTCTTCTTTTCCAAAGCAGATTTTAATATTTTGTGATCTAAAGGAATGATTGGGTTACTCAGAGGGGTTATCTTTGGTTGGGGGTCTCAAATTCAGGATGTTGGCAATTAAGTGATATTAAATTTGAAGGGCATGTAATGGTGAAACTTTACTACGATGGTGGGTTATGCTAATTGCTAATTGCGTTGCATTATGTATTGTGCAACAAAGGAAGGAAGGCAGCCGTTCTGGTTGCTGCAGGTGACACCATAATCGAGCCAGTACCGCTGCAACTCCAAAAAGTCAAAAAATGACAATAAATACTCAGCTCTGTATCAGTACCAACAGTTGCAATCAATCTCTATCAGTACGTTATCAATTCCCAGTCTTTTTTTGGGGTACAGTCAATGAGCCAATTCATCTGTCCCTGTTGTGTAGGGAAGTTCTTATATGAAACTGGAATCCTTCCTCAAGCTAGTCTGACTAACATTAATGCCTGTCATCTGCGACATTCCAGGTTGTAAATATGTAAAACGGGTCCATTCATTCTGCAATGCTTTTCATTTATTTCCCATCTTCTATGTTTTTTTTTTCATATAAAATGGAATAAATTATTACAACATATAAAAGGATAAAGAATAAAAAATGATCCGGACTTAAATCTACAATATTCGAACTTGAATATTAAAGACACAATATCTCAAATTTTATTAATATTGTCAAAATTTTATTATTAGGTTTTTTACCCTAATAATATAAAAAAAATTAATAACTCAAATGGTATGCTCATGATATTATTTATCAAAATGAAACGTTTGCTACAATATTCTGTCAGTGTTGCCTGATAAATTGACAGTACCACCAGATTGAAATATGATGACTTAAAATATTGAGGGACATGATATAATAATTTCTAATTTGAGAGTTAAATTTATTATTAAACTAATAAAAAAATACAAATCAACTTTTTATCACTTATCTAATGACAACTAAAGAGAAGATGACAAAAATATTTAATTGACTAGATCCAAAAAAATTAATAATTGAGTTACCAAAATAAAACCAAAATCGTTTACCAACAATATTTTTTATTCTTGCCACCTAACCTGACTTAAATTACCATTTAATTATTAAAATAACATTTTTGCTATTTTTTTGTTACAAAAACCCCTGAACAGGACACTACCCAACACAAACAGCTCTACACCCTGTCCTAGTGTCCTTGGTCCTTGTTTGACCGGAATGGCAGCTCAGTTGATGAACGCAGCAAATTGGTGAGATTTCAGGCCAGCAAGCATTTCCCAATCCACCATTAGCATTGAACAAAACAACCACATCATGTATACAAAATTTTCAACCAAAAAAACAAAAAAGAACTCGAGGCTTCGCTCAATTGGTTAAAAAATGAAAATCAGCAAATATTGAATGTCTCCCATATTTACAACTCCTTTAATAGTCAGACTGCCTCTTTTGTAACAAATATATGGCGATAAGATCAACAAAATCATAACTTAATATCCAGCTTGCTTATGAATACAACACTCCGCAACATGAATACGAAAAGCCTTTGCATCCTTATCTAACAGGTGAGAGCTGCTCGAAGGTAATAGTCGGAATCTGAAGCAGCATGCCTAACACCAGTGACCAAAGCGAACAGTGAAACTGTTTCTTTGCAGTTAGCTAAAGATCTCTGATGTTATCACTTCCTACTTCCCTTCCTTTCATCTTACTGTTAGTCACTATCAGAAAAATATCTCTGAGTGTCAAACGGCTGATTCTTAGAGTTTGCATTGTAGCTGCTCGAGGTATCTTGTCCATTCATTGGAGCAAATGCTGCCAAATACATGCATGTGAGTGTTCCATGTAAGACAACATAAAAGGTTTTTACATATTTTAAACTATAATTATACATGAGAGAAGTGAGCAAAATAATCCATTGCAGATGATATTTGCATGTAATTCATTCATGAAATTCTCATGCATTTTACATGACATGATGTGAAAAATATTTGTTTAAATTTATTGACGAGTATAAGGCATATGGGGGATTTCATGGATACATTTTAGGCTCCAGTTTACTTATGTAAGCCTAACCATTCCAACATTTAAGAAAATACAATGAAAGGATTCCAAATTTTAGTATATTAAATATATTCACACGGTAAATGAAAATCTTCATAAATCACAAGGTACAATTTATCAGAGAGTTGGAAGTGCATATTGCTGAAAATTGCAGCTTATGTTTAACACTCCACATAAAACAATTGGCAACGAGTTTAATGCATTTCCATCAGTTAAGTGAAATAACAATCCAAACTTTGACCCTAAGAAGCCCCAAAACTCCAGTTAAAGTTTAGAACGCAGAGATGGACCCAAAATAAAACTTCATTCTTAAGTGGCATAAAAATGTTTTACAAGCCTACCAGAGCCAAATTATGAGATGCTCAATCTCAGTTCATTTAGCTAGTAAAGAACATGGGCTAAATCTTTCATCACCTCATTAACAAGCAACAAACAATGTAGCTCAAACAACCAATGGTTATAATTTCAGTTGCCTTCTTCAATTGATATGGACACCCTTCAGCCTTGAGACCAACGGATCTATCTAGGGTGGTAAATTGGCATTTGGTTGTTTCTGGTAGAGTCTTGGTAGCTAGCTTATATTCATTCCAGGTTGGCTTGTAGACATATAAGATTGACATTTTGAGTTTGGACAAACTCTTGATGCATTTTAATCCACAACACGCATGTAGTGATCACGTTTGGATTCATATCATTTAAAGTTTTCGGTCAGGGCATGACAGTCAAGACACTGTCCTAGTAGTAAATTCCGTTTCATTTTATAAATGCTGCACAAGTTGATTGCCGCAATTCAGCTTTTGCTGCCCTAGATCTATAGAATAGAAGCACGAGCAGCATGTTCTGTATAAAGCATAAATTAGCTTGAAAGTAAAAAGAACTGAGCATACCTTTCTCTCTCATTCTGTTCTCTCTATCATATTCAAACTTATCCCGAAGTTGATTGACTTTCCCAGAGTTATCAGCTTGCTTAGTCCTCCCAAAACCTTGGTCCTGCAGTTAGAATGCATAATTCAATGTAGTATCCACAGGAAGATATGTTCCAAAATAATAGCAATAATAATGATAAAAAGAGAAAGTTGCATGCACACGACATGGAATGGCCAAGTTCTGCTGAAATTAAGCCCACCAACAAGTCATGTAAAAAAGTCACACCTTCGTGAGATCAGCACGGGGTCCCCTGCTCCTATAAGGCAAAACAAAGGGAGTATGATTAGGAATCACTTTTCTAGTTGAATCCTTCGGCAGACAAATCAAGGCTCGAATAATAGAAACCAAAGAAAAAAAGGTAATAACTGAACATAAACTCTTCTTGATTCTGTAAGGCTATTTATGGGTGTTCAATTTGGCATAACAATAACAACTGCTGCCAAATGAATACTTCCTCAATCAAGATATCTAGCATTTACAAATGGCAAGGGAAGTACTATAAACATATATATCTTTCTAAGTATTCTATTTTCATGATTAGCTAACAGAGGAAGATGAAGAAACCTGTAAGGGTTAAAATCTTGATCATCGTCCTCGGCAGACTCATACTTGGCATGATCTTTAGCGATTTTTTTAGAGTAACCCTCATCCCAATACAACCTCTCCCAGTTTTCTCTAAGCTCATTATACAATTCCATGTACCTTTTGCACCACGGTTCATGCTCCTTCAGTAAAACAAAACAAAACCCAGAATGAGAGTATACTATTAGCAGCAGTTTTCAGTATATTTTACGTTATTAAAAATATAATTGTGGTTGTAGTTATGTTATAGCGCTAACCGATTCCTTAATAACGAGGCGACTGCGGCGCATGAACTGTTCCCTGAGCTGCTTACGACGCTTGTTAGGGATGTTGTCTCTGGGGATGACGAATCGCTCACGTGGGGGCACATGATCGCCGATCTCATGCATCTCGCCGTCCACGATCCACCACTCGGATTTGTCTCCGGTTTTGTTGAAGGAGAACCCAGAACCAGAGGGCTTGGAGCGCCGCTTGGAGGAAGAGGGGTCGGTTCTAGCGAAGCGGAGCTGGTGGGTGGTGGAGCGGAGGCATTGGGTTAGAGTGGGGAGTCGCTTTGAGAAGGAGAGCATGGAGATAATTTAATTAGGGAAACCGGCGCTGGGGTATCTTCGCTATGTCAAGTCTTTAACCTTTAGGTCTACACTCTAAAGTCTGGACTGGTATCGCTTCTCCACAGTGCAATACCCGGTTATCCCAGATAATTTTGAACTTCAAATATCAATTACGACTGAAAAAATTAGCCTAATATTTAAACTCTTCCGCTTTTTATTTTTTTCATTAATTTCATCTATATTTTTTCTAAATTTCAAACTCTTTTTCTCTTAATTTTCTATGATTTTCATCATCTCAAAGATTTCAACTAATATAAGATCAGTTGTTTTCTTAATAAGTTCAACAATATTTTTTACGTTAAATAAACTGTTAATTTAGTGGTAATTTAATAACATTATAATTTTTTAGTTTATATCATTGTCTAAATTAATTAATCTTTATTTAATTTGATAAACATTACAGATTTTAAAAATTAATGTCACTAATTCGTTTGAATTACAAACACATATCCAATGTCTACTTATAAACGGTATAATTAGGACGAAGATCGAATTATTGAAACATATATGCACAATTCAAGTGCAATAGCACCTCATGTTATTGAACAATATTTGAAAGAGGCAAGATTATTACATGTGTCATGTATGCTCAATGGGAATAAATTGAAGCCCACACTTATCAATGCTTTCCTAAAGAAATGACAACCCGAAATACACATATTCCATCTTTAGTGCGGTAAATGTACGATTACACTCAAGGATGTGACATAATAACTCGAACTACCGATTGATGTGGTAGAAGTTACAAGGATACTACTTGTTGGGGATTGAAGGCCAATTTGCCACCAGCTATTAGGCAAAGTATTGGACAAGTTTAGCAATAACCGAATAGACATGAAATAGTTAGATCATTTCTCAAATCTCGACAACTCTTCTAGTGCAGTTGAAAGATAACAATTCACTCGAGCATTCATACTAAGGTTGATCGGGGATCTTTTAATGCCAAACAAATATCAAATTTTGGTACATTTAAAGTGACTCCTACAACTAATTCATACCAAGTGATTCAATTGGGAATTAATTGTCTTGTGGATATATAACTCTTTCAATCATAGGCATGGTATCGCTTATCATTTGTCCTTGAGTAAACTTTCCTTATCAATTCTCACTTGTAGTAAGATAAGATCATTTAATGATATAATAATAATAATTATTATTATTATATTTTTGGAATAACATACTATTTGAACAAGTGAAACATGCGGAACAATGAAATAAGTCATATGAGTATACCAAATAAGCTTAAAGATATCTGGTTATTATTAAACCAACAATCAAAAGCTGATGTTAGTTTTTAAAAATTTTAATTGCATGATAATTATGTAAAGATTTGAAATTTAATATTAAATACATAATGGAATTTCGTACTACAGTTTGAATAGATGCCATACTCTAATTCGAGAATTGAAGAATATAACATCCCTTGCTCAACTCGATCGTCAAGTCAGAATTACAAGATGCTACATTCGTTGCCGAAGTAACTACAATCAATTAGGCAGTATTTAATCATTCGTATAAGTAATCAAGTGTCAATAATATTCAAATTATGTTATACAATCATTTCCAAATCTTATACAAACTTACAAAAACTCTTTTGTTAAGCCGAACATGAAATAAGATTAAATTGTGAAGATTTGAAAAATTAAAATTGACATCGCGACTTCAACAATTTTACATTGTGACAACGCCAACTAGTATGTCCTGTCACGATTATGTGACTTACGTCGGCCGTCATTGCAACGAAAGAAATTGGTCATCAAGACATGACCCATGTCTTGGCAAATTTGCACATTTGAACTCAATTCAATTACCTTTAAATCAACTTCAATTGCTATCACACAATCACTCACTAAATAAAAAGCTATTTTACCAAGCCAAACTAACTCAATTAAAGTATGAATTCATTTCACCGATTCCTTTAATACTTTACAGTTCAACTATTCATCATTTAAGTCTATTTAATCCAAATATCCTTTAAATCAACTGTTCATTCAAGCTCCATGTATACATACATGTAGAATTCAATCGTCAGAAAAACCTACATAGCCCTAAAAAACCGAAACAATCATACACCAAATGCATAACTCAAGCAAGACCATCAAACATACCATTTCTAGTTATGCACCAACTTTGTCATTTTACTTGCCTCATATCACTATCTTTAAATATACCAAGATCAAATAGACTCATATTCAATGACCTTCCATTTGGATAACAAATTCATGTCGTCCCATTTCAAATTCTCAATTTCATATAAACCATTTTACCCGATGAACCCTAATAAACTAACTCGAATGCACAAGTAACTATACCACACCAATTGCTTGTCCGAACTGAATATATATATCAGGTTACCTGTTCGGGCGAAATTTTTATAACAACACATCATGTTACTTGACCAAGCTAAACCTGTTTTATAGTTTTGGCATATTTGAGATTCATGACTATCCATCCTAACAAATTGTTTCCAGTTTTTTTTTTGAAGGTACAATCTACCTTACCACTACACCAAACACTTGTTGGTAAAAATAAGAATAATTACAACAAACAAGATATGAATATTTAATTTAAAATATCAAAAAAATATATGCACACATACAAATCAATACAAACCAATATAGGTTGAACTAACAAAAACAAATCAAAATTTGAGTGAGTTACCACGAAACCTAAGCTTTATGGTTCCATTTTTATGACCAAAATGAAGCCTACCAAGCGGCACCAAAACGGAACCGGCAACAATTCCGAAAACCAAAGTAATTGGAGCACAAATTATATAGCTCTTTCTTTTTTTTTGACCAAATATTTAAGCTATAAAATAGAAAAAATAGTTATGAAATGATAAACAAGTTTTCTATCATTACTCATTTCTATCCATTGCTTGGTAACCTAAAGTGATAGTTTTTGGATTTTGGTTCCAAATGTAGCTTGGGTCCAAGGAGCAATTTAAGTATAGCGGAGGATGTATTTTGAAGGGTAGGCAGGGCCTACATGTATGATTTCCTGGGCAAACAGTACCCTGCATATTGCATCTGTTGGTAGAGCTCCTTGGCTTGGTGTGGGCACATTTGAACTCTTTGTATAACATGGAGACACTTGATTGTACTTTGTATCACAGATGTAGAGTTCAACTCATCTAAATGTTGATAGCATTTTAGGTGCAAATCATCAACATTCAAAAGTGACCCAATGTTTAGCCTAAGTAAACATACAGTCATTTTAGGATGGAACAATTGGCCAGTTACCCAGCTGGTTTCAAGGTTTAAAATTATACACTAGCTGGTATCGTCAGGATGTGGCGTTCTACTCCAATATGAAAACTGAATACAGAGATCATTCATTCTAACAATCCTAGAGTTCAATAAAAACAGCAGCTCTATTGCGTTCCTCCATATAAATTCAATAAAACAGAACAAAAACAAAGCATTCCAATAAATCAACCAAAATTTTAATATACGAACCATGCTCAAGAATTCCGAATTATACCGTAACATAATCGAGAATAAAAGTTTTGAATAGTCAAAATAGATAATGTAATGCTAAAACTTGAATTATCATTTTCTTTACTCACTCTCCCTTCGGCGCAATCAATCAATACATTCCTCTACTGTTATTGAGAATCGAGCCGAGAGTCCCCAACACGGCGAAAGCTAGAAGCGGGCTAACATCCAAGGTGTCGAAAATCGGGGGAATTATATTCCTAAAGAGATTCAAATAAGGATCACATAGATCCCTAATAGCCGAAAGAGGCTGCCGGTCCCAGGGAATGTTAGGGAACCAACTGAGCAAAACCCTAACCATCAAAACCCCACTGTAAATGTCCAGCCACTTAGCTAATCCCGCCGCAACCACAGTCAAAGGCGTGTTGAGGTATCCGCTAGGGCGGTCCTTTAAGGAAGCGAAGAAGAGAGGGGCCGTGGTGGAAAGTGCGTTGGGGTTCTGGGAGATGGTTTTGAGAGCATAATTTTGGATCATTTTGGTGAAGACGATGGTGGCGGAGAGCGCCAAGGAGAAAAGGGTTTTGAGGGTTCGAGTTGAACCGTTGAGTGGGGACAGAGCTGGGATTTCAGGAGATTTGCAGGGTGTTGCCGGGGGAGGAGAAATGGAAGCTAAAGGGATAAATTTGGGGGGTTGGAGACGGAGTTAGAGGGTTTAATGGGAGGAGAAAGGGGAAGGAAGATGGGTTTGAAGGTGAAGATTGGAAAGTTAGGGTTTCGAGGAGGAAGGTGTATTGAAGGTCGAGGAAGGATGGTATGGCTGCTGAGTAACGACATGTTTGGGAAAATTTTTCTTTCTTCGTTCTCCTCGACAAACAAAGGGAAGAGAAAGGATAATGATTTGAGAGGTTATGTTTTGAGGAAGAAAAGCCTAATAATTTTTTTTTAGTTAAATAAACCTTTTATATTATTTGTACTCATTTCTTATCTTAATTTTAATTGAAGCGATAAACTTTTTAATTTTGTGGAGGTTTTTTATTTCACTCAAATGTGTGTGATATCATTTTTTTAATTTATCAAAATGTAAAAAATGAAAATAATTAAAAAGAAAACATCAAATCGGTAAAATATTCATTTTATAAATTAAAAAGAATTTTAATCACGCACATTTAGATGCTTAGATTTTTTTTAAATTATTAGTAAAAATCGATTAAAGCTCAACTAAACAAAATCCACATGGCATACGCACATTATGGGAGTAGGACTCGCATATTACAAATCAATGCAAAAAGAATCGGATAAATCTCACACATGTCATATGCATATGATGAGAATGAAATCTACATATCATAATTATAAATGATGAAACTCGAATATGAATATTCGAAGACATAGAGCTTCCTCCTTAATCAACAAATCATGATCTCATAGACAATTTAAATTAAATTTGTTATAGCAAATAAAATCACTTGCGAAAAAGTAAAAAAAAAATATCTATATTATTTTATGTATAAAATAATATAGATATTTTTAGGAGTTTGGAAAATTTTTTGAACCTACAAGAATACATTTTATTTTCTATCATATTACTAAATTGACATTTACAAATATTTATAATTTGTCAATTGAGTTTTAACTTAGTTGGTATCGGTATTATTGCCAGTACAGAAATGTATGAGTTCAAGTGTGCTAAAACGTTTTTATCCTCTTATTTGAGGGTTATAAAGGGATTATAAGTAATTCTAAGTTTTGTATAAAAATATTTATAATTTACTTTAAGATAATGGTATTTTAAAAAAATTATAAGTTATTTATGTAGGTAATGAATAATTATTATTTTTAATCATCAATATTAAATGTATTTATTAATTTAATGTAAATATATCTTTCATATTTAATCAAATTAGTGTAAATATTTTTCGTACTTATCATAAATTATTATTATAATTAATGAATGTTGTTTTACTTTTATTTTAATAATATAATTTATTTTATAATATAGTTCTAAATTCTTTATTTAAAAGATATTAATTATTTTAAATATTAATTACATTAAATATATTATATATTTTAATTTATAAAAATAAACCGTTTATTTACCTGCAACGAAGGTTCTAGTTTCTTCAAATAAGCAAGTTTTTATCATATCATTTTGCATGTCAATCTCCAACTGAAATGTTAAATAGTTTTAAAAAAAATAAGATTATTGTTACTTCAATTAAAATTTAGGTTTGATGAACGAAAATAGGAATTTGTTTAAATAAGTGGTGAAGTAGGCTAATCATATTTTAGTGTTTTTTTTTTTTTTTTGAAAATGCACGATTCGAGCCATATTTTAGTCGATTAAACTTAGACCGTGTTTGTTTGGCTGTAAAAGATTTTAGGGAAAAGCTTTCAACCTTTTCTTTTGTTTATTTCGCTGAAAATGATATACCAATGTAAAACCTTTTCTTTTTTTTTCTTTTCTTTTGTTTTCGGTAAGACATTTTCCAATCTTTCTGTCTTCACATTCCAGCAAAGAAAAATCATGGATTGCTTATACAAAGTTGATGAACGCTCTCCTCATGCCCTCCGCCTCACTCGACGAGCCATCCATCTCAATCCTGGCATTCTTGAATAAAATCAATTACTGGAAGTGCCGTCGGCATTTCTACTTTCATTTCAAGTTCAGCTCCTGCTTTTCCATTTTGTTTTGATTCAAGATATGGGTAAGCTTTATTCTTCTTTAATTTTCCGTTCAATTGTTAATGGTGGAAGGAATCCTAATTTCCACTCTTCTTCTTGTTTTAACACTGTTGCTACCCATATCAATGCTTTTAGTAAGAATTCCATATCAGATGGATTGGGTTATATGTTATTAACTTCAGTTTTGCTTCAGGTATATGCTGCTGAAACCAAAAGTCTAGAAAATGCAAGAAGATGTGGCGGCTTAGCGCCAAGGAAAGCTTCTTGTATTAAGAATGTGTTGAGTTGTCTGCATGAGAGAAAAGTCAAACTCTGCTTGGAGTACTTACGAGATTTGTCGGTTGATGAAATTAAGTCCGAGCTCTCCAATTTTAAAGGAGTTGGCCCTAAGACAGTAAGTTTCCACGAATGGATTTCAGCATCTATGTTAAGTAATCTGAGTTCAATACTTCTATTGAAAGAAAGGGAATAAGCATTGCTCACTCCTTTTAAGCATTTTAGAAAATTAGAGAATGTCTACGCTTTGAATAGCCCTATCTTACATATGGATGTGTTATGTGTGTGCTAGGAGTTAAATTTATGCCTTTCTTGTCCATGGCAATTTTGCTTTTGTTGCTTATATTTTCAAAGGCCAGATTTGTTGTTGTGGCTTATTCTCTTGCAACCTTTAAATCAGTCTGTTTTTCCTTTTATGCTGAAAACATAAAAGTAATGTGCTTTTTACATCTTCAATCACCTACATTTTGCCTTGAGCGCAATTTGACTCTATTCATGCATGTCTGTTATCACCTAAACTCCATGCTCCATTTAATAGAATGCATTTTCACTTACATCTTCAATCACCTACATTCTGCACTCAAATTTGATGAATTCTATATGTATTTTCACTTAGATAATTGCATGTGTGTGTAAGCATTGATGAATGAATCAGTGTCCTGTTTGATTATGATGTTAAGCGTTGATGAATGAATCAGTGTCCTGTTGGATTATGATGTTAAGCGTTGATGAATGAATCAGTGTCCTGTTTGATTATGATGTTAAGGATATGTTCATTGACTTTGCCAATGTTCTATATGAAATCAATTGAGATTAGAGAAAGGAAAGAAAAATGGAATATATAAGCTTTGTTATCAGTATCAATCATTTTTAAGCCTGTGCTATTCTTCCTGGTCATCTTTCATTTTATCTAATACATAAATGTTGTCTTCAGTTATTTAATTTGGCATGGGTCTTGAATTGAATTTCACAGTCACCAGAATATGGTATTGCTCTTATTACTGCCATCATTTTATTGGTATTTGACTTAAATTTGTCACTTGTATTTTTAGAGTAAATTTATCACATGCTTTTCTCATGAAATCCAAGCTAGTTTGCATGTTATTCGTAGAATTAGAGTGAGAACAGGTTCATGATTCAGATATCTGTATGCTTCAGACCTTGTATCAAACTGACTAGGTTTAGGTAGTATGTTAAAGATTTCTATTGCTGGTCATTTTTTATGCTGGTCTCTCGTTTAGATTTAATGTTTTATCTGTTTAAACTCTTTTGTATTGTAATCTGTTTTTGGAGTTATCACTTGTTTTAAATTGCTTAATATTACCAGCATTGAGATTTCAGATTAACCATACAAATCCTCAACTCTTAATGCCTGACAGGTGGCTTGTGTTTTGATGTTCAATCTTCAGCAAGATGATTTCCCGGTGGACACACATGTGAGTAGCTACAGAGTGTTCCAGTTGTGTTTAAATTAATGTTTGAAACTTATTAGCTCTCAAATATCTTTGCAGGTGTTTGAGATTGCTAGGGCCATCGGTTGGGTCCCTGCTATAGCGGACAGGAATAAGACATACCTTCATCTCAACCGTAGGATCCCAAACGAACTTAAGTTTGATCTGAATTGTCTTCTGTATACACATGGTAAGCATTGTCGCAAATGCACAATGAAAGGAAGTAGCGAGAAAAAGTTGGCATCCGGAGATTGTTCCTGTCCCCTAAGTGTAAATGTTGTTGAGGGTGCTCTAAGTCAACTTCCAAAATGGATAAGGCATAATTCTCAACAGCAACATGTTCCTTCCCAATTGTGCTCTACAAATTGGTGTCTACAACTTGGTTTAGTGAAGATGATATCGACTCTATCACCCAACTCTTCAAGCTTCTTTCTCTTGCAATCATTGCCATTGACTGGTTCTACAACTTGTGGACGTTCACTGTTATTTCTACTTATAAAACAATGTCATTGACTAGTTCTACTTATAAGCTTTAGCTTTGATGTTATAACCACTTTGCTGGTTTTTTTCTCCTTTGATTTGTTGGATTGTATCCCATCAATAGCTTTTAGTGTTTTGTTTGATGCTATGTTGAAACTTCTGAAGAATATGAACAATTAGAAGTTCTTTTTTTTCAATCTTGTTTAACACTCGAATATGTTTATTCTTGCCTTTAATTACCTTTAAAAGTACTTGTTTAGATTAAACGGACCACTTTGAAGAACATTAACCAATATTATTTTAATTAATAAGCACACAAATGGCCTTAACTGCTATTAACATTACTAATAATTGAGACTGGTTAACAATTACATTTTATATTATTTTAATTGATTTAAAGAAAAAAAAATATAAATTGTATAGCATTTAAGCTAATAGCATCTAAGCATTGTTAACATTTACACCTAAATTTATAATTATTAATATATTTAATTTGATGTATTTATTTATAAATAAATTATTGCAATATATGTAAAAATAATATAAAATATAAATTTAATAGATATAAAATAAACTCAATTAAATAATGAAAAAATAATAAATTCTCAAATTTATATTTGTTTCATTTAAAACAGTTTTCTTGAAATGTTTTCAGGAAATCTACCAAACGATAGAAAATATTTTACACAGATTTATCCAAATACCAAAAAATATTAACTTTTTCGGAAAAGTAATTCATTTTCCAGAAATCATTTTCAGTCAAACAAACGGAGCCTTAAATTAAAGAATATATATTATAAAAATCAAGTGAATCCAAATTTTACATTTTAATGATTGTATATGAAAATAAAATATTGCCTTAAATAATAAATTATTGATTACGATTTACTCGTAAGTGCTTATTCTTTTATGAAAGTTTAGAATATGATGACATATTACAAGATTATTATCATATTTCAAAATTTTTAAATTATATCTAACGAATTATCATCGCTTTCACAATAATTTTCAAATTATATTTCTACTTCAAAGGTAAATATCGTCTTTACGTAATTGTTTTTTTTTTAAAGGCATCTTATGAGAAAAGATATTATTTTAATCACAATTTAATTCTTAGCAAGGGCATAACTAGGAGTTGGTAGTGACTTGAAAATTTTTTATTTAGGTTTTTTAAAAATTTAAAGTAATAAAGATAAAATTACATTTTGATTTCTTAAAAATAATAAATTTTAATTTAATCTTTTAAAAATTAATAAAATATAAACTATTAAAATAATGAAATTATAATTTTTACTATCGAAAAAATTACAATTTAATTTCGACTCTTTAATTTTTTTTTTTATTTCACCCCAATTCTTGGCTAATCAATGTGATGTAAGTTGTGTTGACAACGCCATCGATTCTCCCCCTTGGACATATATCAATGTAAAAGATCATTGTTTTGAGTTTTTTCTAAGAGACAAAGCATTCTCAAGTTTGGATCTAAGTTGCTTTACCTAGTCATTTAACTGTACGATAAAAGAGAAAGCTGAAATGTTTGTTTTGGGGCATTGATCCTCAGCTGAGCTGAATCTTGTGTTCTCAACTTTGGATTTGGTTTTCAGATTCATGTCTCCAAGCTGATATAATTCAGGGTCATATCAGATATTCATGTCTGAATTCAAACATATTGAGAAGGGAACAAAGTCTAGTCCGGAGATCATCGAACAATCTTCCCAACAGCTACATAATTAACAATAATCGATTAACACCGCAACAGAAATAGGACCAAAAGGCCAAAGAGGGTCAAGAGGGAGGAAGAATATTTGCTATGTTTTAAATTTCTTACATAAAGCATCATTAATGGAAGGATGTTGGGTCTTAAGAACTGCTGGTTAAGAGTGTCATGTACCGTTTTAAGAGTACATTATTAACAGAAGAAAAGAAAAACGGAAGTATCAACATAAGGGAAATAATTGAGGGCGTAATAATGGTAAGTACATATAATATGCCTCTATGAACTTTTCCTTCACTGTGATTTCCGTAATGATCTTCTTCAGCATTCTGAGAGGACCAACCATGACCCCCCATTGAACCACTGGACGCGACCCTATCCAGAACCCTCGGCGTTTAGCCTTATTCCCCAGCCGTACGGTGCTTCCACGCCTCCTCTTCACCCGCCTCCTTCCCCGGCACCACCCCATCAACAGTGTCGAGTTTGGAATCATCGATACGTGTATGGAACCTCTTTTCAGCTTCGGTTGGTCGCTAGTGCTTAAGTGTTGTAGTCAACTTTCACCTCCATTTCTTATATAGGGATTGTAAAGATGGAGAAGGGTCTGATTAATCATGATGGTCATAATGGCTGGCAATTATAATAATCATCATGCTCAAAGCCTGATGCTAAAATGAGTTGAATAAAAAATTGTCTTCATTCTTTTTCTTTCTTTTTGGCCTTTTAAAAATTGAGGCTTGTGGTGGTGATGATTAGAAGAGATGGGGATTTATTGATCAAAGCTTCAAAATGAGTTCAAAGAAAACCCAGTAGGTGAGAGGTACCAATCATCGAGGAATCCAATTATGCCTTATCACAAGGTATAGGATAGGGTCTTCTTATTTCTTTTAATTTCCTTTTTCTTCGACTTTTCACTTTGGGTACTTAAAACTTTAATTTCTTTTTCTATCATTATTCTGCCCAAATCATAGCTTAATTCATACAGTTTTTGAGTTTAATCAAATTAATTTGATTCGTTCTGTTAAATTTATAGAGAATTACTTTTTAAACAAAACCTCACAAACGAACGAAATTTTCGAACTACCTAATCAAACTTCTATGGCCCATCTCTCATTTTTATATTGTTAGGTAGAAAAGCTAGTTGCATATATACATGCAATTGGAAAGCAAAATCAATCAACTTTCCGTAATTATTTGTAATTTTACGTTCATTTTATGTTTAAGTAATCCTAATTAAATTTAGTAGGAAAATTATTGAAGGGATTGAGTAGGGGAATTACACGAGTCAATTAATTATGATTATTTTCAAACTTTTTATTTTATTTTATATTTAAAGAAAAGGAGGGATCCATTTACACCGGTACATCCCTCCGTAATTTTTATACATTTAATATTTTAATAGTTCAATTGTTGAATTTGTTTATATATTTATACTTATCGTGTGTGTAAATTTTTTAACCAGTTCAATATATCTATCATATTGATCTAAAATATTGTCTATATTAATATATATTTAACGATTAAAAGTTGCTTACATAGAACGAATGAAATATGAAATATGACAGTTGTATTGTTATAATATTAAACATATAAAAAATTAGGAAATTGTCTAAAACCACTTAAGTTTTACACTAATGCAAGTGAATCCCTCCCCTAAAAAAAACTATAACCACACTTTATTAACCAAATACATAAAAAGAGTTTTTACATTAATAATATGAAAACTATAATTATGAAGATGGGGTGCTTTGCAGATTATTTACGAGAATGAGTTATTTTGAACAGTGAAACACGGTGTTACCATGTTGTCAGACGACACCACCCCCAAAAATACACCCATCATTGTCAAATGATTCCAGTTGATTTAACCATTAATTCTATATTAGTTCTTAAGTTTCAAACCATTCTAATTACATAACTTATTAATAATTGCAACCGCTATCGTCCTTACTCGCGTTTCAGCTTTTTCACCACCGTCAGAGTCACTCCCCTGAAAGTTTTATTGGCCCCACCTCTGACACATGTTTCAGACAATGAGATTAAGGATACTACTTAGATGGAGAAAAAGAATAAGCTGATAATATTGGTGAGCCGTTTTTTTTTCCTATGATTATGATCTCAAACTTATGTATGTGGTTTATAAAGCATCCTCTTCTGGTAGCATAAAACTTGAACATGTGATTACATAATCACCGTCAATTGGGGCCCGAGTTATACTTGAACCCGTGACGCATAACCACTGTCAATTGGGAGCCCTAGTTATATTTTAACATGTGATTGTATAACCACCGTGAACTGGGAGCTCGAGTTGCAATGCGACATCTTCTAAGATGATGGTGCACTCCCCACACGAGAAATGAAATATGTGAATCTCCAAACACCACTGCATCGCCGTGAACTCAAACATATATTAAAAGTATCACAATTTTTCCCTAAAACACAAATACAGATAAATCTTTCTTCTCAAATTTCTAGCACACAAAAAAAATTAGAAAGAGGAAAATGTGTCCAACATGACGCATTTTCTCTTTAAAATTGACTTATTTCTCTAAATTTAAAAAACGACCTAATTACCTCATTAACTTCTAAAATCGACTTTTTTTAATTAATTAACCCTATATTTTTTTACAATTATTTTATCCCCACGCACACGGTGTCAAAAGAAACAAACTTCATTCTCGGCATATGAAAGTAGTAAAGAAATGCCTCATAGTAGCTATCATGGATGCTGCCAAAAGGACATAATTATTGCAAGCAAAAATATTATTAATGACGAGGATCACATTTTTACCTATGCTACTATTACCCTGTCTGAATAAAAGTTAGGAGATGAAATGCCACTCGAACCACAGTTATCTTGTTCTTCCCTAAATCGGCTTAGGTGCTGCAACTGATTGGACGTTAAAGGGGTGAACCACTGTTGTTGTGCGCTCCACGGCAGTGGCTCCTACCCAAGACAAACTTTGAATATTAGATATGACACCAAGATCATCCTCTGCCCAGTAAATCCTAAACTGTAAGAGGTTATTTAGAGATTAAATTCGAGATTAAAGATTAGTTGAAGGAATCCAGTGGAGAAATAGGTGAGACTTTTGATGTAAGCATCATGCTTTGGGTGATAAAGATCATCAATTCATCATCAAGACGTATCAACTACTGGTAAATATTCTTTCAGGGTTTGGCTTTACGTACTCATCCCTCTTACCAAAACACTTGAAAAAGCCTCTATAAGTATGTTTAAAGTCGGTGAGTGGTGGTTTATGATGCAATCCCCAACGAAAAGCCACATTGCCCAAGTCTTTACTCGAAAAGTTTTTCGCCAAACTTGAATCAAATCTTTATAAAATAATTTTACCAACCAGTTCATCCAAATCCGAATTCAATATCGCTTAAAAATAATTAGCTTTCTCTTTTTAACTTTCAATTTAGAGGTTTCAACTTTCAATTTATGAACAGAAATTTGAGATGCTCAAAAAAAGCCAACAATTACTTTTATCATATCTACATATAAGATTGGATTCAGCTGCTGAAATAGAAACAAAATCTAGGGGAATAAATACACCTAAAGTAGCCACCAGCTATGACTATGATCTGTGAGGGGAATATAAATACAAGTTCTTCAGAAAAAAAACTAAAAGGTTTAGTAAACTTTGTTCTGGAAATGATGATCAACCAGTGCGTGCAGTGCCATTGCTGGTATTAAAGTTTTTCTTTGAAGCTGGGTACTTGATGGCATTAAGTTCAACTTTGCGCAGAGCAGCTTTCCCCAGATCAATGCCACATATATCAGACAGCCTTACAAGGTAGAGTAGAACATCTGAGAGTTCTTCACCGAGGTGAACTTTTTCTTCTTCTTTCCAATCAGGCAACCCTTTTGGGACCTCCCCTCTCCACTGAAATATCTCCGACAATTCTCCCACTTCACCCACCTTACATGAATCATCACCAAAAAAGTGTCAAGAGTCTAGCCATTACAATGAACAATAATCATAAATCTACTTTAATATATGTATATAATAATAGCAACAAAGAAAAAAGGGTAATGATTTCCTGTGATTCAGAAAATAAAAAGGGAAAAACTTGTTTGAACTTTACAGGGACAGTTTGTCAAGTTTTACTCTGCGCAAGAAGCATTTCAAGCAGGCCAAGTTGGAAAAAGTTAAAAACCCTAACTTGGACGTCAAGAAAGGTACTTAAGTAATTAGAGAAAAATCCGGAAAAGGGCCACTTGCAAAAGCGCAAGTGTTGTGATTTAATGAAAACATGGCTTGACGACAAAACAATTAATATAGCTGATCATCCAACTGGTTTAGGCTGTATTTTGCTTGGTCAAACTCAAATCTTCCCATACAGAAAATCAAAGAAACTATCACCCCCACCCCCCCCCCCAAAAAAAAAAGATTGTAAGAGCTAACCCTTCCATCTTTCATGTCCCATGGAAATGGAAACTATCAAATATTCAAAGAGAAAACTTAATAAAAAAAAACCCAGAAAAATAATAAAGAGAAAGCGCAAGCCTCATGAAGGTTTGGTTAAGATACGTACCAGGGCCAAAAGGAGATTTCTAGGGCTGTGAAACTGATCCCAGTCCCGTTCTTTGGCAAAGTTAGCCATTTTCTGCTTAAGAAGATCAAGACTCACGCTTTGATCACCTTCCTCAACTCCCCCAGTCATCTTTTTTCTAGCCTGAAAATTTTAGTCCCTTTGTCTAAACGGAAAAAGAAAAAGAAGAAAAGACTAAGAAAAAGAAGCAAAAGATAGACTGATAAATGGGTGAAATTGATGCTTGAGAGATAAGGATAAAGGGCATAGCGACAAGTGCAAGTGCAGTTTTCTTGGAAAAGGGCAACAAGCTAATATAAGGGGAAAAAAAAAGTTGGGGAAGGAGACCAGAAAACAAAGGGATGTTCTATTGTGTAAAGGTGTTGATGAATTTAATTCGTTAAATATATATAGGGTGGATACATAACCACATACATGTATCTTTCTACTCGTACAATGTCTAAATACAAGACAAAGTTAGCAGGGGTGAGCTTACAGGCGTACAGCTACGACCTATATCGAGTACCGACAATACATGATGCCACGTGTCATCTGCTCACATGGATTCTCGCCTCAATCTTTGGGCCACCTCATGTCTTTGTAGGGACCACGTGTTTTTCTTCTTCATTACTACTGTCATGGGGCTTGTTTGTTTTGGCAATGCTAAAATATCTGCCCCCCCCCCCCGGCACCGGCACCGGCACCGGCACCAAGGCTGAAGAATCAAAACCCCATATCAAACAGCAAGCATTGAGTGGGTGCCAGCTCCACCTGTAAATTTTCAAGGTAAGAAGAAGAAACAGAATAGCAAGTACAAGTTGTGATGTTTATATAATTAAGGATAACTGCGCTTAAATATGTTTATAATATCTTTGCTATAATGGAAACCACTTTACTTAAAATTGCAAGCTGAATATGATGCCAACTAAGTTCGTTTAAAACTTTTAATTCAACTGTCCTCTCCCTTCCTTTTTTTTTTTTCCTGGTAATCTCATTAATTTAATTTAATTTATTTATGCGCCATTGAATGATTTTGATTCGTTTTTATATTATGAAAATTTTAAAAAATTATTTTAATGTGACATATTTCATGAAACTAGAATAGAGATGGAAACTCTGCAATGATTTGCTCTACTCGTATCCTATGATGAAATAGTGGTGTTATGATGGTGATAGGAGGAAAAGTAGGGTTATCTTGAATGTGTGTTTTAAAGATTTTCCAAAGGGTGATGTTACAAGCAACTCACTTATTTCAAGTTTGAAGTCCCACAATTTTCTTTTGTCCAGTAATGATCCCGTGGACTTGAGTACGTGAACGCACATGTCAATTATTATTATTATTATTGCATCCAAATTAAATTAAAACTAATGTGGGAAAAAGGGTTTTAGGGTTATACTTTTTTTTCTCTAAGAGGTTGTGGTGATGTTAGGTTTTGTCAGCATCAATATTAGAATCTCTCATCTACCACTAGCAGACAAACAAAATCATCTTTGTCCCCTTCTATTACTTTACTTCATTTACAAGTTACAATCCCTTCTTTTAATTTTCTTTACATGGTTGTGTTATGTATTCCTTTTGTTAAGAGATATTATTTCGATAATAATTCTATTTTAGTAAATGAAATATTGATTTTTAGTAAATAAAATCACATTTGTTAAGATTGAGCTTGCTTTGGCGCGTAAAAGAGTGAGATGGAGAAATAAAAGATTTATTATGCTTTGATTTGTCATTTAGTAATGTGGGTGGAATGTTGCATCAGAAAATTTGAGTGACGGCTTTTCCAACCCAGTTTCAAACTTAATATATATTTATATGATTGTCAAATTGTGTTTAGATAGATCTTGTTGTTGATCCATATCTGCTTTATATATTGTTGAATGGAAGCCTCGCCTCGCCTCGCTTGAGGCATGCCAAATTTTGTATGAATATATGTTCACTTCAGCTGTCTATTTTTGGGGGTTATAAAATTGTGAGAATTTGTTTATTATAAACCCCCCCCCCACAAAACTCTGACCCTAAACCCATAAACAATTGAATGTGGTTATCAGGTTGGGTTTAGAATATTAAGTTTGTAAACGTATGGATGGATGCTAACCTCCAAAAATCTGGGCATCTCACCAGACTTCTAAATAACATTGATACCACCAAATAACAAGTGTTCACATGAATTCAAGTCTTCTTTGTATAAAAATTCATATTCCAATTCTGTGGATAAAAGAAATCAATACTGGTTTAAAGATTTAATTGGATTCACTTTTAAATTTAATCTGATGAGATTGGGAGGAATGGAATGATCCGAGGCAAAGAATAAGCGGTGGCGCGCGTGGACAGCATGCCCCGCTGCTTCTACTAATTTAATCACTCTAAAGCTATGGTGAAAGATGCCTTCATTGAAGATAATATATTCTAAATCTGGAGGCATCCATGTAGGATCTATAACACTTTCCTTGGCTAAGATCATATGCTGAGCCATGATGATAATATTCAGGTTCTACATATACTCTGAACCTAACCAATTATTTCAACATACTCTTCAGGCAAGGCTTTTGTCTACACAAGTAGACGGTTAAACAGGGTTTTGCCTAGTGAAATAAACCCGTGGAAAATGGGTTTTAACGAAATTACAGAAATGAGTCAATGTCAATGTGAAAAAGATGTTGCAGACCGAAAGTGAACCTCCTTTTAATCGAATCAGAAAGTATCGTCTTAGGATATTGGTGGGATGAAAATGTGACCTTGTTCTTTCATCCCGGGGGTTAAAGGAAAACGTGTAATCTTAAAATTTGTCCTTTGTCGGCAGTTGATGGGCTATTTAGTCATTGGTCCCTGATGCAAAACTTCATGCTCAATACTCAAAATATAACTCTATTGTTAAAGACAAAAGATTTAGCAGACAGGATATATATATATATATATATATATTAATAAGTTTTAGTACTGTGATGGAAGCGGCATCGGCTTATTTCGTGTTGGATAATGAATGCCGAGTTAGGGATTTCTATACAGAGGAAAGAGCTTTGCTGATATCCAGTCACGGACTGTATCATATCCAGTGGTCTAGATTTAGACTTTTGATTTAGTATGCTAAGAAAATTTTATTATATAAAAAAATGCTATTTTTTTTTATGCCACTCAGCTTCTTCAAATATTAATGCTCCTATAAAGTTTTATCAGCTACTTCCAAAGATTCAAATCACATATTAATAATTTGATGATTTTAATTTTAATGATACAAGAATAATAATAATAAATAAATTGTATCATTGGTTAATATGCTAGTAAACAATTGGAAGAAGTGAAAATGTATTTCTTTTTCAAGTATTCGAATTAAATTGTTAAAAAAATTTACTTCAATATTTCTTTTGATTTAAACAAAATTATACTTAAATCATGTGAAAAACACAAGTGATTATTTAAAAAATAATGGGTCAGGTCGGATGCTCCTGGTTATTTATGAGGAAGTGATGATGGACTTGGACTAATGCTAATTCAGAATTGGGGTAATTTATGGGATAAATTTGGGTCTTTGGATTCATCAGAATTTTATATTGAAATGATGTAACAAAACTCAAATAATTGATAAACAGATTAAAAAAAGTAAAATCCTTATAATAATTATTAGATTAAAAATATTAATGTATTCGAATCCCCTATGTTGGTCTTATGACTAATCTTATGATCAAAGATCATTGTTTCAGGTGTGGTTTGAGTTCGAGTCGTACCAATCGCGTTGTTAGAGATTTGCTCTCTCCTTGTAATTCACCAAAAGAAAAAATATCATGTATTCCAGTTCAAGTTAAAAAAAAAATGAACAAAGTAACTTGTTTGGAAACAACATTAAAAAAGAACAATTTAAATGATAATGATTTAATGATGCTTTAGTTTTATACAGATTGTTTTAAGGCATAGTAGTTGGGAATAGTATGTCGTATTAAGGGGAAATTTGATATTCAAATATATCTTGGTTATAAACAGGGTGTAGATCCTCGATTAATGTAACATTGGGCATAGACCATAAGATTAAAAATGATTCCAGGTCATGGAGGCAAATACCGATACCATCTCTTGGTTGTAATTAGCAAAGTCTGGCAATCCTTCACGTTTATTGGACCATTTTGTGGCAGGTCTCTCCTGTCCTTTTTTGTGTGTAGGCCGAAAACAACACTTCAGTTTTATTGTGTAGGCGAAAAACACTTCACATCAACCAACGAAATCCCATGCTTTTCTTCCTTCCCAGAATTTTCTTCTACTTCTTCTGTTGATGGCTGAAACCATATCTCTAATTTACACAGTTACTTTGGTTTTGTTCTCATGATTTGTCATTTACAGTTATTCAGTGTTATTTTCTCAATAAACTCTTGAGCTGCCTTAAGTGTTTTATTATTCAATATTTCACTAGCTGCTGCATCAATTAATTACCTAGTCGAGAGATGTAAACTATTTTAGAAGGTTTGAACTTGTAACCACAAAGATAACCTATGATGAGGGCACCTTCTCAAAAAATCTTTAAATCTCTCTCATGCATCATATAATGTCTCTAATTCAATTTGGACAAAAGAAGAGATGCCGTCATCAATTTAGTTGTTTTAGCTGGTGGGAAGTATTCCAATAGAAACTTCTCAATCATCTGATCCCAAGTCGTGATAGAACCCCGTGAAAGTAAATTCAACCTAAGTTTTGTCTTATTCCTCAAAGAGAATGGGAATAACTGTTAGTGTATAACATCACCAGAAACACCATTTATTTTGAATGTGTCGCAATCTCTATAAAATTAGTCAAAAGATTATTTGGATCTTCATCTCACAAACCATCAAACTGAACATACTGTTGTACCATTTGAATTGTGTTCGACTTCAGTTCAAAATTGTTTGCAGGAATAGTCGATTTGACCATACTCAATTTAGCCCCAACCAGAGTGGGCTTATCATAATCAAATATAGTACGAGGAGCAAGATCTACAAGAGGTTCCTGATTATTTTTATTATCTTCCATCTCCACAATTTTATCTTTTTCCTCTTGATTGTCTATTACAATCTATTAACTTTGCGTTGCTTCTCTAACTTTTTTACGATTTTTGCGTGCAATTTTTTCAATCTCATTGTTAAAAACTAACGGTTCCGACGAGTTTCTTCTAGTCATAAACTAAAAGAACCTATCAGAATCAAGCAAACAAAAAGTTAGAATGTAAAATTTAAATTAAAAACAAAAATATTAAAATAAAAATAAAAATGGCTAAGTTAATAAAATTAAATTTTTCTTAATATTTTAGTCCCGGCAACAACACCAAAACTTGATGCAGTCATAAACTAACTAAAAATATGACTAAGGCAATTGCACACTACGATGAGCAAAGATATCGTTCACACAAGAACTAAAAGTACTAGTAATTACTGTCTTTCAATTATTTAACCGACAAATTGGAGTGGTTGATTAAACTAAAATTAACTAAATTAATTAACTATGAATACGACAAATAACAAATCAATAAATTAAACAATTAACAACTAAGAAGTGAAACAATACCCAAAAAAGAATCCATCCAGATTTAATATATCATTATCAATCTAAATTAAATAATTTATTCACTTAGTATCTTGATCCGTAAAAATCCCTAAACTATGCTAATATCTCTTTCGAGACTAAGAGCAATTGACTTTAGGTTGATTAATTGAATTTTTTGTAATTAAACCCCTATTATCGCATTAACTCGATCTTTGGATCCCCTATTAGAATATGGTAGATTTATGTCATCCTATTTTTAGGATTGTATAGAACTCCACTCATTTACGCTAGATCTAATTTTAAACATGGTCTATTCCTCTTCTGATTTAAACACATCAAACATGGATTAATAGCCTATAAATATTAAACCAAGGGTACTCATAATTGAGAACAAGATCTAAGTATTTATTGCGTAAAACATAAAAAAAAAATAGAATTCATCATAGGATTAATCTCTCATAGGTATTTAGAAAATTAGTTCATGATAACAAATAAAAACATGCCAAAAACAATATAACCACAAGAAACCAAAAAACTCATAATAAACTTTAAAGAAATCAAAAGGAGATCTTCAATCTTGATAGAAATCTGCTTCAAAGTAAGCTTCAATGGTATTTTTCGAGTTGTTTTCTTGAATATTCTATAATAGCTTTCTCAGATCTTCTTATATTTGGTACATATAGGTCTTAGAATGCCCAAAAAACCTAAAAATTACGTTTTCCCGCATGTTTGGAGTGCAAATTGTAATTTTCACACGGTCTGGCACATGGTCATGTGGTAGCCCGTGTTGCTCACATGGTCGTGTGTCCAGCTCGTGTGGAATGAGCTTCTGAAACTTGCTCTGATTTTTCGATTTTCGCTCCTTTTATTTTCAAATGCTCTCCTAAGTATAAAAACATGAATTTAAAGGATCATGAGCATAAAAATCATCATTTTAAATCGAATAATCATTAAAAAACGCATTAAGAGTGATATTAAAATATGTTAGTTTTATCACTTATCAATTTAAAAAAAAACGATTTTGAGTCTACGTTGAAATCCAAAATAACATGTTTTAATTTAGGAATTGATTACGCATAAAGAAGGTTTTAACACCCTCATGACACTCAAAATTGATACCTTATTAGATACGTGTTATCAAAAAATTAAAATTACAACATCAATATTTAATTATGATCCTTTGTTTATAAATAAGTAAATTTACTGAATGAGTGAACCGATATCTTTACAATAAAACTTGAAAATTATTTATCTCGTACCATTCGAGTGAATCATTGAGATACGAGAAATATATTCTTTCATTTACAATTATCAATAAAACATCTCCCATATTTTGCAGTTATACTTTTCATCATAATTTAAAAATATTACTTTATTTACTTATTTTTAAAATATTTGAAAGCATTTTTTTTTGTATTTTCAAATATGAGTAATGTAAGTCCAACACAAATGAAATGCAAAATTGAATAGTACATGAACTCCAAGAAATGCAAAAATGTGAAAGAATTAATTGATTTTCTTTTTGTTATATAGATAATAAATTTTTTATTTTATAAATTAATAAAAAAATTATTATGTGTTCTATTTATTTTTAATTTTAAATCACAATAAGCAAGACATATCATTAATAATTTTATTTAGTGTCAAATTATTTAACAAAATAATTAAAAGCTAAAATTATACTATAGTCAAAGTGAATTTTTAAAAAAAATATATTAAATTATTTATATTATATTATTATATATTATACATTTTAAAAATGTGTATTTTCTATTAGTTTCAATGGTGATTAGTTAATTTCTAATACTATCTTCTTAAAAATATAAATAAAAAGAGTTATGTATCAAATTGGATAATTTCAGTCATAAATAAAATAATTATTAGATGTGGAATACCTCTGGTTTATTGAAAGCTAATGAGTGTTATTATATCAGTTAAAAAAGACTTTCTACAACAAATAACCATAACATAAACGAATTCAAACGTTAATGCTTAAATTAAAAAATATTAAAATTAAATAATCAAAACAAAAACATGAACAAAATTATGGAGTTTACCATATAAAAATTCTTTATAAAAATTGATATTCTCAATATAATAGTACAATACGTAAATAATCATTAATCTGATTTACTTACAACCTTTTTACGCACTAAAATAGGAAGTAAAAATTTTAATATTATCCAACGCACCAATAAAAATATTCGGTGGAGCTGAGGTGAGGTGGTGATATGAAGGATAAAAAACACATAGGTGGGGAGCAGAGATTTTAATTCATGAATGTGCGGTTAAATGTACTAAGCAGAGAAGCATAGGCCCACGGCTGCAAGAGAGCCAAAATGCCATCAAGCATATTTAGAGGTTGGCGGGTCTTGCTTGTTTTGCATGCTCTGAAAATGGGGCCTCTCCCGTATGAGCTTTCTGGCTTCTTTGTTGGTTTCCAATTTTGCCATTTTCTGCAATTTCAAAACTATAAAGAAAGAGTAGGGCATGCAAAAGCTATTGTTTTAATGTTTGGGACCGCTGCCACATCTTCCAACTTGCCCAATCACAAAATAAATAAAAAAATCTTCCACTTGAAGAAACCCCTAACACCCACATTCTTCAGAAATGTGCTTACTGTCTCTCAACAGTTACCTTCATGTTTTGCTCACATCATAAACTGATACGCATTCTTCATACTCAAAATAATATGATATATTTTATAAAGTAAAGGTATTTTTATCATTATCTAAGTGAATTGGTGCGTAAGTGATTGTGACATTAATTCAACCACGTTAATATACAATATAGATAATATTGAAATATACATGTATTGAATATGTTAATGCAACTGTGTCAATCCCCAAAAACCAGAAGTTGTTTTGGTATAGTGTTTCAGGTTGTTCTTATCTTCCATTTTTGTGTTGGACCAAAGGTAACAAAAATAAGCTCAATCCATGTGGGAAAGAGCAAATCATATGTAAATATTCAGGGTGCAATATAGACCTTGTTATAAATGTTCAAGACTAATATCAGTATATGCATGAATAAGAAATTGTTTAAACTGGAATTTATCAACACAAACAATCTTGGTTTCACAAAATTGAAAGGCAAATGCTACTTGATTTTCTATTACCTTATAGACCTTTGATATAACAAGCCAAGAAGAAATTAATGATAAACTTTCCTTGAAGCAGGAAAATTGTTAAGGTGCAATGTGTTTTGCAAGGATAAAACGACACCATGTCCCTTCAAGCTTGAATCATGGTCTATGGCAAACACATTTGTAGTGGTATGCACTGTTGATTGGGTCGTTTCCTTCCACTGGGACTTGTTCAGCTCTACATTTGTATTTGCATCCTCTACATTCATTGTAAGTGCAGGTTGGAGCTGTGGATCCAATCATCAATCTCCTTGAATTTCTTTTCATCTTTGCTTCATTGCTGCTCTGTTGCTTCAGAAATGTTTCAGTCAGAAAGTCTGGAATTTTGTAAAACAAGTGAAGCAAATGTTGGGATTTTGTAGTAAGCAATTAATGAAAGTGAAACTCCCTTACCTGCAAGTCCCATGGGGGAGAAAAAGAGACCCCTTGTTGGAAAGGAAGTAGTACTTGGGTTGTTCTAGATCCTGCAAAAATTTGAACCATAAGCATATAAAAAAAGTTCATTACAGCCAACCCAAGTATGAAACATTGTTTAGAAAGCAACAAAGAAGAGAATATATCCCTGATCTATAAATACAGTATACAAGTATAAGGGGGCAGATTTTTGACCTTGTATTGCATGTGCTGCAAGGAAGAAGGTGAAGAATAGCATGTGTAAGCAGCTTAGACTAAGGTTGGCCATTGTAGCCTTTGTATTGTAAAGGTAGAAGGTGATATATATGGAATGAAGGTGTAGGGCAAATATGTATGGTAGGATAAATGAGAGAGATAAAAGGGGGGGGGGGGGAGGAGTTAAAGAGATTTGTGGTCAATTAATGATCATAAAGAGATAGACTGGCAAATCATTCAGTGACTCAGAGGTGCACACATGAGAGGTTCCCAAACACCAAGGCCGATAGATTTGCTTCTTGGTGGCTAAACCGTGAGAGCAGTGGATTGACTTTTGGAGTTACAAAAATGCCCATTCTGCTTTCTTCAAGAGTTGGATTGAGCTTGATGTTTTGGTGGGGGCTAAAAGGGGAAATGTGAGGTGTGTTGTACTTAGAGTTGATCATGGGCTGAGTTAAACCCATACAAGATATCTAAACCAATTTTTTAAATCAAGACTCAAGATCTAGTTTAACTCGAAAAATTGGATTTACTTTTTTGTCTAAGTTCAGCCCAATTTAAAAAAAGTAAACTCGAGTTTAACTTGACCTGCTCAAATTTGATTTTTTAGATTAGTTTTTATTTAGAAATAGTTTAAATATATATATATATATAATACATTAAATGCACTAAAAATAATAAAATAAACATATTCTAACGCATTAAAAATGCATTAAAAATATTTATATTAAAAAATACTATTATAAATGTAATAAATGTTGTATTATATTAAAAACACAAATAAATATTTTATCATATTAAATATAATTTTTAAAATTTTATTTTGGATTGAGTTATTTAACTGGATAATTTTTTTTAATTTTTGGGTAATGGATTTTATTATTATTAAGTTAGTGATTTTAATATAAATATAAATATAAATATATATAATAATTATTTAACATATAATTAATATAATATTTGTTATAACATAATGTATTCGAATTGGGTCAAGATCCGAAAAAAATATTGTTTAAGCTCAGCCCATATAAAAAAAAAAAGATGTTATATTTTATCTAAACCAATTTTATAAATTTTGTATTTTATTCAAACTCTTCCAATTTTTTAACGGATTAAACTTAAACATGTAACCGGATGAATGATCAGTTGTAGACTTGTACTGAATGGAACAGCCCCCACAAAAAGGAAGCATCCAGAACTTCAAGCATATGCAATCCCTGGGTGAATGTTGTAGGAAGTATTTGAAAAGACTGATTGATAAAGGACCACAATGTCCTACGCCATAGTAATTACTATATGTGCATCTCTACAATTCCCAAGAAATGGAAAATAGAATTCTTTTAAAGATATATCTTTTTACTAAAATCCTAAGCAGAGCTTCCAGGCTGCACACTCACTTGTGTTTTTGAAGGTATGTATAGAGACAATTAGTCAAAACCGACAATATGTTCGAGGTTGGTGAAAATGGTGAGTGGGCAGGCATGTGCTTGCCCTCTGGACTGTGGCTTATCATGCTACCAGACCCATGCTTCTTGTGTCCAGCACAAGAAGAATTCCCCCAATACGCCAAGGTCTGCATCAAGTCCTTCATATTTAATGGTGATGCTTTGTACGAATCAGCTCTATAAAAGAAAATAAGAACCAAAGCTGGATATGATAGTGTGGAGTATTGGTCCTTGCGGGAAATGCACGAGTCAAGTTTGATGACTAGCCCATCAATGAGTCTCGCTACATATTTCCCAAAATTAAGGTCAAAAACTTTTTTTTGTGCTTATTTAAAAATAGGGATAATATAATTTTTGTTCTTAAATTTGATAATTAAGTTCACTTTGATAGTGGTTTGGTTCTTAAACTTGAAAAATATCAAAGTTTGATGAAGTGACACTTTGAGGTTGTGCCACATCATCATTTGAAAATTCAAAAAATATATAAATTTCTAGGTGGTGATATGGTATAATTTCAAAGTGTTTCATTTAATGTTTTAATAACCAAGCCAGTGATTAAACAGATCAAACCATCATTTCTCAATTCAATCACTTCGATTGGCTCAATCGTTAGACCAACAAGAATTAAATAAATAATTAAAAATTTATAAAAATCTAAAAAAACAAAATAAAAAATCATTAAACTAGTTCAACTTTCTATTTTGTATTGGTTTTCGGTTTTTACCAACTTCAAGTAGTTTTCGAGCTAATCGATTTAACCCTTTTGTTTAGACCATTATAGTGATCAATTTTCGATCTGTCTGATCCGGTCTTGTTCCAATAACACTAGTCACATCATCAAATATTGATAGAATCGAAGTTTAGGGACCAAAATGGATTAAAAAGAAGTATAGGTACCAAAATGGACCTAGTTGTCAAGTTTAGGGACCAAAAATCATATTCTCCCTTGAAACTATAAAGGTGAAATAGTAAAATAAAGCCATAATCATAAATTTAGCCCGCAATATTTACTTATTGTGTCATTTTGATCTTTTTTTAAATCACTTTGACTCTCAATCTTCAAATTTTAGTCAAATTATTTTTTAAATGGAAAAATTGATTACTTTAACGATAATGACGTGGTAGCTTACATGGTAGTCTGTATGTATTTCATAAAAATTCGAAAAATGTAATAAAAATTTTCAAAAAAGTTCATAAAAATGTCAAAAATAATTATTCACATCGGCAATAAAGTACATAAGATTTGCCACGTAGACAATCATATCAATTGCGTTAAAATTTTAATAGTTTGGTCAATTATTCTATAAAAAATATATTAGAAATTAAATTTATTATTATCCTTAAGAAATAAAATAATTTGAATTCGGGCGCTGGCTCTCAATCAACCGATCCATAATTTCATATTAGCTATTTTAATTAATTTATAAAGGCATAAATTAGAAAAGTATAATGAACCTTTGATTAATGTTTGTAAAGCAGTTGGAGAGTGTGAAAATCCCGCGGATACCCAACTTCAGAAGGATACCTAACCTTGCCGCCAAGCCTTACTCTCCTGTTTATGTCCCTTGGCTTCGCCATTATCATCTACACACAAGAAAAATAAACCATGTCAATGCAGGCAAACAATCCCTTTCCTTTCCTTCCCATTCTCTTCCTTCTCAAAGAAAAGCACCCTTTTTCTCTGTCTATATCATCACCCTCCTCCTCTACCATGTCATTTATAAACCTTGTTTACTCACACACTTCTCTCCATTCCCTTCCTACTTCAGCTTCTTCTTCTTTTTTCTGTAACAAAACATGGAATCTCAAGAACCCCAGGTGAAAAACTCCCCTCTGATGCCTTTGATGTACACCAACCGGGTGGCCTTGAAAACCATATTGGAAAGTGGTGATGGCGAGACGGGGTTGGTTGGTACCACAGTGGTGGTTGGAGGGTGGGTGAAATCTTCCAAGGAGGCAAAGAAGGAGCCTCTTCCGCCGCAACAATCACCACCCCCAGCTGCAGCCGATGCTTTCCCTGCTGCTTCTCATGGGACTAAAGACGTTACCTGCGTGGAAATTCTTCAATCTCGAATCCCGTTTTTCAGGACCATTATCAGGGTTTTGGGCGGCTCTGCTAGCTCCCCAGCTGTTCGACAAAAGCTGGAGTCTTTGATTCCTAAACCACCTCCTCCTTCCATATTCTTTTTAGATATAAACGATGGGTCTTGTGTTTCAAGTCTGAGGGTAACCCTCAAATCTAATTATTCTTTGTTCTGTTTCTTTGAAGTGATTATCTATATATTGCTTGATCATGAAAATTCCTAATCTCAGGTTGTGATAGATTCAGCCAAAGTTCCACTGTCTGCCGGCCAGATTCTACCAACTGGAACATGTGTATTAGCCCAAGGTTTATTGGGAAGTCCATCAGCACTTGGAAAACAAACCATTGAGCTTACAGTAGAAAAGATTCTTCATGTTGGGACAGTAGAGCAAGATAAGTATCCTTTGTCAAGGAAAAGATTACCCCTTGATTCTTTAAGGGATTATCCCCATATTCGTCCTAGGACAACTACGGTATTCTTTGCCTACATTACTATTTTTTCTCAACATTCTGTCATAAGACAAAATACCTTAAAGATTGAACCTAGTATGCTACTCTTTAATTGCTATGATTTTTTGTTGCAGGTGGCATCAGTTGCACGAATTCGCAACACCTTAGATTTCGCATCCCACACATTCTTCCAGAACCTTGGATTTTTACATGTGCAAGTGCCAATTATGACAACTACAGACTCTGAAGGGTTCAGTGAAAAGTTTCAGGTCACAACTCTTCTAGGAGAAACAAGCAAGAAAGAGCCGCCGATTGGTGTTAGTGATGCTGATGGTGTTAACCCGGAAACAGTTAAGGCTGCCATACAGGAGAAATCAAGTCTAGTTGAACAACTCAAGAGAAGTGACAGCAATAGAGAAGCACTTGCTGCTGCTGTTCAGGACCTGAAGAAAACAAATGAATTAGCACAACAGATTGAAACAAGAGAAAAATCCAAACCCGTAACTGCAGTGAAGCCTGACTTAGTGAACTTCAATGCTGATTTCTTTGGTCGCCAGATTTATTTAACTGTTTCAGGACGCCTTCATCTGGAGAGCTATGCATGCGCTCTTGGACATGTTTACTCATTTGGACCGAGATTTCGAGCTGATAAAACAGTGTCCGCAAAGCATGTGGCTGAAATGTGGACAGTTGAGGCCGAAATGGCATTTGCACAACTAGAGGTAAAGCCTTTGCATCATCAAGGTTCAAGCATCTTATGTAATTTCATGGTCATGTCAGATAAATATTTCCATTCTATTATCATTCAGCTCTTCTTCAAGTCCTTAGGTAGTTCGAGTTACTCTGTATTTGTAGTATGCCTAATAACTGTTGCACATCTTCCATTGAGAAAATACGTGCAGTTTCCTTCTAAACTGGAATTATTTCCCCTCCCTTTCTGGTGACATAAATTCAGTAGTTTTGAGGATTAACATACCTCTAGCTGTTTCTTATTCAGCTTATATGTGAATGAATTTTTCATATTTTAAGATTACATTGATATCTTTGATTGGACTTTCCAGGATGCCATGAAATGTGCAGAGGACTGTTTCAAATTTCTATGCAGATGGATACTGGATAACTGTTCAGAAGATATGAACTTTGTCTCGAAAAGAATCGACCAGACTGTCGCTCATCGTCTTGAATATATGGCATCAAGTTTTTATGACAGGATTTCCTATAGAGAAGCAGTTGAAATTTTGAGAAAGGTAAACCTGGATATCATGCAACACCTATCAAGCCAACATATCATCTTTTGGCAACTTCCATCTGACAAAAGCTTTTCATTCTTGGACAACAGGCTACAGACAAGGCTTTTGAAACACAGCTTCAGTGGGGTGTCCCTTTGACAGATGAACATCTAAGGTATGTATAATGTGGCTCCCGGTATCAGCCTAGAAGTACCAATGCAAATATGTTAAAGAATTGAACGTGAACCATTTTCCAATTAGTGTGATTCTTACTGAATCGATTTACTCGATGGCAGTTACTTGGCTGATGATCACTACAAGAGGCCTGTAATTATTTATGATTATCCAAAAGCAGTTAAGCCATTTTATGTACGCTTGAATGATGATGGAAAAACAGTTGCAGCATTTGAGATGGTTGTACCCAAGGTAAATCTGAAATTTTCTCAAATGGTGAAGAACATCTTAATACGAATATCTTCTGGCACCAAAACAGTGTGGTAGTTTAGAATGGTTATAAAGCTAGCTAATGTGTATGCAGATTGGAACAGTGATTATAGGCAGCCAGAATGAGGAGAGATTTGACATGCTAAATGCAAGGTATATTGTTTTATTGCACCATATATTTTCACTCCTAGTAAGCATAATTTGCAAATATATGTTGGGAAATTTTCGATTTAAATAAAACTGGCGACAGTACGAAACACTAACTAGTTAGCTTGATCATCTGCTATGGTTTTCTAAATTCAGGATCAAGGAATTCGACTTGTCAAAAGATCAGTACGAATGGTACCTAGATCTTCGCCGGCATGGAACAGTCAAGCACTCTGGACTCAGCCTAGGGTTCGACCTGATGGTTCTCCTTGCCACTGGCCTAACTGATGTCCGAGATGTTATTCCCTTTACCAGAACTCATGGCAAAGCCAACAACTAAGGAGGGAGTGTTGAAGTGCATAAAAACTACAGATAAAACAGTTTCAACTTGCTTGTGTTTCACTAAAAGAGAAACTTGTGTAAACAGATATATATAGATATATATACATGCTGCATGAGAGAAATGTATCATTCGTTGTTGATACCAAGTTAATGCAACTAAAGAATTTATTAACCGAAAAGTAACTATCACATGGCTTGCAAATCTCACAGAATGCAAGTTCCCAGCTTTAATGTAATCGGTCATTATAAGAGAATGATATCAGCGGTATTATATGCCCCCTTTTAGGTTGCTGGAAAGGTTATGGAGAGATCTCCAGCAGCAATTGCCAGGTATTGAACATAATCCCTCTGAAATAAGCCCCACATGCCCTGTTCCATTGCAACCAGTGACAAGCTTTGACACTACGGTCTCAAGTTTCACACATCCACCACGTCTAAATTTATCCATCACCAACCCTATCCCCTTGTGAGAACTTTCAGAATCTGCAACCTTCTCAAAGCTAATAAAGTTCGTACTAAATGATAATTTGTCAACTCTTCCACCCATCTTCTTATTGCTAAACTGTAAAAAGCAATGGTCAAACCAAATCCTCGCATTGCCTTGGTTCAAACAGTGTTGCCGGATTTGCTTTGATGTGTCTTGGATACAACTCGAACAGTCTTTGCTGCCTACAGCTCCTGTGCACCAAGCCAGGCCATAGACTTGGTCGGGGTCCTTGCCATAGGAAGTAGCAACATCAGTTTTCAAAAGAACTTGAGAGACGAGTTTAGCCAGCAAATGATCAAATATTATCTTATATCAGGCTAGTGCGACTTATGATAGCCTCTTGATTACAAAACTGTCCCAAAGGATTTGCAGATTTTAGCCCAGAGTTCCCAGAAACACTAATGAATGGAGAACACTGTAGGATAAACCCATGTTTCTTCTTTTTAAAGTTGCCATTTTATTTAGTGTCAACATTTGTTCCTATGAACTATTCTCAGAAATATATATATATATATATCTCAGTTTAAGGAACAAATTAAATTCTATATATAACTATGAATATAATTTGTTGACAAAATTTCATATACATATAATATTGGACAAATCATTTTCCTTTTTTTTTTTTTCACAAATTCATACTATTTGTTCCAAAATTCTAACTCAGAGTCCTTTAATTTAATACTAGAAAAAGATGGGATCCCAAATGCTGAAATTTGAACTGAGCATGACTGGACTAAATGACGGGTAAATTAGTGACTAAGTTAAACGTCCGTAAATAGAATGATAGGAGTAATAAAATGATCTCAAGTAAAATGAAGAACCAAAGGAACAACTAGTCAGAAGTTATAATAAATATACATGGATAAGAATTAATAAATATAGCCACATGCAGGATCGGTCCTAAAAGTATCGATCCTAAAAAAACATTTAAATCATGTAACCCTAAAATTTGATTCAAATCCATTGATTCATGAAAAATTGTAGGTAACCCTAAACCATTGCTCACCCCTACTCTGTTACCTGCTAATGGCATCTAAAAGTTACATTCTTGTAAAATCAACGAACATTTACACTGATGGAGAAAGCACAACACACCTGGCGCCCACGTCAAAGAGGACCTGCTGCCTTGAACATCACATATATATAATATATATTCGTATATACTAATGCGAAAGGTTGTTTCAAGGTTTCCGCAATGCAGATGCAGCACCCATGACAACAGCCAAGATGATACCCACACCAGCACCAAAAGAGGCACCTACAGCAGCTGATGTAAGAGAGAATAATGCCTTGGCTTGAGAATCCTTCTTCCCATCTATTGCACCCATAGCATGGTCTTGTGCCAACTCCAATGAAAGCCTATCTCTAACAAGTTCCTGCAATTTGATATGCAAAAAGAACCCCAAAATTTATTCATCACCATCTGATCTTCATCAAAAGTAACAACAAACCAAATTATGTATTTCATTATAGCATACTATCAGAAATAACCAGGTACTGGTCAGTTGATGTTTATATTTCCTGTATATTTGACCAATGTGCCCATCACAGTCACAGTTTATCCTATAGATATTAACTGTTAAAAATGCATATGAGCATATACCCAAGGAATTCATCTATAAACATTTTTAAAAGAAAAGGGAATTCGGTCAGATCCTGAGATGTCATGTTATATGCACCACAAACATACATCAACTAGATTATGAGGAATACGGAGTAATTTGCAAAAGCACATGAACCAAATAAGGTGGCGCAGAATATATTTCTCTGCATCGATATTAAGCTGTCCGGTTAAAAGTACGAGGGCAGCAGATACACAAAGCAAATAGATATCATATTGTATGGATCCCCAAATGCCTTCCAACGTATTCAGTTAGACATAAAAATATTCAATATTATCAAAGCAAATGCCTACCGCATGAAAGTTTCAATAGCAATCACAACATAGCAACTATATATTTTGCTTTGTTATTCATTCAGTCTTTTTCAGCTAGTTTCTGAAATGATTAAGCATATCTAAATCTGTAATTTTTTTTCTTTATAAACTCTCCGATGCCTGCAAAAATGTTACTGATTAGTAGCTATGCATATTAAGAGCTATTTATAATCTCTGATTGTACCTCCAGTGAAGCCTCTTCATGGCTCCGAAGAACACAGTGGACAAGATGGCAGAGAGAATTAACCCGCTCCACAGGGAAAACAATATCTTTCCTTTGGAAAGGCCGGCGAACAAGGTCAATAGGAGCAGACAGAAGCTTCTGAACACCCATTCTCCCATCAGAATCTTCACTACTTATTACACCCCAAGGCAATGAAGCACTAGCAGCACCAGGCATAACATATGGACAAGAATTGATAACTTCAGTGGTGCTTGGAGATGCTTGATATGCCTGAACAACTGTATTAATTGCAGCTCTCTGCTGATGTGCACTAACAGAAAATTTGTTTGTTATTGCAAGGACCCAAGGTATTCCAAGAGCTTTCGCCTCGTCTAATAGTAGTGAAAGGGCTGGATATTGCTGTAATGCATCTGGATGATTGTATCGAGGTATCTTATGGGATAAGTTATGCACGAGAACAATTAAATCAGTCTTCTTACTAAGGTCACGGATTCCCCTCCATAGTTCATCTTTGAACCGAGAAGCCTCCATGGCTAGCTCCTACAACATACAAAAATCCAAAGCTAAATAAATTAGTGCAATTTCCTTAAAGACCCAAAAGGTGAATATAATATTTAATAAAGCTCAAATTACAGATTGATTTCAACTGCTAAGACTCTTTTTTGCACCAAAAAATCTAAAGCTTATATTCAACAAATATTTTTAAGAATAAATAATGTTAAATTGCAGTACTGCCCAAGCTCCACCATAAATTTGCAGAACAGAAGTCTATAACAATGTGAGATATAATATTTGCTATCCCACTGTACAAGCATTATTGTCTTCTAGAACTTCACAAATATATTCAAACAAAATAAATCTATACTGCATAGAAAAAATTGAATCATAAAAGTTTCAATTATATTCCTCAGACTCACAGAAAATATACCTGCAAATTTACTCCAGGTGAATCACTGTAGCATAAACCACCAGCAATGCCATCCCGAAAATCAGCTTCTTGTAAATTTTCAATATTGGTAATAGCGGAAAATTTGCCTTGACCAAGTATTGCCTTGAAAAGAGAGGTCTTACCAGCACCCTAGTAACCCATAAATAAAATATTCAAACCATGTTTGTACTGGAAAACAAAAAATACAAAATTTACAAGTTGAAAGTGAAGAATACCTCTAGGCCAAGAAGTCGTACCCTACGAGTTCTAACATGAACCTCCTTCGATGCAGTTGTAAAATCGCTAGTACAGAATATGAAAAAGTCATTCAAACCTTCTGGCCTTATGTATTTTTCTTGATGAGATGGTATAATATTATGTTCTCGACTGAAATTAACAGTGTCTGCTACTATCTGATGATTAGGAGGATGCCTCAAGGGAGCCCCTACTAAGACTCTTATTTTTTGTAATTCTGGTGGTTCCCCATTCCCAGATGAGTAAACTGGTGCTGAAGGAAATGATTCCACAGTAGTTGAACACCTAAATAAGAACCAACATCATGTCAAAGTGCTTGTCACAAGCCAAGAAAAGAGAAAGAGATTGGTGCAACTTTGAGCATATAAAGTGTAGACCAAAATACCATGTTTTTACATGCATTTGTTTGAATGACAGAAGTTTTCCAGTAGCTTGTATTATTTTGCTAAACCGTATTAAAAAAAGGATTGAACACTAATGTGCATTGAGTTCAGTTGTTTTGTCATTAATCCCTTCCCAATGAGAATCCTGAAGAATTATGACTACATCTAACCTTACTATGGACATAAAAAAATATATAAACAAAATTAGAAACAAGAAAAGGGTCCAACCATACCATTTGCCATTTACTTGAGCATGAAATAGTGTGCACAGATGCAATCTGAATCCAGTAATATCAACCTTCAATGGTTCTGCATTCTTCTCTCCAGGAATACCATTCCAACCAAGAGGCGCGATGGAAGTAGCAGTACGAATAATAGGAGACTCAACAATATGCCCAAGCTCTACAGCACCTGCAACTGCAAGGCCAAGCCATTGCTGCAGATGTGGAAACTGTTGCACTTGCTCCATTCCAAAGAAGGATGAAGCATTATCATTCACGCACAGGTCATAAATTCTGCCAAAAAAAAAATCATTTATTTTATGCAATCCACTAACAAAGGTGCCTCAAGAGGAATTATTCAACTGGCATTTCCCAAACAAGAATAAACTCTATCTCCATGACATACTCAATAGAATAAAGGTTCCCAAAATCCAACCACACAGCCATATGCCCATGGGATAACATCACTTAACACTCCCCCTCATGTTTAGCTCCACAAGGGCCCTACATATGGACAACCTTAGAAGGAGCATCAATATCATATGGGGTTATACCATGTTAAGCATCTAACCTAGAACTAATGTAATACATGGAGGGACTCAACTCGAATATAAGGACATGGGAAACCCAAGACTTAATAGACATGAGATAACACCACTTAACACCATCAAAGGAATACGAAGCAACAATGTTGAGTTCATGAACAGTTGATATGTTTATATCTTCAATTTGTTTAGAATCTGGTCTCTATTTGGTAACTTTTCTGACTGAATTACATTGCATCAGTTATGCTTGTCATTAAGAATTGATCAAAGGAGAGAGAAAAAAAATCAAAACATAAAAGATCAAATTCTGCAATGTAATGGACTAAATATGCTAGCTGATTTAAAAGAAGAAAAGAAATACAACATTGCAATTAGAATTTAGAACTAAAAATTAAAATAAACAACAGTAGGCATTAAAACTATTGCATATTTTATTATTACCTTTGAAATCGAGACCTATATGACTTCATTGAATGAGATTGAAGTCTCTCTCTTAATTCAACAATCACAGATCTGACCTGAACATGTCTTTGCCAGAAGAAAGCAAACAAAATGAGCGGTTGAAGAAGACATCATCCCCATCTCACAAATCATAAGCAATAATGGCTATATGGTGCTCTAGTTTATGAAGTACAGAATACGAAATATTCATTAGGAAGCCTAGACAGAAGCTCCATAAACAAAAGAAACTCATACCGATGTCAACTTTGAGTACTCTGCACCTGAGAGCGCTTCCACTGACGAATTCTCCAAGAGATAGAGCTGTTATGAGTGAATTTATTAATAATTCATTAGTATAAATAATTGAAATAATAACATGACAGACTTGCGGGTTGTAGCAACCATTAAGCACTGTATGATTAGGAGAACAGCTTAGGATGATGCCATGGCGCTGAAATAACCACCTTTATCTAACTTTTCCAATTTGTGTGGGTAGTGACAATTGACAATGGTTGCAACCATCAGAAAGAGAAACAAAACTCCCAAAGATATTTCAACAAGGCAAATGACATGTAAGAAAGCTCATTAAACATTTCATGAAATTCCAAATTCCTCAGAAGCAAGACCTTAGGATCATTTAATCAGAACTAGTTTACAGAAACTAGATAGTTGCATGCCTATTGACACTAGCAGTTATGAAACAACTGTCACTAACTGGTGATGACAATCCAAATTTTAGAACAACCTCAAAATTCTTATTTAACTTATGCTTAGCAAATAAACAACAGAGACAAACTATTATCAACATTTTCCACCTTCATGCATGTGTAGTTTTAAGTTAATTGAAATACAAACAAATGAATGAACTTAAGAAGTATTCCTTCATAATATGTACCTGCCCAAATGGTACATATGAAGGTAAAGAAGGCACACTATGCCATCTCTTGTTGTCTCCACTACCATTGTTTTTATCGGTCAACTTTCCAGATCCAGTGTCTGACTCACAACTATCGGTGTTGGCAATTGGTTTAAGAGATATGCCATCACTACCCTCTTGAATTTCAAGAGACTGTGGTCCAACAACTACATCCTCAATGGAAGATGCAGTTTTAGAGTCAGTTGCAGATGGTCCTATGGGGCCGATTTGCTTTCTGCTGTATTTTTTGAATTGTCTTCTAACTCCTTCTAATGGAACAAGCCTTGAAAGTCTCCAGAAGGGCCCCTGGACAGGGCCTACCCCTATAACCAATTGCTCCCCTTCATTCTCTTTTAACTTCTCAGTCTTTCCCTTTTGTAACCCTTGTTCATTCTTTGATGTTGGTAAACTATTATTTTCCATGCCAGAGGGCATCAATAAACTTTGTGCATTATAGTGATGGAAATAAGCAGGTGACAGGATACGGGGTACAAGATCTTCAGGAATGCAGTAACTCTTGAAATAGTGCTGCCAACCTTTTCTGTTAACATAACTGGAAATTTTGTTCATCACAGAACAAACAATTAGCTTCAGAGAAAACTAAATAATAAAAAAACCACAGGATAAATATTTCACAAAGGGGAGAGCACTCACTCTCTTAAAGCCGCATTTCCTACCGCAGGTTGGGAAAATGTTATACACTTGACCTGAACCCTCTCACTTTCTTTTGATGAAGATGATACAGCAATAACCCTCAAAATGGCAAGGGTAGCCAATGCCGCCACCTACTATGTCAGACATAGAGAAGGTTTGAAATAGATTAACTGACAAAACACATCAGGTAAATCTTAAATAAAACTAGTCCATCAAACTTACTGCTCCACCAAGAGAATGTCCACATAATACAAGTTTCCGTTTCTTTTTCTGAGCAAGCCTGTACAACTCCAAAGCAGGTATGCCTTTAGCACGAGCCAAGAAACCCTAAAGATAATAAATTGGAATGAATATATCTAAAGAATAATTATGCAGAATCTCAAAGTATTTTAAGTTATAGACAATAACTAACTACATAAAAGTATGAGCAGTGCAAGAAAGTTCAAGACTTAAGTATCAACCGCAAAAAGAAGAAAATAAATTCTAATGATATATGAATAATAAACTGCTATCAAACCCGATGTGCAGCAGGTTTAGGCCTATCTTTAATCTGTTTAGGTTTTGATTCCAAGGGATTGAACTGATTTTCCTCATTTCCTTTTTGTCTTTCACCTCGGTTGGCTTTGGTTAATTCAATCCGGTCAATCTCCTCTGCAACATCCTCATGAAATATAGCACCTTGAAGTATGTTTGCATCAGCCATGACATCTCTTAAAGAAATCAAGAATGAAACAAAACAAAATCAAGCATCTGAAAGAAAGAAATGATGAGTCAAACTATAACGAGCCATGCTTACTTATACTGCTTGGTTCCAATGAATGAAGCAAATAGCGTATCGCCTGCTTCGGCTAACAGATACCTGCAATGAGAGAGATGCAAAGGAAAAATAAGGGAACCAACAAAGCCAAATTGCAAGGTAATATCTCAGGCAAGCATGCATCAACTGATTAATAGTACTTCATGGTGGAGTACCATCAAAGACCTAATCCAGACTAAATGAAAACCAGGCAACCAGCTAAGTTAATCACCTTATGAACCATATGTCATTTTTTAAATTTAAGATGGATGCACACACCTGCATTCGAATTCATTAATGATGTTCTCTTATTCTTCTTACCTTTCTATTTAACCCCCTTTTTTGTCCACATTTGGGCCAAAGCTACACAAGCACATTGAAACGTTGACAAGAAATGAGAAAATTCCAGTTAAATTTATTATTTATAGGAAAAAAAATGTTTTCATACCCGCATTGCATACAACTTTAAATCAAAATTATGACTTTATGTAAAGAATCACTATGGTATTCGTACAAAAACTAAATCATCTTCAGCAATATCATTATAGCTTGCTATTGCAGCACAAGCTCACTCATCTGTGCTCGAGTTAACATGAAAGATTAATTACAACTATTTAATAGACGAGGAGTATAGATTATAGAGTTAAAAATAAATACCTGTGTGGAACATGATCCGAAGAAGGTTGCACGCGTTCTATAGAAACAATTTGTCCTCCAAAATCAGCCTTAAATTTGTTCACAGCTCGAATCATCTCAGTAGCAGGTTTCTACAAAGAAAGGGGTGGAAAATAATATTTTCCCATAAATAATAGAAAATTTATTATAAGACATGCAGTTTCTTTTTGTAATTAAACATGGATAAATCTTAGCTCGCTTTGAACTTAAACTTTTTTAAATTTAACTGTCAAATCATAACATCTTCTAATATATGTGTATAAAATTGGCGTGATGGGGAAATATTGGAGAAAGCCGTAATTATTGCTGTACCTTGTAAACGCACTCGGAGAGGACCATGCAACAAAGAATGTCCTGCAAATCCGAAAGAGAATCAGCTTTGACGGCTTGGCAAAGCTCTTGGAGTTGGCGCTTTCGCCTTTCGTACTCTTGATGGAGTTTCTGGCGCTGTTCCATGTCGCCGTTGTTCCACGGCGGCCAATGCCACCTCATCCGCCACTGAAGCGGCCCCCACGAGACTTTGAGGATCTTGGCTCTTTGGTCCTTGATCCATGTCTCCACTCTGCTTTGTATTGATTCCATTATTATTCGATCAAAACAATGTTCACTTTCTTTTTTTATTTGGGTTTGTCTGCCTTTGGATGGTACAGTTGAGATCTTAGGAGAGAGAGTAGAATGTGAGAGATAGGGCAACTCCGAGTTTTATTGGGCGAAGCCGAAAGCCGAAGCCAAGCTAAAACAGCGTAAGCCTCTACTTAAATGACCAATTGCGTGTACGCTATGTTCACTTTCCCTGTCCATCAAATGTAGTTCAATGGTTGCTCCCTTTAAGTTTTAATCATCACTGAGGGATTCCATCTTCCTTTTCCCTTTGAATCTCCTAATTTCAAGTTGAATAGTTCAAGTTATGAACATTTTGTGTAAGTAAAACTTTTAGATAGATTTATTATTAAAAAAATTACGAATTTTAGATTTTATTCAAGCCTTAATCTTGATTATGTATTAGTTCTTTTACTTTTTACTTATTTATTTCGAATATTTATGTTTCTTAATCAAGAAAAAAAATTAATTAGTATTCCCACGATTCTTGAAAAAAGAACTAAAAATAAATATATATATATATATATATATATATATATATATATTGCAAATAAAGAAACTTATAGAGTTGTATTGAATTAAATAATGAATGGTCTCCTAAGATGCATTTGTATAGGTTAGTTAATTACATTAAAATATAACTCTTAAGCATAATAAAATTTTAATTAGTCTAAATAAGAAATAATTGTAGTAAAATTAAATTTTATTGTTCACTAATAGACATAAATGTTCTAAACAATTGAAAATACCGAAAAATATATTATTTAAAAAACTTTTTATTTTTTAATTAATTAAATTATATTCAATGATTTTATAGATTTATAATTTTATTAATTAATAATATATTATCTAAATTTTTAAAAGATATGACCAAATTAATTAATTTCACATTAATATACTTTCATATTCATTAATAACTTTCATTGTTACCACGTAATGATGCTAATAAATTATTATTTTAATATAAATGTAATAATATAATTAATAATAAAATATATTTTCATCAATTTAGATATTTTTTCAATTCGTGTTTCATATATATTATAAAATTATAGATAAACTATTAAGACAATCTTAAATAGGAAAAATATAAAAGTTTATCACTTGGCTCTCGTAAAAGCTCAAAAGTGAATTTCACCGGTAAATAATTTCTAGCCACTAAGCCAAACATAAAAAAAAATTTATATACTTTTTATGTCAAATAAAAAATAATTATTAATATAAACTAAATAATTTTACCAAACAAATATTAAAATATTCATAGATTGGTCGTTGCAATTTAAATTAAAATCCGACTCAAAAATAAAGAAAACTTTGTAATGGCTCCTTTTACTTAGACGGAAGAAGAACCCATATATAGACTTGGGCTCAAATGACATAGACAATCTTGGAAAGGATGGCAGCCAGGGAGAGGCTGTAAGCGTCCAATATGTATGGGCTTCAACTTATTGATGATAGAAAAAAATCCATGTTTTATCATTTTGTAATGAGATTTGACAGGCACCGAAGCCCAGGATTTTTTTCCCGAAGAAAAACGGTTAAATAAGTAATATATGTCGGTTTTTTTATTAATTGATTAAATAGGTTTTTTTTTTAAATTTTAAAAAATAAGTGTAAAATTTTTTTACACAAATATCATGAAAATATGTCTAATTAGACGCACTTCTCTTTTAAACGACATTTTTTAAAAAAATTTTAATAAAACAGTTTAGCGTTTAGCCATTTTTTAAAAAAAATTATTGTCTAAATACGCAATATACGTCATTCTTGGCCAAACTAATAAACTGTTTTCTTAATCCCTAGTACATGCTTAAACCGTGGATTTAGTATTTTATTTTAATTTGGTCAGTTTTAATTATGTATTTTTCAGTTTGGTTAATTTTAATTTTTATATTTTTCAAAATTTAAAATTTTAATTTTGATCCAAAGGATAATAGTTAAATTTTAATAGTAATTTTGTATTATGCGTAAGTTGTGTATTTAATCCATGTTGTCAAATTTGATAATTTTCAGGCCTTACATTATTCGAATTTTGGAATTTAGCCTTGACTAAAACAACAATTGTTAAATACATTTATTTTTTTAGCACCATGTAAAAATAGTTAGTTTATATGATATTACATACGTGATGAGATGTTTATTGCATAACATTTTAAAAATAATATAACTTAATAAATTTAAGTGTTACTGTTTGGTTAGAATTAAAATTTTAAAATTTGAAATAAATTAAAGTACAGTAATTGAATCCACAACTTAGAACAATATAGAGATTAATAATAAAAATTAACCAATAAAAAATCATTGGACTTACTCGTAATACGAGCTTTGTCGCTCAAATGGAGAGAACATGTGTTTTTTTCCCTCAAAATTTCATTGTTAGTTTCCGATTCATGGTCTATGAAGATGTTTAGAAAGAATTGATTGTATATGAAGTGAAAAAAAAAACAAAAGAGCAAAGCTTTTAAGGAAGATGAAGACGCGGTGAGAGGTTAGTGGGTTTGAAGGTATTTTACTTGTGATTTGAAAGTGCAAAGGGTATGTTAAAGAGATAGGATTATGGTGGGGAGTCATTTTACTGTTGAGGTTTCTTTTTCACTTGGCTCAGTTAGTGAGGGGACAATCTAACTGCTGCCTGCCCCTTGGAATTAAGGGACATTTTATTCCAAATAATGAGGGGAAAAGCTAGTTAATCACATGCGAATCTAATCAAGACAGCTACCCATCGTAAATAAACCAAAAGCTAAAGCAAAAGTGGGGGAACCAACCCAAAAGTTGCATAATTATATCAAATTAGTATGACATGGCTCCTGTTTCCATACCACTTTAATGTAACAATAAAGTCAAACCAAACTCTCAATTAAAACTATATATATATATATATATATATATATTCTAGAATAGAGTTAGCACAATTGATAAAGGATGAGGGTTTGAATTTTGAAAGTTGGAATTATATATATGTGTCTTCTTCTTATATTGTATGGCTTTTGTTAAGTTCTTTTTAAATTAGTCTGGCATTTATTTAATTCTTCATATATCATGTATTTTACATTATAGTTAATCGGACATAAATATGTATTTATCTTGTAATTATGTTCGTAAATAAAAATAATATTAGACTTATAGGGTATAATCCCTTGATATTTAAGATTTAATTCATTTAGACTTTAGGGATAAAAAAATGATTTAAACTTTAAAAATTAAATTTTTTTAGTCGTGAATTTCTTTGTAATTAAGAAAAAGGGGGGGGGGATCAATGGAGTCCAAGGTTGGACATAAATCCCTTTCGGAGGTGTGAAGAAACTTGATGGGAGAGTAAAAGTTGAGAAATAGCATCAAAGATATGATGACTGTGTAACCATTTTACCATAAATCATCAACAAATAAAGGCGTCAATTTGATGGGAGCAAAGCAAGCACTAAAGTAGGTATCTGTTCTTATTGCTAATCATAACTTCACCAACACCTGTCCCAATTTGGATGTCCTTTTCGCCAGAATGCTTGCTGCCTTTGACATTGCTTGCAGTTACACCTCCCTTTCTTTGGCTTCTCTAAATGGTCTTCACTTTTACTCGTGTTTACATAATCTAGTGAGACAGGGTACATGGAAAGTTTGCCTTTTCGTCATCCCCCAAACCAGTTATTTTATTTAATTTTATTTTTAATACAAAATTTCTCACTTATAAAGAGTTATATTTAATCTTCTAATACAATTTCTTTTTGGCTTCACATTTCAATCCAACCTTCACACATGTAGAGTTCACAAAGGGGACACCTTGATTGGTAGAAATTGATACCTGCATTATAGAAGTGCTTGGACACACCGTGGATTGAACCACCAACCTATACCTTTTATTATTGAAGAGGGTTAACTCTTTTGAAAAAAGTCTTTGAAGTGTCGTCTAACAAGCAATTGACGTTGCCCTCAACAATTGAGTTGTCTTCGTGGTCGGGGTTTTAACAATTGAAGGTATTGTCTCCCAACCTCCGCTGAGAGTCGTGTACAGTTCACGTGGCTTAAGAGGTACCAAGTTTGCTAATAAGTCCCATATAAAAGCTGCTTAGGTACCCCTATAATTATTCACACGCTCAATACTAACACATATCTCGAGTCTTATAGGTACTAATCTCCATCAACTAAGACACCCACTTTCGTGAACCATATATAACTCTCCCCAAAGGCCGAACAACAGAACTCTGACATAGAGGCAATACTTTTTATTGTTAATGGTCCGGGTCGACTGCCAAAGAGCGACACTCCAAAAACTTCTCTTAGATAAACTTATTCCCCATCAACAATACCTTACACCAAAGATGAGAATCTATTTTGGGAGTTTAATGGATTTAAAGAAAGTTTAAATATGCAATCAGTCCCTCTATTTTGACAGAATTAGATATCTAATTCATGTACTTTAAAAATTAAAAATTTAATACTCTTACTTTTTTAATTTAAAAATTCTAGTCCAATTATTATTGTCGTTAGTAGTTTTTACCAAAATTTGTCAACTTAAAATATGCCATGTCACATGGGACAATCTAATCAACATGTCAAATTAATAAATTTTGACAAAAAATACTTATAACTTTAATGATTGGATTGATACTTTTAAATTTAAAAAGGACTGAATTTTTAAAATTTTAAATACAGAGATTAAATCTCAAATTGTCTCAAAGTAGGGGGACCAACGGCATATTTTAACCTCTAAAGAATCATAGAATCAGATACCAATGAACTTCTAGAAATGCAGGTAAAAGCCAAGATTTGATATCAAACACTAGAATCCTCATAAACCATAGTGAAAAGAACAAAGAATTATGAATACAATACATATACAAACTTATAAAGTTTCACCCTTCTTCCTATATTCTATCAGAAAAAACACACAAAAAAAGATAGCTGATATACTCGGCAATAATGCAAGATATATATATACACTATATGTACATACATACAAATACTAGTGATGATAGCAATCTATGGAATCAAGAGATCATACAAAAGCCAAAAATAAATAAATAAGTGGTCCGGAATAGGTAAAACTCATGCAGCGTCTCGAGTCTAGAGAGGGCGACGATTGCTACAAAACCAGGTTGGACTACAAGGAATCAGTTGATCACATGGCAAGAGGCTGTTGATTAGATTGAGCATTGTTGTATCCATCATAGGGTTTTGTGGATTTCCTGGACTTTCTCTTCAACACTACAATCCATGTAATAGCTTCCAATAGCAACGAAATCCCGCCCATCGCAATGATCACAATCATATATGCCGATTTCCACTTATGCTCAGGCTTCAAGATATTGAAGCCCTTGAACACATTGATGATGCCGAGGACAAGTATCGCGTATCCAAAACTGTGGTGGTAAATGTTCCAGTAGAATCGGAACTTGTGATCCTTTTTGGGCCTTAAAAACAAAGCAAAGATCTAGCAAAGACAAAAAAAAAACTCCAACTTCAGTGTCACAAAGCATCAAGAGAAACAAGCTGACAAACTTAAATTCACCCAATAGTCTATGAGAACTATTGCATATATACAAATTTAAGAAATACCTGGACAGTAGCGAGGACGAAAAGGGCAATCCCAATGTATCTATGACCCGAATATGTGATACCAGAGGATTCACTTCCAAGCTTAAGACCAGTTCCCCAGCCAGCAACTCCTATGGCATAAGCTGATATTTGACAGAAAACATGAAGATAAAACCAAACTGGATCTGCTGACTCAAAGCTTCTTATGTACCTAGCAATCATAGCTCCAAGTGGAAACAAAATTCCCCAACTCACAGCATTTAGTATCCCATGGATCTGTCATCAACAATTTTCTTCTCAAATTCAACATATTCATAATCAATCCAGTAAACAAATATATTTTCTTTTTGTGTGTGTGTGTGTGGAAAAGAATCACCATTTAGTTCAAAATTGCTAATTTTAATAATCAAGTACCTCAGTCAACAATTTCTGCATTTTGAATTACTTAAAATAAAACATGGAAATATAAAGATTTGTAGGGATTAAAAGGGAAGCTAACATTTTTCTTCTTAACGGTGGTGTCTCCACCAGAATTAGTGCTACTCTGTCCATTTTTCAGATCTAGCGTTCCTTTAGATTGCAAATTGGCGGCGGCGAAGTCATGTTTTGTTAACATGCCACCTTCTCCAACGCCGGGACCAACTTGCCACACTTGATTAATCGTCCCTTTCGCCACTAAATTCGCCGGAACCTTAATTGTAGCGAAAATGGCCAGGCTCCCGTCGATTCTAGTCTCCGCCGTCTTATCCGGAACTTCGAACGGCAAATCCTTCGACATAATTGAAGAATAAGAGCTGATGTCAAAAGTATGCACGACGGCAACGCCGGTGGTGGAGTTTTTGTACGCAACGAGTGCTTGGGAACCGGCCATGCCGGTGGCGTTGGGATTTATGGCCCAGGCAATCCATCCGCCAGGTTTGGAAGGAGTAGAGATGAAGGCGATGGAGAGAGTAGTGTTGGAAGGGTCGTAAGTGAAATGGAGGTAGGAGGAGAGAGAAGGAAGGTCGAGGCAGTTGGAGTAAACTTGATTTTTCTTAAACTTCTGGGAGGAACAGGTGAGGGAAATCGCCGGTGAAATAAGCAGCGCCCAAAAGGTGAAGAAAAAAGACGCCGACAACGATGTAGCCATTTTTTTCCGACGAAACTGAAAATGAACGGGCAAGCAGTTAAGTGAGTAGGCAAAAAGTTGGCGGAATAAATAGAGAAGCCAAAAGAACTTGACTAATGATTAGCTGACACGTGCAATGTTGGTAGGAAAGGGGGTCGAGGTTATCACACGCTAAATATTAAGTGGAAGTGGGAAACCTTCTTGAAAAATTAATTGTTAGGTTAAACTATTAAAATAATTATTTTTATTTGTTTTAGGTTACACTTTAGTTATTTATATTTAAAATGTTATGTTTTAATTATTTATGTTATTATGTTGTAACATTTTAGTTATCAAATATTAATTTCCATTAACGGTGTAATAATAAGTTGACATGGCATGTAATTTTTTTGTTTTGAGCAATTTAAATTTTCTTTTATGTTCTTTAAACTTTCCTCTCTTTTTTTTATTCTCTTCTCCTTCTCTTTTTGTTTTTCTCCCTTCTCTATTTTTTTTAACGTAATTTTTTTATATTTTTTATTTGTTAAAACTAATCTCTATAAGTTTATATTTTTGAACAATTTAATTTTTTCTTTTTATTTTTTTATTTTCCTTTTCTTCTTTCTCCTTATTTTTCTATCTCTTCTCGTATTTTTCATTGTAGAAATATAATCTTTGTCCACCAAAAAAAACTAATTCCTTATTTTTTTTCCACATATTCCTGAATTGAATTCCACTAAAAACAGAATATTAATCATTCTTAATCAAATCTCAATTTGAATATAACCTAATTTTGAATCTTAAATTGGATCTAACTAATCAATATAAAATATTATATCCTTAATCAAATCTAAACATAAATTGAATTTTTTATATTAAAAACAAATTTTTTCCATTTCCAAACTTTTTATAGAATCATGTAGATTATTCATTTCATTTACTTTTATTTTCTGACGAATAAAATTAAGCAAATGATCAAATTGATCTAAAGCGATATTGATTGGAAGTTGAGCATAAATGAATCAAAGAGAGAAAGAGAGCATGGAACCAAAGTGGTTTGAATAAAGTTGAGGGTAAGTTTCATATGATGGTCGTTTTAGTCATTAAGAGACGTGTAAAGCTCGTTTGAAGAATCTGTGAAACAACATAGTTTCAAGAGGGTGAAAATGTTTTAGGTAAGATAGATAAGGTGATCGTGGGGGGTTGGTTAGGAGGTTAAGGGAACGGGCTTGGGAAACTTAATTGAGGGTGGACTACCATAAGTCATGACTGGCGAGGTCTTTGAGAAAAGCGAGCTTGTGGACTATGTCATTGAGAGATCCAAATTGGTTCCTTAAAGCGATGATGGACGACGAGGGTTAATAATTGTGGGGTGAGAATATGTGAAGCAAGTTTTATTTTTGTTTCAACTTTCACTTTTTCTTTTTTCATAAACATGAAAAAGTTTTAACAAATGGAAAAAAAAAAAAAACCTTAAAAAAGATGGAGAAGGAAGGAAAATAAAGTGAGAAGTAGAAGAAATGGAAAAAAAAAAAGAAAGTTAAAAAGAACATAAAAAAAAATTAAATTGCTCAAAACGAAAAAATATGAGGATCAATTGTATAATTTAACCTAAAATTTTTGTTTGAAGCGACGATTTAACGCGTCACATCAACTTACCATTACACCATTAACGACAGTTAATAACTCAATGACTAAAGTGTAACATTTCAAATAAAATGTAACATGAAGTAAATAAAAATGACTATTTGAGAGTTTACCCTATTTTTAATACACGTCAAACTCATTTCTTCTTAAATTTTCAATTTATTTTTCTGATTTGAATGTCCTTCACTCCTTTGTCACAATATTTTGGTGTCGAATGCTTAATACAACGGCAAAGCAACATGTAATGATTATACGGAGAAAAAACTGCATTTGAGAAAATAATGGTTTATTATATATTTATGAAAAATATAATTAATATTCTTTATTATAAACTATAATGTATTGGATAAATCAATAAAATCATGATTAATAAGGATGTCGTTAGTAAAAAATTTACTAGTAAGAGTATTATGTTATACCTATGATTTCATTTTCCACATTAATTATCGAGAAAAATATAGTTAAATAGTTAATTCAGATAATTAATGTTAATATTTTAATAAAAATATGAAAAATTTGATTTAATTTTTTAAAAATTATAAAAATATATGTTATTAAAATGATAAAATTACATTTTTATTATCGTAGATAAATTTTGAATCATTCAAAATTATTTTTATTTCGCCCTATTCATAATATATATGAATCCAAATTCTTGTTAAAATAATAAAATACATGTGACAAAATATAATAAATTAATAATTTCTCATTTATGAAATCGAGTATTTGAGGTCCAACAGGCTTCCAATAGAACCCAATAAAATATTGGGCCGGAATTAACATTTTTTCCAAATCACTCCTCTTCCCCAATATATAAAATGCTTAAAAGTTTAAGCCCTAGCTAGATTCGTCACCTTCACTTCCAGTTTAGGGTTTGCGCGAGCCGTTTGCATCAGGTAACTATTTTCTTCCTCTCTGATTTAACCATTTCGTTTATTCATTATATTTTTTCTTGTCCAAATCTTGAGCTTTTTTTCTCTTACCTGGTTGGCCTTTGTTTGGTAAATTTTGTTATTAGGAAGAAATGGCGGTCCCTTTGCTGTCTAAGAACATTGTGAAGAAGCGTGTCAAGAAGTTCAAGAGGCCCCAAAGTGACCGCAAGATCTCTGTCAAGGTTTTTATTTTATTTTTATTATTTTTATGGAAAATGAAACCCAATACAAAATTTTAACTGTTAAACATAGCAAAAATGACTTATGGTTTGAGAGATAAGCTATCAACTAGTGCAGGATGCGTTGTACTAGTTTTGTACTTTGAGAGCTTGCTATCAAGTATTCGAATACTAGAATTTGTTAATGGGAATGCTAGTCAGACTGGGATTCCTCAGTCTTTATATTTTAGGTCCATGGTGTCTAGGGACTCACCTGAAGTTTAAGTGAACTTTTGTGGCAATCCATGTTTCCTAGTGGAAGAGATATTCAGATTGCCATCCTTTGTTTATGACCCTGTCGGAGTTATAGATCTTGTTGTATTATCCTTGTCTATAAAAGGTGCAGCCAACCCATAATCATTAGGTGAAGTATACACAAGCGTAAGAAATCTTTTTGTCTTGGTGCAATACAAAATTTATTCTTGTTAAACTGTTTGAACAGATGCTTAAATCAGCCTTACAATTACTCTGGAGTTGTTAAGAGGAAGTGTGAATCTGCTCTTTGTTTCAGTTCAGTGCTGAAACTAAGCTCTTTGTAACTTCCATGCTTATATGTCTTGTTTGGCTTTTCATGCTTCTGTTTGTACATCCTGTGATCTTGAATCATGTTTTCGATAAATTTTCATGCATTTTTGGCAAAGTTGACCTCACATTTTGGTGGAAGATCATACACATGTTAACAGGCTATTTGCTTATTGACAGACAAACTGGCGAAGGCCTAAAGGTATTGACTCCCGTGTTAGGAGGAAGTTCAAGGGATGCACTTTGATGCCCAATATTGGTTATGGCTCAGACAAGAAGACTCGCCACTATCTTCCCAATGGGTTTAAGAAATTTGTCGTGCATAACGTCCAAGAGCTGGAGGTTCTCATGATGCACAACAGGTATAATATACGTTTATCCTTTTTTCCTCATTTTTTGTTGATAACAAGTTTCTTGCATGTTGCTGACTGTTGATGCATATTTAGGACATACTGTGCTGAGATAGCCCATGATGTTTCAACAAAGAAGAGGAAGGAAATTGTCGAGCGGGCAGCACAGTTGGATGTTGTTGTGACCAACAAATTGGCTAGGTTGCGCAGCCAGGAGGATGAGTGAACATCTCTCCCTGATGGTTGATTTTGCTTTTTGGTATAATATTTTTATTTATCATTTAGGGATTTTTTTTTTCCTGCGATTCGGATCAAATGAATTTAAGTTTTATTTTGACTTTTTTTTGTCGTTGCTATTGAATCTAAACTCGTTATCCGATATAAAACATGCTTGGTTTTTTTTTTTTTTTTATGTTTTTTTTTCATGGAACTACCTGGTCTAGCCTTTTCGGTATTATACGCTGGCGCATTTGTCTGTAAATGAAGTCATTAAAGTCTCCCTCAGTTGGGCTCGTGAATATGAAATAACCCATACCGCTTCTCAGTATAATAAAAAACAAGTTGAATTTACCTTTGGCATCAAATAATACACTTGTTCATTTACATACTGGTGGAGCTGTGGCTGGTTCCTCTGGGTACGCGGCAGCAAGAGGTGTGGTACGTGATGACCATGGAAATTGGATTTTGGGTTTTAATCGTTTTTTAGATTAATGCAATTCTTTTGAAGTTGAATTTTGGGGTATTGATTTATTTTCAGCAAAGGTTATAAAAAAGCTTTCATTCAATCAAATAATCTTGAAGTTGTTAAAACTTTGACTAGTAATGCTCGGAAGATTCAGGTATTATAATTCTTAGTCGGGTGTGATATCTTATAGACTTGAAAGGTCAATGATGGTTTCTGACACATTCCTTGAGAATTTAATATAATTGCAGACCATTTAACCAAATTGGGTCTCTCTTGAAAATAAAGTTTCCAATTACTTGATGGCTTTTATGATGGAATTACTGAATTAATCCAGCTTCACAAAGCGATGAGCGATTCTGTTTCTTTAGTTTAATGTAATATTTTGATTGTAAAAAAAACTTATTTGACCTGATCATGATTTTAACATAAAAAAAAAAGCAATAGGGTCATGCGTTATTTAATAAATATTTATTAAATAATTATTTTTTCTACTCACATCATTATGTGCAGTAATCTAATTATTATGAAATGTTTAATTGAGTTAAATATCGCTTAATTTAATAATATCAATTAAATATTGAAATAATAAAACTAAAATTTGATTATTGTAAGCGCAAACATATCATTTAGTTTAAAAACTACCAAGTATTAATAAAAAGGATAAATATCAAAATTATATAAGAATTTTAATTCAATGTGTAATTGTATACATGAAACTTTAATTTTAATTTAATCATGCACATTCAAAAGATAAATACATCAATTAATTTTTATATTGGATAAATATAATTATTTATTTATACAATATATAAATATAAAAGGATGTAATATCAATAATTGTGTTAATAATTTATAGGAATTGGATCAAATCAAAATTTTATATATAAATTTGCACAGAATCAAAGTTCATGTATACAATTGCACATTAAATCATAAATTATATATAATTTTAAAATTTATCCCTTAATAAAACTATCCTATTTTGATGGATTAGTCTAAGCTGCTTAAAAAAAAAGTTTCAAAGTGTAACAACAACATGATAATTGCAGTCTATGATATATTTATTATAAACTACCATAATTTTTAATCTATATATATTACTAAATATGTTATATTTTTATTTTTTAAAGTGTGTTTTCATGGACCGGGTTATTCATCTAGGCTTGAAGGTTCGCTCGAAATTTGAGAGGATTTGAACAAAAATATTAGGCCAAAAAATGGGCTTAGATAAAAAATTAGACTCGTTTAAAATATAGGTTGGACTCTTACTTGAACATTCAAGGCTCAAACTCGAACAAATTTTAAGTTTATAATACTTTATAATATGATATTTTTATATATTATGTAATTTAAAACACAATATAAAAATAAACTTATACAAATATATAATACTACTTTAATGTAAACATTAAAAAAATATTAAGATGATTATATAAAAAATTTATCATATTATTAAGTATTAAAATAAAATAATATAAATATTAAAAAAAAACTAATATGAACACACTTAAAATAAACTTAAATTAATTTTTTACAAATATGAATGAATTTAAATAAAATTTTAAACTCAAAATTTAAATCGAATCAAATTTGAACGTGAAGCACAAGTGCACAAAATTCCAATTTTAGAATCATTTTTAAAAAAGCTGTTCTTTTATAAAATCTATACATTTATATATAAAAAAAAAGGAAGAAAAAAAGGACTGGTAGAAAAGCAAGAGTCACATAATCTCACGTGGCTGGCTGGGTGGCTGGCTGGGGATGCGGATAAGCCAACCCAACAACCGGCAGCGAACTCCACAATCACTCCTCTCACAACATCCAATACGAGATGCCATAGCCAAACCCAAGTTTCAAATGGAGGCTCGGAGATTGGCCATTCTCTATTCTCATCTTTGCCCCTTCCGTTCGGGCTCCGTTCCATCCCTCTCCTCCATCGTTTCTCCTTCCGCTTGCGCTCCTCAGAGCAAGGAAACCCTTCCACACGACTGCGTTTTCTGTCAAATTATTCGCGGTGATTCCCCGGCTTTCAAGGTATCATCACCTTTTTAACTCTTCTTTCACTTGCTCTTTCTTCTACATTACTTACCTTTTCAGCTTAATTCTCCAAATTTATATTTTCATATTTACGTTTAATTTGAACAGCTGTATGAAGATGATATGTGCTTGTGTATATTGGATACCAGACCTTTGAGTCCTGGGTAAGGTATCATCCTTCCTAAAGTTATTGCAAAAGATTTGATTTTTACTACCTCAAAACTAACTTGGCTAACCAACAACCTCTCGGCCTAATTCCAAGAGCATTTGAGAGCATTTGAGTTAGCATGAGAGCTTGGTTTCAATCCCTAGCAACCCCTCCCCTACCTTCAGTTATCAAAATATAAAAACACTTCAAGAAAATTGGTAACTTCGTTAATGAATAGCAATATACTTTAAATATGGACTCAATGCAAAGTACAAAAAGCAATGATATGATAAAATTTTAACTCTGGGTTAGTTCAATTAGTTCATAAAATCGTTCTTAAAAGTGCCATATAACAAGTTTGGATTCAAAATTTAATATCTGCAAGTCTATTTTGTTTTTTAGACAGCCATGTGCCATCTCTACTAGTTTTGTATATAGGTGAGAATGAAATTGAAGCTGTAACTTCTAAGTGAAATAAATCCAATTTTATGATTGCCTTTTTGGTAAAATAGTAGAAGTATTTGGAAAGCAAAAATCAAGAGCAGGTATTGTTGGGAAAGGAAGGTAGATGCGGTTGGCATTTGACTTCAATGTGAATACCAAGGAAAAGCAAAAACCATGGTCTATATTTTATATTAGTAAATGTGGCACTTGCCAAAAATGTGTGGTTTATCTGCCAACTGCAGCTAAGTTATGTGCATATTTTGAATTCACAAAATAACTATTATATGTCACATTCATTCTCGAATTAAATATTTTTGTTTTTTTTAATGTACTCTAAGAAGCAAGGTGTTAGTGTCTTAATCTACTAATCTAAGTTGTTGAGTCTAAAAGATCTGCTGGCAATATGGGATAATTTCTCTCTCTTTATCACTCTATGTCGATGTTTACATTATGTGCTCGGTATGTTGAACTAATATGTTGAGCTAATCTTTGAATGTTGAACTTTATTGTTGTTTCCTAGGCACTCTCTTATTATCCCAAAGTCTCATTTTCCTTCCTTGGACTCAACTCCGCCATCTGTAAGTTTGCTAGGCATAGTTTCTTCAAGCAGTTGTGATAACTTTTCATTATTACTGAACATTTTGCATAGAATTTTTGATTGGATAAAGACTTGTTTACTTATTGGTGAGAAGATAAAAGTATTAACATGTGCATGTGGGTAAAAAAAATGTTTGAGAAGAATAAGCGATGACAAATTGTCCATTGTTTAATCTCAAGACAGATTTTGCTCTTTGATTTTAGAAATTGTAGTCATTTCTTGTTGCAGGTAGCATCCATGCTAGCCCAAGCTGCATTAACTTTTTAAAGCTAAAATCTAAAACTATTAGTTTGGCTTTTGTTCTAGGTTTATTCAAAAGAAGATTTTAACATGCATGTATTTATGTGCTCTGCCTGCATATATGTATTGAAAATGTTGTGGACCAAGTATCATGCTTTGCAAATTTAAGATTGTTTGAGAATGTTCTTAGAGTAAATCATGTTTTTGGTCTCTCTTTTATGTGTATTTTGAGGAGCCTTCAGGTGGTAGCTGCGATGTGTTCAAAAGTGCCTTTTATTAGCAATGCAATCATCAAAGTTACTGGTGCTGGTATGTGCTGAAGTGTGTCTATTGCAACTATAATCTAAACATCTCAGTTTTCTTTGAAGCTTTTAGACTACGAATCTTAGTACATGTTAAATTTGCGATCAATTTTTCTTCAGTTTTTTGGCTTTTGAAATTCGCTTTTTAAAACCATGACCTTAAGCTATATGTTATATCTTATATAGGGTTAAAAGATTGACACTAGCTGAAGCCACTAAAAGAAACAACTGGTCTGTATTTGTTTGTTCATCCTCGTTCATTCTTTGTAAAAATTATTTTGGAAATATGGATGATCGAAATACATAAATTTCACCACTATGATAAGTACATGTATAGATATAAGTATCTTAGCAAGTGTTGATTTGCACATGAAGCAGCTGTTTTCTGTTACATGTCTGCTTGAGGTTTATTTTGATGCAGTTTTGTTCAATCTAGAAAACAACTATGACCGGAATTACTTTGTTAAAGAAAGTCTTGATTTAATGTAATTATATTTGACTAGCTGAACAAGTTTATGATATTTTCCCCTGTTTACAGCTGCATTTTCTCTTCTCGGAGCATTCTCATATAAAATTCTGATACAGACTTTTTAGTAATTTAAAAACTACTTCTTTACTGGGTCATTTCTCATAGTTTTCTTGGAGCTAGATCACACTGCCATTTAGTGTTACTTTGAGGAAACATAATTTATCAACGGTCTCCTTGTTTACCAACTTTCTAGTTTTTGTTAAATATCTCTTATGAAATGTGGAGGACGATGTATTTGTACGTGTTGGAATTAACTTCCAAGTTCCACTGTGCAGATTCATTCAACTTGTTGGTTAACAATGGTGTAGCTGCTGGTCAAGTTATATTTCATGTAAGTTGCCAGTCTTTACTTTTTGGTGGATGCTTGTGTCTAGAGGAGGCAGAAAAAGGTAGTTTATGTTTCATGGCAACTAAAAGACATCCCACTTCCCCATGAATTTATCTTGAATTGTGATGTTTTGGCCCTACTTTATCCTAGTTTTGCCAAGGGAGCAACCCTTTTTTTAACTCGAATTGGTCAAACATACGCCAAGTTCGAGAGTACTCTAATAGGATTAGTCCGATTAGAGCAACTAACTGCCTTTTTCGAACTGAAACTATATTAGTTCTGGTTTTCCCTAGCAGATTAGTTTAAATAATGCCTATACTGATTCAGACAATAATTTTGAGTGGTTTGTTTTTGATATTAAATTTCAGACACATATTCACATAATCCCCCGTAAAGCAGGTGATTGCTTGTGGACTTCTGAGGTATGCTTGTTTACTTATTTACTTACATATACAAAATCTGGAGTACCCTTTCATGGGAGTAAATATGACCTGCTGCAAGTTTTACAGAGTTTGCGTCGGCGGACCCTAGAGGTAGACCAGGAAACGTCGGGTCTTGCGAATCGAGTTCGAGAATTGTTGCTAAACATTTCCGAAGAGAACAAGGATCAAGTGTCTACTCTGTCTTGAAACTTTGGGGGGATCATTTACATATATACAGCTAAAGCTTTAGCTTATGTACCATAGAAGTAGATAGTTCATTCTTTCAAGAATCTCGTCGGTCTTTCTCAATGGTGTGATTTTGCTTGTTCAAGCTGGTATGGAAGATTGTTTCACTATTTAAAATGTATTAAAATTTTAAAGGACATTTTTATAATAAATTTTAAAATTAACCAGGGATCTTAATTTAAATTACTAAAAATTTATATTATCATACATCGAAAATCAGTTGTACTTAATGTATTATTAGTTTTTGGTTCTAGTTTTAATTTAGATAATATTGAGTATATGAATTTGTTATCTAAAGTAACTTATTGAAATTGCTTATAGACATTGACATGCAAATTAAATGAAATATTCGAAGAATTATATTTATATTTTTGTTTAGATCCTTTTAGCAATGGATGGCCAATTTTGCAAAGAAGGCAAGACATGTCGCAACGACCTGATAGTGATGCAGTTTTAAAAGCCTTGCATGATGATGACAGTAATATGGCAAATATTAGATTGATTGTTGTGTAACTTTTTCCTTATAAAAAAATACCCTATACTAATTGATTTTGAAAGTAAATACTTGATAAAATACAGATATTCCTTTCATATATTTAAAAGAAAATATCTTATATGTATAGCTACTATGCGTCAATTATACATGAATATAAATATTTTATAAAAAAAAAAATTAGAAAACCAAATATCATCGATTGAAGAAAAGAAATATATCTTATTCTTAATATTCGATTCAATTGTCAAGGCTAACTTAAAAGAAGACCATTTAGGTGAGAAGCATCGTTGCTTGTGTCTAATGTCATGGGGTTAGAATTTTAGTAGGTAAATTGCACGATTTTAGTCAATTTTTTGGTTTGAAAATCGTTAAAGTGGAAGCAAATTCAAAAGAGAAAGAAGCTACGAATAAACAGAAAAACCACAAAAAAATAGCGCACATCAAGTATTTGAGTAAATGTTCTCCATAGCTTTCAATTACAATGAATGATTAAAACTGAATGATTACAACTTAGGGTGAAGGTCTCTATTTATAGTTGAGCTCCCTCAAATCTAACGATACAGATTGAGTTATATCGACGGACGAGATAAAGTCTATTTACAAGATGAGAGTCTTAAGGGATTTAAATTTTGTACATCTTTATCCCTTAGGATTTACAATAATTATCTTGGTAATCTAGTTTTACTAAGTGTTTCATTAGGCTACCAAGGCTTCTCCATATGTTCTACGAGTCTGGCGAGTTCAAACGGGTCAAATGAGCCTCATTCAACCAGTTGACCTTCATTGGATGCTTTTTGCACATTTGCCACCGGCTTTGATCCGCGGCCCGTGACATTCTCCCCCACTTATTCTCGCAATGCTCTCGTTGCATCCTCGGAATGACACTGGTGTGACTTGCCTCAGAACTTTCTCAATACCTCGAACAATGCCTAACTAGTCTATTTGTCAAGTACTCTTACCTCTCGAAACATTTTCCTTGACTTTCGTTGTCTCTTAACTCGAAGATACCAATTACATAACACAAAGTATACCATATATTCAACACCATGTAATGTTTGTTTAACATCCAATGATCATACTTTCTCATATGCACATACTTGTACAAAATTTGTATTCACAGCATGCTTAGTCACCATTTTGCACACAATGATGGACTCAAACAAGCCGAAACAGTCACAACACAGGCCATTTAACAACTTAATCTTATCAACCACCTAAAATAGGGTGTAGAAACTCACCTTGCTTCCTTTAACCTTGACAGCTTAGCTTGTCCAAACTCTAGAGCCTCCTTCAACCTGGCAGCTAAGCATAGCAATCCTTTATCGATTAATTTGAAGGCATTCAAACTTTAAAACCCAGAATCCATAATTATACAGAAACTTTTAAGAGTCCTTAGTCTACTTCTTCCTTTAATCCACGAGTACAGAGGGACAAGGGAACTTACCAATTCCCCAATTTCTCTACTCTAAGACTACATTTCACACGGCGGCTGCAACATGCAGAACTTTCTTCAGCTACCTCCTTTTCTTCTTCGGAGCGATTGAAATGTTGGTGCTACAAGAAGAAAAATTGGTAAACAGAATTGAGAAGAATTGTCTCCATGCACACCTATATATATATACTCATTTTGCAAGGTCTTCACTAACCAATACAACCATTCATCACTAGTCATTCTATCTCCCGCTATAGAACCAACTAGTTCTAATCTAACCAAACCAGAGTTGGGATTCAACTAATCACAATTCAACCACTAAAACTTTTGAACTTTTCTGGTGGAGACCAACACTTCGTCAATCCATTCATTTTAATCCTAATTTTCCTTAGATTTTAAGTAAATAAAGATATTCGGGTGTTACATAATTGCATATCAAGGTAAGTTTATCGTTTTTGTACCTATGAACTTACTAAGCATTTGAAATGCTTACCTAATTGTTTTTTTCTCTGTAATTTGTCTGTTTGCGGAACCTATTGATCGGATTACTATGGAGCTCACACTATCCAGTTGTCTTATAAACTTTAATTTTGGAACATTTGTATGCTTATGTATATATATGAGAAATGCATAGTAATTTTTATTTTGTTGAGTTAGTATATTTGGTAAGAATGTGGATTATTATGGTATGATATTGATATAAGGTTTAAGCATGGTATGTGCATTGTGTTTGGCTTGTTGAATGAAAGATTGTGTGATAATGTGATGGTATGGAATATGCTGAGTTTTATAAGTTGTTTGATATGCAAGGTTGCCTAATTAAAGCATAAATGCATTTGTTGATTTTAGAAATGATTTAAGTGAATGCTTTGGCATGTGTTTTGGCTTGTTTTATTTAGGTTAAACGGTGAATTTATGAACCTATATGGTTGATGGTTTAGGTGGCCAAGTGGTTTGGTATCAAAAGGTCTAATTTGCACCAAAAACAGGGTTCACGTCGTGACGTTGTGCAGAGCTCGTCACGACGAGTTTGAGACTTCAGGTCATGGTGTGACGAGGAACCCCATCGTCCTCGTCGTAACAAGGCCAAGTCAGTTTGTCAGGCCGTGACGAGGAATTCTCTCTCGCATCGCGACATCATTCTGAACTTTTGAAATCTTTGCAGTTTGGTCCTTGTTTTATTTTGGGTCAACTTTAAAGTTTACATAAGCTCAAATATGACTCGAGAAAGGTTTTAAATTGTATTGAATTATTGAAATGATGGAATTTGATGATTTTCATTTTGAATTGTCTGTTAAATGTTTGTAACTATTTCATTTTCGACTGTAATATTTTGTAGCTCTGACTCGACGATCCAGTCGGGGGAGGAGTGTTACATTACTTAATTCACTTATTAAATATATATAACTCTTCACTAATTTAACATGTCTTTTATCACTTATCATATTCACTTTCAAGTTCACTTAATCACTAATTTTCACACATAACTTAATACTTTCACTATTTTATTCACTTGAGTATAAATTTATACAGTTTAATACATATTCATAGAATTCTCACTTACTATCACTTATATGTTCACTTATACATACTTTTCAACCAATTAATAATATCACTTTTTTATCTCTTATATTTACACTTATTCACATAAAAGTCACTTACTAACAAGGCCGAATTCAAGGGACTGACAGGGGCTCCGGTCTCCTAAAATGAAAACATTCAATTTAGGTCTTGAAAATTTTTAAAAATTTTAAATTGTAAAGGTAAAATTACATTTTGGCCTCCTAAAAATGATAAAATTTTGATTTAATCCTTTAAAAATTACATTTTAACTATTGTAAAAATTACAATTTAATTTCACACCCTTAAAAAAATTTTCTGACTTCATCCCTACTTACTAAATACCATTTCACTAGTTTCATCATTAATTTGTTTATTCACTTACCATATAACATTTCGCATCGCAAGAACACTTGATTTCTTTTCTCACTTAACTTTTCAATACTATTAACTTTAAACCTCTCAAGCAAATAAAAAGAAAAGAAATTGCTGATTCGGAAGAGAATTATGATGAAACCAGCCAATTATCATGGAATGTCAATCACCATCTATGCCAAAATTTATTATTCTTTTAAGAAAAATCCTTCCCATCACTATCGACGCCAAATTTGTTAATAATTTTTCAATTTAAGTTACTTTCCTTATATCGGTTCAAATTTGGTTAGTGATATATAAAAAATAAGTTAAGTTATTTTGATTTTGAAAATAAATTGATGGGTACGGTTTTAAAAGATTAATCAATTCTTAATATAAAAAAATGAAAATTTCAAACACAAATTTTATTCTAGAATCTAAAATGAGGATATAATAATGGCTAATTTATCTCTATATGCAGAATTTTTTTTTGAGAAATTGTGTTGTTTTTATGAAAATTTATTGATTTATACTATTTTTTTAGAGAGAAGAAAAAACACATCTTACATGATCCATTTTCACTGATCTGGCAAAGAAAGCGCGTCCTGTAAGACGCGTTTTCTTTTCTTTCCTAAAAACATGTCCTATGTAGGATGCCTTTTCACTTTGGTAATTTTTTTTTCTTTTTTTTCTTGCGGTTTATGATTAGAAGTTTGTAAATCTATTCTTTTTTTTGTGTGTGTTTGAAATAGACATTGTTATAGTTTTAAATTATGTTTTAATTTATGGTGGTGTCGTGGAGATAAGTGACCTACGAATGTCATCTGCCATGTGAGCATGGAGCCATCAGTTGAGAAATTGGATCGCGTTGCAACTCAAGCTCCCAATTGACAGTGATTATACAATCTCCTGTTGAAATGTAATTAAGGCTTCAATTTTACAAAGGTTATATAGTTAAAGGATGGAGCATAAATGGGGCCATAATTTAACCCACAAATTTCATGTTCGACTGTGTAAAAGCTCTATAAAAAAAGCGTAATATAGGTATTTGGTTTTTCATATTGACATTTGAAACAGATTGTTGAAGGATATTTGGTATTAGAGCAATCAACATTGTCGTGCAAGTTTGAATTGCATTCCTACGTTGTTGTCGAAACAAAGGTAATTCGTTAAATTATGTGTAATATGATGCGGTGGCTAACGAAGCCTGTATAATCACCATCAATTGGGAGCTTGAGTTGCAACGCGATCTAACTTCTCGATTGATGGCTCCATGCTCGCATGCTAGGTGAAATTTGTAGGTCACCCAGCTTCACGACACCACTATAAATTCAAACATACCTTAAAACTATAACAATGTTTATCTCAAACACGAGAAAAGATAAATCTACAAACTTCTAATCTCAAACCGCAAGAAAGAAAAAAGAAAAAAATAATTTTTACCAAAGTGAAAACGCATTTTACTGGCGTGTTTTCACTAATCTCACAGGGAAAACATGCCACGTAGGACACATTTTTATCATGTAAGATGTGTTTTTAGGAAAGAGAAGAAAATACGTCCTACAGGACTCGTTTTTTTTACTAGATTAATAATTTCTTTACTAGATTAATGAAAACGCGTCTTATAAGATTTTTTTTTCGGTATATACTCATAAATTAGCCTTAAATTGAAAGAGATGATTTATTTTGTTGGAGTTAAGTTTCCGGTTTTCTCAATTGTCACTTTTCTTTTATTTTTAGCTATGTATATATATATTTTTTGAGATTAGCTATATTAATAACTTAAACCGTGAATCTTAGTATTTTCCCCCGTTAAATCGATTGAAATATTTCATCTGACTCTATTTTCAACTAATGTTCATAACTTGTTTTTAGTAAAAATCATATTTTAAAAAAAAAATTAATCTTTTGATACACCCGAGCAGTAAGTGCATCAAAATATAGTAAAAGTAAAACACAAAGCCAAACACATTCATATACAAAAGGTTTTCGGTAAGAGTTGATTCATCAAAATAAAAAATTTAGAAAGAATTTTTTTAATTGTCTATCATTCGAATTTCTTTTACTTTCCAAATACGAATATGAGGATTGTTTGATTTTGATTGGAAGGGTATTATTCAAAGAATACATTACTTCTTTAAAATCCAAAAAATTCAAAATAAAAAATAGTGAAATAATTAAAAAAAGATTTTACAAAACAATATAGAAAATAATTGGTAGGGTTTGATTCTTCAACCCAATTAAGAGTCGCCCTAACGCTAGAAAACGATGTAAGTTGAAAATCCGAGAAAGGATTTACTTATCCATTTTTGTCTACATTATACTTGGACTGGGTCTCTCCAAAGACTAGTACGAAATTCAGTAACCAAAACAAGAATGTATACAAATAATTTTATTTTTTGAGATAAAAATAGTAATTTCATTAATAGTCAAGATGACGGCAAGTTAGTAGGATAAAATATTATAGTGAGAACAAACAAGAAAAAATCAGTAGAAGGACAAAACCAAAATCAAAATGGCATTCGGAATGTTGCTTCCATTCATGTACCGCATGCTGGGCTATGTCCACCATGTATTGGATGAGGGGAAAAATTTCAAATGCTTTTACGTGTTAAAATTCTGTTTGTGCACTCCTTTCGAGGAACAACCCTAAACAGTATACTACGTTAACAAAACACACACCCTGGTTTTAAAATAACAGCCATATTATAGGTGACTTAAGTAAACGTAGCAAAATCTTTGTTCCAATAAAATAAATTTAAAAGCAATTAAAATTGACAGTTCAGTCCTTTTCATTATTTTTTTTCCCTTTTTGAGTAACTGGTCAAGGTGATTAACCATTGAAAGTGCAGAGAAGCATCCTTTGTTTTTCCTAGTTTCCCTATAAAATAGAGTTAAATGATCCAAAAAGGAGGAAAAGAAGCAAGAATGATTATGAGATTTGCTTCAAGATTCATTTTATTGGTTTTGCTAATTACCAAAGTAGCATCAGCATCTAATTCTACAGCTTTTCCTATAGCAATGCCTGGGTGTAATGACACCTGCGGAGATGTTAGGGCCCTTACCCTTTTGGAATTGGACCGGCCGGTTGTTACTGGGATTCATGGTTTGAGGTGTTTTGCGATGAAACTTCGAGCCCTCCAACAACTTCATTGAAAAAGATAAATATGGAGGTCTTGAATTTTTCTTATGTTACCCAGTATTTTAGCAGGGAGTTCGTTCGCGTGAAGAGCCCAGTAATTTCAAAGAATTGTTCACGCAGGGAAACCGAGCAAAGGGTGAAGTTAACAGGCAGCCCTTTTTTCTATTCAGACTTGGTAAACAAATTCATAGCCGCATGATGCAACAACAGAGCTTTAATGGCAGGAATTGTGCCCAAAATTGTTGGGTGTGAATCAGATTGTATTAATGGCGACACACTCTTTGGAATTCCTGGCCCTGATAAAACTTGCAATAGTGGTACATGCTGTGAGACTGTCATACCATCTGATCTGAAAACATTTAAGGCCACATTTGAGAGAGATGAGTCTGAAGGATGCAAGCTAGCCTTCCTGGTAGATCAACAATGGTTCGACTCTAATATAACAAACTCCTCCGATTTGCAAAATATGGAGTATGTTCCAGCTTTGCTTGATTGGTCACTACCCGTTGAAGATGTCAGGATAAGTGGATTACATTATTTTCGTGTTGTATATGATGTAGAGCCTAGTTACTCAGGGCGACTTTATTGCGATGATGGTTATGAGGGGAATCCATATCTTCATAATGGATGCCATGGTAAAAGGAGAATAAAATTCTCTTCTCATCCATCTCATGTTTGATTATATCTTCATGGATGCATGCTACCTAAAATCAGCCCACTCTTTCTTAAATTTGTTCCTAATATCGGAATTATTGTTCAGATATTGATGAATGCCTGGAGGGCAAGAGACGATGTGGGGACGACACTTGTGTGAATAAACCAGGGTCCTTTGTATGTGAAGGAAGCAGAACTTGGATTATTGCTTTAGGTAATTAACTCCCTTTTCTCTCTATTCTCTCTCTCTGCCTAATTTAAAATAAATTAACATCATCACATAAATGGTCGTCTATAGATGATTACAAAAAATGGATATCTGTCTATAAAATTTAGAGAAACATATTTCGATCAACATCAAATTTCGTCATTAAACAATTTTGCAAATCCCAGTAGATTTTGGGATGATCAACCTATTTATTTAAGCCTTTTGAATTGTTGATTACGTACCTAATTCAACGTTCTTGTTTTAGGTCTTGGTGTAGGCTTTGGAGTTCTGTGCTTGGTGGTTGGTGGATGGTTGCTGTACAAGTTTATAAAGAAGAGGAGGGAAGCGAAGCTCAAGGAAAAGTTCTTTAAACGTAATGGTGGATTATTATTACAACTACAAATGTTTTCACACGAAGGAAGCTTGGAGAAAACCAAGATATTTACCTCCAAGGAGTTGGATAAAGCAACTGATTATTTCAACAAGAATAGAGTGCTCGGGCAAGGCGGGCAAGGCGGGCAAGGCACTGTTTACAAAGGAATGCTTGTTGATGGGAGAACCGTTGCAGTTAAAAAGTCCAAGGCAATGGTTAATGAAGTCGTCATCCTTTCTCAAATTAATCATAGAAATGTGGTCAAACTATTAGGATGTTGCTTGGAGACTGAGGTTCCATTACTGGTTTATGAATTCATTCCCAAAGGTTCACTTTTTCAATATCTGCATGACCAAACTGAGGAGTTCCCATTATCATGGGAAACACGACTAAGAATTGCCAAAGAAACCGCTGAAGCCCTCTCGTATTTGCAGTTTTCGGCCTCCATTCCAATTTATCACTGAGACATCAAGTCCACCAATATCTTGTTAGATGAAAAGTTCAAGGCAAAGGTTTCGGGTTTTGGGACGTCAAGACCGATTTCTATCGACCAAACTCACTTGACCACACATGTGCAGGGTACATTTGGGTACCTAGACCCGGAGTATTTTCAGTCAAGTCAATTTACGGGAAAAAGTGATGTCTACAGCTTCGGAGTTGTCCTGGTGGAGTTACTAACAGGTGAAAAGCCAATTTTATCTCCAAAAATGGCAGATGAAGGTAGAAGTTTGGCCACATATTTCATTGCATCAATGGAGGAAAACAGAGTGTTGGAAATTGTTGATGGTCGAGTGGCGAAGCAGGCAAAAGCTGAGGAGCTAATGATGGTAGCTAAACTTGCATACCGATGCTTGAGCTTGAGCGGAAAGAAGCGGCCAACAATAAAAGAAGTTGCTATGCAGTTAGAGCAGATTATGCCATTGCCAAAGCAAAATGATTCCAATGTTGATCATCATCACGACCGGGAAGAGATAAACTATTTAACATTGGATTTACCTTTCCCTTTGGATTCTTCTTCTTCTTTGACAGGGTCAAGTTTTTTCTCTAGAACTTCTTGTTCTATAGAAAAGGAGCCACTTGTTTAGTTTCAAGCAAAACAATGTGATTGTAATTTGCGCCCATTTATATGTTTAAAATTTGTTATTAGTCGTCCTATTTTTGGAAAGTTATAGATTTAGTTCATGTATTTTTATTTGATTAATATTAGTTGAATTTATCACATTTAATCTTTATATTTTTAAAATTTTAGTCTTGACCTAAACAATAACAATTAAATATGTTTAATTAAATTTAATTTTTAAGATAAATGGGTGTCGATTATTGATACGCCAATACCCAAAAAAAAATATCTTTTTATCTTAAAAAGTAATGCCATCCATCAGTGTGTCAGTATCAATTTTTTTAAATACGAGTATAAATATATATTAATATGATGCGATTTGAAAAAAATACATAGATATCGATCATTTAGTGTCCAACACCCTCAAAAATAGTTTTTTAACATGTGATGCATTCATTATACAACTATCGTGTTAGAAAAAAAAGTGATATCGACTATTTAATCTTCTTACTTAATTTTACTGTTAATTTCAAGTTATTTAAGTAATTATTTTTGAATCAAAATTATTTAAGTAAGTAAATATTTTTTTTAAGTTATTTGAGTAAAATAACTAAAATATTAATTTTATCACAGAAAACTTTATTTGAATTGTATTATAGACATTTTATTTCCCTCATCAGTTATATATTGAATGATAAATAAATTTCATTATTTAAACAGATTTTGTAAACTTCGAAATAGTAAGTTGCTTTTTCGAAATCCCGCTGCTCCGTACTTCCTCCTTCATTTCCCGCTTTCTTTTTGAAAGAAAAAATAAATTCTTTCTAAAGAGAAACTTGTAGAGAAAAGGACAGATTTCATTGTCGTTGCGAAAGAGTGAAAGCAAAGATCATCACTTTTTACTGTGAAAGAAAGTTTGAAGAAAGAATGCGGCCACACTCGGTGTCGAGCGCGGCAGCCAAACAAGCGGAGCTATTGAGGATAGTTGGAAACACTTGTTTCAAGCAAGGTCATTTGGGGGCTGCCATCGATGCTTATACTGAGGTTTAAAAAAAAAAGAGAACAAAAATTTCATTTTTTTCCATTCATTATTGGTTACTATATAAATTTCTGAATCTTTTCTTTCTTTAAATATAATATATTTTGAGTTTAAAGGCGATTACTTTATGCCCTGATGTTGCTGTATATTGGACGAACCGCGCTCTTTGCCATCGCAGGAAGAAGTATGTACGCTCTCTGATCTTTTTGTAGTGAACTTTTTTATAAAAATGGTTTTCCCCCTTAAAATAAAAAGAAAGGTCTTCGAATGTGTCTCTGTTTCTTGGTTTAATTTGGTTATTGGGTTTAACGCAGTGATTGGCTGAAAGTAGAAAAGGATTGCCGGAGGGCTATTCAGCTTGATAACAGTTCTGTCAAGGTAATTTCCTTTATTTTCCTTTCATTTTCAGTTTTTCTGATTCTTTCATGAAAATCCATGCATCCAACCATCCATGTGTTGAAGGGTATAACTTCTTTTTGGTTGCCAGGGGGCCCTTTTGTTTTTACTTTATTCGTCTTAGAAGACGTAATGTAATTGTACACTTATGTTAGGGGAATAAGAAGTTATTGGGCAAGTGCTTAGGAGTTTGAAGTTTCATGTCAGGCTGACGTTGAGTTTCGGCTCATCCTTCACTCTTTAGTTACTTCCCAAGGACATGATTTGAGTTGAAGCTTAACTCCAAAGTGTAGAAAATGTTGGATTTGGGTGACATGTTGAGGCAAAATTTAGAGTATCCTCTAGTAGCACCAAATGTGTTTTAGCTTGTTTCATTGCTCTAGCAACTCAGCATCAAACTTGCATTTCTAATCTTTTTTTTCTTTTGCTAAGTGATGATGAAGGTTGATTTTGCAATGTGGGGCATTATTTGTTTCTCTGCTGGTTTAGTCCAGCTCGTTAGTGGCTTTGGAGATTCTCTATTGGGCTAAAGTTATTTATTTCATTATGTAAAGGTTTCAAATTTAACCTTCTTGTTTTGTTCAAGCATCCCAACCCCTTCTTACTGCAAGTTTTAGCTACATAGTTGTGTTCACTTTCATTTATTCTTTTCTTAGTAAAAGGGAACAGTTTGAGTTGTTTTTTGCTTTATACGTTCCCTATTACTGCTACTATCAGGGTTTAGTAACGTTTTGCTGCGTGATAGGCACACTGCACGTTGGGACTTGCCTTGCTCCAGAAGCAAGAATTAGACGAAGGGGTCAATGAACTACAAAAGGTACAGATGACGTGATAATCTTGTTGTTTCTTAAGAATCATGAATGACATGCAACTGAAGCCACTAAAAGTTTTAGTGTTATTTTGATGTTCAGCTTTGCTGTTTTCTTTGGGTAACTGGATGGAAATCTATATGTATTGGAATCAAGTAATTTAATGCTTTACTTTATTCTCTTTTAGTTAAGATTGTTAAAGACAATATGTGCAGTTGTTTTCTTGTGGGTTCTTTATATTATTGATGCTGCTGTTATTTTCTTTTCATACACTGGTAAGTCAGTCGCAAGGTTCTCACATATATGTACTTTTACGGTCCAATAGAATGAATTAATTCCAGCAGAAGCATTTCTTGATATCAAACCGGACTATTATTAGGGTCTATGTGCCTATTTTGTACAGCTTTCACAATAACTTGTGTATAGTATATGTATGAACTTGTTCTTCTAGTCTGATTTAGGATTTACTTTTGTGATTATTAATGGTATTGAATGCATTATAAGCTTTATGCTATTGAACTAGGCATTAGCATATCATGGTTATGAACCAATAATGTTTGAGATGCTTGTATGCAGAATTTTGTAGTTTACAACTTTCACTTGAAGTTCATGTTTGACCTGTGCTTATTTTGGAGTTACTTTTCCCAGGAATATTTAGTCAGTTTTTATTGTGTTCTGTTGCCAGATGTCCTAGGGTTTGCTTGCCATCGTGATATGTAAATCCCACAGGAATACGATTTTTAGACTAGATAAACTTGTATTCAGCATAATGTTTTGTTCTGGTTCTCCTAGCAGCATATTCATTTTAAAGACTAATTTGGTTTTGAAGGCATTGGATCTTGGAAGGGGAGCAAATCCAAAGGGTTATATGGTAAATGAGATTTGGCAAGAGCTTGCAAAAGCAAAGTACCTGCAATGGGAGCATGCATCTTCCAAGCGTTCATGGGAATTGCAAAGTTTGAAGTACGTCATCCCTGTGAGTTTAAACATTTGGATCAAGGAGAATTGATTATTTGATGCAGAATTGGTTCTGATGTTGGTTGATGCAATTCATTCCCCTAATTTGCAGGGAGGCTTGTGAAACTGCACTTAAAGAAAAACATTTTCTTGATGATTCTCATCCAGGAAGTTTTTCAGTTGAAGCTATTATTTCCCATATGAAGCAACTGGAGGTCCTGAGTCGAGTGTTTAAGGAAGCTGGTGAAGCTGACATCCCTGGTGAGGTAAGAACCTGTTTTTTATTTATTACATATAATTTGTTTCTATTTTCTTTTTATTCTTGTGGAGACATCATTAGATAATTTCAGGTGCCGGATTACCTATGTTGTAAAATCACACTTGATATTCTCCGTGATCCTGTCATTACTCCAAGTGGAGTTACATATGAGAGAACAGCGATCCTTCAACATCTTCAGAAGGTAAATATTGCCAGGTTTAGGTTTAGGTGTCTTTTCTTTTTCACACCAACATTAACCATTGACGTACTGGAAATCAGGTGGGTAAGTTCGATCCAGTTACACGTGAACCGCTTAATCAATCCCAGCTTGTACCTAACTTAGCAATAAAGGAAGCAGTCCAGGCATATTTAGATGGACATGGTTGGGCATACAACACAAACTAAAGGTTTTGAACACTTTTGCCTATTTTGCTGGACATTCAATGACTTAGCAGAGCAATGAAGAGGTTGAAGTTATCGGTTGGTGTCTGCCTTTTTGTTTGGTGTACTTTTGTCATGTTGTGCATAGTTCATTTTTGTGGATGCTTCAGTGTGTAAGGCCATCCCACCATGCCATTTACCACTGCATGTCAAGGGTCAAGGCCTTGTGATCCATTGAAATTGTACAGTTTATTACTGTGAACAGATACCATGTATGGGTTCTATTCAATGGCATTAGAAAGAAACTTATATTTGACATTGCTACTGAGAGGCTTGTTGGTTCTTTGTTAGGAATATTGGAAGTCTGCCATGTCTAAATCTCAGACATGTAATAATTTGTGTTAGGTAGAACTTGACATGTGGGTATATATTCTTATTATTTTATATAAAGTTATGGAAGGCGATCAAGTCGGTTGTCTCCCAAGTTGAAATGATAAGAGTTCGGCCGTGGGTATCCCTTCTGATTCTTAATGTTTTCAATATTTTTTGGTCATGAATGGTCCAAGGAAAAGACTGAAGACCATGCATCATTTACATTTACGTATCCTCATTTTGCTCTGGGCCATTTAATAATAATTATTATATATTCTTAATTTCCAAAATCAAATTGAAGCTATTTTATTATCGTCAAGATATAGTTCATGAGCGACATATTCTCTTTGAGTTGATTAATTTTTGAAAATTATTATAAAAAAATGTGAATCACAGTTTAAATTTGATATTTCGGGTATAATAATAATTATATCATGTTCACATTTTACTAAATATTATATGAATTTTCTGGATAGAATAAAAATATTTGCATATAACCAACATTTCTTATTCCATTTAAAACGCGGTGCATAAAGTCCAAATAATAAATTAATAAAAAAAAAATTATTTTGATATTCAGAAAAAGATTGAAATTTGCTTCATATGCAGCTTGTCGGTGAAGAAAATTCCCAGCTAATGGAATGGTAAACCAGAAAGACATAGGCTGATAAATTTGACTAAAGCCAAACCTGGTTTAAAATAAAAAGTTAGTCAAAAGGTAAAGAAATTGAGGGAGGTAGCTTTGCAATGATGTCGGTGTTTGCGTGGATTTGTGTTAAAAGTTCCAACTTAGCAGCCATATATGCTGTCTTCCAACCTAGTTCACTCCTTTCCTTTGCTTCTTCACCTCAACATTTTGGTCTTGGGTGTGCTATCTTTATAATTGGTGTATGTTTAATTTTTCAAAAATTTTACATCTATTTAATTTTGCTGGATCCTTAACAAAAACCTTAAAATATTTTCCCTTTGTTTTTCTAAACTCTTTGCTTTTTATCTTTTATTTTGTTTACCGATGGTGTTAGTTTTTGAGTTGGACATCGCCCCTTTTTTTATTCTTTCATCATCTTTTTTTTTCTCATTCATTATGCATGTTTCCTTTTTTTTTTCTTTTCAATTTGAAGATTTATCTTTTTATGTCTTTTTTTTATCTTCACAAATTGTGATGGGCAGATGACAGTGTCTGTCATTCGTTAAAACTTCACCGGTCATCAGTAATTTTTTTTGGAAAGTGAGTGACTCTTCGTCAAGTTCTTAATTTTTTTTTGTTTTGAGCGTATTTCAAAATAATAAATATTTAAGTTTTATATGTTGTTTTTGTTTGTTTTTCCTTTGTTTAATAATTTTCAATTTTAGAAGTTTTTGTTTGCTCTTGTGGGATGTTTTTTAGTTTTGTTTATACATATAATCTTAGTTTTACAATGATTTTAGGGATAGTTTTGTTGTCGACATTTCTAGTTTGATGAATGCTTGATTCTTATTTTTGATTTTTACTCGCTGCTTTGGATCATTCGAGATTGATTTTTTTATCGTATTAAGTACTTGTAATCACTCCAAATATGTTGTGCTTGGGTTGCGAAAAAGCCAATTGTCAATGTGTCATAATATTCTATTGATTTTGAGATTAAAACCTTTATTGTGTTGATGAAGCTAGTCTTTCACCATCTACGACGAGTATTTGCTATTTTTTTTCTTTGAATTGTATGGCTCCATTTATTAGATGAATTAATAAATTTATCTTTAAAAAATTCAAAGAATTTAAATAAATATTAAAAAAGATTATGAATTTTAAATACAAAACAATTTTATCCTTTTTGAGTTTATATATATTTAGGTTGATATCATAAACCAATCAATTTTTATTTAACTTTAAAACTTTAATTCAAATAAAAATCAATAACTTAAAACTTATCTGACTATAACTTAAAAATCCCACGAACAAAAATTACTTACATCCAAAATATTCGATTTGAACCATAATGATGAGATTAGAAAAATCTAGATGACCAAAATTCAAAGTCACTGAAAGTTAAATAATTTTAAAAATGAAATTTATCCAACTCAAATTATTCCAATAAATGATGAAGGTTAGAATAAACATATTTTATAGACTAAAAGACAAAGTCAGTGGGTTGTTGTCAACACAAATGATTATGTTTTTGTTTCCTTCCAAATTACGGTGATATGAATATTACATCTCCTTTGCTACATATTACAAAACCCGGGTTGCTTTCAACTTTTCTTCTCTTTAGGATTTTCCACTGAAAAAAATCTAATTATTCCTCATCAAGCCTACTGTTTTCATTTCCTTCCCACAATTAAAAAGAAATTGTTTAAAGTTTACACAATGATCATGCACATGTCAAATTAGGCATTGGAATTAGGTTTGAAAGAAGTGAAGAAGACTATGTATTTGGCATTAGGGTATGTGGGAGTAAATATGAAGACGGTGCTAGAAAGGGTGTTGGATCAACACAAATTGCATGGTACAAAGTTAATGCACAACAAAAATCTCATACGCACAATCTTCCATATCTGTTTCTTTAACAACAGTTCGAGAATCAAAACTCTGATTTACAAAAAATGGGAATGATGATATAAGCTGCTGCGATCACCAGGATTTTGGTAGCAGAATTTACAGATTATGATGCATGGGTCATGCGGTGTGAGTAATATTAACACCCTTTCTCAATCGGTCCAGGATGCCATTAGCCTTTCTCTTGCCTCTACTTGTTCCATCTAGAGCAAGCTTAGATATTGTTCCATGGGCATTTTCTTCTTCCCTTAGTGCCTTCAATTTGGTTCGATCATTAAGACATACAGTGTGTAGGATCGCGATGCAATTTTCCTTGTTTCGTTCGCAAGTGCTTTCCCTTACAATGCGAATCAAGCAAGGAACAGCCCCCAGCTCCCCCATTTCTTCAACAGCCCTTTGATGGGTCGAAAGCATTGCAAGGATAGCCAGTAACTCATTTACGAGCACACCATCCATGATCTTTTTCAAAATGACACTGACTGCACCATCCCTTACGGCTCTTGCTTTGTTCTCATGGATAATGCATAGGTTAAATATTGCAGAAGCAACATCTTTCATTGCTAATGGATGCCCTTCGTCTAGAAGGTCAATGAGAGGCTTTAAAGCACCTGATTTGCCTATAAACGCCTTGTTAGAATCAAGAGCAGATAAGGTGAAAATGGCAGCAGCTGCATTGCTTTTTGTTTCGATCGTCCCAAATCTCAGAGCTTCCATAAGAAGAGGGATCACCATTGGAGTTTCAGCAACAAGTTTCTTGTTGCTGTCATGGATTGAAAGGTTCAACAGCGTCGTAATCACATCTTCCTGGAGATCAGTGTGAAGAACACCACTGCGGGATTTGGATCCCGAGAGTGGGGTGAGCAGTTGAGGAATGGCGTCCTCGGATTCCCCAAAAAGGGAGCGGAACGAAGGCATGTTCTTCGTCAACAACCGCAGCTCCTTCGCCGCTTCCTTCTGTTGAGGAAGCGCGGCGGCCGACAGCTTATCTAGCAAAGAAAAGAAATGGTGGCGCTCTGCTTCGGTGACACCCTCCTCTATACGATTCTGAACTGGGTCCGGCAGTTCAATTCCTTGACTCTTACACCACTGCGATATCATTTCACTCACAAGATGATTCGGAGTTAAAACTGTGTGGGAAAGAACTTGTTGGGTTTGAGGGCAAGTCCGATTGCCTGCTTTCAGCCATTTCTCGATGAAGGGTCTTTCATATGTCTGCAGATCAAACAAAAGAAGGACCCAGACCCAGATCAAAGAATGAACATCAGACTATCAGAGTTTGTTTTTCAGATAAAAGATGGAAATTAAATAAAGGAATTAGGCTTAATACCTGGCCGGAAGATAAAATAACGGGATCTCTCATAAGCTTTTTAGAAAGAGGACATATAAACTCTTGAGGACATGGCAGCGGTTCATGTAACTTGAACGACGACGATCGTTTATTGAACTTAAGCTCTCTCAAAGCACAAAGAGCCTGTTTCGCTAGATCGATGGTCTGGTCGCTGCAATCCTCATCATCGACAATAGTCTTAACCAGCCTCTGCAATTCTTTCTTCAATTCCGCCGCTCTCGCTCTCGCTCTCAGCGTTGGATCGGAACTCAACACTCCGGTTTTGGCCATCTGATTCCTTCCAGCACTCAAAAATATAAAATAAATATATGTATCAAGACCAAAACCAGAACCAAAGGCGCTAATTAATAGTATTATGAAAACAGGAGAAAACAGAGAATGAGAAGACTCTGTTTCATTCTGCACTGTTTCAGAGTCTCCACACAATATATTTTTATATCATTACCCAGCATTAAAATACGGCACACACTGTGAGTCCACGTACATGCACCATGTGAAGTTATATTAGGTTTGAAGTACATATAGTGCTTTTGGTTGAGTTGGGGCGACGCTGTGCTTTATATTTATAAGCATCACTGTGTTGATTCGATTTTAGGTGTAATAAACACCATGTTTCAACTTTTTTTATATTTTATTCTTTTATAATTTAGTCAAATTCAAACCTGATTTGTTTCCTTTGTTTTGTGAATAATAAATAATGATGCAAGCTAGAGGACCCACAGGTGTTGAAATCACGAAATCCACGGCCCTGTACAGCTGCGTGCCAATGCCCTTCCGTAAACCCAAACCTGCTCATCTATCTACTTTGACCCATGATAACAACTGTTGAGCCATTCAATCATCCTTGTGATGAGTGAGTAGCGAAGGTAGGAAAGAGGAGCGCGGGCAGGCAGGCAGCAAAGAATAAAAGAAAAGTGAAACGGCATCGAATTTGGGCAAATCTAAAGTGAGTGGGTTTTGGATAAGGAAAGGAGCAGTAGCCGCTAATTGGCTTATGGTTTTGCGTCGGTGATTAATGCGGATCTTCCGTCTTTGTCTTTGTCTTTGTTTTGTCGGGATTTGGCACTCTAGTGGATCTTCGGCCCCACTTCTCTTCTTTCTCTGATTCTCTTCCCAATTTGTGTCCCTCAGCCGATGCTTCCACCTACATCTCCGTCGGCATTTTTCTTTTTCAACTTATTTCTACTTGAATTTTCTTGTGATAAATATTAATTGCCTTCCATGTATGAATTTAATGTCCATTAGAACCTGTCTTTTTCGCACTCTTCTTTTTTCTATGATTATCATGATGTAAACCAAAATACAAGATGTTGCCTATAATAAAATAATAATAATAAACAACATTTGACATCATCATAAATTTGTTTGGTGAGTTTCCTTTTAGTTAAAGGACAAACTATTAAGATATTCCTAATAAGTTTTTAGTTGTCAATAGAATTAATTTAAACGATATTCTAAAAGGAAGTGAAGATATTTGGGTTTTTTTTTTTCAAATAATATAAAATAATTAAATAGTTATTAAAATGGTATAAAGATAATATTTACGAATCTAAACAAGAGTTAAAGTAAAAAAAATTGATATTGCTTGATCAATCGGCAACATCTCTCTCTAATCACCGGTCACATCAAAATTTTTAAAGAAAATTTATGAGTGTCATCGAGTCAATCGGTAACATCAGCATCGTACACCAACAATACAAATTTTTTATACGTTTTAAGTGAAAAAACTTACAGCCAAAACACTGATATATTTTTTTTGACCATAATCTGACGGTTTCCGTTTTCATTAAAACATGGTATGCATGTACAGCAACTATCTCCTTTCTATTAGAAAGGTGAAACGATGGCTACCCCTGAATAAAGACTAAAACAATAATTACAGTAAAAAACACAATTAAAAACAAAAAATGCATAAGAAAAAACAATTCCCATCCCTAAACAAGTCAGGTTGAAATTGTGATTCCGAAACTAATATTTTTAACATCACTAAAAAATGAATAATTACAATCCCATCGAACGAGCTAATCACTTCAACCAAAAAATAATTTCTAAATGTGAAAAATACTCAATTCAATCCCATAATAATTACCACCAAATAAAAATTTGATACTAAAAATGATTACACGTTACTCGAAGTTTTTATTCTGATGTCAATTATTCTTACTTATATTCTATATGGTGGACCTACTAAAGTTAATAACAAGGATCTTCCAAAAGATCTGCAAATTCTGAGAACATCTCATTTTCTTGATCAAGCATTGCTGCCACAAATGAACTTCCAGTTGATGATGAAGCTTGAATACCATAGCTTAGCAGCTCACTGTCCATTCCTGAGAGTACTCGACTATTGTTTTTGATGATGATGTTGTTTTTATCATCATCTATGTGTTCAGCACTAGTCTCATTGCCACTCTGATTTTGTGGTGCAATGTCCTTGGATTCGAATTCCGGGATGTGATCTTCTTGTCCATGGGAATGATGATCATATGGTAAAAATGCGTCTTCAAGAAGGAAATCACGCCAGCTGAAAGCAAGACCAGCTTTTTCTTGTGCTGTAGTGGAGCAAGTAGAAGAAGTAGAAGAAGAAGAAGATGGTGATGATAATGATAATGAGTATTGATTAGGGAACTGAGGTGAGATGATTTGGTAACCGGCATAGTTGGAGGCTTCTGTGACTAGTTTTATAGCTTGAAGCTGAGAAAGCAGATCTAGGGAACCACAGGTAGCAGCATGTTGGTTAATGTTGCTGCTTGAGAAGAAGCTTTCCTGGATTGGTTCAATTCCAGGGGATGCCATTGTTGTCATCACTCGGTTGTTGTTGATGTTGGAAAATCCTTCTGTTGCTATTGCTGGTTGGGGTGGATGTGGCTCTGGTTTTATCATAAATGAGTTCTTCATGTCCCGATTCAAAGATCCGATTCGGGTTCTAGATTTTAGGAGGCCACCGATGTTGCCGTAATCAGCTAGGACTTGAGAAAAAGGTTTGTGAGTAACAGGATCAATCCCCATTTCAGAAAGCTTCTTTCTCAACTTAGTGTTCCAATAATTTTTTACATCATTGTCAGTTCTACCAGGAAGCTGTTGGGCTATGATAGACCACCTGGACCACACAAATAAACCAGTCATGCATAATGACAGTGTCATACATCTTTCACCAGTAATTGAAACCGGTTGTTAAAAATGTTAGCTTTCATGTATCATTTACAGTTAATGTTTGTTATGATCCCATTCCCATGTCACAAAAAAATAATAATAATAATACTAAAGAAGAAGTTGCATGAAAGTGTGATAAATTTTCATGGCACAACTTAAACAAAAAGTTGCATTAGTCTGGCTGCCTGCTAAGAATAAACCAAGAACAATATAACCTGCTTCCAAGAGCTGCATGGAGGCGAATGATCAACTCTTCTTCTTGCGGTGTGAAGCTTTCGCGTTTAAGATCGGGTCTCAAGTAATTAGTCCAACGAAGTCTGCAACTTTTCCCACATCTTCTAAGCCCTGGAGACCATACTCAGATATGGCATGAGGTCCATATGGAAGGAACGAAGTGGTTAGTTTCTTAGACTAATTAACAAATTAAGCATTAATGTAAAATATATATATAAAAACATCCAATAAATTAACCTGCTTTTTTTGGAACAGCAGTCCAGTTGCCAGTTCCATGTTTTGATACATATGCAAGTATCTTCGCATCTTCTTCTTCAGTCCATAAGCCTTTCTTCACATTTAGCTTGTCACAACAAGGAGGTCTGACCATCTTATCTGTTGATTTTAGAATTAAACACGAAATTTACAAGGCGTTAAGCTACAAAAAAAAGAATATTACTGATGATAAAAGAGATAATAGTGATGCACTTACAATAGCTCCTGAAAACTAAGCAAAGCTATTTGAGAAGAAGGAAGGAGAGAAAGGTTTTAAGGTATAAATGAGAAGGCATGGAAAGCATGAGAGTTGGATCCATTATAATCAATTTTGCATGATGAATGGCATCTTTGCAGTAGAAATGAATTGATGATATAAGGATAATTCATTGTTTCTCTCTCTCTCTATGCTCATACATATGCTTTGCTTCCAAAACCAATAGAGTCAGGTTTGATTTGGGTGTATTTTCTGGTTAAATTTAGAATATACCTCAGTAAAATAACATAAAATTTATCATTTGTTTACATTAATCCATTACTTGTGTGGGAAAGGAAATGAGTTTTGTTTAAGTTTTTTCTGATAATCACAAGTTTGATGAGACCAACTATTTTAAACAAGAGCTCCAACTAATTGAAGAAATGATAAAAGAACCTCTAATCAAGTGTACTTGCCAAGTTGTGATCACCATTTCTGTGTGAATACAAACACTACTAAACACTGTCTAAATCTTATATCTCTTGAGACCTTGTTCTTTATTTTTTGGATTATTCACTAAATTTATATTATCCAAAGAAGCAAATTGTTGCTACCTTGATATTGTTCCCCAAACAAGAAAATCATGATGGAAGGTCATGAATGGTTGGTGCCTGAAATCCTAAATCGTAATACGACATCCAACTCACTAGAGTTTCTCTCCATATTCGAAGACTGCAAGCCTCAAAATCCCCATATTGTAACTAGTAAGACCATCCCTGTCAGAAAAAGAAAATTAAAATCGACAACCATGTTCAAATTCTATAAGTTGTTTCCACCCAGTTTGCTTCAGAACAGATTAAACAACACCAGAGATAGGCACAACTAGAACATGTCCATACTCTTCAAGACAAACTAGAAACATATCTAGTTGTAATTCAAGGTAGATTACAGGTTCCCTAGAAACTGAAAACAACCATCCACTACTTATCATCCATTAACATGTTGTCCATGGTGTTATAGATAGGGAATTTTCTAGATAATCTATGGTTTATATTATCTATATAAAATATACCTAAACTAATATATATATATATATATATATATATCATATATTACAAGGTCATTAAGTTTCTTTTCCTTCTCTTTTGTACTTTTGTTTGTAATTTTTATTGTTAATTTTTATTTTTGTGGTTATTGTGTGTGTATCGTCTCTTTTTCTCACGTTGAGGACAATGTGTTACCAATGTATTTTTCTCGTGATTGGTGATGTTCCTGCGTGTGGTCAGGCTGTAGATGTTCTTATCAATTTTGTTGTCTTCAACAGTTTCTTCGGGTTTCGACATTAAAATAGTTGGATGAATGTTAAAAGATTGTTAATTGTTAATCTGTTGTAACTATTTTCTGTTTACAGATACTTAGCAGTTTCTTCACTATGTGTGTATAAATACATCACTTTGGTGTTCATTTCTAATCAAGCAATTATAATCAAATGAATTCAGTACTATTTTAGGCTTATGTTCTATTGTTGTTCATACCATTCTTTTATTGCTTGATTAGAAATGAACACCAGGGTGATGTATTTATACACACACAGTGAAGAAACTGCTAGGTATCTGTGAACAGAAAATAGTTACAACAGATTAACAATTAACAATCTTTTAACAGGCCCATTCTACCGTTACTATGATCCTCTCATGCTTTATTAAGAACCGAGCAGCTGTGGAACCCATTGGGTACATGCCAACAACAATTTAGTAGTAATACATTCCCATCGACCTCTTAGCTTTGTAACAACAACACTGTATTATAAAAAATTTGGGTTTAATCCCAAATAGTCTCAATCCCCATCCCCAATTATCAAAAATTCCCAGTGGAATTTCATCACTATATTGCTCTTCTTCTGTTTTGAAGTCCCTTCCTAAGGCTAAGCTATTTTGGAGGTATTTGAAGCTTTTTAGGAATTTAATTTGAACTCTTCAAATTCGGTATTAATCAACTTCAAGATATCGTAAGACATAATATATCCTTAAAGAAAATATCAAAAAAGCAGATCAAATAGCTAAAATGATATTTGACAGAGAAAAAAGATTACAGTTATTTGTAAAAAGTCTTGGTTTAATTTACTTAATTGTAATTTTGTTCTATTAAAAAAACAAATAAAATTGAAATATTTTAATTGAACTTGAGCCTAAAAAATTTTAATTATAAATATTTTACCACTCTACCTATTATTTAATTATTTGATTTTCTAAATAAATTTCATTTCAATATTCAATTTTTATTTCACTCATGTATTATGATAATCAAAATAATATATATATATATATTTAAAAATTCTTTGAAAACAAAATAAGAGAAAAAAAAAACATGATAATCAATATGATAAATTTAATTTGAGAATTTAATTGTTTAACACCTTAAATTTATGATATTGGATTTAAAAATATATATAATTTAGTATTTATATATTTTTTGGGAAAAATTATAAACATTTTTAATTTTAGAAGATTTTTTTTATTTTTTTTAGATGGACTAATTTACAAAATTTCAAAACTATCAAGGAACAGAGTAGCATTTACGTTAATTTATTTTGAGTTGTAAAATTGAACTCGATTCAAACTCAAAATATCAAATTACTTATTTCATTACAAAAAATAAAATAACTCGATTTTTTTAATTGAATCAATTTTACTTACTCTTACTCGACCCTTAAATAAGATAAAAAAAATGTGTTTAAACAGGTCAAACACACATTTTCCTAAATGTTACAATAACAACCAAAAATTCAAGTGGCAAATGTTTAAATTAGTTAAATACTATATATTGTTAATTAAACTAATAAAAAATAAGGATCTGTTTTGAAAATGGTTTCCGGAAAATGATTTCTGAAAAAATGGTTAACTTTTCTGGAAAATCTAATATTTTATAGTGTTTGGATGAATTTGTATAAAATATTATCTATTATTTAACAGATTTTTTGAAAATATTTCGTAAAAACTTTCTTGAAAATACTTCATAAAAACTGTTTTCAATGAAACAAACATACATTTGATATTTTTTTATCTTTTCATTATTTAATTAAGTTTATTTTATATTTATAAATTTATATTTTATATATTTTTTTCATATATTAAAAATACTTTGTTAAATTCAGATTCATTACAACGTTATTTTTTAGTTACAGGACTAGCAATGGAGTATTTTTTTATTTTAAAAAGTGACATCAACAAAACTGACAAAAAATTTAACAATGTCAACAATTGGATTTGATTTTTAAATCTGAAAGTAGCAAAACTAAATTTTTAAAAATAAAAATACAGACACTAAATTACAAATTTGTGAAGAGTACATAAACTTATGACATATTTTAACTTTATACTACAAAACATTTATTATTAATATATTTATAATTGTAATAAATATTTATTATTAAAATATTAGATATTTTCAATAATATGTGAAGAATACTATTTAAAATTATTATTTTTAAAATAAAATTGGAATATTAAATAATTTATGAAAATAATAAATTATATTAATAATTTATTATATGATTAAATATAAATAATTAAATATGTATGTTTAATAATATTGAAAAATATACTATTTTATATTAATATTTTAATAATTTTTAAATATTTTAAAAAATAAAAATAAAATTTTTATCAATATAATAATATTAAACTTGATATAAGTTAATTTTTATATAAAAATAAAATTAACTATAGAGGAGCTCTTTTCCAGAAAATGACTTACACTTTTCAAAAGGATAAGTCATTTAACAGGAAAAAGGGCGTATTTTACATTGATCAGTAAGTCATCTTCCGTTGATTAAGCTGTTTTCTGTGAAACAAACACAGGAAAATACAGAAAATATTTTTCGTAAAATATTTTACATGTAAACAAATAGACCGCAAAGTTCAAAATTCTTGCAAAGTATAATTATTTATTTGACTCTTCAATTTTATAAAAAAAAATCATGTTAGCAATTTATTTCATTTTCCGTTTCTTTTAATTCTTGAACGTGCATTGTTTGTCAAATCACTCCAAATTGAATGAAAAAGTTAATGTCTGTTAACAGTGGCGAACCCAGAAAATTTTTCTGGGGGGCGGAATTTAAATGTATATTTTTACGATAGTAAAAATGTAATTTCATTATTTTTATAGCCTATATCTTTATAATTTTTAAAAAATTAATCAAATTTCTATTATTTTTGGGTGTCAAAATACAATTTTATCATTACTAATTTAAAATTTTATAAATTATAAAGGGTCTAAATTAAAAATTTACTATTTTAGAGGGGGGCCATGGCCCCTGGGTCTCTTAGTGGCTCTGCCACTATTTGTTAACTTTGCTTACATTAGCATCCACGTGGCAGTCAATGTATAAAAAGGTATTTAATCGATTAACCGTCTCGAAATACTATTAACTAATCCTTTTAAATCCTTAACCGTTAACCAAACAAAAAATTTTCAATTAATTCGATCGGTTAACCGAATTAATCGAAAATTATATGTTTTTTTATTTTTGGTTAAAACAAGTATAAAAATTACTCAAATTCCCTAAATTAACCGAATTGAGATTTTTAATTTTAGTTTTAGGAATTTTATTTTTATTTATTAAATTATTTGTAATTTTTAAGATTGGGTTGGGTTGGGTAATTGGGTTTATATATATTGGATTGGGTCTGGGGTGATCATGAGCTAATATTTATATATTATAATATTATCTATTAAGTTTGGTTAATTCGGTTAATTGACTGGTTTCAAATCGAATTAATTATTATTCGAAAACTCAAAAAATTTATTAATCAACTCTTGACCGAATTCATTCGGTTAACCAACCGATTAACAAAAATCAATCGATTAATTGAATTTTTTCGATTTTACTCGAATTGTGCACACCCTTAGATGTGTATGTCATGTTAGTAACTAATTAAATTTTTTTTAAAAATTAAAAATAATTTTAAATGATTTTTTTTAATTTTTAATTTTTAAAATTTTAATTAATTGTTAACGTGGCATAAAATTATCAAAGGTCAACTTTTCGATTAGGATAATTTTACAAATAAAGTAAATATAAAGATTAAAGAAAATAAGTAGTTTGCTTCTTATCTTTTTGTTTTTGTCTAGCGGCGATGTTAGTCTTCGAGCTAGTTATCGTTTGCTTTTTTTTTTCCTCCCCATCAACTTTTTTTTTATTTTTTTATCTCATTCACTCCATGCGTATTCTTTTTTTTCAGTTTACAGATCTATTTTGTGGGTATTTTTGTTGTCTTCACAAGTTGTGATGGATAGATGACAGTGCCTGTTATCGTTAAAACACCACCGACCACTGAGAATTTCTTTTAGAAAGTGGATAGCTTTTCATTGACTTCTTCATCTATTTATGTTTTGAGAGTTTCAAAATAATAAATGATTTCACGAGTTAGTTGGACTCTATGTTTAAGTTTTATATATATATATATATATATTATTGTTTAATAAGTCTTAATTTTTAGATATTTTTGTCTACTCTTATGGTACGCTTTTTAATCTTGCTTATGCATGTAGTGTTGCTTTTGCGAGTGATTTTAAGATTGATTTTGTCGTTGTCCTCTCTAGTTTAGTGAATACTTCATTCTTTTATCGATTTATGTTGGTTGCTTTAGATTATTCAGGACTGATTTTTTTATTGTATTAAATACTTGTAAGAATTTATTCTTCAGCACGTACGAGGTATATTTGTTGTTTTTTTCTCAATTTATATGGTCTCATTGAATGAATGAATGAATTAATTAATTTTCCTTTACAAAAAATAAAAAATTAAAATTAAAAGAAAGGTTGAAATCGCAAAGTTGGATGGTGAAATAAGTAAGGTAGAATGAGTGAAAAGGTAGAAGAAGTGGCCCCCCACCAGTTGAGCTCCGCCCCGTAATTGCCGTTGATGATGATACTGCTTATTTTCCCTGTTTTTAAAAAGCCGAAATAAAGTGTGTGTTATCCATTTCACCATCTTTCTTTTTCACTCCTATCCCCTAATTAATTGCCCTTTGCCCTGCTTTCAACACCTGCCCTGCCCTCCATTTTCCCAAACGCTTCGTCGCATCCAAACTGGTGTGCCTTTTGAAATCCGCCGATGTTAATCTCTACAAGTGGACGCTCAGATTCTTCCTTTTATCTTCCATTATTTATTTTCAGGTTACAGACTATCACGTGATCTGATTGGCTATTTCTGACACATATTTGCCGCGTTACACTATTATTTAGCAATAAAATATACATTTTGTTTATGATTATTTTGGAAACACGCTTTTCTCGTCTGACCAAATTATCTGGTACGGACGAACAAACTTCCGTTGACGGCGTCCTCGAAGCCAACGTAGCGGCATTGGATGTTGTTGACGGGACGGATCGTCGCGAGGCTCGATAAGGTGTTGTTTGCTTGGATCTGGTTTGTCGTCCGACGGTACGGACCTAACCATTTATTCTGCATGTAACGGTGTTTTCTCCAAGGTGGGAGGGATAACTGTTTGCTTTTCAACGATCTTTTCGCCGAATCACTCATGACATTGACCATCTTTTTCAATTCCTCGCTTTTCCCCACGAAAACCCTAGGCAAATACTGCAATAGCCTCGAGTAGTCGCTCGTCGGCCTCGCGATCTCGAACTCGGAGGCAAAATCAAGGTCAACGAAGTACCTGGTCTGCCGCGTGGGTGATATCGATTGCACCACGTCAATGAACTCGTAGTTTCCGGCATTTGGACCACCAGAAGAACCCCACTTGGTCTTGCAGATCGCTGCATTGTAGCCGACCTGGCGAATATAAGCCATTACTTTACGCCTGAAAATAGCTTTATCCGTCTTGAAAAACGAAAGCATTTCTATTGCATTCAAAACGGTAGGAGTGAGCAGATTTAAGTAAGAATCGGTGCTGTTAAGAAAGGATGACTTGATAATGATTTGGAGGGAGTCAGCAGCATCAATGTCGGAGTTGAGTCGTTCAGAGTCAGATTGGTAACCGGTTTGTTCAGCAGCACCATGATCGCCTTCCAAGAAACTATGAACGAGTTCCGATAGGCAGGGAGAGTCGTCAGGGGTGGACCCAGATTGTTCGCTTCCACTGCTGGAGTAGCAGCCGCCGACGAGTTGCGCCTTGACTCTGTCGTCGAGCGGGTCAGTAACTCGTTTGAGTCTTCTACCAGAAGTAGGCATTAATGTTTTTCTGTTTTCCCTTCTAAATGGCGATTTGTGTTAGAAGGGGTTGTTGGGTGAGATAAATAAGGGAGAAAGGGCAAAGGAATATCCGAGGAACTTCAACACGAAACCATTTAAGTAGGGGGAAAAGGCAAAAAGAAAGGAGGGGAATTTAGGGCGGAATATTCGAAGGAAGTGTGTTGCAGTGCAAAAGAGTGAAATGCTTTGGAAGTTGGATGATTGGAGGAGTACAAGTTTAAGTTTAAAATAAAAATAAAAATAAAGAAAAGGGAAGAAGGAAGGAAGGAAGGAGATGGGATAGATTTAGGCGTAAGACAGTTCATTCATATCCCAGTAAATGGTGTACACGTGGGTGGGAGCATATCCAGCCCTACCCAAGGTTTATTCCGGACATGATTCCTTTCCCTGCCCTTCTTCTACAACGGATTTGCCACGAATTCTATTTGATTTTATTTTTTTTTCCAGTTAATTAACATAAAAATGAAAAATATTGAAAATATAAAAATGAATAATAGGCCGATAGTTGTAGTTTCTCATAATTTAAAAAAAATATAATTGGGTGATTATTGATGTAGATTACCCTTTTAAATTTAATTAGATGTAATGTGATAAAGAGATTGCATAAAAATAAATAAATAAATGGTATAAGTAAATAGAAAGCAGTGTTTCATTGAGAAAGGAATGGAGTTGAATGTAGAGTTTGAAATTTGGGGGTTGAAGAGACAGCGGGAAAGTGGTGGAATTGGATGATAGGGAGGAGCCTTTGCTGTAGGTTTGGTTTGGTTTGGGTGTAGGGTGGCTCTTCATGAAAGGGAAGGGCGAGCGGATCAATAACTGAATTCAGGACTTGAAAAGAAAGGGAAAGGGCCATTGGAACTTGGAATATTTATGATTCTTCTTAGCACTTGTTTAAAAGGTTTATTTGTTAGCTGTTATTCAGGAAGGATTACGGATTTTTTTCAATAATAATATAAAAGAAAATTAAATACTAAAATAATCAAAATGGTACATTTAGAGTAGTGATGCCTCCTAGATAGGCGGCACCACTTTAAAATTTTGATAATTTCTTTTTTTTATTGAATAAAACATTGAAGGACTTGAGATGTAATTTTTTTATTTTTTATTAGCAACTGAAAAAGTTTTAAAGAGTGTCGCCTAACAGTGTGATGGCATCAATTTTTAAAATTTTGTTAATTTCCTTTTAAGCTTTTTTTATTTACTATTTTCTTTTATTTTCCTTCAACACAAAAGATACAGATTTTGGTAAATAATGGGGAAAGTGTATTATTTTGATATTTAAATTTTTTTTATATTATTATTGTAAAAAACCCAAGGATTACTTTCATTTTATTGATACAGATTTAGTTGGTGAGTTCATATAGTTGTTGATATGGATGGTTAGAGTAGGAAGTGTAAAGATTTTCTAAAGGAAGAGTAAGAAAAAGAGTAGGGGGAGAGCAGAGCCCATCCCAAAGAAAGCCTTTAAAAAATATATTTAGACGGGGGGTTTTAATGCCGAATCACCTGAGTGGGTGGGGTTATGACATATCTATTCTGAATTTTAATGAAGATTTTCATGATAATATAGTTAATTACATGTTACATAAGAGCATAAAAATAGTGTCCAACAAAATGATCCTCCAAAAAGAACAGAAATCTTAGAAGCCCATCTGAATGACTTTGAGATTGGGCCGTTTAGTAAGTTATTAAGTAGGCTACGCACTTCTTCAATTGGGCTAATCACTTCCCCTAAACTTGCTTTAACCAATGTGTTTGAGATTCGTCCATTTACTTTTCCTTCAAACACAAAAAGTGTCAAACGGAAAGCGGACATCTGATTTCTCTCACACGCTGCCAACGTGGGAAGCTGTCAAAATTCCATATTACTGTTTACATATATTCATTTTTTTAATTTAAATAATTTACAAATAAAAATGGAAAATAATATGTCAAACTAAATTATTATAAGAAATAGTATTCTTATTTTTAATAAAAAAATCTAAAGTAAATTTCAATGATAAACAAAAATTCTTCTTTTAAAACTTAATGAACTTTATTTGGAATTTTAAAAATTGATTTTAAATATAAAGAAAATATTTAAATGTGTTATTGAATTAAATTATGTTGATTTAGCGTGTACTCAATAATTATATTAATATTATAATAGATAAAGTGTTAAACTATAAGGGTATTCACTTGTCAATTTTAGGACACGATTTTCTTTTTGATTGTGTAACTTATGAGTTTAATATATACGAGGGGTAAACTCAGAAATTTTATTAGGGAGAGTCGAAATTAAATTATATATTTTTATGATATTAAAAATATAATTTTATTATTTTAATATTTATATTTTTATAATTTTTAAAATATTAAAATAAATTTTTATCATTTTTAGGAGATCAAAGTGTAATTTTATCTTTACTAATTTAAATTTTTATACATTTTAAAAGGATTTAAGTTAATTTTTTTTTATTTTAGGGAGAACAAAGACTTCTACCAGTCCCTCTTGACTACGCCTTTAATATATATTTTGTCTCAAACTATCTAATCCGCATATAATTTTTTTTGGACTTAATTAATATCGAAACTTAAAAATTGTTAAACATTTTATTGTTTTTAATTAGTTTCATCAAAATTTTGATAATTTAACATATTAAAAATCAATAACACAATTACATGTGGCAACTTCAAATTAGGAGAAATGGTAAGCTTTACTTAAAAATATAAATAAGTATACAAATATAAAAATAATTAAAAATCATAAATAATTAAGTAGAAAATAAAAAAAATATCTTATATTAAAAAATAAGGTTTTTTATATTGATTTTTTAAATATTTTAATATATATATATATATTTATGTGAATTTGTTGAAAATGAATGTTTAATGGAGATATATATATATAGTTTATTTCAATCTGGGCATTTTGTTGTCTAGGTTAATTTTTTATTTGAAATAAAAGAATCTAGAAAGTTTTCTAAAAGTATATACTCATGATGATTGTTGATTGGCTACAATTAAGTCTTTATAAAAAATTTATAAGTAAACTATGTTAATAATCACTACATCTATCCAGGGTATGGGTAGCCCGTTCGATCTAATTGGATAAGGATTTTTGTACCTCGGACATGTCTAGACTCAAATTCAATTTAAATAATAACAAGTATTTTTAATTTAAATTACATAAAAATATCAATTAAAAAATATTTTTAATACTTTATTAGTTTTTTAACAATAAAATGAGTTTTTTGGGCGAGTCAAGCCAACTCGAAAACAAGCCTAGGCAAGAAAATTTTTTGTGGAATCGAGCCTTGGTCTAACCTATGAACAACTCTAGTAGTCACTCAACTATTAGTGTATATATATATATATATATATATATATTTATCATTCAATTATGAAAAGTTAAAATATGGTTACCCAACTATTTGATTTTATGTTTTTGTCACTATCTAGCTAACAATGACAATTTTTAAAATTGACATAATAGCAACTTTAACTCTCAACATTTATACATTGTGTGAATTTAGTATTGATTCTAAAAAATATAATCCTCAACAGATACACATTGTGTATTTTGATTTTTTTTTTTTTGTAGTTTTTTTTGGTGATATTTTCACCTAAAAAGCTAAAAGCAATTATCAGTTAAATTTCATTGAAATATACAAAAGAAATAAAAAAGCTCAAAAATCGAATATAATAATTTTCATTTTTTCTCAATCTTTTAAAATTAACTCTCAATGTCATAAAAGAAAATAAAATTGTCAAAAAAAATTACACATTGTATAAATGTTGAAGCTTAATTTATTTTTTTGAATTAAAATTAGATTAACAAGATTTATAAATATTAAGAGTTAAAGTTATTATTATATCAATTTTAAAAATTACTATTATTAATTAACCGGTGATCAAAAAAGATAAAATTAAATAATTGAATGACTATTTTGTAACTTTTTATAATTGAATGACAAAAAAATTAATAATTAAGTCACTACTAATATAATTTACCCATAAATTAACGACACTAACCCCTTAGATAGTTAGATAAATAAAGTTTTAAATACCCCTATCTAAATCCTATGTATTAGCGGTTTAATCTTTGGCCGCTGCTGGTTTTGGACAACGCACCGTCCATTTCATTTTATTATATTACTATAATATTTTTAATACTAAAAAATAAAATAAGATATTAAAATATCCAATACAAAGAAAAAAGCACTCAACCAGCCACCTTTTAAATCAGAACTTTGCCCTAAACAAATGTCATTTTCATTTAATTTTTTAAAATTCCTTTACCCTTTCTTGTGGGGTTATAGTTTTAATATATTATTAGCATTTAAAAAAATAAAATGAGATTAAACTTTTTTAGATTTTAATATACTAAACCCATGTCATGTTTTGCCAAGTACAAGACAAGAAACAGAAAAACCGGAAAGAGAATAGCCAAAATAAAATTAATTAATGTTTTATTATTACTTCTTAATGATAAAGAAGAGTAAAGGGTGAGGTGGTTGCCATCGTAAGCCACCAGGCTGGCCTGCACTGCCACTGCCTCTTGTAGTTTCCTTAGATTGGGTTTTTATGTTAAAAAGTCTGCTTTAATATATAATTTCGAACTGTTGTGCTGCTGATTACTGTTGACGACCTAAACAGATGACAAATATGAATCAATTTTAGTACTTTTATTTCTGGGTTTTGAGTTTTAATGACAGTGAATCAATGATGGGATTGGAATTAAATAAATTGGACCCCCCCCCCCCCTTTTTTTTTTGCAACATTTGATAAAGATTTTGAGGCACATGCCATGCCTTGCACACTACAATCACAGCATTGTTGAAAAAAAGGAGCGATTTTGTCATCCAATAACAAGTAAAGCTAATTTTGATCAGTGCTGATCCAAAACTATGGATATACTATATTTGTAAAAATTTAGATGATATTGCATTTTCATCTTTTTAAATCTAAATGTTATGGTGATATAAATTTCCATATATTTAAATGTTTTATAATTTGTCTTATTTTATAAATGAAACATATTATCATTATATTTATTTTTAATGGTTTATTTTAAAATTATATAGTGTATGTGTCACTTGACATTAACGTATCAACTTATACTCTTCATTGCATTAAATACAGACTTACCTATGACATCTCAAAAAAGTTTATTTCTTACAATAAGAAAACTTAGACCTAGCTGAAAAATTCAATTAAGGGGCATTTTTATATTAGTATATGGGTTTGGAAATGAGTGGCTCCCGCATGCTTGAAGAATCAGTACTTCGTATTATAACTAAAACTTAATTACGTCCTTTATATCTGTGCTTCACAGGGTTTAGTGTTGAAATAAATACATTAAATTAGTGAAAGAGCACATTGAGGAAGAAATTTAGCAGTAATGGTTTTGAAACTCAAGATTTAGAGCTTCACATTCACATTTTTCTGCCTTTCCTGTATCATAATGGATTGCTTCTGAGAATTAACAGCTTCAAGCCTCCAGCTGGCCACAGTTTCTGGATGGCTCACAAACATATTAGGGAAAAGTTAAGTTGGAGAAGAAATTAAAGATGAAGCTTCCACATATACAAGAAAATGTCTGAAATGGAGAGACGGTGCCAAAAGAAGTCGTAACGCAAGCAGTCCTTGTTGACTTTGGACCCCTAATTCAAACCCATGCCATGCCATGCAATGCATGCACACATATTTGCTTTTAATTGCTTCAATAACTATCACTTAACTTCAATCTGCCAACTACGTTATCATTTCCTCACATTTATCTTACTTTTAATTTTGTAGGACCACGTACGTCCCTTGCTTTGCCTCTCTGATGATTAAGCTACCACTTCATACGAATACATACGCTCTTAATTCGTTGCCTTCTCAGTACTAACATTGAAGGATAAGTAAATCCAAATTTAGATTAATTTAAATTTTGAAAATGTAAAATTCGATTTTAATCATTTATCTTTTAAAATTATTAACCAAATGTAAAATGAATAACATATGACGTTTTTTTGTATGATATATGATGGAGCATTTTGTTTCAATGCAATAAACATGTATAAACAAAATGTTCAAAGAAAGACACCTGAAACCAAATTATTATGCAAATGTGGAATATTTGTCCTTTTGAAAATTGAAATTTTGGGTAGGAATATTGGTTGATAGATGCTCACCATTTGTGCCCCATAAAGGAAATATAAAATGCTCGATCGCTTTGCTTCCTCATGTACCATTCAACGTTAAATGGAATAAAGTTTCATTGATTATTACGTTCTTAATAAATATAAAGTTAATTATCTCATTCATTTTTATATTAATTTTTAATAAATATAATTTTACATAAAAGCTTTTCACTTGCACTGTGCACGTATCCAAATCTAATGGCGATGATTGGAATTTAATTGATAAAATCTATATGTAAATCTCATGGGAATTCTTTAATTTAAATGATTTGATCTGATGCAAGCAATTGTACAGGAAATTTATTACAGGATAGGTTTTTTTTTTTCTTAGTTAGTTTATCAATAATTTCAAAATGATGGATTAAATTTAGCGAATTCCAATTATTAAATAATTGACTACTAATAACAATGATTCAATTTTACATATATTTTCTATAATTATCGCTTAGGCAATCACGTGGTTAAGTTCCAATGATTAAAATTTTATTCTGACAAACAAAAACCTTAATCTCCTAAGATTGTTTTATTTTAATTTTCTATATATCGTGGTTGCAATTACTAAAATTCAAAATTCAAAATTATTTAATATTTTTTTTCTAAATGTTGATAAAGGCTGATTGCGCCCATCCAAATTTTGGTTATCATATTATTATTTTCATCCCAAAATAAATAAATGAAAAATTATGTATATGTTATTGGGATTGTGATTTTTGGTTGAAGACAGATTAGATTAGCTCACTAAATAAGCAGAATACAAAATTATAACACAATAATGTTCAATTCAATTGATAACAAAAAAAAATCGATATTTTATTTGCAATAGTAGGTTAAAGGAAACCAAAAAGAAAGACACTTGGACCAAATAAAAAGAAATTAAAAATTAATAAAAAAGAGAAGAGATAATTGGTTGGTTGCCAGTTATTAAATGGTTTAATTAAGAAATAAGATTCTTAAAATCAGCTGTCCAAATTGCCACCACAAATGCAGCTAATAATTTGGGAGTGGTCCCAAACGAAACAGTAATGCAAAAGCAAAGACAACCTTGTAGTTAAAATATAGCAGACAAGGAAAGGATTGATCTCCTTGCAAAACCCAAACACACTCTCTGTCTAACCACCACTCTATTCTGATTTCATTATTTATTTTATTTTATATATGATGCAATTTATATATCTTAAAATATATAAAACGGTACAAGTATGTCAAGTCTTTTATGTTAAAAAATTTAATTATGAGGTCTGGTATGGTGGTTGTTCATCACATCCTTTAATTATGTGATTAAGAGTTTGATCCTTGCTTATGGGATGAAGCACGTTTTATGACCCATTTATTTTGTATGTATGTATGTATTACTTTTACCTTTCTATGTATGTATTTTTTTGAATAATATGTCGACTGAATTTATTAGAAATTAAAATAGAGAAACAATTCAAACAAAATTAAAATGTAGTAGAAAAATAACAAAACAAAGAAAAATTAAAAAAAACTAAAAAATGAAATATCAGACCAGCAAAACACATCCAGTGGGATGCAACGATAGGAATGAAATGAAACATTGGAGAAAGGAAGCAGGAAACAAAACTCATTGTCTTTATCCACCTACACGCTTAAGGATCAAAGTAGAAGTGATAAGTGAAACCAACAATCTTGCAGACTAATTCGTAAAATAGATCTGACTGCATCGGCAAACAAACCACAAAAGGGGATCAAACTATTGAAAGACCACTGATAACTGCAAATCAGAGCTGAACGTTGTGAGAAAACTATCCACGAACGCAAATCTACCACAAGGCAGAGGAAAAGCGTGCCACAAAGGCAGAGGAAAAGTGTGCCACAAAAACAGATAAAAATTAAAAGAAAACCAAAATATAAAAAATTAAAGGAAAGGAATACCAACGATCAACGACCAGCATTAAAACTGACGTCGCCGCTAACTAATCAAGAACGAAATAAAGAAATAGAACTTTTCTATGTATATATTAGTTTTAAGGAATGTTGGGTGATGATGAATAACATTTATTTTCTAAAAGTGTACCCATTCTTCTTTTTTAACAAAAGAGTCCAAAAGATTTGAAATAAATGATCTATTTTGATTAAACTTAAAATTTCTTGAATGGTCCTCTTGTATGAACCCCCATTATTGTCCAAGTTAACAGGTCAGGTGGAAATTTAATGTAATCACTTATTTAACTAAACACGTAACATTTTTTTTTATATATGTGTTTGATTGACATTGATATTATTGGCAATACAAAAGTATAAAAATTCGTATACATTGAAGCATGTTTATCATTCTATTTAAAGATCGAAAAAAAATTAAGAGTAACACTAAACATATTATATAAAAAAATTTGATATTAAATTCAATGAACTAAATGTCTTAGACATACAAATTAAAGTTTTTGCTATAAATATATGAATCAAAGAATTGAAAAACAAAGGCAGAAAGGGGCGTTGAGTCGAAGTTTACCAAAATACAGACACAACTTAAAATTGAAAATAAAAAAAGTCAAAAAGAAGAAGGAGAAGAAAAGTTAGGAGGTGAAGGGATAATGAAGTGAGGAGGCATTAGGCCAAGGGGGGATTCATGCGTGTAAGAATTGGGCGTTCTATTTGCATCACATTCGAATCATGTAGCGGTGCCCAACTTTTTTTTATTTCTTTTCAAACTTTGGTTAACCTGCAAAATGATGATACCTCCTCTGTCTCTTATTATTACCCTTTCTCATTTTTTCAACGCTTCATATCATACATTTCCTTTTCTTCCTTTATTTCATCTTTCACACTTTATTTAAATCCTGCTTTGATTTTATCAATTTTCTATTTGATTTTGGATTGTAAAAGTAAAAAAATTCGATTTAGTTGGTTTTTAAAATTTTTAAATTAAATAAATTGATTTAGATCAACAATTTAATGAAAAAGTCTATCAATATTATTCGATTAAATTAATTTATTGATTTTTATTAGATATAAAGATCAAATTTTGAGAGATAAAATAAAAAGATTGAATTCTTAATTTGTTTTTTTTTTTGTGTGTGTATAAATACGAAACGGATTACATGTAAATCAAGACACAATCATCCCACGGGTTTTATCATGTCGGATGTAATCTATAACCTCTTTAGGACGCATCTCAAATAACTGAAGAGAAGACTTTCAAGATAAATAAATTTTTGCCAAGTGATCCGCTATTTTGTTTAAAGTAAAAAGGATAAAAATTCATAATGAATTTAGTCTCAATAATTGATGTGAGCTCTATGTATGAACTCTAGGCTTCATTTGGATCAATTTCAACGAATTCCAATTGGCAGCCAATGGATTCAACCAATTTGACCTTTTCTTCTCCAATTAATATGTTTATATTGTAATAATATTGTATATTGTATTTTGATCTTTTAAAAAAAATTTATTTTATTATGAAATAATTATTAAATAGAGTTAATAATTAAAAAAATACATAACTAAAACATTGATTTCATTTTTAGCAGAATAAAAAAATTATAAAATTTTGAAAAGAGAAAACAAATATAAAACCGTATAATTTGATTTGATTTTATTTAAATGAATTAATATTTGATTAGACACAGATTAATATATCATTAATTTTGTATTCAATCAATCGAAAAATTAGGATGGGTGAAAAGACCCGTACCATGCATCTAACCCAAAGATTAATCATTTGTACATGAAAGAGTTATTTTCATTAATAAATGTAAAAAATACACCCAAGATTACGATTTGACATCCAACAATTGCGCAATTTGACTAAACAAATTTGGTTCAACGTCTTTCTCTTCGATGTGCACTAATCTTTTTCTTCTTGACATTAAATAATTACTTCAACCTTGCTTAAGTTGAAATCTTAAGATTTTATTTTTTGAAATATACAATAATAGGGTATAGTCCGAACAACGAATAAGATTAGCGCGACTCGAGCCCAAATCACACCTGAAGTGGTGAACATTTCGACCATCAAACCATCACATGAAATTAAAATATATTTAAGTTTTTTATATATATATTTGAAATTTAGTCTATATTTTTTTATTTTATATAATTTAGTTCTTTCAGTTTTTGAAATTAAAAATGTAAGTCTTATTTGTGATATTGTTGAACTTTTTTTTGTTAAATTCGATTTATTATAATTTTTTATTACATGATTATCAAGTAAGTATATTTTTATTTTAAAATTTCGTAACAACGAATTTAACAGAAAAATTTTAATGATATTAAAAATTCGACATAAATTTTGAAATTTAAAAAATAAAAAAATTAAACTCCTATAAATAAAAATAGAATGATTAGTTTTCAAATATAATAAAAGTATAAGGATTTAGAAATATATTTTAACATTGAAATAATTATTGGGTTTCTCTTATAATAATTTATTTATAACAATTGAGAACCCAAGTCTAAATAGAATAATTTGTGCTGCACTTTCATTACATAACTATATCGAATTAAGCAAAGTTCTTGACCCAATATTTAGGGTCATAGATGCAGATTCAAATTTTATTCTTTTTTAAGCATTTTCAGATGCCAAATGCATTTTCATCAAGAAGTTGAGCGTATGAGTACTAATGAAATGACAAAAGTTCGTAATGACATTACTACTAATTTGATGGCAGCTAAATGACAACGTCATGTTTCTTAAATATTTGTTTTAACTTGTTTGGGTATGTCTCTATTTCTTGAATATTTATGTACTATTAATTTATTTTCAATTTGCTTGTGGTGTAAAATGATTTCTTATGCAACTTTATATTAATTGAAATATGCTACTTGACAAATTTGTTCAGAGTGTGACATAATTATCACTAATTTACATATTAAGAACATGATATAATTATCACTAAGAATATAGTTTACAATTATATTGACACACTATTAATATTTATCTTTTTTCCACAAGGTTGCAAATAAGGAACTTAAGAAATTTGTTTATTTGAATTTTCAAAAATATTCACTAATTAATTTTCATAATGGATGTTTTAATTCATTGATAATAGTGTTTTATTTCAATAATTTCACTCAATAAAAACTAAAGTATCATAAACAAATAAATACTTAACAATAAAATGTGTCATGCCTTTATTTATCATTTTACATATATCAGCTTTTAACTAGCAGTTAAGTTTTACTAAATACTTTTAAATAAATAGTTAATAGAATCAATTGGTAAAACCAGACATTGCAATCAGCTGTTAATCAATTGCCAAATGGGACCTTTTATTTAAAAATGTTATACTAATGAATTTAACAGAGTAATTTTAATGGTGTTAAAAATTCGACATAAATTTTAAAATTTAAAAAATGAAAAGACTAAACTCGTATAAAAAAAATAGAAGGATTATTTTAACGTTTGAAATAATTATGGGTTTTCTCTTATAATAATTTATTTGAATAAAAACTGTTGATGCAATTGTAATTTAAAAATTAATTAAATAATTTCGCTCATTCAATTAAAATTACTTAATTCTATTTATTACCTTTTCATAAAATCTACAAGCTTCACACTGATTAATTAAATCTCCTAAAACCAAAAAGTTTCACTAAGAACTTGTGAAATTCCTTTAATATAATAATAATCCCATCAACATACATAATTATTATAATAAAAATATTTATCAAAAGAAAAGGAAAAAGATTGCTTAATTGTTGCATAAAGAAAGGGGAAAAACAATAAAATAATAAAAAAGGTCAAACAATAACCTTTGTTTTACATCTATATAGCTCCATTGCAGCCCAACCCAATTCTTCCCCTTTCCCTCTCTCTATTTTCCTTGGCTTTATTGTTCATCTGATTTCTTCCACCAAATTTAAGTTCTTGCTTACCTTTCCTCTAACTACCCTCTCTTTTTATGAAAAAAAAAAGCAATCATTTTGATCCCACAATTCATTCATTTCCACTCAAATTGCACTTAGTTGCCTTTGCCAAGTATAAAGAATCCCAAGTTAAAAATATCAAACTGGGAATTTTTTTTTCTTATCTATCTCTTCTTTTTAAAAATTGCCCATTTTTTGGTCTGGATTTTGAGGTTGAATTAATAAACTTATTGAATGGAGAACCAGTTTTTCGTTAATGCAGGACTCCCATCACCTGCACCGCCATTGCACTTTGGGTCATCGATGCCAATGTCAGATTGGCAGTCCCTGTCTTCAGCCATGGACATTCAGTCTCAAGATTGTTTCCCTCCCCCCAACTGGGAAAAACCAACGGATTATGGTCTGCAGTTTGAGTCGGCCTTGAGTTCCATGGTGTCTTCCCCATCTGCTTCCAATTGCAATATCTCCGGTGAGAGCTTAATAATCAGGGAATTGATAGGGAAATTGGGGAGCATCGGCAACGGTGGCGAGATACCCCCGCATTCTCAGCCCTTGTTGGCTTCTTTCATCAATGGCAACAACAGTTCAAACACTTCTTGTTATAGCACCCCATTGAATTCCCCTCCTAAGTTGAACTTGCCAATGGTGGATAGCTTGGTTAAAGAGAAGCTTCCCCCGATGGGGCTGAATTCCAGCGTGGCGGATTTCTCAGCTGATCCTGGATTTGCGGAGAGAGCAGCCGAATTCTCTTGCTTTGGAAGCAAGAGTTTCAATGGTCGAACCACTCAATTCGGACCCAAAGACAATACTGAACTTGCTGCTTACAGATCCAATCCCTTGGCCTCAAATGCCAAGCTACCGCGTGTTTCCAGTAGTCCTTCTATAAAGGCAATGGTATCTCAAGGCACCACCACCAACAAGAACACCCCATTGCAGGACCGATCCGAGTTAGCCAATTCTCAAGAGGAATCCACCGTTTCAGAACAAAATCCCAATGGCGAGCCTGGTTTGAAAGGTTCAAATTCAAGGAAAAGAAAGGCGGTTCCCAAAGCAAAAACAAAGGAAACTTCACCATCCCCATCCGCAAATGCTTCAAAGGTACAGAGTTTAAAGAGTTGTAAGCTGTAACTTTCTTTTTCAGATAAAATTTTCATTTTAACATTCGGTAATCACCCACATTTCCAGGTGACTGAACCCAACGAAGCATCAAATGAAAAGCGATGCAAGTTATCAGACAGCAATGGAAATGAAAATGGCTCTGCTAAAGCAGAGGAAGATGCCAAAGGAGACAAGGCTAACAATACAAAGGCTCCTGAACCTCCCAAGGACTATATTCATGTTAGAGCAAGAAGGGGTCAAGCCACTGACAGCCATAGTTTAGCTGAAAGAGTGAGAATCATAATTCCAATTATTTTGTTCTCAATGATCTACTGGGGGTGTTCTTGCATTAACATTGGCTATCAATACGTGTCACTTTGATCAGGTCCGTAGAGAGAAAATCAGTGAGAGAATGAAGCTTCTGCAAAATCTTGTTCCCGGATGCAACAAGGTCTGAAATAAAATTCATTCTTGACCTGCAAATTTACTGACAAAGAAAAAATTATTGCTCCCATTCTTAATTATAATGGGTTGTTGGGGTTTCAAAATTGTAGGTCACTGGAAAAGCCTTAATGCTGGACGAGATTATAAACTATGTCCAATCATTGCAACGACAAGTTGAGGTAGATTATTAACATTTATTTAATGAACGTGTGGTGATCAATTTCTTGGGATACAAGTTTTCATGGTTTTTGTTAAATATTTTATTGGCAGTTCCTCTCAATGAAGTTAGCTTCAGTGAATACCAGGCTGGACTTTAACGTGGAGAGTTTAATGTCAAAGGATGTAAGTCTATAGCTGTTTTTTCAACACTTTTTAATTTTTTTAATGTTTCTTTTTTTTTCTATGAAGAATAATTAATGTTTCAAATTCAATCCTTTGAGTTGAGAATACCCCTTTTCTGTTTGCAGATATTTCAACCAAACAACACATTGCAGCAGCCAATATTCCCAATAAATTCCTCAGCATCAGCCTTTTTCGGGCACCAACCTCAGCAAAATCCAGCATTGCATAGCAATATGTCTAATGGGGCAATGACTCAATGCTCAGTGGACCCTTTGGATGCTGCTATCTGCCCCAAACTCAACACCCATTTGCCCCAAATCAACCAGTTTGTTGAAACTGTACCGCCTCAGGTAAATATCATTTTCATAGCTAATCAAAGTTCCCTATTATCCTTTCCCATTTTCAGAGATCTAAACGCCTAAATTTGCTTGTCTAAAACATGTTCAGTACCCAACATTTTGTGAAGGTGACCTGGAAACCATAGTTCACATGGGGTTTGGCCAAGATATGGCATTACATTCACAAAACTTCCAGGGTAAGTCAATGTAATGCTCACTAATATTAGAATGAACAAAACCAATTTATCTCAAAGACTGATTGGTTAATGATTCATTTATACTTGTAATTGCAGGGTCAAATCAAGTTTCTCACATGAAAGTTGAGCTCTAATAACACCATTCATGGTCCTGGATTAAAGGTTAAACGCAGATAATTGCTGCTGTATATAAAATGAACTTATTACTGGCCCACTGCATCAACTACGATAACTAGGCTGCTACCCAATTATGCTTAGGTTTAAAGTGGAGGATTCTTTTTCCCTTTATAATATTTTAATATTAATATTAGGGTTTTTGGGGGGTCAAACAATTCTTTTTTGTGGAGGGTTTTTTTTTTTTTCTTCTTACAAATTTATCCAATGTAAAATCTGTGTAATGAAGGTGCAAAAGATGTTATAGCCAAAATGCACCAACATTTGTAAGATATAATATTTTAATGAAATTAATGCTAATTGAGCAGCTTTCATTTTCTACACAATCGGACATTCAACTTTATTAAATTGAGACATAATCAATCTTAATTGAAAACAAAGATTTCCCAGAGTTCACTTGAAAACCTTTTGCATGGGGTCACCATCACATCAATTTTTTTTAAACAAAAAGCCTTGCTAGATCTTTGTAATCCGGTTGATTTGATCTTTTACGAGTGTTAACCAGCTGTATACTTTCTCTGTTTTTATTTTTAATTAGAGTGATTAAGACATTGAAGTTGTTTTAGCTGGGCTCAACCCTTGATTCTTGCCAATTTTTCCAGATTAACACAAAATAAAACCTTGAGTCACTTTCTTTCTTTCTTTCTTTTCCTTTTTCTATGTTCTTTTAAAAAACAATTAATTAATTTAAGCATGACCAAAGGTTTAAAAGCTATAACCACCCATTTGATTATATATATACTTTTTTTAATGCATCAAAAGAATCCCAGGTTGGCAGTGGTGAGATTCTGACTAGACCCAATGAATCATTGAGCTTTATTATCTCACCAACTATCAAAATTAGTATTGTTTATTTTATTAAGATAGCATTAAAAAATAGTAATTATTGTAGTGGAATTAAGGTATTGGGAAGATGCTCATAAAAATTAAAATGGGCAATCAACTTCTTCTTCTTTTTAAAAAAAAAAAATTGCTTTTTAAATCAAAGGTCAATTATTGGGTTAGGAGATTAGACATTGTTTAATTACCAGAAAGATGGTTTGTGCTCAGAGCGGTTATAAAATAAAACAGCAATGGAAGATGTTCATGTGACGGTGTTTGGTTTTTCTTAATCAACACCAATCATTTAGCGGCATGTCTACCGATTCAATTTTTTTACTCTATTTTTTTTTTAAAAGTTTAATGGTAGAGTTTAGCGACATGTCCAGATTGGTTTGTGCCGGCAAAGTTGCATTACGAACTGTGTTGTTGGTAGTGAATTTCTTAAAATGACGACATGAACATTGCCATCCTAGTTTAAGGACTGCTCCGTGAATTTAGCACATGAATCAAACGTAGGAGTGAATAATTCACTTAAGCCACCTTGGAGCATATTATCCCTAATTTCGGTAGCGAGTAGCATTATGGGTGTATTGATGCGAGTTAAATGGATGGGAATTTGTTGGTAAATGGTCTTAATCAAAATCCATGTGCTCTCCAGATGAAAGCACACTGATCACACTCGCCACAAGCGATTGGGGTGAGGGTCAAGGAATTTTGTTAGGAGCCTAATGGGTTGCTATTTTAGGGCATAATATTATGGATGCATTAGGGTATGTCTCCCATTAACCAAGTAATTCCCACTATTCTTTTTTCCCAGCAATATCTTGGGTTTTCCCTAATATGAATCATTTTCAGTGTAGTCAATATAAATAGAGTAATAATAATAGAAAAGGGTGAAAAAGAAAGAAGAGTAGAGTTCCCCATGATTTGATTCACCAACCAGTGCATGATTTCATGCTCTCCAACTGGAAGCGTGTCTTACGTTTTTCTGCATTTCAAAGCTTCTGATCTTTTCCCTTTTTGGTGCGCGTGGAAAGTCTTTAGTATTTTTGTCCTCTTCTCTCTTTTTCTTTTCTTTTTTTCTTTTTAATTTCATTGTAACGTAAATTGTACAAAATATCGGGATTTGACTCCGACGGAGACCCTAAGACTATATAAAGTTACATTATACACGCTCTAACTAAAACAAAACGTTAAAAAGGAACGGGGGAGGAAGAGAGGAAAAAAAGTTACAGTACGTGATGCGCATGGTGGCATGGGTATAAGGAGAGCCAAATGTGGACATGTCCAATGAATCATGTTTCTCGCCACGTCCTCAGCCGCTTTGCTTCATTTTCCCCTCCAATTTATACTTCTTTTTCTACGTCCAAACTGATTGTCTTTCTCTTCTTTTTAAAAAAACAAATCTATCTCTTTTCTTTTTTTCAAAATATAATACCAACTTATAAGAACGTAACGTGTGTGACGTTTTTACTAAACATCATCAAACTTTTAGATAAAATGAATCGAATTTGATAATTTAGACACCATGTTAAAAAAACTTTAGGTATTTGACTAGGAACAAATATATGTTTAAGATATTACTTTTTTATAAGAAGTAAGAATAAGAGTCGTTGAAATGCTAAACCAAAATCGACGTCAACTGAAGACTTAAATGTAAATCATTTGTCACTTTATCTGTAATTTAATCGGTAAAATAATAATATCAAATTATAGACATTTGAGGCTCTCTCGATACTCTTACGCTCTCAACCGTAATCAAATTAAACTTACACCATAAACCCAATTCCCTTAGAATTGTTAAGTCCAGTCATTCAAATTTCTCTCTATTCACTTATCTCACTAACTTAGTATTAAGGTTTGTTTGTACAACAATTATTGGGTAGTAATTACATTTTCTTTTCACTACATATAATTGTAATTTTTTAGATGTGTGTGACTGATAAAGCGTAATCACATCGTAATTCTTTATGTCATATTTGATAGTATAAATTATAATTACACAATTACATAATTTATATTTTTAAAAAATATTAGTATGATAAAAATAATCTCTCAACAAGTAGCAAAAAATAAAATAAAATCATCATATGTATTATGTTAGTCTAAAATAGTAGTTGATAACATGATTATTAATAAAAATATCAAGAAAAATAAACATCATATGCAATTTTATCTAATTGTTCTAGTGCATATTGTTGGGTTATTCCCTCTTTAATAATTAATATATGCTTCTTATTATCATTTGTTGATCCTTGACCGAGTTCATCATCAATTGAATTTGAATATGCATCATTAAAGTTATCAAGATCTCATTCTTCCATGTACCCTACGAAGTATAAATAATCTCAATTTCACTTATGATTGAAGTTATAAACATGCAACATGTTGGTATGATCTAACCTTGCTTTTTTATGTTATATTGAGGTGATGTTGTTAATATGGAAAATATTTTTTTAGAATAACAAATGTCTTCTCAACCACATTTCGAAGCCCCGAATGTCTCAAATTAAAAAGCTTGCGAGCTATCTATGGTGCTTGTGTCTAACACCATTCTCTCAAATGGTATCATACCACATGATATGGTGTGAGAAAATCTTCTCTATTTCAATAACTAGAATCGACCTTATAATATTTGTGTTCACAGTCCAAATAACATGTAGCTTTGATTATACAAAGCTTATATAAACTTAATTTGAAGAAACACTTTGTTATAGCCCCATCCGCGTTAGGACACGTGGCAAGCAAAAAAGATGCAAGCGAGTCAGGAGGTCACTTGTGAGCTCACCCTTCTGGGATGACTTTTCGGGCAACGGGAGGCCTAATCTTCATTGGGAATATGAAGTTGTTAGTCACCAAACATCACGTTGGCTCAATTGTTTTATGGCATTAGAGCCAGAATGAGTAACATAATTTGTCTTATCATGGACATCCTCATCCCATCGAAGACATCCCTCCCACATGCTTCATAATGGTGGTTAGATGGCAAGTCCAACATGCTAACACCATCTTATACGGGATCCCTGCCTATAAAATACCTTTAGGATTGATGAAGAAAGGATAAACCCTTCAAGAATACTAAGCCTACACTCTATCAACACTCTTTCAACCCTCAACCTTTATATTCTCTTCTCCACCACTCGCCATAACGTTTAGCTCTCCGCCCCGACTGAATTGGCCTCCACAGCACCCACCACCCTCTCCTCCATACTCACTCTTTGTTGTATCACTATATCAACACTTATAATATAATTTTTATAGCTTGTATAAAAATAATTTTTTAAAATTAGATTTGGGTGTATCTGCGCAATTACTTCAATTCTCACCCCCTTAAGACGTGTGTTTGGACAGCACAAAGTAATTGGATGAAAATTAAATTACTAGGGTAGTAATTTCCTAAATGTGTTTGTCTAACAGAGTGTAATTACATCATAATTCTCTATGTCATGTTTGGTAGTACAAATTGTAATTACGCTATTATATAAATTATTTTTTAAAATATTAATTATTATAAAAAATTATCAATATGATAAAAAATTTCTAAACGAGTAACAAAAATTAAAATCAAATCATCATAAGCAATATATTAGTCCAAGAAAGTAGTTGATAAAAAAATTACATCATATTCAATTTTGTTTAATTGCTCTAACATTTCATATTTGTTGGGTTATTCCCTCTTTCACATTTAACATATACCCCTTATCATTATCTGCTAGTCCATGATGACATAGTTCATCATTGAAATCTATATCATTAAGATTATCTAGACCTCCATATTCTAAGTACTCCTCAAAGTATATATCATCCCGATTCCACCTACGAATGAAGTTATGAAGGATGCAACATTCTAGTACGATCCAACCCTATTTTTTATGATATACTATCTCCACCTATCGTAGTTGAACCAACCGGATATACTATCTCCACCTATCGTAGTTGAACCAACCGGATATACTATCTCCACCATTTTCTTCTCCTTCTATCCACCGTTGTTGAAACATCGTATCAACTATGGTTATTAGTAAACTCTGTTTAGGCTTGGGTTCGAACTTTATACATTACATTTTTATTTGTTTTACTTAAATATACATATAAAAATAATAAAAAGACGTAAACACCATTATATTAATACTCAATCGTTTATTCAAAAATGATTTTAAGTAGTTTTTTTTATTGATGTTGTTACCGAGTTATGATATCAATTCAATCACCAAATTATATAAGTATATATATTTATATATATAGATAGATATTTGTAAATTCAAAAATATTTTTACGTTTTCACGCACATTTTGGATGTACCATAATTTAATTATTATTTTTATTTATTTGATAACAAAAAATAAATTTATATAAAATTGTTTTATCTTGCAATTTTAAGAACATTTATTAAAAATAAATAAGATAATGAGTATAAATCATAATATATTTATTACTTAAAAAAGTTCAAACGTAGGAATCATGGGGTGTGAAGATGGGAGTGTGTAGGCCTTCAGATTGTTATGGGCTTTGGACTTTTAAGCAAGCCCATCTTCAATACTGGCTTTGGATTTTTTCTGAAGATTTTAGACATAGCGAGAGAAAAGCCCAATATTTGCAAGAATTTTTAAAAAATATAATATCTAAATTGAAGATTCGAATTAAAAGAAGGAGTTGATGAATTAAAATGTAAGAAAAATTTTGATGACAACCTACGAGGTATATGAACCAAAGGATGAATGCTTTAAAACACAAATCAATGGATTTATGATGAAAATCATATGTGATTATGTTAGGGTTTTTAATTATCTGATTAAGATAAAATTAATTTGTAATTTTTTTTCTCTTCTTTTTCTGTTCAAACGTAAGTTTTATATTTTTGAATTAATGAAATCTCTTATAATATATAGCCACTGAAATAATGAATACGCTTGTATAATTTAAAATCTCATACCTAATATCGAGAATATTTTTAACTTCTATTGACGATTTCATTGTAACACCTTCATTTTTTTTTTGGTGCCCAAACATTATCATAATAAATTCTTTATTATTGTCGACATCAACATAATTACACTCCCCTCCTTTAGACCTAAAAAATTCTACACTTCCCATTTTATTAGTTCCAGCCTGAATTGTCCTTAGGATTCACTTTTTCATTTTCTTTGAGGAAGCATTACTTTTAGTTTGTTAAGTTAATGAAACTTCATTCTGGAATACAACTCCATCATCATCCGAAATCATATTTTCATTTAAATGGATTTGTTTCATAAATCAATACACCGCTTTCACAAGTGAAATTATCAAATATTAAATTTCAAACGTTACAAACACATTAATTTTAACAATTTTTAATAACAAAAAATCTAACAAAATTAATACCAACTTACTACATTGACAATCATAAATAAGAACATCTATGTACCGTACGTATAGTATATTTAACATATATATATATAACATAACAATTTTAACTATTTCAACAATTTTTAATAATAAATAGTCCAACAAAATTAACACAAAACTTGCTGCCATTGTAACCATATACAAAAATACAACTTCTTTATACCATACACACAGCATATACAACAATAATAACATTACCGCAACACACTTACAAATTTACTGCTAACATTTAATAACAACAATAATATAATATTGGCTATTATTTCATGAATTGTGAAAAAAGAAAATACTTAATTGATCAACTGATATTACCAACTTAGCTTACTTATACGCAATTTCCTACAAATCAAACAATAAAAGAAAAAGAACATAGGAAATAGAACTTCTATTTCGTTAATTTAATTATAAATTCATAAATAATTTTTAATTTAAATAACACTTCCGATATAAATATGAGAGCTAAATTATTTTGTATAAATTTAATTGTATTTTCTTTTTCAATTCATTTCCCTATCGTTTGACGTTTGTAAGTGCATGTATATCAGAACTAAAAGTAAATAGCGGCAGCATTAATAGTGTATTAAGGAAAAATGGAAGCCCAAAATTCCCATCTTTGGACACTCCTTATGTTGAAAATAATTATTTCCGTAAAACAAGAAAAGAATTATTACTCAACAATAAACAGAACATTCTTTAACGTCAACAATCCCCACACAGAAGAATCGATTTCAACTCAAATCAAATTCTCTGTTCCCATCAACATAGCTGGCCTACAATTTTTAAGAGAAAGAAAAAAAAAAAAAAAAACAAGGCATCAAACCGTTGAGACCCTAATCCAACCGTCACGTGTCCACCACCTACGCTTTGCTATCTATGGTCAGTGGTGCGGGTTCTTTGGGAGCTGTTTTATTCATCTTGGCAAACATATTGCCATAGAATTTGGCTTCCTTCTTATTGTACTCCTTTATCTTCTCCTTCAATACTTTGTATTCCATCTTTATCTCCCTGCATACCCATTCAATCATATCATCATCATCAATATGCCTGATTACCAGCCATTCAGTTCAAGTTTTTGAGTTGGCTCATAAAAGCACCAATTTACCTATTATCAGGATCAATCTCAAGGGCTTTCTTCACATCAAACTCAGCCAAATCTAAATCTGCCAAATGGATGTATGCTTGAGCCCTTCTATACAACGCTTTCACGTTCGAAGTTTCTATTTCTAAAACCTGCTTGTGCATACCATTCAACAGTTACTAATATTACTCAAAATATATAGCTCTATGTTATGACTACCATTTGAAGATGAATCAAACCTTGGTGCACAGTTTCTCAGCTTGCTTGTAATCCTTCAGTTTCAGCTTGCAAGCAGCATCGTTCAGATTGCAAGCAACCTTCAATGCCTTGGCTTGCTTTTTCTCCTCTTCGCTGAAGGAAGAATCATAATCGATATACTTGACTGCCTGCACGTACCAACATCAAATGAATTGCAGGGTATTGGACACAAGCTTTCACAAGCCAACATACCCATCACACTGCCTACCTTTTCATATCTCTTAGAAGCTCTCTCATATTTCCCAGCCTTGAACAATGCATTTCCTTCTTCCTTCTTTTTACCTGCGGCTTCAATCTTTTCTGGTGTGTTCATATCCCACGATTCTTTATCCTGCAAAAGCAAATTACCAAAGCCACTATTAATACACTGCCAATACATAGCTTACTAGATACACAACCAAAAAATTTACAGAAGCACACTGATCCACTAACCTTGATAAATGATACCATCTCAACCTCATAATACACAGTCGAGTTAGGGGGTACCGAAGCCAGCTCCTGCTTTGACTCAGATGAACCAAAAGCATACTCAGGTGCAATAGTCAACAGTGCAACTTCACCCTTCTTCATTGTCATCACAGCTTTATCAAGACCATCAATGACTTGCTCTATAAAAAAATTAAGCAGTGGCTGTTCAGCTAAAATCATTGAACTGTAGACCAAGAATAGAGGAGGGAGGCATCTGTTAGCCTGTTACCTTCATCTGTCCTGAACTCAAACAACTCTTGTCCTTCATCTTGACCCTTCTTCAAGAAGACGGTACCATCCTGCAGTTTCCCAACCAATTTCACTGCAAAAAAAGGCTTATAACTGTAAATATGGAATAACAAGATTCTAGTATATTGCATGCAGGAAACTGAAATTTCTTTATCGTAGTATAACACCAACCTTTGACAACAGCTCCCTCATTCGGTCGCTCATATCCCTCCCCTTCCTTCAAGATCTTTTTCATAACCTTCTTGTCATCTGTAACCTCAGAAACAGTTTTCCATGAAACCAACTCCAAGGTGATCTGGAGTGTGGCATTTGGAGGCACTGCACCTTCAGCACCAGCTGCTGGCTTCCCCTTCTCACCAAAGCCATCTTTATAATGAAAAATGGGGTTAACAACAAGAACCAAATTTATTTAAGTTAATTCTTCTGAGGAAATTGGAGTATAACTTACATTGCGGCTTCACTGTAAGAAGTACTTTCTCCCCTTTCTTCATTGTCTTAACAGCCTTAGCCAAAGCAGGACAGAAATGACCTATTCATTGAAGAAGAAACAACCACAGAAATTGAGGTACCACAAAATAAAATTAGGATAGAAGTGAAGAGGGAAGACATTGACAATACAAACCCTCCATAACAGTAAACTCCTTGCCATCAGCTTTTGCAACCACTGTTCCATCCTCAAGCTTAGCTTCATAGTTAACTGGATTCAAGATACAAACCGATTATTAAACAACCTAGCTCAACCGAACACCCACTCGGATAGAAATAATATTATTATAAATATTAAAAGAACAAACAGATTGATAATATCTACCTAACACTTCATCAGCGTCCTTGGGATTCTCCCACTTCTCTCCTCCAGTCAGTATCTTCTTAAATAGCCCACCGTCTTTGCAAATGTCCTTGACACTCGTCCAAGAGAGCAATTCAACATCGAATTGGAGGGTCGCGTTAGGAGGAATGGTTGGCGGTGAGCCAGATTCACCATATGCCAGATCAGGAGGAATGGTAAAAATAGCATTTTCACCTCTCTTCATTGTCTTAATACCTTCATCCCATCCTTTAATAACTTGTCCTGCAAACATTAAAAGAAAGCAGAAATTCCACATTGAAGTCCAAAACTAAACAGAAACTTGACAACAAAGTATTCGAATTTCCAGATGCTACACACCTTGAACTTAAGGACGTCCTGCTATAAATCAACCTCAAGAATATGATCATCAGAAGACAGAACTAATTTAATCGACCAAATTAATCTAATTACAGTGAAAATAATAAATCCATGAATCCCGTATTTTGGTATTACTAATCTCCAAGCGGAACAAACACTAAGATTCAAGGAAATTCCTTTTATCACATTCCAAACGGAGCAATTTCACAAGTAGTCATAATTAGAAACTCGAACAGCAGGATCACGACACGAGTATTACTTCAGAAACTCGCCATGGTTTTAAGATTAAGTTCCAAAATTTTAAACGCATTTCCAGGAAAAGAAATGAAACAATGTTGATGTATTGGGTAAAATTTAAGCACGTGTTATTCAAAAACATATGCTCCAGACTCATATTAATTAATAATGCAAAACACTAAAATCAAACATATATTTTCAACATCTAATTGAATATAAATCAGATCAGATTAAATTTATTTCAGAATTGTTCAAAAGAGGAAGGATGAAGTTTATTTACCTTGACCGAGAGCAAATTTGAAAGGAGTCCCTCTATCACGGCTTGAATCGAACTTAGTTCCATCCAGCAACGTCCCCGTATAATGAACTGTACCAACAAGAACAACCGATCAGACTCCAAAACATTTTTGAAAACAGAAGAGTAATTATTTATTGCTTTTACTTGTTTATTATAGTGTAATTTAGAATATATATACCTTCAACTTCGTCACCGGTTTCAGGATTCTCCCAACCTTCACCTTCCTTAACAAGTTTCTTCTTCAAGCCTTGCTTTCCGATCTCCTTCTCTTCTCCTACCTTCAAGGTGGGAACATCCCCGGGAAGATCAATGTCGTCATTCACATCCTCCACCTGCGGGATATCAAAATCCTCATCCATTTCGAATAGAAGAGGCTAAGAGATAGCGAGCTAATGTGTGCGTGAAAAGTGAAGAATGAGCGTGAACAGGGAAGCTTTCAAAAGCTAAGAAATGGGGGAACGCAAAGAAAGGGATTTTATGGGAGAATGTAGGTTCTAGAGGCTTCTTACGTGATTGATCGATTGGTTTGAAGGGTCAGGATGCTTCCAGATTTTCCTTTTTATTTAATTCAAGTATATTTCATTTCTCTGGGCTGGATTAAAGATTGCATTGACAGAATTGATTCTCGTGCGCGGGTTTACAGTTGATCGGACGGCTCCGGCGTATCTGTTACCATTCTGTTACATTAGATTAGTCAATTTATATTTGAACCGTATTAAGTATTTAGTTAGTATTAATGATATTGTAATAATTTAGAAGATGTGTTTAAGCTCAAATTACCTTCCAATTTAAAGATTTAAGGGTTAAGAATAGTTTAAAAATATATATCACATCCCCATCATTAATATGTAAACCTTGATGGAAATTATAACTTTGTTATACAATACTTACTTCTAATCTAAAACACACATAAATTCTAAATAAAATACATAATTTATTATATTATTTTTATTTAAAATTATTTTTAAAACAATAAAATACATTAAAGTCTTTCGATAAAATCAATGTGAGTTCAATCTTTGAATAATAATACTCATCCGTTAAAAAAGTCAATTGAATCAAGACGTTTCAAATCGATAATTAAGTAAAAAACCAAATCAAAATAATCAAAACTTTCATTTTGACCAAATAAAACTAAATTTAGCTTTAAAGTAATTATCTGTTCTTGTATCAGAAGTTGAAATCAGTTACTCAATTTTGTTGTAGAGACCGACTCAACTTGGTTTAATGACAATGTATAATGCAGTTACAAGTGATCTTTGTTAACTGTGGAAGCTGTAGCCATCATTCATCCGTTGAAATGGAAGCTTGCCTGCCATCATATCAGAAATGCACAACTTTTATCAAGTTCCAATTGGACAGTTGGATTCACCTCATCTGCCCACATATGATAATAATCAAAGGAAGAGCCATCCAAAAAGAATGTTTCTCCAACATACAAATAGTTTTCCTTGTGGAAAAAAAGAACCCAAAAATATTATCTGAATCCTAGACAGAAGGCCTCTTGAGGTTACGCCATCACAATAGCGTTTTTGAATGGAAAACAAGCGTAGTAAAATATAAAAAAGCTAACGCTAATGAGCAAAGCGACTATAGCTCATCTTCACTTTGTATCCTTCCCACTCGATGGCTTCCCATTGACTGAAACAAGCTCTGTGCCAAATATTAGCGTTGCTCCACCTGGTAAGTTTGGCACAATCACAAATTCGTCAATTTTGTTTCCTCTGATAGCCTAACAGCCAAAGCAGCTTAAAGCAAAGATTTTATTCAATATGTAAAGGAGCTTCCATAATAACATCATTCCTTCAATTATATAAATAACGGACCACTGTCAATCATATTACCATTCTACGACATCGGAACTGTGAAGCATAAAGGAATAGGAACAAAAATGAAGAATTTACCTGGGATGGTGAGTGGTGAACCCTGTTCACCATATCCAAGCTTAGCAGGTATTTTCAATTTGCGCTTCTCACCAACGCACATCCCCAGCAGTCCTTGGTCCCATCCTTCCAAAAGCATAACCGCTTTCAGGCACCAATGAATGAACTCCACACAATATAACCACCAAAAACCCGGTAGTAAAGCAAGTCATTCATTGTCTGAGTTACAGCAAAATCCGGATTAGTTGTTAAGGGCAACTAACCTTTGATTACTTGTCCACTACCAAGCTCAAACTCAATGGATCACCTCTTTCAAAACTGGAATCGAAAACCTTCCCATCAGTCAGCTGCCCATGCAAAAAGGGATGAAAATTTATGTAAACCAAGAAACTCATACCTCATAGGTAGTAAACAATTAATTCTAACCACAAAAGTTTGGAGGCCAATATGTTCTTGACCACAAAAATTCACACCAAATCATTTTCTTTTCTTCTTCTTTTTTTTTTCCCGTCTTATACACCCTTTAATACAGTGAATTAGAAATCTAATAATGGCACAAGCAAAATAATATTTGAAACTGGCATAAGTCTACATACATATATTATATCCCGATAAGTAATGCCGATAAAATTAGTACAAGTTGATGGCCCCTTACTATAATAAAGTACAGAAAATTGCTTAAACCAAACTTCTATTTCCAAAATCCAACGAAGGAACATGCTATAAAGTTGAAACCAGTCTGACATATAGAGAAATATAAAAAATGTTTAGCTCCTCGTTTGTTACTAACAAAATCGTAAAGAATGACCCAAATTTTACAAGAAAAGTGCAGGAGAAATAGGCACAATTAAATATTCTTCTTTAATTAAACTTAACATCGAGATGGAGCTATAGAAACATTACCCGATAGTGCACTTTTACTCTATCACCTTTCTGAGCCTGGAATTCACATGATGGAGGCTTATACTGAAAAGGTTAGAATGAAATAGTTAATAAGATTACAAGAAATTATTAAACCGACCAAGAAGTTAGAAACAAAAAATAACAGTTGATTATCTGTACATACAAATCTATAACAAAATGAACCAACTAAAAATCGGCAGACAATGTTATGAAACAGCACTAAGGTTACCAAATGAAACGGCAAAATGTAAAACCTTACTCCATTTCAACTCTGCATTTCATTTGATTTCATGAAGAGACCTTACTCTGTTTATTCAGAGATATACAGACATGAACAATCAATACTGCTAACCCTAAATAAACCAAGGCTCCCCCCTAAGAATCAACATATACATATATATGCGTTCGTATAAGAGAAAGAAAAATTACTACCACTCAAAATTAAGGATGTGTTTGGTTGGTGGAAAAGTAAGAAGATGGAAGGAAGGAGTGAAAAATTTAAAAGAAAAATAAATTTTAAGCGTGCTTAATAAGAAAAATAGTAGGAAGAAACAAAATGAAAGAAATCATCATTTTTCATCATAATGGATGAAAATAAATTATTCCAAATTAGAATGATGAAAAGAGACAAAATGGGAGAAGCATGCATATTAGTTTTAAATAATGCATTTGTCAAAACCTTCATTTTCTTTTCCCAAGCAATTTTTCAAAATCTTTCCTACCAATCACATTAATAAAAATCTTTCTATTATTCTGCTCTTCCAATTTTCATCTATCTAATTTCCTTCCTACATAACCAATTAAAGCTTTCAAAGTCCCCAAAACAAGATATATCATATATAAGCTAATGAGAGACAAATTTCACAGCGTCTATTTCATCACAGATCAAATTGAAAACAACATGAAATAACACAGAAACTAAGGGGAAAAGAAGTACTTTGACGCCGATCTGCAGCTCAGTCACATCAGCTGATTTCTTGGCATTCGCTGAGGAATTCGAAAGTGTACAAAAATAAAATCAATAATTAATTAAAATGTTAAGGAAGCTGAACTGCCACAAAAAATTTAAAAATATTAAATCAGAAGACAAGATACGTTTCAACAATCGATCAGATCTGGAAATTATGACACCGTATAATTAATAACCGAAAGAATATAATTGGATAAGAAACTTACCTAATGCGAAAAGAACCAACAGAAGCACAATCGGAACAACCTTCAACCGCAGCTGATACTCATTTTGTTTCACTCTCTAACTCTGACTAATTCTCTCTCGATTTATCTACTCTCTAAATTTTGGCGTTGCGATTTTATCGAAAGCAAAAACAATCCGAATACGTAAAATGGGCTGAAACGGTCTTCTTCTTAGACTCTTTCGAGGCCTCAATTTTATGTTACGGCCTGCCCATTTTAAATGTGCAATGGATGGCTCTCATTTCTCACCATTTTGAATCTCCCTATAAAAAACCTTACCCTACCATCATCATTCGTTGAAGCTGGCTGCAAAGGGAAACTTGGCCTTTTTCGGACCTTTCTACTGATGAAACACAGGTTCTATTCAAGCAATCACTCTGACTTCCATTAAACAATAAATATTCTAATTTAAAAGGTTCTTTTTTTTTTTTGAAGAAAATGGAATTTACTATTTGAAAAGTCATCTATTGATGTTTGTTTAGAATTTATCATTTTTCATTAATGAAGATTAATATTTTTTCAATTTTCCTCGATCCATATAAAAATGAATCAAAAATTGAAAGGAGTGTTCTGTTAGAAATTGGCCATTTACTGATGCGTGTGATATTTTGGCTAAAAAATTAGTGATAAATAATTAGTTAATTACTGATTTTAACTGTCAGATATTATATGAATATGAATAAGATCCCAAATGATACCATTTGCATATAATAACATTACTTTAGTTAAGGAATGAGCCATTTTCTTGACACTCTGTTGAGTCTATTGGAAGAACACATTACGAAATTATTCTATTTAAAACAATACAATCATTGAATGTTAATCTAAATTCTGAAATCATAGATTCAATGTTAATCTTCCATCTTGCTTAAACTCTATTTTATGATTTGAGCTTTCCATTGATAATGCTAAAACCATTGCGAATAGAAGATTGAGTGCATATGGTATGTCTTGTGGATTGAATTTAATTGATTTTTCCAGCATCTTTTTGATTAGTTCTTTTATTTAGGTATAATGATTTCTTTACCTTCCAATTTTGTAAAAAGATCATTTTTATCTTTCATTTAATTTTTAAATTTATATAATTAATTAAATATTAACATATCATCTACGTGATTATTCATGCATATTCGAGTCAACAAAGTTAAAGATATTAATTTTTTTTATTAATTTTAAAGTGATTTAAAGAAAAAACTTAAAAGATTAAAACACACAAAAAAATTAAATAAAAAATTAAAATATTTTGTTATAAAATTAAACAAGCAAATAAATTATTATTAATTTAGTTCATAATCTTAAAAAAAAAAAAGAATCGTGATGCGATTCTAATTATTGGAAATCGAAAAGTTTAAGGAAAAAAATGGGGAACAGTTAATGGTTAAATAACCAAACCGTACTTATAGAAAGCAAGGACGGTAGGGAGCATTAAACTTAAATAATTGTAAGAGAAACAAAATACTATGGGTGGTGAATTAAATAATAATAAATGAAACTATGGGTGCTGTGCTGGTTTGATCTCCTTAGTATAACTCTCTTCACTGTCTTATCCTTTGATCTGTTCTTATCCACAACTTCACTCCCTTTCTGATAAGCTTTCTCTACTCTTTGTCTCATTATTCATAAATCAACTTTGATGTAATTTTTGAAAACTAATAAATTAAAAACTTTTTATATTCTTTTATACTGAAAGAGAAAACTCACAAAATATCATCAACTTGGTTCTCCATCTTCATCACTTTTGGGGACCCTAATTCAGTCATTGGCCACTGTTCTCCCCCAATCACCAAAATATCTATTTTATCAAGGACTGGTCAATTTGGTGCCAACCCTTTTCTCCAGTCACATATACAAGACAATTTCTTCAGTTTTTTTAATTTTATGAGAAAAGTTGATCACTTTAGTCATCAAAACCCTATCCAAATCGCATCTTTTTAGGTAAACATAATAATAGGGCTTAAGCATAAAGCAAATACACCGACGTCTCTCCCTTCTTATCATTTCATCTCTCCCACAATTTCAGCATATTCTGTTTGGGTTCCCATTGACAGTTGATGGAACATTGTTTCTCTCTTCACAAGGCCCCTTCTCTCTCTTCTTTTTTACCATCGCTGGTAAAGATTTCTCAGGGGCCCCGCTTTTTTACCCCTTTGAATTCACCCCGCCGCCGATCACTCAGGACTGGCTTTACTTCCACTCATTTCAATGGCCGGAAAGCACCCTCTGTCAAAGCCAGCGCCGGGGCTAGCCACTGTGATTTCAGCAGCTTGAACGCGCCGCTTGAGCCCAGGTCAGCTCCTGGGAAGTTCTTAAGCGGTGTCCTTCAGAACCAACGTCAGTTCTTCCACTTCGCTGCCGCCGATGAACTTAAGCGGCTCTCCGATGATCGTGACGCTGCCGTCGCTCGTATGTTTACTAGCTTGGATTCTGACGAAGCATGTCTTCACAGGTTTGTATAACACTTCTGTTGCTCTAGTATACTGCAAGGAAAATTGAAGTGTATAACTTGCATACGTTCTTTAAAGAGGCTTTTTTTTTTTTTTTTTATTTATATTGGTAAGTTGCGAGTTGCGATGTTTTTGGTTTGATTAGGTTATTTTTTGGTATTGTTTTCATTTGTATTGAGAAAATTAAAGTAGTAACCAACCTAAGCTTAGTTTCTACTAATGGTGATCAGCATGTTTGTTTTGATGGGAGAGGTTTTGCTTTTATCATGTGAGGAGTCTATTAAGTAAATCTTTTGTATTGTGAATGATAGATTAATGGGTTATTTTGGTGTTTAACAATCTCACAAGTAACTCATGAAAATTGAAGGTCAGAATAATGGATTCGTCTATATGAAAACTTTGATATCAACTATCAAGGGTCAGATAGATATATCAGTCTCTCCTATGCCAAATAACCAGTCTAAGACTATGCTAGGCCTTCTTCTTACCATAATATTTGTAGGGTCTTAGTGATATTACCGATGGTATTTGGACTTTATCTCTTCGCTGGCATTGCAACTCATCTATTTGGGTGTTTGTGAAATCCATTTAAAATCCACGAATTCCTCAATTCTTTACTATTAAAGAGGCCATCTGTATATTCTCACACATGATATATTCAGATAGATCTTTGCCAATTTTACACCTAGCCATTGGGCTTTCTTCACTCTGTTGTTAGTCCCGATGCTGAAGAATTTAACTATGGAGGCTTAGTTTTTTAGTTTCTTTACCTTGATTCATTGGTTATGGTCTAATTCTAAGCTACAAAAGCTTGGGAGATGATATGATATTATTTATAAACAGACTAGAGCCACTCATTTCTTAGTGTTTCATGTAGGCAACTACTAATGTGTTGTGACAAGTTTTAAGTTGCCTTCAGTTTATTGCTGTTAAAAATTTGCCTAGTAATTGAATGGAAGTACGTAAGAGCGTAATACTATTGCGCAGACTTTTTTGGATACTTCCCCTGTTTTATATTTCTGGTTTCATATTTCTTGCAATATATATATATATATATATGTAATTCTATTTCCTTTTTCTTTAAAGTTACTGTGATAGTAAGTTAACTTGTTTGCACTTGTTAGTTTGAGCAACTCTTGTGTTGGCTTGGATTAGAAAAAGAAGTTTATTGTATTTTATGTTTTATAGTGATATCAATTAGACATTGTGGCACAAAGGCATTTGTCTTCTGCTGAAAGGGAGCTCTCCAAAATCCCTGGCTTGACACGTTTTACGGTGCTCCCAGGTGATGGTTGTAATAATATTAACCACCAATGAAGTAGGTGTTACTTTAGCTGCCATTATTATCACTCTATTAAATGAGCTGCCATTGGAATACCTCAAAATTTGTATGTTGGATCCTTCGACTCTGTTGATGATTGATATAACAATCCTTTTTGTTTTTACTTTTCTGACATATTACATTTTACCAAAATTCCAGAAGGATTGCTCAACTGAAAGAGCAGGAGTGCCAAGCTGCTGTGGAAGATGTGATGTATATGTTAATCTTCTACAAGTTCTCTGATCTCAGAGTACCATTGGTTCCTAAGCTCTCCAGGTGCATGTACAATTGCAGACTTGAGATATGGCCTTCGAAAGATTGGGAGCTAGAGTCCATCCATAGCATTGAGGTGTTGGAGGTGGTTAGGGATCATATCAGTGCTGTCATCGGCTTGAGAGCAGACTCCAGTGTCACCGACAACTGGGCTACTACTGAGATCCAACAGCTCCATCTAGGCCAACTTTATGCAGCCTCCATCTTGTATGGCTATTTTCTCAAGTCTGCCTCCTCTAGACACCAACTGGAGCGATGCCTAACTTTGGTTCATCAAAAACGTCTTAACCATAGGAACTCCCTTCAGTTTCTGGATCTTTTACCTTGTGGAATTAAGAGCCTGGTACTCGGCCATTTTAGTGATGTGCAATCTGTCCCATTAGGTCAAGGGCCAGGTAGACAGGAAAAGGATCTCGAAGAATTAAGATGTTACGTGATGGGATTTGACCCGGAGACATTGCAGAGATGTGCCAAACCAAGATCCAAAGAGGCAGCACATTTGATCGAGAGGCACAGCTGTGCACTCTTTGGAGATGAGCAGACAGGGATTCCGGAGACTGATGAGGTGATCAGGACATCTTTTTCAAGTCTGAAGAGGTTAGTTTTGGAAGCTGTCGCCTTTGGTTCTTTCCTTTGGGACATCGAAGAATATGTTGACACGGTGTATAAGCTGAAGGACAACTGATTCGGGGAAGAAGTTACAGCAGTTGAGTATAATGCTTTTGTATAGAGGAGTTGATGTTTTTGGTATTTCCTACTTCATTGCTTTGGTTTGGTAGCACTGGGCAATACGCATTGTATAGTTATAAGTTGATACGATGAAATAATGTACAGTAGAAGACTTTGTTCATCAATGGGATCAATTCCCTCTGATAAACCAGCTGTAGTTAATGTGCTTGCTGAATGGCGCATGTATTAAGATAGTTCCAGTACAGTCAGTATATGGCTAAGTGTTAAATTCATGGTTTGAAATGCCGGGGCCTTATTTATGTGATCAAATTGTACAATTAGTTCTTGTACTTTTTGTTTTGTGCGGTATAGCCCCTTTAGCATTTTTCTTAATCATAAATAAAATTAATGTTACAAACACTTTTTGGGGTGTAAGATTAGGTAATGTCACCATTGAAGCCCAAATAGAAACGTTTCCTTCTCCCCTGGTGGAACCAGCAAAAGCTTAAGAAGCTGAAAACGGAGAGGATGGAGGAAAATGCCAAATAGAGGAAAACATGAAGGAGAAAAGTCATTGGTACATTTGGAAATGCTATTTTTCAGTCCAAAAAGAGATGAAGGGTTTGTTTGGAACCCTCATTTCGGCACGTTTTGCATGTTACTGAAGCAAAGCATGATGTTTGGGTAATCATGGTGACACAATTTCACTGCACCACACTCAATTGACCCGAGTCAAAAATTGATGTTGCGTTATGTAGCTTAAATTCTTGTTTTTCTTTTCTCTTTTTACTTGTTACTTTTTCTTTTATGATTTTGGAATTTTATGGTTTTGGATTTTTGTATTAAATTTTCAAAGTGTCAAATAACCTGAGGTGTGATATACTTAATTATATAAAAATAAAAAAGTTATAAATATAAAATAAAATATCTAACTACATAAATAAGTAATCTCAATTGAATAATTGTAATTAAATATATTATTAAAATAAAATAAAATAAAATGACAATATTTTTTTAGTGTATAAAATTTAAATTTTTGAAATAATAAAATAAAATATTATAAAATAGATGAATATAAAAATATTTAAATATTATCTTGTTAAATTTTAAGTCGCGGTAGTATATAATGATTATATTAATCCAATATATTTAATTGTCATTTTTTACTACAATTCATCTCATCATTATTGTTGCATTCGCATCCAAATACGTCTCATTTCAAACTTTAATCTCACCGGTATAATATACAAATCTCACCACTAAATTATTTTTATTCATCAAAATTGATCTCACTATCCATTCAAATGAAGTCAATATTTATTTGCATTGTTAATTATGTGAAGTCAATGTTGGTCTTTGTATATTTTAAAATGATATTTTTATTTTTCATGCGAAGACCCCTCATGAGAATTTTTTGGCTAACAACTTTCTTGATAGGCGGGCTCACTCATTAACAACTATATTCTATCTCAACTATCACTTCCCATTTAAGATGACCAGGGGCATATCTTAGTGCCACTCTACCTAGGTTCGTGACATCAGGTCACTTGCCTTTAACCTGTCAAAAATGACTTGACACGTGGCATCTCAGGACAGGAGACGACCAACATATAAGGCCTAAAACCTAAGGAAAGACTCAGGCAACCAACTACCTTTACTTCTTCCAACCAATTCTAAACCTCTTTCTCCTTATTCGACGACTTTCTACTTTATCCTAAACAGGGTAAATCGACCATCTCCGTCACCCGCTTCTCTGTGTATCAACATACCTTATTATGTGTAGGGTGGTTATGGGGTAAGGTTGATGTGATATGGATAGATATTGAAGTATACTAATTGTCTCTCAATTAAAAGGAAGATTATAAAGTGATTTTATTTAAGACAAAAAGTATAGACGAAATCACTGTGGTTTTTTTTATTAGAAAAAACGAAGCGTATTTCATTTTATAAAACTTGAGAAGGAAAATTGCATATGAAAAGGTAATCTGTAGAAGCTAAGTTGATATTTTTCCTTAAACACAATTTTTTAGTAAAGGCGTGTATTGAACATGTGTGGCCTTGAGAGCAAAGTCTGAGCATGCAAAATGCAACATTGAAGGCGAAGTACGATTGCACGGGATATTCTTGAAATTGCTTTTTTCTTTTCTAAAAAATTAAATCTGTCTGAAAAGGCTTTGTCCTTGAAATTTTGAGTGCTTGGTGAGGTTGTGTTGCCTCTTTTAGGTGTTATAGTAAGCAAAGTCTTTTTAATATGATAGAGTGATTGAGTAGTCTAAGCATCAAACTTTAGTAGAAGCTTGATGAAGCGAAAGATGCCTGAGAAGGCTAACTAGAGAAAACGAGAGACATGTCTTGGAGGCTAATTATTTGAGAACTTCAAGTATGCCTTGAAGGCAATGAAGTTCGCCTCGAACGCAAAGTTTTTTTATAATCAAATTTACTTTGAAGGCAAAACTGTAAAAAAATAAAATAAAAAATTAATAATCCGAACTCGCATTGAAATCAAAGTTGTATTAAAATAAAATTCTCTTTAAAAAAAAAGCTGTAATAAAATAAAACTCAACTTAAAATAAAGTTTTTTATAATCTAAGCTCGCATTGAAGGTAAAGTTATAATAAGATGAAGTATAGGTGATGCCAATGAACATGATAATTGGATTTTTTAAAAATAAATAATTAATACTAATAGTTATTTGAAAAGAATAATAGGGAAATTAAACCTTAGAAATGTAATAGTAAGTTTGGCGTGGCATATATCAAAATAAAGGAATCTATATTGTAGAAAGTGGGAATTTATAACTTATTTGGTAAGACTTGTGCCTATTACACATTGTCACTTTGGTGAGGCAGATTCGCATACCCTTGTTAAGGTGTGCCTGAAAATGCTAAAGCACACTCACCAGTAAAGCAAAACGTGATATATATCCCTACAAGACTTAGGATAAGTGTTAATATATATAATTGATTGTTGAATTAAGATAGAAAATTACCATGAAAATATCAACATGGGTTTGATTCACTAATAAGAGGGCAACTCCACAAAGTCCCAAAAATCCCAAGATAATTCGAAGCTATTTTTAAAGAGAAGAAGACTCAATTCGACTTGGTGGGTCTTGATTGAATCTTAGTGTCTTGGGCAACAAGCAAGGTGAATTTTTAAGTTTTGGAAGATGGTTTTTTTATATATATATATAATTAAAAACACAAAATTAAATAGTAAGATAAATAAAGGAAATAAGAATAAAAGTGGGAAATAGAATAGATAAACTAATGGAGAAGAATAGAAGGATAAGGGTCCGATTGAATTCTTCAAAAAAATTTCTTAATAAACTCAATTGATGGCTCTAACCGACCTTTCAAAAACGAGTTCTTGGTAACTTGAAATTTGAATATAACTTCCCAAAATCTTGAATAAGATAAAGTAAAAAAATCTTATGAATAAAAATAAAAATTGAATCTTGTGAAATAAAATACTTGAAAAACAAGAAAATAATCTTTCTTTTGTCTCCAAGCAATTGACCTAATCATAATTTTACTGTTTAAGTTAAATTAGCCTAAAATAATTAAAAATTCATAATAAATAAATCCATAAAATATAAAACTTCATAAGTACATTATCAGGTTTATATATAATAAAATTTAAGCTTCAAAATCAAACCCAATATGATTTAAACACGAATCAAGACTCGAAACTTGTAATTCTTTTAATAATCTTGTTCAAAAAATTTAGCATGTGCAGTCTTCACTAAAATGATTATAACTTGAGATGCAAAACTCGAAATCAGGTGATTTAAAATGCATTTCAAAACTAAGAAATAGCCCTTTCATCGATTAAAAGATATCTTGACTCGGAAATATTTGAATCCCATCAAAAATGCGTTGCAAGTCAACTGATTTTATAGAGTTGAAAATTGACAGATTTAGTGAACTTAATTTAATAAATTTCATTACAACTCTGCATGTATCAACCACACTCCATGCACTTTTTCTCTATTTGTGCAAATACCCAAATTAGACGAGTCATATTGTCCACACTCAGTGCACCAATTGTTAATCCAAAAAATGGGATGAAGAGGTCAAGGGTAGTTCATTTGATGAGTTGAGAGTCACAAGTAGCTGAGTTGAGAGAGGAGAGACTGAGGTTTATGAAGCTTAGGCAAGAGAGAGAGAAAGAGAGGGGTAGAAGCTACTATTGTCCTTATCTTGAAAGTGTATTTAAGGTTGGTCCTTGGTGAAACCCTTCTAATGATACCCTATTATGTGCAAAGTGGCTATAGGGTAAGGTTAATGTGATGGGGATAGATATTTATGTATAACAAGAATCTACCTTAGTGAATTCATTATTCAGAAGAGGATCTCACAACTCACAAGAGACTTGTGCATATATTCTTGATAAGGTTAGAAAGGAAAGGTGCTCTCTTATGTTGGTAGACCTACCTTAATTCCATCCACTTCTAGTACTTTCATACACAATGCAAACTGCATAGCTCCCTGCTGCCACATACGGTGGACTTAATCACAAATGTGTCCTGAAAAAAGAAACACGAGTAAAATATGTTTTAGAAGGTAAAGACTTGTCTGAAAATCAAATCACTATCGTATATGAATAATCAGCAAAACCATATCAGAAGCATCCAACTTTAATAAACTGAAAGGGTGGGTTATTGCCTGACAGCCTAAGTTGAGAGAAGAATATACGTATTGTCTGAAAAGATCCCCACGGATTGGTTTAGAGATCAGAAGGTGTTTATAGTGTAAGAATGCATGTTTGATTTGCAGTCCAAGAGCAGCAACCAGTCTTGGACTTCATTCTAAGTCATTGGTTTCCCATCCATATCTAGTTACCCATCTTATTGTTGAGTAGTAGTTACTGTTTCTGATTCATTGGATTCGTAGCCATATATATATATTATTTTGGATCAGATATGTTGGTATAAATTCTGTATATTCAGAACTGGAATATTCCTTATAAAACTTTGGTTATGCTTTATTCTTACCTACTTTATTCTTACGAATCTCTTTATTGACTTTGAAGCAAATCACAATAACTCATTCACATCTAACTTTTTTTCCCTTTTACAATAAAATCTCTTTTTTTTTTTATAGAATTAGGGTTGTAATTACACTTGTTCATGGGTCAGGCTATCCGTTCAGGTCCGAAAGCTCGTCCGAAATTCGGGAAGAATTAGGAAAAATATTAGGCCAATTTAAAATATAAGTCAAGCTAATGTTTGAACATTCAAAGCCCGAACTCGATCCGGTCCATTTTAAGTTTATAATACTTTATATTATGATATTTTTTATGTATTATGTAATTTAAATATTAAATATATAATACTACTCTAATGTAAACATTTAAAAAAAATATTAAGTTGACTATATAAAAATTTTAAATAAATAAAAAATGTATAAAATTACTAAATATTAAAATAATATAATATAATTTTTTTTAAAAATTAAAAATAATATGAGCAGCCTTAAAATGAACTTGAATTAATTTTTTGCAAATATAAGCAAATTTGAACTAAATTTTAAGCTCAAAATTTGAGTTGGACCTGATTTAAACAAACATAAAGGGCTTATTCCGATCAACCTATAAACACCTTTAATTATAGTCTAAATAATATCATTCATATTTTACAAAAGCAAACCTTTAATTCGATTTGAAATTTTTTACTTTTCCTTTTGCTATGGGAAATTGCTTATTTAACCTTTCTTAATTTTTTTTTAAAAAAAAATTAACTGATATTGAATAAAGGGACTTTGCAAATAAAATCCCATTCAAAAGGTTCCTTGGGACTCAAACAAATTACATGTGCTGATAAAAACCAATAAAAGCAAAAAAACCCAAAGCAAAATTTAAATGCTTATTATTATACACAGTCACGCAGTAAATGTAACGCAGTAAATGTAATCGGATATTCTTTTCTCTAATTGAAGTCTGTTATTATTCTTCAGTAAAAATTTCGTTTGAAAAATATTAAAATAGTATTTTTTTTTTTAGTAATAATTCAAGTTGTTGGATTTTGCTAAAATACTAATACTAGATTATTTAAAATTTCAAATTTTGAAAGTCGAAATTTAGGATTATAAAATTTTAAATAAATCAAAATTTAAAAGACACATTATTGATTCAATTAAGATTGACTCTGTTTTGTTTTTGCACACCTATCATTGGAAACAACTTCATCAAATGAAAAATCGGCTTATCATAAATGAATATTGTCTTATAATTAAATTTGAGTGTAATTATTTGTAATTATACAAATGGATATGTTTGGATAATAATTGTAATTGATGAGTCCTATTATATTAAGTGTTTTAATTACACTTTTTAATTCTTAAGAGTAAGTGAAATTTGAAATAATTGCACATGTAGTTACACCCAAATTTTTTTTTAAAAAAATAACTTTTTATACAAATTTAAGTTATAAATTTTTATAGAATCCAACAAGTGGCTCTAGTGAAAAAGATGATGTTGTTCATCTTAGGAGTTCCAAGTTTGAGTATCTGTGTGTATCTTATCAAAGGGTTAAGAAAATATGAACAGATAATTACCATGTAACCACACCAGCATATTAAAAAAAAAGTTATAATTTTTTATATTATAAGCACACATATGAGTGTTTGAGATGACTATGATTAAATATTTATTATATTATAAATTTTAAAAATAATTTATGTATTTTCTTAAATTATAAAAAAATATTATTTAAGTTCTAATTTTTTTAAAAGTTATTATCAAAAAATTTATTATAAAAAATATCTACATGTTATAAAAATATTATAATATACTTATTTATAAAAAATTATGACCAAAAAATATGAATATAACTTATTTAAATGCTCATACTATATATTACAAAATAATATACTTATTCGTAAAAAATTACTACACTTTTATTCAATTAATGTGTGTTGTCCAAACAAATCTTAAAATTTTCGCAACTCCATATAAATGCATAAGTTAAATTGAGAGACTCTATTTTGGAGGCAGCTAAGTAAAGGAAAGATAATGATTTAAAGGGTAATTAAGGCATTGACTATTAAGATTCTTAGTTTCATTGTTTTGGGTTAAAACTAGGTTTTGGACTTTTGGTTGTTCTGAGATTCAGCTTTTCTTTTTTAAGCATCGGTTATATCAGGTTTAGTTTATTTTACATGATTTTTTTATTCATACAATAATTAATTTAGCATTTAAAAATTCTATTAATTTGATCTTAATTTTTAAAAATAAAAAACTTAACCCTCAACTTTACAAATCATGTCAATTTAATCCTAATTCTAAAAAATCAAAAATAATAAATTAAAAAATAAGGAACTTTAAAAATAGAAAAGTATTTAAAAATAATTTTTAATAAAAATGCATACAAATTTTATAAAAAATACATAAAAATTTAAAAATTATTTCTAAATAATGTAAATCAAGAGCTAATTTAGCAATGTTATTCAAAAGTGTTTTTGGTTCAAAAAAACACTTTTGAACAAAAACTAAAATTTTCTGTTTTTTCTTTTGATAAAAAAATAATTTTCTAAAATATTTATTTTCTAAAAACACTTTTAAAAAATTCAAAAATATCTTATTTAACAAAATTTTTACTTCAAACATGTATTTTTTATCCAAAAAATGTTTTAGAGAAACAATGTTAACGGGAACTCCAATCTGTAACTCAGCTATAAGATATAGAAGAATTATGAATTTACGTTTTCCAAATTCTTTTAGGAAAAAAGACTCATCATCCAAGCTTCTAAAATGTGGTGTTATTATTATTATTAGTCATAGAGGAGAAGAAATTGGTGAGCTGTTAGAGGATAACATTTGCAATACATGTATGTTTCCTCCAGCAATGACAAAATAACTCCTATTTTAACTATGTCACTCTCCCTTCTTCTTTTTATTTCACATTCTTGTAAATGTCTACGTTTAAAGTTGTTCATTTTGGAGAAAAGGTTCCGTAACCCATAGTCTCTACTTATGCATTTAATGAATAAAATGTCTTATCCAATAAAAAAAACATCTCATAGAGGATTTAATGAATTTTCATAAAAACATGGATAAATCATTACTCCTTAAAATGCTATCTTGATCAAAAATTTATTAAATCATTATTTAATAATTTTGATAAAAATATATCTAATCACATCAATATATTCAAAAAAAAATTATATGAAATTTAATTCATATTTATTTTAATTGAATTTTCTATACGTATGTACATATATTGTGTTTAATATTTAATTTTATCTAATTAAACAATGGCCCAAGCAATCCCAATTTGAGCTGCCATTCTCATGGGGTTATGACCCTCAGAACCTTGGATTGCATACAAACATAGATTTGGAGGTTTAATTTAATAAAATATCTAGATAAATATTAAATTAAATTTAATATATTTTTATTAATATTAAATTAATAAAATATTATCTAGATAAATATTAAATTTATTAAAGTAATATTATTTTTGGAAAAGTTAATTTGAAATCAAGTTATCTGGTATAGTCCCACTAGGAGTATAATTTTTTCACTGTTTTTCATCGAAAAATCACTGCCACTGACCATCCGTCCATCGTTGGATCGGTATTGTCGCAATTTTTGTGCCCGACGGTGCCATTATCAACTCCATTTCTCCCTAACACCTCAAACTGTCGCCATTTTGCCCAATTGGGCCTAGTTGGTTCGGTTTGGGCCAGTGACGGCCTGACCTGTTCAGTCCAACCACCGACTAGACTATCGGCCTAGTTTCATATGCAAGGCTCGGTTCAACCTGTTTTTGGGTTTTGGTCTCGGGTCTAATTTTCAAATACAATTATCCATTGGGTCAATTGTCTAACTTGAAAATTAATTTCCAAAAATATTATATTTATTTTGTTAGCTCAATGGATCAACTCAATAATGACGGTACCAGAGGTTGAGTCGACCTCTTAGAAGTTGTGGTGGAAGCAATTTAATTTTGCAACAAAGGACACAATGATTTATAGTGGTTCGACCCCAAATGTCTATTCCACTACTTTAGCTTTCCACAACTAAGGATTTTCCCAAATCCACTAGATTTGTATAACCTTTAAAGACAAGGTTTAACCTTTAAATCTCTCTTAAGACTTATACCTCAAAATCTTAAGATAAAACCCTCTTAAGGTTTCTACCCAAACCTTAAGTATAAACCCTCTCTCAAAGAGAAACAAACAAGTAAACAAAGAAACAATCCTTACAATATTAGAATGTTTGCCAATTAAGCACAAATACAAAGAAAAACACTTGAGCTAAATGAATACAATGAAAGCTCACAAGTGTTTACAAGAAAAGGTATGAAAGAATTAAGCTTTTGGTAGTTTTGATTGATCTTTAGGCTTTGCACATTACTCTTCTTGATGCTAGACATTTGGAAGATGATGTTTATACCCTCTAAGTGAATTCCAACCGTTGTGGTTGTTGGGAAAGTAATGTAGCCATTGCAGCCATAAAAACCAGCATTAAACGTACTCTGCAGCTTAGTTGTTCCAGTAGAAGCATACTTGTATCGGTAGAACTTTAGTTGTATCGATAGAAGAGGAGTTCTACCGATAGAAGTCCCAGAGTAGACAACTTTACAAAATATTACTGTTGGAGTCGTTCTATCGATAGATGCTTGATTGTATCGGTAGAACCCATCAAAGTATCGATAGAAGTACAGAGGAGGATGAATTTTAGCTACTGACTTGACTTGTTTTGGTAGAAGTCTTCAAGGTATCGGTAAAAGTGTAGTTGTATAGTAGAAGTGGAGTTCTACCGGTAGAAGTTTCACTGGAATCTTTTTCACTTAGTTTTTATTCAAAAACACTTTAATTAATTTGATTGATTTTTACTTGATCAAAATTAATTTTCCCAAAAAATCATTAAGATTTTCCAAATTAATTTTTTCAAGAAAATTCTTTAATAAAATTTCATACAACCACCTAATTTAATTCCACATCAAATAAATTGATTCAATTAAATTATTTCCAAAGTCATAGAACTTTATTCTGATTCAAATACAGTCCAATTGAACTTTTGTTGAGCTAGCGGATGAACCAATCAAACATATACAATTAGGCTCGAGTAATTGCATTTATGTCTAAAAGCATCGTTCAAATAATTCGCAATTTACTTAATCATAGAGTCAATCCACAAGAAGTACCATGATTGAAAACTCCTTATTGTATACTCTTTCCGAAAGCAATTCATCCAACTACTTTGTCCAATCATCTCATCATGTGTGTAAATACCCTCATATGATATCCTTGATTCTTTTTAGTTAAATTCATTCACTCAATATAACTATTTTATCTCATTGTAACTGTCGCATCTTCTTAATGATTAATATGATCATTGTCAACTAATGACTGTGATAATTTGTTCATTCGAGAAGAAGCAACTTATAGCCACGTTCCATATTTATCAATCCACACAATGCCAATGAAAGGATATCATTAGCTCTTTAATCGAGCTATGAATTCCATTGAATTTAGTAAAGTCATGTCATACACAAGTCATGTACCCAACATACCGATTATCGACTCGATCATCTTTAGAGCATAAGCCTCCACTTATATCAAAGCACATGAGTTATATATGCATGGTCAATGACTAAATCAGGATTTAGGTAAGTCACACTATGAATGTCACAAATGAATTATTTCACAAACGCATTCAAAACTAATTCAATTTGGGCCAGTCCAATATATCGTTCTTCCAATAAGTGCATGTATGTCTCAACCCGTGAAGCCAACTACTCCGATAGTCAAGACTAGTCATCTCGTTAATTGGAATTATAGGCAACATAATAATCCTTCTATGTATTTGAATCAAATGCTCACTTTGATTTTTTTACGGGATTACAAACTCGTTTAGATTATTTATTAAAGTAAAGTTAGTTTTCTCGCAATGTAAATATTCTTACAATGCCACTTATCTTCAGCTTAAACTTAGACAATCAATTGAGCTAATATTTGTTTGTCACAATTTCGATATGTATGAAAAACATGAAAGACAAAAACATTAAAGATATAACAGTAAAATATGAATTAACTTTATTTATTTACCCATCGTTCAAATACATAGAAAATAGTTACATATTTATTACAATATGGGCATATTTTCTAACATAAAACTTGTAAAAAGACTATTCTTATAGGAAATGAGGAGAATGCCCTCTACTTGTCTAACAATCAGGAAACCTCTACCAATGACTTAGGCGTAAACAATTGTAGGCATTTGCCAAACTCTAACTTCAAATTACTAGTAAAAATACTTAAAGCATATATTCAGGCAACTGAAATTGGTTCAAAAGACTTACAAATGCATCATGGAACTACTCAATTGATCCATGTTCCTTCAAGGAAACCAGGTCAACCATGGGATCTCGAAAGTTACTAGATCTAAATCGTTTTTTAAGCTATGTGCATAGCAAGTCCAGTTCAACAGATGCAGTCCACCTTATTTTGAGGTGTAAAAATGGTGCCAATCGAGTGCTTTCTCTTCTAGATGAAGCATCATAGTACTAACTTTGGTGATATCCTCCACACCTTTCACCTCAAAGTACTACTCTAACTTAGACCATGATCCTTTAAAGTCTGAACAATTAAACTTGAGACATTCAAGCTTGTGAGACTTAGAACTCTAGTCCAAAAAACTTGAACGCGAAGGAGTTCTTGAACTTCCCAATTTTAACATACGATAAGTATCCAAAAGGTCATTAGAAAAGAAACCAAGTGGAGCACCTCCCAAAATACCTTTCCCTTTATCTTGAGTAGCCACATTACTCACAGTAAGAGTTGGATTGCTTAAGTATTGTTTAAATAGATTCTGTAACTTAAACTGCAACTCTCATTTGAAATAGTCGTTAAGTTCTTTCAACCGAGTGTCCAACTTGGTGTCCCACTGTGACAACTCACCTTGAAGCTTAGCAACCTTCTGTTGAAGATGACCAACATCCTTTTGTAAGCGAGTTGTGATGCCATCACTCACCAAGGAAGATCAATAAGCTCTGATACCTTTAATACGTTTCGTTATAGAGAAAACAAAAAATATCAAAAAATAAAAGAAAAGAGAAAACAGAGAATAAGAAAGAAGAGAAAAAATTCATTGAACATATTCATACCTACCTCATTCCCTTCCTTGCAACTAAAAAGGAAAGAATTGGTTGTTACCAAAACCAATTGGGAAAGTTGTTACACGACAACGATAGCTTTTCCCAAACTAAAACTTAACGTTTCATTAAAACTTAAACTCACTGTTTTCATTAACAACGATTACCAAAATGTAACATTCTACTACTAATTATTTGACTCTATTTTTTCTTTTTTTTTAGTTTCCTACCGTAACATTTTTTCATATAATTTATTGTTCATGTCTTTTTATGAAATTGACATCATTTACCTCATCAAATAAATATTGTTTGATAAATCTAAATTTCAATCTATTAAACTTAAAAAAATTGAGACATGATTATTTTTCAATATCAATATATTTAAAAAAACAAAACATCCAACACCAATTAACGTTTTGTGCAAAATCATATAAACAAAAAAGAGAATTCACAATCTAAAATAAATTAACTAGTATAGACATGAAAAATACATTTTTAGTTGTTGATAAATTAAATTGTAATTAATATTTTCAGTTTCTTGTACAAGTTTGATGACATCAACGTGTCAGCTGTTAAGCTCAATAGCATGAATGGCCTATGCTATCCCAGGCAGCAGTTCCAAATTCCAATCGCCAATAGGAACCGATCCTTAATTTAGACCCGAATCACGCAAAGGAACAGGTCGAATCCGAACCGTATCAATCACACGCCAAACCCGCACTTAAAAATTTCCCACAGACAACACCGCCCATACGCTTATCCTTTAATGTCGCTTAAGTCCCGCACTTGACGCGCACATTTAAGTTGCCGTCCACGTCACTCCTTATCCATCCGATCAGGGCAATCTCGTCAAGAAAATGTAATTCCGTAATATATCAAGCTTTGTAGGGATAATCTAGTAATTTCAAAAAGAAATAATATTATATTATCTCTGGACCACCTTCCTTCCCCACCACAACCAAGCATTGTTCTTCGTTTCAACTTTCAATTTTTTTAAAGAAAAATAAAGAAAGAAAAAAAGAAAACTATAATTATCTTTTTTTTTTTAAAAAAAACAATATTTTAATTACTATTCTATTTTTCCTTGGTTTCTTCTCCTTCGCTTCTTCTGCGGAATTCTCTCTCATATGGCTTCTCCAGTAATCTAAATCTCGCTCTCTTTCTCTCTCTCTCTAAAATTCTTCGCTTTTCATTTGTTTTAAACAACATCGTTTATACATTGCGATCTGTTTCTTTTTCTTTTTTAGATAGTTTACGCGTTTTGCATTAGGAAGGTGAGTTTAATCTATTTCTTTCACTCTGTCTTCCTTTCTTTCTTTCTTTTTTTATTTTTGTTTTAAGAATTGTGTAATTTCGTGAATTCAGAATCGATGTTTCGATATATTTTTTTTTTCTGAGCTCTGTTTTTTTCTTTCACATTGGAATGCAGTTGGAGTTTTCGTTTCACTTCCTGTTTGTTTCCCGAGAAAACGGAGAGGTAAAAAGTCTCCGAAAGCTTTTGATTCTTTTCTTTTAATTTTGCGCTCTTTTTTAATAATAAAAGTGGTAAAGAAAAGGACACTGATTTCATTCGGCCATGGCCTATGTGATTGAATTTAGCATAACTGAGTTCTGGTGTTCGTTGGATAATAAATTCGTAGTTTAAGATTTGTATATTTCAAGTTTTTATTAAAAGAATTACGCGCCTTTTTCTTCTCGAGGAAATAGAAAGTACTTGTTTTTTTTCTTTTGCTAATCACTGATAGATATCTGGTTTTAGTTGCTGTTTACGCCCTTGTTGTAATTCTTGTTTCAAATTTCAATTGCTGAGTTTTTTTTTTTTTCAGGGAAAGGTTCTCCCTCCTACTCTTTTGACGATTTATTTTGTTATTTTCAATTCAAATTGATTGGATTATCTTCTTTGGCTTTAAAAAATCGAGGACATCAAGCAAGCCCCCCCCCCCTTCTATTTTTGTGTTATGATTAAGTTTGATGTTTATATTAATGGCTAAGCTGTTAAAAATAACTCTATCGGTGGCTTTACATATAGGAGATTTGTTTGAATTTGCGGATATAATTCTTGCAAAAATCTCCTTGTTGGAAATCCAAGAGACTTAATTTGTTACAGAAAACTTTGATTAATTAGTAAAAGCAAGGAGGGAAAGACTGATGCTGGCTTTTTTTTTTGTTTCTGATCTCCTAAAATTTCATCCATGATCCTCAGTCAACGTTTGTTTCTGTGTCTATACCACTGTGTTACAATCTTCTTGGATAGTATTATTTTTCTAAAAAAGTATTGCAAGCCTTATAATATTCATTCGATTAATTGCTTCCTGTCTAATATGTTGGTCAGTTTCCTTTCTTTAGATCATGATTTATGAATGAAAAGCAATTCAATCTTGCTGAGTTATGCTGATTTTCGGTGTTTGTTTACAGACCCTGGTTTTGATATATGGGTCATCAGTTAATCTGAGTGTAAAGAAAATGGATCAACACAGGAAGTTTAAGACTTGTACTGGAGTTCTATTGGAGGTCTTGTAGATTCGTTGATTTTAGATGATAAGAGCTGGACGCAGCTTGTAGAAGCTGCAGTTGAGAATGTTGATTATTTTCTGGCTGATATTCTATCATTCTTACGATGAGAAGTCTGTTCCTGTCAGTATCATACATTTCATGCTACAGTTTAGCAGTAAACCATATATGCAAGCTAGTGATCAAGCCTATGTCAGTACTGTAGACACCTCTATTTGGAGGTTGCTAGAACTACATTGACAAATTGTTGATTGTCATCTGCTACAACTGCAAGAATGGAAAGGTTTGTTCTTGCACTGCATTTAATATTGGTTAAATTTGTCAAGTTTTCATTTGAAGCTTGTATTTCTTAGTCACTATATCTTGCTACTTTCTCTTTTGTCACTTAGGTATAAAATTTCAGAGGAGCTTGGAGATGGTACCTGTGGTAGTGTGTTCAAAGCCTTCAATATAGAAACATTTGAGATTGTAAGGAACTTGCTCCAGTAGTTGCTTTTTTTTATCTTTCTGTTTACATAACTACATGATTTATTTTATTTATCATTAAGATGTGTTCTTCTCCTCATGTATGGTAGAAGTTAATTCAATGATTAATATTATATACTTTGCTACAGTTAAAAAATTCCTTTGACGTGTGGGAAATTCAGCTTAAGTCTTGTACCTCGCCCATTTAAGTTAATTTAATGGCTAAAGTTGCATGCTTAGCTGCACTTAGAAGTTTTCTTTTAACATGCCGGAAAGTCAGCACAAGTTGCTTCTAGTTGTGAGTGCGACAAGCCAGATATTTGTACATTGGTCTTATGTGATGATTGAAATGACCTCAATGCCTTGGAGATAACAAATGATGAATATAGGATCAATTTTGAAGTCACTTTGTGAGCTTGATTCACTATGCAAATTCTTTGTTTTTAATTGGTCAATTTTTCATGTACCTGCTGCTAATTTCTGGAGGTTACTTTAAAGCTTATATCTGATTTCCTGTATACCTTAGGGTGTCTGAACCACAGTTGATGGTCCTTTTGTCTATTCACCTGATTGTGTCACCCCCTTCCTTGTAGTAGGAGGGGTTGGCAAACATTTTGAGCTGCCTATTATTAGAGAAGTTAAAATAAGTTTTCAAAATTCTAAATCCTAATGAGCATGTTTGAGATGAACTCTCTGCTTAAGACTATAACTTTACAGAACTAGAAAACTGGGATACATGCATGGCTTGACATGTTAGAGCATATATGAACACCAGCTGAGTCTTCTAGTAGAAAATTGGAGCAGATATATATGTATATGTGTATACACACATATATAACGTATAAATATGAACAATATTAGAAAAACTTAGGAGCTGAAATGTTCACTTTGGAAAATGATTCTGGTGTTTCTTGCCTCAATGGGGTTTATCAACTGCTCAATGGTAATGAGGAAGACCTTGGATTGGAAAAAACTTAACTCAGTCTATTGTAGGTGGCTGTCTTGATTTTTTTTTCCTATTTATACTCTCTATTATATTTCTCATGATAATAGTGAATTTACTGAACATGGAACTTCCTTGAGTTGTTGCAACTCATGCTTTTTGTAAATGTTTTCAATCTAGGTTGCTGTTAAGAAAATGAAAAGAAAGTTCTACTTTTGGGAAGAGTGTATGAATCTAAGAGAAGTTAAGGTAAGCTGTAATATTTCTTTGAATGTTAAGAGTCCTTTGCTTTTTACATAAGCTTAATCTTAAGAGTGTGTTCCATTTATTGTGTACCCTCATCCATAAACACATTTTCTTTGACAAAATTAGTGATTTATTATCTGCAGGCCCTTCGTAAACTAAATCACCCAAATATTGTAAAGTTAAAGGAGGTTGTCAGGGAAAACAATGAACTATTCTTCATTTTTGAGTACATGGTAAGGGTGCTTTTCCAACTTCACATTATTATTCTGCCAAAGCATGGGTTTTATGATTTTATCTTCCACATAACTATTATATCTTCATTCCCCACAATTATAATTTAAGTTGCTTTATTTTCATTATTTTTGGTCAACACAAAGCTTGGGGACATGACTGATTAGACTGGAGCTAGGAACATGGAGAGAACTTGTCCATGTCTTGGTTAAAAATACCATTTTGGAATCATTTCTTAAGCAGGTTCTAGGGTACCAGGATCTGTTCAATTAATTACAATGTTTAGGCTTTTAAAATTTGAGAGGGATTTACTTTTGAAGAATTCTATAATTGATTCTAGTGAACGAGTTGTGCAGATACTAACTACTCCCCTCCCCTTTTCCCAAAGACAGGCAGGGAAAAAGCAAAGAAAAGAAAAAAAAAAAAAAACTCTCCAATTTTATCTCTTTCAACAAAATATCATAGTTTTTTTTCTTAAACAAAAAAGGTTTCAAGTGGCTGTTTTTGCCTGCTGATCTCACTATTGAACATAACTCTTTCCTTTAAATATAATGATACAATAATTGTGTACTTCTGTATAATTCATTGCCAACTGGCTTATTTTCATCTTCAATTGAGGTCATCCGTAGTGCAATAAATTATTTCCTATCATCAAGCACGAAGCTGAATGAAACCCTTTCAAGTGCAATTGTAAGAGGTTGGGTATTTCTTTCTAGGAACATAATCTTTACCAAATCATGAGAGAGCGGCAGGAACCTTTTTCTGAATGGGAGATACGCAGCTTCATGTATCAGATGCTGCAAGGACTTGCTCACATGCATAGAAATGGATATTTTCATCGAGATTTGAAACCTGGTAAATCTTCCTTTCATGTTTGCATTTTGAAAGTCACTATGGTGGATATCTATATAATGAAGTATTTGCTTTTTTCAGAGAACTTGCTGGTGACAAAGGATGTTCTGAAAATTGCGGATTTTGGACTGGCAAGAGAAGTATCATCAATGCCTCCTTATACAGAATATGTTTCTACTCGATGGTGAGTAATTGTGTGGTGGATATCATCTCATTTACTTTGCATTCATGTTTCTTTATGTTCACACAATATGGGAGCAGTCTCGCTGTTCATCCAGTATTACTTTTCTCTTCTAATGATTTGTGGGTTAATCATGTCAGGTACCGTGCTCCAGAAGTCTTGTTGCAATCTTCCTCTTACACTCCTGCTATTGGTATGTGGGTGGTACTTGATTTAATTATCTTTGTGTGTGTACATTTGTGCATCATCTTTTAGTAGCTTTACGATACTGTGGGACCAATCCAGAACTTCATTTGCATCAGATGATTTCTTTCCATGTCGGTTTGATTTTTGTCAATTCTTTCTTTCAAATTTCGTGTCACTTTGAGGTTTATCCATATATATATTTTGCTTGAATGATGTCTGATAATAGTAGCGTTTACAGATATGTGGGCTGTTGGTGCTATATTAGCGGAGCTTTTTACTTCATCTCCTATTTTTCCTGGTGAAAGGTGATCTATTATTTCTGACATTTTCTCTTTTTTAAATTTGGTGGACAATGATGTAGATTAAGCCAATCCTTTTGTGCTGGCAAGTATATCTTTTCTCACAGCATAAAAGCATACAGGCAATGCAAATACTTTGATTTGCAACATTTATTCCATTACCGTGTTGGCCCAATGTGTATTTACTAGTATAGGCTAACTTCAATTATTCCTTAAGTTTGTATAAAAGTTTGGTCTTGATAAAGTTTCCTGTAACATATAGTTGGTATGTCCTGTGATACTTGACTTTGGTGATTCTGTTGGCAATCTAGTCTTTTTACTTCGAATGGCTTAAAGTTAATAGTTGCTTGATTGTATGTAACTAGTAATCTAACATTCGATTCCTAGAAAAAATGAACACAACATGGTTGATTTTGTTCTAGTTTTCTGTTTTACTGTATTCATTTGTCCTTTAAGTGCTTCTAACCTGAACCCAATTGATCCTACATGCATATGTAGGATCTTTTTTTGCTTATGCACAAAATATTTTATGGAAATTTTCTCATAGCATCCTGCCTCCTTTGCCACTTTATACATGCTATTTTCTGCATGTGCATAAGCTGTGTGCATACATTCGTGGGTATTAAGGAAGGAATATCTGTTATCCTTCTATTTAATAGTCTTATGAGTTCTATGATGCATAACTATAAATAGGTATATGTCTTTTAGTTTTGGCAAGAACATCTCTTTACTTGCCAAAAGAAAGATAGGTCGTAGTTTATCATGATTTTTCTTCTTATGGTTAATACCTTTAACTCTTGACAGTGAAATAGATCAACTGTACAAGATATGCTGTGTTTTGGGTGCGCCTGATTGGACTTCCTTTCCTGAAGCAACAAACATCTCTCGTCTAATCAATATTAGTTATTCAGAGGTAGTTTTTTTTTTAATTATTTATTAGTTGTATATTGGTGCTATCTTTGCTGTCCTCTTTTATTTTATTCTTATTTATCATCATTACTTTTGGGCAGATTTTACCTACCAACCTATCAGATATCATTCCTAATGCCAGCCCGGAGGCTGTTGATTTAATCATGGTATGATGTAGTTAACTAGGATTTAGCAAAGTAACATTTGCTCTACTATAATATCTTACACCCCCTGCTTTGAATGTCTGTAGCAACTTTGTTCATGGGACCCATTAAGGAGGCCAACAGCAGATCAGGCATTGCAGCATCCTTTTTTTAATGTAATACATGTTATCTGGAGTTATTTCAGAATTCTATTTGTATTATATCACTTTTACTGAAAAATTCTGGACAGGTTGATGCTCGCATTCCTCATCCACAACTGCATGATCCACTTGAGCTGAGGCTAAACAACATGGGTGAGTTTCGAAGTTCACTACTAGTTCCATGTGAGACTATTAGATAACGTTTTATGTTCTCGTTTTTTCTGGTTCAACAGATTAATGTTTTCTTGTACTATTTTGCAGAGTCAAAGCCAAATCTTGAGTTGAATCTATGGGATTTCGACACTGAACCTGATGATTGTTTTCTGGGCCTGACGCTTGCTGTGAAACCAAGTGTTACAAAATTAGGTAATATTATTGTATGTCATGCTTTTGTGGTTCAGTAGACTGTTGTCCTTTTTAGCTACCGTTGCCTCTCAAATTTAATCATCAACTGCATAAATATGCATATTGCATGAACAAACATCCTTTTCCATCTTCTGAGTGATTGTGGATCGACCACGTCGTCATTAATCCGGGATCTGGTTTAAGATCCAATAAGAGCACCATTGTCGCGGGTTTACTTTTATTTTTAGAATTAAAAATCTGACTCATTTATGTTCTGCAGAGGCAGTCCATAATGGCTCTCAGCGTATGGAAGAGGTGAGTTTAGCAGAGCTGTACTTAACTTTCTCTTGGCTATTATTTATCTTTTATGTGGATTTGTTTACATTCCAGAAATATGGCTAACTAGACTTCATAATGCAGGATATACTGTTTTGTCCTAGTCTGAAAGATCATCCAGAGCAATCAGGTAAATTCATATGATCCTCAAATAGTCTCTTCAGAAATTGAGACTCAGGGAAAGGGGAATTGACAATAGTAATGCATAAAGCTATTATGAATGAGAAATGGAGCTTTATTCTGAACGTTAATCTGAATACCGTGGTTTATTTGAGTTAATGCTCCCTTCTTGTTGAACTTTCCACAAACAACAATTTTCACCAGTTATTTAATTCTCTTTCTTGCTTAGAATATAATGTTTTGCCACTAATTGTCCGTGGGTATTTTTCATTCTCAGTTTTTTGGTCATTGCTTACTCCTGATCAAAATGGAATTCACACACCAGTTGAATCCTCCTTGTCTCTCTCATTCAGGTGAGTTGTTTCTTTTTGCGTCACTTGTCTTATATTTGGTGTATGCGGAGACTCTAGCCGTAATGATTAGGTGTATTGATACTTTAACTGGACATACGTGATGGTCCCTGGATCTTTCGTGTTATATATTTTACCTTTAGCAGTTTATAAATTACTTCTCTAATGATGTAGTGGTTTGGTTTACCATTTAAATTTAACCATACATGAGAAATAATTTCTCATCCATGCATTTAGCATATGCTATTATTACAGTATCTTTATGTATGTCACCTCTTTTGTGCATTGCATTCATCACTGTCCTACCAATGATGATGACATGATATTTTATATTCCCCCTTTGCGGTGGAAATTTTCGTGGCAGTTCGATTCAGCATCCACCAATTGGAGTTCCACAATCTGCTGGGTTCGCTATCGCATCATTGCAGCCTAATCTTCCAGTTCATCAAAATTATTGGCTGTGGCCTTCCCCTTCCAGCAAGGTTATCCCCTCTGACTGAGTTGGTTGGATAATCTAATAAGGGCCTGTAGAGAATTTGTAATTTATTTAATTTGTTTTTGTAAAGTCGGATCCATTTAGCACTCTCATAGGTTCTATTGTTGTCTAATCTAAGCTTTGCCTGTATTGATCGGCAAAATCTTTCCCGGGAAAGTTCCCGGGAAGTTTTTCAGATATCTATCACTTCCGAGTATAGGAAATTTCACCCTTACAGTAAATGTTGACTTGAATATTGATCTTGGTTAATGCACATCTTCCATGCAAATCTATCTCCCCTCTTTTGTCTCACTGTGTGCGGTATGCAGGTAAGGGAAAAAGTCTGATTCTCGAGCAAAGCAAGGCTTTGGTAATGATTATCTATCTCACCATGTATTTCATTGTCATATCATAGACTTGGCCCTAAAATTTTGTGTACTTAATATTTTTTTAAATATACTTCAAATTAACATTTAACTAAATGATTTTGTTAAATAATAAGTTGTGTTGATATATCATTTGAAATCTGAAATGGTTTACATAATATTTTCTTATACGTTACCATAGGGTTAAAAATCTCACGTATGTTTCTCATAATTAGTTTACATAATAGGACTTGTTAAATCTTATTTCTCATTTACAAAACTGAATAAAATTTGAAAATCATGTCCTAATCCCTATAAAAATCTGCATGACGACTACACTCGACACAATTCTAATATCTGTGGCTCCATTTGGGTTTTATTTTAGAAGGAATTTTTAGAGAATATTCAATTTCAATGGGATTCGAAATTGTTTTTATTTACATCTCCCTCATACGCGCTGCTCATCCAATTTGTGACTGGCTTTAAGGCTTCAGTTAAAGAAAAACACGCTAGTAAAAAATGACTATTTACATTTTGCTCCTTTCTTACTACAACATTTCCTTCATTATCTCTGCAATCTTTCCTCACAATTTGTTATATAACTTTTAGTTTATTGTTCTTAAAAAAATATTAATATAATAATATTTTTATTACATAATAAATATTTAAAATTTATTAACTTTTTATATAACAATTAAACACATATTTTTATTATAAATTAGTATTAATTAATAAAAATAAATATTATATGAATAATAAACAAGTTTATTAATAAAATAATTGTTTAATATAAAATCTTAATGTAATGTAACGCTTTATTAGCTTTATAAATATCAAATAAATACTATAAAAAATAAATATAATACAAATTAATATTTTTATTATATTTATTTAATTTAATGTCCGTAATGGTCTATTTTACGTTTTATTGTAATTCATCTCACCATCTTACAATTGAATTCAAATATATATCTCATCACTAATTTTAATTTCACTGTTATAGTACTTAATCTCAATATTACAGTCATTAAATTCACCACCATCATTATTATTTTTAATTTAACTAAAATCAATCTCAATGCCCATCGAATTAAAAGCACAATACAATTTTCACAAACAATTATTGTACATCACAAAAAAAAAAGTAGAAAGATAAAATTTCCATATGCTTGCTCGTTAATTGTTGATGTATGACTTGAATAACAAATATATGAGTCAATATGTAGTTTGCCCTTGAACTTGTTCAAAAGTACTAGGTGCTTGAATTTTTCTTGGATCTAGTTGGTATTTAAATTTGTATTTCGTCATCCAGGTTGGTATATCCACACTAACACTGTTAGTTTGTGTTGATGTGGCACTCACAGCCAAACTAGTAATGATATGTGGTAGCTTCTCAATATGAAACTTAACGAGCATAGAGAAATTATTAGATGGACCATTTCCACCACAAAAGCAATAGTCCCATCCAATTATACAATGCCATGTAAGATTGTTTTTACATATCATTGTTGACTAAGAAATTAAAAAAATTGTCCAACAAATTATGCTTTTTCCAACCTTCAACCATTCTGCACCAAACTCTAGAGAATCATCAAAGTTTATTTTTTCTTCTTTTTCTTTCCTTATTTTCATTTATAGATCTTAAAGTATGAGAAGAAGCAAAAACTAAAAACATCATGAGTAAGACCCAAAATATTATTGATCTTTCATCCGAATAAAACGTTTTACTTTCCTTCCATCTTCACTTATCATTATCCTATTCCATTTCAAAATGATTTCCATTACTTCGATTTTCCCTTTGATATAAAGGATTGGAGAATGAAAATTTGGGATATCAGGCAAATTAGGAAAATTAAGGATTCGATTTGAGGTTTAGGGTTAGGAAATAACTAAAGATTTTAGATTTAGTAATTTACATAAATTAGGAATTAGGGATTTTGACAATTTGATATTTGACTTTAACATAAGTAAATAACAGAATGAGATTCTGTTTCTTTTTCAATTTCGATCACAAATTAAAAAAAAATCCATCAAAACTTCACTTGAATAAAAAAGATTGTAAGAATACTAATGGGTGCATGGATGAATTTTTTTTTTCTTTTCCAGAGATAGAATGGTTGAAGGAGAAAACAAAAATTTTAAATTTATTTTTAATTTCTTAATCATCAAGTGACATGTAAAAATAATCTTACATAGTATTATATAATTAGATAAGACCATTGCTTATGTTACGGGAATGATCCATCTAATAAAAAAATTATTTTTTAAAAATAAATAAATTAGTTAAAAAAGTATAAAATTTGGTCTAAGTTGATTCTTGTGAAAAAAACTATTTTTTATTAATTTATTTATTTTATTAACGATAAATTTATTTTATTAACAAAATTATAAAAAAAAATCAAACCTAATAATATTATAAATTAACATTCATTAAATCCAACCCTAAAACTTGAATTAAACATTAAAAAGTTAACACCATTACTTTTGAGTATTAAAATATATAATTTTTATCAAATACAACTATTAAATTAGACCAAAAATATTATAAATATCACATTAAAAAAATATCAAATTCGAATAAAAATGATATACTAAACCTTTTTAATTATATTTATTTCTAAATCATTTAACATATCCATGGTAATTATCCTTTTATTTGTTTTCGTAATATATAAAAAAGGTTTTGATTATATGTTTTTGTAACATTAGTAAAATTAAAAAATGCATTTTTTCAAAAGGATTAAATCATTATTTAAAGTAAGGAGGAACAAAATTCGATTCGAATCAAACAAAATGAAAAAAAATTAAATTTTGATTTATTTGAATCGAATTAATCGAGTCAATTTAATTTTTTTAAATTTTAAATTCAAATGAAATTTTTAAATTTAAATAACTCGAAAAAATTAAATATCAAACTACCCTCACCCCAATCCCCTCAGTCTGCCCCACCAACACTTTGCCCCCCCTTCTCTTCAATTTTTTTTTACTTCACTCCTTTTACCCCCAAAATAAAAAATCCCCACAAATCTTTTATCTCCCTTTTACCCAAAAATCTTTACTTTCCCTTTCTCTTTACCTAAAAAATCAAAATCCTCTCACTTGTTTACTTCAATTTTTTTTGATATGTTTAACAACTTTAAAAGAAAACATTTTAAAAAGAAATTAAACAAAAATAAAAAACACCAAAGTTATTCTTTTAATTTAACTCAAACTAATATATTCTGTTTAATTTGAATTTCATTTCACTAAACTCGATTCGAAAAAATTTCAAATCGAATTAAAATGATAAAATGAGATTCGTCAATTCGACTAATTCAAAATTTTTTTATTTGATTTGATTCGATCGAACACTCACTTCTAATTTAAAGTATGGATTTAACAACTTCCCTCTTAGACTTTATTTTGATCCAACTTAAACCCTCAACTTGACATGTGTTAAATAAATTAAGCTTTAAATTTTTTCTTTCAACGTGAACCATGATGAGGATGCACCTTTTTTAAATAAAAAATAAAAAAATTCCCTACACTTAGATTCCCAGTTTAAAAAAAAAAAAAAAGTTTTATCAACAATACAGCCATCGTTTAACAAAAACATCAAACAAAATATTAACATTGGTCAAGGCAAAATAAAAAGAAAACCCTAAAATCTATTTCAATGGCTTAATCCATTACCTATTAAAGCTTGAGAATACCCTTCTTCTTTTTCGATAGGTTAACCTTCTGTTCGCTGTAAAACATTTCAATGGCTTCCATCAAATCAAATACTTCCTTTTCTTTTTCCATAGGTTTATTTCTTTTCCTGTTTCTAATGAAAAATTGTATGGGTTAATGAGGTTTAAAGTTTTATTTAATTAAAACATGTTTCTATTATACTATAAAAGTGTGTCAATTCGTGCTTCCTTGTATTAAAAAAATTTAACCGTGTTATCGTAGAGCCTAATTTATTCAATAGAAGTTAAGTTGCGAGTTTAAGTTGAACAAAAAAGTAATTTAAATCTTAATGCGAGAGAAATTATTAAGTTTAGACTCTAAATAATGATTTAACCTTTTAAAAAAATAAAAATTTATATTTGAAATGAACCTAAAGTTACAGAAAATAGATTGAGGCTTTGTATTATAAATGAAAAGAACAAAAATCTCAAATGTCAAAAAAATTAAAACTTACTAAAAAAACATTTTCAAACCCATCATTTCTTTTCTTTTAACTTTCAATTTTGGAATTTTGAATCATTTAATTTTATAACACAAAGTATTCTTTTCTCCAAAACCATCCTTTATTCTTTTAAAATAATAATTTCATGTTTTTTAAATTTTATTGTTGCCCCAAAACTTTAATTTTAAATATCATTTATTCTCAAAGAATAGCACATAATTAATAAATGTTACCTTATTTATTTCTAATTAATTAAAGTGGGGTGGAAATACATAAATAAATAACAAAGTAAAGTTTGAATGAGCAACGCAATTAACCCAACAAAAACTCGAAACTGAAAAAGTAACAAATATTTTATCCTTGAATTTAAGTTCACAAGCCTCTTATTTATTTATTTATTTCTTAGGTCTCCTTAAATTTATTGAAAGTGGGAAAGTAATAAATATAAACCTAATTTTACAGCATGGATTTCATCTCTTCAACCAAATCGGAAATAAGCTTGTCCTGTATCTCTGCATTCAGCAGAAAGTCCTTCCATTTAATATGATTCTGTCTTATGGAAACACCTGGTTCCTTGTCTACATCCACCATCACCGTCTCCACAGCCTCCTTAATATTTTCCTTGGAGAAATACCCATCCTCCTCTCTCCTATCCACTTCCACACCCGCCTTCATGTCCCCAGCCACCAGCTTGGAGTTCAAGAACTGGTCACCCTTCAATGGCAGCAACACCAACTGGCAATCGTTCATCAAAGCTTCCATAATGGAACTAAACCCAGAGTGGCAAATGAAACAATCCACACTCTCGTGTGCCAATATAAGTTGTTGTTGAACCCATCCCGAGTGGACAACCCCTCTTCCCTTAATCGCCTCCATGAACCCTTTTGGCAAGACCCTGTCAAGCTCCGCCCGGGCTTCCACTCCACCCGGGAAGTTCACTACCAGAAAAAATGGCAATCCTGTGAGCTCCAAACCGGTAGCCAGTTCTTTTAATTGATCATCTTTGAGAAACGTTTCGCTGCCAAAAGAGCAAAATATGACAGACTTGGGTGGATGTTGAGCCAACCAAGTTGCCCATTTCTCGTCGAGCACACCGGAGGGTGGGTCTGGGGTAAGTGGACCAGTTAATAACACTGGCTTTTGATATTGGGTCTTGATGAAATCAACGTAAGGACCTTCCATTTCGTTGCAGCTTTTCAAAACTATAGCACTGCAACTGTTGAAGCCGTCAACGACTGTATGGTAAACCGAAGGGCGACCATTAAAGCTCTTGTAAACATAAGACAAGTCTTGAGCCTGGAATGCTTTGAGAGAGGTAAAGGAGGTTTTTGGGTAGCCGCATGGCGGCTTCTTTATATCGTCAACGGTGGGCTCCTCAGTTTCAACTCCAATAAATCTTGCGGGGACAATATTGTAAGCACTAGAGATGGGAGCGTAGACGGAGAAGGCAAGCGCCTTGATGCCAAGTTTAGAGCAGAGTTTGGGAACCCAGTGTTGGGCGAAATCAAAGAAGACAAATTGGGGTCGGAGGTCTGAGAGGAGAGTTTTGATTTGAGGCTGCATGAGATCCAAGGCCTGCTTGAGGAGCTCGTGCATTGTAGGTGTCATCTCAGAGGTGTTGTGGAGATGAGGAGGAAGGCCTTGGACCTTGGGAATGTGGATGGGGATGATTTGGATGGTTGAGGTGACAAGAAATGAAGATTGGATGCGTGAAACATTACCGGGAGGCGTGAGGAAAGAGATTCTACATCCATGACGGGAAAGCTTGTTAGAGAGTTGAATGAATGGGCTCAAGTGGCCGAAAGCAAAATAGGGGAACATCACTGCGTGGATCTCTTTCGCTTCACCACCCGCCATTCTGAGTTGTGGAGTGAGCCTGCCTGCCTGCCTGTGCCTCGATGTTTGATTTGTTTGCCCATCTTGGGCTATAAATAACCCACCTAAAACTTGTCCTTTTCCCTTTCTATCACATGGTCTTGCATTTATCAAATTGCCTATTGCCCACCTAAAATTTGTCCTTTTCCCTTTCTATCACATGATCTTGCATTTATCAAATTGCCTATTGCCACCGTTGAAATTCCCCAACGACCGCTCCAATTTAGGGTGAGTATTCGATCGAATCGAATCGAATGAAAATTTTTTGAGTTAATTGAGTTTTGGAATCCTATTTCATCATCCTAACTCGATTTGAAATTTTTGCGAATCGAGTCGAGTGAGATAGAATTTGAATCGAATCGAATCGAATATATTTGTTCGAGTTAAATTAAAAAATTAATTTAGTGTTGTTTAATTTCATGTAATTTTTAAAAAAAATATTTTTATTTAAAGTTTTTAAACATGACTATACAAAAAAATTAAAATAAATAAGTGAAAAAAATCCAAGTAAACAATGACAACACAACAAGATTATAATAAAAAAATAAGTAAAAGTTCAAGTAAACAACATAAATCTAAGTAACAACAATAACATAATAAGATTATAAAAAAACATAAGCAAAAATTCAAAATAAAGTAAAAACCTATATGGCAACATCATTCCAAACAACAAAACAAAAAATAAAAACAACACAACAAAAGTCAAATAAACAAACAGTAATAACACAAAACCATTGTAGAATAGCTTAAGCTTCTTCTTTTGAGGGTTTTAATTTAGGGTTTTTTTTAGGAAGAAAAATAGATTTTGGGTTTATAAAGTTAATATCTTCAATTTTTTTTTCAAATAAAAATTAAATAAGTACACCTAATCATAATAATAATAAACAAAAAGAAACAATAAATTTAGACACGAAAATGAGTTGTTTATGAGTGTTATTTAGGAATAAAATTATATTTGAGTTTAAAAATATTTGGGTTTAATTTATAAGTGTTTTTGAAGAATGAAATTATATTTGGATTTAAAAATATTTTGGTTTAGTTTGTTGATGGGTTTTAAATATTTGGGGAAAAAATTGAGTAAGATAAATGGTTTGGGTTTTGAGGGAAAATGGTATAGTAAATTGGGCCTGAGTATTGGGTTTGGATAATATAGATTTAAGATTAAAAATAATATAATTTATTCGGTTTATTCGAATTATTTGAATAATTCGAATTCGAAAATTAAACTCGATTCGAACTCAAAATTCAAAAAAAAAATTCAACTCGATTCGTTTAACTCGAATAACTCGATTCGAATAATTCGAAATTCGAAACTTTTTTCGATTCGAATCGAATTTTACTCACCCCTACTTCAACGACACAAGTCGCTAGGCAAATTAATATGCTACTCAGTATTCCAATACCTACAACTTCAAGCGCTTAATTACATTACCACACCCAATTCTTATTATTTTTATTTAATCACTCATTTTTTAAATTTAAATATTTTGATTCTTTTTTTTAAGGAAGTTGACGTGGATTTTTTGATATTTTCACCTACTTTTACCAGTTCTCCATGTGGATAAATATTTTCTTATGCTTTTAGATTTTTAATTTATTTTTATTCAAAAATTAATTTTTAAATATTTTTTTCTAAACTTTTAAAATTAGAACTAAATTGACAAATTTGTAAATGTTCAGGGATAAATTTATTGAACATTTTAAAATTAGAATTAAATGAAAAATTTTATAAACATTAAGAACTAAATTTGTTAAATTTTTGGATTTAAGATCAAATTAATAAAATGTGTAAGCATTCAAGGCTAAAATTGTTATTAGGCCAATATAAAAGGTCCATGTCAGCTTTCAGTTAAATATATATATATTTTTTATTTCTCAAGGTATCTACTGAATCGAGTTCAGTAACTAACCCTTCGCATTCTGTAGGCTCATTAACGGGTGGATGCTGGCCACAAATTTTAAAACTGCTCCATATCCCGGATGAGGATTGAATTCTCGACCATTAGTTAATTCAGTTAAATATTTAACAATGGGTGACTAAAATTTTAATTTTTAAAAATATTAGTGATGAAATTGAAAGTTTTTGAAATTAAGTAACCAAAATAAAATTTATTAAAAATTAAGTGACCGTAGAGGGAATTTACCCTAAAATTTACCATTGCATCACTAAAATCGGACAAGACAAATCATATTAAAGACAATGATCGTGATGAATCCATTTTCCAATCTTGCTCCACATTAAAAAACTTTAACGACTCCAATATATTTCTTAATATATTCCACACTAACAAAATTAGTAATTTATTGTTCTAAATAATTACTTAAATAAATATCAACAATTAAAATATATATAAACAATCTTTACTTAAATAAGTATCAACTATTAAATATCATTAATATTACTTATAATAGTCCTCGTTATGAAAGTAAAAGAGTTTGGGTAAATATATAAGTCCGAAAAATTGATTTGGACAAAGAATAAGGTCTGTTTTCTAAATAAGTAGGGTCTTAAGTAATATTTTTTTGCCCGAACTCTATGCGAATTTATCTAAAAAAATTTCACTGTTATTTTGCTATTATATTATTACTATTTTATTGTTATTATTTTGATATTGTATAACTCCTGTTTTATTATTAATTTTGCTACTATTTTAGAGGCATTTGTTTGTTAAGTTGTAATTATTTTAGTGTTATTTAAATATAAAGATTTTTTAATGTATTCTCAATTTGTTGTAAAACATTTATTTTAATTTTTTTAGTGTATTTGATGTATTATATTTTTTAAATTTTTTTTATCTAAAAAAATTAATACAGGGGGTGAGGCCGAACTTGAATTTAACATTTTTTATCTGGATCGAACTTGAACAATTTTTTACTCATTTTTCAGGCAGGATCCAATCTTATAAAGCAAACTTAAAAAATTGCATTAACCCGACTCGAACTCAACCCGACCCGATCTATAATCAGGTCTAACTTATAATAATTATTGGACATATCACAAAATATTTTTTTTCACATATTTTCCACGTAATTAAATGACTAAAATTTAAATAAAATTAAAACCACTGTGCTTAGAGGTTTTAAGCGAAATGACAATGGGGTAAATGGAAAAGGATTGAATGAAACAGTGACACCACGTCATTTGGGTCCCTTTTTCAATAGTTTTATGCCACATCAGTATTTTCATTCTTAATTTCAACATTTTCATCCCGAAAAAAATCAAATTACAATTAAAATCCTGAATTTAAGATGAAATTATTGATGTGTCATAAAATTATTGGAAATAGATAATATCCTTGTTTCATACAATCTTTTCTCTGGGTTAAATTACAAAACAACAAAACCCAAAACTTAAACTAATTAATTTTTAATCTTCTAATTACGTGGGAAATAGGTGGAAAAAAATATTATGTGGCATGCCCAATTTAAGAGAAAATGGTACAATGATTATTTTGAATAATTTAATTAAGATTAATGACTAAATTGATAAAAAAAAATTGAGTGATCAATAATTATATTTTAGAGTTATTAATGAGTATTTTTATCCTAATTATTAATATATAAAATTTAAATCAACCAAACCCAACCTTAAGATTAATTATTTTAAATTTTTTACTTACCAGTCTATAATTCCTACGCGTTATTGAGGGTTTTTTTTATTAATTTAATATAAAAAAATATTTATTTATCAAAATAATACCCTAATCCCGTTAATTATTAAAATGGTATGTTTAGTTAGGTGGAATATTTTCAAATGGCGACACCAATGAGTATTTCTGACAGATTTTTTTAATTATATTTATATATTTTAAAAAATAATATTATATTAATGGAGGGTTTTTAAATGGTGGCATAAAGAGGTAAAAATATATATGCAAAATACACGAAAAAAAACCTGACATAAATGGAGGTGGATTAAGTGGCAGCACCCTTGGAGGGGGTTATGTGACGGCACCAAGGGGTGTTTTGTCACTTGTCTGTCCCTCATTTAGCCGTGTGTGTGGGTTTGTGAGAGGTTTTTGGAGGTAAAATTAATTTTGGGGGTTGAGAGATAAATAATTTCGGTCAAATTTTGTTATAAAATAAGGGAAGGGGGGAACCAAACGGGGGAGAAGAGAAGAGAGAAGAAAGAAAGAAAGAAAGAAGGAGAGAAAAGTAATTTTCTTATGTTTATTGTTAAATTTATTTTTAAAATTATTTAATTTGTTAGTTAGTAGTATTAATTAATTAATTTTTAATTTTATTGTTTAATGTGATTGATTTGTTATTATAATTTTATTTGTTTAGTAGGTTGATTAAGAGAGAAAAAGGTTAAAAGAAAGGCAAATGTAAATATTTTATTGGTAATTTAAAATTATATTTTGTTTAGTAATTATTATTTTAAGTTATTTGTTTTGTTTAATTTAATTTTTAATTGATTTGTTATTTAATTTTTTTATTTAATTGAGTAAATTAATATGAGAGGAAGAAAGGTAAGTTTGGTTATTTTTAATTTAATTTAAATTTATTTTATTTTATTTTGTTAGTTAGTAATTTTATTTTGTTAGTAGTAGTTAGTAAGTTAGTAATTTTATTTTGTTAATAGTAGTAAGTAAGTAAGTAATATAAATTAATTTAAAAATTAAATATCAAAATAGGTTATTTATCAAAATGGTACAAAATAAATATTTATATACTAAATTGATATCTCCACCACATTTTCGTAATTAATGGGGTGTGGATACCATTTTGGTATATAAATATTTTTTTTGTATCATTTTGGTAAATAACCCATTTTGATATTTAATATTTTATTTTTGTATTATATTGGCAAAAAATCATAAAAATTGTAAAACTTAATTACTTATGTATCGAACTAATTGATAAATTTTTTTCAAATTGCAAAATGGATTCATTAATTAACGACCAACGTCCTCACATAGCAAGGTCGGTGAATGAGGAAACACACCTAGCCAATCTCAATGTAATAAAATTATTGTTTGTTCCTTATGTCATTTACGAAATTATTATTTGTGTACGAAATTAAATTAGGTTATACTAATTATTTCTGTAAATTAACAGGGAGAGCTCCAGTACCGTGCATTGAGGGGTCGTGCACAGGGCCTCAAATATCGTCCCCATGCATGTCTGCTTCCATGCTTGTGGACGATCGGATTTGGATCAGCGGCATTAATCCAAAAGTTTGAGTTGTGGTATGATTTAATAAGTGCATTGGTGGACCGTTGGTGTCCGGAGACCTACACATTTCATTTGCCGTGTAGGGAGTGCACCGTGACGTTGGAGGATGTTGCACTGCAACTCGGGCTCCCAATCAATGGTTTAGCGGTCACCAGCGTTAGTACGCTTGAAGAGCCATCAAGGATTTGCAACGAATTACTAGGTCGCTCACCTAGTAATAACAACGATTTTACGTCGTTGAAGTTTACATGGCTGAGGACCAATTTTACGCCGTTAATCGACTCTTCCAGGTTGGTTATCATTTGACCATATCGATACTCATCATCGAAACTTTGAGACCATTACCACGGCTCCATGGTACCCAACCAATCTCGCAAAGGCTTATTCGTTTGACCTTCCATGTCACGCTCAAGTCTGGTCATTCTTTGCCGAAATCGGTGTGGCTCTAGCTCGTACGTTGTAGGAATATTAAGAAAACATAAGTTACAGTCTCGAATTAAAACATTAAAAATATAATTTGAAACTAAATTTTTTTACCCATTTTCACAAGTAGTCTCCGCCAGTCTGCATTGCTATATTCTCGTTAGAAGTTAGCCGTAATATGCCGACTGCAGTAAACCGATCTCCATGGTACACGAATATGCCTAATGGTCGTAATAATACCCTTCCCTCTATCGGAGATGATGTAAATATTATCGTTATGAACTACATACCTCTACAGGTTCGTCAAGAAGAATTCTTAAGATTCCATGTTTTATTTGTCCACAATAGCAAATGCTATCGGGAGCACGTTCTGGCTCCCATCTTGAGCCACCGTAATTAGTAGGATTTGCGTATATTTCCCGCATAGCAAGTCACATCTGACAAATAACTTGTAGTGAGGAAATGCTTGAACGCAGGGATCAAACGTCCAAAATATATATTGAAAAATTCTTCTTCCCAGTTGTGTGTTGTTACCTAAGCCATAATAAGGCCGTGTCACCAACTCAATCGCAGTCCCCTACACGTACTATCGTATTGTGGCTATCCACCCCTGCAACTCATTGTACGATGCATCCTAATCACCGAATAACTGTTCCATTACCATCTATTTCGTAATCCATGATTTTTTATATGAAACCCGATAATGGAATCGTGATTGCATTTTGACAATCAGTGTAGAAACTTTGATGGTCGAATCGTCCTTAACCATTGGCATGATATGTGTGCAGATAGTTCTAGAATCAAGTTTCCGATGATCTTTTGACAAACGTGTTGAAATACATGTGTGAGGCCCATCAAATTTTCTTATCTCTCACATCTGCGACCTCTGGATAAATGCAGCTCGCACCTACCACTTGCAACCTTCCGTCGACTTCCAACACTCCTCGATATACAATGTCAGTTTAGACACTGTGACTTTGTAGTCTGTCGAGACATTCATGCTATACTGCTTAATGGAAAATATACATTCTTCCTTGGATTCAAATTTTTGGCCCACAAAAAACTCTTCACGATCTGCTGCTATGGCCAATCGGTGAGCAGGTAGTATATCAGGGTACTCCATGAACTCGGTATGTGTAGTATCTGGGTTTATACCAACATGTGTGCCCCAGCAAGATTATTGTGCATCACAATATGTGTAACTGGATTTTCGACTAAAGACGCGTTATAATTTCATTGTCATTCACCCCTTCATCGTTAATATCATCCGGGACCTCATCCATATCCGGATCACTATCAATATCGACCTCATTATTATAAGGAATACTACTATCATACCCAGCATCTTCATCCGCATCATTCTCTGATGTAGCAGCATTAAGATCGATGTCTATCCCGCGTACGATTGATTGACTTTCAATGTACAATACTAGAACCACCATACACGGAGTTGGATCTTCATTTTCTAATAGAGTTGGATCTTCATTTTGTATTGGTTCCACATCAACTAATTTGACAAACAACTGAACAAATGCAGTTGGATCACTTTGATTCGAACAATAAAGAGCGCTTATTGTCTCCACGTCTTCATCGTATACAAGTTCCATCTCGGTAAATTTGATGGGATCTGTCAAAACTGGAAACTTATAGAAAAGTTTCGAGATCCTTCTCCCACAACTTCTAAAAATTTGTTGCCGACATTCAAATATACATTCAACTGATATTCTCAAAATTACTCCATTGAAATAAATGCATACAAAAAATTGATTATCCATCTTCAATAAATCTGTTAAAAAAATAAATAAAATTTCAATAAAATAAAAATTAAAAAATCTACCCTACTAAATTTTTTTTATAACAAATTAATATCAAACTAAACATTAATTGCCTAAACTATGTATAAAAATAACAAAAAAATTGCTACTACTAACTAATAAATTAAATAATTTTAAAAATAAATTTAACAATAAACACAAAAAATAAATTTACCTTTCTCTCCTTCTTCTTTCTTTCTTTCTTTCTTTCTTCTCTCTTCTTTTCTCTTCGTTTGGTCCCTTCTGCCCCTATTTTATAACAAAAAATTTATCTACTTTATTTTCCCCCAACTCCCAAAATTAATTTTGCCTCCAAACTCCCCCCACACGGTTAAATGGGGGACAGACAAGTGGCAAAACACCCCTTGGTGCTGTCACTTAGTCCTCCTCCAAGGGTGCCGCCATTTAATCCACCTTCATTTGTGTCCGATATTTTTTTCATGTATTTGCATGTATATTTTCACCCTTTGGTGCCGCCATTTTGAAATCCTCCACTAATATAATATTGTTATTATTTTTTAAATATATAAATATAATTAAAAATAAAAAAATCATGTCAGAATTACTAACTGGTGTTGCCATTTGAAAACCCTCCACCTAACTAAACATATTATTTTGGTAATTAATGGGATTGAGGTATTATTTTGGTAAATAAATATTTTTTATATTAAATTAGCAAAAAAACTCTGTTATTGACCAACCACTTTTAGCTAGAATAGCAGACAAATGATGATTTATACATGTTTTTTTTTTCATTTTTAGTTAGCGAGTAGATGTATAAAAATTTGGTTGTATCTCAAAATTATGCCTGATTGCATACTCTTGTCAGCTTAGTGTGAGCAGCATCGTAGGGAACAAATATACCATATCGATGGCTAAGAATAGCATCATATACTAGTAACAGGCATGACATTTGGGTAAACAGGAAAAAAATGCGTATAATAACTTTTGGGTCAACAGGGAGTAAAATGAGCATCGTGACCTTTGGGGTCAATAGGGAGTAAAACGAATAACGATCATTGAAGTACAATTCTGTTCTGGCTCGATTGATTTACAGTTTTGCTCAACACATGTTATTCGATAAATTGATAAACCTTGCGAACTTATTAAGCTATGAAGCTTACTAGTGAAATTATTGTTGTTTTGTAGATTGCATTTTGTGACTTGAAGATTGGACCATCTTGAAGACATCATACTATCTCTAGAGCTCGTCGATATTATTTACATCACTTGGTTATATGGTATGTACTAGGATGAAATGACTTATTCTACTTGTATGGATGAATGAATCTTTTACTGTGAATTTTTAGTTAAATGTTACACAAATTTGTATGTTAGTTCATTTTGATATACACATACTATGTGAGATGTATGACATGTTAAATCTATGTACAATGTATTTCCATGTTAAGTCTTAAGTTATGAAAGATGAATGATTGATAACTTGAGTTTAGGCATGATTCTTTGAATTCTGTACACTTGTTTTGGTAGAACTCATGCTTGTATTGGTAGAAGTACAAGATAGGAGAGAGGTTGTAACAACCCAATTTTTAGTAGTGCCAGAAACAATGATTTCGAGATCACAACTCTGATGAGCCGAGTCTTTAATTTATTTATTTAAATAATTACGACTTCGTTAGCATCGTATTAAAATTTGGTTATGAAATTTTAATGTTTAGATAGATTAATTGAGTAAAAGAGATTAAATCGTAAAAGGTGCAAAAGTGGAATTGATTAATTGGAAAGACCAAAAGAGAAAATTTACCTAAAGAATATTAGTGGGTGAATTATGATGGAATATATTGATTATGAAAGGATTAATTAAGGTTAATTAAATGGTTTATTAAGTTAACCATAAAAGTATTAAAATTTACAAGTTTGCCATTAGGTATATATATGAAATAAAAGAAAGAAAATGAAAAAAAATCCTTTAATTTCTCACTATCTTCTTCTTCATTCAGCTAGAAGGAAACATTTTAGGGTTTCTTCATTCTCAAACTTTAAGCCTTGATTTGGGTAAGTAAATGTTAACCGTTTTTAGTAATTTTTATGTTTTTGATTCCGTATTAGCTTAATCTAGCTAATCCAAGGACCAATTTGTGATTCTGTCAAATGTTAAATATTTTACCATTATTGGAAATGCTTATTCTTCAAAGATTAAGATGGATTTGTATGATTGGTGGTTGAGTTTGATATTTTTGTAAAGTGATTTTAATGAAATTAAGGTTTAAGGACTAAAATGCTAAAATGGTAATATTGTTGTACTTGTTGTGAAATAAATGAATTTGAATGGGTTTGTATGATGATTATAAATGTTCAAATGGTATGGATTGAGGAGGAAGGGGGTATTTTGCATGTTTTGTGTTGAAAGGACTAAATTGAATAAAAAGAAAGTATTAAGGGTAAAATCATAATATTTCCAAAAAGGGATTTGATTATGTTAAATAATTGATTATGTGATTTAATATGAGAAATTAAATGATTTGTGAATGTAGAGTACGACCGTGCCACCAATCGTGGAAAGGGAAAATTAGCAGAATAATCTCTAGGATCCATTCACAACTGCAATCCAGACCGGTAAGTTCATATGGTTAAATTTCAATTTAAATTGCTTATTCTTGTAATATGACTATTGTAGTGAGATGAAATGATAATCGAAATTGTAGAAGACGAGTATGAATGAAATACGGAGGACAAATGGGTTCGAGCTATAAACGAAAAGGTCCAAATGACTAAGTGTCATCGTGAGTAAATGAATCCTTTACGGATTAAAGGTTCGATGACTAAGTGTCATCGTGAGTAAACGAATCCTTTACGGATTAAAAGTCCGATGACTAAGTGTCATCGTGAATAAATGAATCCATGATGGATTAAAGGTCCGATGACTCAGTGTCATCGTGAGTATATGAATTCCTATATGGAACAAGAGGTCCGATGACTATATGTCATCGTGAGTATTAAATGAAATGAGTTCCAATGCGGAACAAAAGTCCGATGACTTTGTGTCATCGTGAGTAACAAATGCAAGTGAAACCTACCCCAGATGTACACAATGTTCCATTCGGTTAATTAGATTTTTGCAACTCTTGAAGTTCGTTAAATCTATTTAACTTTATGTACTTACTAAGCCTTAAAGTGCTTACATGTGGATTTGCATTTGTTTTGTAAATTTACTTTTTGCTGTTCGAAGATCGAATCATCTTGAAGCATCACACTATCTCGGAGTTGTTCAGTAGACTTTTACATCACTTGGTTAATATGGCATGTACTAGGATGATGTTACTTTTTGCTTTATATGATGAGTTGTGAAAAACTTTGTTATGTTTTGATGAAATGTTGGAAGTAGTTTTAAGTATTTTGTATTGACATATATCTTGTATTTGTGTTATCTTAAATGCATAATTAAAAGTTGTGCAAGTATGAAATCAATGAACTTGTGTTTAGTATAATTCTTGAGATTTGGCATACTTGTTTTGGTAAAATCCATGTATGTTTCGGTAGAAGTGCAGGGTTAGGAGAGAGGTTGTACACTGACTTGAGTTGTATTGGTAGTTAAAGTGTGAGTATCGGTAGTTGTATGTATAAATGTATCGGTAGTTTGCATGCTTGTATCGGTAGAAGTTGCAGGATGAAAATTTTAGCTCTCTGGAGTTTTTAGTATCGGTAGATGTATGACATGTATCGGTAGAAATTATACTTGTATCAGTAGAACTTGTACATGTTCCGGTAGAAATCTGCACTGTTTTGGAATTGTTTATGATAGTGCTACTACCTATACTTGACCATCAGGTACCGGTAGAAGCCTCCCAACATATTTGAAATGGCATTTTTACCCTTGTTGGTTTGAGTTATGTTTAAATGATGATATATAACATGTCTAATGAAATATTTTCAATAAATAAATAAAGTTATATAATTTTTCGATAAGATGATATGTGATAAATGAACAGTAAAACATCGAAAATCCTAACCGGACGGTGTTCGAATTTGGATGTTACAGAGGTTGTTCTCTGACTTGAATTGTATCGGTAGTTGTATAACAGGTATCAGTAGTTCTGTACATTGAGGTATCGATAGTTTAAATGCTTGTATCGGTAGAAGTTGCAGGGTAGAACTTCTCAGCTCTTTAGAGTTTTTAGTATCGATAGTTACCTCACTTGTATCGGTAGAACTGTCAAATGTATCGGTAGAAATCTGCATTGTTTCACGAATTATTTACTGACTTGACAACTACAAATACTTGTTCAATAGGTATTGATAGAAGTCTCTAAAAATTTTGGAAATAACCTTTTTGCCCTTGTTAAATTGTGATTACAATTAAATGATAATAAATGGCATGTTGAGTGTATTTCTTTTGTAATGTAAGATCAAATGAATAAATTTAAAGATGAATAGTGATTGATGAATAAAGTGACACCGGGACCCTAGCCGGCGATGATTTTCGAGTTTTGGATGTTACAACTAGCCTCCTAGCTACGCCCTTGCTCTTATGAGTTTAGGGGCTCTCATGAATATTTGAGAGAGTTTAGTCCTCTTTTTCTTCTTAGAGACGAGGAATCATAGTGAGCCTGGAGTTTGGTGTGAGATGAGGTCTATTAAAATGATTCCCTACTATATATAAGATAGTTATAGAGGCATCAGAGCTTCTTTAGGATGTGATGGGGTGATTTGATTGTAGTGTGTAAAATTGGTAATGGTATATTATGGGTAACAATAGCTTCCTTAAGAGGGAAGTTATAAAGTGACTTATTTCGAGACTATTGAAATGTGAAGCATTGTTAAAAATGACAATGATAGTGGTTCATATTGTTGGTGGTGTTGAGAGCCATAAAAGATGATAGCGACTCACACCACTAGATGAAAAAAACCACTAATGATGCCCGTTTGTTCTTTTTGAGGAGGTGCTTGAAGAGTGTTAATTATGTATTTAATTTTGTGTTTTTTTATAGAGCTTAGGAAATTTTCATGGAGATCCAGCAGAGTTTCAGCAAGAGAGAAGAGTCTTCTTCTTCTTGGAGATGAGGAAGATTATATGGAGAGCTTGGAGTTTGGGTGATTGTAAAGTCATAAAAGCTTCCCTAAAACTAGACAACGTAACTTGATGATAATGTATAGGATAGTGATCAATTATAGGTATAACAAATATTAAAAATAAAAATAAAAAACACATTTTAAAAAATAATCATCAAATTATAATATTTTTAAAAAATGATAATGAAAAATGCAATAATTAAATAAATTTCTCTTAGAATTTATTTACCCACTTTTGTGACAACTATTATGAAATTTTTTTTCCACAAAAATTATGATAACTAAAATTATGTCAATGGTTAGATTCATAAAGATAAATCTTTACATTTAAACTTATTAAATCAGTGTTTGAAGTTTTTCATATAATGATTCCAATGAAATGTAATTGTTGAGAAAATTATGTTTAATATACATTGAAAGATATTGATTAAAATTCAGTAAAATTACATTATTAAGTTTAATTTTCTAAGTGTTTTCCAAGTAATACAATAATAATTTATGAATAAAAAAGATATATTCATTAAAAATTAAAAACACTAAAAAGACAAAACAAAGTGAAAACAAGGGCACAAGTAGAGGTGTTCATGGGTTGGACCAGGTTCAAGTCGGGTCTAAGTATGATATTAATATATTTTATGCTTATTTAAGCTCGACTTGGCCCAAAATATGAGCTTAAAGTTTTACCCAAACCTACTCATATTTACAAAAGATTAATCCAAGCCCATTTTAGGTCCGTCCATATTATTTTTATTTTTTTAAAAAATATTTATATTATATTATTTTAATATTTAATAAATTTATATATTTTTTATTTATTGAAATTTTTTATATTGTCAAATTAACATTATTTTAATATTTACATTAGAGTAATATTATATATTTAGTATAAATTTATTTTTTATGTGTTTTAAATTACATAATATATAAAAAAATAATATAACATAAAGTATTATAAACTTAAAACAGATAGGGCTAGGTAAGGCTCGGGTCTTGAATGTTCAAGATCAATCTCGACCCATATTTTAAACAAACTTAATTTTTTTATTCAAGCCTATTTTCAAGCCTAATATTTTTGTCTAAACCCTTTTAAATTTCGAACGGATCTTCGGGTTTGAACAGATAACTCGACTCATGAACAGGTCTAGGTACAACTATACCCAGTTGATAGGCTTGATTTTTATAACAAATTTTATTCTTAACAAATATTTAATAATAAATTTTGATTGATATTTAAAAATATATATTTATTATGTTAATTGAAAATAAAATTATTTAAAATTTAATCTACATGTATTTTATAAATATAATAATCCACATATAATATATATAATATATTTTTTAAATATACTGATATGATTACATGATAATATCTATTCATATTTTCTTAACCCTTTGACAATGCACACATACTTTACACACATAGACACTTGAACCCGAAACCTATAGGATAAACAACATTTTTTTTTTCATTGAAACCACTTGTTAAATTCATATATATATATATATATATATATATATATAATACTTATTGTTATCGTTTTCATGAAAAAAATACTCATCCAAAAAAATCGTTACAGGATTATCTTAAAGTTTTTGTATCAACTTTAAACTTAATATATTAAAATAATCTGAGCTAAAAAATTAAAGATATGCATGAATTTATTATTTATAGAAAATAAATTTAGAAAAGTAATCAAGAAGTTAACTTAAAAAATATATTGTTTATCTCTCCAACACATTTTTTTTTGCATAAATCTCTCAAACATAATTTTTTTAAAATCAACACTCAAATAAACAATAAAATATGATATGATAATATTATATATATATCTATATATAAGTTTTCTCACTGAGAACACGTAATCTATTTCGTTTTTCTTCACCAAGGGAAATCGTTTACTTTCTCCTGCAAAATATGGGTGGTGAGACGATCATCCCTCCTAGCTTCACTTCTGGTATGTCAACACTCTCTTTCTCCTTTTTATTTCATTTGTCCTATTTAATCTTTAATATTTAATCCATTTTCATCTCTCTTTTTTACAGAGGAAGAATCCTCAGTAGACCAAGATTTCCCACTTCCATCATTGTCTTCCCCAAACCACACTTTGTTTAGGTACTCTCTTTTTTTATTAGTCTTTTCCCCTGTTTTAAAGGATAAAATGAGTTTTAGCCTATAAAATTGTCTTGGAATCAATTTTTTTTCTTTCTGTGTTGGTGAAAAATGTTGAATTTGGTTATTCGGTTTCATATGAGCAAGGGATTATTTGAGAATGAAGGTTGAAGATGGAAAAAATGAAAGCGGTAGGCTGTTTTTTGAAGAATTTGATAAATTGGGTCCTCAGTCATCTTCTCCGGACTTTGAAGCTTATCACAAGAGGAGACAGAAACACAAAGAGGTTTTGCAGAGTTATGATCAATTGCGGGTTCGGAGTACGAGTCTAAACGAGGCAAAGTACAAGGTTTTGAGGTATTCTTGGTAGCACAATTTCATTTTCTTTCCAAAAAGTGCTCTCCTTTATTGGCTGCTTGGCTCCAGAAATAGAAGCTGAATTTTCTAAAAAGTACTGGTTTGAAACTTACACAATTTAATTTTGAAACCAAAAGGATCCTCTCATCCTAGGTTTGTGCTCTAAGCAACATCAAACACTAAAATGCGAGATTTATGAAACCTTCTTATCATTGCTGCTTAATAATGTAATGCCAGATTTGATCATGATTATATTTACAGTTGTCGACAACCCGCATGTATAATTCAAGTATGCAGTGTATGCTCTGAAGATTTTATTGTAGTTGAAGTTTAGCATTTGCCGTTCAAGATGGGTAGAGTTGGTATTACTTAACTTTAATTGGCATTTGTAATTTCACATGAACAGTTATTTCCCTGGAGCATGGATTGAGAATGTTGGTGGCATGAAATTGAGTGATTACGATGTTCCAAAAACAACATCACTCCTTTTGATTGGTCCACAAGGGTGTGGAAAAAGTAGTCTTGTCAATAAAATTTCGAGGGTGTTTGGGGATGACGATTTTGCACCAGAGCGTGCTCAAGTATCATGTAATGTTGTTTCATTGGTTTGTTATAATCCTTCAACTCATGAAGGATCGCTTTTATGCAAAGTAGATGTTGTTATTATAACCCTAAACTTAGTATTTTCCCTGAAGCAGATAATCCATCTGTTGGAGATGGGACCTACTATCTTCAAGGATACATGATCCCAAGAGGTTCAGCTTCATTCTGTCTTTATGATTCCAGGGGCTTGGCCGATGGGACCTTTGAAAACATTAATATGATTCAAAATTGGATGAATAATGGTGTTCGTCATGGGGAACCTGTTATCAGGTTTGCTTTGTAACTTTACAGAGTAGTTTGTGTTATGGATGTAATTTTTCCTGTCTCCAGATTAGTTCATATGAGTGATTTGTTTAATCAGGAAATCAGATGATTCCAGTTTAAGGAGAGGAATGAAATCAGGTTGGCGGTCCTGCAGGCCCCAGATGGTTAATTTTGTTATTTTTGTTGTTGATGCGGTTTCTGTTTTGAAATCCATGGAGGGTGATGGTCTGGAAGACGTACTCTACATGGAGATGATCACCAAGGTTTTCAAGCATCCGTGCTTATCATTTAAAGGTACAGAGATATTACTAATGGTTTTATTTCGTGTAATGTGTGGAGCTGATCAATAAAGACAGCTTATGTCTTCTGAATGGCCGGCACCTGGTAACTACCATGTATTTCTTCACAGAAGTTTAATGTTTCATCTTGTATCTTCTGCTTTTCCTATTCTTACTCTCCTGTTCCTTGTTGGTATTTTTTGTTTGTTTGTTTGTTTTGTGCATCAGTGGATGTGACTTTCTTCTTGACTGATTTGCTGAATGCTTCTTTGTTTGTTTAGATGATAAACCTGTTGTCGTTATCACACATGGAGATTTACTTTCAATTGCTGATCGTGTTCGTGTCCGTGTTTATTTGGGAGAGCTGCTTGGTATTCCACCTGCAAAACAAATTTTTGATATTCCAGGTGACTTCATCAAGTTATTTATGTTTTCTTTTTTGTAATTTATTGATTACTTTTTGCCATCCCATTATTTATGCAATTGAGTCTAAGCCTTTAAGTTTGCAGAAAACCATGATTCAGTAACACAGTTGACAATTGTTGATATGTTGCGCTACTCACTTGAGCATGCAGATCGAAATCTTCCGTACAAGAACTGGGTAAAGGAAAATGTATGTCTTGCACAAATAATAATGGCTAAGATGTTCTGCATGGCTGTGTTTTCTTTTACTCTGATTTGTAAAGCATGCTGATAACTTGTACATGCTTGCTTCTTTGGTTTGATTCATTATGCTTACAAAATTTATTGGCAAGTGTTTTGCTTGAATCCAAAATATTTGTTGTTATCATTACGCTTTGTCAAGCAAGTCAATTTTGCTTTTGTATCCTTACCGTACTTACAAGGCATTCTTAGTTATTCATGATGTCTGTATGATTCCTTGGTGGTGATACCAGGTTTTGCGAAAGCAAAGCGTACTGCTTGTTTAATTATTTTGTTAAAGACTTCTTAGTAACGGCTATGATAATCACATGCAGGTTCGCAAAGTTCCTATATTTTCATGGTTTTGTGTGCTAGCAATGCTGCTGGGTATTGCCACAGGAATGGCTTGCATGCGATATTTGCGTATGAGGCATTCTCGGGAATCAGAACTTAAAATAGTTTGGCATACAATCCGGCATATATGGTAAAGATTAATTAAAGTTGGCTTTTTTTATTTGGTTTGATACCCTTCAACCCAGTTCATAAACTACACGAATGCATTCTATCCGAATGCATATGTAAGTGGTTTGATCTTTTTGATGTATGTGGTGGAACTTCAATTTACTGGAATAAAGCTTTGTTATTATTCGGAGGTTGACCTTTGCAGCTTTTGTAGCCAGTGTTGATATCAGATACGATGTTTTGTATTAGCATGTAATAGTTGCCTTTAGTTCCCTAACTTTTAAGGCCCTTAGCTTGAGTTTCCACCTCACCTTTTCCATGGCACCCTCTTCTCGAAATACAGAAGATAAATAATCCGACATATCTAAATATGGACCCCATAGATTGTTGCAGTAAAGATGTACAATATAGTCTGAATTCTGTCCACAGTTTTTGCATCATTCTTCAAGTGCTACCACTTCAATAATGACAGCATGATACGTTACCCATACAAAGGGTTCTAAATTAGATTGGGAGAGAGTAAATAACAAAATAAAACGGGATAAAGATTCTGAAAATATACTACAAACTTCCCATGTTTTTACAGGAGTGTTTGGAGACCAGAAGTAGATCTCACTCCTGAAATTCTTTCACTGGGGATTTATGATACAGTGAGTAAGAAGATCCTTAAAATTGACCTTCTGAGAATAAATGGAATCCCCCGCGCGCTAATAATTTACTGGAACACACACAGGCTGGCTGCATTTTAGTAATACAGGAAGAAATAATACATTACAAATAAGACCACACTGTTGCTCACTGAAAAAGCATGAAAATGAGGCAAAGACTGGCTTGAATTAGAGCATTCCAGATGTAGTACTGCTTGGAATCCTCTCCAGAAACAGAGCCCTGATGGCAGGGTCAGTTGAAAATTGACCCAGCACTGCAATCGTGGCTGTGTTACTGCCAAGCTTCTCGATTCCTCTGGAAATCATACAGCTATGGTTAGCCTCCACTACTACCATGGTATCTCCACCTAAGATTGATGAAACCGTCTCTGCTATTTGCCTAGTAAGTCTTTCTTGCACCTGCAGCTTGAAACCATAAAAATGTACTATTGACTGCAAAAGGGACTTTTCAATGGGATTGAATCCTTCAGGGCACAAATATCCTATATGGACCACACCATGAAAAGGAAGCAGATGATGCTCACATTGAGACCAGAATGACAGGCTCAACTCCGTGTGCAGCTGTTGATGATTGTGGGAGCATTCTCCATTAGGTTTAAGAATATCTTTTATGCCACAAGTGAAGCCATTGAACTTCATCTCCAACTCGGTATTCTGAAAGTTCATCAACCACCTCACGAAATGGCTAGGAGTTTCTAGAAGCTCCTTCCTTGATGGATCTTCACCCAAAGACCCGAGTAGTGAAGCTACGGCAGAAACCATTCGAGGGTTGGGTGCTATTAACTCAGAAGAACCTTTAGCCACTGAGGAAGAATAGGAAGGGCACCAACTTTTTTTTGCAGAGTCCCTGGTTAGAATTTTGTCCGCAGTTACACCTCTGAATTTCAGAAGACCCAGAAAGTCACACCAAGCATCAGCATTTTCATTTTCAAAAACTCCTGAACCTGAAGAGACCAACACCTTTATCCATCCTTGATGCTTTGCGTCATGAAAGACTGACTCCAGGTTTGGGAAATGAATGTGCCAACACTGGAGTATCACAGCAACCCCTGCTGGGTTGATTCCAAGGTGCAGAGCTGAACATACTTCATCTGCTAGACCTTGTGGGTCTTGTAGTCGTTTTGCAAATATATCAGCTACTCTAGACAGTTTGCTTAATCCGACAACCTGCTGACCCGATGGCACATAACCTACATGACACTTGACTTGAAATGGGAGCAGGCAGGACTCACAATACGAGAACATGTCGAGATCCCGAACAATCACAAGCCCACCTGCTCCACCAGCATGACCAACTCCATCACGCAAGCCCACTTCAGGGAATAAAGCTCCCTGAACAATATCCTTCACTATTTGTTTGTAACCTGGAGAAAGCAATAAATAAGCCTTGATCAAACCTTAGCACAAAATTTCACATTTGAACTACATTTATAAATACATATGTATGCGAGATGAAGAGGAAAGTACACAGCAGACTCCTACTTCAAAAATCCTTCGCTTTTATTTGGTGTTTTCAGCTTCTTCTTCTTCTTTTTTCTCTAGAGTGTGCAGCAAAATATAAACTAATACATGGCCACCAATTGCATGTTGGCTTACAAACTATAAGAAGACCTTAGATGGACCACAGTGAAGAAAAAACAAATTCGTGCTTTTTGGTTGCGGATTATAAGACCAAACTATAGCGAAGCATTCCCGTCACCATCGAAGATGATGAGAATTTTCTAGCAGAAAACAAAATCTTTATTCCACTTTAAGCAGCAAGGCAGATCACTCCCATTACCGTTGAAGAGTACAGTTATATATATGATAATTATAGTCTCCTAAGTAATGTACTATATAAAAAAAGGGAATCATCGTAGACCGCTCGTGAATAAGAAATATAAAAAAACAAATATGACATGGGTGATTAGAATACTGTAAAACTATACTGAGGAAAAACAAAGGAAACGCACCTCTTGTTCCTTCTCGAAGTGCCTTGGCAACACGAAGAGGAGTTTTCTTAATGCCTTCTCTGTTGACATCTTCTCCCAAACCCTGCAACAGAACCTTAACAGCATCCTCAATGGCTATAGTTTTTGGTTCCTTCTCCAAACCCAGGTCATTTCCACCCGGCTTCGTTCCATTCTCAAGTTCAAGACAGAAATGACCCCTATCCAACCCCATTGATAGAACTCGAAAAGAATATAAAGGAAATCAACCTTAATCCAAATCGGGATGTTAATTCAAAATCCAAATATGTATTTAAGAAAGTTGTAAAACCCGAGCAACCCAGACGCCAAAGTAGAAGGTAAACGAAAGATATGAATGAAAAGAGAGACCGAGGAAGAGATTAGCTAAGGAAATAGAGGCAGAGGTAGAGGCGAGACGAGACGAAGGAAATGGATACGAAGGGTTGCGGTTGGTCTATGAAATCTGTGGATCTTCTCCTATGGCTATGGTATATATAAGAAAAAAATGTAAGCATTTCCACTTGTATTAGAAATTGCTGCTTTGGGACTCGGTTTACATAAATCGAGTCCGTAAATATTAAATAAAAATATTTACAAAGTTATTATATAGATAAATTGAAATTTGGATAGTCGATTTTGCCCAAATTGTGATTAATTAGGGTCCAGAGATTAAATTGTAAAGTTCAATCGCTATAGATTTTTAATTAAGAAATGACTTGGGGGCTTAATTTGAAATTAAACAAAGGTCCAAAATAGAAATTATACCATGCCAAAGTAAGTGTTAGTGGACGGTATTAGGGTCATTAACTTAATTAATTTAAGATTTATTTAAATAAACTAAGGTTAATTAACTTATTAAAAAAATTAATTTCACTACATAAGTGAAATTTCGGTGGGAAGAGATAAAACTCATCTTCCCCAACCGAATTATAAGAAAAGAAGAAGGGTTGACACCATTGTTAAGGTTTGGAAGCTTTTGATCTAAGTCTCTAACCATTTTTCTTTGATTTTTGTGGATTTTTTTTTTATCTTGGAAGCTTGATTAAGATAACCCAAGGATCAATTTGATCAACTAGTGAATTTTTTATGAGATTCTATTGTTTATAATTCAAAGTTTTAGGTGTTAAATGGATAGAAATTAAGCTTAGTTAAGGAAAAGAACTTAATTGTAAAGTTTAATTGATAGTTATGTACATTAGGGACTAAAATGAATAAAACAAAAAATTGACATGAAATTTCAGTAGGAATAAGAAATGGGAGGTCCCTAATGAGTAATTGTTAAATCGAATTTCAATTAGAAGCTTTAAATTGAAAGTTATGTTTATCCTGAGATTAAGGACTAAATTAAACAAATTGTAAAATATGCTTAGTCTTGTGATTGGTTTTGATTTGTATGGAAATTGATGCAATCTAAGCTAACTAAAAATTTGACTAAGGCAAGTGCACCTATCAATTAATAGTATAGCTACGGTGAATAAAGATATCGTTCCCATAAGTACTTAAAGTACTAGTAATTACTGTCTTTCTATTATTTAACCGATAAATAAGAGTGATTGATTAAAAACTAAAATTAACTAATTTAATTAACTAAGAACTCCGCAAAGAACAAATCAGGAAAGCAAACGTTTAACAACCAAGAAGTGAAACAATACCCAAGAAAGAATCCACCTAGATTTTATTTGTCAATATAAATCTGAATTAAACATAGTTAGGCAATTAACCAAATCAAATCTCGATAAAAAGTGAGCCAATAAAAAGGATAATTTTACAACAAAAAAAGGGTTATGTGTTAATATTAATAGGTTCGAAAAAAATTGTGTTATGATCAATTGGGTTTACTAGGGGTTAATTCAAAAGGTAAGATTTTACATGTTAAGGGGGTTAATCCTAAGTGTCTCTATCATCTCAATATATCAAATAAAAAATGTGGTCTCAAAATGCATAATCAAAGCAAGTTCTAGAATAACAAATCAAGTTGACATACACACAACAAAAAATAAAATGAGCTCGAAAAATATATGCTCTATAGGCTCAAAAACTCACAAAAAAATTTATGATTTTGATGTCAAACATGCAAATTCAAAATTTCAAGATAATAATTCAATTTAGGGTGATAACCTAAAATTATAATTTCTAAAAAAAAACTTATCATGCTTAACTCTCTCGTGTCTTAAAACTAAATCAACCAATGCACAAATATCCACAAATTAATCCCAAACAAAATCAATAAAAACTCAAAATTAAAAGAAATTACTTCAATGTTAGGTACGAAAAAATAACTTAAACACAAACAATCATTCAGGGGTTATATCGCATAAACATATAAAATCCTCCCACACTTAAGATGTACATTACCCTCATTGTATAAACAATTATTAACAGAATAAGCACAATATCATAAAAGAGTGAGAAAACTGAAACTGTCTTGAATTTAGATGTATTCGTCGAAATAGGAAAAACTGGAATCGTAAACGAGTCTAAGTGAAGTGCATTTTTTTGAGCAAATTAATAAGAAAATAAACAAAAATAAATAAGAAGATAAAGAGATAACAAAATAGAAAAATAACCGACAAAACAATAAAAATATAGTGCATTATAAAATAAAATAATGAAAATGAAAATCAGAATATAAATAAAAATAAATAAATAAAATATAAAACTAAATGAAATCATTTTGGTTGGGATAGGAACGAAACAAAAGAAGAAAAAAGCTAGCTTTAAAAAGGAGACATAGTCATGTGGTAGGCCATGTGATCCACATGGTCGTGTGATTAGACTGTGTGAAGGGGGTTAGCCCGTGTGTGGTTCAAAAAATTGAAAAAATTGAGCTCAGTTTTCACACGGCCTAGGACATGCTTGTGTGCTCAAGTCGTGTGTCACACATGACCGTATCTTCAGGCCGTTTGGTGCTTCAAAAAAGAGGAAAAATAATGCTCAATAGCCACGCAGCTTGGGACACGCCCGTGTGTCCAGGCTCTGTGCGATCATTCTTCACTTCTCTCATGCCCATGTGCAAGACCGTGATTTTGTGAGTTGTTTTTAAAGAATAACCTTAAGCATTAAATTGATATGTAAAATTATTATTAGTTGGATATAAGTAACTAAATTCTCACATGATCGTAATTTTATGATTGAACAACAATAAAAAAAAACTCACACCATAACTTTAACAACAAGTAAAATTATTATTAATTTGAACTAGCTAATAACAATAGGAAATCAAATAATATTAAATTAAAATAAAAAGATTAAATCTCAAATTCAAACATCATTACAATTTTCTACACGTTTCAAAATACAAAGAGTTAATGTATATTTTGCATACCAAACTTGGCTATTTGTGCTTAATAAACACATAATTTTTTGGATTTAATTAATATCTAAATTTAGAATTCGTCACACATTTTGATATCTTTATTATACTATTATTAAAATATAATGATGTGACACTGATAACTAATAAAACAACATCACATAATAATTTTAGTTTTATGGCACTTAACAAGCATCAATAAAATTTTATATATATATAATTTATTTCACTTCTAATGCCGAAATTCATTTGAATCTATATGCCTATTTATTGAAGTTAATCATGGATGTAATTTTTTAGTAATTATATATATTTAATGCTAAAATAATATGAAAAGTTGATATATTTAGAAAACTGTTTAGATAGTTTTATAAAATTCTAGAATTTATTCCATTTTTAATTTTATAATAAACATTTTTAGAAAATTTTAGAATTTTGTATATTTATTTTGGATATTTTTAATTTTCAAAAAAAAAAAGTTTCTTTCGTACTCAATAAAGCCATTTATTTTGCTTCATTCTTGCTGAAATCTTTTCTCCTTATCCCTCATTTTTTTTATACACACTAAATACATCATTCATGTGTAAGTCTATTCCACTTTTTTTTTTTACTTGGGCAATTGTGAGGTTTGCTTGGAAAATTGCTGGTTTCAACAGCTTCTCATCTTTTCTTTTTCTTTTTTTTAGGCTCTTTAATGTTCTTTTTTTTTTGTTGAAAGAAAAATATTGGTTTTAATCCGTCATCATGAACTTCAAAGGTAAAAAAAAAAAAAAAAAATTGGTGAGAACTTCATTGTGTTTCAATTAAATAAATTGTTATAGGAGAAATATTTAAGAATTTTTGTTGTTGTCACTTTTTATATATAGTTATGTCATAATTTTTTAATCTTTGTGATTTTGTAAAGTAATTAATATGTCGTAATTTGATATATCAAATTAAGCTCTTTCGAGTATTTAATGAGTTTGTTTTCAAGTGATTTATGAGTTTTTTTTATGCTTTTCATTAATTTTTAGTTTTTAATATTAATGATTTTTTTTATAGTTTTAATCATTTTGAGACCCAAATTGATAAAATGGTGTTATTGTGAGTCTAAATGATGTACTTGAGTTTGTGTAGGGAGATAACGATGGCCAAAACTTAAGGAAAATTGCATCCGATATGGGTGCCGTGACACCGAGCTCAAAGTCACAACTCCAAGTCTTTGAGATCGCTAAACCATTGTTGATGGCTGAAGTGAAGGAGTTAAGCCCACTATTGAGGATGATGTGACACTAGCCAGTCAGTGTCGTGACATCAAGATCCCCTAGCCAAAATTGGTGCCTTCCGTCGAGTGTGTCGCGACACCAATGCTGGAGTGTCGTGACACCAAAGCTTAATTCACTTTTCATTTAAAGGCATAATTGTTAATGTTAGATTAAATATTAGTAGATTATAGATACTATTTTATAAACTTTTGGAAAAAGATTTCATAAGATTTTGGTGATTGATCATCTTTCTTCACTTTTCATAATTTTAGGTTAGGTTAGATTTCTTTTCTTTTCATTTTTAGATTAGGTTTTTTCTTCGTTTTTTTTAGAATAGATTTTATTTTTGTTGTTTTCTTTTTTATTAAGGATTTTTGTAAATGCAGATAGATCAAGCTTTGGGTTTCATTGGTTTCACATCTAATTGAGCATTTTTTATCGTTATCTTTATGTTGTGCATATCAACTGTTTGATGAAATATCTATTTGGGTGTTCAATTTTATTATGTATTATTAATATTGCTTGTTGGTTATTGATGAATTGATTGTTGGATTAAGTTCATGTCTAAACTTGATTGTTTGGTTGTTATTTTATATCAAAATGCTTTACATACTAAAATTTACATCTCTAGTGAAAATTTTAGATAAAAGAGATTGAACGGAGAGTTTATCATTAGATAGTTCAATATAATTGTGTCGAATAATGAGACCGATAAGAGATCTATATGCCTAGGTCAGACCGAGAGGAGAGCTTAGGAGGTATCTTTTAGTCTAGGTTGAGGTTGAGAGGAGATTCTTAGCTAAGAGTGGCAAACAATATAATCGGTATAGGTTCATTAGTTTAATTGGCAATCGACTAATCAATCGACTATCGTTTCATCATTTACATTGTCTAAAACAATAGGGAATAAAATTATATTAATTTGTTTAATTGATAATTTAAATTTAGTTTATAAATAATTTATATTTGAATTTGCACTATTAATTTTTAACTCGATTATAATAGTAATTGTTTAATTTGTAATTAACTTGATCACATTTACCAATTTGACAATCCCTTCAATTCGATTCTCGGAATACTCGAAGAGTTTCATCGTAACACTTATAAGTATTACAACTGACTTGTCACACTTACAGTAAAATCGCTTTAATTCTGATAAATTTATGTTGATTCTTTCATCTCAACACATGCACACCGGGACACTATCAATATTATATGTTAGTATTTGATTTTATACACTTCAATAATCATATAATTATTTTAAAAAATAAAAAAATAAATATAAAATTATGAAAAGAACACATCTAAAATGAACCTACATAAATTAATGTCTAAGTTTAATTAAATATGGACATTAGTATGTCAAGGTTCACAACGAATGTAAAATAATTTTTATAATTTTTTATTAAATTATATTCTTAAAGTTTTTTTATTAATGCTAGTCACGTGTCATAATTTTAGGTTGTTATGTGATGTTATTGGCTGCCAATGTCATGTCATGACATTGTTATAGTAAACGTATCAAAGTATATAACGAATTGTAAATTTAAGAAGATAAACACATTATCATCATTGTTTTTACACTAATCACAGATAAACACATCGATCATCCAAACCCACCCTAAGGGTCAAACAACAAATATTCCTTATTTTCATTCATGTCTCTTACTATTGCATGCACTATCATTAAAAGAAAAAGAAACACTAACTATGATTTTAGTCTCTCAACTATATTAAAATTAAAGATTTATTTTTTGGTGTTAATTTAATAAATTTAGTCTTACTTTTATAATGTTAATGATAACATTATTATTTTTTATTATTAAAGTGACGGTGAAAAATCTTTTTTAAAGAAAAATCTTAAACATTCAATTAAATATATAAATTTATTAGTAGTTGAATATGATTGTTTAGATTTTTACATGATTGCCATTCTATCTTCAAACAATGATAACTTTTTTTACATCATCACCATAAGTATAATAACTAATGATGTTCTTAATTTAGATTTACAATAACATTATAAAATTAAAGGGACCATAAATGCTAAATTAAAATAGAAGAATTGAATCATAATTTCAACATAAAAACCAAAAAAAAAAAAATTGAGTGAGCGAAGCAGAAATTTTCAATATTATTGCAATTTCTGCACGTTTTGAAATACAAATGTCAGGCCTTGTCCCCTTGGTAATAAAAAATTCAACTCTGGTCCCTCCCAAGAGTAATGAAATTTTATGTTCTAACGCCCCAAATTAATGATTCAGAAAATGTCAAGGGTAGGTATTGCCTTGGCACTTGCTAAATAAAAAAAAACCTCAACATTGGTTCCTTTCACAAAATGTCAGGGTAGGTACCGCCTTGGCCCATTGGTAAATAAAAAGTTCTCAACATCGACGGTCGACCCCTCCCAAAAGTAATGAATGATTCAGAAAATGTCAGGACTCGGTATCAACTTGGCCCCTTAGAAAATAAAAAAATCTCAACATTGGCCACCGTCAAAAGTGTCACGAGTGGGTATATCACCAGGGACAGAGTTAAAGGCTTTTTTTTCTTTTTTTATAAAATTGAAATTAAATTGTATAAATTTATGAATATAATTTCATTATTTTAATAATTTAAATTAAAAATTTATTATTTTAAGTAATTATTTTTATTACGCTCCACCATCTTATATCACTTTGAAAGAAACTGTGAAAAATAACAAATATTTTTAATATAATATGATCAGAAAACCTCATTCTTCTCTTTCATAAGTGTGCTATTTATACAAGACTCGATCATAACAATCTACTAACAAATTAACCCTTAACAACCTAATTCGTTAATTAATTTTCAACTAATTCTTTAGTAAACCAATACTCTAATACACTTTGACTCCTTGGTAAATAGGAAAATTTCCACATTGACCCTTCTAAAAGTAATGTTTTTTAGTTCAACTCCCAAATGTAGTAATGTTTCATTTTAAATTATTGTAGCCTTTATTTATTCAATGAAAATTTAACTTCCTTACTAAAATTTTATAATTTTCTTTTGAAACAAAGAAATAAATAAACGAAAAATTATATCAGATTCAATTGAGCTACTGCTAGCTTAGCTTTATCTTGAAAAACAACTTCACCACCGAGAAATGTTTCATATAGCAGTTAATGGCCCAGACTAGACTTTCCAGAATTGGAAGCGAAGCTGCCGACAATCAAATCACTTGACTGTTTAAATATCTTATCGCCATGCTAATTTTGTTTATAATATACATTTACTTTTTCAGTGATGGTGATGAGAAAAATATCTTATGAATTCGTGTGGAATGAATGTTTATTAAAAAATTCAATTATTGTTTCATTTAAGTTAAGATTATCTCTAATTCTTTTTATATGTTGAAATATTTCTTTTTATATTGATTATCTGTATAATTGTTATATATTCTTTATGTTTTTTCTAAAGATGAAATTAAAAAATCTTTTTAGGGAGTCAAATTTTAATTTTAATTTTTACGATAATAAAAATATTGTTTTATTATTTTAATAATTTATATTTTTATAATTTTTAAATAATTAAATTAAATTTTTATATTTTCAAGAATGTAAAGTACAATTTTATTTTTACTAATTTATTAATGCATAAAAAATTAATCCTTCCAAATTGAAATGATAAGACAAGAAAAAAATGTGAGAGATATACATTTTAATTTAAAATTATGCATTTTTAAATATTTAATTTTTGTTTCTTTTATTTTTCAACTCTATTAAATAATAAATAATAAAATTATTTTTTCATCTTTATTACCAAACATACTTATAAAAAAAAATTCTATCTTTCTATTTTCTACCATTTCAATTTTTCAATTTTCTTTTTCACTCACCCAATAAAACTTAAGAGACATCTACATACTATTATATATACACATATATATAAAGTCCAAAGGGTTTCATTTTTTATCACGTGTCCATTAGTTATCTCTTTTTTTTTCTTACATTATAGGAAAATAGTTTAATATCAGCTTCAATCCTTCGGCTATACTTAAATTTAAGATTATTTTTGTTTTAATTTTCACTATAATTTGATTTTTATATTTTTTAATATTATTAGTTAATTCAAATAGTTATATTGTTAACTATTTAGTTTAAATAGTTTATGTAGTTTCTTTTTTTTAAATTATATTCTAACATAAAGGAAATTTATTTTGGCTTGATGAGTTGGAATTAGAGGTGTTTATGGGTCAGATTGAGTCGGGTTCGAACTGGATCTAAGTATGATATTAGCATATTTTATGTTTGTTTAAGCCCCACTCGATTCGAACTCTAGACCTAAAATTTTACCCAAACTCGCCCATATTTGCATAAAACTAATCCAAGCCCATTTTAGGTTCGCCTATATTATTTTTAATTTTTTTAAAATATTTATTTTATTTTATTTTAATATTTAATAATTTTACACATTTTTTATTTATTGAATTTTTTATATAGTTATCTTAACATTATTTTAATGTTTACATTAGAATAGTATTATATATTTAATATATATTTATTTTTTTAATGTGTTATAAATTATATAATATATAAAAATAATATAATATAAAATATTATAAAATTAAAATGAGTCAGGCCAGGCTCATATTTTAAACAAGCTTAATTTTTTACCCAAACCCATTTTTTGGACCTAATATTTTTGTCCAAACCCTCTCAAATTTTAAGCGAACCTTCGAGCCTAGACGAATAACTTGACCCATGAACAAGTCTAGTTGGAATGAGTGTTTTAAAATAATTCATGATATCTATCGAAATTATTTGGGTTAACTAATAACGTGACTCTTTTTTATTCATTATAATTATTGTAATTTACTGTGTTATATATTTATAACTTTTAACATATTAATAATTTATTTATATAAAATTTGATTTATTAATGTTACTATTGTACCATACTTTTATTGATATATGGGTTGGTGGTTAAGGATGATTCATACAATGATATAAGTGTCGAGACATGAAAGGGAGATTAAGATTTTCTTTGGATCACCAATGAGATTACCTTTGACGGGATTAAAACAACGGTGGTGATGAGATTAATTACTATAGTAGTGAGATTGCATATCAGAATTATGAGATTAAAAGCAATGATGGAATATCTATTTAAATTCGAGCGCGACTATAATGAAAATTTGAAAATAAAAAATGACTATTAAGAACACTGCATTAAGTTTTTATATATGTAAAAATATAATAATAAAAAAATATTTTATATTAAATAATATAATATATTGAAGTTGCATTTATGTTAAATAATAATTGTAGTAATAAATTTATCAAAAAATAATAATTGTAGTCATAAATAATTAAAATATTATAAAATATTATATTTATATCTACTTTTTATTAATCATATTACTATTTATAAAAGTTAAAATTTTATATTTTATATAAATAAAAATTACTTCCTTAGAAAAAAGGAATCAAACTTTGCATGCCTGTATAGTTTGAAGGAAAAAGGGATGAAGTGGACATGCATTCATTTAATAAAAAAAGTAAAGGTTATATTATGCGAAAAATAATCAAGAATTTAATTGAATACCCATTAAAAAATTAGAATATTATTGAATTCAAAAAATTTTAATGTGTTACTTGCTCTTAAGGTAAATTGATTATTAGATTATTACCAATTAAAGTTGAGATTGAATTTCTCACCATTTTTAGAATGAATTCATTTACTGAATGCTTGAGTACAAGCCATCTTTCCGCCTTATTGAAAGCATGTCATTGTCATGCCATTGATTTTTATTTATTGACTGCATGTGATCACATGGCTCTGTTTTGTATTGTACTTGATTCTATTAATATGAGACAATGACATTAGACATCACATCGGGATTTGGGTTGATCGGAGATAAAGGAGATCTGTGGAGTTCTAGCGGTAAATATGTAATTTTGGAGTTCTGACGATTTGTTTGCATATTGTTCTGGCGGTTCGTCCACAACACTTTTTTGATCCTTGCAATCTAACTGGCAATATAACTGTAATTTTTTCTGTTACTGGTGGTTTAACCACAGTGAACTAAGGCTCCTTCTGATATGGTGTGTATGATTGGATATAGTGTGTAGCAGATGGATGGGTAGGATTTTCATCAACATTCATGATCATGCATTTGAACTTTGAAATTCGATGATTCTGTAATTTCTGTAAATATTGTAATTGGTAATTGTTATTATTATTGATTCCGAGTGTGCATGATTTTATGCTCTTTGTTATACATTATTTATTTATTATTCATCTCACACTGAGGCTTTCAACCTCATCTCATTAGTTTAACATCTTTCTGGTAATCTGCAAGATTAGGGCTCGGACTTAGCATTCGGAGGTCTCGTCTTAGCATTCTGCAAGACAATATAGTATATATAACTCAATTGAAGGGTAGTTATACCGAAGTTCATAGAATGAAACATATTAAACCAAAAGTATTCTTCACTTTGATATTGAGAAGAATGATGGTATGGCGGTTCAATAAATTTGTTCTCGTGATAATTTGATAAATCTTTTACCAAGACATTACAAACTACAACATTTCAAACACTAATATATAAGATTGGAATGTTTTAACTTAAAAATACAATGTGATGTTATCATTAATGGAGTCTAAACACGCACTCTTTTCTTTTAACCAACATTTTGTTCTACTAAATTTTTTATAAAAATTTATAATGAGTCAACTTGTAATAAAAGATTGTATATTTTTTTATTAGATTTTTATCCAATAAAGCTCAGTTTAATAAGGTTTTAACAAATTTTCTTTATTGGGAAAGACATAACATTATTGCAATGTTCAGTACCTTCTATGAAATATGTTTTGGATTTAGAGATAAGAATAGAGCCGACAAGATGATACTCTCTTTTACTTCTATTCATTTTTGTGTAAATATTAAATACTTGCACCCATTATATTTAATATAAACAGTAGCATTCAATTTTATGCTATCCAATAAGGAGAAATGGTCTGTCGAATTTACCTGAAATAATTTACTGGATTTATTTAAACAATTAAAAAGAATTTATTGGACTAACTCATTTAATTTATTATAAGCTAATTTACTCACTTCGAATATATATTTAATTAGATTAAATAATAAATAAGAAGGATATTTAGATTAACTTATCATATTACCTAATTATTTGAAATGAAACGAAATCATTTAAATAAAGTTATACATGTATTTCAGTATGATAAAATCGTCATAATTTTAACAGAATAAAAATAAAATTTGTCTAAAGTATTTAGTTGGTATTATATTAATTCAGTCAAACACAAGTAAAAATATCATGAAGGCATATATACTAAACGTTAGATTACGTTTTGAACAATTAGTCCATGTACATTAAATCGATGACTAAATTAGTTATTTTTATTGAATCTTAAAGGATATGTTATATAGCGAAATATCTTAAGGATAGTATCCAACACGCATTAAGCCATTCAATTCGTATTTTTGTTCATAATTAATTTGGTAAAATGTTTAACAACAATCTTAAGAAATTTTTTGTACTTTGATGTTATTCGCGTTGTTGATGCCCATGGTCGTTTTATTGCCATTATTTTCGTGATGTTGTCTATGTCATTTTTCATGAACGTATCAAGTGATTGTTTTTATTGTAATTTTAGTACCCATATCCCAACGATATCAATATCCATGTTGTTCAAAATTCTCATGCATCGATAACAAATATAAAATAAAGAAAAAGTTCTACTTACACCTATGTAAAACTAATGAATTCTGCACCATTTTTAATCCTCGATCGAAATTAAATCAACGAATAAAAATAAAACTTTTGTAATTAAAAAATATATATTTTATCTGTATTCTTTTTTCTATCTTCCTTGTTTACTTTTGAGATCAAGATTAAATATTAATTTCGATTTATAGATTCACCAATAATGGAGAAAATTTCAAACCCATCTTTCAAGCCCTGCTTAAGCGCTTCTTTCATTCTTGGATTTATAATTTAGTCAATCAATTGGCTTTTATTTTTATAACTGGTTTTGATGAGAGCTAAAAAGGAAGACGAACATCTTTGAAACGCTAGAATTGATTTAATTTTTGAAAAAATTTGATCGCATGTAAAATATGTTATTTCTATTTTTATTTTCTTGAAAGTGTTTGGGCTTTACATTTTTGCATAGTCTGTTTTTTCTATTTTTTATCATTATCATTATTTTATTAAGAGATAGGTTAAGTCCAAAAGCTGATGTGACGTTTTTTAAGTGTGAGCTTCTCAATTTGTTTCCTCCAGGTTCGATGCTGCAACATTAGGGCTTTAGATGTCAAAATTCAGCATATTCTTTTCTCCACCTTTTCAATTTTCTATTAGTCACCTTCAAGAATTAAACTTTATATTTTCAGTGTCTAATTTGACAAAAATATGTTAAAATAAAAACTTTAAAAGTTAACTACTTAACTATGACAATTACAAAAATACTCTAAATCACTTTTAACTTGAATGAAATATAAGCTTAAGAATAATAAAATAATTTTATATCCTAAAGTTATCAAATGTAGTATGTATAACTCAACTGAAGGACAGTTTGATGGAAGTTCAACAAATTTATCTTATTAATAGTTATTTACTCTAAGGGCTAAAATGGAAAGCAATTAGGAGATCAAACACAAATTTATCCTATTTTTTTATGTTTATTCTACGGATTAAAATGAGAAAAAAATTGGCCTGAGTGTACTCATATTTGGGTTGGGATGGTATTCAAGTAAAGTTCTTCCAATAATGATGACTTCAGAGTTTAAATTCGATTCAAATATGAAAAAAATTCACTGTCACTTTTTTTAAAAGATAAAAATGCGTATGATTATATAAATATATATATATATATAAAAAAGGTGACCAACTAATGTTGAGTACAATAATAAAACAAATTGTACTCTCAATAAAAAAATATAAATTTCAATATTAAAAATGACATTACTAAAAAAAATAATCATAAATCTCGAAAAAAAAAATTCTATCAATCATAAAACCGGTAAAACCGACATAGAGTATGAGAATTTAAGGGGTAGGATTAGGGAGCTGCCACAAGGCAGAAATGTGGAAGAAATAAATTACCTTGGGCCGAAGGTTGAAGACAGAATATAAGGGCTTAATGTGAGTAGAACAATAAATCCAAAATGTAGCAGCAGCCAGTCATTTGAGCCCCATCGATCATCCTCTGAAACACAAAATCCAAGCCAACCAGCTCTCACACGCGGTCCAATATCCAACCTATGGCCTAGCTAATCGTGAATGAAAAAACTAGTCCCACTCCTTATACACAACCTTATATGCCAAATAATAAAAACGGATAAAAAAATATTTAGTCCTTCATATTTTGAAAATATATTATATCATTATTTAAAAAAAATTTATTCATTTTATATTAAAGTGTGATATTGTGATACTATGAAATATTATCAGATTATTGCAGTTTAAAAGAATTTAAGTTTAATGATCAAATTGAAAGAAGTTGTCAAATTCTAAAATTAATGTGGGCAAAAAAAAAAATTTAAGGATCAAGTTGAAAAAAGTTCAATAAATTAAATGTTGCTTTATCTCTAAACCTAAAAGATTTCCTCCAATGTCATGACTTTTTTTTTATAAACCGAAAATAGCTAAAAATGTATACTATATTTGAAAGCTTAAATCCATGTGGGTTTTTTTTTTTTTTTTTTGAATACACTAGTGTGATTACATGGTAGTATTTATTCATACTTTCTTAACCTTTTGACAAGGCACACACAGGCACTTGAATCCGGAACTCCTAAGATGAACATCCTCTTTTCCACTGGAACCACTTGTTAGATTCTTAAATCTATATATCTTTATTTGTATAAAACGGTGGTTAAAACTCTTGTCGTATCTAAACTCATTTTAACCGTTGATTTAGTTTTGATCAAAAAATTAAAAATAGTGTAAATTTCATTAAATTTACATCGATGCAAATGAATCATTTCTCATAAAAAAAAGTGAGATTTAAACATTTTTAAAATATTATAATTGATTTAATTTTATAAAAAAAAACTTGATCACATGTAAAATATGTTATTTCTATGATGAATTGTGCCACTTATTCGATGATAATGTGGCACTTCCACATCAACAAAAAAAATAAAGAAAAAATAAAATTATTTTTTTGAATAAGTACAGAATGAATTTGAATAGTCATTTGTCTAGATCATTTTAGAATTGTAAAAACATTGAAAATTTTATAAAAATGATAAAAAAAATCATAAAAATTGATTAAAAATTAAAATAATTATTAAAAATCAATTAAAGACCAGAGTTTATTAAAAACCATAAAAATTTAGAAAAATAATTTATAAAAATTATGAAAAATTAATTAAAACCCATACAATTTTATAAAAAAATATTTTCCACAAGCACAAGTTATATTATTCAAATAATTTAATATAAATGAAAAAACTTATATTTTTTTTTTAATTAAATTATAATAATTATTATAATTTTTAATGATTTTTTATAAATCTTATAAATTTTTCTATGCTTTTATAATCTAGACAAACTGCTATTCAAATTCAAATGAACTTGAACAATTATTTGTCCAAATTCTTTATACTTCAAAAATAATTTTAATTTTATTTTATTTTTTTGCTAATGTGACACTACCACATCAGCAACCGTTAATGAAATGACACTATCATGTCAACAAACAATGTGGATATCGCGTCTTTTTACGACCATGTCAGCATTGCCATTAAATACTAATGTTAACAATAATCAAAGATTTACTTAGTCAATTTTGTTAGTGCAAGGATCAATTGGGTGAAAAAAAATTGAAAAGACTTGATTAATTTTTTGACTTAATAATTTCGATGTGAGAGTGGTTATATAAATTTTTTTAAATTTGAAACTTGAAAGTTTAAATTCAAATTCTTTTATTGTCGAAATCAAGTTACAATTTGAGTATACTCTAATAATATCCAACTTTTTTATTAACCCGAGATTTATTTTTAATAATAATTTTTTATTTGACATAATGTTAAATTTAATATTTAACATTTAAATTTTCTATTAATTTGACTTTTTTTGGTGTTAAATTTAATTTTTAATCTTTTAAAAATAATTAAATTAATTCATTTTTAATGAAAATATAAATTAAAATGTTAAAATTTTAAACCTAACAACCCACCATCCACACATATTTCAAGTTTTTTTTAAAAAAATTATGGAAATTTATTTTTTTATTTTGATTTATTTTATATTTTATAAAATTTAAATTATTTATTTAACATGACATATAAAATAAATATTGTGACATAAAAAAATACTTCCATATTAATATAAAATACACATGAATTGACACACAAGTTTCCTCACCAACTTCATTAAACATTTTAATCAATTTTTTATTAAAAAATGATTTGACATTTTTTAAAAAATTTTTAATGATCAAATTTAGTTAAAAATAAAAATAAATCAAATTGACAGAAAAATATAAATGTTGACAGCAAAATTTATCATTATCAATTATTATTTTTACTAGTATTTAAGAAACTTCATTTCAAATTTAGCTTGAGCATAAACAATTGTAAAAATTTGCAGACCCTTTCTCAAAGCGGTGTAGATCAATCAATTTCTGCAGAGCTTGAGGTTCATTACTTATAAATTACTTGTCTTCAAGAAATACATGAAATACAGAATTGTAATCAGACATTTACCATTATTATCTTCTGCAAGGTTTATAGAACACCATTTTAGTTTATCATACCGGTAGGTAGGTTAATCTGCTGAGATATTACCAGTTTCATAGCTTACAGCCACCGAGAAAATAATATCAAATCGTGCAGTGGTCGATGCCGGTATTATCAGGTTCCGCCCTCAATCAACCATCTAAGGCTTAAGAGAAAGTTTGATGAAAGCAGTACTTACTCGCTCATCTGCAATCATTTTGTTCTCATAGAAGTCGAGGATCTCCATGGAGATGTTTTTCACCTGTCAGTTTCAATAAAATTTAAAATGTTGCAAAAATAAACCACTTGTGAAAATGTAATTGCAATTGTGACATGATGGAGCGAGTTGCAGTGCACTCAAACTTCACAGGGATATGCAAGGTGATTGGTAAATACCATGTGATTTACTCAGAAAATGCATGAATTTCTTCCCAGTGAAACATATGAGGTATAAAGTCTCACCAGATGAATGGAAAAGAAAATTTCCAAAAGGCACCCAATTCTTGGGTATTAATCAAATAAAATTTTGTGCGAGATGTGTTGAAAGAAAGCGCAAGGCTAGGGATCAGATTTAGCTTTTGAAAACTTACTGCATTCATGTCAACGCGAAGTTCTTCAAACCAAGTTGTGATATCTTTCTCCCTGTAGACGCTAGCAATGTATATGCAAGCTAAGGCAATCAAATACGGCGGATGTGTAAGAATAAGGTCCATCTTGTATGTGTCATTTACAAGTCCCCTGTGTTTCAAATTGCCAAGTGTAGTATATATATTCAGTTAAGCAGAACTTTAAAGAAGAAGAAAAGAGAAAGGATTAATTAGAAACCAATGATTGATCAAGGACAGAGACATGCTTGTGTTCATATTCAATTTTTTGTGTTTTAGTTACTTTTCTTGTGGCATATTTCTGTTGTGTAATTGTATCCTGCCCAAAGTTATCGGGTCAATCGTGCGAAAACTACAAAGTTGAAAACCAGCTACATGTACACGAGGAATGATAGAATATTAAAAATTTCCTTCACGATTTTCATTTATTTCGGTTCAAATAAAACAGATTTCTTAAATAATAAATACAACTATACCACCTTTCAATACAGTAGAATAATAACCATAAGTTAATCTACATGCACCTATTTAATTCCATAGGTCAGGTAAATAGATGTATTTCATCAATCTAAAAAAAAAAAAAAGGAAGTCAAAACTGAGCATACTCAAACCAAGCTAACAAAAGCTGGTTTGAGTGGTATAGGTTGCCAGTTGGACCATTACGGTTCTTAATTTCAACATAGTCCGCACATAGTCAGCAAAGCCAAAGGCAAATTACTTTCAGCGACTCTTCTTTACAAGTTTAGGACTTATGAGAAAAGGTGGGACTTTTTTAGGGCATATTTAGACATGCATTAAATATTTTGAACTTTCAAAAGGTACAGATGTGCTGGAGTTTTAACACTTACCAAGATAATTGAGTCATACTCATATCATTCATGCCAGCATCCTGCAACAACCTGCCAAGGTAACAGGCACAGGATACATTCATGTGGGATTTTTTTTTTTTTTTTTAAATCCTGATGAAAATTAGCAGAAAGCACAGTATTGAGAAACAAAATCTAAACTTAAACTAGCTAGCTTAGTTCTAACTTAAAGTTGCACATCAACTATAAATTTTCAGATAAGGCTGCATTCGGTTTATGTTCATAAAAAATGTAACAAGCAATATGTCATAAATGTGCATCTCTATAATATATATAAAAAAAGCATTTACTAAATGCTAACCAAATTCTATGAGAAAAAATTTACCAGTATCAAGTAATAGATACAATTATGTAACTAGGGAACTAATAACGATTTAAAAGAACAGTACAAAAAATGTGGATAATAATAGGTGCATTAGACTTGATTTGACGCAAATAATCATAGAATGACCTTACAGGATAGAATCTCCACAGTAGACAGAGATCATTAAGACAAAAGTTCCAATTTCATTATCCCCCCATTTAGTCCTTTCTTATTATGAAAAAAAAATCATTATCCATGCAAAATATCAGTGGTGCAAATTAAAAATATAACAACAGGTGCATCAAAATTATGGAAAAGAAGATAAAAACTTACGGAGACAATGTGCGGTAAGGATGAAATACAACTAAATAATAGTTAAGTGCTTCTAAGATTTTCATTTCCATTTCAAGGATGTCTTTGATTTCATATCTATACTTTTCATCGGAAGCTGCAAAGCAAATATGGCAGGATTGCAGTTACCAGACAAAATTCTGGGAAGTTTAAATGATAAATCAACCAACTTAGTAGGAAGTGATTACATAATCTTTTAATGTAAAATACAAGAAGTCTAGCCTGCACCGTGCTTTCTTCTGCCTTCGATGCCAAATATAAGCAAGTAGGAGCAACAAGACGAGGATCATATTCACTCATGCTCCTACTGTAAGACAAATGAAACACCTTGATCAATGATTCATAATGCATAGTATGGAGGAAAAGTGAAGCTTTGACATATTTACATTCAATGCATCTCTACCCCATCTAATATTGCATGCTTCCACGGTGGAAAAATAATGATGTCTAACATTACATGGGGAATTAATTATCTATGAAGAACGTGTCTTATTATATGAAGAAGTAGCAGATCATTTCAGCTCAAAGATGGAAAAAGAAAACTGCATAAATTAGGAAACATGAAGTCACTCATGATATATTGGTCACATGTTAAAAAACTAGATTCTAGTTCAAAAATCACAAGAAATTCATAGTTAGAGTTAAGAAAACAACGAATGTATATAGGAAGATACGTTAAGAGCTGTTTGTCATCAATGAGTAGCATGCCCTTTTAGATGACCATTACTACTAAACTATGCAAAATACCTGGTATAGACACGTCTCATATATGTAACTGCAGTTGCAACAACCCTGAAATATCAACCATGTCTTAGAGATAACAGCAATTGTTGAAAACTAAACCAGCAATGTAATTTTTGTGCATTGTGTTCATAATGACAACAAATACTAAATTCATTGTGCAAAGAAACAAACTAGATTCACTGCTTTTCCAGGAAACAATTGTCTCACAAATGAAAGAAACAATTGTCTCACAAATGAAAGAAACAATTGTCTCACAATAAATAATGTTCAGGACTCCTTTCTGTTAGCACACTTCAGATGGTTACTTGCAAGAATTTTCTATACAAAATCCGTAACCAACTATTTTCATAAGCTATTGCATTGGGGCTGACAATTGCAGCATATAAAGTGCTTACGTGAAGATTAATATTTAGATTAGCTAACATAAGAGGTTTCTGGATGAGTGCCCATGCATGCGTATGTGATAATTAGTTTTTAGCTAAAATCAGTAATAGCACATAACTAGAAACCTATGTTATTCGATTTCTTAACCTTCCAAGTAGAACACAGTAAGTGATCGAAAAAGCCTTTAGATAGTCCAGTTCAGTCCAGGGTAGCACTACAAGACAGCTAGGAAATAGAATAAATGCCAGTGGCACAACATACTATATCAACTGAATGAAAAAGCGATATAAGTCGCATCAGCAGTCGAACTAGTTCATATTCACCAAAATGCTGCAATTAAACATTTTCAGAGCGAAGAAACCACAGGAGCATACACAAGTTAGAAAGGGAACGTGAAGATAAAAAAATTGACGGCATCACCGAATGAAATGGACAATCATTTAAGCAAACAAAAAGGTATTTCTTAAAAATACAAAGATAGAAGATCAAACCTTTGCCTCACTTTAACATTTTGAGCCAGTTTCATTATATCTAGGGAAGGGAAAGAAAGCACAAAATCACTCACTTTAATGAGGAAGTTATATAGAACAAAGCTATTAGATGTGTTCAACCAATTTATGCAAGGCACATGTTTGCACACAGAATACATTCTAAAACACCGTTGATTTCCTTTTAAATTCTAAGTTTCTAACTACAATAATAAGGCCCAAAGAGAATAAGCCACAAAGTAGATTTCAGAAAAGAAATTATGGAATTACAAATTTTCTTCTGTTGATGAACTTGTTTGTAAGCCATGCTAGAAACAAACAATAAAGCTAATATTAAAAACTGAAGGACCCTCAGATTTTTGAAACCACCCCATGGTTACAATTTGAATTAACCAAATCCAACAATTCCCATTTTCATGACAATATGAGGACTTAAGATGATCAAATGCTCCTGATTTCGAATATTCAAGATGCATAAAATTACAAACTCCAACATATTATAACATGCAAAATTGCAGATGCAGAAGATGAAGAAAACCCAAAACCCAAACTCAATTTTTAAACAAAAGAGACCACATTACCATTAAATAACAAATACCCAGATTATAAGGTTCACAGAGAAAATCCAAATTTTGGAAAATCAAGAGAACCCGGATCGAAGGTCATTAAACGAAAGAGTAAGAGAGAAAGGGATCATACAGTTCGCCATATGCATCTTAATCAGCTTAAATTCTTCAAGCGTGATGCCTTTATCTTTATCTTGTTGATGAACCACATCCACCTGTTCCGGGTCCAAAAGTTGTTTACTGAACAAACAAAAAAGAAAACAAATCAAATAAGAAAAGACAAGAAAAAGGCAAATAGTAAAACAATGAAAACCCATGCGATGGATTGCAAAATCAGTGAAAGGAGCTTGGCATGGTTATTACAAGTGAGAAGAAGTCCAGAAATTGGCCGCCATTCTTTGTTTGTTTTGGTGAATCCTGTTAGTGTTAGGTGCTCATAATTATTTTTTTTCTCCGGGAGCCGTGATTACTGATTAACGTTTCAAAGCTTACAATTTATAATTTTCTTTTAGTGGTCAGTGGTCTCGTTAGGATCCGCCCAGATTCACCAGGCCATTGTTAGAAAGCCTACGTTTATGGAATTTTGGCTGGGTTGTTCTTTGCTAAGTTCATATATCATATTAGGGCTTAGGCTTTTTTACTCAAATAACTTAAAAAAAATTATTATTTATGTAATTGACTCTGGTTCAAAAACATTCACTTAAATTACTTAAAATGAACAGTAAATTTAGTTGGGGACTTAAGTGGCCCGGCATCGGTTTTTCTCCTGACATAATCATTATCTCATGATTGTGTGAGCTTAAAAAATACTTTTTTTTATTTGAGAATTTTAGTAGCTGGCACCAAAGTATTTTTTTTAACTTATATCATATTGGTATACGTTTATACCAGTATTTGAAACAAAATTAGGTTTTAAGATGTAATGGTCAACACCAAGATTTCAAATTAAAAAAAAATAAAGTGGGGGTGTGGGGGATGTAATAGTTGATACCAACTTTATCTAGTATTAATTTTGGGGGGGGGGGGGGGGGAGAGGGTTGGAGTATCAGATGGTCAACATCAACTTAATAGATGTAAAAAGGTTTAATATAATATTTGGTATTTAAATTTGACATTTTTTTCTAATTTGGTACTTAAACTTTTTTTAGTCTAATTTGGTATTTAAACTTGACATTTTTTCTTAATTTGGTATTTAAACTTGACACTTTTTTTAAGTTAGTACTTAAATTTTTTGAGGTCCAATTTGGTACCTGAACTTGACTCTTTTTTCTAATGTGGTACCTAATTTGTTTTTAATATTAATTCATTAAGCATAGCTCAATACCTATTTTTAACATGAAATTTCTCTAAAGCTGTCAATATTTTTGTAGCATAACAAAAAAATTCAACACCGTTATTATTTTTCATAATTTTTATAATATTTAATAAAGTTAGGTACCAAATTGAATCTAAAAAAAGCTTAGGTACCAAATTAGGAAAAAAATGTCAAGTTCAGATACCAAATTGGATCCAAAAAAAGTTTAGGTACCAAATTAAGAAAAAGTGTCAAATTTAGATACCAAATTGGGTAAAAAAAAAGTTTAAGTACCAAATTAAAAAAAATATCAAATTCAAATATCAAATATTATATTAAACCTATAAAAATTGCAATAGTCAGCAGCAACTTTATCTGGTTTTAAAAAAATTAATTTAAACAATTGAATTTTATTAAAATATCATTTTAAAGGAATGACGTAAACTATTAATCAATTGAAAGCAATATAATTAAATTTAAAAGAAATAGAATTTATTTTAAAAAGGCACATGTAAAGGATAAATAGAATTCTAAAAAATAGAATTTATATTTTAAATTAACTGATTTTAATTAAATAAAGAAAAAATAGAAAGAGGTTATGGCTGGCCTTGTAATGGTTGTGATTTCGGTCTTGATTTTAATTAAAGGAAAAGCTTATGGGACTTATCAGTGTTAGGCCCGTGATTTCGGCCTTATAATGGCTGGCTTCAGACCAGCTGCAGGCCCGTATCAGTGGTGGCCTTGTAATGGCCGGTTTCAAGCCTATTTTTGCAGGTTCGACCAAACAATAGCCAGGATTAGGCTTGCTTTTTGCAGGAATGTTAGGCCCGATCTTCTGGTGGCCGACACCAGCCAGCTTTTTTTATATTTGTAAAGTTGGTGCCCATTTATACCCCAAACCCAAAAAAAAAAAATATAAGATAAAGTTAGTGTGGACCATTACATTCTTAAAATCCAATATTTTTTTTTTTCAAATATTTGTATAAATGTATATCAGTTGATACGGGTAAAAAAAACACTTTGGTGGCAACCATTAAAATCCTCAAACCAAAAATATTATTTTTTAAGCACTGACACAATCATAAGGCAATGATTGTGTTAGGAGAGAGATTGATGTCGGCCACTTAAGTTTTTCCACTCAAATTTAATGTTAATTTTAAATCATTTTAGGCCACATGTAAAGACAAAAATATTAACTATCTTTTATGTAAAAGAATTTAAACCTATATTTAATAAAAATAATATTGTGGACACGTTACGGGATTACAGCATTGAGAAAAGTATTTGATCTAAAACTATTGCTATTAATGATTATAATCATTTTTATTGACTCGCATGGTAATTGATTAGTAGCATTTCGGTGGAGAGGTTTTGATCTAACGGCTGAGTTATGGGCGATCCTCCATGGTCTTGAAACATTATCAAGGAAACATTTCGTCTCTATCCACCGGCGCCACTGTTAATCCCTCACGTCTCCATGGAGGATTGTTGTGTTAGAGGCTACCACATTCCTAAGGGTACTCGTTTATTTGTGAATGCCTGGAAGTTGCACCGAGACCCACGGGTTTGGTCAAACCCCAAGGAGTTTGAGCCGGAAAGGTTTCTCACCAGCCATCAAAAGGTGGATGTTTTGGGACGGAGCTTCGAGCTGATTCCATTTGGTTCAGGTAGACGATCATGCCCGGGGATGAATTGGGGCTTGCAAGCTATACATTTGACAATGGCTCGGTTGCTTCAAGGGTTTGACTTAACAACACCCTTAGATGCTCCCGTTGATATGACAGAAGACCAAGCTGCAAGTGCAACCATGCCCAAAGCAACTCCTCTTGAACTTCTCCTCACACCTCGCCTTCCTCATCATCTTTATGATCAACTCTAGATGTAGCACGTACTAATAATATATAAAACCCTAAACCCTAATATTTATATAGAGAGAGAATAAATCAGAGTTGAGCAAACCATATCTACTTACAACTATAATATGAACCTATTTTATGTGAAATAGATGAAATAAATACCAAATTGAAATGAAAAAAGTGGTAGAATGATAATGAAATGCATATATGGGTTCATGAGAAGCATGTGAAGAACATTTCAAATTCAATTAAATCCAAAGAATTGGTAAAACAAACAAAAGCATCAACATGAAGATACTAAAAACATAACATCAAACGTCCAACTGGCATCAACCAACATCATACCCCATTTCACTACCAAAAAAAAAATTAAACCATAAAACTCTGATATAAAATTCAAAATCGTAAATCATGATCTATCATATCATATAATCAAGAATAATTTTTTTTTATATTCCAAATGATATATAGCAGAATACTTAATGTATGGAACTTGAACAGATTATTGAATTGATATCTTTAATAAAATTTATTTATATAATTTCACTCGTTAATATAAATTAAAATTTGATTGATTGATTTTTTATGTAAATTTTAAATTTTTATTGAATAATACCTTAACTAAAATTTATGAATTTTTAATCAAAATAAAGTATTTAGGCTAATCAATGATTGAGGTGTCAAATTATATATATATAAAAAAGTTGAAGTATAAAGATTGAATATTGAATTCGAGTGTAGCACCAGGAGCGTAGCTACGGGGGCTAGCAGGGACCCGACTCCCTTAAAATGAAAAATTTTTAATGAAAATTTTAAAATTTTAATTTGGCAAAGGTAAAATTTCACTTTACCCCCTGAAAATAATAAAAATTTGATTTAATACTTTAAAAATTATAAAGATATAGGCTATTAAAATGATGAAATTGCATTTTTATGCGTAAAAATTATAATTTAATTTTGACCTCTCCTAAAAGAATTTTCTAGCTTCGCCCCCGTGTAGCACAACGATCAAAATTGAATTTTGACTATTATTATATAATTATAAATTTGAGTATAGCCTAGGGACTAAAACTAATATTTCATCATTTTACAATATAATGAAGAAGAAAAGAAAAAGGGATGTTGTAGTGTAATTGATATATAGATATAGATTGTACCATTGATTTTATTTAATTTTTTTTCCTCTAGAAGAAAATTTGTTCTAGCAAAAAATTGTCAAACATTATAGTGTAATTGATACACCACCATCATTTTTCAACAGTTTTAAAAGGGTTTTGTACTTTTTTCTAGCAATTTCCAAAAAAAAATATATATTCTAGCAATTAACAGCCTAATATTATAGTGTAATTAATACACACCTATCATTTTTCAATAGTTTTAATAAGTTTTTCTACTTGTTTTTTTTAATATTATAGTTAGTAAATAAAGCAATCTTATTTTTTACTTTTTGGTTTATCATTAAAGTTTTTGTTATAATTATGAAATTTAATATCGTTCATATCTGTTTAATACATAAAACGTTCTTTTTTATTATATGACGTGTTAAAAACAAACCAAAATATTATATTATAAATTTTTGAAAGGTTTTATTCACGATTTACACTGCAACAAAACAGGTTATTTGCGGCGTTTGGATAAAAAACGCTGCAAAAACTAAATCAATAACGGCGTTTTTTCATAAACGCCGCAAAAAGTAAAACAATAGCGGCGTTTTTCCATAAGCGCCGTTAAAGGTTAGAGCAATAATGACGTTTATAGGAAAAATATCGCTAAAGGTTAGAGTATTAGCGGCGTTTATAATAAAGCGTTATTTTTTTGTGTAATTTTTATAATATTTAATAAATTTAGGTACCAAATTAAAAGCTTAAGTGCCAAATTAGAAAAAAAATTCCAAGTTCAAATACCAAATTGGGTAAAAAAAATTTAGATACCAAAATTAGGAAAAAGTATCAATTTCACGTACCAAATTGAGTTTAAAAAAATTTAAGTACCAAAATTAAAAACAATGTCAAATTTAAGTATCAAATGTTATATTAAGCCTTTTGTTAATCATGGTTAATAAATAAAACAATTTTATTTGACTTTTTGGTTTATCATTAAAGTTTTTATTACAATTATGAGATCCAAGATCACCCACGTTTGTTTAATATATAAAATATTGATGTGTCAAAAAAAGAATTGTCCACTTTTCACCATTTTAGATATGTCATTTAAAATTGTTTTCTTAATTTTTCATATTCCTTGTAATATAATATATATCATTTAAAATTATTTCAAAAAATACATTAATTAAAAAATATACCATAATTCTTAATTGCCAATTCAATTAAATTGTTTTACATATATAACTAATAAATTCATTCAACTAATTTAATAAGAAATTTATTACTCAATTCATATATAAATTAATTAATAAATATTATTATAATTTGAAAATGTTTAATTGATACATATTTATGCATATTTTAATTGATGCACGTTTTTTTAATTAAATATATGATTTATTTGCTAAAACTCATATTTAATTGATATTAACTATAGACGAGTTCTCCAATTGTCAAATGTCACCATTTGTGGCTGACACATAATATTTAAATTAGTGGGTCCCATTTATATGTATTAATTGGTAAAGTAAAATAGTTATAATTTATTTTAATTTTTAAAAAATTGTATATTTTAAAAATAATATAACCTAAATACTATATAAGATATTCATATATTGTTGTATCTATGGAAAGGTTGAATTCATAAAATATTCGTGATAAATCTCCAAATGTTGTTGATTATATGACATGTGTTAAAAATAAATTAAAATATTATATTATAATTTTTTGAAAGGTTTTACTCACGATTTATTTCTTGAACTCTATTGTTTTACTTTAACATTTTATTTTATTTTATTTTAAGATATAAACAATCATTTTCATCTCATTTTATTTAACAATTACTAGCATTTAATAAAAAATTATAATTCAATTTAGTTGTAAATTGTGTTAGGTAGTAAATTATAATTCAAATTAGAGGAACAAGGATCAATAATGCAAATTATAATTCGTGGGTTTTTAACAAAAATTGGTGATTGGTACCTAAAATGGTAATGAAATAAAAGTACTACTTTGGTAATAAAAAATTAAGTAAAAAAAATGCATACCTTAATTACCTATTTTTTATAGTAAATACGGGTTATGCACTCAAAAAAGCTCACTTTCGAAATTATTTACGAAAATGGATCAAAATGAATTTTTTTTTACAGGAATAGGTAAAATTTTCAAATCGCACTTAGGTGACGACGTTTTCAAGGAAAATTTCAGAAAAGCGCTTTCACGTTGAAGCACTTTTCCTTGAATTGGACAAAAAGCTCCTACGTGGAAGTTTTTTTCAAATTAGTGTCCATGTGAATGCTTTTTTCAGCATGTTTTCATAGTGTTTTTGTCTCAGTTAAGGAAAAAGGCTCTTACGTGAAGGCGTTTTTGTCTCATTTAAGGAAAAATACTTCCATGTAAAAGCACTTTTCTGAAATTCCCTTTAAAAAACGTAGCCGCGTAGGTGCATTTTTGCAAAAACAACCTATTCCAATAAATTTTTTTCACTTTGAATTATTTTCATAATTATTCACGGAAATGAGCCTTTTATGATAGATAATCCGTAAATATATTTTACAGCAAAACCCCTCATTTTACGTTCCCTGTATATTGAAGCTTGGTATACTTTTATAAATCAAGAAAAGAAGAACAAAATCGTGTTGGTCTTACAAATTATTACTTCCTTTTCTTAGTGTGCCTACCATATTCAACACTCTTGCTTTATAAAATAAGCAACAAGTTATACAATCTACCCTCAAAAAATTGCAAATCCACCAGGTATATTTGAAGTTAGGGTAATTCAGTCTTCTTCAATGATCATGGATTTAGCCTCTCGTCTCCTACCATTTGTTGCAGGCTCTTTAGGATTGTTCATACTGTACAATCTATGGCGGGGGATTATTTGTGGCCACAACAGGAAGGGCAAATTACTTGTCCCAGAACCTTCTGGTGCCTTACCTTTCATAGGACACCTTCACCTGCTTCGTCCCCAACAAACAGGTTCTCGAACCCTTGCGGCCTTGGCGGATAAATATGGCTCCGTCTTCACAATCCGGCTCGGTGGATCCCGCGCCCTTGTCGTCAGCAGCCCAGAAGCTGTCAAAGACTGTTTCACCGTTAATGATAAGGTCTTTGCCGATCGGCCAAGATCGAATGCAGGAACATACTTGGCTTACGACCATGCAAGCTTCGGGTTTGCCTCTTACGGAGCGTATTGGCGTGAGATTCGTAAGCTAGCCGTGGTTGAACTCCTCTCGGTCCATAGATTAGCGTTATTAAAGCATGTACAGGTCTCGGAGGTGAATGCATTTATTAAAAATTTGTACTTGTTTTGCAAGAAAAATGAGCAGGTTCCAAACCAGAAGATCTCGGTCGGTCCAAGGCTTGAAGTTTTGGTCGTAAACATGATGGTGAGAATGATTGCTGGGAAGAGATATTTCTCGGGTGTTGATGGCGAAGCCCATGAAGAAGCAAAGCGTGTCATCGAGTTTATTAAAGAATTTGCGTCAGTCTTAGCCACTACTGCAGTTTCAGAAGTGTTTCCGTTTCTAAAATGGACGGATAAATGGAGCAGCCAAGTGAAATCCATGAAGCGTATTTCAAAGGAGATGGAGTCGCTTATCGAAACTTGGGTCGATGAACACAAACTAAAGAAGCTTAAAACCGAAGCAAACAACAACAATAACCAAGATTTCATTGACGTGATGCTCTCTACGATAGAGGACAATCATTCCATGTCCGGCCATTCACGCGAGAAGATTATCAAGGCAACGATAACGGTATATGTTTTTGCACTCTCGAGTCTTCTTTTGTCGATGGTCTAACCATTTGCATGTATGTGTTGGACCATGGTTCAACGATCTTGATCTGGGTTTATTCTTTTACGTGTTCTTTAGATATTAATCGCAGCAGGGATTGACACCACGGCCATTGCAATGACATGGATATTGTCCAACTTGATGAACAATAGGCACGCTTTGAAGCATGCTCAACAAGAGTTAGACCTTAAAATCGGTCGAGACAGATGGGCGGAAGACTCTGATACGGAGAAATTAGACTATCTCCAAGCCATTATCAAGGAAACATTTCGTCTCTATCCACCGGCGCCACTGTTAGTCCCTCACGTCTCCATGGAAGATTGTTGTGTTAGCGGCTACCACATTCCTAAGGGTACTCGTTTATTTGTGAATGCCTGGAAGTTGCACCGAGACCCACGGGTTTGGTCAAACCCCAAGGAGTTTGAGCCGGAAAGGTTTCTCACCAGCCATCAAAAGGTGGATGTTTTGGGACGGAGCTTCGAGCTGATTCCATTTGGTTCAGGTAGACGATCATGCCCGGGGATGAATTGGGGCTTGCAAGCTATACATTTGACAATGGCTCGGTTGCTTCAAGGGTTTGACTTAACAACACCCTTAGATGCTCCCGTTGATATGACAGAAGACCAAGCTGCAAGTGCAACCATGCCCAAAGCAACTCCTCTTGAACTTCTCCTCACACCTCGCCTTCCTCATCATCTTTATGATCAACTCTAGATGTAGCACGTACTAATAATATATAAAACCCTAAACCCTAATATTTATATAGAGAGAGAATAAATCAGAGTTGAGCAAACCATATCTACTTACAACTATAATATGAACCTATTTTATGTGAAATAGATGAAATAAATACCAAATTGAAATGAAAAAAGTGGTAGAATGATAATGAAATGCATATATGGGTTCATGAGAAGCATGTGAAGAACATTTCAAATTCAATTAAATCCAAAGAATTGGTAAAACAAACAAAAGCATCAACATGAAGATACTAAAAACATAACATCAAACGTCCAACTGGCATCAACCAACATCATACCCCATTTCACTACCAAAAAAAAAATTAAACCATAAAACTCTGATATAAAATTCAAAATCGTAAATCATGATCTATCATATCATATAATCAAGAATAATTTTTTTTTATATTCCAAATGATATATAGCAGAATACTTAATGTATGGAACTTGAACAGATTATTGAATTGATATCTTTAATAAAATTTATTTATATAATTTCACTCGTTAATATAAATTAAAATTTGATTGATTGATTTTTTATGTAAATTTTAAATTTTTATTGAATAATACCTTAACTAAAATTTATGAATTTTTAATCAAAATAAAGTATTTAGGCTAATCAATGATTGAGGTGTCAAATTATATATATATAAAAAAGTTGAAGTATAAAGATTGAATATTGAATTCGAGTGTAGCACCAGGAGCGTAGCTACGGGGGCTAGCAGGGACCCGACTCCCTTAAAATGAAAAATTTTTAATGAAAATTTTAAAATTTTAATTTGGCAAAGGTAAAATTTCACTTTACCCCCTGAAAATAATAAAAATTTGATTTAATACTTTAAAAATTATAAAGATATAGGCTATTAAAATGATGAAATTGCATTTTTATGCGTAAAAATTATAATTTAATTTTGACCTCTCCTAAAAGAATTTTCTAGCTTCGCCCCCGTGTAGCACAACGATCAAAATTGAATTTTGACTATTATTATATAATTATAAATTTGAGTATAGCCTAGGGACTAAAACTAATATTTCATCATTTTACAATATAATGAAGAAGAAAAGAAAAAGGGATGTTGTAGTGTAATTGATATATAGATATAGATTGTACCATTGATTTTATTTAATTTTTTTTCCTCTAGAAGAAAATTTGTTCTAGCAAAAAATTGTCAAACATTATAGTGTAATTGATACACCACCATCATTTTTCAACAGTTTTAAAAGGGTTTTGTACTTTTTTCTAGCAATTTCCAAAAAAAAATATATATTCTAGCAATTAACAGCCTAATATTATAGTGTAATTAATACACACCTATCATTTTTCAATAGTTTTAATAAGTTTTTCTACTTGTTTTTTTTAATATTATAGTTAGTAAATAAAGCAATCTTATTTTTTACTTTTTGGTTTATCATTAAAGTTTTTGTTATAATTATGAAATTTAATATCGTTCATATCTGTTTAATACATAAAACGTTCTTTTTTATTATATGACGTGTTAAAAACAAACCAAAATATTATATTATAAATTTTTGAAAGGTTTTATTCACGATTTACACTGCAACAAAACAGGTTATTTGCGGCGTTTGGATAAAAAACGCTGCAAAAACTAAATCAATAACGGCGTTTTTTCATAAACGCCGCAAAAAGTAAAACAATAGCGGCGTTTTTCCATAAGCGCCGTTAAAGGTTAGAGCAATAATGACGTTTATAGGAAAAATATCGCTAAAGGTTAGAGTATTAGCGGCGTTTATAATAAAGCGTTATTTTTTTGTGTAATTTTTATAATATTTAATAAATTTAGGTACCAAATTAAAAGCTTAAGTGCCAAATTAGAAAAAAAATTCCAAGTTCAAATACCAAATTGGGTAAAAAAAATTTAGATACCAAAATTAGGAAAAAGTATCAATTTCACGTACCAAATTGAGTTTAAAAAAATTTAAGTACCAAAATTAAAAACAATGTCAAATTTAAGTATCAAATGTTATATTAAGCCTTTTGTTAATCATGGTTAATAAATAAAACAATTTTATTTGACTTTTTGGTTTATCATTAAAGTTTTTATTACAATTATGAGATCCAAGATCACCCACGTTTGTTTAATATATAAAATATTGATGTGTCAAAAAAAGAATTGTCCACTTTTCACCATTTTAGATATGTCATTTAAAATTGTTTTCTTAATTTTTCATATTCCTTGTAATATAATATATATCATTTAAAATTATTTCAAAAAATACATTAATTAAAAAATATACCATAATTCTTAATTGCCAATTCAATTAAATTGTTTTACATATATAACTAATAAATTCATTCAACTAATTTAATAAGAAATTTATTACTCAATTCATATATAAATTAATTAATAAATATTATTATAATTTGAAAATGTTTAATTGATACATATTTATGCATATTTTAATTGATGCACGTTTTTTTAATTAAATATATGATTTATTTGCTAAAACTCATATTTAATTGATATTAACTATAGACGAGTTCTCCAATTGTCAAATGTCACCATTTGTGGCTGACACATAATATTTAAATTAGTGGGTCCCATTTATATGTATTAATTGGTAAAGTAAAATAGTTATAATTTATTTTAATTTTTAAAAAATTGTATATTTTAAAAATAATATAACCTAAATACTATATAAGATATTCATATATTGTTGTATCTATGGAAAGGTTGAATTCATAAAATATTCGTGATAAATCTCCAAATGTTGTTGATTATATGACATGTGTTAAAAATAAATTAAAATATTATATTATAATTTTTTGAAAGGTTTTACTCACGATTTATTTCTTGAACTCTATTGTTTTACTTTAACATTTTATTTTATTTTATTTTAAGATATAAACAATCATTTTCATCTCATTTTATTTAACAATTACTAGCATTTAATAAAAAATTATAATTCAATTTAGTTGTAAATTGTGTTAGGTAGTAAATTATAATTCAAATTAGAGGAACAAGGATCAATAATGCAAATTATAATTCGTGGGTTTTTAACAAAAATTGGTGATTGGTACCTAAAATGGTAATGAAATAAAAGTACTACTTTGGTAATAAAAAATTAAGTAAAAAAAATGCATACCTTAATTACCTATTTTTTATAGTAAATACGGGTTATGCACTCAAAAAAGCTCACTTTCGAAATTATTTACGAAAATGGATCAAAATGAATTTTTTTTTACAGGAATAGGTAAAATTTTCAAATCGCACTTAGGTGACGACGTTTTCAAGGAAAATTTCAGAAAAGCGCTTTCACGTTGAAGCACTTTTCCTTGAATTGGACAAAAAGCTCCTACGTGGAAGTTTTTTTCAAATTAGTGTCCATGTGAATGCTTTTTTCAGCATGTTTTCATAGTGTTTTTGTCTCAGTTAAGGAAAAAGGCTCTTACGTGAAGGCGTTTTTGTCTCATTTAAGGAAAAATACTTCCATGTAAAAGCACTTTTCTGAAATTCCCTTTAAAAAACGTAGCCGCGTAGGTGCATTTTTGCAAAAACAACCTATTCCAATAAATTTTTTTCACTTTGAATTATTTTCATAATTATTCACGGAAATGAGCCTTTTATGATAGATAATCCGTAAATATATTTTACAGCAAAACCCCTCATTTTACGTTCCCTGTATATTGAAGCTTGGTATACTTTTATAAATCAAGAAAAGAAGAACAAAATCGTGTTGGTCTTACAAATTATTACTTCCTTTTCTTAGTGTGCCTACCATATTCAACACTCTTGCTTTATAAAATAAGCAACAAGTTATACAATCTACCCTCAAAAAATTGCAAATCCACCAGGTATATTTGAAGTTAGGGTAATTCAGTCTTCTTCAATGATCATGGATTTAGCCTCTCGTCTCCTACCATTTGTTGCAGGCTCTTTAGGATTGTTCATACTGTACAATCTATGGCGGGGGATTATTTGTGGCCACAACAGGAAGGGCAAATTACTTGTCCCAGAACCTTCTGGTGCCTTACCTTTCATAGGACACCTTCACCTGCTTCGTCCCCAACAAACAGGTTCTCGAACCCTTGCGGCCTTGGCGGATAAATATGGCTCCGTCTTCACAATCCGGCTCGGTGGATCCCGCGCCCTTGTCGTCAGCAGCCCAGAAGCTGTCAAAGACTGTTTCACCGTTAATGATAAGGTCTTTGCCGATCGGCCAAGATCGAATGCAGGAACATACTTGGCTTACGACCATGCAAGCTTCGGGTTTGCCTCTTACGGAGCGTATTGGCGTGAGATTCGTAAGCTAGCCGTGGTTGAACTCCTCTCGGTCCATAGATTAGCGTTATTAAAGCATGTACAGGTCTCGGAGGTGAATGCATTTATTAAAAATTTGTACTTGTTTTGCAAGAAAAATGAGCAGGTTCCAAACCAGAAGATCTCGGTCGGTCCAAGGCTTGAAGTTTTGGTCGTAAACATGATGGTGAGAATGATTGCTGGGAAGAGATATTTCTCGGGTGTTGATGGCGAAGCCCATGAAGAAGCAAAGCGTGTCATCGAGTTTATTAAAGAATTTGCGTCAGTCTTAGCCACTACTGCAGTTTCAGAAGTGTTTCCGTTTCTAAAATGGACGGATAAATGGAGCAGCCAAGTGAAATCCATGAAGCGTATTTCAAAGGAGATGGAGTCGCTTATCGAAACTTGGGTCGATGAACACAAACTAAAGAAGCTTAAAACCGAAGCAAACAACAACAATAACCAAGATTTCATTGACGTGATGCTCTCTACGATAGAGGACAATCATTCCATGTCCGGCCATTCACGCGAGAAGATTATCAAGGCAACGATAACGGTATATGTTTTTGCACTCTCGAGTCTTCTTTTGTCGATGGTCTAACCATTTGCATGTATGTGTTGGACCATGGTTCAACGATCTTGATCTGGGTTTATTCTTTTACGTGTTCTTTAGATATTAATCGCAGCAGGGATTGACACCACGGCCATTGCAATGACATGGATATTGTCCAACTTGATGAACAATAGGCACGCTTTGAAGCATGCTCAACAAGAGTTAGACCTTAAAATCGGTCGAGACAGATGGGCGGAAGACTCTGATACGGAGAAATTAGACTATCTCCAAGCCATTATCAAGGAAACATTTCGTCTCTATCCACCGGCGCCACTGTTAGTCCCTCACGTCTCCATGGAAGATTGTTGTGTTAGCGGCTACCACATTCCTAAGGGTACTCGTTTATTTGTGAATGCCTGGAAGTTGCACCGAGACCCACGGGTTTGGTCAAACCCCAAGGAGTTTGAGCCGGAAAGGTTTCTCACCAGCCATCAAAAGGTGGATGTTTTGGGACGGAGCTTCGAGCTGATTCCATTTGGTTCAGGTAGACGATCATGCCCGGGGATGAATTGGGGCTTGCAAGCTATACATTTGACAATGGCTCGGTTGCTTCAAGGGTTTGACTTAACAACACCCTTAGATGCTCCCGTTGATATGACAGAAGACCAAGCTGCAAGTGCAACCATGCCCAAAGCAACTCCTCTTGAACTTCTCCTCACACCTCGCCTTCCTCATCATCTTTATGATCAACTCTAGATGTAGCACGTACTAATAATATATAAAACCCTAAACCCTAATATTTATATAGAGAGAGAATAAATCAGAGTTGAGCAAACCATATCTACTTACAACTATAATATGAACCTATTTTATGTGAAATAGATGAAATAAATACCAAATTGAAATGAAAAAAGTGGTAGAATGATAATGAAATGCATATATGGGTTCATGAGAAGCATGTGAAGAACATTTCAAATTCAATTAAATCCAAAGAATTGGTAAAACAAACAAAAGCATCAACATGAAGATACTAAAAACATAACATCAAACGTCCAACTGGCATCAACCAACATCATACCCCATTTCACTACCAAAAAAAAAATTAAACCATAAAACTCTGATATAAAATTCAAAATCGTAAATCATGATCTATCATATCATATAATCAAGAATAATTTTTTTTTATATTCCAAATGATATATAGCAGAATACTTAATGTATGGAACTTGAACAGATTATTGAATTGATATCTTTAATAAAATTTATTTATATAATTTCACTCGTTAATATAAATTAAAATTTGATTGATTGATTTTTTATGTAAATTTTAAATTTTTATTGAATAATACCTTAACTAAAATTTATGAATTTTTAATCAAAATAAAGTATTTAGGCTAATCAATGATTGAGGTGTCAAATTATATATATATAAAAAAGTTGAAGTATAAAGATTGAATATTGAATTCGAGTGTAGCACCAGGAGCGTAGCTACGGGGGCTAGCAGGGACCCGACTCCCTTAAAATGAAAAATTTTTAATGAAAATTTTAAAATTTTAATTTGGCAAAGGTAAAATTTCACTTTACCCCCTGAAAATAATAAAAATTTGATTTAATACTTTAAAAATTATAAAGATATAGGCTATTAAAATGATGAAATTGCATTTTTACTATCGTAAAAATTATAATTTAATTTTGACCTCTCCTAAAAGAATTTTCTAGCTTCGCCCCCGTGTAGCACAACGATCAAAATTGAATTTTGACTATTATTATATAATTATAAATTTGAGTATAGCCTAGGGACTAAAACTAATATTTCATCATTTTACAATATAATGAAGAAGAAAAGAAAAAGGGATGTTGTAGTGTAATTGATATATAGATATAGATTGTACCATTGATTTTATTTAATTTTTTTTCCTCTAGAAGAAAATTTGTTCTAGCAAAAAATTGTCAAACATTATAGTGTAATTGATACACCACCTATCATTTTTCAACAGTTTTAAAAGGGTTTTGTACTTTTTTCTAGCAATTTCCAAAAAAAAAAATATATTCTAGCAATTAACAGCCTAATATTATAGTGTAATTAATACACACCAATCATTTTTCAATAGTTTTAATAAGTTTTTCTACTTGTTTTTTTAATATTATAGTTAGTAAATAAAGCAATCTTATTTTTTACTTTTTGGTTTATCATTAAAGTTTTTGTTATAATTATGAAATTTAATATGGTCCATATCTGTTTAATACATAAAACGTTCTTTTTTATTATATGACGTGTTAAAAACAAACCAAAACATTATATTATAAATTTTTGAAAGGTTTTATTCACGATTTACACTGCAACAAAACAGGTTATTAGCGGCGATTGGACAAAAAACGCTGCAAAAACTAAATAAATAACGGCATTTTTTCATAAACGCCGCAAAAGGTAAAGCAATAGCGACGTTTATAGGAAAAATATCGCTAAAGGTTAGAGTATTAGCGGCGTTTATAAGAAAGCGCCGCTAAAGGTTAGAGCATTAGCGACGTTTATAAGAAAATGCCGCTAAATGTTAGAGCATTAGTGGCGTTTATTATAAAGCGTCGCTAAAGGTTAGAGTATTAGCGGAGTTTGGACAAAAAACGCTGCAAAAACTAAATCAATAACGGCGTTTTTTATAAACGCCGCAAAAAGTAAAACAATAACGGCGTTTTTCGATAAACACCGCAAAAGGTAAAGCAATAACGACGTTTATATGAAAAATATCGCTAAAAGTTAGAGTATTAGAGGCGTTTATAAAAAAGCGCCGCTAAAAATTAAAGCATTAGCGACGTTTATAAAAAAATACCGCTAAAAGTTAGAGCATTAGTGGCGTTTATTATAAAGCGCCGCTAATTTATTTACTTTTTATATCTCTTAAATTATTTTGGTTTTATGTTTTCCCCCAAATCCTTTCTTTCCCCTCAAATCCTCAAGCCCCTTCCTTTCCAATAAACTAAACCCTAACCAACTCCAAGTGCCGAGCCACCCAACTCATCTTGAACAATGGCACATCATCGTGGATCCGACCCTGAAACCGACCCAAACACCCGACTTTACAACCCATACCAAGACTTGAACCTTCAAGTTCCCATAACCAACCTGTACAAGCTCCCAACCCCTCCGGAGTTCCTCTTCGCTGAGGAATCCCTCCACCAACGCCTTTTCGTCGCTGCTTCTCCAAACTTTGTTTATCCTGCTTTTGTTGTCGTTTGGGTTTTGAGTTAGGGTTTCAAGTTCGGTTCTTTTTCCTTTCTTTCTTTCTTTCTTCTCCTGTTTCTTGTTGTATCCTTTTGTTTTTACTTCTTTCGATTTGCAAAGAAGATGCTGTATTTGAAGCAGTCAAGCTCCATTATTTGCAAAGGAGGACCGATTGTGGTTTCCCAATCTCAAACTTCTACATGTATGCAGAAATTCAGACTCTACGAAACTCGATCGGTAATTCTTTCTTTCATTTCTGTTTTTACTTTTTTTTAATTGTTTATTTGTTTGCGTTGATCTCATTGTGATCTCTTTAATTTTCGTTGTTAACAACCTGATTTTGATGTAATTTTACTTAAGTATATTAGTTTTGATGTTTATTGGAGTGTGTTGTTAGTAATAACAGAGGTAACAAATTCTAGTAGTTAGTTGTGAGTAGGTAGAGCTGATTTCTGTAAGTTGTTAAAGGTTAGTTACTAGCTAAAGTGGGTATAAATATGAAAGTGCACTGTACGAGTAGGTTAAGAATAGTGTTCACAATTGTAAGTGTTTGTTTTACTGAAACAATACGAACTTCTCTAATATATTCTTTGTAGTGTATTTCTTGTGTTTACTGTGCATCTACACATTCTTTTAATGTTGAACTTATTTTTATTTTGGTGTTTGTGTACAGAACTTTTATATGATTGGAAGGGATAAGAGTAGATTTAAATTTGGTGATTAAGTAAATCAAATTTGACCTAAAAATAAAATAAAAATTTAATTAAGGGATAAAAGTAAGTAAATCAAATCACCAATTTTTCCCCATTTTCATACAAAACTCCACTTGCTGCTTGATAAAATGGAAAATACATTTAATTTTTCCTTACTAAATTAGTAAGAGCTGAAGAAGCATCAGAGTATATATGTTTTTACGATATCTGAACTGCACATCTTATAATTATTGCATTAAGAACATGCTTTAATCAAAAAAAAGCTTAGATTCATATGAATAAGTTGCTTTAAAGCTGAAATGTTGAATCCAATATTTCAAATGTGTGCATGTCGAATCATTAGTAGACTAGATCATTGAAATTGCGTCTGTTAAGCTTATGCCTATGATTCTGCAGTTTCCTTGACAGTCAAATCTAATTTGTCATTCTCTAATCTCTGTTATTTTTTTTTTGTTATCACTGATTATGTAAAAGCTATTTCAACAATGCAGGAATCTAAACGGCTCGCACAATCACAAAGTACTTTACAAAGTATTTAGTTGTTTACCACCAATCATTAATGTCAGCCTTGCATTTTCTATTCTTTTCCAACTTCCATTTTCTTTTTCCTTTTCAAGTTCTGCTTTTGTCATCTGCTAAACCTTAAGTCACTGTTTCTTTGAATTTCAGCTGCTGGAAATTATTCAAGAGTTTGAATATTCAGAAAGGCGAGCATTTCTGCAGTTTGTGACTGGTGCTTCCCGGCTACCTCCAGGAGGTTTGGCGTCTTTAAATCCAAAATTGACAATTATTCGCAAGGTACCTTGGTTTCCCAGTTTTTGTACATATATTTTCCCTTTGTCAGACCATGTATGAATTTCTTTAAATTTTAATGTTTCCTTCAGCATAGTAGCAATTATTAGATATATTATATATGAAGAAACTTATAGATAATATGAAGACCATTATTAGATATATTATAATATAACAAGTGTATGTTAGACAAATCATTGGCCCTACCCTTACAAATTCCTCCTTATATTTAATGTCATGATTGATTGGAAACTTGTTAGAAATTTATTTTTTGGGGCTTTCTTGTACTTTACACTTCATGAATTCAGCTTAAATTTGATTGCTTGCACCTGAAATTGCAATGTAGGTGATTTATACAGAGATGCAAGCAAGGCTGTCTGCAGTTTGTCATCCTGAAGCCCATTTTAGTCGCTGTTACACTCGTATTATACGCCAAAGGAAAATATAAAGATGGGAATTTTAGTCCAAGTCAAATATCTATATCTTACTCTCATCTATACAATCTCTTACACCACAGCTCTGTGTGCTTTGTTGTTGTTTTACATGGCATGCAGAGATCTTCTTCAGCCATTCAATCCAGTTCCAAAGTTTATCATCATAAAATCTGTGGTTTTCTTAACCTATTGGCAGGTAAAATCTTGTGTGCCTGTTATTTCCTCGCATACTCATGCATGCAAAAAGAAGACAAATTCTTTTGTTTTTGGCTTTTTGATACTTTTATCTTTCCTTCTATATTTCGTTGCATCACCCCTTTGTTGCTTTTTGGTGATAATCATCATTCAGAAATCTTGCTAGTATCTTTATAGCAAACCTTGGGGATGGTGAATTCTGGTTACTGGAATGCAATCTTTCCTAACCTGTTTGTTGTCCACATTGATATCATCTTTATGTTTTATTTTATTGGAGAGGCTGTTTTTCTATATTTTGCTTTCCCTTTTTATACTGATGTCAAATCATAATTCAGCAGTTCGAAGTTCTGGAAGGGCTGTGACGGCATTGTACAATGTATTAAACCGTGCAAAATAGAAGGCATGCCTATATACTGCCCCTATAGAGACTTGCTTGGATTGAAGAACGACTTGGGAACTTGATGAATGATGATCCAGCTGTCATAGATTCTTCTCTTGCACACTATGGTGACCTTGTTTATCCTGATAGGAGCAGCATTCTTCGCAGGTAACCTTTTTTTTTGTGTGGTTATCCAGGCTGGGATGATTGCTGCAAATGGTCTGCTGGGAAGAAGTTGTAATATTCTGAGTGATCCAAAGCATATGGTACCCTCTCTGTTTGGATATTTGCAGCAAGTTTTTAATGGAATGCAAGAAGAAAATGGGAACTAAGTCAGACATTGCTACTCCTCTAATAAACCACTAAACATCATTTCAAGATGTTACACTGGGGGAACATTATTTATGTAAAATCTATTTGTATTAAGCTTTTGGAGATTCGATCATTCCCTCTTAGTAGCATGTAACTTTTGTTATTCAATGGTTAATGAAGTTTAGTTTTCTTTATATTTTATCCAAATTTTTTTTCCCTTACAACAAAGAACTTTGAAATCGAAAACGAGATTGTTAAGACGGATAAGCATAAATCCAATTGAAAATGGATTTGAATTGGTTGAATTTGAATTTACAAAAAAAAAATAAAAATTTGGGTTCTATATGAATTAAAATGAGTAAGTAAAATCTGTTAATGTTAGCGGCGTTTGTGGGAAAAATGTAACTAAAGATCACGTTTTTTAGTATTGTTTATTGAAAAAGTACCGTTAAAGATCATGATTTTTAACAGCATTTGTGGAAAAAGCGTTGCTAAAATTAATTTGGTACCTCTCTAATTTTCCAACTTCATCCCTTAAGAAAATTTAATTATTATAGTTTGACATAATAAAATTAGTTTGATTTTTAAAAATTTTACATTTAATTTATGAACTAATTTTTTTAATATATATATATATATATATATATATATATATATGAAATAATTTTAAAATTATTATGACGTACACTACAAGATGTAGATTAATTGATTAAAAAATATTATATTTGCTTAGATTATTTTTGAAATTACTTAGGTAAAAAAAGTCTTAGAATTTTTATTTACTTAGATTATAATAATTTTAAAATTATAATAACCTCTTTCCACTTTTTTGATCAAATGTAAAATTTCTTTTAAAATCTTAGGGGTTTTTATTTTTATTTTTTAAAAGTAAAACTAAATTGATAACATAGAAGACTGAACTTCATAAAATCGTAATTTAATTGACCTAATAAGTAATTGACACAATTACTAAAATGGACTTCAAAAGATAAAACTCAATTAATTGGGTAAAAAATTAAGAATCATCGTCAATATTATTACATCAACTACCACCAATGTAGTGTCAAATAATATACTATTGACAACAGATCCCGAATTTAATTTTATTTATTCTCTTTTTCACTTAATTTTTGGGATGCTTGCGTTTTAATTACTCGAGTGTTAAATTTTAATTTTTTATCTACATAATGTAAAAATAAAAAATAAATACTAAAATGGTATGCCACCAATATTATTTGCAAGGAATGATATGTTGTGGGTGGTGGAGAGGCAGCACCACCCTCATTTTTTCAACCCAATCATTAGCTTGCTAGTAAAAAAAAATTAAGGGTTGAGGGTTTGGAATAAGCAACACTAGTTTATATTGGTATAAAATATAAATACCCGTATTACAAGAGATTTGAGTGGTTTTTGTCTGATAAACGACAGATTGATGATACCTTTTTAATAAAGGGTATTGATGTGATGATTTGACTGATCATATAATATTTTAAAGTTTCATGAATTATGGGATTTTGGGGTTCCACAGGTTATGAAGCTTATAACCATGGTTTTAGGGGTTGTAAAAACCCAATATTTGTGCTGATTGTAAAAAAAGAAAAAAGTAGAGAAGAGAGGTAGGAGATGGTAAAAAAAAGGAAGATGATAAGAGATGGAAGAGAAAGAAGAGGGCTTAGCTTAATAGAGAAGATAGACGACAGAAAAGAAAGAAAAGGCTAAAAAAGAGAGAGATAACAACAACTTAAAAAAATTGTATTTGTTTATCTCGTTATAGAAAATTTTAAATCTGAGTTTTGAAATTTAAATTTTTAAATATTAAAATTTAAATTTATAGTAGTAAATCAGTTGATATTATTGATGTTAATTTTTTTCAATAATTTATTTAATTTATTTTGATGTTTTGAAATTATTTTAAAAAATTATCAATAAAAAGTATTATCTTTAATAATTGTTTATAAAACTCAAATTTTTTTTTACTTATATAATCCTGAATCTTTAATGTTAAATTAAAAGTAAAGAAAATTCATTGCAATTAATTCAATTATTAATTTTATCTTCTATTCCAAATAAAATGCATAATTTTTCATCACTTCTTTATCTAAAAAAAAGCAATTAATTTAATTAATTACAAATATTTTTTCCTTCACTTCGAGATTATATAATCAAAATAATTTTAAATTTCATAGATAATTATTAAATATGAGTTATTTGAATTGATTTTATTAAGAAAAATTTGAAAATAAAATAAAATAATTTTAATATTATAATAGCAAATCAATGGAAATTATCAATAGATAAAATTTCAAAATTTTATTCAATTTATTTTTATTTTTGAAACTTGCCTCAAAATTGAGTGATGTATATAACTTACCCTAAAAATATTATCCTTAATAGAAATATTATTATAATATTATATGGTGTTTAGTGTGAAATGAAAAAAAAGGTGCTGGTGCTAGATGACATGTCCCATCACAATACAAACAAAGCTTTATAATGTAAAATTATTATTTTTTATTTGTTTATTTTTAATTAAATTATAGTGTAAAATTTAAAACGATATAATTTTTTAAAGTTTTTATTTTTTACATATATTTAAAATTTAATTTTTATATGTTCATTTTTAAGAATTAAATTTTTTATTTTTTGAATTTAAAAATTTAGATTCATTTGTAATGCTACTAGATTTTTTGTATTAATGTAACATTTTAAAAAACAAAATAATCTTAATATTCATGTAACAAAAAATAAAATTGTAATAAATTGAATTTAATAAAATATTTTACGACGTTAATAATTATTAAAAATTTATATTTATTGTTTTAATTAAAATTAAATATTTAAACTAATTAAAGATATTATAAAAATTAAAATATTAAATTTACACATAATCGAAAGAAAGAAAGACAAGTGTGGAAAGCGTAGGACCTCTTTTATATATATAGTTGTATAGATTCCCACTCTCGCAAAGCTTGTCATTTGCTCTGCTCCTTCATCGACATTGCCACGTGGCTTTCATGCGCTAACTTCAGATTTTCTATAATAATAATATAAAAAAATTTAAATATCAAAATAATACATTTCTCTCATTATTTATTAAAATGGTACATTTGAAGGAGTGATATCTCTTAAATAAGCAGCATCACTTTAAAATTTTGATAATTTTTTTATTTAATAAAATATTGAGGGACTTGAGATATAATTTTTTTTATTTTTTAGTGGCAATTGAAAAAGTTTCAAAAGGTGCCGCCTGACAGTGTAGCGGTATCAAATTTTAAAATTTAGTTAATTACTTTTTAAGCCCTTCTTATTTATTATTTTTTATTCTTATTCAACATAAAAAAAATAGAGAAATCTATTACCAGTTAGTCCAAAAAAATTTCTATCAAAAAATATTTTTATAAAATATTCAATTTCGACCGAAAATATGATTAATCCAAAAAATTCAAAAAATATTAGCATTTAAATTATTTAGGTATATAATAACCTTGTATATAATATTAAAAAACTCTAAAAAATATCAGAATGTATATAATACAAGGTAATTATATATACCTAAATAATTTAAATGTTAATATTTTTTAAATTTTTTGGATTAACCACATTTCCGGTTGAAATTGAATTTTTTACAAATATATTTTTTGATAGAATTTTTTTTGGATTAATTGGTAATAAATCTCTCTATTTTTGTGTTGAAGGAAAATAAAACAAAATAAATAAGAAGGGCTTAAAAGGAAATTAACCAATTTTTAAAATTTTATGCCGCCACACTGTCAGACGACATCCTTTGACACTTTTTCAGTTGTTAATAAAAAATGAAAAAATTACATCTTAAGCCCTTCAATGTTTTATTAAATAAAAAAAAGAAATTGTTAGAATTTTAAAGTAATGCCGCCTATCTAAAAGGCACCACTATTCCAAATGTACCATATTGATAAATAATAGTGAGAGCGCATTATTTTGGTATTTAAATTCTTTTATATTATTATTGTAAAAAATTCGCCAACTTCCTCCACCTTCGCTGTAGATTGGCCCCACGTCTCGCCGCGTACGTCCCCCTTGCTTTTGTAAACCCAACCCGCTTTTAAGCTCAGCACGTGCCGATGTTCCTATCAAGTGATCTCTCTACACGTGTATCATATGACCCACATCCCTCCTAAAAGCTGCGAAACGCAACAACTTGACAACATTCAGCCACGTGTCTTCATAATAGATTATGTAACATAAGGAAAACCAGTTCTACCCTCACAATATTTTACACGTTCGTATTCCCTAGAAGTCGCAACGTAGTTTTTCGATTCCTAGGGATTTGTAAAGTGAATGAGAAGGTCGAGATCCTTGGGGGCAGCGAGATCTCTCCCCACGTGGCAGTATCTGCTAGAGTGTCAAAAAGCTTCTCCTGTTTTGTTTCATCAACTCACACCACTAAGCCAAAAAACATGGCGTGTCCCTCACCTCTTTATGCACGTGTGACACGTGTCATCTAATCTTAATTATAACAAAGCCAGTTATTTCCCGCTAAATTTAACTTTGTTGGGGGATAAAAATGATTTAATTTGAGGCCCTTGAGGACGTTTAAAAAAATTAGTGCTAATCCGGCCTTAATGCTACTTAACCCTCCCGTTAAATATGTTAACAAAAAAATCTCTTACGTGTCAAAACCAACCGATTTTCTCCTCTTCTCCCACCTCGACACGTGGCCTTTCCTCTCCTCTTCTCTTCCCCTTCCCCTACCCTTTTTCTCTCCCCTCAAAATCTGATTCCAAACAGTATACAAAAGCAAGTACCCGTACAAAAGACTGTACATATTTTCCCCTTGCATTTATTTTATTTTATTTATTGTTTCTTTATTTGTAACATGAGGTTTTAGCCGGAAGACGGTGCTTTTGAACTCTTTTTTTTAAATGGAAAATAACAGTGGGCTTATGGGGTTAAAAGAGGACGAGATTGAGCTGGAGCTGAGATTATCAATCGGAGGAAGCTTGGGAAAAGCCGAGAAATTAAAGCCGACCAAGAAAGAAACAAAACCCAATGATGTGCCAGTTGTAGATCTCGGGGAAAGCTTGGTTTTTGATCCACAAAAGAAACGCAAGATTCAAGCTTTGAGGAGACAAGAAGCGAAGAAGAAACGAGAAGAGAAGCGGCAAAAAAGAGGGACAACAATACCATCAAGATGCCACGACGGTGTAACCGAGGAAAGAGAATGTAAGAAGAACAAAGTTGAAGAATTTTTTGGTGGCGTAAATCTTAATCTCAGCACCGAACTAAATAATCCGCCGGCGTACCCAGTTTTTTCGGTACGGGTCCCGTGTCCCTACCCTCATCTCCAGTTTGTGCCGCTCGCCAATGGCTTCCCCTATCCTTGCATAAATTCGATGCCTTGTTGGGGTGAGAAGGGCGTGGCGATGAATGGTGGGTTTCAGACGGGTCGTGTGCATGATGGAAATAATGGATATGATTCTGAGCAGAATAGCAGCAAAGACGAAAGGAATAGGAAAACTGGATCAAACGAGTCTCCCATGTATAGTTCCTCTGTGGTTTCGAATCTTCAAAGCTCTTCTAATCAAGGTAATATATACTTGCAAGTTTTCCTTTTTGTCTTTTACCAGTAATTCTCTTTCATATATCAATCTTGCAAATTCATGCAAGTTTTGAAGAATCATGAGAATACAGTAGAATTGTTTGATGTGGCTCCCAAGAATAGAAATCGTAGCTTGCATCACCCACTTTCTTTTATCAATCTGATTCATATTTCTATTAAAACCTTACAAGTTAGGGTATAGTATTTAATTTGTATGTAAATAAGGGTTCGCTTGCTTGATTTTGATTTCAGAAATGTGTTTTTTGAATAATGAAAGTCGGGTTTCGAATAAACGTAAATTGCATTTCTCAACTTGTTTTTTCATGTTAATTACATTTGATACTCTGTCGTTAAAATATCGATTTCCTTGTGTTATTTAGGTGGTCGAAGCAGTGAATCAGGGACCAACACAAGTCCTAGTCAACGTGCCGAACATACTCAAATAAATTGTTCTGCTGGAAGCAATCAAAAGGGGCGGTCTGAACAAAGTTGTACCTCCCACCAAAACGACTCCGCCCAAAGCATGGACAAATGTAGCAAAGGCGGCATCGAAAAGACGCCATCTGTGGAATCCACTTCATTGAACCTTAAGAAAGCACCACCCGAACCCGAAATTAAAACCAGTAGTTCCAACAAGGGGGAGATGGGAAAACCTCCCAAGCCTGCAGCTCCTCCTATTCACGACGACTTCGTTTCCCTTCGTAACATGCCTTGCGTTTCGACGACGGGCAATGGCCCCGATGGCAAAACCATAAACGGTTTTCTGTACAGATATTCGAAATCAGAGGTGAGCATCATTTGTGTGTGCCATGGAAGCTCATTCTCACCGGCCGAGTTTGTGCAGCATGCTGGAGGTAGTGATGTATCGCATCCTCTGAGACACATTACCGTGATTCATCCCGCTATACAACAAATGTAGCCATGTCTAATTCTTTGTCTGCTCTCTCTAGTGTTTTTTTTTTTCTTCTTTCAACTTTTTTAGAGCTTGGGAGTTGAAGAGAAAGTCCAATAGCCAGGGCTGAAAATTATGGGTGTATACTTGTGAATGAGCTTTTTCTCCCGAAGCTGAATGGTTTAACTCCATTTATTAACTGACAAGAATATTTTAGGTCATTTGTTTAACTGATTTCTTTTATATATTTTACTAATCTTACGTGGTATGCTTAACCGCTTGATTAAATTTTTTTTTAAAGCACTATTGTTTATTGCTTTAAATGTGATTTGAGTTCAAATTGTTCTAATCGTATTGTTGTTAAAATTTTAATCTCTTTTTGTTATTTACCAATAAAATATTAATTTTATCAAATATTATTGAATTTTTTAACGGAGTTAATATTTGATTAACCTGTGATATTAATTCAATCAAAAATTTTATTAATCCATATATTATATAAAATAACTCTTTTTGGAGCCATCAGAATAACTATGGGTAAAAATGTCATTTTAATTTTATTTTATAACATCATCTTTTGATTTTTTTAAAGTAAATAGGGCAGTTTCTTTATTTAATGTTGAAATTCGATTTCCAATTATTTAACATTAAAATTATAAGTTGATGAATTGATAATAACAACTTAAATCTAAAATTTCAATTTCTTTTATTTAATATAGAAATTTTAATTGCGTTGAATTTTGCAATTAATTTGTTATTCATTATTACTTTTGGTTATTAATTTTTACTATAAAATACCTAATACGTTATGTATATATCAAGTTGTCAACTTTCTTACAACAAAATTTATTTTAATGACAAATTAATTCTAGAAATATTTGTACTCTTGATTAGAAAGGGAAGCTAAAACTGATTATTAGATCAAACTCCATGGCCGCAATTTCTTGATGTACAAAGAAAGATGCTAGACCATGAAGATATTGAGATGGTTTATATCCGGATGTATATTTTGTGTTTGCTTCATTTAAATAATATCTTTCTTAGCTAAGAAAATTAAAAATTAGTGAAATATTAAGATTTTAATGGTTTTCATATTGTTTTCAATGTTTTAGGTATATTATTTTTGTTAAGTTAAACTTTATTTGATAAAAATTGTTTTTGAACAAAAACTTAATTAAGTCCAACCTCAAAAATTTTCAAACACTTTGGATAAGTTTCAAACATTTTAAAATAAGTGAAAAACTACTCCCTATTACTTATAAATTTGTTTGTTAGCTTTGAAGCTCAGAAACATTCAACAAAAATAACAAATACCGATACTTATACCTATACCTGGTATTGATACAAAAATATTATTCTGAATTTTTTTTATTAAAGTAAAAATATCGATACTTATAATTAAGTATCGATACCCATAAAAAGCTATTGATATATATTGTTGCAGGTGACATTAATGATTAATGCTCCAATTTTTTGTATCCCAACAGTTCTATTCAATTCCGCAACAATCATAATGGTTGGAAATCAATTTAAAAGTATAAATACTATGTTCAAAAAATTCTACAGCAACAAGAGAATGCAAAAAGATATAAAAAAAAAAAACTATCCTATCAATCTTTGTGCTTAAAATTCTTCATAACTTTCTTGTATATACTTAACAAAAACCTCACGTGGAACTAATACTAAAATATGCTGATTTTTTTATTAGATGAGTGTATGTTTAATAAGGATGAGCAAAACTCGGATTGATTTGAAAATAAAAAAAAAATTGAATTTCAAATTAATTTAATCGAGTTATTTGGTGTTTTTGAGTCAACTCGAATAAGTAATTCTAATAATTCAAATAGCTCAAAAAATAAATTGATGTAAATACACTTTTGGTCCTTGTCAATTTTGAAAATAAGCAAATTGATATTTCTCTCTCAGCAAAAATTACAATATTTATAAAAATTCCAAAATTTATATTTTCAAAAAAAATTATAAAAATTTTAAAAAAATACTAAAAAAGCTAAATTAATAATTTTTGGGACCTAAATAAGTAAATTAATAATTTAAATTTATCATACTAAAATATTTTTTTTTCTCTTACTTTGCTTTGAAAGAATTTACATAAATATATTGTTTCAAATTTATATGCTCTAACATGAAATTAGTTATATTGTAAGAAAATTTTAATTTGATATTTTTAATTTTTTTAATTTAACTCAAATAATTTTATTCTATTAAACTCGATTAAAAATTTTAAATTGAATTAAAATAATAAAATAAAACTTATTAACTAAAAAATTTTCACTTAATACGGCTTAATTTGGTTGAACCCAGGGCAGGAGCACCAGTATAAGCATAATTTTAACTTTGGTTCACTTGTCAGATTTGGGTCATGGATTTTGGCTGCTTCATTCAACATGCCGAAAATAAAACTTCTCAACGGCCGTTGCCATTGAGCTGTTACACACAACATAAGCGGTAAAAGAAGGGTTAGTTTCGGCCCTCTAAGCCCAATATTTGACCTAAGCCCATTTTTCTCTTTCTTTTTTGCTACCTATAAAAACAATAGTATGAAAAATATTTTTTTAAAGAATTACATTTATTTACCATATATATAATAAGGTCTGCCAAAGTGGGTAAGCAATCATTAACATTTCCAGGAGTTAATGTGAGTAGATTTTATTTTATATTAACTAAATTAATTGTAAATTTAATTTTAAATTTTGAATTGGGTATTTATCTATTAGTATTTTTATTTTGACTGGTTTAGAGTTATTAATTCAAATATAAATCAGTTCAATTTATTGGATTTATAATTATAACTTGATTTATTTTAGGTTAAATCAATTAATCGTTTCTCTTGTAATTTTTTTTGGAAAACAATTAAATTATTAGTTATGTCACAAATAAATGGAATAAGTTCTGGAGAATTCAGAATAAAGAGTAAGAATACAAAAGCGAATATGCTTTTTTAACTATTTTCATTTTTTTTCCTTCCGGAGTATAAATATAAAAAATCCTGGTGCAGAGGAGTCCTCTCTTGCTCCTCGTCCTGTCTGCGGCTCTTCAACATCATAAAAAACCCTAAAAACCGCCAAACAACCCCCACAAAGAGAGGTGAGAGTGAGAGAAAGATTGATCGGAACAAAAGAAGAAGCGATCTGAACTCAAATCCAAATAAAGAATATCATAACCTAATACTCTCTTCTCTCTCACCTCTCTTTTCTTTTTGTTCTTCCGATAAGAATCTAAAAGCTCAGGTAAACTATCGCATATTTCAACTTTTTATTTTTATTTCTTGTTTGGCTGCTTTAATGTGTATATCTTAGATCAATGACGATTGTTGGGTTAGGCGAAACAAAAGATGCTTAAATTTTCCCAGGAATATGATTATGCTGAATTTTAACTGTAAACCTGCTGTTTCGTGGATCCTCGTGGTTCTGTTTGTTTTAGCGGAAAGTTTTCCTATGATATACTTACTTGTTCAGCAGGTATAAGTTGGAATTCTTCGTGGTTATTTACTGGGGAAAAAGGTTTATGCCTTTGGACATTTGGTTGGGGTTATATATTAGGGTTTAGGGTTTTGAGTAGTATTTTAATTTAGGTTTTGTTGTTTTGCAGGCTTCAAATCGGCAATGGCATCTGTAGAACAACAAGTCCCTACTGGAATTGCTACTCCTACTCCTACTGCCGATGTTGTATGTTCCTCACCTGTTTTTTTTTGTGTGTGTGTATGTGTTTAGTAATTATTTATTGTAAAGTTAAGTTTTGCTCTCTATTGTTGATGGTTTAGGTCGGTAATGCCTTTGTTCATCAATACTACCTTATCTTACATCAATCCCCTGAGCTGGTTCACCGATTTTACCATGATAGCAGCAAACTTGGTCGCCCTGAAGAAAATGGCAGCATTAGTATTACAACAACTATGCAAGTGAGTTTTCTGTCTGTCACTATCTCTTTCATGCATGTGTGTTTGTCCCGGGTCAAACATGTTAAATGTTAGTGTTCTGTAGTCATTATGTTTCTCTTTAATTTTTTCTGCAAACCATGTTTTCTTCCCTTTTCAAAGCCATGTATTGGTAAGTCCAGGTTTACTTGGTTTGTAACGTAAAAACTTACTCTAGTTGTGGTTCTATTTGTGCGAAAATAGAAACCTAGGGCATGTGCAACAATTGGACTTTTTTCTAAATGGCAAACTGTTCAATAATAAAAATTTCTAATTTCAAACAGAACTGGTTGCATAACCAACTTTGTTCTTCATCTTTTATACCTGTTGATTGTATTGGGGCTTAGAACCTTTTTTTTTTCATTCTCTTGAGTCTTGATGCAATTTTCAGATAGTTAATGCCTTAGAGGAGTTAAAATGATAATCTGAAATTGGGCTTCATTTTGTGGACCAGGCTATCAATGAGAAGATACTCTCACTTGGTTATGGAGAGTTCACTGCAGAAATAACAACTGTAGATGCACAAGACTCGCACAATGGAGGAGTACTTGTTCTTGTCACTGGGTATTTAACTGGAAAGGACAAAGTGAAGAGGAAATTCACTCAGAGTTTCTTTTTGGCACCTCAAGACAAGGGCTATTTTGTTTTAAATGATGTTTTCAGATTCGTCGATGATACGAAATATCAACTTGGGAGCCAGGACCCAGTTAATGGTTTGGAGGCTTCTCTTACTCCTGAGCAGGGTAATCTGAAACCCAGACTCTGCTATTGACTCCTGAAATACAGAATTATAATGATGTTCTCCTATTGATATTAATATTTGAATGCAGACAATTATCCTGTTCGAGAGAATCATGTTGAGCAACCTGCTGCATTGCCTGAAGAATGTAATGGACCAGAAGTGTACAATCCTTCAGAGAATGAAGATGGCTCTATTGAGGAAGAGGAAACGCCAGTGGCTGAGGTTGTTGATGAGATTCCTGATGATTCAAAGATGGTTTCTGATTCTATGCCCAAAATGGAGGAACTGCCAAAGAAGTCATATGCATCTATTGTAAATACCGAGGACCATAATGCAACTTATTAGACATCTAATAGTTTTGAGATTACTTGTTATTTTTCTTTTCATATATGGCCAGTTTTAAGGTGATTGATTTAGCCTCATCTATAATATCTGTAGTTAAAGGTTTTGAAAGAGAATGCAGTCCCTGTGTCAGCACCTACACATTCCCCTGTAAAGCCTGCAGTTAAGAGCCAGGAGCATCCACGAATTGCTGCACCACCTTCTGCTCCAATGCCTGCTTCTGACGCTCAGGTTTCTAGCAACGATGTTACTGAAAATGGGAATAATCAAGATGCAGAGGGTATCCTTGTTTTTGTCATTACTGCTTAGTTTTCAAATAGTTAGCGTGCCATTTTTTTGTTATGTGCATTATATTGATTATTTATTTATTTTTGTATCAATGGACCTGCACACATGATTTACCTGCATATTCCTTTTAATTGTGGACAGCTGAGGGTCCCTCTATCTATGTCAAAGGTCTGCCCTTGAATGCTACACCTAGCATGCTGGAGAATGAATTTAAGAAGTTTGGACCTATTAAGAGTGGTGGTATTCAAGTTCGAAGTCAGAAGGTAGATGTTAGCTCATTTTTCAATGTATAAATTTGTGCATACATAGTGAATTAACATTTTTTGTATTCACTACAGGGGTTCTGTTTTGGTTTTGTGGAATTTGAAATGGCAAGTTCTGTGCAAAGTGCTATAGAGGTATTTTAAGTTTTCTCAATTCCTGTGTTAACAGCTTTTCATTAGTTTTCATTTTTAAACATGGTGCTATTTATTCCATTCTTTGGAGTTCATATCATAGTATGGGTGGTAACATTTTTTGCACTAAACTTGCTTTGGCCAAGCATACATGTTTTGCTTCAGCTAATGATAAGGCTTTTGGGTGGTGACAACTTTTGCACTAGAACTTGCTTTTGCCAAGTGTACATGTTTTGCTTCAGCTAATGATAAGGCTTCTGTATTGATCTCTTGAAAATTTCTTAACTGAAGATATGAGTGTTCCTAACTTTAAGTGAACGGCTGTTATTCTGTTAGAAAATGGTCTTAGAATTTATTAGAAATGAGGTGTTATTTTTAGATTGCTAGTAGATGAAGAGGGATTGGCCATTAGCTGCTTCTAGAGGAAGACTGGTGCTGCATTGCTGTGAGTTCCTTGTCGCTCGTATGATTTCACAACTGTCCACATTGTGCCTCAGGATACTTGTCCAATATAGCCTAGTACATACTTTTGAGGTATGTAGGGAGACATGAAGATTAGGTTGTGGAACTAATTCAGTTGTTTTGTGTTTGATAAGCAGTAGGAGTCTCTGGTGGAATCCTTGTAATGAAGCCTAAAGGCTAAAGCATATGAGTTTATGGTAGTTCTGTTGGTAAGAGAAGTATTGTAGCAGTTCTCAAATAATAGGATTTAAAGTCCATTAAAGATTGATAGAAGCTTGGTGGAACATTGGAGAAAGCCTGGAGTTAGGTAAATGATTAGGGGAATGGCTACAAGATTTCTAGGAATTCCTAAGCCATTGATCCTTTTCCCCATTATAGATTGAGACTTGTGAATTTTATTACCAAGCTAATAGGTTTTGGATAAATAATCTGTGGCATTTCCATGTGATTACTTTTGTTAATTAACTTTCTGCTATACCTCAATTGTAAATAATGTAAGGTTTGGCAAGGCTTCCATTCTAGTTGCATCTTACGATTTTTACCATGTATGGGGCCTTTGAAGTAGCTTCCCATATTTGAAACACAGCAGTATTGACCCTTCCTTTTTCTTTGACTTTGACATTTGCATTAGCATTAAGCTCCCAATGTAGTTGTTTTCACCCAGTTTAGCCAATTCAAAATTGTAAAATGTCGTGTTCCCTGTTTCGGATGTGGAGATTTTTCAATTGTACATCTCTTGTGGAGTAATTAGTTTGGCTACTGAAGTTATCAAAAGGTTTTAGTGTTATTTTGGATAAATATCGGTTTTTTTGAACTTCTGTTGTCTATATAATAACGAAGGTGCATGTCAAATTTTATTTTTGCATAAATGAATGCAAACATAAATGTTATGATATTGGATCTTTATTTTTTGGTATATGCTCACGTGATCTGTTTCAAGTTGGAGCTTAATTCATGATGTGATTTTTGACATGCCTCTCCTATAACCAAGAGTGCAATGTTACAAGATTCTGTTTATCTCCCAGCATTAGATGATTCTTTCCTGCTACATTTATTAATTTCTTCTGTTCAGATTTAAATGTTATGTTTATTTTTGAAATATCTTTCAGGCTTCACCTATTAATATTGGTGGACGCAAAGCAGTTGTTGAAGAAAAGCGGTCTACCTCCCGAGGCAAGTTGTTTTATTGTTAACTTCACTCAGAATCATATTAAATTATCTATACTATTTGGTAAAAGGATACCATATGGAGTTATTGATTGGAATATAGAGATCATTCAATTAAGTAATACAAGCCACTTCATGGTTGTTAGAGGAATTAGAAATGAGCTTCTTTGCTCATCTTTGATTATGTGAACAATGGAGCTGTCTTCTCATTGTGCAACATTTGAACTCTTTGGTTGGCATCGGACTGATGTTTTTTTTCTTGATTTGATGTAAATGGTCTAAAAGAAAATCAACTTTTGCAATTTATCCAGATTCCAGAGTCACTGAGTTAGTCAAGAACATGGACCCTAAACCTTTGGGTGAATATATTTTGCATGTTTTAAGATAGTTTCGTTTACAGGGAACAAAGGGCGGTCTTCAACTGTTTCTGGGGCTGGATACAGAAATGAGGGAGCAAGGGGGCGTGGAAACTATGGTGGTGGAAGGGGTTATAGCCGGGGTGAATTTGGAAACAGGAGCAGCAATAGAGGAGGATATTCCAACCGTGGAGTTGATGGATATCAGAGGGGTGAGCACATGGGGGGTAATGGTGGCCGTGTGAGCCGCTCTGGTGAAGCAACTTTTAATGCATCAACAAAGAATGTGGCACCAAGGGTATCTGCTCCTGCTTGAAGAAAGTAATCCAGAAATTGATCAAAAGATAGCATGCAGTTTGTTTGTAGTGTAGTGATGTATCAAATTGTTACGTAGCATTTAGTGGAAAGAACCGAATGCTTGGCAGAGGAGTGCATCTGAGATTTGTTTAGGGTTTTTTTTTAACTTCCCCTTTTTCCCATTTTGTCATTCTATAAATATATAATAGAGATTTTTACTGAAAGGTATGGTCTTTGCCTGGATAATAGATTAAATTCATGTTTTCAGTCCCACTGAAATGATTTAGTCATTTTGGATTGGTTTTTGGGAGATGTAGGTGAATAGATAATGGTTCATGACTGCTTTCCTGGGTTTTTGGACTTAGAAGGCTCATCCATATAAAAAATTTTGTTTGATGGATTTTCATTTTTGCAATCAATTACCCTTGCGTAGTGGTCTACTTAATAATTTAAGAGCTTAAATATTGCAATTAATAAAATTGCGACGGAAGAATTCTACATAGAAGTTATAAAGTGATAAATATATGCGATGCCAAGGGTAGATGGAGTGTATATTCTCAAGTGGAGCCCAAATCCTTCAAGACGGGGCGGGGGAGACACATACCATTAAGGTGAACAAAACTAGATTCGAATCGAAAAATTCGAAAAAAATTTCAAATTTCGAATTATTCGAATCGAGTTATTCGAGTTAAACGAATCGAGTTGAATTTTTTTTTAATTTCAAGTTTGAATCGAGTTTAATTTTCGAATTCGAATTATTCGAATAATTCGAATAAACTTAATAAAATTATATTATTTTTAATTTTAAATTTATATTATCCAAATCCAATACTCAGGTCCAATTTATTATACTCATTTTCTCTCAAAATCCAAACCATTTGTCTTACCCAATTTTTTCCCCTAATATTTAAAACCCATCAACAAACTAAACCCAAATATTTTTAAACTCAAATATAATTTATTCTTCAAAAACACTTATAAACTAAACCCAAATATTTTTAAATCCAAATATAATTTTATTCTTAAATATTACTCATAAACAACTCATTTTCGTGTCTAAATTTATTGTTCCTTTTTGTTTATTATTGTTATGATTAAGTGTACTTATTTAGTTTTTATTTGGAAAAGAAATTGAAGATATTAACTTTGTAAACCCAAAATCTATTTTTTCTTCCTAAAAAAACCCTAAATTAAAACCCTCAAAAAAAATAAGCTTAAGCTATTCTACAATGATTTTGTGTTATTACTGTCCGTTTAGTTGACTTTTGTTGTGTTATTTTTGTTTTTTGTTTTGTTGTTTAGAATGGTGTTATCGTATAAGTTTTTACTGTATTTTGGATTTTTGCTTATGTTTTTTTATAATCTTGTTGTGTTATTGTTGTTACTTGGATTTATATTGTTTACTTGAACTTTTGCTAATTTTTTTATTATAATCTTGTTGTATTGTCATTGTTTACTTAGATTTTTTCATTTATTTATTTTAATCTTTCGTTGTATAGTCATGTTTAAAAACTTTAAATAAAAATATATTTTTAAAAAAATTATATAAAATTAAACAACACCAAATTAATTTTCTTAATTTAACTCGAACAAATATATTCGATTCGAATTCTATCTCACTCGACTCGATTCGTAAAAATTTTAAATCGAGTTAGGATGATGAAATAGGACTCGAAAACTCGATTAACTCGAAATGCTCACCGCTACATACCATACTATTTCCATTTGCTTAGCCATGCTGCAAGTCGATTTGAGGGATTCGAGATTTTACTAGCTCGATGAGAGAAAGGGATAAATTGGTCTTTGGGTACATCTTTGCTCGGAAAAAGGAATGTTGTTGCTCGATTGGAAGGGATTCAAAAAGCTATGGATACTCTCTATTCTAACAACGTGCAGAAGATAGAAACCAAATTGAGAGGAGAGTTTGAAAATGTCTTGCCATACAAAGAGACTCTTGGAGGCAGAAATCGAAGTGAATGGGACACCGCAATCTCAAATCTTTTCATAACCCAACCCTTATTAGGAGAAAATTGAACAAGGTTAGAGCTCTTAAATTGTCTGACGGCGAATGGTGCTATGAGGACCGTATATTTGGAGTTGAGGTCATCAGTTTCTTCCGTAATCTCAATTTCATTAAGAGGCATGTTAATAGGAGGTTTTTCTTGAAAGGTTATTTTCTGATTCTGTTTTCATCCGATATAGATTACTGAGAGGAGGTGATGTCCGCATTGTTTGGCATGGTGCTACTGAAAGCTTTTTGAATTGATGAATTTTATGCTCAATTATTTCAAAGTCAATGGAACAACATGGGGGATTCAGTTTATGATATGATTTACCAAGCTTTTAATGGTAAGTAGGTAGAGCATGAATTGAAAAGAAGATTTTATTGGTCTTGAAAACAAAGGTAGTGAATCTTGAACCGCTCTCACAATTTAGATTTATTAGCTTTTGCTTAATTTTATATAAAATCATAATGAGTACAGTGGTCAACAGATTGCCTAAGCTAACAACTCCTAATCAAGTCAACCTGGAGAAATATTACTAACAAAATCTTCATAGCTTAGGATGTGATCCACTTGATGAGAAGAAGCAAGTGGACGGCAGTTGAAGTTAATGTATTAGGTGGGATTTTATTAAGGATTCGCTTATGGAGGCTGGTATTCTACAAGATTTGATAGCTACCGTGATGCACAATATTACTACTTTTTTAGCATGCATATCCTATGAAATGGGGCTCTTTTCTAATCTTTCACCCCAACTCCGGGTGTTGGCCAAGCCTGTCCACTCTTTGCATATTTGTTTGTTCCTGAAATGAAGACACTTGGGCATGCTATTTACAAAGCAATGGCGGATGGTAATTGGTAGATAATCTCCTATTTAATTCTTTCTACATGCAGTGTCACAGATATGATGTTAATTTTAATAAAGTTAAAATTAGACGTGCTACGTAATACTCAATTTAAATATATAAATAGTCGCCTCAAAGAAAACGGTATTCCAACATAATAATAGATTTAATCATATAAACAATCGATTCAAAAGAAGTAGTTTTCCAACATAACAATCCATTCAAACATATAAACAATCAATTCAAAAGAAGAAGAAACAGTATTCCACCATAACAGTCGATTAAAAAATGGTATTTCAACATGACAATCGATTTAAACATAAAAACATTCGATTCAAAAGAAGCAATATTCCAGCATAACAATCGATTCAATTCAAATTTGACCAATCCATATAATCAAAAGTCAACCAAATTTGATCATTTCTTGATTCGAAATTCAATTAACTTTCGACTTGATTAACCATTTTTTATTTCGTTTTCACTAGACTACTCCCTGTTTCACAAGCCATGATTTGACATAATTTTAAATAAGGTGATCAAAGTTTTCTTCATCCCCTTCACTTTGACTAAAACTTACTATAACATTATCTAGTTATTTTTGTTTCATTTTACACTTCTAATAAGTTAGAAATCGTCTCCTAATCATTTTTCATCCAAAAACACACATTTTGCTTAATTTTATAAGCTTCCATCAATATCTTTTAATGACAATTTTTAATACACTTATACTTAAAATTTGGAAGAAAAATAATAAAGAAATTTTTTAAAATAAAATATTAAATAAATATTAATTTATTATTATTTAACAAAAACATCATTTAAAAGTTATCATGCATAATTTATTTTTAATATTGAAGGAGTCCGTTTATATTTTGGGAGGGCTATACAAAGGGAGAATTTAAAAAATCTTAAATCTTGGGAGGTTATTTATATTTTTTGAAGGACCATAGTGTATCTACAAAAGATTAAATTACAAAAATTTTAAACCTTAGACTAATGGTTATATTTGACAAAAAAAAATTAAAGTAACCAAAACAAGAACAAAATAATTTTAGAGTGAGTAGCTTAAATGTCCGGATAGCATATTGAGGACTAACTTCTCAAGGGCTCTTTTGTTTGGTGCTCGATTGCAGATATTTGGACTGATATACGAGAAGTCATGTATTGGACTATCGGTGACGGGAAACTAGTTGGATTTTAGGAAGAACAATTGGACGCCAACAGTGGTACCCCTCGAGAATCACATGATTGCGTCGGCTGGAGTTGTGGATAACACCTTGGTGAGTTGTATGACTGATATTCAAGGCAATTGGGCTTGGAACAGATTTGCACACTATCTCTCGACCTCAAGCGTCATTCATCTTGCAGGGATTAGTCCACTGGAGGTCAAGGTAAGGGATAGAGGGTTTAGCCGCGTGCTGGTGGAAAGCGACAACCAAATATTGGTAAAGATGTAGCAGCAGCAGATAGGAATAATTCCTTGATACGTAAGTGAAGCATTTGCGGACAAGGAACTGGAAGGTTAATTTGTATCGAGTGACTAATAGAGCTGCACACACCTTGGATGGGATGCCTTTCAATTTAGCTGCTTATTTGCAATTTCAATGCTGGAGGATGATAGACAAAGGGTATATAGCGTTCACCCAAATTCCAGCAGTTAACAAAAGAAGGCTCCCATGATGAACTAGCAAACAATTGGGCGCATTTGGGTACACAATTGGGTGCTTTGTTGGGTTAAGATTTTTTTGCGCTCACTTTTATATATAATTTTTTTTTGTCAAATTGGTTATTTTATAATAGTTCTATTGACGTGACCGTTAGTTGACAAACGATATTGACGTAGCAAAATTTTTTCATCTAGGCAAGTCCACGTATGCAACTGCTGATGTTATACTATTTTATCTTATATGTCATATCAATAAATGATTTTAAAATTATTAAAATTATTTTAAAATCAATTTAAAATTATTTTTTAAAATATAAAATTATTAAAATCATCATCATCCTTAAGTTTTTTTGGGCTTTTTTTTCTTCTGTTACCCTTCCCCTTCCCCTTTTCTTATTTTCCTTTTTTGGTGGAATAAAAGGGCAAAGTGGATGTAACACTGTAATCGTTGGTAGCCATTGCCTTCATTTATGGTGGTTTAGGGTTTCCCAAGAAACAAACAAAAAACTTCACAAACTCAAGAAGTGTTGTTTTTGGTGTTGATTTGAAGGGAAAGGAAAGATACCCAGATGTTGAAATCGTTAGTTGTTCAAGTAAAAAGAGAAAATTTTCTGTTCAAGAAAAAGGTAAAACAAAATTAGATGTGTTTAGTATTTCCCCGAGAAACAAACGGAAAACTTCACAAACTCAGATTCTTCATGACTTGATGCAAATGGACAGAGAGAAATGAATTTTGGATTCATTTCTCTAAATCGATGGATCAACCTCTTAATCGAGCAAGATTGCCGTGTCGAAGTAAATTATATATTTTTTCACTTCTCTAAATCCTCTGTTTTCGTTCTCCTCTTCTTCTGTTTAAAAAAATTAGGATTTAACAGAAGAAAAGGAGAACAAGAATTTAACAGAAGAAGAGGAGAACGGAAACAGAGGATTTAGAGAAGTGAAAAAATATATAATTTACTCCGACACGGCAATCTTGCTCGATTAAGAGGTTGATCCATCAAGTTCTAGGCATAGGTTGATCCATCGATTTAGAGAAATGAATCCAAAATCCATTTCTCTCTATCCATTTGCATGAAATCATGAATGATCTGAGTTTGTAAAGTTTTCTGTTTGTTTCTCGAGAAAATACTAAACCCATCTAATTTTGCTTTACCTTTTCTTGAACGAAATTTTTTTTCTTTTTACTTGAACAATTAACGATTTCAACATTTGGGTATCTTTCCTTTCCCTTCAAATCGACACAAAAAACAATACTTCCTGAGTTTGTGAAGTTTTCTGTTTGTTTCTCGAGAAATCCTAAACCACCATAAATGAAGGCAATGGCTACCAACGATTACAGTGTTACATCCACTTTACCTTTTTATTCCACCAAAGATGGAAAATAAGAAGAAAGGGAAGGGGAATAGGAAAAAAAAAAACTCAGAAAAACTTAAGGATGATGATGATTTTAAAAATTTTATATTTTAAAAAACAATTTTAAATTGATTTTAGAAATTTTAAAAATTTATATTTTAATAATTTTAAAATCATTTGCTAACGTGGCATATAAGGCAAAATAGTGCCACATCAGCAGCTGCATACATGGACTTGTTTAGGTAGAAGAAAATTTACCATGTCAGCACCGTTAGTCAACTAACAGCCACGTCAGCAGGACCATTAAAAAATGACCAATTTGACAAAAAAAAGATTATGTACGAAAGTGAGCGCAAAAAAACCTTAAGGGTCAAAGTGATTAAACACCCAAACCTTAGAGACTAATTTTGTCATTATTTCTTTTTGTTTCATATTCTTGAGATTGCAGTTTCTAAGCTAATTGGCAAGAAGAAGTGGTGTTAGATGGAAAAATAGAGAAGAAGATGAAATTGGGGAAGAAATTATAGGGAAGAAGATGAAATTGAAAATTAAAATTATTTAATAATTTTAATAATTTTATATTTTAAAAAATATTTTAAAATATTTTATATAATTTTAAAATCATTTGCTGACGTGGTATATAAGACAAAATAGTCTCACGTTAGCAACTGCATACGTGGATTTGTCTAGGTGGAAAAAATTTTATCATGTCAGAACCGTTAGTCAACTAACGGCCATGTCAGCAGGACCGTTAAAAAATGATCAATTTGACCAAAAAAAATTATGTATGAAAGTGAGCGCAAAAAAACCTTAATGGCAAAAGTGACCAAACAACCAAACGTTAGGAGTTAATTTTGTCATTATATATATTTTTTTATTTTAGTCACTAACGTTATCGAAATTTAATAATTTGGTCACTCCTCCATTAAATAAAATATTTATAAAATACATAAAATAAAATAAAATATTTATAAATAAATAAGTATCTATTTTTCTCCATTTTTAACATGAAAATTATTTATTAAAATAATAATTTTATAAATAAAATAATAATCTTATAAATAAAATAATTTAAGGGAGGAAATGACAATGAAGACGACTTTATGTAGACTCAATTTTTCTTTTTTTTTTTTAACATTAACAACCACTATGATTAATTTGGGTCGAAAAAGATGAGAATAAATGTTTTTAGGTTGTTGTCCAGAACGGGGTTTGTTGTGTTTGAGTTTCACGTTGTGCTTGAGGGTAGGCGTGATTGGAGATTATATAGATGAGGATAAGGTCTTGGAGGCACAAGTGTAAGGTTACGTCAACAACTCCACAACCAATTCCTAGTTCAATGATGCGACGATGGAGGATGAGAAAATCTAGAAGTTTACAGTTATAATTATTGGTGCTAATGGTTGTGGGCAAAGATGATGCTCAACACTCAACAAATTAGACGAGGACTAAGAAGAAAAGCCAAAAGTTTAATAAAATTTATTATTTATAAAATAAATTAAAAAAGGAAATTTTTGAATTTGATTTAAGTCTTGCTTTTGGGCTTTTTTAAAAAAATATTTTATTTATAAAAGTATTATTTTAATAAATAAATTGTCAGGGAAAGAAAAAAAATGAGTATTCATTTATTTATAATTTTATATGTATTTTCATAAAATCGTATGATTTTTATCGAAAAATAAACTTTTAAATATTTTATTTTTAATTTTTTTTGAATTTTTAAGAAGTAAAATTAAATTGATATAATATGTAAAGTTGAGGGTTAAATTTATTAAATTTTTTAAAATTAGGACTAAATTAATAGAATTTGTAAATATTGAAAAGATAAATTTGATATTATACCAATTAAAAAAGTCACCGTCAGTGATTTATCGGAGTAGTGACAAAATTATTAAATTTTGACAATATTAATGACTAAAATAAAAATTTTTAAGTTTGGATGACCAAAATAAAAACACACTAATAATCGGGTGACTATTTTTATGGTTTACCCTTCTTTTTATGTCAAACGAGGAATAGAATTCCAGAGGAAGATGTTACGTGCTGCCATATCTTTGTGGAACTGAAACAATATCTTTGGTCTATGAACACACAAGCATGTCCTAACAAATGAATCTGATAAACTGTAGCTGAAAGCCTGAAAATCTAGTTCATAATTCTTACAGTTTTACATACCTTTCTTTAATCTTATTATGTTCAAGGATTTAATTATTTTCTGCAAATGGCCATCATTTCTATTGGTAGGTGGTTGTGTTTTGCATCAGATCGAATCTGATGAGATGCTTTCACCTTATAATTTATCGCAGTTTTTTTATAAAATTGGAAGATAAAATTTTGATTCGACCCGATAAAAATATCGATCTATTAAAGGAATCATCGATTTTGGAAAACTTCTCTAAAAATAGCAGACATTTCCTCAACAAAATGTAAAATTTTCAGTAAGATTCGTAACCGTAAATTGTTGAATTTAGATGGCAACCCGAAAATTAATGAACAATGTCAAAGATCACTTGATGGATATTAGGTGAAACTTCCATTAGGCTGTCTCTGATCATATGTAGAATTGCAAATGCTGCATGTGACATAAACCGAAGGGCCGTTAAACCATTATTTGGAGAGAGAGAGAAATAAAGGTTTCCTTTAAGGAATCAATGATTGTATGGACTATGATAGAGCATCAATCTAGGCCTTCTGATTTAATACACCATTATTGCAAAAGCTTGTAAAAAAAGCCTAAACATCTACTCTACCAAAGCATGCATAAAAGAATCACCAACAAAGCAGGAAAATGGGAAATCATTTGTTTGCCATGACAATAGGAAATGATCAAATGTTCAAAGTTGGATTTCCGCATATTGTTTGATGTTCCACCACATACAAATAGGGAACAAGTAAAAGTTACATTTCATGTGAAATCAAAAGAACATATTTACTTTGTGATCCTTAGAGAAATATATATATATATATGATATATCCGCTATTCTCATCAAGCTTAAATTAACAAAAAAGAAAAAAAGTGAAATCTAAAATTCAGTGGTACCCTTTCTTGCCATGCCTGCTGCCAACATGGTGCAACCATCCAATCCCTTTGAGGGCCTTTGAGATCTTGACAAGGTTAGGCCTTCCCATTCCCAAATTCATCTTCCCAGCTGAGAACTTGAGAGCCTGTAAGCAGCACAATTGCCCATTGGACTCTTCTTCATACTCATCCTCATCATAATTATCATTATCGTAGCAGTGATCTTTGTTGTTGCCACCTTTCTTTCCTTTCTTCGAGCTGCTTTTCATTTCTACTTTATTATGGGAATGGGAGTCGGTTTCATATGCCTCCCAAAGCAAATCCATCCCTTCAGTACCCTCAGCAACGTTGTGTGAGTGTCTCTCTTCGAAAAGCTTGCATGCCAATGTCCTCTTCCACTCCTTTTGTTTCCTCATCGACCCAAAGTTGCTAAGATTTGATCCCACTGTTTGGTAGTTGTAATTTTGTCCATTTTTACTACCCCATTCACCTCTCACTCTCGGGGAACCATTCACCATTGCTTTGGCAGCATGCTCAAATCCATTATCAGCACTGATCGCTTTAGGAGGATCACTTACTTTATTGGCCTCGGATCCCCTTCTCATGAATTCTTCTTCCTTTTGTTCATCACCTTTATTGGACTCCACGCTTAGTGACTTGACCTCTTTGTCTGTCTTTTTGGACGACAAATTTTCAACCCCATCTTTTTCCTGAAAAAAGTCTTCAAAGATCTTCACTACCGCCTTTACCTGATTCGTTTCCGGTCGCCTAATCTCTGCTGGTTTTTCATCTAAAGCAGTACTCGTCGTCAACGTTTCAGCCATACCTAGGCTACCATCGTTTTCAAAGCTCGGACCTTGGTCGATGGAAGCTTCCACAGCTCGAAAGTAATCTCCTTGGGACTCCACCGCCAAAACATCATCTGGATTTTCACAAGTTTCGACGACAGGAATCGACGTTTCAAACATGATCTTAAATGCTTCAAGCTCTTCGAAGCATCCAAAACAATCGCTTTCAGCATCGTCAACTTTAGACCTCAACGTTTCAACAAGCGTTCGGTAGGCAGTAAGCAGGAAACTTGCCTTGGAATCCGGTGAGCTGTCGAGTTGGAAAGCCCCACCACGGTTGAAAAATGTGGGAGTGAGAGTAAGAAAGACAAGAAGCAAAAGGGCGGTGGTGACGAAGAGAGGGGAAAGGAAAGAGAAAACCTTGAAGAGGTAAGGGGAGAAGAAGATGAAGTAACAGAAATACAGAGGGTGAGAGAGAAGGAAAGAACAAAAGAGCATAAAGTCAGAAAATAGAAGAGTTGGCAAGTCCTTAGGGTGCTTCTGGGCAGCTAAAGACATTTTTTGGTGAAGAAAACGAGAGAGAGTATCAAAGTAAGAGAGGGAAGATGGTGATGGATGACAACATTCTAACAACGAAACCAAGACTTGGAGAAGAATTTTGGAAGAGAGGGCGAGAGAGCGGCGTGAATAAAGGGAAGAGATTGATACAGAAATAAAAAAAGAGTGTGAGAGATTAACTACCGTAGCCATTGATATGAAAAAAACAAAAGTCGCTTTAGAAACTTTCCCTGTCTTGTCCCCGCCCCCTTCAATCAGTTATTGATGTGATTCTCTCTCTCTCTCTTATAATAATGATTCCAGCATTTAAAATTTTTAATTTTCATTTATTCATTCCCTGATTTTAATATTTTTTAAAAAATTTATAAAAATATTGAAATAATTATTTTTAAAAAATTTTAAATTTTCAACATTTCACAATTAAATTAATGTCTAATTTACTCAAAACACTAACTTAATTATAAACTTTATAAATGGTATAAATATAACATTGAATTTTTTTTTCTTTTTAGTACTTTTTAAAAAACGGAAGATATATCCAATGTTTATAACAAGTGACATGTATTTTTCCTATTCATGTAACATCCACATTAATGGAAATTATATATTTACTATATATATTATCTAAAATAATAGTAATAATGTTAATTAATTTAATCAATAAATTTGAAATTATTTAAAGAAATATTAGTTGTTAATGAGTTATCTTTATCATAAGTGGCACGTTCTATTTTTGGCATATCAATAATTAATTGTTAATTTATGTAAAGTTATCGAGACCTATAAAAATAAAAATTTCTTGAAAAATATAAAAGTTGATAGATAGCAACAAGTAAAATCGTATTCACAGAAATTAGTGATAATTTTATTTCTTTAATAAACAAGTAAAATAAAAAAGGGTTTATAATTAAAAACTAAAATAAAATTAAACAAAGTAAAATTAGATCATAAAATAAAATCAACAAGAAGAAATTCTACTCAAAGTTAAAATTTTTGTTTGATTCATAGATTCGATTATCAACGCAAGGATAACTTTAATGCCTTTAATAAATTAGTTCTAATTGTTGACTCAACGTCGGACAACCAATTTCTCCTTACTTATTCGGTAATATCAATAGGCAACTTGTTTAAAATTACTTTCCTAACCAATAAATAACCTTGTAACTCAACGTCTAAAATTTAACTTACCGGCAACATTAAGAACTAAAAAGACCTAGTTCTAACCAATAAACTCACCTCAATGGGGTTTATTTAAGTTAGATCACACATCCACACTACATAAATGTAAACTACGACATAACGAGTTATGCAGTTTGTCACTAGCATTAGAATAAATTAAACAATTACAAATTTAATTATCCTAATTGAGAAGGCAATCATTCTAAGCCATCAAATACCAACCAAATATTTAATAAACCTAAGCAATTGTAAGTGTAATAGAAGATGCATGAATATCAAAAAACAAAGAAAAATTAAACCATAAATTAAATCTTACAAATCTATTAAATCAAACTTCCATAAAACCTTTGATTAGAAAAAAAAAATAAAAGCCCATAAAATAAAGAAAACAAAATAAAATTAACATAAGCTAGGTCTCCCTAACATAACCATATCAATTATAGGGCAAAAATATTATAATGGAAAAAATACAAATGTGCCATTAATTAAACAAAACAGAGTTTTTCAAGATATTTTTGTATCAAATTTTTAGATTATTTTTGGGCTTCATTTGTGAAATAGTTTTAGTTAAATATTTCAATTTTCTTTGGGTCGATATATTATGAACCTAAAATGAGTCTATAGATCAAGTTATGGCTAAAATATTGAAATTGCACTGTGTTGAAAGTTCAACCGAAAAACTTGCCAAAAATAAAATTTAAGCTATTTTTCTCTAATTATTCTCTAAGTCAATAATAAATAAAATATAAGTATAAATAATATAATTAAAAATATAAATTGCATAACTCAGGTATCGTTATGCTTTTTGTCTATGTAACAATAAGTATAGTTGATTGGAGAAAGTTAGAGTTAAAACAGATAAAGGCTTCAAGTTGCCTTGTAGAAACAGATAAAGAAATTGAATAATGATTTTATGTATCAACACTTGAGAGTACATTATTTTAAATGAGAAATTATGGGTAACTTATATGCCTGTCTGAAATCATACTACCTTAACAAGCCAGATTAAAACTATCTATTGTGAGCAACAACAATTACAGTAGAAACCAACCCAGACCCTATAAGAGAATCATAAATGTCAACAAACCTAATCTAAGACATCCTTTTGGGTACATTACAAATTGGGGGAGGGGATTTAAATTTCTATAGTATAGTTGGTTTCCTCTGACCAATAGTTCTCATTTTCATTAATTATACCTAACACTAACAGATGGTAGCTTTGAGTTTAAGATTAAAGCGGCCCACTTCAATTATGCATATCTGAGATGAGAGTTAACAACTTACTAGTGTTGTGGAGCACTTGTCTAAAATTATTGCTATGGTGTCCTCTAATTTTACAGGCCATGTTAATAAATCCTTGTGCTTCCTTTTTTTAGTTATGGATGATCTAAGAGAGACGAAATCACTCTCTACAAGAGGGTGGAATTGGGCGTCCACATGGGTAGGCATCCGCACTCAAGTGCATGCCATGCCATGCATGCAATACTACCTTTACTTCTCTTCTTTCCACATCTTGATGGGGACCCATATGTCTGTTGTTGTCCTTCCACTCTCTGTCTCGCTCTAATATTATTGTAGTTCTTTTTACACGCTTTCTATTTTTCCATGTTTTACCATAAATATAAATTTCATTGTTCATCGCCAAAAAGAAGAGAATTTTCTCTCATTTTGTCGGACACAAAGATACTAGGGAAGGAGGGGGCTTTTTGACAAACATGGCGATTCCTTGGGGATTAAAACATATCACACATGCTGAACTCGGAACCTCAAATTTATTGGTTAATCACCTTTTTTGAATAAAACCAGCTAAATGCCCATCTTTGTAACAAAAGTAGTAATGGGTAAGGCTATCCTCGCTCCACCATAAAAGTGTCTTAAATCCGATACTTCATTTCAATCATCAACATTATATACACTTGATCACACTTTGCAAGTATAGTTTATTAGAAAGCCTTGCAAGTTTCAATTTAATTCCAATCTCGAGAATCAGCTTAATGCAGAAATATGAGCTAAGATTTGGCTCTGCATTAGCAATACTTCCCCTATAAATTAACAAGTAAAATGAGGGCCAACATGGTAATAAAACTCATAATGGCTCCATATATTACAATGAAGCAATAGGGGACCAAACTGCCAACAATGTCATCATGCCCCCAGCAAAGAGAAAAATCTATGAATATTCCAGCACGAACTAAAATAACATCAGAAAAATAGAAGTTTGAATGCCAGATAAGAACATGTTCATTCCAAATCAAACAAGAAAAACTGTTGTAATATAGAAATTAGAAACATCCACAATAATTTCCGTTCTAAACAACAACCAACCTGTTCCATCCTAAAGCAGACTAAAAAAAAGCATAAGTTACTCTGTCATTACAGGTTTGTTGTCACTTGCTTTGGGTCTCTGTTCCTTTGGCTTCTGCTCCTCCATTTTCCTGAAAAGCCAAGCAAAAGTTACACCCAAAGATTAGAAGGATCTCACCCGAACAAAACCTTTTCTTACAATAAGATTTCAGTGAGGCAGATTGGGAATGACGCATTGGAAAACCTCACATAATCATCATTTGTAGCACAAGGTACAGCATGGGAAAGGAAATAAGTTGTTTAAACAGCATAACAAGCTAAACTAGAAAGACAAACAAATCTTTCCCCAAATTGAGAACATAAACCATAAAAGAAACAATTCAATGTTGTATTTAGAAAGAGCTGGCCATAAAACAGGCTTCACTTAGTGTCAGAGAGATTGATAAAAGCTTCTTAAGTCGCAAGTTGCAGGTTATGGAATAGAGTCCAGTGGATGCAGTTTCAGTAACCATAACTGCTAGAGAATCAGCAACAATATCCTCCTAATTTCATAAGAATCAATCACAAAATAAACCAGCAAGCTAAGCCCAGTGCAAATAAAGCCCTCTATATATATTTTCAAACAAAATAAACACAAAGAATCTAATTCTAAACATCATACTCATATTGTTCGCAATCGCAATCTTCCCAAAAAATAATAAGCTTTCATCGAATAGTTGAAAGATACATGAAGATCTTGAAAAGAGAATCCGTCAGCATTTTATCAACTCCCAGTGACTATAATCATCTACGCTAATAACATTGAAACTAAACTAAGACCGGAGCAAGTTTACACATAAATTAGGATGGAAAAGGATAAAGATACATATATAGAGACAGAGATAGAGAGAGGAACCTTTTGTCGGAGGAGCCGCCCTTCTGGCTGAGGAATGAGCGGAAGAGTGGAGAATTGACGTCGTAAATCATTCTGCAAGCAAAGAAACCCTAGCTAGCTTTCACTGCTCACGCTGCTTAACTATTAGCCTTCGCGGTTTTAGATGTGGGTCTTGAAAACCGCCTTTGTATTTAGATTTGGGTCTTCGGATACCACGTTTTATTATGGTTGGGCCATTGCCCACATATCTGTTAAAGATTCGGGACCTCTTTGGGCTTTCTCATAGACGCCATCAGTTTTTTGGTTCTTTTAAAAATAAAATATTTGAACGTCACCAACATTATTAAAATGTCCCACCTTTTTCTTTTACATATTAATATACCATAAAAAACTACGATCGTTTACTATTTTTATTTTTCAAATGCCAAACATACAATTAAAAATATAATATTTTCAATCAAAAGGAATATTAAAAAAGTAAATTACAAAAATAGTCACTCAATTTTGGTTAAATTTGTTTTTTACCTCTCAACTATAAAATGTTATATTTTGGTCAATAAAGTTTTTAGTCTGTAACATTTCAATCACTTCCCCGTTAATTGTCATTACCCCTTAATGGAATGGTAATTTAACACATTAACTCAATGATTAATATCTAATTTGATTTTTGAACTATAATTAAAATATTCAATTTGGTACTTTTATCTTTTTTGTCGTAATTTTGAAAACATCAAAATATTTTTTAAAAATGTGAAATTTCATAAGTTAATTTTCGGAATTATAAAATTTATTTTTAAATTATAATTTTGAAAAAAAATAAAAAAATCATAAAAATGTAAAAAGTTATAAAAAAAAAGGGGTTGGGAGAGTAAGCCCCTTCACATGCTATTTAACTGTAAAAACATAATCAAAGAAGGCAAATTTAAATTATTAATTTTTATTTTTTAAATATTTTTTGATATTTTTAAAATGTTTAATATTTTTTTAGAATTATTGTACTGTTAAAGTATCAAATTGAATATTTTAAATATAATTTATGGATCAAATTAAATATTAACTCTTGAGTTAATGTACATGCCATCATTTCTTTAAGATCATAATAATAATTAGTGAATGAGTGATTAAAATATTATAATTTGAAAATACAAAAATTAAAATGTAATATTAATAACCAAAATAAAATACTTTATAATTCAACAGTAAAAAGGAAATTTCACTGAAATTAAAATTTCACACGTCAAGAAAATTACTTGAATAATTTTACATATTTACAAAAAAATATTATGAAAATGTTTTTATTTTTTTATTATTTATAAAAAGAATAAAAAAATTTACGAGTGTAAATAACATTTTTAAATATAAATTAATATATTATTATAAAAAGAAAAAGAACACATATCATACGAATGTATAAAATTTTTATGATAAAAATTTGAAAGAATATAAAAAATATAAAATAAATAACATGAATTATTAACCCGACTTGCCCAAAAATAATATAAAGATAATAATTAGTTGTCTAATGATCAACCTGAAAAATAATCTCAAACAAAAGGATAACATTTAAAGATAACAAAATATATTTTGTTTGAGTTTAACGATAAGTAGAAAGTTTTACTTTTAATTTTTAAAAATTAAGTGTAGCTTTTAATATTATGTTGTTAATTAAAAGGAAAAGTAATTCGACAATGTCTCGGAATAAATTACAAATGGATAATGAATCTATATAAATTCATGTCCCACATTGCTTAAGAAAATAAGAGAAATGAGACTTGAAGTCTATATAAATACATGTTTTGTAAGTTTTAGTATTACAAGAGGTGGTACCAAAAGAAAAGATATTAGGGGTAATGCTTCCAATTTGAAGTATTTTCCTGCAAATCAATTGAAAATGTTTTCAACTAGGAGAATTCTCGTAAAATCGGTCTAATTCAATAATTTCTTGAAAAACGTTACTTAATCTAATAATTTTTCTTAAAAGTTTTAGAATTTTAGTAATTTCATCCTTACCAACTCAATGGATTATATAGTATAGATAATTAATTATTTAAGGAAGACTTTTCACTAATAAAGAAACAGAGTCTACTTGTTTATTGAACTAAACCCAAATTTAACTTTTAGTGATGGGTTGTCAGGGTTTCTTTTTCGTAGCATATAGGAAGAATGAGTCCAAATCAGTCATTTAGAGACAGTCCAATGATTAAAACCCCAATTTTAGAAAAGGCTCAAATTCAAAATCTATGATATTTGAGGAAAAAATTATAAAAGTTAAAAGGGTAAATTCCACTATAGGTCACCCAACTATGGGTCATTTATCTTTTTTAGTCACTCAATTATGGATTTGTTTCTTTCTTGATCACTCAACTATATGATATTTTTAAATTGGTCATTCAAATAATCGAGATTGTTTTTTTGGGCCCATTTTTGTTAATTGCACTAACGGGAGGGTGACATGGTAGTTAAAAAATGGTATAATAATAAGCTTAATCTTAAATTTTTACATATTATATCGATTTAATTATAATTTTAAAAAATTAACCATCAAAATTTATAAATGATCATCCTAATTTAAAAAAATTAAGGAAACATATAAAAATACATAAATATTTTCAAAAATATATAATAACTTTAAATTTTATATTAATATTAAAAGAAAATAATTATATTAATATTAAATTTTAAAAAAATATATAATAATAAATTTGAATATTATATTATTATGTTGAATATGTTAAAAATGCTTTAGTTATTATTTGAAAATTTTTTATTATAATATTTGAATTGATAAGTTAATATATTTTAATTATAATTAATAATTTAAATAAAAAATATTATTTTATGCTAACTACTACAATTAAAAATACAATATTTAAAAAACTAATTAAATATCAAATACTTAAAATCACATGCAACACATGTGATATTAGAAGCTTAATAGTCGAGTGAATATGAAGGGCCACAAACTCCTTGATTAAATGGTATAATTGTCTAAAAGTCTCTTTAATAATAATTTAGTTTAACTTTTTAACCCATCATTAAAGAAAATTGTACTTTTAGCTAACCTCAAAAATTGATAATTCAATTTAAATTGTCACAATATAAAAATTTTAAAATTAAATGTCTATTTTTTAAATTTTATTTCGACTATGGACATAAAATTTTTAATTTCACTCATGATATATACATAGAAAGAGAATATGATAAAAGGGGTAAACTACACCATTACTCACTTAACTATGAGTAAATTTTCGTTTTGATAGTTTAATTAAAAAAGTTATAATTTGATCGCTAATGTTTTTGAAATTATTTTTTTAGTCATCCAAGTGATTAACGGTGACTCTTTTTTAGTTGGTGCAATAACATTTTTTGTCCTCAACTGTTATATTTTCTGTCAATTGGATCCTAATTATATATAAAAATATTAAACAACTTACAAATATTTAGAAAAAAATAGAAAATTCTATATAAAAATTCAAGTTATTTCCAAGTTAATTGCAACGAGAAATCTTCAGCATTGCCATAAAATTATGAAAACGGGTAAAAATAAATCAAGTTCAATCTTTTAACATAATATTCATCTGATATAAAAATTTAAATATGATTGAAAACTAATATTCATACATATTTTATTGCAGTAAAGCTTAAGATTTGTTCAATATTGATGCATAAAAATGAAATTGATCAGTCAATAGAATTTAATAACAAATTAATAATATCTTCAAACTGAATTTCATGCTATTAAAGAACTTTTTCCATAGTTAATATTACAAAAAAAAACTTGTGAAATTGGTTCTAATACAAATTTTTAAACCAGAAAAATACAAAATATACCATAATTTTTTATTTTTCAAACACAATTCATATAAATTATTTTTCAAACCTTGAATCATAAAAAACAAATTATATTCTAAATCCTTTACTTTTTTCTTTTCTTATAATAAAAAAAAACAATTTCCCCTCCTTTTCTATCACTTTATCTATTTTTTAATTTTTTATGAATTTTCTGTATTTTTTAGAATTTTCTAAATTTAAAAAAAATTATCTTTTTCATTTTTATATAGAATCAAGGTCAAATTAACATAAGACATAAAATATGAAGACTAAAAATATTATTATTATATTAATTAAAAATGTGTCACAATGAATCAATTAATGGTCGAATGATAAAAAATTATTTAAAAAATCTTAATAACCAAATTGTATATTTTTTAACTTAAGTGATTAAAATGAAATCTTACAATAATGGTACAGTTTAGGTTAGGGGTGAGCAAAACTCGATTCGATTCTAAAAAACCGAAAAAAATTTAAATTTTGAGTTAATCAAATTGAGTTATTTGAATTATTCGAATTAACTCGAATAAGTAATTCAAGTTTCGAGTTTGAATCTAGTTGAATTTTATAACTCGAATAATCTAAAAAATAGATTAGTGTAAATACCCTTTTGATTCCTGTCACGTTTGAAAATGAGTAAATTAATCTCTTTCACAATAAAAACTACAAAATAATTCAAAATAATTATAAAAATTTCATAATTTATATTTAAAAAAATATAAAATTTTCAAAAAAAATTCTAAAAAATATATGTTAAGTATGACTTATATTTCAAGTTAAATTTGAGAAATAATATTATAGTTAAAATCTGATTAGTCTAGATTATTTTATTGTTATTTTACCTAGAATTCTAGCCTATAAATAGACTTTTTTACAATCTTATAAAGCACACTCGTTAGAGATGAGAACTCTTAACACTTTTGGAGAAATTTTGTATTTATGTTTTGAAGGTTCTCTATTTTTGGATTTTTGGGGTTTAGTTTTCATCTCTATCTTTTGTACAATTCAATATTTTACTATTATAGTAAAATTATATTTGCTTGTGATTTTTTATCCTCTTCGGAATGATTTTTTCACGTTAAATTTATGTGATCAATTTTTTAATTAATAATTTTTTCCATAATTTAGGGAAGAAAAACAAAAATGAAATAAGGGTGAGGTTGGGGGACATTTATCTAGGAGGGTGATATGGCAGGCGGCCCATCCAATCAAGGCATCGTCGGTGCTACCAAGTACCAACCAACCAACCAACCAACCCACACTCCTCACCAATCATAATTTCTCTTAGCTTCCTTGCTTTCCCCTTTTTGCCCTTTTCCTCCCCTCTTCTCTACAATGTGATATGACATCATTCTCCTCCATTTTCTTATCTGGATCCAACGAAAATATTATTTGTTTTCATAAATTTTTTATTTATAGAATAATTAATTAATTTTTAAGCTAATTATGAAGTTTTAGATATTGACATTTTATATTTTTTAAATTTGATCACAAAAAAAATTATATATCACGTAAATAGACATCAAATTAAAAATATTTCAACTTTAGAATACAATAATTTTTATTGTCTACTTATGTTGAATACTTAATAGACACATCATTTAATATAAAACTATAAAAAGCTAAAAATACTCAATAATGATATTTATTAATTGTTTATTTTTTTGAGAAAGTTAACAAATTTAATCATATTCTTAAATAATAATGTAGATTAGGCTTCAAACTCCCCCTATAATTTCAACAATATTTTAAATACTGTAATAAAGTTTTTAAATGGTAAAATAATATACTAGATGATGGAAGGTAGTTTTGGATGTTACAATTTTAAGGCTGGTCCAAGTCTAATATATTCAAAATCATTATGTTAGACATGTAGTAGTTTTCCGACGTATTCATGATTAAGCTATATCATCCCTTTTTCAGTTTGGCATATACCATGTTGTATACAATAAAGTTTTGATTTCACCATAACCCAAAAAATTTATGAATAATACACAATTTTTATCAAGATTTTCTTGGTATTATGCGTTTTATTAAATGTAAATTGTTTAACTTTATGTTGGTTTATTAATTTATTGATTTTTTTTAGTAAAGTTGTTAATTGTATTATAGTTATTTTAAGGAAAATATATGGTAAACTGTCTGTGAAATTTAAAAGTTTTATAAGATTGAATTAATGACAAATGTATATAAGATATAGTAACAATTTTTAAAAAAAATTTGAGACATGTCACACGTGACAATAACTCTGTTTGTGAAGTTAAAAAAAGTATATTGTCAATGTATCAAATACCCACTCTATTTTATATTAATATTTCAGTATCGCCCTTAAGTTTATTAGAGTCGATTTTTTATATTTTCTTTTTCTTTTCCGCAACCGTTTTTCAATACCTTCTTTATTAAATTAGTTTTATATAGCAATATTTATCTCAAATTTTAGTAAATTTGATTTAAATCTTAAATGAAATAAAATTTCTGAACTTGACATAAAAATTTATTTCTCAAATGCCAGTTTTACATAAGCGAGTTATGGGCAGTGATCAGACTTATCCCTTATACGATAACCATCAAGAAGACATTGAGAACATTCCCTGCTGCCCACTTAGTGATCACTAATGGAATAAGCTATGTAATGAAGGGAATGTTAACACCTCGAACAACAATGATTGGGTGAATTGGTTATTAGAAACCTTCAACCTAATGCTTGGTTATCAGTGATGGCAAGTTTCGAATAGAGGATGAGCCTAATCAAACTCAAATGGCTCAGCCTTAACGGATCCGAGGAAAGTGAGTGTTGGGTACTAATTCAAGATGAGAATGGTAGATAGCTAATGGGATTTTATTGACACCGTTGGCTTAGAATAGTTGCCAAGCCTACAAGATACGAAATAAATAAGTAACAAAGTATGAGCAGAAGTGACTGGACACTTCTGCAAAAACTACAACAAACACAATGTAAATAGGGGGACAACAAAGTTTATTTATGTAGTTTGATTTCCTATATTTGTAGAGCTTAGTTCATGAGAAGAATCTACTATGCTTGAATCAAATACAACCGGTGAAGAACATCAGTCTTATATCTCAAATATTATATCTCTCACCACTAAATTCTTCCATTGAGAACTTAGTTTGTAAAACCATAACACAAAGATTTTACAATTACAAACGCACTTTTACAAATAATGTTCATCACTTCAACAAATAACTGTTATCAATACTTAGTACATCAACCTCTCAATTATATAAGGTTTTCGAAACTTGCTAATATAAAAAAAAATCAATCACGATCCCTTGTAAACAACAATTAAAAATAACTAAATACAATATAATATTAACAACTAAGATGAAATAAATTGGTGATAGATAAGATTTCAAAGTTTTAATCCGGTTGATATAAATGATTCAATTTTTAAATAAAATTTCAATATTCCAACTTTTGTTTATTTGTACTGTGTTAATTTGTAATTTAATTGGCTCCTGTTTTCACCTAAAAATACACACATTCAACCTGGTTCAAATTAAAAAAAGGAAAGGGAAAAATCACTTTTCACCTAAATTAGAAACATTTCTTATTAGTTGCGTAAAAAACCAATAATAGTCCATGTAAAAAGGGTATTAAAGTAAATGTAGAAGCAGGTAAAGAGACCTGAGAGAAGTGGAATTTTAGTATTTACAACATAGAAAGAAGGAAAGGGGGCAATGGAGGAATCATAGGTGATTAAAAAGTACACAAATACAACCACATACGTTCCTCTACAGATTAGAAAGACTTTTGCCTTTGGATTTGGCCCTTAGCCTCTTGATTATTTCCATTTCCCTTGTTTACGCGATCAACAGCAGCAGCAGCTCCGCCACCCTTCCATAAAAACGGAGCCTTTTTTCCACTAAAAAATTAGCATAAATGCAGAAAAAAAAGGTGGTGGTAGATGCATGACTCATGAGAGCCACTACCAACTTCTCATAAACAAAACACTCCGCTTTTCTTTCTCTCTTCAAGCGCCATCTTCCTTTCGTCCCTTCACAACAACACAGTTTATATATATATGTATCCATATATTCTTTTCACCAGATTTTAGTGTCAACTTTACAAAACCTGTCTTTTTCTCTCGGTTTCTACGCTGACTTCATCATCACCTTGTTTATTCTATTTTTTTCTCTGTCTCAGGTACCAAACAAATGATAAAAACAATGCCTTGTCTTTTTTTGTTGTTTATCTTCTTGTAATGGGTGGCTTTTGCGTTTCCTGGTCATGGGGTTATCGCCATTTTTCGCTTTGATGGGTTTAAAGGCTTTGGGTTTGTTTGTGGGTTTCTTTCTTCTCTTTGATTTTTGTGTATTTTGGGGTTTGGGTTCTGTGTTTTATTTGTTTTTTCTTTTCACCGCATTTGCTTCCATGAGAGGTGGTAGGTTGGTGGGTTGACTTATTTGGGAGAGATAATTGGGATCTTTTTTAGGCAAAGTCATCGGGCGGCTTTGTTAGTTTCACATGATTAAAGTTTTGGCTTTACTTTATGCAGATTATGATGAATTAATTAATTAATTTATACATAAAAAGCTTCTTGTCACCTGGCCCCCTTATCCGGAGCCTGGTTAACTTTTAGAAGTGAATACAATTTCCCCTGAAGTGAGAAAGGACTAGATTTTAGTTCGTACATGGTGAGCTTAGATTTTAGTTTCTGTGTAGCATTATTGAACTGAGACGTACGTAATGCCGAGAGAAAGGCTGGTTTTCAGCCATCGGAATTCTTTGTCCGGATTACAGTACTTATAGCTTTAATGGCCTTCAGTTTATGTGTTGACCTTCTATCCTTTTGCTCTACAATATGTGATATCTATGTTTACTTATGATGCTGTCTCCTATCTCTGTCGGCCATCTTGTTCATTTTGCAATATATGATGTTTGTCATTTTCAAATTGTTGATTCTACTGATACACGCCCATCTTTTGTAATCTTACAAGCAGACATAGGGATAAATGCAAAGGGCTACCAATTAAACCATCGTTTGCTGGTTAAAGCATTTCCCGACATGGTGAGCTTACGCAGACGCAAGCTCCTGGGACTCTGCTCTGGTAAACTTTGGTTGTGATGTACTTTAAATTGCAAATTAATTGCTTCTATTGATTGCAATGAGTATGGAAATTCACCATATATGTCCTTCAATTATTTTCTTTTGTATTTTCCACGTAAGTTTGTTTGATTAAATTACGAGTTAGATAGAATGTAAATAAACAGGTTTTATGTTATGCTTGAACAATGCCATTCACTGAATTTGATGACCTTTTGCAGGGAGGAGTTCCTTTTTGACTCCACTTCCTAGAGCTTTTGGTAATGGAAATATACCTGAGAATTCTAGTCAGAATGCGAAATCAGTCAGTGTGCATCCCTTGCCCTCAGATTTCATCAATCACGTGCATGGGGTAAGAATGCTTTTTTAGCAAGCTACCGGATATAGTATTTAATGGTCTAACAGTTTTAATTTGACATCTTGGTTGTGTTGATATGAATCAGTTTTGTATCACTATTCTTTCACCTTTTTTGTATCTACTTTTCAGCTTGCAGAGATTGATTTTATCTTTTCCCCTTGGTCCATGGATACTTGTCTTAGTAATTTCTCACTAAATTATGTCAAACTATTGGCCAATTTTACATATTTATCAGTGTCCAATATTTTAAATGACCAGCATGCATAGTACACACAAGAGTAGGCTTGGGGGGTGTGAGGTTTAGTACATGTTCATGAAGAGGGGAATAAAAAAGAGTATTACCATTGTGGATCTTCCATCATAGTTCATTTCTCACCTCTTAAATTTCTGCTAATCTTAAATCGGTGTTGTAACTTAGTTTTGTCCATAGTTATATATTTACTGGTGTGTTTTTCGCAATATAATAATTCTAGGAGTGAGTCATTTCATCCACCTTTGTCCACAAAAAGGGGGAAAAAAAGAAAGACCATGGTTAGTTTGAAAGAACTACTCCCCCTTTATAGTGGATCCTCGCTATTTCCATATTCTATGAAAGATTTGTAACATGCTATAATGCAAATATGATAGAGTGTCTCCTTAGTTGATAATTACTGGCAGAGATTGCATTCTATCTTCATCAGTGTTTTGCTAACTGTATTTTCATGGTACCCAGTCAACTGCATACTTTCATGTGGTTGGCAAATTTTCATGGTTGGTGTAGTAGTTATAGTTGAATGAATATCCACCATCTGTTGGTGGCATGTATAGTTTATAAGGAGTGATTCAAAAGTTGGATCGTTGTAGTCATGAATCATTGAATAGAAAGAATTATTTTTTTCACTCATAATTTACAGAACATGTTAAGCTTCCAATCTAAAACCTATCGGTAAAAGATGGATGCCTGAACTTGAACATAATGACTAGAGGAAATACAAGATTTAATAGATGTAGGACAACACTGCTTAATAGAACAGAAGCAATAGGAGATGATAATATATTTTATTTTGTGTCTTCCAAGTATATTATCCTAAGGATTCCTCGGTTCCTCGCCAATATGGAGAAATAGTTGATGCTTGGTAAGCCGTTGCATTCTAAGGCACCCTTTCTTTTTAAAAATTTGTTCAGTATATTGCGGTTCCTTTTGAGCTAGAATCACAGGGTAAATAGTCTCAATTAAAATGCTCATTAAGCGCATCCATATTTGGCTTACTAGTCCACTGTACTCTTGATTCAGAGTTGCTTTCACTTGTAAGGTAAAAAAGCTGTCTGCATTTCCAAATCTGTTGTATTGTTTGTGTAAAGCCTTCTCTGTTCTGATTTTTTAGTTCATATCATTGTGCTATTTTTAAGTTATTTTAACTCACAGCCATCCAATTGGAAGTTCTTTATAAAAATATGTTAAATGATTAAGGTTCTTAATGTCATCATAGACAAATTACTATTACTATTTTTATTATTTTGGAAGTAGAATTAACACTTACATGTACCTCTTTGGTGCTGCTTCTCAGAAAAGCATTGCTAAGGTTGACTTTGCATCACCAAATGTTTCTGGCTCTGGTTCATCAAAAGAGCATCATAGTCAACCTCTTCCAGGTTTGTATCTTAGGAAACGGGTTCCAAATGTTTGTTAATATCAATAAAGCTGGAAAACTTGTTACTTGTTTATAGTTTTGTGTTGGTCTTTCTTTCTTTCTTTGAAATTGTACTTGTATTAAGATAATATTAATATGTTTCCAGCTTATCAAATTCTAGTTGCATCTGATCAGAAAGAGCACATCTGCTGGCTATCCGTGCTCTTTTGGGATTAATGGAACCTGAGTATTTGGAAATACTAGCTTATACTCACTAATGGGTTTATGTTATGGTTGTCTATTCAGACTTAAATGGCCTTGTTTGCATTTATGATGGTGGAGCCTAGATTAAAATGACACCTTTGTTCTCTTGTATACTGTTCTTGCCTTGTTGAGGGGTCACTACAGATTCTTGCAGATGGCACCATTGCGATGGAATGGATCGGCACCCTTGACTAATGGGACCAGTGTCAAGGGAGAAAATGGTCCCTCATCTACCAGTTAAAGTTAGGATTGTGGCCTTATAAAGCAAGGCCACCATTCCCCTATCAAGGTGCCTTTCCTCGGAGGACAAAACTGTGAGGGCGAACCCTCAGGCCTGCAAAACAGGCAATGACTCATGGTGGGAGCATTTCCAACAATCCTTGCATCAATATGCCTCTCAGTAATTGGTTCATGTATTCCAAATTTGGGGCTATCTTATAAGTTTATCTCTGTGCAAAAGAAGAAAAATAAAAATTATTGCACAATTGGTTCATCAAAGTTCAATAGTTTTGCCATCATCAGTTCAAGCATGGCACTACTGCCTAGAGAATCAGCAATGTGAAGTTATGAAAATGATCAGATCCAACGATATTTAATGTGGAAAATTGGGTCTGTTTTCTCTTTTGAATCCTGTTTTTGCTTATTCTCCTCTCGGGGCTATCTTAGAGGACTGCTTGTGATGAATGCCATGCTTGACATGAATATGGAAGCAATTTGAGGAAGAGATGGTTTTTATCACTTTTTGGTATCTTAAAAATAAAGAGGAAAATGTTATATCTCTGAACTGAGTTCATGCCATGGTGCTTCCAGATAAAACATATCATTACTCATTGGCATCAAAATCAGATACCTGGAGCCAATTTTAGTTCCTACATTTTTGTATGATGTCCATGAACAATGTTATTATATGTAGGGCAACCAATCAAACGCAGGAAGCGACACAGGAGGAAGCATCTTCAAAACCAAGAACAATGTCTGATGAGGGGTGTATACTTCAAAAATATGAAATGGCAGGCAGCAATAAAAGTTGACAAGAAACAGATTCACTTAGGGACGGTTGGTTCGCAAGAAGAAGCTGCTCGTTTATATGACAGGTAATAAGCTGGCTTTTATCTTGCTTGTAGTGATTGCTACTACAATTTTCAGAATCTCTTATCACTATTTGTAATGCAAATTCTACTGTTTTGGATTAAGGTTGATTCAATAGTTCAATAGAACTGCAAAAAATCTTTAAGCCTGAGAATCTGATAAGAACATTGATTTGCTATAAAGAACAAGTCCTGTTCATTAAAGTTGCTCATTTTATTAAGAAATTTCTTTGAAAGTCTTCACGTATATTGGTGATATATACAACAAAAGTGATATTCATATGCTAATTACAAAAGAATATCAGATGGTAAGCGTGAAAAAGTTATGAAGGTATATTCCTAGCCTCTTGAAATAACGGGATGGTAAAGAGCTGCATTTGTCCGGCTGTTTTATATCTTAATTATTCCCCTTATATTCATTGGTTTTATTTTCCATTATGTCATCTACTATAAGTAAAAAAAAGCTGGATTCTATCATTTCTTTATGTGCTAAGATGTATTTCTAGATCGACCGTTTTTCTGGTAATGCAACTTAGGAGTATATGTTTTGATGGATAGACTAATGGATTTTGAAACTCATTGGTAGATTTTTTTATCTGTAGAGCTGCATTCATGTGTGGAAGGGAGCCGAACATTGAGCTTCCTGAGGAGGAAAAGCAAGAGCTTAGGAAATTCAAGTGGGACGAGTTTTTGGCGTATACTCGACGTTCAATTACCAATAAAAGTAAACCCTTTTCTTTAAGGTTCTATCCTTATTATCCAAACTGTTAACATTTAAATATTCAATGGGTTTATTTTTCAACAATGATTACAGAATACAAGCGAAGGCTCGAGGTTGAAGCACAGAAGAGGCCTGTGACCGTAACAGCGAACGGTGAGTGGGACACCAAACAAGTTGTCAATAATAGCTTCTCAGCTTCAGAAGAGATGGGACCAGACTCTTCAGCCTCATGAAAAACAAAGGTGTTGAGAGTGAGGCTGATTAAAATGGTTCGAACAATTTAATTCTAGTTGCGGGGTCTCCATTTTTGGGTGTATGAAGGGCCCCTATTAGAGCCAGCCAAGTAGTGATATTTTGATCTCGTTATCTTCTGCTAATAATATATAATCTACAGTGTTTTAAGTTTGAATTCAAATAATTAGAAGTAAATATTAGTTGCATCTTCACCTGATCACGATTCCCGGTTGTTAGACAGATGGAAGGTATTGCAAATATGAAGCTATATAGTTGCCTTAATTTGTTCAGAGACCGTGGTTGCTGTCAAAGTGTTGTACAAAATTGCAGAATGGTTAGGTTCCAAGAAGCATTAATCCTTGTTTTGTTTAATTTAAGCGCATGTCTATGGTTTCATCAGCCATTAATGGGGAGGTTCATGCTCAGGTGGCTATCACCTTGGATTATTAGTGTCTCTTTTGAGTCAAAGCACCGAAATACGTAATTGTGGTGGGGACTAACTTTTGCAGCTAAAATATGAAATCTCAAGGACTGGGAATAAGGAATACATATAGGCCTTCTGATGAATAAAGGCTCTACTTCGCAGTTCCTTAATAATCAATCCATCCAACTCTTGCAATCAGTTAACTCTGGCAGAGATATTTGCATAGCTGCTGGTTTAGAGTTTGAAATTGGAAGTGGCGATCATTATGTTTATTAGTGAAAATCAAAACAGACATTTTGAACATAAGCAGCAGTCTTTTGTTCAACCAATAATCAAATATTAGTACAATCCCATGAGATAATCGATCTCATGTTAGAAATAAAAACTTAAGAAGCTAGCTTGGCTTAACTCAATAGAGAATATACAAATAAAGCCAGCCAGCCTCATTGAAGGCAGCATATAGGTAGAGCAGATGTCGTTAGGGCCAAACCCTTGTCCAATCTTCTGTAGTCGTGATATTTCGAGTGATGTCCTCGCTCTTTAGAGCTATAACATTGTCCTCTGCTCTGGGTAGCTTTCTATAGCCTCCTCGATCATTGAGTTTTTGAGACAAGAGTCAAGTTAATGAACTGGATACTCAAATCACATGCAGGACAACACATTGGTTCTTCTTAATCCCTCAAATAACACACTGTTGTAGGTTCGGAGCACTTGGGATAATCTACAATGTTTCCCCCTTCTTCCATCACAGACCTTTCCCAATTCAACACATTAGAACCTGCTAAAGAAATAATTTAATGGACACTTACATTATTATCGTCTAAACACAAGCAAAACCCAGGCCATTAATTAAAGACTAGAAACTAAACATTAATGAAAACGCAACAAACAAATCCCATTAATTAATACAGAAGGCGTGTGATGGAACATAGTAAATGAGACGCTGAATCAAAGTCACCCACACAAACAACTTCGAGACTCAGTCCAATTTACTCATGCACCAACTTTTCAATATATATATATACAGACGCACGCACGCATATGGTTAGAGAGTAATGGAAACAGTGGAGTTACGAGGTCTTCGTTGATGATGATGTGGCAGTGGAGTTGGACGTCCCAGCCGTTGTGCAAGTTTTTCTCCTTGACCAAATCACCAATGCTTTTTGCCCGTCACCAAAACGTTTGGCCTCTTCCTCTTCTTACTGTCTGGAGCCATACATAAACCTTCTTCCTCCTCAATAGAAAGATCAACCGAAAAAAACCTCAGAACAGGACACACAAAGCATTGCGTCATAACGACATCAACAACAGCAAAGGGGAACCAAACTCAATAAATAGTCGCCATAACGACCCTTTCTCTCACAGGCCTCCACCCTGTCGCAGAAGAGAGAAAAGCCATGAAACGAGCTTCATCAAGCCTCTCTGCAAGAGGGAGGCAGAGAAATCATCCAACATTACCACCACTAAAGCCACCCTTAAAACCACTGAACCACCAAAGTATAACGAGTCATATTTTTCCGAAGAAAAACGAAAAGAGAAGGAAAGAGTAAAAGGGTGTTCCACTACCCTTTCTTGATCGTTAATAATAAAGTCAACAACATCAAACTCAAGCCTATTTATGAAGTCAACACTGACAATTCGGCTTAACCCAGGCCCGTCTGTTGCTGGAACAAGGTCACAGTAGGACTAGAACTTAATCGGGATCCCTCTTTTAAGATTAACTAGTAAACCATTTATAACAATACTATTATGTTGTATATAACAGTTAACATTCCCAGCTCATTTAGTGAAAATATTCTAATTATATATAATCAACTTAAAGAATGTTCTTAGAATACTAGTCAGCAAAATCTTAATAACAAATTTTAGTAACAATGAAGCTCAGCCAGCCTGAACAAGTAAATCAAAAAGATTGTCCACTAAAACATAGTTTTAAAACTGCACATGTCAGAACTTCCAAAAACTAGCTCCACTGACACCACCGGATGAATTGACTCTTTTTTTTTTTTTTTTATCTTTGCAAGGGCAGTTTGTATTATCCCTGAAATAAAATAACAATCACCATTAGAACACACTCCTTAAAGACTAAAGAATAGTATCAAGCTGGGAAAAAAAAACATAATCAACGCAAATAAAATGCTTTAGAAGAAATATAGCAGAGTAACATTTCAGACATTGATTTCAATAAAACCTGCATCCATGAAAAAAAGGGCATCCAAGCACGTGAGGCAGATATGCACATCTTTCACAATGGATAATTCAATATCACAATCTATGTTCTTATTTTCTTTGACTAATGAAAAGTTAACAAGGATAATAGAATAGTAAACGTACATTACTAGTTGAGCATGAATTTTTTATTCAACTGGCCGATGGCAGGAAGACCCTAATTAATTCCTTCACTGTGACTCTTTTCCTGCAAGTTGGACATTTTGCCTGTGCAGCTATTGCAGCTTTAATGCATGCCTTGCAGAAAATATGCCCACATCTTGTTGACATCTCCTCCGTTAATGGACCCATGCAAATTGGACAATTGAAGGTTGGTTCCTTTGGAGGTGGCTGTGGCTTTGTGATTTCCTCAACCTGCTAATATAATAGTTGGCAAGTGTGAACATTAAGAAATTTAATAAAATCGAGTGATGCACCAATATGAACCCAAGAGCATGTAAAAAATAAAGAGATGTTCAGACTCCAGTCACAATGTCTTGGATATGATGACCAGCCAAATATGTACTTTACATATATTGAACAAAGCACTGAGAGAAAGAGCTCTTACAATTGACTGTGGCGAGATTTCCAAATTGATAATGCTTGAGCTCGGAGGAAGTCTTCTGTGCCTATTCTGATTGTTATTACTTGACCTAGCCGACCAGCCAGGAAGTGCAGAAATGTGAGCTACAACAATTGGAAACACAGAGTAATATAAGGTTTAAACTTCAAAGAATAAATTAAGTAGATAGAGAACTAAAACTCTATGGATTGGTTGACCTATGGAATCACACAAGTAAAACATAAGATTGGATTAGCTACAAAACCGAAAAGCAATAATGTCTACCTCAGTAGATCCCACTCACAGGCCCCAAACCCTGAATAAGGGTAAACAGCTTGATTAAAAACCAGAGAATTGTATATTAATTAACAAAATCTCTTTTATTTTATTAATCACAGACCCTATAAGAGTTGGTTGCCCGATGCTCACTAATTCTTTATTATAGAAAAAGCAGGAAACTGATAAAAAAAGACAGCAAAAAGCAAAGTAAAATTACTAATAGTATCTCCTCTTTTATTTCCATTTTACTACAATTCTCTGAGTTAGATAAAGAAGTGTTTTTATTCATCAGCTTCTTTTAATCAATTGCAAGGGGCATAATATATCACCTGGATTTTCACTTCGATTATGCCATGTTAGGTTAAGTGGAGTGTGACTGATGTGTTTCTAACTTGTCTTATTTCAAACATTAAAAAGGAATTGTAATTCCTTATGCCCAACATTTATAGAGGTGAGATAACTTTTCTCTAGGACCCTAAACCGACAAGAACAATGAAGCACCTAAATCAAGACAGGAATTGAAACCCACATGACATCTATCTTAACATTCAGATGTTGATGGCATGAATTTACGAAGATAGTAAATCAAAAAGGCTTCTGGCTTCTGCCATGCAACACGAGTATGACAATGCACATAAGACATGATGTAAACAGAAATTCTAAAACCCCAATTCCTCATAAGTTAACTACCTGAATCAACATCAACCACAGTCCTTCCACGGGTCCTCCTAGAATTGTTCTGAGCCTGGTACATAATCCAGGTAAATTAATAACAATCAGCACGATGCCAATTACCCATAAAAACAAATTTCATGTAAATTTAAAGTGAAAACACAACATAACAAAACAAGAGAAGCATACCTCTGCGAAAGCTCTAGCAGAAGATTCCATTACATCATCATCAATAGCCTCAACATCAATGGTTGCAGGTGGACCAGACTGTACGGATTGGTTCGTTTGCTCCTCATACCCAGCCTGTTGAGATGTACCCTCCTGCTCCCTGATTTCACTGGGTGGAACATTCAGATCAAGCACTGCCTTTCTCCTTCGATATCCCCTAAGAGAAGGCCCCCTAATCTCAAGAGAGCTCATGCTCTGCTTATGATTTCTCAATGTACCATCCAAGGACTGCAATCTCAATAAACCTAAAAGAGGCTAAAAACACATTAGGAAATTTAAGATAGATACTTTTCATGTTTTCACTAATAGCAAACAATTACTTTATTCAGTGCTTAAGAAAAACAATTAAATTGACAACAGACAGTCTAATATACATGCTAATTACATTTACGCACTAGAGTTCAATCTGAAAAGCAATACCTCCAAAGCAAACAAACCTCGTGATTTAGCACTTGAAAACAAAAAAAAATTCCAGAATCCATTCTTTGAAATATTTTGATATGGGACGAGTAATTAAAATAATACTTTTAAGATAAACAATAAAATCTTTCTAACAAAGAGACCAACTAGCAACAAATTGATTAACAAATTCCAGTTCACCTTTGTATATTAAGTTTTCTAGTTAAAAAAAATAAAATCATTGTTCTAAAAAGAATGTTAACTTGATTAAAAATTCAAGCTTGAACCACTACACCAACACAACGAATTGAAAAAAAAAAAAAGATTAATAAGCGAGAGAATATGAAATCAAATACCATACCAAGAATGTAAACTTGATTAAAAATTCAAACTTGAACCACTACACCAACACATAGAATCGAAAAAAACAGATTCATAAGTGAGACTATATAAGATCAAATACCATACCAAAAAACACAGACGAAATCAAATCGAGAATTAAAAAATTCTAGCAAAAAGGAATTGGAAAAATCTTTTGGATCAAAGTAAGCAAAAGGGAGAATTGAGGTGAATTTATTGCCTCTAGGGTTTTTAAACAAGGGAAATTTTTCCCAATTGGAAAGAAGCTGCGTGGTCGGTGCGAGCCTCCACGTGGCAATATCTCTTTATATTGCTTGAGCCTGGTACGTATTCGCTTACATATACAGCGCTCGCTCCCACTAGTCTTTTAGTAACCGCGTTGGGTTGGCTATCCTTTTTGACTGAAAGTTTAGTTTTTATCTGGGAATAACTCACTTATAAAATTAAAATATTTTTTAAATTTTTTATACTCTTTTTTTGGTAATGATAATTTTTTTCTATTATTAATATTTTAATAATTTAAGCCTCATATTTTATATTTTATGTTTCATTCATATTAAATTTAAGGTAAATTATTATTTTTTAATTATTTATTTTATGTAAAATAAAATTTACTGTTCAATAGATATTAATATATACACATTTTATATTTATATGATAGAGATATCAAATCAGTTTAAAAATTTACATGCATGATAAGTTTAATTATATCAATAAATTTAACGATTAAAAAGTTAAAATATTAATTGTATAAAAAATTATAAAAAAATGTAAAACTACTTTAATTTCACATCATTATAAGTGGATCTCTCTTCTATATATAATAGTTGATTTAGTTATTGGTTGTTTTTTTAAAATGTTTTTGAAAATTGTATTTTAATTTTAGACATGATATTATAAATAATTTTTAAGTTTATTAATATTATAATATTTTAATAATAATATAAAAATATTTTTATTGTAACTCATTATTAATATTTTAATATATATATAATATAAATTTTAAATATTTGTAAGTAATTAATATTGATTATTTGTAAAATTTAATTTGAGTATATAATTTATATTTTAAACTATATTAAACTATAATTATTATAATTTTTTGAATATATTAGTGTGATTACATGATAATATATGTTCATATTTTTTTAATTTTTTGACAAAGCACACACATTTTCTACACATATATTATATTATATATTTAAAATAAATTTCAATAAGAAACTAATTATAGAAAAATTTTAGCCTTTGAAGTCTTCCCTACTTAACATCTCTCACTAATTATTAGATGACACCTAAACATTTACAAAAATATTCTTATGTTTGCAATTGATTTCCAATACAACACTTACGTGTATGAAAAAATAAAACACCTTCGATATTACTTTTCATTTGTGCTTGTCGCCTAATTATGTTCAAAAATGACCAATTGATATTGCATTCCATTGATATTTATTTTCAATGGTTATCTTTTATTGTCTTTTAATCCACCTTCTAATTATTTTTACAATAAAAAAACAAGTTGCATGTTTATGCAGTGATTTTTCAACATAATTATATTTTAAAAATACAAGTAATTGAGGATAAATATCCTTACAAGGTAGTAGCAAATACTACAATTATTCAAAAATTTTATTTTTTGATACAATATTAAAGATTGGAAATAAAGTCACATAGTTTGAGTTCATGTTAAACGAAATTTTGAAAAAAATTATTTTTTGGTAAATAATATAAAATCATAACATAATACTAACAAAATATATTTTACAATTTGCTTGCCAACTATATAAAATCCTTTTTCAACACCTTTTATTATTATTATTTTTGTCCTACCTATAGTAGGATAGTTTTCTGTTATATCCCTACCTCAATAATGACACGTGGTAGAATGAAAAACGACTTGGCAAGAGCCTAGTCAGATGCCCTTGAGTGGCCCTTCATTTCACACCCTTCATGGTACCTTTTCTTACTAGCCACTCGCGAATTCCACTCAAGTCAATTTGAAAGGCCATTCATGTTGGACAGGTGCTTTAGGTGTAGTATTTTCGTCTATGTACACTTGTATTTTTCAAACAAATTAGTTTAATAAAATTATTCATAATTATATTAATACTCTTTGTATATTGCCTTAAATGATTTTTGCATACAAAAAATAATAAAAACAAATATTAATTTATTGATTATAAAAGTGTACTTAATAAATCCATATGAAAATTACACAATTTACATTAATAATATAACAATGAATCAATTAAAATCACATTAGCATGATTTATGTCATCCTTTGGCATCCTCATCTTTCATTTACATTTTAACAAAACAATCAATAGGTTAGTTTGATTATACATCAACCACTTATATAACATGTCACATATACATATCCAACACTTCATGAGATATGTCATCACATTCATATTCAATTCATAGCTATTATATTCAATTATTACCCATGTTACATACGATTCATATTCACTTTGCAACATATCAATATATAATATGATCACATATCTCAATCGTCTTGTTTTGCATTAAATTGTTGTATTCAATTATTGTTTTCCTCCTGGATGTTTAAAGCAATTTAAGCTCGAATATACAAAATTGGTTTGATCACATATATTGACATTATTAGGCTGCTAACACTATTTTTGGATCATAGTTGCTAATACTAGTTTGGTTCGATACTTCTATCACTAACTTTCAGAGGATACGCAACAAATATTGGATCTCAAGCCATCAAATTAATCTCTGATTGCAACACCCATTTGTTTATACAAGCTAACGTATTCGGGCTACTAACACTAGCTTCTGATCAGGATTGCTAATACTAGCACATTTTGATGCTGCTAACACTAACTTTAACGATTCCACAACATATAATTTTTCATAAGTACAATAACTAATAAAAAATCAATAAAAATACATATGATGAAATATGAACCCAAGTCAATTGTAATGGTAAAACCTTTAATTTACTACTCAACTAATATTTTATTATAATAGTTTTATACATTTTAATTTTATTATTCACATTTCCTTACATTCGTCAAATGTATATATATTAATATTATATTTAATTAAGTTGGTGTTACAAGTTAACTCGAAATCGACTCAAGATTGATGACAATATCATGATAAATAATTTAATTTAATTTGTTCATTTTAATATCATACATATTACAAAAATGCCTTATTGTAATTATTATGCACACATGTATTCCAAATACAATGTCCACACGCATACATGTGAGATATGAATACTAGTATGTATAAATTGGTTGACTAAATTAGTGTCACGAGTTAACTCGACACAAACTCAATTATAAAAATACCAAAACATACTTATTTTAAAGGGTATTGATACTGTTATCATAATATTTTTATCTTTTCATAATTTTATATAATATTCAAATAGAACAATTGAAAAACATTATTAAGAATCAAACACAATGCCAACAAATTTATATGAAAATCTCTTACCACTTTATCAATAATAATTTGTTAAAATTATTTTATAACTATATTTTTTAATATAAAATATTTTCGTCCATCCACATTATGGGTACGATAAAGTCTAATATATTTTATAGATTGTTGGAAGGTGAGCCATTAGTTTGAATCGTCGCATAATATTACGAATCACTATTTTGAACCAATATTTTTATATAATATTCAAATAAAACAATTGAAAAATATTATTGAGAATAAAAGATAAAACTATGAAATTATTTTACCACTATTTCAATAATAAATTGTTAAAATAATTTTATAATTATATTTTTAATATAAAATATTTTGGTCTATTCACATTGTGAGTGTGATAAAATTTAATATATTTAATAAATTGTTGAAAAATGAACCACTATTTTAAACCGCTGCATGATCTTTTATAATTAAATTTACATAATTTTTTTTTAAATATAACTAATCTAATCTAAAACAAAAAAATTTATTCAAATTTGATTTAATATGAACCTAACAATCAGCTTAAACTTTGGAGAGATATTACTATTATTTATGGAGTAAATAATATAATTTTTAAAATTTTGGAAATTTTTATATTTTCATAAATTTTAAATTATTTTTAATTTTAATTTTAAATACTTTTTAAATTTTTATATTTCTATTAAAAATATAAAACAAATTTTATTTTTAAAACATTTTTAAGTAAATGTTTAGTACGACCAAAGTAACACAAAATATTTAAATATTACCTTTTTTTTTATTTATAATAACGTTAACGTCCTTGACCACAAAATTGATGGAATGACAAAAAGTTTTAAGTAAAAAAGAATAGGGCCATTGAATTTTAAATTTCAGAACAATATATGGAACCATTGGCATATTTAAACATAATATATATTATTCTCTCTTTTTTTAAAATTATTTGTGCAAATATAAATAGAGCTCATCAAATTTTTAGAATACTTTTATTTTGGTCATTTTAAAAAAATTATTATAATTTCATCACTAAATATTTAGGGTACTTTTATTTTAGTCATTCAAACGTTTAAGTCTTTAATAATGAATCATATTCGCATCATATTTATATTTTTATTTTGACCACTCAACTTTTAAGTCGCTTTCATTTTGGTCATTAAATTTTTTTAAGTCTTCATCCAAGTAAAAAATAAAGGATTAAAGTGAAAAAAATAGTACAAACTATAACAATGCATTAAAAATTTGTCAAACTGTATTTGTTCATCCCATTGCCAAAAAATCTATATATTTTTTGTTATCAATTTAAATATTTTAAAATTTAAAACATCAAAATCAATTAAACAAATTGTTAAAAAAATTTAACCCTCAATAATGTCAATCGGTTTGTTACTATAATATTGAAATCAATAACATTAATTAATTCAAACTCTTTATAAAATTTAAAAATTTATTTTATGTTTTCATATTATACTTAATGAAATCAACTCATATAGCTTGTATTTAATAATTATCTACTAAACTTAAATTTGTTTTAATTATAATAATTTCAAATCTTACATGCTAAGTCAAAAGCAAATAAAAATCCTAACAATTAATTAAATTAAGTGTTTATTTTTCATTTGGGTAAAGAAGTAATGAACAAATATTCGAGATTTTGTTTGACATGAAAAATAAAATTAATTAATTAAATTAATTACAAATTTTTTTTTCTTTTAAGTATAAAGATTTAAAATTATATAATAAAAAATTTGGGTTTCATAGACAATTATTAAAAATGTTTTATTTGAGTTTATTTTAATTTAAAAACATAAAATAAAATTTTAAAATTTAAAAGGAGAATAAATAAATAAATTTAATTAATTTCAATATTATATTAATAAGTCAGTTGGCACTTGTCAGGAATAAAAGAATTGCAATAATTTATTTTATTAAATTTGATATTTAAAATTTTAATACTTTAAAGAATAAACCTTTTAGCAAGGAGGTAAATAATTATAAATTGATAATTTTTTTTGAATATATTGATGAGATTATATGGCAGTATTTTATCATATTTTTTTTAATCTTCTGATAATGCATACATATTTTACACACATTAATATTCGAATTCGAATTTCTTAAGATGAATAATATCCTCTTAACCTGAGTCTTCTAGGATGATTAATACTTATTTTTTGTGCAACCAAAATGAGAGTGGCTTAGAAGGGTAATCACAATAAAAGTGTTAACTTGATCTAGCGTTTGAGGACTAAAATGAAAGTATACTAAAAGTTGGGTGACCAACTGAGCCGTTTGCGCATAGAAATATAGGGTTTAACCGGTTCATTTATTTGAATAGTCTTCTCTCTCGTCCCTGCAAATCAGTTTTCTTTTCTCATCTCAGTTCTCACCCACCGCCGTGCCCGCTGGTCTTTGCACCCCAAATTGCGGAGTCCGGGAAACGAAGATGGCCAATAATTCCTTCAATCCTTCGGGTTTGTTTCTTTAATTTCTTACTTTTTATTTTCTTTTGTAGTTTATATCAATGGGATCTGTCTGGACATTTTAGAATTCATTTAGTATTTTACTTAACACTATAACAGTCAACATTGCTTAGCACAGAATAATATCATTTTCTTTTCCATCTTTTGGTGTGACTGTAATGTTTGTATCTTCAATTTTTTCGTTATTGTAACTGATTCTCTTGTTTCTTGATCTGATTAAACTAACAAATTGTTACCTATTCTTTTTGGGTTAAATTTATATTTCTCAGGAGGGTTTGGGACATCCTCATCCCCGTTTGGAACCAGCAGTGGTTCTTCTCTATTTTCGACTTCATCTGCTACTAGCCCTTTTAGTTTTGCGTCTTCGTCTTCATCAGCTTCTACTGCTACTACTGTTACAACTCCATCGTTTTCAGGCTTGATTTCGTCAAGTTCAGCTTCAAATTCAGCCACTACATCGCCTTTCACTACTACTGGGTTCTCTTTCTCAGTTGGTTCGCCATGTTCTTCAAGTAGCGCTAGTTCGAATCCAACAGCAGCCTCTACTGCAGCAGCTTCTACTTCTTCTAGCACTTCAGGCTTCTCTTTTGCTCCATCTTCTTCCTTTGGATTTGGCAATCCAGCTTCATCATCATCTCCGGCATCCGTATTCTCTGGTGTAGCATTGTCAAATCTAATTCTTTCTTGTATCTGCTTCAATCTCTTTATACTAACATTTCCTTTTTTTTTCAATTTTTGTTTCTCAGAAAAGGTCGGGGCATCATCTTCCCCGTTTGGTGCCAGCAGTGGTTCAACTTTATTTTCATCTTCACCTGCACCGGCTACTTCAAGCTCTTTTGGTTCTTCGTCTTCATCTTCAGCGACAGCCCCATCTTTTTCAATCTTCATATCTTCGAGCTCAGCTTCAAATTCTACCACCATATCTCCTTTCTCATCTTCTACAGGGTTCTCCTTCCTGGGTGGTTCATCTTTTGGAGAGAGCACTGAAAGTTCGACAACAACAGCAACCTTTACTACAGCACCTTCCTTAACAGCTGCTTCTTCTTCATCAAGTTCTTCAGGCTTCTCTTTTTCCCTCCCTTCTTCAGCCTCTCAACCTACCTTTGGTTTTGGCAATGCAGCTTCATCTTCGGCATCATCATCAGCACCCACAGTCCCTGGTTCTGCCCTGTCAAAACCCGCTTTGTTGTTGTCTCATCTGCTTTTATTCTCTGATCTGGTAAAACTAACCAATATTTTCATTTGCCCCCCTTTTTTTTCTTAATTTTTAATTATCAGGGACATTTGGGACATCTTCATCCCCATTTGGAGCCAGTAGTGGTTCCCCTCTATTTTCATCTTCACAAGCACCGGTTACTGCTACTACCACTACTTCTGCTATGAGCTCTTTTGGTTCTTTATCTTCATCTTCTACTGCTACAGCTGCTACTCCATTTTTTCCAAGCTTATCATCATCGAGTTCAGCTTCTTCTACGGGATTCTCTTTTGGGGTAGTTCACCATTTTTGAAGAGCACTGCTAGTTCAACACCAACATCGACCTATACTGCAGCACCTTCTTTAGCAGCTGCTTCTTCATCAAGCTCTTCAAGCTTCTCATTTGCCTCGCCTTCAGCTTCTCAACCTGCATATGGATTTGGCAATGCAGCTTCATCATCAACACCTGCACCCACATTGTCCGGCTCTGCTGTGTCAAAACCCACTTCCTTGTCTTTTGGAACATCATCAGCTCCATTGTTTTCGACTGTTACTACCACAACTGCTTCTACCCCTGCAGCTAGTGCTACCACTGCTTCAACTCCAGCATTCCCGGCCTTTAACTTAAGTTCTTCTTCTTCTTTTGCTACAGTTTCATCAGCTGCACCTGCTAGTTCAGCTGCTACATCAGCTGCTGTGAGTTCTTTGACTGGATTTGGTGCGACAAATGCAGCCACTACATCTGGGAGTTCTGGTTCTTTCTCTGGCTTTTCTTTATCAACAAAACCATCCACTCCTGCTTCGTCCTCACAATCTGCCACTGCTCCTGTATTCAGTGAGTTTTATTATATACTACAACATTCTGGGTTTGTTTGTTTAATGCTTATTTTGTGTTTATATATATTACATTAAGTTCTAATAATTATTTTATTATATTTTGCCTTCTAATAATTATTAAGCTCTTACTCCAAATTGCTTTCATCCGGTAATCAGTCACTTCATAGAATTCTGAAGTGCCTAGATGAACTAATGGTGATAATTTATTAAAGTCTTCATGCAATTGTGAATTCTGATCCTGCAGGTCTCACTGCTTCCGGTTCTTCTGCTTCAACAACTTCAACTTCCATTAGTAATTATACCCAAATATCATCGGCACTTGTTGTAGCTTCAAGTAGTGGGTACGTTTAGGTTTTATTTTTGGTGGCTTATGTTTTATCCCTTTGCCGTATTTGTTTAACTTTATCTGCTTTTATGTCAATATTAGATTCTAATTCTTTTATAACAAGTTGTATTATTTTCGTCTTTGAAACTTTATATAGAAAAATAGTGTAAGGGAGATTAAACCCATCATTTCTCACTTTCCTGGCTTCTCTAATATTTCCCTGGCATTACTTCTTGTTTTTAGTTTTTCTTGTGTCAAAATATTTAATGGAAACAAGATGAGGGCATTGGAAATGAATTTGGGGTGCCTAAGTCAGGAGTATAGATAGGACTGGAACCCTGTCATATTGGACGCCTGAACTTGCGATTGGTGGAACTTGTGAGAGACGATTGTGATGTGTACAAGATTGGAGGGTTCTAATTAAAACTGGTCCCATATTTGGAGGTTCTAGTGCTTGAAACATTTTTACAGCCTTTTGATGTTTTAGACTATAGGAACTATTCCTTTGTACCTCTTTACTGTTTACAGGGTAGCATCCTTGTGCTTGTTATTATTGTCTCTGTATATTTCTTTACTAAAAATGGTATTGTTTCTTCTATATTCTTTAAGCAGTATTCAATAAAAATGTTGTGAAATTTCTTATTGAATGTATGAAATAGTTTTTGGTTTAACTTCTGTATGATGTCTCCACTTTTGTTTATTTTTCTCATAGGACGAGTTCAAGTGCTACTGCTGCAGTATCTACTACTCCAAAATTACCTTCGGAGATAACCGGAAAGACAGTGGAGGAGGTAATTTCGTTTTAGTTTTTTTGATGTAAAAAGGCAATTTTCATAGGGTATCTGGAAGAATAAAGAAGTCAACAGGTGGAACTGTGGATGTGAGGGATACATATCTCAAGCATGTGCAAAGCAAACAAATCTGATTGATCTGCCTCTTTCAAACCTCTCAGTCTTCTTTCTTGAGTGTTTCTCAAACTTCACTTAGTGGGAAGAATAGTAACAATATCTTTTTAGTGGATCCAAGATTCATGTTTCATCTCTTCAGTCCCTGCATTCTAATTTATGGTTGTCATTGAGCTAATAAGCTTCTTCCTTTTCGGGCCTACAGATCATCAAGGAATGGAATGCTGAACTGCAAGAACGCACTGGAAAATTTCGAAAGCAGGCTAGTGCAATTGCTGAGTGGGACAGGCGAATCTTGCAGAATCGTGATGTTCTTCTTAGGCTTGAGGTATTATATTTTACTGTGAGGCAATTTTCCTATTAGTTTATTTGTATGCCTTATTGTCAAAGAATTTATATTGACATCTAACAAGGTTTTTATACTCTTATTTACTGAATTTTTGCAAGTAAGTTGTCTACATATATTTCTCTATTAATTCTAAACATCAATTCAGATTGAAGTGGCAAAAGTGGTTGAGACCCAAGCTAGCTTGGAGCGACAACTGGAGTTAATTGAGACTCACCAACGAGAGGTATTTCAATGGTTTTTGCTGGTATACATTTTGCTTACTTTTAAACTTAACCGAGTTTAGGTTAGATGACATATGACTTCTATTAATGTTGTTTTTTGGAGGAATCTCTACATAACTACTGAGGTTTGTATTACTTAAACTCTGGATGAAAATGTTTGCTTGCTTTGGTTAGCAATGCTGTCCTAGTTCTAAGAGGATTCATTTGTCTTTACTAGTAATGACTTTGCCATCTAGATTGTTGCTTCCTTATGCTACTTTTAGGTTTTCAACAATAAGCCACGTAGTATTTAAAACCTGCTGAAGTTTGTTTATGCTTAACCTTGCGTGTGAGTGTAGCATCTCTGAATTGACCAACTATTCTGTGTATCTCTTTGTGTGTATTGTCCAATATGCTTAAACTTTTCATTAGTGAGGTCTCTTTCAGTTTTGCTTTATAATGATTAATTCTAATGATAGTTATTCAGATATATTCATTGTAATTGTGACTAGAGTTGTTCACGGGCCGGGCTTAAGTATGATATTAACATACTTTATGCTTACTCAAGCCCGACCCGGCCCGAAATCTAGGCCTAAAATTTTGCTCAAACCTGTCCATATTTGCAAAAGACTAACCTAAGTTCATTTTAGGCCCTCTCATATTATTTTTTAAATATTTTTTGAAAATTATTTATATTTTAATATTTTAATATTTAATAAATTTATACATTTTTTATTTATTGAAATTTTTTAAAGTCATATTAATATTTTAATGTTTACATTATAGTAGTATTATATATTTAGTATAGATTTATTTTTTTAATTTGTTCTAAATTACATAATATATAAAAAATAACATAATATAAAGTATTATAAATTTAAAACGGGCTCGGCCAGGTTCAAGCCTGAGCCCGACCCATTTATCCAAGCTCATTTTTCGAGCTTAATATATTTGCCCATGAACAGGGCCTGGGCGGGTAGCTTGAACCCATGAATAGGTCTAATTGTGACTATATTTGTAACTTAAAATCAACTTACATATATTAATTGAATATATATATTATATTTAACATATGATATATTAGAATATAATGCAATTTATAATTTAATAATATTTGAAATATTTTTATAACCAATTAGATTTTTATTATTTTTAATTGAAAATGATGGAATATAAAGATTAAAAATAACAAAATCAAATGGAATAATTAATTAAGGGTAAAGTTGTCTTTTCATTTAAAATTCATTGAATAAATAAACCGTAAGAAGATTAGTGGATTTTTCATCAAACCTATGAACTTAAATGTGATGCGCTATAGTCATAACCATTTGAAAATGTGCTTGAATATTAGGTTGATAAGGCTTTGCAAAGTATGGAAGAAGAAGCAGAACGAATTTATAAGGATGAGCGTGGATTGCTTCTTGATGATGAAGCTGCGTCAACAAGAGATGCAATGTGAGAACAAGCTTGTTTGAAATTTTTACTGAAGTCCACTCTGCATTATTATTCCAAGCTTGGTCTAGTTGTGCTCAAGTCAGCTTTGCTTTTACATATAAACATTTGAAGAACCTTATCTTTGTCAAATCTGGAGTGCAATCAAACTGTGGTCTTCATCTCTATGTACATTGATATATTGCAACTTGCAAAGTGTAGGAGTTTATTCTTTCATTTTCTTTCCAGGTATGAGCAGGCAGAAAATGTGGAGAGGGAACTGGAGCATATGACAGAACAGATCAAGTCAATTATTGAGACAGTAAACTCTAGTCAGGTAATTGTCCTTGGTCTTATGATCAACTTGCGATTTTACAACATAAGCAGAAATGACAACTGCCTTGCAATATGTTTAGGGTGGGGAACTTGAGGCACTTGACGGAATGACTCCCCTAGATGTGGTGGTCAAGATCTTGAATAATCAACTAACTTCTTTAATGTGGATTGATGAGAAGGTTAGTAATCTTCACATTGACATCCCTTGGTCTCCTCAATTGTATATGTTGTGTGATGCAATTGTTAGGTTTGTAATTTGTGAGAAGGAACTTTTTGGTGGAAAAGTATACCCTGTTTACCTGAATAAAAAAATCATACCCCCGAGCAATGAACATCATGTTATAGTACCCAAAATGGATCTGTAGATAGTTTTGAGGAGGCACTGACTCGTGTTATTGTCAGGCTGAGGAATTCTCTGGTCGTATTCGGAAGCTTGCAGCCCAGGGTAATGCTGCAGATGGAGAATTGATGACTGCTCCAAAATATTGGATGTCCTGACCCTTCCGGAAGTTGCTGTTGTTGAGTTTAGTAACTACAGAGGGAGTATGGTTAATTTTTCCAAATTATTTTGGCATAAGATGGATTATGTATAAGACCCTACTTTCAGACATGGTCTAACTGATTGTTGCATTAAGAGAAATTGAGGTTTCAAGGCCCGTATTTCGATCTTGTACCGCTTTTTCCTGGTTAGTCTAATCATTTAGCATGATTGCTTCACGGTCTATATATAAAATTCGAACCAAACTTTTTTTTTATTAATTAATTAATTCCATTGAGAAACAGGATAATTTCACTTCTTGCTATGGCTTTAATGGAAGATGTTCAGATGGGGTACATAAACCTAAATCCAACCCGATTTCTTAGTATCGCTAATATGACGTACTGATAAGGTCTTCGCCACTGGGAAATTTTTTATATAAATTTTAGGGTTAATTATATAATTAATCGCCGTGTTGGGAATGTGATTATCAAGAAAGTTGATTTACCACGTTTAATGTTTTATTTAAGTATTTTTCTGGAATGTAAGGATTATATATGAATTTACCCTTCCAAACCCTTCTGCTCGATTCTCGTCTCTGCTGCTCAATTGTATTGGCTGCATGACTTGGTTCTTGCCTAGTTACACGCTGTGACCCTGTTATGCTCGGCACAATCCTAACGGTGCGAGAAACCTCACTTCTAAGGGGGAAACGGTTGAGTCACGACCCTAAGTGATGGCGGCCCGTGTCTCCTCTATGTCACCTGCACATTCATCTTAATCCTCAATCCTTCTTCCTTTCCACCTTGTCTTACTATGGATGACAACTAGAAAGAGCTGCATAACTTATACCAAATTTTTGCCTTACAATTGCACCATCCACTACTCATGCTTTCTTATTTTTCCCTCTTTTAATACACTTCATATCACTTTTACAGGATTTCTGTATTATGTGTAACCTGCTAATAGGTATTCAAGATGGAAAGAGGGAGAGGGACGGGGTGGCGTATTTTTTTAATATTAACAAAAAATAATTTTTAATTATATTTTAATAGGTGATGGCATATTGTATATGCTTTTTGATTGGTTGAGAAGTATTTTTTAGCGAAATATCAGTTTTAAAAACTTCCTATTTAATTAAAGCCACAGATTTATTAAATTTAACAACTAATTTACATTTAATTTAAAATTTACAAGTTATATTAATTATTCAAAAGTATTTATATTTTTAATTATCATTTAAAATTAATTTATCACTACTTTTTAAGATTATGTCTAAAAGCACTTTCTAAGTGAAGGAAACTTACAAATAACGTAGACAATTATTAGACTCGGCTAAATCTGCGTATCAACAAAAAGGGATTGAGGAAAATAATGGATTTGGATTTTAGCTAAAAAAAATTAGTCACTTGGAGCAAGGAGCAAATGTTTTTCTATTGAGAACATGCAAAGTTTTCGGTTCACCACACATTAAAATATTGGCATCAAAGCTTTTCAGTTACTCTAACCATGAAGGAATTGACAGCACCTGCATCCAACACAATCCATGAAGATTCAAAGAGCTCATGGAAGTATTCAGCTGCAGTTTCCTCGGCAGCATTCCTGAATGCAAGACCAAATGCATTCCCTTGAAGTGCTCCAAGGCGTGGCTTTCCACACACCCCAACAATCAACACCTTAGCTGCCACCTCTGACATGCAGGCACAAAGCAAAGGCTTCAACCTAGCTCCTTTCTCCTTCAAGGCATCCATTAGAAAGTAGCAGAACTTGGTCAGAGCCTGTGGGTGACCCAACAGCTTTGTATCCACTGAATCTTCAACCTTCACCCACCTAAACTTTCTCCCACTCCTGATGCACCCACTCTTTGTTATTGCAGCACTTCCTTGTCTGAGAATAGCCCTTTGTATCTTGATTGCTTGTTCCATTCCAGCCTTCAGCTTATCAAGATTACTTAAGGACAATGCATCGTATGCCATCCCAAATTGCTTCAAAGCACAAAAGCCATCAGATTGCACAAATGATTCAAGCAGTGCAGTGACTCCATATACCATGTCTGCAACTGAAACCCTTGAAGTATAACCATGATGACGCAAGAAACTTTTGTAGTAAAAATCATTGAGTCCATATTCAGGCAAAATTTGTTCGAATTGATCTTTCATCTTCTGTTTCACCTCATAATTCATGTACTGAAACTTCTGCTGGCAATCCACCAGCGCAAACCCCATCCTTGCAAGAAGAAGCTTAAGCTTTTTCATACCATTATCGCTCCATGTCTTCAGCTTAGGGGCAATGTACGAGGAACACAGCATTGAATCAAACAAGTTCCATTCTCTTAACAGCATAAGTCTTGGTTCTTCTTCATAGGCAATTCTTGAGGAATCAGGTGCTCGAACCTTGGTTCCATCTTTAGGAGTCACCGAAGTAACTACATCCAAATTCCCTAAACTGTTGATATGCTGCTGAAGCTCCATGATCCCAGCTTCATACCTCTCATCTGTCAGCCTCACGTGAACAAACTGATCAGTAAGTGAAACACAGGCCAGCCAAAGCAACTCATTTGTGTTTTTCCTCAAAGAATGTGACAAGTCATACATCAAGCAGCCTGATGGCTTACCATGAAAAGTTCCCATCCGATAATAATCCCTTCTGAACTTCCTAAAACGCTGCGCCCTGGGCTCTTCTTCACCTTCTGAAGACATTCTTCTTCTTTTGCTAGACCCATCCCTACTTCCGCCTTCCTCCTCATCACCGTCGGCTTCATGCTCATCTTCACTTTCGCTATCTTCATCTTCTTCACTATCCAACTCCGAATTATGTAAACAATAGCTGGCATTAGCCAACTCCATAACCTCAAAATCATATGCCAGATCAGCCAACCGCTCATCGTCATTTGTATAAATAACAACCACCTGATCATTCTGTTCACTCAAGTTATGCAAATGAATCGGCCTATGACTATCAACAACAAAAACCCGCACGCCAGGTCCTAACTTGAGATCCTTTTGCAGGTCACGGTGGCATCCCCAGTTTATCAGAAGTATGGTAACAGGCTCAGAGGAAGAACTCAAATCAGAACCAACGTATTCACAGATTTGTTGAAATGAAGACACCGGATAACACGAGTACCGGACTGAATCAGATTCAAGAATGTGGAAAATGATTTTGAGAGCACAAAGAGAGTCCACATCAGAGGTTGATGGGAATATGAGTAAAGGAGAGAAAGATGATGCCCTAATCGATTCCCTAAGCCTTGCGTAAAACGACTCTACTCTTTCCTCCCTCACCATGTTATTTATTTTCCCTCAAACCAACACTTGAATTCGGTGCAAATTTGGAAACTTTTCTTGACGTGAAAAAAAAAACAAAATTGGGGATCTTAAGAGATAGATTAATACCCAGAAAGAAAATACCTCTCTTTTCTTCAATTTTCCATAATTTCACTAGATTGCATCCACCATCGGTAACCTAGAAGAAACAGCTCATAATAAAATTTTATACATATTAATTTCAATTAGCTACAATTTTAAAAAAGATTTAGACAATTCCACATACAAGAAAATTTTAACCAAGAACAACAAATTACAAATTGGTGATATAATAAAAATACAGAAGAAGGATCCAAGAAGAGGAACAGTTCGAAAACTGGAAATGAAGAACAGTGTAAGTACCTGAGAATGAAGAAAAGAAAAAACAAGGGTGAAATTCCTTTGTGCCGATCTCTTTCTTTTTCCCCTATTTTTTTAAAATCACAGGTCTGAGTGGTGAGAGCAAATGAAAGAGAGACGGAGGGAGGGAATTGAGTTTTGATTTAGCTAAGACGTTAATTTGGAATTTGGAATTTGGAATTTGAATTGTTTTGAAGCAACCGCGAAAAGTTTGGCGCTCTTGTGTTTTGACTCACGCCGTTGGATTGTTGTTAGTAGTATTCTTTTGGCAGAATTCCAAAATTTACCCTAATTTTTGTTTATTTTTTCACTTTGGCCCTTAATTTTTTTCTCAATCTCATTCTCCCCCCGTAATGTTGCAACAAAGTTTGAAATAAGATGAAAATTAACAAAAACTATCGGTCAATATTTTCCTTTGACATGGCATGACATCACAGTCAAGTTAGAGCTTTGCCTCTCGTCAAGAAATCTGATCTAACTTGATCTTGAATTTAATCAGAAACCCAATTGCAGAATGGTACATATTTCTGTGTTGAAGTGATTTTACTAGACAAAAAAGATGGAGAATTTTTAAAAGTTGAATCTTTCTGATGTGAATTATGCCATTGGGTGATCTAAAAGGGAAGTGAATTGCTCAACTGTTCATTATAAACTGAATTGGCTAAATGGTTGTTCTGTTTCTATTGCTAGCTCTCTGTTTCTTACTGGTATTGGTCATGTTTGACAGTCTGAACTTGGTATTGCAGGTTTTACGTTGTGTATTGGGTTCATAACTGAGTAGCATATGAACAGTAACCAAAAAGAGTACCTAAGGAGAGATGATATTAACTATAAAAGCATATGATGAACAAGGCAAAAGAGAGCTCTTAATTTCTTTGATGATGCAGTCTCATCCCACACTCCAATTTATCCACAATTCAGATGATGCCATACCTTCATATTCTCAGTGGCTGCAGCCAGGGAGGAGAAAAAACAGAAAAGGTCGCCGTCTGTGGGAATCGAACCCACGACCACATGGTTAAAAGCCATGCGCTCTACCGGCTGAGCTAAGACGGCAATTGTTTCTTATATGCTTAGGCTGTTATCGAGGCAACTAGATAATTTTAGAATCAAATCCACTATAAAGGCAGGCGTGGATGGCCGCTGATGGTGGTGTAACAGCGGAGAAGGGTCGATTGGAACTGAAATTTTGATAGGCAGATGTGTTGTCCATGGAGGCCACAATTTTGCTGACAGCCGCCTCATACTTCATCCTTTGATTTCAACACCAAGCTCATAAAGCCATTTTTTGTCAGTAAAGCTACTCTCAGTGCACAAATTAAAGAAGAAATATCGGAATGAATTGCTACATGCAGGGTTGCCAATAATACAGATCGATTTGAGATTCAACTAACACCACTACACCCACTTTTCCCATCAGCCATGGTCTTTCAAAAGCTTCAACAATGGCCTCTAAAAACCCATCAGCCCATGATCTTTAAGCCCCATCCAAAATTAATGGGTATACAACTTTTTTGAAAGACACTTCCAGAAGCCGTTGGAAGTTAAAAGCAACGCAAACTAGACATCAACTCTACCCATCTCAGCAAAGCAAAGCTTCCATAGCTCAAGGCTGAAAACAGAGATTGAGAATCCATGTCAAGTGACAACAAAGAGAAACCAAGGACAATCCAGCTTTTCTGCCCTTCGGTATCCAAGCTAGTCCGGTTCGTGGCATGGGATAGCCAGAAACTGGACATTGGGTCCATATCTCGAATGTTCGGGCTAGACCCATCAACGGTTAAGCTCCATGGCCACTTTATAAGCCGAGGGGTTGATCTTGTTTCTTCTTCTGTTACGTGGAGGTCGTTGCTTTCTTTCTTCTCTTCTAAAGGCTTGTCTACTGGGACTGATGATCATAAGGGCGCTCTCATAGTCGATGGCAAGCTTTGCAAAGTTGGGAGCAAGAGTACGCATATTACTGTTTCTTTGTTGTTTTTTTTGGGATTTCTCGGATGAATATAGTCGTCTTTTTGGATTTCTGTTTGATTCTCGGGAAAGTTTGGGAAAATCAGGAAGGTGGCCACTGGTTTTTTGTTTTAGAGTTGTTGCCGTTTAATCCTTTGTTTTTTGTAGGAGCACATGAGCCTCAAGATGGTGTTAACTGGAGTCGAGATTCAGCTGGAAAGCCTGGAATAAACGATGTTGGACTTACTGCAAAGCTACAACTTAAAGATATATACTCGTTTGAGAACAAAAAGTTGAGGGAAAGCAGCTTAACAGGTAAAATACAAACAACATTGTTTAAAAATAACGGGGAATTGGCTTGGCTAAAGCAGCTTGTTCGCCATGGCATACAGGATTTCATGATGGAGGTGATCGTTCAGTTTCCGAAATCAATATTGGGGTTGGCCTCAAAAGAAAGTGTTCGATAGACCATACAAGCTTGCTCAAGAAATTAAAGATTAATGACACAAACTCAGGTTTGTTAAAACCATTTACCATTCAACAATCATCCCATCATCATTACAACTGAATGGTTCTAATTCATTGATTAATTCCTTGTTCATTTACCATTTCCACTGATGCATTCGGTGCTTCATATTGTAGATATTAAAGGTAACAGTAAAGCTAGCAATGTTTCGAGCACACCTTTTAAGTGCAGTTATTTGAGTGGCACTATGAAGAGGAGGAGGGAAGATGAAGTGATTGTAGGTGTACCTTGCAAGAGGATCAGTCCTGGTTGATTCCCAAGCCTAATGCACCAAATGCCAAACATTGTAGATGAGTCTTGTAAGTTTTAAGGATGTAAATAGTGGTTTGAATGAATTCATGTTTCTTGTAGTGAAGAAACACTCAAAAAGTAAAAATAAAAAATAAAAAGAAGAGAGCTTGCGATAACCCTAGTCATGCACAGCTTAGTTTATTTCCACAACATACATGTATAATCTATACTGGAAAAGTACTTGCTGCCATGAAAATAAAGAGTGCAAAAGAAAAGTTGGATCTCTTCCTTGATAGCCGATGATTTTGTTATGTTATTCGTGCATGTTTGTAGTGTCTTTTATTGATGGAACTTACTAAAGTAGCTCTAATGGGATGCCATGACTGGTTTTTAAGAATAATGAGACAAGAAATTAGTAAAGGCTCATGTACTTCAGCAACATGAGTCCTTAAGAAAATGGCAGATATACCAAATTTGAAACTTTGATCAATTTTCTTTGTCGGACTAGGAGATTTACACAAACCCTCACACCACAACTGCTTGAAACTCGATGACTTTGATGCATATGATAATAACCATGTGAAACAAAGTTCAGTTAGTTTTGGAGTTCCATGAAAAAGGATTAAAATTTTCAGGAAGTAAAAGAAAATGATCAATAGCTGAGAATGATGCAAAGTAGAGTCTCATGGGATTGTGGAGGAACATAATCATTTTCACTAACTCGGAGGTCAAGTATACTTTCATTTTGCTCTCATATTCTGTGCTGAAAATTTCCATATTTTTACTTTTAAGAGAACAAGTATTGCCAACCTACAGCAAGTCCAGCTACTAGTATGACTTTTAATACTAATTTAGAATTTATGAAAGATGATGAAGATGGAGGTGAATGAAGAGGTTTCCGTCGTCTACCTCTAAGCTTGGCAGACAACTTTGATAGCAGCAGAGGTAGCCGGCCAATTTTCTTGGCAGCTGCAAGCAGAAAAAATAAAACACAGTAAAATATCAGTCAGACATCAAAAGCTGCAACCACAACATGAATATAGGTACTTCAAAAAAAATGAAGAGTTGAATTAACATAACCCCAAATACCAAACAGACCAGAAACATAGAGAGAGATCTTGGATTAGAAAACAAGAAAATAGGAGCTATATTATCAAGTTGTTAAGCAACTTGACAGGGCAACAATTTAAGTATCATTAATTATGACTTAAGTCTACCACCTTTAATTTTGGGTGCATCTCCAAAGCTACTCAACTGACCATGTGGGGCTAAAGTACTTAGATATATACTGATAGGAACAACTGTTACAGATGTTACAAAAGTTTGCATTGAACATGACAAATAGACTTGTCTGGTATTGGCAAACTACACATAGAAGGGCTATTGGCAAAAAATTTAGGAGAATGATGTTAAATCACATTCTCAAGATAACTGATAATGTCCTATTCAATGAGATAAATTTACCCTTGGCTTTAAGAAATCTCTCCTCCTCAGCAACACGCCTTTGCAGCACATTGAGCAATGATCCAAAGTATAGTGCAAACACCGTGCATGTGATTGTGATGACATTGTAAGGCATGCTAAAATCAGGAGTTGTCAAAGGTACAAGTAAGACTTCCGTGTAAGACATTACAGGACATTTTTCCTGCATGACAAATCAAACTAATATCAAATGAGAGTAGAAGAGAAATTGGTCATATTTAGGAGCAGAAATATCAAGAGGTTAATACCTGAAACTTTGACAACACTGGTGACTTGTTTAAAGAGTCATCTTCAAGAAAAACCATGCTTGCATGGAAGTTGGGAAAGCTAATAATAGCAGATGGTATGTCAAATCCTTGATTAGCATCTGGGGGATATTCATCAATGCCCAAAAAACCCTATTCAGACAATTCAAACAGAGGATCAACTAATCAATAATATACCAAGACACATAAATCATAGTAAAGTTTGGCCCTTCGAGCAAGAACCACTATGTATTTTTTCAGTTCAATATTATTAATCTCATCAAAATAGATATCATCTAAAAGCAGGGAATGTCCTAGACTGATAGCAGTATATTAGGATAGCAACTAATTTTCTATTTTCTGCTGAAGCAGCAGTGAATGCAATGAGAGGATTTCTAACATTGTAAGTGAAAAAAAAAAATTATGAGATATCTAAAAATAGGATACATCAGTCTTTTGAGGATGATGGAAACAGCTACTGCTAACTTATCCGTTTTTCTTTTTCAGACATAAGCAAAGGTTATATAATTTGAAGGTATTGGTAGGTTTCATCATATCCATCCAGCTTAAGGAGTGACCAATGGGTTGAGAATCTAGAAATTGGGTTAGGTCTATGTTTCAGCATTACATAAAACAAATGGCATTAGTTAATTGGTTTTGGTTCGAATTTAAAAACATTTACAGTCAAGGTCCGAATTCAGATACATTGCATCAATATTTTTTGATACAATGCCTAGAACTACTCATAACCCCTCCCCGACCCTTAAATAGGAGGATCAACACGCTTCAACGCGCTCAAACCCACATCCTCCTGCACTGGCAACAATGCCAATGACAACCGAGTATTGCATCATTAATATTATATATGCTCTAGGGATTCAATTTGCCATTTTATATGAATGCTTTATCAGAAATAGCTTTTACATAAACAGATTTTCTGTTTTAAGCTAAATAATTGGACTCCATTACAGCAGAAATACACACCAATACTTTGAGCTGATATCACTAAGCCTAACACCTTACTGCTATGAACCAAATTAACAGTTTTAACATTCGCTTCAGAGGTAAAAGAAAATAAATTGTGTTGAATTAATAGAATTTGTAAAGGTAGAATGACTATTAGCTGAATAAATATAATAAAAAGCACACCTTATCAAACTCTATGGTTAAAGCAGCAGTGTTCACTCTGCAAGGAAGTTTCAGAACAGCCTCCATCACACCAGGAGACATTTTATCTTTGGAAGGTGAAACGGTACCTTCTCAATAATATCTGAAACAGCTCTAGGTTGTTGATCAACAAACACCCGCAAAGAATGGAAATAGACCTTAACATACCAAGGGACAACTTGGAAAACATCAACTCGCAGTTCACAGCTTTCATCCTTGGAATTAGCACTCATGAAGCCGTCAGTGAATTGTGTAGATTTTAATGAAATAGCAATGGCGCCCCTCTCATTTCCACTTCCCATCAAAAACCTATTAGCATGTAATGGTGTTTGTTGACACAACCAAGCTACAGGAACCTTCCACACAAGACCAATATCAAATGGCTCAGATTCACTGTATTTATCAACTTGAAACATATACAAAATTGATAAGCTCTTGCTATGCGAACTGCTTTCTTCCATAAATATCCTGTCTGGGTTAGCAGACAGCTCAAATCGGATTAGACAAAAAGTTCTCAGAGGTCAAACCATTTGATGCAGACTTCCCATTTTCTTTATTTGAAAGCTTCAGTTCGGCAACTAAGCCCCTGTCAAGGAGAAGATACACACTGCTGGACTTTGCAAGAACACATCTTCCACTAACTTGTTTCCCAAAAATTGAACTAAGAGACCAGCTTGGTTGAATATGTTTTTCACTAGCATGGACCTTGATGGCCCTTTCACTATTAGGCTGGAGAACAACAGTAAGGGTCTGTTCTAATATGATGCCCGAATCAATCCCCTCCAAACTAGATTCAGTTGAGGTTAAATGCAACCGCTGAGAATGATAAAAACCTCTGTAAAGTGATGGTCTATCCAGTAACAAGGCAATCCCAGCTTTGTCCCGACAAGGAAGTAACTTCAACCATGGAGTTAGATTCTCCGTGCAAACAGCTTCACAGGGCAATGTACCATACCTCACATTGCCTGAAGCTGGTGGAAAAGTCCATTCTAGGGTAGAATATGTAGCAGTAGACTCTAAGAAGTTGATTGAGGCACAGAAAAGACCTGAGAGAGTGTGTGTTAAGTTCTTCCAGGAAGCATCAATATGATGTCGTGGGACATAAAAAACGGCCCATAACTCAACTCCAGGGGGCTTTGCATTGCTGCTTGATATGGGATCAAATCCACCCCAGCTTTCATAGTTCCAACGACCTTGTGTGAAAGACAACTCCGTTTCCTTGACTCGAAATTTCTGAACCTGTTCAAAGATGTTTACGTGCAAAGTTTTAAACACTGCAAAGAGTTGATCATTTATAATGTTTGGTAAGGCGGAGGGCAGCAGGCCTACAACCCCCACCAAAAAAAAAAAAAGAAATTAGATTAATCATTAATCTTTTAATATTTACAAGAAAGCTACTTATCTTAATTGCCAATTTATTGAAATCTACAACAAAGCTATTTATCAGAACTATTATCGTTTCCTTGCAGAAAGTGAGATACAGATTACTGCAACACATACACAACTAGTGCAGGACATTTTTCAAGTCAACTTGTAACCGAGTTTGTACTTCATGTCAAACATAACATTATCGAAAAGTTGGATATTTCAAAAATATTTCACTCTCATGTGCATTTATGAATTTGGAAATCATACCTTGAGAATGAACATAGAAAGGTGGAACGGTAATTTAAAGTTTATAGGCTAATAAAAAGTTTTCCAAAAAAGGAACCTTAAAGAACCATCTTAAATGACCCGAGCCAAGCTAATAAAAGGTCCTCCTTACAACAATAAATGGTCAATATATTGCTAATCAATGTATCAACTATCAATAGAAAAAGAGAAATGTTCAATAATTAACTAATAATAAATGCATAAATCCTTAGGTTTTTCTTACCAATAAATTCAGACACTATAGGATTGCAGTTGGCTAAAACTTCATTTAAACGAAAAGAACCATGAAAGAACATAATAAACAAGAATTGGCAGTGACCCAAAGGAATTAAAAGACGAAAAAAGTACCAACTGAGAAATGGCTTTGGGAAATAAGTGGTGGTGGCAGCCATTAGAGGTAGAAGGAGGGGCGGAGCTTTGAAAATGGAAATGAGCCAACAGTTTGTGATCCGGCAATGGCTTCAGTAGAAGTTCTTCACTGAATTCTTCTTGTTTTTGGCCTTCTTCATTGACCGATCCAAAAGCAATCCAGCATTGCATGAATTGATGAGTGCCTATTAGGAGGAGCACAATATGTGGTCTCTGAAGAAGGACCATTACTGGGTTTTTCTTACCCAATTGAAACTATAATATTGAGTGCACATATTCCGCCATGGGACACCCAGTCCGCGGAGGTTTCAAATAATAATATTATTAATTATTAATTATTAAAAAATAATACCTGAACCCTGATCAGTGAAGAATAAAGACCATTCTTTTTGTTTTGTTATTAAAAAAACCTTAAATGCTATTTTCCTTTTAGGCCGATTTCAGATGTTCTTGTCTATGATTGGGCTTTACCTTGCAAATGAACGAGTTTGACTTTTACAAAATAAAACCGGATTTTCTTTAAAAAAACAAGTAATAATTCTGTATCCCTTTACTATGGTGATTTTTATATTTAGCCCTCAATTTTTATATATTTTATCAATTTGACCTTTTAAATTAAAATTGGGACTGATGGAGCCACGTTGAAATCTAAGAGAGCCATGGCCCCTCAAAGTTTAAATTTTTTAATTTAATCTTTTGTAAATTTACACTATGATCCTCCCAAGAATATAAGTAATCTCCAAGGTTGAATCCTTAACCTTGAACCTTGAATCCTGAATAGCTCTCAAATTTAACTAGACTGAAAGGGGTCACTAAGAATTCATTATCAACCTCAACGATACAAGTTATCGGCTCAAATAACACATCAAAAGACGGGCTCGAGCTGAAAAATGATTATGAAAGTAGTCTAAAATAATAGCACACATACCCATGTCATTGGTACACTAAAAACTATTATCATCCACATGCAATTGAATATGATTTATCTGCTCACACTTCGACACCTGTGCCTGAAATTATTTAGTGTTTGCATCATCATAACACAACCAAAACACCTTCAAGCGTTGCTTCTAGTACACTGCCTCTTGAGCCAACAACTGATTAAACTCCACATTCGAACAAGAAACCTCTACAACACTATAAGGGTTTGCATGATGTGCACAAATGTGCTCATTTGATTGATTAGAAACTCAACCTTTAAATATTTTCAATATTTTAAAATTTTCATTTTGAAATTAAAAAAAAGTATATATCAAATTTAAAATTAAAAAGTTTTATCTTAAAGTTAAACATATACATAGCAAAATTTCATTTTGAATTTTAAGATTATCTCTTTACTTATTTAAAAAATATACTATCTAATTAAATTTTTAAAAATATTTTTTATATAATGAATAGATATTGATTATTTTAAAACTGCACTATCAATTTACATTTCACCTAATAATATCATTTATTAATTTTAAAATTTTTAATTATGAAGTAATATGTTTAAAACTATTTATCATATATTCATAAAATTTATAAAAAATAATTTAATATATTTTAATTTTTACATATAATCATGAGCTTCGCCATTGAAAGTTGGCTATTAACCTTTAAGAAAAGAGTCAAATCGTTTTTTTTAATGACAATGTTGAATAAAACATTAATTTTTAACAATTTTGTTGTCGGAATCTGCATGGCCGTCCACATATATTTCATATTGGTATAACATTATTTATCTTATATGTCATATCAATAATAATTTAAAATTTATACAAATATTTAAAAAATCAAAATTCAAAAATATAAAAAATTAATAAATACTCAATAAAAATAGCATAAAGTATATCTATGTGGTATGGTTCAGCAACTACCCCGATCGAATTATTTGGTCCTACTCGTTATCAATGGGATCAAGGATACTTCCAGCAAGAAATATATCGAAGGGTTAGTGCTGGGTTAGCCGAAAATCAAAGTTTATCAGAAGCTTGGTCTAAAATTCCTGAAAAATTAGTTTTTTATGATTCCACCCTTCTAAAAGGGACATCCGCTCTAACAATTCCGTCTCCGTCTACCAAAACAACCGGAAATGTTTCAAAAAAAGTAGGCATACGACGTACAAAAAGTTCACGCCCGTCTTTATCTCTAAAGATAGGGTGCCCTAACCACCCAACGGCTATTCTTTTCCTGCCAAGCTAACACACATTCTTAGATTGTATTTAAAACAAATAAATAAATAAATATGACATGCAATAGATTTGTGTGACGTTTTAAAAAAAAGTATAATGCGAATTTTAATCCATAATATTTATATTTTTTTATTAATTTAACCATTTTTTATATTTTTTATTTATATTTATATTTTTTGAATCTTTCAAAAGTAGTAGAATTGTTTTTTTTAATGAAAATAATGACAAAACATTAAATTTTTAGACATGATAGTTTAAATGGCAATCAATGTCTTTATATGATTTCCAACGAGATTAGAAAAAAAGAAGATCGGAAGGAATCCAACGAAATGCTTTAAACGAAATGGGGTTCCCTCGAGAATGAACTCGGGGAAGGTAGAGTAGAAATTAATATGATAAAAAATTCTGATTCTGATAAGGTCATCAAAACAAGATGAGCGAAGACGCTCAATTAAAAAAATCTTTTTTTTTTCTTCCCCAACCGGATTCGATTCTTTTATTTATTTTTTCTTACGACACGACAATTTTGATTATCAGATTTTTTGACTAAAGCATCAGTTTACGTTTGATAATTTTGAATCAATTGAAGGGGTAAGCCTATTTATTTCTGGTTCTAAGAGCAGTAGTTCTAGTGGTCGACTCGCTTCTTTCAAACTGTTTCTCATTATTAAGAAAGGGTAACGAAGATAAAATACGAGCTTGTTTTATAGCAATAGTAATTAATCGTTGTTGTTTTAAGGTCAATCTATTTACTCGCCTAGATAATATTTTTCCTTGTTCACTAATAAATTGACTAATTAAACTCATGTTTCTATAATCAATTCGATCCCTCGATTGGATCGGGGGCAAACGCCTACGAAAAGATCGCTTGAATTTAAGAAAGAGTCGCTTGGATTTATCCATGATTTCTTTATTTCTTATTTCTAAAAAGAATCCTATCCCTATCTCTATTTCTAAAATCCTATTTTGAAAATTTAAATTATAGAATTAATATAATAAATAGGATTTGGTTTGTTTATTTTATTATTATTTATCATTTAAATATATATATATTTAATATATATAAATTATATAAATTAAAAAATATTAATAATATAGAATAATATATAAATAATATTAATAATATATAAATAATATTAATAATATATAAATAAATATATAAAGAAAATATGCGTTATATATATAACTAATTATATACTTATACTTAATATATTATATAAAGTATAATGTCAGATTTTCATATTCTCGGGAAGTGGTGACATACGAGCACTTGATTCGATTTATTTCTTTATCTCCTCGTGAATTGTATGTTCACTTTGAAAAAAATCGAAAAAGATTAAATTTCGAGTTATTTGAGTCAACTTGAATAAGTAATTCAAGTTTAAGTTCGAGTTTAGTTGAATTTTACAATTCAAATAACACGAATAATTCGAATGACAGGTCGATGTAAAAACTCCTTTAATCCCTATCAATTTTAAAAATGAACAAATTGACCTCCCTCTCAAAAAAAATTACAAAAAGAAATTCAAAACAATTTTCAAATTTCAAAATAATTTTTAAAATTTTAAAATTTTATATATTTTAAAAATTATAAAAATTTTAAAAAATTCTAAAGAATATATAATGAAAGTTAAAAAATTTTAAAATTTCAAAACAAAAAATTTTGGACCTAAATAAGTTAATTATGATTCAAGTTTATCATACTAAACTATCTTATTTTTTATTTTTTTTGAAAAAGTTTTCAAATATATAGTGTTTTAAATTTATGTACTGTAACATGGAATTAATTATTTTATAACAATATTTTAATTTGATATTTTTAATTTTTTAATTTAACTCAAACAATTTCACTTGATTCAACTCGACTCAATTAGAAAAATTTCAAATCGAGTTAGGATGATAAAATAAGACTCGTCAACTCAAAATTTTTCCACTCGATTCGATCGAGTGCTCACCCCTAGAGTGAAATGGTGATTAAAATTCTTATCAAACACCTGTTTGGCAGGGATTTTAAGTGTGTTATCCAAGTATAAATATTATTTTAATAAAAAAAACTAACTAAAATTTAATACGGTGAAAAATTCTATGAGAGACTGAAAGGGCCAAAATTTCTATTATTAGATTCTGTATTTTATGTAAATTATAAATTTAGTATTTTTACTTTCATCAATTTTAATTTTTGTATTTTTGAGATATTAAAAATTTTAATCTTAATTCAATAATAACAGTTAAATTTATTTGATAATATCCCTTTATAAACAAAGAAAGACAATATAATAAAGAAAACATATAGTATAATTTATTTCCTATATCTAATTATGTATAAAACAGAAGAACTATTTTTTTTAAAATATTAGTATTTCTTAATTCTAAGTATATATATTCACCTATACCGTATCATGTATTTTTATTAACCTGGCATTCTTTATGAATGTCCGCATGTTTAGAGCAGTAGTCATCATACAAATATTTGGTTCTAGCTTCCTGTAAAGCTTTACGCTGAGCAGGGTCAAGTCCCATATACCTATCCCCATTCCACCACTGCTTGGAACTGGAAATGTAGCATTGATCTTTGCTAGCACTGCTCTGGAATTGGCAGCCGGCGACACCAAACCCTACAAAACTAGCTACAAATGGCGCTTGGCTCCAATCGATTTTCCTTCCACCTGATGCCCAAGTTTCTCCATTCCATATGCTTCCTTGAATCACTAACTGTTGCGATGGATAACTCACTCCAATTTTTGTGTTGTTCTTGAAAACCCTTATGGGTGTCTTGTCCACATAAAACCTACCCCAAAAGAAAAAAGTAAAAGGGTTTTCAGTATCCGATCCGATTCATTGGACATCTCTATAATCTACAAACAAACACGGTTAGGTGTTACTTACACTACTTGGTGTTGGTTCCAAAGAATTCCATAGGTATGAAAATCAGAAGTGGGGTCAAACCAGAGGTGAAATCTTTGCTCCCTCCCTCCTTCATCATTGGCAAACACATTAGTTTGCAATGTAAAAGGTGGTCCATTGCTACCCAAGAACTCGAAATCCAGCTCGTCATGATTTCCTCCTTTGCGATCTCTGTCCGATGTCAACTGCATGCAATCAACCCACCCATTTTCTTTTTTCATTAAAAACACACATACAGAGTAATTTTCATACATGTTATGTTAGAGAGCCTAAAAGGTAAATGATAACGTACGTAAAAGGCTACAACAACCCCAGAAAAATCCTTGCTGGGTAGCTTTATTTTTATCTGGAAAAACCCTGAAGCATATCCCACGTTGGATTCAAACCCAGCCCCTGCGTTATGTTGGACAAAGAAACCATGTTATTCACTTATATACATAGCGTCGTATTCTAAAATATGCTGATTGAGTATTAGCTTTATTTTTATCGGGTTCGAGTGTATTGAAACGCATTATCCTTTTATTTAAGGGTTGGGAAGGGTTATAGATACTTCTATATATTGTATCAAAAAAAACATATATGATAATAACCTATAATGATATTAGTGTTAAAAAAACTATATTGATGGCTAATATACTGAAAAAAGTCCTTAAACTATTACATTGTGTTTAAACAAGCTTTTAAACTATTTTTATAGCTAAACAAATCCTTAATTTATGATTTTTACCCATAAAAGCCATTGATTTTAATGTTAAAGTAAAATCATTTTGAATTTCAAACTTTTATTTTAATTTTTGTTTATGCAAAAAAGCTTTCAAGGGCAAAAATTATATGTTTAGGGCTTATTTAACTAAAAATAATATAAGAGCTTATATAAACCGTGTATAATAGTTTAAAGGTTTTTTTTAATATATCAACCTCTATAAATTTTAATAAATTCATGTGTATACATGCACTAATTACATGCATAAAAGCTAGTAGCATAGTGTATAAAAAAAAGCATGCATGCATGCATCGAAACATACACACATAAACATGCGTGGTATTAAAAAGACCTGAAGCTTTATCCATCCAGAGATGGAGTTCAGTTCCCTGGTTTACAGAGGCTACATGAGAGTTTCCCCATGTGACGTGATAATTCTTGTCAAAACTAACATTATGATCAGCTCTGCTTCCACATGTTATAACTGCAACAACCATAACAACCAACAACCTGTATTTGAGAACAAAACCATGAATATATTAAACCATGAAACCCAAACAATTTTACTTGCAAGACAAGGGGGAAAACGCACCTCTTTGCCATAGCGATTATCTTTGAAGTTCCTGCTTGAATGAACGGAACCCTAAACATAACTTCTTCCCTAATCAAGAAAGAAAGTTGTGTATTTAAAGAAAATTACATGAAACTAAGGACAAGTCTCTTATTTAATAATGTATATTCTTTTTAGATTTTATTTACCAAGTTACGGGAAATTCTTAATTCCTTCCCCTTACTTTTTCGGTTAATTTATTACAAAATATAATTTTAATTATGCTTTTCATAAATTTTATATTCCTGAATAATATTCATTTAATTATCATTAATAAGCATGATTTCTGTAAATTTTATGAATGACATTGATTGAATACAAATTTTAATTATCATCAAATATAAATGAGCTTTGAAATATTTAATGATGACGACTGTATTGAAAATATATTGAATAAGAGTTCCGACTGTATTTAATAATTCTTAATAGGATATGAAAAGAGAACGCATTTATTGGACTTTTTTTTTTTTGGAAATTAAACAAATATTTTGATATATTTAATAATTTATGTTTTTTTAATTATTTATATTTTATTTATGACATGATAAGAACACGAAAACGCAAGACTTTTATCTTTTTTTCTGTAAGAGAAGAAGATGATACATCTATATTTTTGGAAAGGCATATATTTTTTCTAATGTATACAAAAAAAATTTAATTTTTTGCTATTAATTGTAATATTACGTATATTTGAGATTTGATTATTTTTAGCGTTTATGATTTAAGAGTTTTGAAATTTCAATTCTATTATTTTTAAAACACATGCATCATATTATGATAAATTAATTCCGTAACACAATTTAATTTTAATTAACGAATATAATGATTATAGTTTGAATAATAATTGAAGTTTCAAAATATAAAAATTAATAAACTTAAGAACAAAAATTAAATCTATAACTTAAACATTTTTCAACAACAATAATAAAATTTGACAAATAGTTATCAAAATTTAATCATATCTATTTCTACTCAATAATCAATACGTGCAAGTAGCGGCGGAGTTAAGGGGGCTTGGCAGAGGTCCTGGTTCTTCCTAAAATGAAAATTTTCACCTTTAATCTTTTTATAATTTTAAAAATTTTAAATTAATATATAATAAAATTACAGCACATTCATTTCTACATAACGGAAAGTGGTGGGTTTTGACATCCACAGCTGATCATGTCCTTCAAGTCGTACGTTGCTTTCTGCCACATCGTTTCAAACGAAGTTTTACCATAACATTCCTCTAGTTTGGAGCATTGATTCAATTATGGAATCATGAATAGTCATTGGTTCAGTCGATACATAATAATCTATCTATACTTTCTATATGAAATCAATTTCCTTCTATATGCTATATGAAATAAATAAATAATTTAGGAAGAAAAAGCCTCAATAAGAATGCAAACTACCCCATATTGTATGATTGTCTGAATGCAATATTTTTTTTATTAGAATCAAAAAGTTTAATTAGAATAGAAAAGTATAATAAAAGTAAAAAAAATAAAATAAAATAAAGAATATCATTAATAATAATATTACGAAAATACTAATAATATCACGAATATTATAAATAACACAAATAAATTACTCTTTTTGAATCTACCTTGCATCTTCAAATAACCCGATAGATCAAATAACTCGGTAGAATAGATCCAGCAATCTCACAGTTGTTCGAGTCTCAATCTTAAGAAATCATTAAAAATCAAAAGCAAGAATCACATTTTCTTCAATATTTGACTGTTAGAAAGAAGGTTATAAAAACAAAAAAAAACAATTTAGATTCGGATATAAATATAAATATAAACTATTAGAATGATAAAATTTTATTTTTACTATAATAAAAATCTATAATTTTATTCCGTCCTCTCAAAAAGTTTCTGGACTCCACCAGTATGTGCAGGTACGTTTTTCATCCAACGCAAATAAAAATGAAATCTCAACCGTTAAACTAAATTTAAATACAAATTAAATACTAACAAGTTTAGAGGTTAAATTAAATATTAACCCTTTTCAAAACATAAGAAGGGAAGTGAATGTTGTATACTACTAAACTTTTGGGCTACGTATCTTTTACGCCTAGGGAAAAGCAGTCTAGAAATACGGTCGCTTCACACATTTCATGGCTGGCTGGTCTAAAAGTAAAGGCGGTAAAGCACCATGATTTTATTTATTTATTTTGAGCCTTATATTTCTTACTTACTGTCTTCAATAATTTAATAAAAGAAATCCTTTAATATCATATTATGTATGAATTTTATTTTAGTATAGTTATGATGTGAATTTAGATTTAGTGTAATTATATATAATTTTTAAAATATTTAAATTTCAAATATATATTCTTTTTTAAAAGCATAATAAATAAATAAATATATTTATCTATTATAAAAATAATTAAATTATATTTATATGGATAATAATATATTTAATAAATTAATGTCACGAATTAAGTCAGAAAAATACAGTTTAGATATGAATTTATAGGTTAAGTTTTTTTGTTTATTTAAACAGTTAAGTAATAATTAACGATACCAAGTAAAAAAAAAAATTAAGTTAAGATAAGAAAAGAATATTGCTTAAGTTAATTATTAAATTAAAAATAAAAATATTAATGCACGCAGTGCAGACTGCAGACAAGTTTCATAAACTAAACTGTCGTAACTGCCAGCAAAATCCACACGTCAGCTTATCATATATTCGATCATCCGACGTTTAATATATTCATTTCTTTATAAAAAAGAATATATTCATTTCTTCACATACTCGCTATTTCTCTCGCTGGAAAGTCGAAGATGTTCTTACCGATGACGTTTCGGTGGTTGCTCGTTTTCTCACTCTACATCGCCGTCGCCGCTATCGACGACGGCCTGATTCCTTCCACTCTCGACGGGCCTTTCGAACCCGTAACCGTCCCCTACGGAGTCGACTTGCGCGGTAACGCTGTCGATTTGCCCGACACCGAACCCCGTGTGCGCCGATGCGTCAAAGGATTCGAGCCCGAGCAGATTTCGGTCTCTCTCTCCGTCAATTACGACTCTGTTTGGATCTCATGGATCACCGGTTGCTCCTCCGAATCTTATTTATATTATTTATTATTGTGTTTCTGGCTTGATTGACTCCCAGTAAATTACCATTTCTTAGATAACTGACTGTATAAACTATAGAATCATAATTCATAAATAACAGAATTAAAATGAAAGTAAGTTTTGAGTAGGAATGCATCTGCATGCCATGAACGAAATGAATTCAACGAGTTAAGCTTAAAGTACAATATTATATGATTTTCTTACATGAAAGAAATGCTTTACCATGTTTGAACTCCGCTGTTTATTAGCCATTTGTTTTTTTAGCAAATTCTAAGTAAATAAAATGAAATTTAAATACCAAAAGCTATAAGTAAAAGGAGAATCATGAGAATATTCTTTCTTATTGATTTTGGAATTGGTTTAATTTATAGGCAAAACTTTTTTTTTCTTTTTCTTTTTGGTTGCTACAACACAAATTTGTTTAGCTGCCATAAATTTTCGTTTGATATTTTAAATTTAGCTGCATATCCGCTTTGATCTGTCTCTGTTTCTGTTGTTACTAGTCTATTGCTTGATTTTATGTGAGCTAGCTTTTGGAAAGTTTGGCAGGGGAATTCCAAATTGGTAATAACATAAAGCCACTGAACCCCAATACTGTTGCAAGTGTGGTTCGTTATGGGAGGTCAAGGGTTCCATTTACTGATGAAGCCAGTGGTTATTCTTTGGTGTACAACCAACTTTACCCCTTTGAAGGTCTCCAGAATTACACTTCTGGAATCATCCACCATGTTCGTCTAACAGGTTTGAGACATAGTGCTTACCTTTGTTTAACTCAGTATCATATGGATTTTTAACTTGGAATTCAGTATGTCACTATGCCTCGTTCCACCGAATTTTTTTCTGTTCCAACAATGTGATGATAGTATTTGAAGAGGTCTGCTGATTGGAAAAAGTTAAAAATTAAATAAGAAACAATAGAGACGAGCTTAATGAAAACTTTTGGCCTTATTCTTGTTTTATTGGATTGGTAATGTGTTTCTACTTCTGATGGAGGAGTTGTTGGATTCAGTTTACAGTTATCATGCAGTTTGCAATAGTAGCAACCAGGTCGGATTTAAATCAAATAGTTATTTTTACCACCAATTTTTATGATATCCACAAATGTTTGAGCTGAAGATAATGCATGAATTCTGCGAAGAAACTAGGATAAGGTTACCTGATGATTGTTGCCAGTTATTAGATGATGGAAAATGATTATTTCCAAGTATTTTACTCTTGAAAAAGAAATCATTTCTGAAATGCCCTCCCCAGACATTTTTCTCCCCTATTTTGGTGAATACTTCTCTTTGTAACGTATTTTATAATCTCTATGAGGACTTGTGATTTGAGCCGTTGGCTGAGTGTTGTGTGCTTTTTTTTTTTCCTTTTAATGTAGGACTGAAACCCAGCACACTCTATTATTATCAATGTGGAGATCCCTCAATATCAGCCATGAGTGATATCTACCATTTCAGGACCATGCCAGTTTCTGGTCCCAGGAGCTATCCAAACAGAATAGCAGTTGTGGGAGATCTTGGACTAACATATAATACAACTGACACTATCCGTAATTTGAAAAGCAACAAGCCTGATCTAGTTCTATTAGTTGGTGATGTAAGTTATGCAAACCTTTACCGCACAAATGGTACTGGCTCTGACTGCTATGATTGCTCATTTCCGGAGAGTCCAATACATGAGACCTATCAGCCTCGTTGGGATTACTGGGGCAGGTCAGATAATTCACTATTACCTTCTTTTTTGTATTTATTGCCTTTCTTTTTGTCTATTTTTGATTGTGGCTAGGAGAGGAGTTTGTTGAGTCATCTTATTAAGCCTAAAATCAACCGTGCAAAAAGGCTGAACTTCTGTTAATTGAATGTTCACTGCAGGTTTATGCAGAGTTTAATTTCTAGAACTCCAATAATGGTGATAGAAGGGAACCATGAAATAGAGGAGCAAGCTGGGAACCAGAGCTTTGTAGCTTACAGTTCGCGATTTGCATTCCCTTCTGAAGAAAGCAAATCTTCATCCCCATTTTACTATTCCTTTAATGCAGGGGGGATACATTTTATCATGCTTGGAGCATATGTTGATTATAGTAAATCAGGTAGTATCTGTCCTTGTGTAATCATTCTACAAAGCTTTTTTGTAATGATATCAAGGATAATAATCTATTCCTAATGTAGAGTTTCAAGCATTTTAATCTCTTTGAAATAAAGCAAGCTGTTGGGATTTACTACATATGTTATGAGAGTAAACATATCTTAGGAATATGTACCATTTTCTTGCTAATATGAAGAATAAAATTTATAAAATTGACTCATGAGTCCCCCCTCCTTATTTCAAATTATGGTGTAAACCTTGTTAAGTCCTTTGCTTATTTCTTCTGCAGCAAAGCAATACAAGTGGCTGGAGAGGGACTTAGCTAATGTTGATAGATCCATGACACCATGGCTGGTAGCTGCCTGGCACCCACCATGGTACAATACATATACTGCTCATTATAAAGAGGCAGAATGTATGAGGCTGGAAATGGAAGAATTACTGTACAGTTATGGTGTTGACATAGTCTTCAATGGACATGTAAGTCACGAAAACCAACTTTGGTATTTAGGCAATATGGTATCAAGGTTGAAACAGTCAAAGAACATGAAGAGTTGATGGTCATGGACTAATTTTTAAGTTTTAATCAAATCATCTGAATTCACAGATAGAGTCATTAGATTGAATTCACATACACACACATGTATGTATGTATGTATGTTTTTTTTTCTTTGGGGGTTTGGAGGTGAAATCCTTTCCTCCTAAACATATGTTATCTCTTAGAAATGTCTAAAATTTATTCCGCTCCAAAATTTACAGGTTCATGCCTATGAGAGGTCCAATCGAGTTTACAATTATACATTAGATCCATGTGGACCAGTACATATCACAGTAGGAGATGGGGGAAACCGTGAAAAAATGGCAATTGAACATGCTGATGAAGCTGCTAACTGTCCAGAGCCATCGTCTACCCATGACAAAGATATGGGTGGCTTTTGTGCAACAAACTTCACTAGCGGTCCAGCAGCAGGAAAGTTCTGTTGGGACCAGCAACCTGATTACAGTGCCTTCAGAGAAAGTAGCTTTGGTCATGGGATCTTGGAGGTATTTTTTCTGTGCATCTTTGTCTCTCTGCTTCTGCTTGTTCCACAGCCTAAGCATCATAGAACTGTCAAAAATTTCCTATATATATTGAATTTGGATTTTTAATTTGCCATGTACTAATTTGCTTTATTTATGATATTTCCAAAGGCACCTGAGAGAACTTTGATTTAGTATGTGCCACTGTCCACAACGTTGTGGTGCCCTTCATCACATCTGCACCTTGTAGGAATAGCTTTTCTATGGTTATCTCGTGAAGTTGCATGGAAAATTTGCAGACATCAGCTGAAATATAGAGAGCAAATTTAGATAGATCCATTAATCAGTCAATGTTTCACCAGATAAACATACTGAAAAAAAACATTATTTTGCAAAACATACAGATTGCGAGTTCAATTTCAGCCTGTTATCATTCAATGAAAGCGTCATATTAGACAACTAGATTCGAAGTGCTCCACAACATGTTTAAAAATTCTTTCGTGGAGTATAATTATTTTTCCAGTTTATTTTTTCTTGATTTAGTGTCGAGCCCTTGATTGGCTTTTTCTAAGTTCTAAGTGAATTGCAGGTGAAGAATGAGACTTGGGCTCTATGGACATGGTACCGGAATCAGGATTCAAGTGGTAAGGTCGGTGATCAAGTTTACATAGTGAGGCAACCTGAGCTGTGTCTTGGCTCTATAAAACTCCCAAAAAGTTCATTTGCGGACAGTTGAGTGACACTACAAAGTAATTTAATGTTCCCTTGTAGGGCTTTACGGAAGATCCAGGAATGTTTTTTTTTGTTTTTTTTTTTTGGTTCAGAGATCCAGGTATTTTCAAGCATATATAAAATGAGGGAATAATGCTACAGCTATAGCTATATGCGATACAGCTGCTGGAATGTAAAAAAAGAGAAATAATATCATCATAATATTACTTGCAGTTTTCTCATGCAGAACTAACTTATCTAAACATCTGGTCCACAAATGGTGGACAACTTTGCATCATGAAGTAACTTTCTATTTTATAGCATGAATGAAACAAACCCAAATTTTGGAAAAACAGAAGCTGTTTGTTGTATCATCAGAATCTAGCCAAGTGATTGCTTGATACTAAGGTCAAAACAGAAGCTGTTTGCTGTATCATCTAAACATTCTCTTACGTAGAAACTAAAGTAGCCTCCAGAATTAATAGAAATCATGGTTCAGTAATGCACTCATGGCTTTTCTCGGTTGCAAAAATAAGTGTGTAACTTTGGAGTATGGTAGGTAGTATTTTAGAATCTTTGTTGGTCAACAGATTCGAGCCTCATATGGTTTGTGGTTGGTTGAAATTGATTCTGAGACAGGCTGGTAGAGCCTATGCAACACCTCAATAAACATAAGCCTAAGGCTTTTCCTGACAGTCGTGTGTTTAATGCCTTGTGTATTGTACCCAACCAAGTATCCAGTTTGCAAGCCGTTGATAGGAGTTGATCATACCAATGATCAGGTTGGGTTTTGATTGGATCTATGCATGATATTAGTCCAGGCTATACTTATCTAATATAAGCTACATTTGATTTGAAATATGTCTCAAATTTTACTTGTGGCCAATATTAGTAAATAATTAATCTAAATCTATTTTAGATTCATCCGTATTATTATTTTTAAAATTTATATTATTTTAAATTTAAGATTTCTTAATTTTATATGAATTTTCTTTTATTAAAATTTTAGACAAATAATTTAACATATTTTTTAAGGCAAGTATTGTATATTTAATTTTATTTATTAAATTATATAGTATATAAATAAAATAATAAAATATGTATTACAGTGTAGAAAATGGACTAAATTGGATCCAGATTCTGAACGTTGAAGTCCAAGTTCTACACATATTTTAAATGAGTTTAACTTTTCTCTCCTATATTCCGGATAAATCTTCCACCAATTATTTTCGTGGATTTTGGCATTTTAGATAAATAAGTAGAGACAAGAGTTTGAAGACGTTGAAGCTCGGGCTTCCAGATTATTGGATACCTAAAATGATTGCGCGAATTACCTTTGATTCTGTTTTAGTTCTGATTAGTTGATTTTTCAAAGAACTGAGCTTAGCACTTTCCTTCGGTTATGACTTTAGACAAGCTTATTACGTGGCAGAAACAGAATGATTGAACCGAGACGATGTAAAATTAATTACCTTCAACGTCCTCGTTTCTTTAGAGCATTATAATAAATTATTTTGACATTCTTTTTATTTTACAAAATTTATGAAATAAATCACATCTCAGCACGTGACTAGCAATCAATTCGACACATCTCTTCTCGATAAACAGTTCTAAAATTTTAATTTATTAAAATTCGTTGCCCACTGTTTAAATAAAAATTCAAAGACAGAATCTCTCACTTTGAGGAGCAAAAACCATTGCAACCCCTTTTTAACAGTTCCAAAGCCAGAGACAACTTTGCTTCTCACCCAAACAATTCATCAAATCAGCATTGCTTTACAGCCTCCAAAGCCTATCAGTTTGTTTCTTTCATATATAAATAAATAAAGAAAGAAAGAAACCCCCATATTCAGGGCCACTGGGCATCTCTATTCATTTTGAAACATAGAGACAAGAACATGATATTACTATCATCATGGCATCATCCAATTCGCTTTCCAGCTATTTCCAAATGTTTCTTTTAGCCTAAAGGACAAAATGGAAAACGATAAAACCATGGTTCTTGGTCATAATCATGGTAATCAAGTTGTCAACCACCTAGCAATGATATACATTCATTGCGTTCCCTGAACTGACAAACTCTCGCTGAAACTTGATAATTTACTATCTATCTCAAGACAATCAACCAAAGTTGGACACTAGAAGGCATGAACTATTTGTTACCCTTACCGACACTGAAGAAAAAGAATAGCTAAAATTGAAATGAAGAACAAACGATAACTCGGATTTAAATATAGATTAAAAGATATCAAGAATTTCCAAGATAGAGCCATTGCAAAGTGGGCAATTCCCTCGCTGAACCCAGAGTTCTCTTGAACAGAGACGACAAAATGTATGCCCGCATGGAATAAACGCAGCACCTTTATGCCTAACCATGCAAACGCAACAAGCGTGCTCCATCCCACCGCTGCTTTCCACCACCTCTTTTTCGTCTTCTTCTTCATCCGTCACTTCCACATTCTCATACTCTTCACCGTCGTCGCTTATGATGTAACTGGATCCCATCAGCCCCATTTGTTGGCTTGTTTCTTCCAATAATTCCATTAATGACATCCTCACCGGCTCCTCGGACGCCGGTGGAGCATTGTTCACTGTCACTGCAGCTTGTTCCACTGCCGCAACGGCTGCTTCCGCTGCTTCTCTTGCAGACAATGCCCTCTCCTCTGCCAATACCGCTCCCAGTTGGCGCGTTACATGACGCGCCAGAGGAGAGTCATCGTCCTCGCTGCTGTCAATGTTGTTTACGGCAGTGTTCGAGGAATGTAGACGATTCGAATCATTGCGGTCTGTTTGTGGCCTGAATCTTCTCAACGGCGGAGCGTCACTAGGCATGCTGACATCAGTTGAGTTATCGTTAAAGTGCTGTATCGGATCGTGCCCGAACCGATCCGAATCCCTCTGTGCCAATCGCAGCAGAGAATTCAGAACTGGCGGGTCAGAAACCGGGGCAGGTTCACCACCATCCTCAACCCGAACCGAGTCATCCGGGTCGGAAAGAAACGGAACGCGCCTCGGTAACTGAGATCTATCAGTCTGAACATTGCCATCGGAAAGCGGAACATGAACCGAGGAGGTCAAAGCAGAGCCCGGTCGCTTGAGCCGGATCTTGTCCCGAAACGCCTTCCAACTCTTCTTGTCTTTGTTGGACCCATCGTCTAATATAATCTCCAGAAGCGTACGGTTGTGAGACGACGGCTGTTGAGGCGGCTTAGCGTTTCCCAAAAGGGCATCGAGAGTGAAAGCGGCGGCCAGACTGGTGCGGCCGTTGTCGACCGCTGACATCTGCTCGAAAAGCGTAAGTCTCCGGTTACTACTCTCCATCGCATTTGATTAGAGTAACATAAAACAAAAAGAGGAAATAATAAAATAGAATTTTAGGAGAAAGGAGTCTTGGAAATGAACGAGGAATGAGAAAATTGGGGTTTAAAACGCGAAGAAAAGGAGATCTGAATTAAAAACTGTGATTAAAAGAAGAAATCCTCATTATTTTACCATCAACATCGGATTCCTTCAGAGCACAAAAACGGAAACTACTGTGGTGAAAATATTTCTTTTACAGCTTTTCAAGTAAAAATAAATTGTTCACACCGTAAATTTGGAGGAAACAAAATGGTAAATATTTCTTTATTTCTTTCTAGACGTGAGACAGCAATCATATTTTTCTCAGCTTTGCCTTTCTTTCATCCCAAAATAAAATATTTATTAAATAAAGTGATAAAATAAAATGTAAAAAATAAGATAAGAGGGGACAATCACTTGAAAGTCGTTCGTTTGTCCAACCAAAACATCTTTCTCTATTCTCTTTTCATTTTTCTTTTTCTTTTTTAAAATCAGTTGATTAGTTTGAAGAATTTTGACTCAATTAGATTAGATTAATCAAGAATTAAAGTTTAATCTTAGATAAATAATAAATAAAGAAATGTTGTTATGAAAAATATGATTAAAGATGGAAAGTAATTTATTTGGTGGATCGAGAGTTACAAGTGATTGAATTGAAAGAAAAAATACTATAGAGATCTTGAAAGAATCTCTGAATAAAAAGAGAAAAGTGATAGTGATCGATTTTTCTCTTATTACGAGGTTTAGAGGTATTTAGAGGAACATTTATAAATCGTGTATCTTCATTTGATGAATTAGGCTTGTCATTTAATATGGATAACTTATTAGATGGGTTACATGACTTAATGTGATGGTGGGGCGTAGTTAGGGGGTTGGTAAGAGCCCGACTCTTTTAAAATGAATTTTTTTCATTTAGATCTTTTAAAATTTTTAAAATTTTAAATTAGTAAATAAAATTGTATTTTATCTTCCTAAAATGATAAAAATTTAATTTAATCATTCAAAAATTATAAAAATATAAACTATTAAAATGATAAAATTATAAATTTACTATTATAAAAATTATAATTTAATTTTGACCTCCTTTAAAAAATTTTCTGACTTTACCCTTATGTGATGGGATTGTTTCATATGTTGACGGTGATGTTATGGTAATCTTATTAAAGTGGTTCAACTTGGTGTGGTATAATACTCGGCGAAGCATATCTCTTGATGGAGTTTGGCCAGATTTCTTTTCTTAGTGGAGGCTTGGGATATATGTAACAATAGTTGTCCTAATTGGCGGAGTTTGTTGTCATTAGATGAGTGACGAAAAATTGAAATACGTAAGGGTGTAAGTGAACAGAACATTTAATGAATTATTCGTATAACGTTCGTTTATGTTCGTTTACAATAAACGAAAATGAACAAAATTTTTATGTTCGTTTAATAAACGAACGAATACGAACAGAGGTGCGTTCGGTTCGTTTATGTTCACGAACAAGTTCGTTTGTTGACTCGTTTATTTATTAATGATATTTTCTTATAAAAATATTAAAATAATATATGTGTATTTATTTATTTATTATTTATTTGTTTATTATTCATTAACATTGTTCGTGAACATGTTCAATTATATGTTCATGAACATGTTCGATTAAATTAAATGAATATGTTCCTGAACATTAAACAAATGAACATGAACACATGATTTTAAATAAACGAACATGAACAAAAATTAGAAATTCTTAACAAACACAAATTGAACACGAACAAACTTAAAAATAAATAAACGAACATGGATAGAGATTTGTTTGTTTAAGATCGGTTCATTTAAAGTCCTAAAAATACGCCTTTTTTATTGGCCTAACAACAATTTTAGCCCTCCAATGTCTGCATATTTTATCAATTTGATCTTAAATCTAATAAAATCAATAAATTTAATCCTCCATGTTTACAAAATTTGTCATTTTAATTCTAATTTTAAAAAAAATTAATAAATTTAACCTTCAACATGTTAATTTTTTCAATTTAATTATAATTCTAAAAATTTCAAAAAAAAAAAAAATTCCAATACATTTGAGTCTTTTTCCGGTTCATCTTATAACCAGAGCTTCGATAAAAATTATCAACAACTCAATTTAACACTCTCATTTAACTAATAGAAGTCTTTGTAAAAAAAATCATATCATCCGTAAAGAAAAGATGAGAAATAATAAGCTCACCTCAAAAGCAAAAGCAACAGTCCATACAAAGAATGAACAAATAGGGTGGGGATCCGATACCTCTTTTCAATTTGAAGCTTTCGAAAAGGCTACCCTTCTAATTGAGTTGCATAGATACAAAAGTGACACCCCCCGCCAATGTCTACAAATAAAATGTTATTCCAACTTCTCTTAAATCTATTTTGACAATCACTCCTTCTTTTTTACCATTTTTTTATACATAAACTGAATAATTTCTTGCATTGTTAGTAGTAATGCCGCCTGAAACTAAACTAACATGCTTTTGATGTACGGCGGAAATTTTGTCTCAATTTTTGCAAACAACAGTGGACAAGCTGGTAAGATTAACACTACCAAAATTTTTAGTAAAGGTTAGACTTCTTCATGAGATTGGCCAAAAAAAAAAAAAAAAAATTGTTCATGAGTTGTGTCGATATTCACCTGAATAAAAAAGGGTTTGAATAAAAATAAAAATAAAAATTAAATAAATGAGTTTAGGTAAAAAATAAGATCCATTTAGGAAACAGGCTGAGTCTTGAGTAAATTTTTTTGGATCAAGTCTAATTCGGATACCTTAACAAAAGATCGATACCACTTTAAGATTTAATATTTTAAAAATTAAAGAAAAATTACTTGAATATCATACTTTCCCTAACACATCGATACTTCATAACAAATATCGATATTATAAATTTTAACACGGATCAAATCGATTTACACTCGAATTTAATATATATAATTTAAGCTGATCTTAGACAAAAATAAAATCTATTTTTCAGGTCAAATTCGAACCTAACCTAAAATTTTATTAGGATTCAATTCAAACCTGACTGGGCCATGAAGAACTCTAGGAAAGATATAAGTATAGATAATTAAATAGTTTAAATACGGATTTAAAGCGGGGCTTTCGACAACACTTTTAGTGGAGACCATATCAGTCCCCAAACTATCCAAAATCGGATACAATAACCAAAGCCCAACAGTGAAAATATCTGAAATTTTACCTTACCAACTCCACTTAAATTTCTGGTGCTCAATTTCTCTGCAAATCTAAATGGCCTCTCTCTGCAGTCACCCCCACACATTTCTACCCGCTGTCAATCGGCCACCGTCGCCTAGCCTTAAGCCCCTCCGGGTTTCGCCCGTATCCTCTTCCAAATCCGAAACATCTGCTCCAAACAAAGTTGAAGAAGAGGAAACGAGGAGCTTAGCGGTGAGTGAGAGAGGAAGGGAAAAGGGAAGACTTGTAAATCCCGAGGAATTGAAGCAGAGAGAGATGAGAGGGAGGAGAGAAGAAGTGAACAGGAAGATAGCTTCAAGGAAGGCTATTTCCGTCATCCTGCGAAGGGAGGCCACCAAGGCTTTTATCGAAAACAAGAGAGGACCCAACAATTCCAAGAAGTTGCTTCCCAGGACTGTTCTCGAAGCCCTTCATGAGAGAATCACTGCTTTGCGTTGGGAATCTGCTCTTAAGGTCTGGTTGAAATCTTGAGTTTTCGTTTTGCTTTTCAAATTTTGCTTAACTACTTCTGTAAACAAGTTACAGTGGAAGAGAAGCTGAAATTTTTATCTTAAAAATCTAACAATGCTCTCTATTCCTTTTCATTGTTGCCTTGAGAAACAAGTTTAGCATCCTACGTCACTCACATATTCTAATGATAATACCAAGGTCATTACATTTCTTTTTTCAGGTTTTTGAGTTACTACGGGAACAGCTTTGGTATAGACCCAACCCTGCTATATACATCAAGCTTATTGTTTTGCTTGGGAAATGCAAGCAGCCTGATAAAGCATATGAGCTCTTTCAGGCTATGAGCGATGAAGGTTGTGTTATGAACCATGAAGCCTACACGGCTCTCTTGTCTGCTTACAGTCGGAGTGGTCTCTTTGATAAAGCATTTTCCCTTTTGGAGGAGATGAAAGACACTCCTATTTGTCACCCTGATGTGCAGGCCTACTCCATCCTCATCAAATCATGCCTGCAGGTTTTTGCCTTTGACAAAGTACGCTCCTTGCTTTCCGACATGGCAAGCAGGGGAATCAGGCCCAACACAGTTACATACAACACCCTTATCGATGCCTACGGAAAAGCAAAAATGTATCTTGTTAATCCTTCTCTGTGATTTCAGGAATATACTCCGTCTGGCTGCCAAATTATATGCACTATAGTCTAAAACAAAATTTGAAGTCCACTTACATGAAAGTAACTCATTCTTTTGGTTTACTGAAAGGTTTCAAGAGATGGAAATGACACTCGTGGAGATGCTTAGAGGGAAGGATTGTGAACCAGATGTTTGGACCATGAACTCCACAATTAGAGCCTTTGGCAGCAGTGGGCAAATTGAAACCATGGAGAAGTGTTACGAGAAGTTTCAGAGTGCTGGTATCCAGCCCAATATTAAGACCTTCAACATTCTGCTAGATTCTTATGGAAAAACTGGAAACTACGAAAAGATGAGTTCTGTAATGGAATATATGCAAAAATACCATTACTCGTGGACGATTGTTACCTACAATGTGGTGATAGATGCCTTTGGAAGGGCTGGTGATTTGAAACAGATGGAGTATTTGTTTAGGCTAATGCGGTCAGAAAGAATCAAGCCTAGTTGTGTCACACTTTGCTCTCTAGTAAGGGCTTATGGTCAAGCTGGGAAAGCTGAAAAAATCGCTGGTGTTTTGCGGTTCATTGACAATTCGGATGTAACATTGGACATTGTGTTCTTCAACTGTCTAGTGGATGCTTACGGTAGGATGGGATGCTTTGCAGAGATGAAGGGGGTGGTTGAAATGATGAAGCAAAAAGGATATAAACCTGATAAGATCACATATAGAACCATGATTAAGGCTTACTCTATCAGTGGTATGACTAGCCATGCAAAGGAGCTTCGCAATCTTGTTGAGTCAGCGGCAGGGTCATCTTTGGGGATGCCAAAGCCTGATTTCCGACAGCCAGAATATTACAGGTCATATCCCTGAGATCTAATGTATATTTTCATTTTTTCCCCTTATGTTGTAAATGTACATCAGCACCATGAGTAAAATGAAATACAAATCTTTCACCAAAAAAAAAAAAAAAAAAGAAATACAAATCACCTCTTCTGTATAATTTTGCATCATTTAATTCAACTTTGTAATTTGATAGCTCGATGGGTGCTGTTATTGTTGAGAAAAGTAAAATTCAATGAACCCGAGGTGACATCCTGCAATTCAAATCTCAACATCCTATATCTTTTTTTTATCTCAATTCCATGACCTTCCTTTTGTTAGAAAAAAAATAACCTTTCAACTTTAAATTTTCCTCCGATAGCAAAGTAACTGTTCAATGCAGTATGGAAACAGTTGGTTAATATCTATACTCTTTCAACTTTATGTACTATTCTTGACTGTTACTCTTCATCGGTGAAGGTTGTAATCTCACTCTGCTTTGCTAACTCTGCCTTTTGCTTTTCAAACTCGGAGAGGAACTACTTGGCTGCCGTTCATCTCTGATGCTGATGATATTACTTGTTAATGGAGCCACTTTCTCCTTTTTGCCATCCCTGCTTTCGTTTGATCCTGCCTTCATTGGCTGGTTATGAGATGGATCTTATTAAAGGTGGCCAGAAGCAACTTTTGTCATAGTAAAAGACATACATAGTGAAATTCAACAGTCTATGATTAATGTAAAACAAAAGTAATTATTGTGATTTAGAAATTCCTAACAAGTTGGTTACAACTTTTATATATTGTTTGGACATACCAATGACTGGGGTGCTCCCATGGATGCCTGTGGAACAGATATCTGGGACCTCCATCATCTGTTGCAAAGGCTGAACTCCCCTTTCTCTTGGATCGCAATCTGAGCTCGGATATGAAGTTTGCTTGTCTGTGAGATTAAATATCGGTGCTATAGGGTTAGACTTGGGGGCCAACTTTTATGTCACGTTAACAGAAAGGGAAGATATTGGCACTAAACAGGAAGGGGGATGTCTCGAGGATTGTCTAGAAGGTATCGAGAGGGACTTTCGTATGGAGAGGTATCTGGTAGTGGTAAACTTGAATCAGGCTCCCTTTGAAGTGGGTTCATGATATATTAAATAGTTGATATGACAGTTTCATATAGAAGAGGAAGAGTCTTAACTGACCTTCGCCAAAGAAATGAGATGAATCTAGGACAGAAAATGATGTATGGTCTTGTTCTGATGGTTGTCCTCCTATTAGTCCGTGCTACGGATGTGGTGTGGGAAGTAAACTTAACGGTTGATCTGCCGAATCGAAATTGAAGCCATCTTGAGAGCCAGTACTCCATGGCTGATAGTTATTTGCTACTGCTGAATACAAATTTGAAGATGATGGTTGTCCTCCTATCACCCCTGGCATTGGACATGGTCTGGACTCTGGAAGATGAACTTTTTGATGACCTGTAAAATCGAAGTCTAAGCCAGCCTGTGAGCTGGTCAACTGCTGATTGTTATTCATTGGTGCTGAATTTGTATGTGGAGCTGATGCTTGAATCTGTTGTTATGGATGTTGTCCTTCAATCACCCCTGGCATTGGACATGGTGTGGAAGATGAACTATTCGGACGACCTGTAAAATTGAAGTCTAAGCCAGCCTGTGAGCTGGTCAACTGCTGATTGTTACTCATTGGTGCTGAATTTGTATGCAGAGTTGATGCTTGAATCTGTTGTGATGGATGTTGTCCTCCTATCACCCCTGGCATTGGACATGGTCTGGAAGATGTACTATTCGGATAACCTGTAAAATTGAAGTCTAATCCAGCCTGTGAGCTGGTCAACTGCTGATTGTTATTCATTTGTGCTGAATTAGAATGCAGAGCTGATGATTGAATCTGTTGTGATGGATGTTGTCCTCTCACCTCGACATGAGACTTGCTCTTCCAGATGAGCTCAATGGTTTTCCTCCTATTAACCTCTGCATGAGATGTGCTCCAGCAAATGAACTTAGATGATCTGCAAAAAGATATCCAAAACTGAAGTCGGAGGGAGAGTCAGTCGACAGCTGACTGAACATAGCAAAAGAAGTTCGTGTACTCATTAGGAGGGGTATGCTCCTTGTAAGGGAAGTTGTAGAGACAGGTTTCTAAGTCATATAACCATTTCATATACATGTTATATAGGTCCCTATCACTTAAATTTGCTGCAAGTGTAGCGCACAGTTCTTTCAGTCTTCCTTCCCGAACAACCTGCATTGCTGCATTGCACATTTGCAATAAAAGTCATTTAATCAGCTGAAAGAAACAAGAGCTGCTTGCAGTCCTACAATAGTTTCATCTTACCTTACATATGCCACCTTGAGAAGTAACTTCGACAGAAATTCGGTGTATGTTCATTTCTTTTCCCTGGAATTAGGAACTCTGTAATTTGTACAGAGAAAAGAAAAGTTCGGAAAATCATGAACAGAGTAAAATAATAACAAAAGGGTGAAAAAAACAAGTAGCGAAGGCTTACTGGAAAGGTATTTTTTCCGAATAGAAGATATAATTTCAGAATGCAATGAAAGTAAGGTGGATTTTTCGGTGCTAGTTCATATTGTTGAGGGACAGATAAATCGATGACTGGTGCATTTTTGGTGTTTGAAGCATTCATCCTTTCAGGAAATTGGCCCTGGAAGACTGTTGAAGGGAAAGGTGACAAAAACTTTCGTTGTGGAATTTGTGAAATCGAACCTTTCTCTGAAGCCAAAAAGTTGAGAATGCAGAAAGGGCATAGAATAACAGCATCCTTCATGCATTCGGTGCAAGCAGTCTTAAAACAGGAGGAGCAGGAACAATGGTTGTTAGGTCATGACGGTTCTTAGTCTGAGAATTCAACGTTGCTGTACTGCTACAACTGTTGGAGGCTGTCGCTAGAGTTGACGTTGGGAAGTTGGCTACATGAGGTACTTTCCTTCTGCCTCAGACTCTTCTTCGTTCATCATCTTCCCTTGGATTTTTGGGAGGCAGAAGGAAAGACGATAGAGACACAAGAGGAGAGATTTCTCAACTCACGTTGTCCATGGGATTATTTGTCCATTGGCAAGGGCTGAATTTTGATCTAAAACTGATGTATGGCCTTCTTCTAATGGTTGTCCTCCTACAAACCCTTGTTTCGGATGTGGTGTGGGAAGTGAACTTGAATCAGCCTCCCATTCAGATAATATTAAATATTTTGATATAACAGCTTCATATAATATGAGATGAAGGGAAGTTTCTTAAAAGACCATCATCGATTAATATTATTTTATCATTGACCGGAACTGAATTTAAATTTGGAATTGATGTATGGCCTTGTTCTGATGGTTGTTCTCTTATCACCCCTGACATTGGACTTGGTCTTGAAGACGAACTATTCGGATGACCTGTAAAATCCAAGTCTATGCCAGCCTGCCAGTTCAGCTCATCTGAGAGAATAAATATCGGAGCCTTAGGGTTAGACTTGGGGACCAACTTTTGTGTCACATTAACAAAAGAAGAGAAGATATTGGCACAATCCAGAAGGGGGAAAGTCTCGAGGATCGTCTAGAAGGTATCGCGAGGGACTTTCATATGGAGAGGTATCTGGTAGTGGCCAACTTGAATTAGGCTCCTTTGAAGTGGGTTCATGATATATTAAATAGTTGATATGACAGTTTCATATAGAAGAGGAAGAGTCTTAACTGACCATCGCCAAAGGATGATGGCCTTGTTCCGATGCTTGCCCTCCTATCAATCCTTGCGTCATATGTGGTGTGGGAAGTAAACTTGAAGGATGAGCTGCAGAATTGAAATTGAAGCCATCCTGAGAGTAAGTACTCCATGGCTGATTGTTATTTGCTACTGCTGAATACAAATTTGAAGATGATGGTTGTCCTACTATCACCCCTGGCATTGGACATGGTCTGGAATATGAACTTCTCGGATTACTTGAAAAATAAAAGTCTAAGCCGGCCTGCCATCTGGTCAACTGCAGATTGTTAGTCACTGGTGCTTGAATCTGCCATGATGGACGTTGTGCTCCTCTCAACCTCGACATGATGCTAGCTCTTTCAAATGAACTCGACGGTCTTCCTCCTATTAAACCTTGCATGAGACTTGCTCCACCAAATGGACTTAAAGAAGTTTGTACAAACTCATTAAGAGAGGAATGATCAGTCCTAAAGAACCGGGATTATAAGTCATGCAAACATTTCATATATATGCTATTTATGTCCCTTGAACGTAATTTGCAGCAACTGTAGCGCACACTTCATCCATTTTTCCTTCCAGATAACCTGCATTGCACATTTGCAATAAAAGTCATTTATACAACTGAAAGCCCCAAGAGTTGCTTGCAGTCATACAATTGTTTCAGCTTACATTAACAAAGCCACCTCGAGAAGTAACTTCTTGATAAATTTGGTGCATGTCCAGTTCTTCTCTCTGGAAGAAGGGAAAACTGTGATTTTCAAAAAGAAAAGAAAAAGTTGGTAAAATCAAGAACACAGTAAAAATAATAACAAAAAGGATGAAAGAACAAGTAGCAATGGCTTACCAGAAAGGTTGTTTTTTGAAATCAGATAGAAATTTCAGAATGAAATAAAAGTAACGTCGATCTTTTAGTGCAAGTTGCTGATGTTGAGGAAGAAATAAGTGGACTGCTATTTCGCCTATTAAACCATTCATCCATTCAGGAAACTGGACACGGAGGATTGCTGAAGAGAGAGGTGGATAATGTATCTGTTGTGAAATTTGTGGATCTGAACCTTTCTCTGATGCAAAAAAGTAGGCATTGCAGAACATGCATGGAACAACAGCTTTGTTCCAGTTCACAGGATAGTAAAACTCATTCATGCATTCAGTGCAAGATGTCACAAAACACGTACGGTCTATAACATCCTTCACTTGATCTTTTCCCTGCATTGTTCCTCCTAATCTTTGCTTGAAATCTTGGCGTAAAAATAGGCTACACTTGTCCAAGACAAAAAGAAAAACCCAGAAACAATTGCTTACTAAAGAAACTTGATTCTCTCGATTGCTAAGAAAAAAAAGAACCATAGACTTCCCTGTTTTCACATTAAAAACAAGAAAAGGAGACCACCCAGATGAAGAACAGCTGAAAATTATTCACAAGAAAACAGGGAGAAGAAATGCACGAGAAATATATAAACAACTTAAAGGACGAATTTAAGTTTCTTCAGAACAAATGGATAATTAAAAATTTTGAGAAATGATAAGGGCATGGCGTCTCTTGCATAAACCAGATATTTATACTTAACCTGCCCACATGTAACTGCATTTAACTAATCAATATTAAACCACATCCATAAAATTTTCATGAAAACTCAAAATGTAAACTCGCACTCCCTGCCTTTGCCTTGTCCAAGTCGGGCTTTGCCTCGTTGAGCCTCACCGGTTTCTGCCATTTCTTGGCTGCTGTTCACCTATGCTGGTGATATTACTTGTCGATGAAGCTCCTTTCATATGATATGGATCTTCATAAAGGCAATCAATAGCTACTTTTGTCAATGTAAAGACATAACATAATGAAATTCTACAGTCTATGATTAATCTTTGTTTGGACATACCAATGCATGGGGAACATACATCTGGGACCTCAGGGTGAACTTCCCATTCACTTGAATCCCAATCTGAGCTCAGAGATGAACTACGCTCATCTGTGAGAGCAAGCATTGGTGCCGTAGGATTAGACTCGACATCAACTTTTATGTCATATTAACTAAAGAAAACAAGTTATTGGCGCAAACCAGCAGGGGCAAAGTCTTGAGTATCGTCTGCAAAGCATCGAGATGTACTTGGTCGCTGATTCAGGCCCCATTGAAATGCATTCATAAAAGAATAAGTATTTGATATAACAATTCCATATAGAAGATGAAGAGAAATTTCTTAACTGACCATCATCCACCAATATTATTTGATCATTGACAAGTGCTGAATTTAGATCTGCAAATGATGAATAGCCTTGTTCTGATGGTTGTCCTCAAATACCCTTGTTTCGGATATGGTGTGAGAAGTGAACCGAAAGGATGATCTGCAAATGATGTATGACCTTGTTTTGATGATTTTGTTCCTGTTACCTCTTGCTTGAGATGTGCTCCAGCAATGGAACTTGAAAAAGTTTGTAAATACTCACTAGGAGGGGAATCAAAGAACCAGGATTCTAAGTCATACAACCATTCCATATACATTTGAAATAGGACCCCAACACTTAAATTTGCAGCAAGTGCAGCGCACACGTCTTGCAGTCTTCGTTGCCGAACAACCTGCATTGCACATTTGAAGTAAAAATCATTTAAACAGCAGAAAGAAGCAAGAGCTGCTTGCAGTCCTACAATTGTTTCTTCTTACCTTATGTATGCCACCTCGACGAGTAAATTGGACGAAAATCTGATGCAAGTTTAGTTCTTTTCCATGGAATGTAGGAACTCTGATTTTCAGAGAGAAACAAAAATTCTTAAAATCAAGAACGCTTTAAAGTAATAACAAAAGAGCAAACAAGAAGCAGCAAAAGGCTTACTGGAAAGGCTTATTTTTTATAATGGCTACAAGCACCAGCATGATACGGCAGTAACGTGGATCTCTCAATACAAGTTTATATTGATCATAATTAGTGAATACCGGTGAATTAGTTGAAGAGAGATGGAAAAGACTTTGGTTGTGGAATTTGCGGAACTGAAGCCAAAAAGTAGTGATTGCAGAAATGGCATAGAATCTCAATGTTGATGCAAATCATAGAAAATCCGTCTCCTTCTTGCATATGGTGCAAGCAGTCTTAAATGACGGTCAGTCCGTAACAGAAGGGAGAGGAAGAAAGGTTGTTGGATGTTGGCGTTTCTTAGTCGGAGAATTCAACGTTGCAGTATTGCTGGCTGCATCAGGTTGCTTCCGTTTGCGTTGGCCTTGGACTCTTGTTCCTTTATTATCTTTCCCTTCATCATTACCAACCATTGGTCTTCGTAATCTTTTGTAAAAGTGACGAGTCTCTTCATATAAACATGATACTTCATATTGAAACATAGTCCAAGTGATATAAGATTAATTACCAATGCTTGGGGTGCTCCCTTGAAAGCCCGTGGCTGTGGAACTCAGGATGAACTCCCTATTCACTTTGATCATCTGTGAGAATAAGCATTGGTGCCATAGGGTTAGACTTGAAGACCAAGTTTTATGTCACATGAATTAACAAAAGGAGAAGATATTGGCACAAACCAGCAGAGGGGAGGTCCGGAGGATTGCCTGCTGAATGGGGAGTTCATCCTGAGTTCCACAGCCACAGGCTTCCAAGGGAGCACCCCAAGAATTGGTAATTAATTTACCGCTGCTGTTCCTTCATCAATGAAGGATGTAACCTCACACTCTCTGCCTTTGGCTTGTCCAAGTCGGGAGTTGCCTTGTTGAGCCTCACCGGTTTCTGCCATTTCTTGGCTGCTGTTCAGCTCTGATGCTGGTGATATTACTTGTCGATGAAGCTCCTTTCATATGATATGGATCTTCATAAAGGCGATCAATAGCTACTTTTTTCAATGTAAAGACATAACATAATGAAATTCAACAGTCTATGAGTAATCTTTGTTTGGACATACCAATGCGTGGGGAACATACATCTGGGACCTCAGGGTGAACTTCCCATTCACTAGGATCCCAATCTGAGCTCAGAGATGAACCATGCTCATCTGTGAGAGCAAGCATTGGCACCGTAGGATTAGAAGCGAGACCAACTTTTATGTCATATTAACTAAAGAAGACAAGCTATTGGCGCATACCAGCAGGGCAAAGTCTTGAGCAGGTATTTAAATAGCGGTCCAATAGCGGAATAGCGGCCGCTATATAGCGGTAGCGGCGAAGTCCAAAACCATTATTGCCGAAAATAGCGGTGTGAAACGGAATCACACCGATAGCGGTGGATCGCGGCCGCAATTTAACGGGAAACGGCCAATTGCGGCAATAGCGGTCCGCTATTCCCGCTATTGTTTCGTTACGATAAAATTAAAAATATAATATAATTTAAATTATATGATTTTATCTATTTAATGATTTTAGTTAATATCAAATTCATGACCGCGATACCCACAGTGACCGCAATAGCATTTGTTATGTCCGCAACCGCGATAAACGTAACGTGACCGAAAGCGCAGCCACAACCCCAATTTAAATCCTTGGTCTTGAGTTTTTTTTTCTTTTGCAACGTTCATTCTGTTCTGTACACAAAACAGAAGCAGATAATCTGCATATGCAGATGCAAGGCTAACGCCTCAACAATACCAAAACGACAAAAGCAGTACATGGCATCTGCCACAATATTCTAATCATAGGAATTCTGTCTCCTTCTTGCATATGGTGCAAGCAGTCTTAAATGACGGCTTCGAAGGTTATAACTAGACTATTTTTAATATTATAATATATTATTTTATTTTTATATATTACATAATTTATATCAAAGAAAAATTAAATCTAGAATAATATAATATTACTATAACATAAGTTAAATATTTTTGGTCGCTAATGAATGACTATTGCATATTAATTGTAAAATTCAACTTGACTCGAACTCAAATTACTTATTTTAGTTGACTCGAATAATTTGATTCGATTAACTCAAAATTTAAAAATAATTTCGATTTTTCAGATCGAATCAAGTTTCGTTCACTCCTAAGTTTGCTTGTATTTTTTCCATTTTATCTATGTTTGACCATAAATTGAAATGTTGATAAAAATTGGCATACATTGCTAGTATATGAAATTGAATTGAAACAAGTGATTGATGTTGTATCTATTGAATGAAATTAGAGCAATGGCAAGGATCTCAAAATGTATCATTAAATGTATGTGTAATATATGTTCAGATGCAATTGACGAAATATAAAAATTGATGTGACAGTATAGGGTATGAATATGCAATTATTAAAGATTCATGCCCATTTGAACTTAGTAAAAAGTTAGAATACAGTTGACATGCCAATAGGATCATATGCGAACTTGTGTATGAGATAGTGGATGATATGGAGATTATGATAGAAAGTTTCCTTTCTCTTTTTCGTTTATAAAGCATACATGGATTTCACGTTAAAACATGCAAGTTAGTTCGTAAAATATAAAACCCTCTCCATTTTCTTCAACTAGAAACCAAATATTCCTTCCAATCAGTATCATTTTTCATTATTTAGTTCAACTGTAATCTGAATATAGGTTTTTTTATCAATTATCAATAGCAAAAATAAACCTCAAGCAATCAGAACTAGTAATCCGCAACTCTGCCTTCTGCTAGTCGAGGTCAATATCAAGATCCTTATCAGGGTTGCCTTGGTCTCTGATGGTGAAACTATTTGGTGATGAATCTCCTTTTTCATTGCTATCTGTTGATCTTTTTTGGAATCATTCGGTGATTTTTTTTGGATCTTCAAAATGATTTATCAAAGGCAACGATTTCAACATAGTGAGATTGATGACCATAAATTATATCCTTTATAAATGTTATAATAAGTAATAATTATAAACGTCATATGCGCAAAAAGGCAAACAATTAATTACCAATCCTTGGGGTGCTCCCATGAAAGCCTGTGGCTGTGGAACTCAGGATGAACTCCGCATTCACTTTGATCATCTGTGAGAATAAGCATTGGTGCCATAGGGTTAGACTTGAGGACCAACTTTTATGTCACATTAATTAACAAAAGGAAAAGATATTGGCACAAACCAGCATAGGGGCTTTAGTATGGAGATGTATCAGGAGAGGAAACAAATCGGTTCATTTCGTGTATATATATATAGGATTGTCTGAGATTTGTAGAGTCGCCCTTTTCTGAAGCCAAAAAATTGAATTTGCAGCAAGGGCAAAAAATACAAGCGTTTATATAAGTCCTAGGGCATTCAATCTCTTTCTTGCATGTAGTGCAAACAGTTGTAAACCAAGGAGTTCCTCGTGGAGGAAATGATAGACGACGAGTCGTTGGTGCAGTTGTACTTGTTGTGGCAATTGAAAATCCAGGGGTTCTAATATTAAAAATAAAAGATACCAAGAGAAAAACTCTTATTTTTCTACTAAAAGAAAAAAGAATGAGAATAATAGAACCTGTGGCATTACTTACGGTAAAAGCCATGGTTGAATAGGATAGGGAAGTGCCGGAATGCCAATATGCAAGGGGAACCTAATTGGTACAATCGAAGGATTCTGTGTTGCCGTCGCCAAAGTGGATCCCTCCGTTGGTTCATCTGCGCCGTTACCAGCAACACCTCGGCCCCGGAAATTCATTATTAACATGAGGAAGAAGATAAGGATCCCACACAGATGAAGAACAACTGAAAATGCTTCACAAAGAAGGGAGAAATGATGGATGAGAAAGATATGAAATTAAACAACTTACTCCCAACAGTTCCGGTTTCTTGAGAACGAATGGAGGAGTTGAAGAGCAGAGAAGAGAGTTAAAAACAAGAAAAGAAACATTGAAAACCCTTCTCAAAGAAGAGAAATAAAGATACAAAGAACGTTGAAAACAACGTACTCCAACAGTTGCAGTTTCACAAAACTGAATTAACTAAATTAATTAACTTATCTGAAACTCGGAGAGGAACTGCTTGGCTGCCGTTCATCTCTGATGCTGATGATATTACTCGTTGATGGAGCCACTTTCTCCTTGTTGCCATCCCTGCTTTCGTTTGATCCTGCCTTCATTGGCTGATTATGAGATGGATCTTATTAAAGGTGGCCAGAAGCAACTTTTGTCATGGTAAAAGACATACAGTGAAATTCAACATTCTATGATTAATGTAAAACAAAAGTAATAATTGTGATTTAGAAATTCCTAACAAGTTGGTTACAACTTTTATATATTGTTTGGACATACCAATGACTGGGGTGCTCCCATGGATGCCTGTAGAACAGATATCTGGGACCTCCATCATCTGTTGCAAAGGCTGAACTCCCCTTTCTCTTGGATCGCAATCTGAGCTCGGATATGAAGTTTGCTTGTCTGTGAGATTAAATATCGGTGCTATAGGGTTAGACTTGGGGGCCAACTTTTATGTCACGTTAACAGAAAGGGAAGATATTGGCACTAAACAGGAAGGGGGATGTCTCGAGGATTGTCTAGAAGGTATCGAGAGGGACTTTCGTATGGAGAGGTATCTGGTAGTGGTAAACTTGAATCAGGCTCCCTTTGAAGTGGGTTCATGATATATTAAATAGTTGATATGACAGTTTCATATAGAAGAGGAAGAGTCTTAACTGACCTTCGCCAAAGAAATGAGATGAATCTAGGACAGAAAATGATGTATGGTCTTGTTCTGATGGTTGTCCTCCTATTAGTCCGTGCTACGGATGTGGTGTGGGAAGTAAACTTAACGGTTGATCTGCCGAATCGAAATTGAAGCCATCTTGAGAGCCAGTACTCCATGGCTGATATTTATTTGCTACTGCTGAATACAAATTTGAAGATGATGGTTGTCCTCCTATCACCCCTGGCATTGGACATGGTCTGGACTCCGGAAGATGAACTATTTGGATGACCTGTAAAATTGAAGTCTAAGCCAGCCGTGAGCTGGTCAACTGCTGATCGTTATTCATTGGTGCTGAATTTGTATGCGGAGCTGATGCTTGAATCTGTTGTGATGGATGTTGTCCTTCAATCACCCCTGGCATTGGACATGGTTTGGAAGATGAACTATTCGGACGACCTGTAAAATTGAAGTCTAAGCCAGCCTGTGAGCTGGTCAACTGCTGATTGTTACTCATTGGTGCTGAATTGGTATGCGGAGCTGATGCTTGAATCTGTTGTGATGGATGTTGTCCTCCTATCACCCCTGGCATTGGACATGGTCTGGAAGATGTACTATTTGGATGACCTGTAAAATTGAAGTCTAATCCAGCCTGTGAGCTGGTCAACTGCTGATTGTTATTTATTTGTGCTGAATTTGTATGCGGAGCTGATGCTTGAATCTGTTGTGATGGATGTTGTCCTCTCATCCTCGACATGAGACTCGCTCTTCCAGATGAGCTCGATGATTTTCCTCCTATTAACCTCTGCGTGATATGTGGTCCAGCAAATAAACTTGGATGATCTGCAAAAGATATCCAAAATTGAAGCCGAGGGAGAGTCTGTCGACAGCTGACTAAACATAGCAAAAGAAGTTCGTGTACTCATTAGGAGGGGTATGCTCCTTGTAAGGGAAGTTGCAGAGACAGGTTTCTAAGTCATATAACCATTTCATATACATGTTATATAGGTCCCTATCACTTAAATTTGCAGCAAGTGTAGCGCACGGTTCTTTCAGTCTTCCTTTCCGGACAACCTGCATTGCTGCATTCCACATCTGCAATAAAAGTCATTTAATCAGCTGAAAGAAACAAGAGCTGCTTGCAGTCCTACAATTGTTTCATCTTACCTTACATATGCCACCTTGAGAAGTAACTTCGACAGAAATTCCGTGTATGTTCATCTCATTTCCCTGGAATTAGGAGCTCTGTAATTTGTACAGAGAAAAGAAAAGTTCGGAAAATCATGAACAGAGTAAAATAATAAATGAATCATTGGCTTTAAAATCTCTTGCAACTAGTGATCAACAATTTCATCTTAATTATTTTCAGGTTTCTGAATTTTCTTGTAAGACTCCTAGAGTCTAAATAAATGACTTTCATGTTTCTTCCATAGAGCATGATCTAGGATTTCGAAAATCAATATGAGATTACCCTTCTAATCTACAAGATGAAGTTCATAAAGCTCACATTAAAATTGGGCTATATCAACCAACTCTTTCAAAATCTCACAAGTATATTATAACAATTGAAGTTGATTTTTTCTATCTTGGCATAAGCAATTTTTGAATTGGCTCGAGTTTTCATTATGTAAGGAAGTCGCTTATTGTCTTCTTTGTTTTCTTCTTTATAAGCTATTTGGATGTCGTGGAAGTATTTTTGCAAGGGAGGGATTTTAATTATGGAAGAAAGACAATGAATGCTCTAATTATCCTTTTATAACTCATTTGGGTAGTGATGCAAATTCTTTGTACAAGAAAGCAATGAAGAGCTATCCTAACCTTGGGAATTCCTTGAAAAATATTGATAGAGTTATTCAAAAGCGAACTTTTGAATAAGTTGTAAGAAACCGACTGTAGCTTAAAGTGTTTATAGATGTTATCAAGTTGCTTACATTTCAATGTTGTATTTTTGAGGGACACCTGAAGAATTTTTTTGGGTTGAAGATTTTTACAAGCTTGTGAATAATTGTTATCCAGATAATTTGAAGGAATTGAAAAAGCAACATATGAAGATTCAATTGGAGCACTTCAAATTTAATGTTCATTAGAACTCAAAGTTGAAGAAAGAGTCAGCGATTGCAGAGTTTGTGTCTAGCATTAGCAAAGACAAGAAAGTTATAGATTTATCTTTTCGTTGATAGAATTATTCGATTTGTGCTAACTCTTCCGGTGTCTCCTGCAACAACAAAACGATCATTTCTAACTATGAAAATTGTAAAAATAAGACTTCAAAATGAAATGAAGGATTACTTTCTTTCGGCTTATTTGATAACATAGATTGAGAATAACATAGATTGAGAATTTTCAATTGAATTTCTCATCAATGACTTCAATTTAATGAAAAATAATATTATATCTTAAATTACTTCAATTTATGTTTTCTTTGTAAGTACTATTTATTGACATTTAAAAAATATTAAGTTGCTTTTTATTGTTAGATTATATTTACATTCATCTCCCTTGGAACCAAATCCTAAATCTATCTCTACGACGATGGAAAAAATGTATTTCACAAACAAATTCAAATACTATCACACTCATTTCTTGATACTTAATTTTTAAAATTTATTTTTATTACATATATGATATATCATTATTTAAACCTTACTAATGGAATTTAAATTCATCTCTACTAGAGGTGATTATGGTTAGGTTGGGTTCAAGTCAAGTCCATGCAAGATATTCAGATCAATTCTTCAAGTTTGAGTTTGATCGGGTCCGAAAAATGAGTTTATTTTTATCAAAGTCTGATTCAATTTAGGTCCAGGAAAACTATTTCACCATCGACAATGGTTAAAGTTAGAAATGCGAATGGTTCTGATGGTTGTTCTCCTCCTATGAACTCTTGGATCGGATGATCTGCCGCACCTAAATTGGAGCCATCCTGAGGCTAATTGTTATTTGCTACTGCTGAATCCAAATTCGAATACGATGGTTGCTGTTCTCCTACACGTAACATTTTAAATAGTAAAACACGTAACATTCTTTGATTGATGTTAATATAAATGAAATAATTGTGATTTAGATATGTCTTAAGACAATAGAGACGCAAGAGAAGGAGAGATTTCTCAACTCACCGTTGTCCATGGGAATTATTTGTCCATTGGAATTATTTGTCCATTGGCAAGGGCTGAATTTTGATCTAAAAATGATGTATGGCCTTCTTCTGATGGTTGTCCCCCTACAAACCCTTGTGTTGGATGTGGTGTGGGAAGTGAACTTGAATCAGCCTCCCATTCAGATAATATATTAAATATTTGAAACAACAGTTTCATATAACAGAAGTTGAAGAGAAATTTCTTAACTGACCATCATCGACTAATATTATTTTTTTATCATTGACTGGTACTGAATTTAGATATGGAATTAATGTATGGCCTTGTTCTGATGGTTGTTCTCTTATCACACCTGACATTGGACAGACTTGGTCCTGAAGATGAACTATTCGGATGACCTGTAAAATCCAAGTCTATGCCAGCCTGCGAGCTCAGGTCATCTGAGAAAACAAATATCGGAGCCATAGGGTTAGACTTGGGGACCAACTTTTGCCATATAGAAGAGGAAGAGTCTTAACTGACCATCGCCAAAGGATACATGGCCTTGTTCAGATGCTTGCCCTCCTATCAATCCTTGCGTCAGATGTAGTGTGGGAAGTAAACTTGAAGGATGAGCTGCAGAATTGAAATTGAAGCCATACTGAGAGTAAGTACTCCTTGGCTGATTGTTATTTGCTACTGATGAATACAAATTTGAAGATGATGGTTGTCCTACTACCACCCCTGGCATTGGACATGGTTTGGAATATGAACTTCTCGGATGACCTGTAAAATAGAAGTCAAAGCCAGCCTGCCATCTGATCAACTGCTGATTGTTACTCACTGGTGCTTGAATCTGTCGAGATGGACGTTGTGCTCCTCTCAACCTCGACATGATGCTAGCTCTTTCAAATGAACTCGACGGTCTTCCTCCTATTAAGCCTTGCATGAGACTTGCTCCACCAAATGGACTTAAAGAAGTTTTTACAAACTCACTAAGAGGGGAATATTCAGTCCTAAAGAATCAGGATTCTAACTCATGCAAACATTTCATATATATGCTATTTATGTCCCTTGAACGTAAATTTGCAGCAACTGTAGCGCACACTTCATCCATTTTTCCTTCCAGAGTAACCTGCATTGCACATTTGCAATAAAAGTCATTTAAACAACTGAAAGCCCCAAGAGTTGCTTGCAGTCATACAATTGTTTCAGCTTACATTAACATAGCCACCTCGAGAAGTAATTTCTTGATAAATTTGGTGCATGTCCAGTTCTTCTCTCTGGAAGAAGGGAAAACTGTGATTTTCAAAAAGAAAAGAAAAAGTTGGTAAAATCAAGAACACAGTAAAAATAATAACAAAAAGGATGAAAGAACAAGTAGCAATTATGGCTTACCAGAAAGGTTGTTTTTTGAAATCAGATAGAAATTTCAGAATGAAATAAAAGTAACGTCGATCTTTTAGTGCAAGTTGCTGATGTTGAGGAAGAAATAAGTGGACTGCTATTTCGCCCATTAAACCATTCATCCATTCAGGAAACTGGACACGGAGGATTGCTGAAGAGAGAGGTGGATAATGTATCTGTTGTGAAATTTGTGGATCTGAACCTTTCTCTGATGCAAAAAAGTAGGCATTGCAGAACATGCATGGAACAACAGCTTTCTTCCAGTTCGCAAGATAGTAAAACTCCTTCATGCATTCAGTGCAAGATGTCACAAAACACGTTCGGTCTATAACATCCTTCACTTGATCTTTTCCCTGCATTGTTCCTCCTAATCTTTGCTTGAAATCTTGGCGTAAAAATAGGCTACACTTTTCAAAGAACAAAAGAAAAAACCAGAAACAATTGCTTACTAAAGAAACTTAATTCTCTCGAGTGCTAAGCGACCAGCAAAGAAAAAAAGAGAAGCATGGACTTCCCTGTTTTCACGTTAAAAACAAGAAAAGGAGACCACCCAGATGAAGAACACCTGAAAATTATTCACAAGAAAACAGGGAGAAGAAATGCACGAGAAATATATAAACAACTTACCGGACGAATTTAAGTTTCTTCAGAACAAATGGATAATTTAACAATTTTAAGAAATGATAAGGGCATGGCGTCTCTTGCATAAACCAGATATTTATACTTAACCTGCCCGATGTAACTGCATTTTGCTAATCATTATTAAACCACATCCATAAAATTTTGCTAAGTTCTTCATGAAAACTCAAAATGTAATCTCACACTGTCTGCCTTTGCCTTGTCCAAGTCAGGAGTTGCCTCGTTGAGCCTCACCGGTTTCTGCCATTTCTTGGCTGTTCAGCTATGATGCTGGTAATATTACTTGTCGATGAAGCTCCTTTCATATGATATGGATCTTCATAAAGGCGATCAATAGCTACTTTTGTCAATGTAAAGACATAATATAATGAAATTCAACAGTCTATGATTAATCATTGTTTGTACATACCAATGCCTAGGGAACATACATCTGGGACCTCAGGGTGAACTTCCCATTCACTTGGATCCCAATCTGAGCTCAGAGATGAACTACGCTCATCTGTGAGAGCAAGCATTGGTGCCGTAGGATTAGACTCGAGACCAACTTTATGTCATATTAACTAAACAAAACATGTTATTGGCACAAACCAGCAGGGGCAAAGTCTTGAGTATCTTCTGCAAAGCATCGAGATGTACCTGGTCGTTGATTCAAGGCCCTCTAAAATGCATTCATAAAAGAATAAGTATTTGATATAACAATTCCATATAGAAGATGAAGAGAAATTTCTTAACTGACCATCATCCACCAATATTAATTGATCATTGACAAGTGCTGAATTTAGATCTGCAAATGATGAGTAGCCTTGTTCTGATGGTTGTCCTCCTATCAACCCTTGTTTCGGATATGGTGTGGGAAGTGAACCGAAAGGATGATCTGCAAATGATGTATGGCCTTGATCTGATGGTTTTGTTCCTGTTACCCCTTGCTTGAGATGTGCTCCAGCAATGGAGCTTGAAAAAGTTTGTAAATACTCACTAGGAGGGGAATCAAAGAACCAGGATTCTAAGTCATACAACCATTTCATATACATTTGATATAGGACCCCAACACTTAAATTTGCAGCAAGTGCAGCGCACACGTCTTGCAGTCTTCGTTCCCGAACAACCTGCATTGCACATTTGAAGTAAAAATCATTTAAACAGCCGAAAGAAGCAAGAGCTGCTTGCAGTCCTACAATTGTTTCATCTTACCTTATGTATGCCACCTCGACGAGTAAATTGGACGAAAATCCGATGCAAGTTTAGTTCTTTTCCATGGATTGTAGGAGCTCTGATTTTCAGAGAGAAACAAAAATTCTTAAAATCAAAAACGCATTGAAGTAATAACAAAAGAGCGAAACAAGAAGCAGCAAAAGGCTTACTGGAAAGGTTTGTTTTTTATAATGGCTACGAGCTCCTGCATGATACGGAAGTAACGTGGATCTCTCAATACAAGTTTATATTGATCATAATTAGTGAATACCGGTGAATTAGTTGAAGAAAGAGATGGAAAATACACTGGTTGTTGAGTTTGCGGAACTGAAGCCAAAAAGTTGGATTGCAGAAATGGCATAGAATCTCAATGTTGATGCGAATATCATAGGAATTCCGTCTCCTTCTTGCATATGGTGCAAGCAGTCTTAAATGACGGTCAGTCCGTAACAGAAGGGAGAGGAAGAAAGGTTGTTGGATGTTGACGTTTCTTAGTCGGAGAATTCAACGTTGCAGTATTGCTGGCTGCATCAGGTAGCTTCCTTTTGCGTTGGCCTTGGACTCTTGTTCCTTTATTATCTTTCCCTTCATCATTACCAGCCATTGGTCTTCGTAATCTTTTGTAAAAGTGACGAGTCTCTTCATATAAACATGATACTTTATATTGAAACATAGTCCAAGTGATATAAGATTAATTACCAATGCTTGGGGTTCTCCCATGGAAGCCCGTGGAACTCAGGATGAACTCCCCATTCACTTTGATCATCTGTGAGAATAAGCATTGGTGCCATAGGGTTAGACTTGAAGACCAACTTTTATGTCACATAATTAACAAAAGGAGAAGATATTGGCACAAACCAGCAGAGGGAAAGCCCGGGGGATTGTCTAGACGGTATTGAGAAGGGCTTTGGTATGGAGATGTTTCTGGAGAGGAAACAAATTGGTTCATTTCCTGTATATATATATAGGATTGTCTAAGATTTGTAGAGTCACCCTTTTCTGAACCCAAAAAGTCGAATTTGCTGCAAGGGCAAAAAATACAAGCGTTTATATAAGTCCTAGGGCATTCCATCTCTTTCTCGCATGTAGTGCAAACAGTCGTAAACCATGGAGTTCCTCATGGGGAAATGATAGACGACGAGTCGTTGGTGCAGTTGTACTTGTTGTGGCAATTGAAAATCCAGGAGTTCTAATATTAAAAATAAAAGATACCAAGGGAAACTCTTATTTTTCTACTAAAATAAAAAAGAATGAGAATAATAGAACCTGTGGCATTACTTACGGTAAAAGCCATGGTTGAATAGGATAGGGAAGTGCCGAGATACCAATATGCAAGGGGAACCTAATTGGTATAATCGAAGGATTCTGTGTTGCCGTCGGCAAAGTGGAGTGCTCCGTTTCATTTCTTCCGCTACATCACTTTGCCGACGGCAACATAAAATCCTTCGGTTGTACCAATTAAGTTCCCCTTGCATATTGGCATTCCACCACTTCCCTATCCTATTCAACCATGGTTTTTACCGTAAGTAATGCCACAGGTTCTATTATTCTCATTCTTTTTTCTTTTAGTAGAAACATAAGAGTTTCCCTTGGCATCTTTCATTTTTAATAATAGAACCCCTGGATTTTCAATTGCCACAACAAGTACAACTGCACCAACGACTCGTCGTCTATCATTTCCCCATGAGGAACTCCTTGGTTTACAACTGTTTGCATTACATGCAAGAAAGAGATGGAATGCCCTAGGACTTATATAAACGCTTGTATTTTTTTCCCTTGCTGCAAATTCAACTTTTTGGCTTTAGAGAAAGGCGACTCTACAAATCTTAGACAATCCTATATATATATACACGAAATGAACCGATTTGTTTCCTCTCTAGATACATCTCCATACCAAAGCCCTTCTCAATACCTTTTAGACAATCCTCCTGACCTCCCCTCTGCTGGTTTGTGCCAATATCTTCTCCTTTTGTTAACTCATGTGACATAAAACTTGGTCTTCAAGTCTAACCCTATGGTACCAATGCTTATTCTCACAGATGATCAAAGTGATGGGGAGTTCATCCTGAGTTCCACAGCCACAGGCTTCCAAGGGAGCACCCCAAGAATTGGTAATTAATTGGCTACTGCTGTTCCTTCATCAATGAAGGATGTAACCTCACACTCTCTGCCTTTGGCTTCTCCAAGTCGGGAGTTGCCTTGTTGAGCCTCACTGGTTTCTGCCATTTCTTGGCTGCTGTTCAGCTCTGATGCTGGTGATATTACTTGCCGATGAAGCTCCTTTTATATGATATGGATCTTCACAAAGGCGATCAATAGCTACTTTTGTCAATGTAAAGACATAACATAATGAAATTCAACAGTCTATGAGTAATCTTTGTTTGGACATACCAATGCGTGGGGTACATACATCTGGGACCCCAGGGTGAACTTTGCATTCACTTGGATCCCAATCTGAGGTTAGAGATGAACTATGCTCATCTGTGAGAGCAAGCATTGGCACTGCAGGATTAGAAGCGAGACCAACTTTTATGTCATATTAACTAAAGAAGACAAGTTATTGGCGCAAACCAGCAGGGGCAAAGTCTTGAGTTTTTTTTTTTGCAACGTTCATTCTGTTCTGTACACAAAACAGAAGCAGATAGTCTGCATATGCAGATGCAAGGCTAACGCCTCAACAATACCAAAACAACAAAAGCAGTCCATGGCATCTGCCACAATATTCTAATCAGCACTACAAACCAAATAAAATAGAATCACAATTCAATTATCACCACCATGACTTGAACGTAGCCTTTCGATTAACCCCTGCAGATGCCAAAGCCGTTGCCATTTCGTTTCCAGTCTGTTCTGCAGAAGGAAATGCAACCTCGCCCACACATGAACGTCTTTTTTCCATTTCTGACAATAATTCCAGCAAGGACCAAGGTCTCTTATAAATATTCCTTATTCAATTGTACACCACCCTTGACCCTACTTCAATTTTTATCGAACCAGACACCTTCCATTCCATCTCAATCAGAATTTCCAATGCTCCATTTACTGACTCAATTTCCGCTGAATCAGCCAGCGGCTTCACCAGGACAAGAGAATACAGCTCGCACAATTCCTTTCCCATCTCTGAGAACACCACCACACCCCGTATCTTCCTCAAAAGCCATTCCGCTCACATTGAACTTCAGCCACCCACACGGAGGAAAACGCCAGTTCACCATGCCTGACTTATTCGTTAACAGCATCCAACCTGCATTCGGATGGACAACAACACCATAATCTCTCTTGGATTTTACATTCATCATAAGAGGCTCGAATCCATAGTAAACCTCTCATTTTTTACTGGAATAACAATGATTCCATAAAAAGAACCTTTCCATCAAACACCATCGCATTCCTTGCTAATCAAATTGTCCAACATGCAGCTGCAATTGTCTGCAAAGCATGGAGATGTACCTGGTCGTTGATTCAGGCCCCTTTGAAATGCATTCATAAAAGAATAAGTATTTGATATAACAATTCCATATAGAAGATGAAGAGTAATTTCTTAACTGACCGTCATCCACCAATATTATTTGATCATTGACAAGTGCTGAATTTAGATCTGCAAATGATGAATAGCCTTGGACTGATAGTTGTCCTCCTATCAACCCTTGTTTCGGATATGGTGTGGGAAGTGAACCGAAAGGATGATCTGCAAATGATGTATGGCCTTGATCTGATGGTTTTGTTCCTGTTACCCCTTGCTTGAGATGTGCTCCAGCAATGGAACTTGAAAAAGTTTGTAAATACTCACTAGGAGGGGAATCAAAGAACCAGGATTCTAAGTCATACAACCATTTCATATACATTTGATATAGGACCCCAACACTTAAATTTGCAGCAAGTGCAGCGCACACGTCTTGCAGTCTTCGTTCCCGAACAACCTGCATTGCACATTTGAAGCAAAAATCATTTAAACAGCAGAAAGAACCAAGAGCTGCTTGCAGTCCTACAATTGTTTCATCTTACCTTATGTATGCCACCTCGACGAGTAAATTGGACGAAAATCCGATGCAAGTTTAGTTCTTTTCCATGGAATGTAGGAGCTCTGATTTTCAGAGAGAAACGAAAATTCTTAAAATCAAAAACGCATTAAAGTAATAACAAAAGAGCGAAACAAGAAGCAGCAAAAGGCTTACTGGAAAGGTTTGTTTTTTATAATGGCTACGAGCTCCTGCATGATACGGAAGTAACGTGGATCTCTCAATACAAGTTTATATTGATCATAATTAGTGAATACCGGTGAATTAGTTGAAGAAAGAGATGGAAAATACACTGGTTGTTGAGTTTGCGGAACTGAAGCCAAAAAGTTGGATTGCAGAAATGGCATAGAATCTCAATGTTGATGCGAATATCATAGGAATTCCGTCTCCTTCTTGCATATGGTGCAAGCAGTCTTAAATGACGGCTTTGAAGGTTATAACTAGACTATTTTTAATATTATAATATATTATTTTATTTTATATATTACGTAATTTATATCAAAGAAAAATTAAATCTAGAATAATATAATATTACTATAACATAAGTTAAATATTTTCGGTCGCTAATGAATGACTATTGCATATTAATTGTAAAATTTAATTTGACTCGAACTCAAATTACTTATTCGAGTTGACTCGAATAACTGGATTCAATTAACTCAAAATTTAAAAATAATTTCGATTTTTTGGATCGAATCAAGTTTTGCTCACTCCTAAATTTGTTTGTATTTTTTCCATTTTATCTACGTTTGACCATAAATTGAAATGTTGATAAAAATTGGCTAGTAAATGAAATTGAATTGAAACAAGTGATTGATGTTGTATCTATTGAATGAAATTAGAGCAATGGCAAGGATCTCAAAATGTATCATTAAATGTATGTGTAATATATGTTCAGATGCAATTGACGAAATTTGAAAATTGATATGTGACAGTATAGGGTATAAATATGCAATTCTTAAAGATTCATGCTCATTTGAACTTAGTAAAAGATTAGAATACAGTTGACATGCCAATAGGATCATATGCGAACTTGTGTATGAGATAGTTGATGATATGGAGATTATGACAGAAAAATCCCTTTCTCCTTTCCGTTTATAAAGCATACATGGATTTCACGTTAAAACATGCAAGTTAATTCTTAAAATATAAAACCTGCATTATTTTCTTCAACTAGAAACCAAATATTCCTTCCACTCAGTAATCATTTGAATATTTGTTTCAACTTCGTAATATGAATCTGGATTGATTCTTTTATCATTGGCAAAAGTAAACTTCCATCTCCAATCTCAACATCTTTTAACTCTTTTCCTTATCCAAACTGCAACCTGTTTTGTATAAAAGAAAAAAAGAGGTTCACTTCCAACTTGAAAAATGTATTTTCTATTCTATTCTTGACTGCTACTCTTTCTTCATCCATGAAGGTTGTAATCTCACACTCTGGTTTGCTATTACTCTGTCTTTTCTTGTCCAGGTCGGGTAGGAAAATACGTCGGAGTTTCCTTGCTGGGACTTTCTGGTTTTCTGTCATTACTTGGCTGCTGTTCAGCGCTGATGCTGGTGACTGTACCTATTGATGAAGCTATTTTCTCATAGTTGCCATCCCTGCTTTCGGTTGATCCCACCATATTCCGCTCATTATGAGATGTATCTTCAAAAAGGTGTTAAAAAACAACTTTTGTCAACGTTGTGAAAGACATAACACAGTGAAAATCGACATTCTATGATTAACCATTGTTTGGACATACCAATGCCTAGGGTGTTCCCATGGATGCCTGTGGAATATACGTCTGGGACTGGGACTGGGACCTCAGGCTGAATTTCCCATTCATTTGGATCCCAATCCGAGCTCACATATGAACTTTGCTCATCTGTGAGAATAGGAATTGGGGCCACAGTGTTAGACGTAAAAACCAACTTTTATGTCGCATTAAATACAGATATTACAAGTTATTGGCTCAAACCAGGAGGGGCAAAGTCTTGAGTATTGTCTGCAAAGTCTCGATATGTAGTACCTGGTAGTGGTAAACTTGATTCAGGCCCTCTTTGAAATAGGTTCACAATATATTAAATATTTGATATGACAGTTCCATATAGAAGATGAAGAGAAATTTCTTAACCGACCATCATCGATGAAAGTTATCTGATCATTGACAATTGCTGAATTGAGATCTGCAAACGATGTATGACCTTGTTCTGATGGTTGTTCTCCTATCGATCCTTGTATCGGATGTGGTGTGGGAAGTGAACCGGAAGGATGATCTGGTGAAGCGAAATCGAAATCCAAATTGAAGTCGAAATCAGAGTCATAATCATAGCCGGAGGATTCAGTAAACGAGAACTGATTGTTATTTGCTACTGCTGAATTCAAATTTGAAGATGATGTTTGTCCTCCTATCACCCCTTGCATGAGATGTGCTCCAGAAAATGAAGTTGAAGAAGTTCGTAGATACGGACTGGGAGGGGAATCAAGGAAATCAAAGAGCCAGGATTCTAAGTCATACAACCATTTCATATACATTTTATAAAGGACCCCAACACTTAAATTTTCAGCAAGGGTGGCGCACACTTCTTGCAGTCTTCGTTCTCGAACAACCTGCATTGCACAATATTTGCAGTAAAAGTCATTTAAACAGCTGAAAGAACCAAGTGCTGCTTGCAGTCCTACAATTGTTTCATCTTACATTACTTATGCCACCTCGAGAAATAACTTCCACAAAAATCCGATGCAAGTTTAGTTCTTTTCCCCGGAATATAGTAACTTTGTGATTTTCACAGGGAAAAAAAATCTTAAAATCTAGAATATATTGAAACAATAACAAGAGGGTGAAACAAGAAGCAGTAAAAGGCTTACGGGAGAGGTTTGTTTTTTGTAAGAGTTACAAAGTCCAGCATGATACGGAAGAAACGTGGATCTTTCAGTGCAAGTTTATATTGATCATAATTAGTGTACACCGGTAAATCTGTTGAAGAGAGAAGTGGCAAAAACTTTGGTTGTGGAATTTGCAGAACTGAAGCCAAAAAGTAGTGATTGCAGAAAGGGCATAGAACCCTAGTGTTGATGCAACTGATAGGGTATTCAGTCTCCTTCTTGCACATGGTGCAAGCAGTCTTAAATGACAGTCGGTTTTCCATAGAGGGGGCACCAAGAAAGGTTGCTAGATCACGATAGTTCTTACTCCAAGAATTCAACGTACTGTTATAGTCTGTCCTTTTGCATGGGCAACCTTGGCCTCGGCGTTTATCATCTTCAGCCATTGGTCCTTGTAATCTTGCGTCCAAGAAACCAAGCAAATAAGAAAAACTTAGAAACGATTGCTTACTCGAGAAATTGAGTTTATTTAGAACTAGAGAAAGAAAAAGATCAAACAAAGAACATGGGAAAAGAGAATCATAAACCTCCCTATTTACATTAGAAACAAGAAAAGGAACCCACCCAGAAGAACAACTGAAAATCCTTGACTAGCTAGGAAACAGAGACGAGCAATCCACGAGCTACAGTTTCTTGAGAACAAATGGATGAATCGAAGAGAGTTAAATTTGGCTTTGTTTGCAGAATATTTTTTCCCCTTGTTTGGTTAGACAATTTTTATGTTTATCACGGATTAATTGGTATTATTGTAATTTTAACTGGCTTTTATTAAGGATTACTTTGTGAATGCATGAATTTTCTTATTTTCTCCGATTATTATATTTATATATTAGTATGGTTTTCAAGTTTTTTGCATTATTTGTATTACATTTTATAATTATTTAATTTTATTTTGTATTACATTTTTTTCTCAATAAAATTTATTCGTAAGATTAAAAAGTTGCATCAAGGTAATAGATTTAGTCGACAGACCAATAAAATATTACAAAATGACACCAATCAAAAGGAAAAAGCGCGACACAAAATGACAAGTATCACATAGCAACACATCGGACTATTAATCGAAACCAAACATGGCTCATATTTCATATAACATCTATACTATTATTTAAGTATTTTATTAAGTTGAGTTCACCCTTAATTGGATCACCAATTTAATTTTAAAATTATAATTTTTTTAATTATAAATAATATTATTATGATAACAATTTTCTCTTTTATATTTTATATTATCTTTAAATAAAATAATTAAAAATTACACATATAAAAATTGAACCGGTGTTCAATAATATTAAAATACAAATTCATTACCACCTGAAGAATATTCATTATTAAATAAATTTTAAAGGAAAAATATTTTCTTTTGCATACCGCGGGTATTGTTAAACAATATGTAGATTCTTGTTGCTATGATGTAAATATTTTTCTACTTTCTTGAATTGCTGTATGTATATATACGTGTGTTGTTGTTGTGGCTTCAGTTTTCAGCTTTGCAGCATGTGCCAAGGCTGAAAAACAATTTAACTAAATTAACGAACTCACAGCCTTGTGGTCGTACGGAAAGTCACCCCATGCATGGATTTCACGTTCAAATATGTGACGGTACAAGGTATGAATATGCAATTATTAATGATTAATGCTCAAATGAACTTAGTAAAAAGTTAGAATACAATTGATATGTCAATAGGGTCATATGCGAGCTTGTGTATGAGATAGTTGATGATATGGAAATTATGACAGAAAGTTTCCTTTCTCTTTTCCGTTTATAAAGCATACATGGATTTCACGTTAAAACATGCAAGTTAGTTCTTAAAATATAAAACCCGCATCATTTTCTTCAACTAGAAACCAAATATTCCTTCCAATCAGTCATCATTTTGCATTATTTAGTTCAACTGTAATCTGAATATAGGTTCAATTATCAATGGAAAAAGTAAACCTCAAGCAATCAGAACTAGTAATCCGAAACTCTGCCTTTTGCTAGTCGAGGTCAATATCAAGATCCTCATCAGGGTTGCCTTGGTCTCTAATGGTGAAACTATTTGGTGATGAATCTCCTTTCTCATTGCTAACCGTTGATCTCTTATGAAATCATTCCGTGATCTTTTTTTGGATCTTCAAAATGGTTTATCAAAGGCTCGAATCCATAGTAAACCTCTCATTTTTTACTGGAATAACAATGATTCCATAGAAAGAACCTTTCCATCAAACACCATCGCATTCCTTGCTAATCAAATTGTCCAACATGCAGCTGCAATTGTCTGCAAAGCATAGATGTACCTGGTCGTTGATTCAGGCCCCTTTGAAATGCATTCATAAAAGAATAAGTATTTGGTATAACAATTCCATATAGAAGATGAAGAGTAATTTCTTAACTGACCGTCATCCACCAATATTATTTGATCATTGACAAGTGCTGAATTTAGATCTGCAAATGATGAATAGCCTTGGACTGATAGTTGTCCTCCTATCAACCCTTGTTTCGGATATGGTGTGGGAAGTGAACCGAAAGGATGATCTGCAAATGATGTATGGCCTTGTTCCGATGGTTTTGTTCCTGTTACCCCTTGCTTGAGATGTGCTCCAGCAATGGAGCTTGAAAAAGTTTGTAAATACTCACTAGGAGGGGAATCAAAGAACCAGGATTCTAAGTCATACAACCATTTCATATACATTTGATATAGGACCCCAACACTTAAATTTGCAGCAAGTGCAGCGCACACGTCTTGCAGTCTTCGTTCCCGAACAACCTGCATTGCACATTTGAAGTAAAAATCATTTAAACAGCAGAAAGAACCAAGAGCTGCTTGCAGTCCTACAATTGTTTCATCTTACCTTATGTATGCCACCTCGACGAGTAAATTGGACGAAAATCCGATGCAAGTTTAGTTCTTTTCCATGGAATATAGGAACTCTGTGATTTTCAGAGAGAAACAAAAATTCTCAAAATCAAGAACGCATTAAAGTAATAACAAAAGAGCGAAACAAGAAGCAGCAAAAGGCTTACTGGAAAGGTTTGTTTTTTATAATGGCTACAAGCTCCAGCATGATACGGAAGTAACGTGGATCTCTCAATACAAGTTTATATTGATCATAATTAGTGAATACCGGTGAATTAGTTGAAGAGAGAGATGGAAAAGACTTTGGTTGTGGAATTTGCGGAACTGAAGCCAAAAAGTTGCGATTGCAGAAAAGGCATAGAATCTCAATGTTGATGCAAATCATAGGAAATTCCGTCTCCTTCTTGCATATGGTGCAAGCAATCTTAAATGACGGTCGGTCCGTAACAGAAGGGAGAGGAAGAAAGGTTGTTGGATGTTGACGTTTCTTAGTCGGAGAATTCAACGTTGCAGTATTGCTGGCTGCATCAGGTAGCTTCCTTTTGCGTTGGCCTTGGACTCTTGTTCCTTTATTATCTTTCCCTTCATCATTACCAGCCATTGGTCTTCGTAATCTTTTGTAAAAGTGACGAGTCTCTATAATACTCTTGATTTTTCTCTAAGCGACCAACAAACCAGGAAGAAAAAACTGGAAGAGAAACCTACCAAAATTCAAAATACAGTCCAAGTGATATAAGATTCATACAAGATTTTGATTTTGATTTTTTAATTTAGTTATTTATCCAACCCTCATATTTAGGAGGTTGGACAGAAAGATTTAAGTTTTAAAAAATATTTTAGATAAAATATTAGCTCATTTAAAATACCTATTGGCTTTGAAGGCTATAACTTTGACTATTTTTAATATTATAATATATTATTTTATTTTTATATATTACATAATTTATATCAAAGAAAAATTAAATTTAGAATAATATACATATTACTATAATATAATTTAAATATTTTCGGTCTTTAATGAATGACTATTGTGTATTAATTGTAAAATTCAACTTGGCTTGAACTCGAATTATTTATTTGAATTGACTTGAATAACTCGATTCGATTAACTCAAAAGAACTGTTGCAAGCATTATAGAAACAGTTGGTTAATAGCTAGATACTCTTTCCTGGGTGGTTTTATGTACATTCTTGACTGCTACTCTTCCTTTATCAATGAAGTTTGCAATCTCACTTTGCTTTGCTAACTCCGTCTTTAGGTTTTCGAACCGGAGATTATATCCGTGTTTGGTTCCCTCACCACTTGTCTGCGATTGATCTCTGATAGCGTTTGTAACAATAAGCGCATCAATTTAACAATTGAACATACAAATGAAATTTTGTTTACTTTCTGCAGCAATTGAACTGAGAAACAAGCAGCAACTCAAGCAGTGACAGAGACAAATATAAGGGTAGCTCTTACCAAACTAGAAGTAGAAGGCAAATATAAGCAAAATGAAATTTTCGAAACAAATAAACACAGGAACTCAAAATGTCATCTCTGTTTGCTATTGTAATTTATCAAAAAAAAATTTGAAGAAAAGGTCAAGGATTGCAGAGTTTGTCTAGCATTAGCAAAGACAAGAAAGTCATTGTTGATAGAATTATTCGATTTGTGCTACCTCTTTTGGTGTCTCCCACAACAACAAAACGAACATTTCTAACTATGAAAATTGTAAAGATAAGAGTTTAAAATGAAACGAATGATGGTTTTCTTTTAATTTATTTGGTAACATAGATTGAGAATAACATAGTTTGGTAATTTTCAATTGAATATCTCATCAATGACTTCAATTTAATGAAAAATCAAAGAATACATCGCTCAACTTAAAAAAAATAATATTATATATTAAATTACTTCAATTTATATTTTTTTTGTAAGTACTACATATTGACATTTAAAAAATATTAAATTGTTTTTTATTGTTAGATTACATTTACATTCATCTCCCTTGGAACCAAATCTTAGATCTATCTCTAAGACCGTGAAAAAAAATTACTCCGCAAATAAATTCAAATACTATCACACTCATTTATTGATATTTAATTTTTATAATTTATTTTTATTACATATATGATATATCATTATTTAAACCTTACTAATAGAATTTAAATTCATCTCTACTAAAAGTGGTTATGGTCAAATTGAGTTCGGTCGGGTCCATGTAAGATATTTTTATAATGAAAGTATTTTTTTCAGAGTTATTTTTTTCTGCTTTAAATTTCCCTCCTACTGGAAAAAATAACTGTTGCAAGCAGTATAGAAACAGTTGGTTAATAGCTAGATACTCTTTCCTCGGTGGTTTTATTTACATTCTCGACTGCTACTCTTCCTTCATCAATGAGGTTTGTAATCTCACTTTGCTTTTTTAACTCCGTCTTTTGGTTTTCGAACTCGGAGATTATATCCGTGTCCGGTTCCCTCACCACTTGTCTACTGTTGATCTCTGATAGCATTTGTACTTGCTGATGAAGCTCCTTTCTTCTTGCTCTTGCCTGATCCCTTTTTTCCCACCTTGGTCGGCTCATTATGGGGTGGATCTTCAGAAAGGTCATCAAAGTCGACTTTTAGAAATGCCTAAAGAAGTGAATTACAAATCTCCCTTTCTCTCTATATTGATTGGTTGGACATACCATTGCCTCGGGTGCTCCCATCGGTGCCTGTGGAACATGGATCTTGGAGTTGGATCTTCCCTACTTGTGGTAAAAGCTCACCAGTGAGAAATAGGCATTAATGGTGCGACTTGAAGACGTCACAATAACAAAAATGAAAAGAAATTATTGGCACAAACCAGCAGAGGCAAAGTCATTAATGATGCTATAGGGTTAGTCTTGAAGGGAAACTTTTATGTCATACTAACAAAAGAAAACAAGGTATTGGCACAAACCGGCAGAGACAATGTCTTGAGGATTCCCCTCTTGAAAGTATCGATTGACATCTGGTAGTAGTAAACTTGAATCAGGCTTCTTTTCAAATGGATTCATAATACATTGATATAACAGTTCCATATAGAAGATACCTTCATCCAGGAAAACTATTTCACCATCGACAATGGTTGAAGGTAGAAATGCGAATGGTTCTGATGGTTGTTCTCCTCCTATAAACTCTTAGGCCGGATGATCTGCCGCACCTAAATTGGAGCCATCCTAAGGCTGATTGTTATTTGCTACTGCTGAATCCAAATTCCAAGACGATGGTTACTGTTCTCCTATCGACGTTGCAGTATTGCTACTGCTGTTGGAGGCTGTCGTTGGATCTAACATTAAAGATGATAGCAGCTTCGTTCTGCGTCGGTTTTTGCTTCGTTTTTTTCCAGTCATTGGTCCTTGTAAAACAGTAGCCACAATCGTCCAAGAAACCAAGCAAATAAGAAAAACTTAGAAACCATTGCTTAATCAAGAAACTCCCAATCACTAAGCGACCAACAAAGCAAAAGATTATGTTGAAGAGTGGCAACAATGCAGCAACATATCAACTTAGCCAGCTACACCAGCAAGTGTCGAGCAGCTGCAGTGTGCAAGATGGCAGCAGGCAGATTTAGTTTAGTTCACTTCTAGTTTATTTAGTTCAAAATGTAATCAAGTTTACTTTTGATTTGTAACTAGTCATATAGGATAGTACAAGTCTTATCTTTGATGTTTTAAGAATTAGTCAACTATGATAGCTAATATTTTCAGATTCTAGGATTGATCATTTTGATTTAACAGCTTGTCTACTTGTACAAGCAATGTCTGTTTTTGTTTTAAACATTTTACTACTTATGTAGTCTTGTATTTTTATAATCTGTTAGTTAATGAAAGATTGTAGTTCTTCTTCTCAACATTTTTTGTAAGATTTTGGTTTTGTTTTTATTCTTTCATTTGCTGGTTCATTGTTTGCTCTCTTGAGAGCTGTTAAAACTCAACAAATGGTATCAAGAGCCAAATTCTTTGAGGGCCTCTTTTGTTGTTATCTATTTTTTTTTGCTGAGCATTTGAAAGGAAAAACACAAAAGCCACTTAGTGATCTCTTGCTGCTGAAACCATGAGTTTTTCACCTCTACAACCACCTGTTTTTGCTGGGGAGAATTACAACATCTAGTTAGTAAAGATGAGGACTTACCTGCAGGCATATGATCTATGGAGTGTGGTTCAAACAGACACAGAGCCACCACCCTTGAGAGCTAATCCAACCATAGCTCAAATTAGACAGCACAATGAGAACTGTGCCAAGAAGTATAAGGCCATGTCCTGCTTGTAGAATGGAGTCTCAGATGCAATCTTCACAAGGATTATAGCCTGGAACTCTCCAAAGCAGGCTTGTGACAAACTAAAGGAGGAGTTTCAAGGGTCAGAGAAGACCAGGCAGCATCAACTGATTAATTTGAGAAGAGACTTTGAGAACCTGAAGATGAAGGAATTTGAGTCCATCAAAGTGTATGCTGACAGAATCATGTTTACTGTCAACAATATCAGGCTGATGGGAGATGAGTTTAGTGAGAGGAGAGTGGTTGAAAAAGTCATCAACAATATCAGGCTGATGGGAGATGAGTTTAGTGAGAGTGGTTGAAGCCCAATTTTGACCGGGCCCAAACCATTTTAAAATTTACTTTGAAATTAAATTAATTTTAATTTAATTTTAATTTAATTTAATTTAAATTTAATTTAAATTTAATTTAAGTTTGAATTTTTAAATTTAATATTATTGTAAATTTAAAATGTCCATTAAATAAAGTCCAAATTACAATTTATAAGCCCGATTGGGCCCAAATACAAGCCCAAACCCAATGTCCATTGTTACAAGCCCAACTAGGCCTAATTGCAAGTTAAATACCAGAGAGGCCCAAATGGCCCAAACACTACCCTAAGGTCAAACCCTAAACAGAGGCTATTCCCACTTGCACTGCACCACCACCACATCAACCAAACAAGCCCACCACATCAGCACCAGCAGCTCCAAGTTGCTTCTGCCACAACCACCGTCTTCACCAGCTGCTCCCAACCACCACTGTGGACCTGCAAAAGACAAGACAACCATTTAAGTGAATAGAACAATTTGTAATGATAGAAACAGTGGCTATAAAAGCCAGAATTGTAAACCATTGGAGAGGGGGACCCTTCTTTGAAAGGCTAATACACGAACCCCTTTTGAAAAATCAATCCAAAGATCTTTTCTAAAATAATCCATACAGAAGCAGACTTTCAAAGCATACTGTGAACCAAAACAGAGGCAGCCAATAACAGTGAATATCCGAATAGGCATCAAGCAACAAAATATATTGAAAAGTCAAAACACTAAGTTACCCAGGTACTTTTAATTTATATTTATTGCTATTTATGATCCAGTACTAACTATTCGGTCATTAATATATATGTTAATCCATGCACTGAAACTCTATTATCCCCATTTATTACTTTAATTGTTTCCAAGTATAACAGATGTATTAAAGTTGCTAAGGCATTAATAACAAAGGAGTATTAAATACATTTTATAATAAATATTAATGGTGTTAATATTTCTAATAAATATTAATAGATTTAATAATAATAATAGTAAATTCATTAATAATATATTAATTAATATTTAATTTTTTAAAACAAAAAAGAGTCGAAAGGTCAAAACTTATCTGTTCACCGTCGCCGTTGCTGTCGTCGGAGCCACCACCGTCGTGATTGCCTTCGACGCGGCTTCTGCTTCATCGTGTACAAACCTGCAAAAGGGCATAAAAAAGGATTAAAGGAAACCCAAAGCTTGTAATAACTGAATCAAAGGGATACAATCTAAAAAAAAATTCAAAAGTGGATTTGGAAACAGAAAAGGCTTTTTAAAACGGTCTTAGATCTGGTTTAGAACCAAATCTAATCTTTTTGAAACTAAAAAATCATCGAAAAGTTTTAAAATAAAGTGAAATAAAAAGAAAAGAAGATGGGTTTTCAAACTCTAAGATCTGGAAGTTCATAGTTGGGGTTTCAAAAAGGTTATAAAATCAAAAGATAAAGAAAAGAGAATTGAAAGAAGAAAGAATAAAGAAAAGTGACTTTTGAACTTACCGGTAGCCGGAAGCACGTGGATGGAAGACGAAGACCGGCGGCGACGTACGCGCGAAGGAGCACAGGCGCGTGGCTACGGACGCGTGTTCACCCGCTGGACGGAGCTCGGCCGGAGCTTGGCCGGAGAGGGGCTGAACATGGGTTTGTTTTGAGAAGAAAAGGAAAAACAAATGGTTTTTTTTTAGAAATGATTTTTGGGACAAAAATTTGGCTTTTATAAGACATTGGAACGGCGTCGTTTCAAAATAACGTCGTTTTGAACCTTGCCCATGGATAGCCCGAACCGACCGACCGACCCGACCCGACCCGACCTGGACCACTCAGGATTCGCGTGTTATTGATTAATGGTTTATTTGTGCATTTAGTCCTTCTGCATTTTTTAATTGTTTCAATTTAGTCCTTCTTGTATTTTTAATTAATTTTAATTTAGCCCAGTAATTTTAATTTCTTTTCAATTTAGTCCCTTGACTTTTAGAATGCATCAGAAGCTGCCACGTGTCCCTATTTTGGTTTATTTATGCAATTAGTCTCTCTTATTTTTAATTTGTTTTAAATTAATCCTTAAATCAACTTCTGTTTAATTACAAAATTGGCCCAAAAAATTTTCATGATTTTCAAATTGGTCCTTGGACTTCAGGATGCCTGTGGGGTGCCACGTGTCACTCATTTATGGTTTTATTTCCCTAAAGGTCCCTAAACTGTCCAGAAATTGTATTTTGACCTTGAACTTCTCCAAAATTACATTTTTAACCTCAAAACTTTTGAAAATTACATTTTTAACCTCGAAACTTCTAAAAATTACATTTTTACCCCCGAACATTCAAAAATTACATTTTTGACCCTAAAACTTCTAACAATTACATTTTTACCCTCAAACTTCCAAAAATTACATTTTTACCCCCAAACTTCCAAAAATTACATTTTTAACCCCGAACTTCCAAAAATTCCATTTTTGACCCCGACACTTCCAAAATTACCATTTTAACCCCGGATGTTTCAAAATCTCGTTTTTGATTTTGATTTTTTCAAAAATTATCATTTCACCCCCGAATATCTAAAATGTCATTTTTAACCCCAAATTTTTCCAAAATTACCATTTTTCCCCCAAGAGTCTAAAATTACCATTTTGCCCCCGGTATCCAAAAGTCTCATTTTCAACCCCGATTGCATCGTTTTTCTTCCTTATCAATATTTATATTTAACTTTAATTATTATGCACTTGTATTTCGTGTTTGTTTTATTTTTGCTTACCATTTATCTGCTTAGTTATTTTACTTCGCGTTATTTAATATCCATCATTAATTGCTCATTCATATTAAACTTGCATATTCGTTTTCAAAATTGTTTTCATAAAAACTTTAAAATCGAGGCAATATTCTTTTATTTCGAGTTTCGAAACTTTACGCCTTAACTTACTAGGTGCGATTTTTCTCAAATCGAAATAATCGAATATCCTTAATCAAGGCAATGTTTCCTTATCTTCGTTTATGAAAATTTGCGCCTTAACTCACTAGGTGCAACATTTCTTCAAATCGAGATAACCAAATACCCTTCTCCAAAATTCAAAAAGTTTACAAAGGAAAGCTCGTTATTTCTGAATCTCGAAATGTTGTGTCCTAACTCACTGGACGTAACTTTCTTTTCCGATCACTTTGAAATAGCGGGACTTCCAAACAAAATTGATTTCTTTTAAACATAACTCATGCATTCGAGAATCTTATTTTAAACTTTATTCGTGCTTTTAAGGTTTACAAATCAAGACCCGAAAATAATCAATACGGTACCAATTTCGGGCGTATGAGGGTGCTAATCCTTCCTCATGCGTAACCGACTCCCGAACCTATTTTTTTGGATATCAAAGACCGACATTTTTAAAACGTATTTTAAACGTTTTATGGTGTTCCAATCACACCTAATAAAAGATTGGTGGCGACTCCCTTTTTCCAAATTTTAAAATACTTTTTTGAAACTCCGTTTTTAGAGTGGTTTCGACAGCTTGGCGACTTCGCTGGGGAGCTATTTTCAAAAATAAACAAGAGTCAAGCCAAATCTGATTATTTTTGGGTCTTTTTGAAAACTTTTAAACTTCGATTTTGTTTAATATGCGATCCTCGGCATCTTTGCGTGGTATTATACTGTGTGATATTGCTAGTGTAATTTTGCATCCATATGCATTGTGCTACTGCCCTCTTAAGTGGAAGTAGGAAGCTACTCCTTCGTGAGGTCTTCACCTCCGTGCAGGATAGTGAATCGCTTTCGGGATTACAAAGTACCCTTGTTTTCGTGAAGTTTTCACTTCCGTACAAACATGTGGGAAATGTGTCCCCCTAAACCGAACTCATCCATATGAGCCTGTAATGGGTGAGGATCGAGGAATCTGTGGTTTAGGTACCCTCAACTCTAGAACTTGAACCACATGTAGTGAACCCTAGTTGCTTACCTTAGGATAGAACTACACCGAGCTGTTAGTAGTCTCCCAAGTCTAGGTTCTCTGTTTTATATCTGTACTTTTTTATCATACTCGTGTTCTTTTACTTTTTAATTGTTGTTTGCATTACATCTTCATGCAAAGGAAAATGTGGATTTAAGCCCAATTACTAAATAGAAAATTGGTCATAAGAAAACGAGTTCCCTAATAAGATGGAAAATAATACGATCGCGCGCATACGCTCAAAAAAAGAAAAGAAAGACGAAAAGCCAATGATTAGCCAGAAACGCAGACTGCACAACGAACCAAAATTTGACTCAACGACGAAAAATGACCGATCACTTAAGTTGACATTTTGGGACCAAAAATCAAAAGATGAATGAGGGCGAAATTGGAAGATATCCTATGAAGATTAAAGGCTTTTGAATACTAAGGCGCAATCATATGCGTATCTGTTTTATGTAAAGGAATTTGTTTTCTAGTAAAATTTTCTAATAGAATTGGGCTATGAGCCAATGTTTTCTTATGCATACATGCATTCATAAGCTGCACATTTTATTAACTTGCACATAATTCCTTGAGAGCCTACCTCAAGTAGAATTGTGTCAAGCATTCAGTGGTTACACGAAAAAGGTAAGAGACACAGTTACATTCTTGCTTCTTTGCTTTTAATTGTAAATTGTTCCAAGTTTTATTCCTGTATTAATTACACAAACTTGTTCATTTCGAATCTATTTGCATTACGTCCTCATACAAAGAGAGGTATAGTTCTAAGCTCAATTACTAAATAGAAAAGCTGGTCATAAGAAAACAGATACCTTGATGAAATAGAAGACAATATGGTCGGGCTTACATGGCAAAGAAAGAAAGAGAACGAAAATCGATGATCTACCAGATAAACAAGATGAAAACGATGATCGTGTAATCATCTGAGTATTGGCCTAAGTACGAGAAGTGATTGACCACTCAACCTTTTGAAAATGATATTGTGGATCAAAAGTCAGAGATGAGCCAGAGACTATTTGAACGACTTTCTGCGAAGATTAAGTCTTTTGAGCATCGCGACACGACCATATACGTATCTGTTTTATGTAAAGGAATTTGATTTCTAGTAAGGTTTTTCTAATAGAATTGAGCTATAAGTCAATACCTTTCTTATGCATTCATGCATTCATAAGCAGTACATTTTATTAACTTGTGTAATTCTATACAAGCCTACCTTGAGTGAGATTGTGTCAAACCTTAAGTGGTTACCTGAACGAGGTAAGAAACACGTTATATTTTTGCTTTTAATTGTAATATATTTGGATCTGTTTGCATTGCATTTTCATAAAAAAGGTGTTGATTCATGTTCTATTATCAAATAGAGAACTAGTCATAAGAAAACGGATTCCTTGATGAGGTAGAAGTCAACGTGGTCATGCATATATGGTCAAAGATAAAGGTGATGACCTGTCAAAGGGGTGCATATCAAGGATTCAAGATTACACCCAAGTACATGAAACTCATAACAGTTTACAAAGAGTTGAATGATGTATGGAGGACAAAACAAGGCAGATGTACAATCACGAATATGTTAACTTACTTGATGCTAGAAAGAATAGGCATCGATCCCGAGCTCTCACTCAATATTGGAGTCCAATTTCTAATGGTTTCGCACCTGGAGGGCATGATGTCCACGATAGAAGAGTATATCACTCTACATTGATTCAAGATAATAAAGCCTGCTTTGAACATGATGAACATCCTTACTTGCTTAGGGTTAAAGTAGAGATGCACCTTTTTCGAAGTCCTAACACATGTTGGAATTCAACTTAGTCGCTTCACTTTCAAAAAACATGGATATACTGTAGAAGAATACATTACATTGCTCCATTGCCTGAGAACTCAAGTCGATAAGGTCTACTCTAGACGAGTGAGCATTGGGTTGCAATCCTGATTAAGGAAAGAGAAGAGAACAGGTACATTGCTTTGGAAAACCTACAAGGCTTAGTACACTCGGATACAAGAAAGAATGATGACGTCTTCATCTCAAACACGATTGAGTTAGTCATTTTCCTTAAAGTGTTGGGGCACGTAGAGGACACGATTGCAAATTCATTTTATCGACTTGACAAAAGAATCACTCATGTCCTAGCAATCTTAGCCACTAAGCACCTGTCGAAGAAGGGGCAAAAGAAGGTGTATTGATTCACAACTTTTATTAGTAGGGCCCCATGGCCATTTGAAAAGTCAAAAAAGTCTCTTATCAAGTAAGGATTACAGTTCATCAAAGGAATTTATGGCTATCCGAAGACAAGGTGATTTCGCCAAAGAAATTAAAAGTAAACGACGATGACTCCAGCGCTCTTAGAGGCAAGTTTGAAATAGGGACCATGTCGCAAGCAATGACTCCACCAAGTGCAAGAAAAGGCTAACCATTTGCAAACTTTAGCCATTCAAGATCGGCACCTTGGACTTGAAATCAGGGGCAAACCAGAGCAAAAATTAGGACTTTTTGCATGCATTTTTGCATGCATTTTACCGTTCATTTGCATTGCACTTCATGCATTAAATTTTAATGAAATCCCTCGTATTTGAAACACTCGTGTGAAAGAGAGTCATCAACCCTAAATGAAAGCTGAGAGGAAATATGTAAATCAAGATAGAGAATGATAAAAATTTGAGAAAAAGTCATGTGAAAAGTGGAACCTGTTGAGAGTTTGCCCCTACACCCTTAGAAGTATTTTGGACAACTAGACTGGGGAGGAAGCTTCCTATAGTTTTTAGGACTTTTCCAGGAAAATATGCAGAATACACTTATCATTCTAAGCCTGAGAGTAATAGGGATCCTTTTATGAAGGGCACATGACCACTATCTTTTATTTCAATAAAAATGATGCATTGTTTTTGTCCCATTTGGCAAATACTTTACCATTCTTCTCATTCGTTCATACCACAGTTAATCATTCTTTCGTTCAAATATTCTTTGGATCCCCTTATGCTGAGTCCCTTGATATCAAAGATACGAGCAACACTGTTGTTAACTTAAACCCTTTTGAGTAAGACATGTGTCCAGGAAAACTCTGAGGCTTTGAAAATGATCAAGAATGTAACTTGTCTCCCGATCTGCTATGGATGTTTGAGCAAGACACGAAATAGACATCATCTTGAAGAGTCATGATTTTAAGTGAGAATCGGGACATGAGTCTTTGTAAAAACAAGGCAAGCTACCTCGAGAATCCAAAAGTCTTTTGCATGATCCTATCAAAAGCATGCCAAGTTTAAGCAACCGATGTCGTGACACCCAGACGCCCATAAAAGGAAGAATGTAATCAAATTCAACAGAAACTTGAAGAATTGAGGCTCGACGTGTTATAAAAAAACAAAAAAAAGGGGTTGAAAATCCACAAAAGGCATTTTAAAAAACCTGATAAAAAAGAGAGAGAAAAAGGAAGAAAAAGTCAAGATGAAGACCCGCAAAAGGGCATCTTGAAAATTTTTCTCCATCATCCTTTTCATGTTGAGGCCTCTTTTTATGCAAAGCATGGACACCATCGAGCCAACTTTGCAAAAGAGTTTCTAATGTGCATAAATTCGTCTTCATGATCATTGATTACTACTTTCCAGGCCAATTGGCGGTTAAGAATGAAAGATTATATGCAGGAATAGAATGCCAAGAAAGAATCATATCTAATGATGACTTGAATTTGAGCAACAGCACGATAGCAAAGTCTGCAGTCAATTCAAGAACAAATATCACGACTCAGAACCATATCGCCAAAAATGGGACATTGGCGGGGAACCGATGAAGACAACGAAGGATTGATTGGATTCATAGCAGAGACCTACAAAGACTCGACATGAGAAATCACCATTTGTCAGGCCTCTATCAGAACATCCACCGGGGCAGCACTTTTTCTCACCAGAATGGAAGTCGTCCTACCTATTGAAGTCAAGAATCTTTCCCTCCAGATTTTGTTAGAGCTAATGAAGCAGAATAGATCTAATCTAGATGCAGTCAACTAAAAAAATCCTAAAGTCATGACCAGATAACAAGGGTTTACGACAAAGAAGGATCCATTCTATAGAACTCCACGAGAGAGCTCTAGTTTTTGACTTAGAAAAGTCCTCCAAGGAAAATGGATGTCAGATTGGGAAAGGCCCCACGAGATGAAGAAAGTCTTTTTGTAGAAGCTTTAATTTTTTGTCAAAATGGACGGTAAAAGACACGCCCAACTTCGAGAGCTCAGATACAATGAAAAAAAAGAAGAGAAAGAAAAAAAGAAATGCAAAAACAAGAAGAAAAACAAAATAGAAAAAAGGAGAGGTCGAGGTGAAAACTCGTAAAAAGCATCTCGAAACCTAAGGAGATTTGAGTTGAAAACCTGAAAAGGCAGCTCAAATTTGAATAAGAAAAAGAGGCATAAAGTGATCCTCTCTCTCAAAAGTGGCAAGGTGGAGAAACTTTACACCTTGAGGCATTGACAAAGTATTCTAAGTTTCATGAACACATGTCAAGCTCAGAATGGTCTTCGCCAAGTTTGCTCATTGAAGCTCATACTTTGATATCTAGGGAACCTAACTCCATTCTTTATTCACCTTAGGTTTTGTAACTTTTGACCAATTCATCTTGCCTTGCGATCATGTCCAAGCATTTCTACATCAAAGCAATGATCACTTAACCAATAACCTTTTCAGTCATGGAAGCTTTAACCTTCAATCGAAGTCGATTTCATCCATTTCGTAATCCTATGCAAGCATCTTCGCATTTGAAATATCGGATAATGGTCAATGATATAAGGAATAAAAGGATTTCTGCATATTGTCTGGAAAATTTCTAAATATTACAAGGACCTGAAGCAGGACCACTAGTTGGAAATAACTCGAGGGTTAGAAAAGTCTTGAAACAAAAAGTCCAAATTACGAATACCTCTTCAGGTTTCACGACAATGATACATATACATAAATCATGATAACACATCAGTGATAGGACTTAGACAAACGACGAACAATGTCGACCTAGATAAAATCATTTCTCAAAAATGACATTTTTTTCATCATTTATACTCACCTGCTTAGGAGCATTTGATTCATCCTGATCATGGCATCCTAACGATTTGGTCTACGTAAAGACCCATTAAAAGCATATTCCACAGGTTTCATTATCGCGAAATGGCGAAATGAGCTGAGAAAAACATGAAATTCGAAGGGAAAGATCTAAGACCACAACGGCGGATCCAGTACCACAAAAACACGACGGGAAAGATCTAAGACCGCAACGGAGAATCCAGTACCACAAAAATACAAAAGGGAAAGGTCTAAGTCGCAACGGCGGACTGTGTACCTCAGAAGACATGAAGGGAAAGGTCTAAAGTTGTAGTAAAAGCAAGATAAAGCTTCAAACATCAATCCCTATCCTCTTGAAGTTGTAGTAAAGTTGGATAGCAAGTCTTTATCTCTCTGAAGTTGTAGTAAGAGTAAGATGAAGTTTCAAACATCAATCCTTATCCTCTTGAAGTTGTAGTAAAGTTGGATAGCAAGTCTTTATCTCTCTGAAGATGTAGTAAGAGTAAGATGAAGCTTTAAACATCAATTCCTATCCTCTTGAAATTGCAGTAAAGTTGGATAGCAAGTCTTTATCTCTCTGAAGTTGTAGTAAGAGCAAGATGAAGGTTCAAACATCAATTCCCATCCTCTTGAAGTTGTAGTAAAGTTGGATAGCAAGTTTTTATCTCTCTGAAGTTGTAGTAAGAGTAAGATGAAGTTTCAAACATTAATTCCAATCCTCTTGAAGTTGTAGTAATGGATAGCAAGTCTTTATCTCTCTGAAGTTGCAGTAAGAGCAAGATGAAGTTTCAAACATCAATTCCTATCCTCTTGAAGTTGTAGTAAAGTTGGATAGCAAGTCTTTATCTCTTTGAAGTTGTAGTAAGAGCAAGATGAAACTTCGATACCAAATTCCTATCCTCTTGAAGTTGCAGTAAAGTTGGATAACAAGTCTTTATCTCTCTGAAGTTGTAGTAAGAACAAGATGAAGCTTCGATACCAAATCCTATCTTTATGAAGATGCAGTGGAGTTTGGATTCAAATTACATCATTTCATTTTTACCCTTAGATTCAAGAAGGGAAAAATGAAGATTACAATTTCTTACCCCGAACCTGGGGCAGATTGCAGCCATTTGATCTTTTACCTCGAGGCTGGGGTAGATCACCATCAATCAATCTCCTACCCCGAGCCTGAGGCAGATTGTAATTATCCAAAACAAGTGAGACGGTCATCTTCCTGACGAGATACAGAGAAGTATGCCAACTTAATGAAACTAGACTCAAAGACTACGGTGACAAACTCCAATCTCCTTGAAATTTCAAAAGAATGGAGTGAAATTACAGTAGAAAATTTTGTCTTTTTGGAAATTGCCTTCGGGCAAGATGGAATCATAATGCTGAAGATGCAGAGGTAGATGCGGCAAATTCGAACGGTCAATAAAGCGAAGGGTGGACCAATTGAAGAAAGAGCAACGAAGAAATGAAACTTGGACAAAATTGGTCTTCTTGTGGTCTTTGCTCTATTCCTGTTACACAGCAACAAGCAAAGAGGGGCAGCTGTTGAAGCCCAATTTTGACCGGGCCCAAACCATTTTAAAATTTACTTTAAAATTAAATTTATTTTAAATTTTAATTTAATTTAAGTTTGAATTTAATTTAAATTTAATATTATTATAAATTTAAAATGTCCATTAAATAAAGTCCAAATTACAATTTATAAGCCCGATTGGGCCCAAATACAAGCCCAAACCCAATGTCCATTGTTACAAGCCCAACTAGGCCTAATTGCAAGTTAAATACCAGAGAGGCCCAAATGACCCAAAGACTACCCTAAGGTCAAACCCTAAACAGAGGCTATTCCCACTTGCACTGCACCACCACCACATAAACCAAACAAAGCCCGCTAGATCAGCACCGCAGCTCCAAGTTGCTTCTGTCACAGCCACCATCTTCACCAGTTGCTCCCAACGCCACTGTGGACCTGCAAAATACAAGACAAGCATTTAAGTGAATAGAACAATTTGTAATGATAGAAACAGTGGCTATAAAAGCCAGAATTGTAAACCATTGAAGAGGGGGGACCCTTCTTTGAAAGGCTAATACACGAACCCCTTTTGAAAAATCAATCCAAAGATCTTTTCTAAAATAATCCATACAGAAGCAGACTTTCAAAGCATACTGTGAACCAAAACAGAGGCAGCCAATAACAGTGAATATCCGAATAGGCATCAAGCAGCAAAACATAATGAAAAGTCAAAACACTAAGTTACCCAGGTACTTTTAATTTATATTTAGTGCTATTTATGATCCAGTACTAACTATTCGGTCATTAATATATATGTTAATCCATGCACTGAAACTCTATTATCCCCATTTATTACTTTAATTGTTTCCAAGTATAACAGATGTATTAAAGTTGCTAAGGCATTAATAACAAAGGAGTATTAAATACGTTTTATAATAAATATTAATGGTGTTAATATTTCTAATAAATATTAATAGATTTAATAATAATAATAGTAAATTCATTAATAATATATTAATTAATATTTAATTTTTTAAAACAAAAAAGAGCCGAAAGGTCAAAACTTATCTGTTCACCGTCACCGTTGTCGTCGTCGGAGCCACCACCGTCGCGATCGCCTTCGACCGCCGCTTTTGCTTCATCGTGTACAAACCTGCAAAAGGGCATAAAAAAGGATTAAAGGAAACCCAAAGCTTGTAATAACTGAATCAAAGGGATACAATCTAAAAAAAATTTCAAAAGTGGATTTGGAAACAAAAAAGGCTTTTTAAAACGGTCTTAGATCTGGTTTAGAACCAGATCTAATCTTTTCGAAACTAAAAAAGCATCAAAAAGTTTTAAAATAAAGTGAAATAAAAAGAAAAGAAGATGGGTTTTAAACTCTAAGATTTGGAAGTTCATAGTTGGGGTTTCAAAAAGGTTATAAAATCAAAAGATAAAGAAAAGAGAATTGAAAGAAGAAAGAATAAAGAAAAGTGACTTTTGAACTTACCGGTGGCCGGAAGCGCGTGGACGGAAGACGAAGACCGGCGGTGACGTACGCGCGAAGGAGCTCAGGCGCGTGGTTATGGACGCTTGCTCACGCGCTTAACGGAGCTCGGCCGGAGAGGGGCAAAACATGGGTTTGTTTTGAGAAGAAAAAGAAAAACAAATGGTTTTTTTAGAAATGATTTCAAAATGATTTTTGGGACAAAAATTTGGCTTTTATAAGACATTGGAACGACGTCGTTTAAGGGCCTAAATTTCAGCCCCAAAACGACGTCGTTTTGAACCTTGCCCATGAATAACCCGAACTGACCCGACTCGGACCACTCAGGATCCGCGTGTTTTTGATTAATGGTTAATCTGTGCATTTAGTCCTTTCGCATTTTTTGATTGTTTCAATTTAGTCCTTCTTGTATTTTTAATTAATTTTAATTTGGCCCAGTAATTTTAATTTCTTTTCAATTTAGTCCCTTGACTTTTAGAATGCATCAGAAGCTACCACGTGTCTCTATTTTGGTTTATTTATGCAATTAGTCTCTGTTATTTTTAATTTGTTTTAAATTAATCCTTAAATCAACTTCTGTTTAATTACAAAATTGGCCCAGTAATTTTTCATGGTTTTCAAATTGGTCATTGGACTTAAGGATGCCTTTGGGGCTGCCACGTGTCACTCATTTATGGTTTTATTTCCCTAAAGGTCCCTAAACTGTCCAAAAATTATATTTTGACCCTCAAACTTCTCTAAAATTACATTTTTAACCCTAAAACTTTCAAAAATTACATTTTGCCCTCGAACTTACAAAAATTACAATTTTTCCACTAAACTACCAAAAATTACATTTTTGCCACTAAACTACAAAAAATTACATTTTTAACCCCGAACTTCCAAAAATTTCATTTTTGACCCCGACACTTCCAAAATTACCTTTTTACCCCCAGATGTTTTAAATTCCCGTTTTTTATTCTGATTTTTCCAAAAATTATCATTTCACCCCTGAATATCTAAAATATCATTTTTAACCCCAAAATTTTCCAAAATTACCATTTTTGCCCTCGAGAGTCCAAAATTACCATTTTGCCCTCGAGTATCTAAAAGTCTCATTTTCAACCCCGATTGCATCGTTTTTCTTCCTTATCAATATTTTTATTTAACTTTAATTATTATGCACTCGTATTTCGTGTTTGTTTTATTTTTCTTACCATTTATCTGCTTAGTTATTTTACTTCGCGTTATTTAATATCCATCATTAATTGCTTATTCATATTAAACTTGCATATTCGTTTTCAAAATTATTTTCATAAAAACTTTAAAATCGAGGCAATATGCCTTTATTTCGAGTTTCGAAACTTTACGCCTTAACTTACTAGGTACGATTTTTCTTCAAATCGAAATAATCGAATATCCTTAATTAAGGCAATGTTTCCTTATCTTTGGTTATGAAAATTTGCGCCTTAACTCACTAGGTGCAACCTTTATTCAAATCGAGATAACCAAATACCCTTCTCCAAAATTCAAAAAGTTTACAAAGGAAAGCTCGTTATTTCTAGATCTCAAAATGTTGTGTCCTAACTCACTGGACGTAACTTTCTTCCCCGATCACTTTGAAATAGCGGGACTTCCAAACAAAATTGATTTCTTTTAAACATAACTCATGCATTCGAGAATCGTATTTTAAACTTTATTCGTGCTTTTAAGGTTTACAAATCAAGACCCAAAAATAATCAAAACGGTACCAATTTTGGGCGTATGAGGGTGCTAATCCTTCCTCATGCGTAACCGACTCCCGAACCTATTTTTTTGGATATCGAAGATCGACATTTTTAAAATGTATTTTAAACGTTTTATGGTGTTCCAATCACACCTAATAAAAGATTGGTGACGACTCCCTTTTTTTCCAAATTTTAAAATACTTTTTCGAAACTGTGTTTTCAGAGTGGTTTCGACAAAGACATTGATGATGTGCCTATAAGAGGCACAAGGTCTATCACTGATGTTTACCAGAGATGTGATATGACCATTGTGGAACCCTCCACATTTGAAGAAGCTGAAAATGAAGATTGCTGGTTAGAAGCAATAAAGGCAGAGATGGAAATGATTCAGAAAATGATACTTGGGAGCTAGTGGATAGACCTGAGCAAAGAAAGGTGATAGGGGTGAAATGGGTGTTCAAAACCAAGCATAATGCTGATGGTTCATTGAACAAACACAAGGCAAGGCTAGTGGTGAAGAGGTACAGCCAGCAGTATGGGATTGACTTCATTGAAACCTTTGCACTAGTTGCAAGGCTGGACACCATGAGGCTCCTATTTGCCTCAGCTGCTCAGAATCAATGGAAGGTACACCAGCTGGATGTCAAGTCCGCCTTTTTGAATGGCTATCTCAAGAAGGAGATTTTCATTGAGCAACCTAAAGGATTTAAGGTTACTAGTCAGGAGCACAAAGTGTATAGGCTCAAGAAGGCCTTGTATGGTCTTAAACAGGCTCCAAGAGCCTGGTATGACAGGATTGACTCCTACCTGTCAAAATTGGGGTTTGACAAAAGCATAAGTGAGCCAACACTTTATGTGAAGAAGCCTGAAAAGGAGACCATACTGATTGTGTCCTTGTATGTGGATGACTTGCTGATCACAAGGGGCAAAAATGAGCTAATTGATGAATTCAAGATGCAAATGCAGGATGTTTTTGAAATGATAGACCTAGGGTTGATGACTTACTTCCTCGGCGTGGAAGTGAATCAGAATGAAGGAGGGATCTTCATAAGTCAAAAGGTTTTTGCCAAAAAGGTCTTGAGTAGGTTTTGCATGGCTAATTGCAAGCCTGCAAGCACTTCTGTGGCACAAGGTGAGAAGCTGTCAAGCAAAGATAAGCATGAGAGGGTTGATAAGAGGAGCTATAGAAGCTTGGTAGGTTGCTTGTTATATCTGACATCAACAATACCAGATTTGATGTTTGCTGTAGGTCTCCTATCCAGATTCATGCATTGCAGCAATGTGGTTCATCTTAATGCTGCAAAAAGAGTGCTTAGATATGTGAAAGGAAATCTTGATATTGGGGTAACATTTGAAAGAGTTGAAGATTGAAAGCTGCTTGGATTTTCAGATAGTGACTGGGCAGGGTGTGTAGATGACATGAAGAGCACCTCAGGCTACTTCTTCACCTTAGGCTCAGGTTTTTTTGCTGAAGCTAAAAGAAGCAACAGACAGTGGCACAATCAACTGCAAAAGCTGAGTACATTATAGCTCCCACTGCTATGAATCAAGCCATATGGCTTAGGAAGCTGCTGAGTGATCTGAATGCAGTTCAGTTGAAAGCAACAGAGATAAGGGTTGATAATCAATCAGTAGTTGCTATTGCCAAGAACCCTGTGTTTCATGGCAAGACCAAGCACTTCAAGATCAAGTACCATTTTGTTAGAGAAGCTGAACTTTCCAAAAAAATTGAGTTGAAGCATTGTAGCTCAGAAGTTCAGCTTACTGATATCCTGACTAAACCACTTGCTAATGCAAGGTTTGATTTTTTGAAAAGAAAGATTGGTGTTAGCTGCATAGTAACCAAGGAGGAATGTTGAAGAGTGGTAACAATGCAGCAACATATCAACTTAGCCAGTTACACCAGCAAGTGTCGAGCAGCTGTAGTGTGCAAGATGGCAGCAGGTAGATTTAGTTTAGTTCACTTCTATTTTATTTAGTTCAAAATGTAATCAAGTTTACTTTTGATTTGTAACTAGTCATCTAAGATAGTACAAGTCTTGTCTTTGATGTTTTTAAGAATTAGTCAGCTATGATATCTGATATTTTCAGATTCTAGGATTGATCATTTTGATTTAACAGCTTGTCTACTTGTACAAGAAATGTTTGTTTTTGTTTTAAACATTTTACTACTTATGTAGTCTTGTATTTTTATAATCTGTTAGTTAATGAAAGATTGTAGTTCTTCTTCTCAACATTTTTTGTAAGATTTTGGTTTTGTTTTTATTCTTTCATTTGCTGGTTCATTGTTTGTTCTCTTGAGAGCTGTTAAAACTCAACAGATTATATTTGTACTTAACCTGGTGACAATATTTTTCTGCTTTTCTTGAATTGCTGTATGTATGTATCTCCTTATTGTGGCTTCAGTTATGAAGCATGTGGCAAGTCCGAAAAATAGTTTAACTAAATTAGCGAACTTACAAACCTATGGTAGTACGAAAAGCCACTCCGTCTCTTTTCCTATGAAACCATGCATGGATTTCAAATTCAAATATATGCAAATTATTCAGGGTTAGCACAATCACCTTGTTATGATACTTGATATTATCTATTCATAATCTGAATGGGTCTGGGCTGGATCTTATGGGATCCACATGTTGAGCTCGCAGGTTATTCTCACAAATCGAGCTTGCATAAGGTTAAGTGTTTGTAAGAGAGATACCTATCGCATGAGATCGTATCTCCATGTGTTAAGTTTAGAATAGGATACGTGTTGACATGTATGAAACCTATCTATTATTTATATCAGATCAACGAATAGTACTCATATAATATAAATATACAACCTTATCATTTAAAGAAAACAGAGAAAAACCCTCAACACATCTCTTTTGATAAAATCAAATAACAGAGCTTGTGATTCCTTCTCCAAATTACTGATATATTTATTTAAACTAATGATGAGAAATTATCTCCTTTTATCGTATATAGTTAAAGAAGGGTTTTCCTGATTCAAATATTTGGTTTAACTTTGTAATATGAATCTGGATTGATTCTTTTATCATTGGTAAAAGTAAACTTCCATCTCCAATCTCATCATCTTTTAACTCTTTTCCTTATCCAAACTGCAACCTGTTTTGTATAAAAGAAAAAAAGAGGTTCACTTCAACTTGAAAAATGTATTTTCTATTCCATTCTTAACTGCTACTCTTTCTTCATCTACGAAAGTTGTAATCTCACACTCTGGTTTGCTATTAGTCTGTCTTTTCTTGTCAAGGTTGGGTAGGAACATACGTTGAAGTTTCCTTGCTGGGACTTTTTGGTTTTCTGTCATTACTTGGCCGCTGTTCAGCGCTGATGCTGGTGACTGTACCTATTGAGGAAGCTATTTTCTCATAGTTGCCATCCCTGCTTTCGGTTGATCCCACAATATTCCGCTCATTATGAGATGTATCTTCAAAAATATGTTAAAAAGCAACTTTTGTCAACATTGTGAAAGACATAACACAGTGAAAATCAACATTCTATGATTAACCATTGTTTGGACATACCAATGCCTAGGGTGTTCCCATGGATTCATATGGAATATACGTCTGGGACTGGGGCCTCAGGCTGAACTTCCCATTCATTTGGATCCCAATCTGACCCCACATATGAACTTTGCTCATCTGTGAGAATAAGCATTGGGGCCACAGTGTTAGACTTAAAGACCAACTTTTATGTCGCATAACTATAGATTTTACAAGTTATTGGCTCAAACAGGAGGGTTGAAGTCTTGAGTATTGTCTGCAAAGTTTCGATATGTAGTACTTGGTAGTGGTAAACTTGATTCAGGCCCCTTTTTAAATAGGTTCACAATATATTAAATATTTGATATGACAGTTCCATATAGAAGATGAAGAGAAATTTCTTAACCAACCATCATCGATGAAAGTTATCTGATCATTAACAATTGCTGAATTGAGATCTGCAAATGATGTATGACCTTGTTCTGATGGTTGTTCTCTTATCGATCCTTGTATCGGATGTGGTGTAGAAGTGAACTGGAAGGATGATCTGCTGAAGCAAAATCGAAATCCAAATTGAAGTTGAAATCAGAGTCGTAATCGTAGCGGGAGGATTCAGTTGATCCCACCATATTTCGCTAATTATGAGATGCATCTTCAAAAAGGTGTTAAAAAGTAACTTTTGTCAACAAGGTGAAAGATAAAACACAGTGAAAATTGACATTCTATGGTTAACGATTATTTGGACATACCAATGCTTGGGGTGCTCCCATGGATGCTTGTGGAATATACATCTGGGATTGGGACCTCAGGCTAAACTTCCCATTCATTTTGATCCCAATTCGAGCTCACATATGAACTTTGCTCATCAGTGAGAATAAGCATTGGGGCCATAGTGTTGGAAGTGAAGACCAACTTTTATGTTGCATTAACTAAAGAAATTACGAGTTATTGGCTCAAACCAGTAGGGACGAAGTCTTGAGTATTGTCTGCAAAGTCTCGAGATGTCGTACCTGGTAGTGGTAAACTTGATTCAGGCCCCCTTTGAAGTAGGTTCACAATATATTGAATATTTCATATGACAGTTATCTGATCACAATATATTGAATATTGAATATATGGAAGATGAAAAGAAATTTCTTAATCGACCATCATCAATGAAAGTTATCTGATCATTAGCAATTGCTGAATTAAGATCTTCAATGATGTATAACCTTGTTTCGAGGGTTATTCTCCTATCGATCCTTGTATCGGATGTGGTTTGGGAAGTGAACTGGAAGGATGATCTGTGAAGCAAAATCAAATTCTAAATTGAATTTGAAATCAAAGTTGTAATCATAGGCGGAGGGTTCAGTAATTTAGAGTAGACTGTTATTTGCTACTACTGAATCCAAATTTGAAGATGATGGTTGTCCTCCTATCACCCCTGGAATTGGACATGGCCTGGAAGATGAACTATTCAGATGGCATGTTGAACTGAAGTTGATACCAGTCTGCAAGCTAGTCGGTTGCCTATTGGTATTCACTGATGCTGGATTTCTATATGGTTGTGATGATGGTTGTCCTCCTAGTACCCCTTGCATGAGATGTCCTCTTGTAAAAGAAAATAAAAGCTACTGATATGCAGTAGACAATGATTTGAAGCAAAAGTTTCAATTTCTTGCTGAAGAGTCAATAAGTTTTGCAAGAATAAAGAAGAGAAGAAGTAGAAAATTGAATGAAGAAAACTTGATCTGATGATTTTTCATTGATGGATAACTTTGATATACAAAAAGTTGATTAATAGGAACCATAGGGTATGGTCCAAATCTGCATGACATAAGCAGATTTTAATAGTGCAAAGTGTGGAAATTGCATTAAAAAATGCTCCTAAATCTAGCTATCATCAAGCATGTAACAACCCGATTTTTAGTGGTTTCAGAAATAGTGATTTCGAGACCACAACTCTGACGAGTCGAGTTGTAAACTTATTTATTTTAAACATTTCTGGTGATATATGCATCGTATAAAATTATGATTCGAAAATTTCATTGATTAGATAGTTAATTGAATAGAAAGGACTAATTCATAAAAAGGGTAAAAGTATAGATGTTTAATTAGAAGGACCAAATGAATAAATTAGCCAAGGGAGTGTTAGTGGGTGGATTGTTATGAATTAAATTATTTATAAATAGGTTTAATAAAGGTTAAAAATGTTTAATTAAGGCTTAATGATGAAAGTCTCAATAATTACAAAATTACCATTTATATTTATTTGAAATTAAAAGGAAGAAATTGAGAATTTCATCCCATTTTTCTTCTTCCTTCTTCTTCACACGGTACCAAGGTTAAAAACTTAGGGTTTTGAATTCCAATCTTTGGGCTTTGATTTAGGTAAGCAAATCTTGATCGTTTTTAGTAATTTTTATGTTTTTGAGTCCGTATCAACTTAATCTAGCTTATGCAAGTACTAATTTGTGAATCTGTCAAATGTTAGAAAACTTGTCATTGTTGAAATTGCTTGTTCTTGGAAGATTTTTATGTATTTGAATGTTTGATACTTGGGTTAAATCTTTTTGTAAAGTAATTTTTGATGAAATTAGAGTTGAAGGACTAAAATGTGAAATTGGTAAAATTTTATGAATTGTTATTAAAATAGATATGTGAATGGGTTGAGTGAATACCTAAGGAAATTCAGATGGTTGTTTGTGGGAGAAAAAGGTTATTTTTCATGTTTTGTGTTGAAAGGACTAGATTGAATAAAGAGAAACTAGTAGGGGTAAAATCATAATTTTCCCAAATGGGCTAAATTGTGTTGAGCGACTAAATTATGTAATTTAATGCGAAAATTGAATGATTTGTGAATGTAGACTACGATCGTACTACTGACCATGAAAAAGGGAAATTAGCGGATTAGTCCTTGAAGTCTTTCCTAAATTGCAATTCAGTCCGGTAAGTTCATAATGTTAAATTCTTATTGATAACTGTCTATAGCTGCATTTTAATGATTGTTAATAATGAGACACATCGAGATGAGAATTTTTCGATCTTGTGCCAAAGATAGAAAATCGTCCGATAGCTAGATCCTGCATTCGTTGCGGATACTCTATAGCATCGTGAGTCACCGTATGGTGAATAGAATTCGAGGAATGGATTACAGGCCCTACGATGGTTGAGATTCATGCTTGTTGCATCTTCTCGTCAGCTTAATGTGAGCAGCATCGTAGGGAACAGATGTATCGTATCGATGGTTAAAGAATAACATCGTATACTGGTAACAGGCATGACCCTTGGGTCAATAGGGAAAAAATGAGCAACATGACCTTTGTGTCAACAGAGAGTAAAATGAATAGCGACCCTTGAAGTTCAGTTGTGCTGACTTACAAATTTATAGAGTTGCTTATCTCATAAGAGTTGGTAAATTGATGAACTTCCGAACTTATTGAGCTATGTAGCTTACCAGTGAACTTGTTGTTGTTTTGTAGATCTCGTTTTATGACTTGAAGATCGGATCATCTTGGAGACAATCACACTATCTTGGGAGCTCGATCTGTAGTATTTACATCACTCGGTTATTTGGCATGTACTAGGATGTTATTAACCTTTGATATAGAAGCAAAGATGTTGAAATCATACTATTTTGATTTTGTAAATGCATGAAGTATAACTTGATGCTTAGGTTTATAATGCTTGTAAAGACTTAGAAATTATGTGTATGATGTGATGTTTTAATGCATAACTTACATTGGTTGTGTTTGAGGTATTAAACTTGTATCTTGGCATCAGTAATGAAATTTTGCATTCTTGTTTCGGTAGAATTATTGCATGTATCGGTAGAAGTACAGGGTAGGAGAGAGGTTGTTCTCTGACTTAAATTGTATCGGTAGTTGATTTGCAAGTATCGATAGTTTTGGTACTGATGTATCGGTAGTATGTAAGCTTGTATCGGTAGAAGTTGCAGGGAGTGGATTTTTGCTCTCTAGAGTTTTTGATATCGGTAGTTGCATGACTTGTATCGGTAGAAATCATACTTGTATTGGTAGAACTAGTACAGGTACTGGTAGAAATCTGCACAGTTCTAAAATTGTTCATTGAATTGACTACTACCGATACTTGACCATCAAGTACCGGTAGAAGTCTCCTAAAATGTTAGAAGTACCATTTTTACCCTTGACAAAATTGTGTTATGTTTAGATATTGTTTAAAATTGTGAGAAATGATTTTTGTATTGAATAAAGATGAAAATAGTTGGATATTCGTAAAAGATGAACAATATAAAATGAATAGTAGACACCGAAATCCTAACCAGCAATAGTGTACGGGATTCGGGTGTTACAAGCACTAAGTCGGCCTCTAAGTTTGACTGAATTACATCATCAAAATGAAATATTAAACATAACACTTGTACATCAAAATGTCTCAAAATAAATCTAATTCTTCCATGCTGCTGGTAAGCTCTTCATGCTGCATGCTAAGCCATCGATCAACAATCTTCCTTAGCTTGTATGCAGCTAACTCCAAGTTTTGCCCTTAACGCTTCAAACCTTGCTGTACCAAGAGGTTTAGTTAGAATATTTGCAAGCCGATCTTCAGAACTGCAATGAATCAGTTTAACTTCATAGCATTGTTGTGCTTCTCTCACAAAATGAAACTTAATCTTAAAATGCTTTGTTTTTCCATGAAACACTGGATTCTTTGCAATTGCAACAACATACTGATTGTCACATAGAATCTCTATTGCTTCATCTTGGTGCAGATTTAAATCTTCCATAAGCTTTCTTAACCAAATTGCTTGGCTCACAACTACAGCAGCTGCAGCATACTCTGCTTCTGTTGTGTATTAAGCAACAATAGTTTACTTCTTTGAGCTCCAACAAAAAATAGCTAAGCCTAAAGTAAACAAGTACCCTAAGGTGCTTTTCACATTATCCACAGATCCTCCCCAATCACTGTCAGTGTAACCATACATCTTCATGTGCTGAACTATAATAAACTTGAGTCCATAATTCAAAGTTCCTTTGATATACCTGAGAACCCTTTTTGCTACTTGCATATGTGAAGAATTGTAGCAGTGCATGAATCTTGATAGAAGGCTTACTGTGAAAACTTAGTCTGGCCTTGTTGCAGTCAAGTAGAGCAAACATCCAACTAGACTTTTGTAATCAGCTTCACTAACCCTTTCATAGTACTAGATAGTTTCTCCTTTGCAGGAACAGGGGTAGCTACTGATTTGGAGTTCTCCATGCAGAACTTCTTCAAAATATTTAATGCAAATGCCCTTTGTCTTATAAAGATGCCCTTTTTAGTTTGAAACACCTCCATTCCTAAGAAGTAAGACATAAGCCCTAAGTCTGACATTTCAAAGACTTCTTTCATCCTAGTCTTGAAATATGCCAAACAATCCTCATTTCCTCTAATTACCAGTAGGTCATCAACATACAATGAAACTATTAGAGCTGTTTCATTTCCAATCTTCTTCACATACAAAGTAGGCTCATTGACACTTCTTTCAAAATCAAGACTTGAGAGATAATTGTCAATTCTCTCATACCAGGCCCTTGGAGCCTGTTACAAGCCATACAAGGCTTTCTTCAACTTGTACACTTTTGTTTCTTCTTCAGCAACTTTAAATCCTTCAGGCTGCTCTACATATATTTCTTCATTTAGAAAACCATTTAAGAAAGCTGACTTCACATCAATTTGGTGAATTTTCCATTGGTTTTGAGCTGTTAAGGCTAACAGAAGCCTGATGATGTCAAGCCTTGCCACAGGTGCAAAAGTCACAAAATAATCAACTCCATACCTTTGGCTGAAGACTTTTACCACCAGTCTTGCCTTGAGCCTATTCAAGGAGTCATTAGCATTATGCTTGGCCCTGAAGACCCATTTGACTCCAATAACTTTCCTATTAACTGGCCTTTCAACCAATTCCTATGTTTGATTTTTGTTGATCATAGTCATTTCATCTTGCATTGCATCCAACCATCCTAGTTGTGCCTGAGCTTTATTGTAGCTGATTGGTTCAACATTTGCCAAATCTACTTTTTCATAAACATCAGCCAGCAACCTTGTCCCTCTAATAGGCAAATCATTTATGTTCAGATCTTGATTTGCTTGAGTATCATTTTGTAGATCAGGCACAACTTCTTCACTAGCCTTCTCAACCTCTGACTTGTCCCAGTTCCAAGTTGAAGCTTCATCAAATACCACATCTCTGCTTACATAGACTTTATGAGTTGAAGGATCCAATATCCTATATCCTTTCTTGTCATTTCTATAACCAACAAAGACTACAAGTTGTGCTCTTTTATCCAACTTGTCTCTTTTCACAGCTGGAACTACTGCTTAACAAATGCAACCAAAAATCCTTAGGTGTGCAACTGAGGGCTTGAAGTTAAACCACACCTCAAAAGGTGTTTTCTCCATTAAGGCTTTAGTAGGAAGCCTATTTTGTAGATAAACAGTAGTGTTAACTGCTTTTGCCGATAAGTTCTTAGGCAAATTTCTTTCAAATAGTAAGCACCTGGCCATGTCCATGAGTGTTCTATTTTTCCTCTCACTCACACCATTTTGTTGTGGTGTGTATACATTTTTGAACTGATGTGCAATACCAGAATCATCATAGAACCTCTGAAATATCTCAGATGTGTATTCTGACCTCAACACTTTCAGCTTGCAATCTTCCTGATTTTCTACTGAAGTCTTGAACTTCCAAAACACTGAGGCTACTTCTGATTTCTGCTTAAGAAAGTAAATCCAACAGTATCTTGAATAATCATCAATAAATAAGATGAAGTACCTACTGCCATTCAAGGATTCAGTTCTCATTAGACCACAAACATCAGTGTGCATCAATTCTAGCTTCTTAGAAGCTCTCCAAGATTTGTTGGCTGGGAATGGAAGCCTTGATTGTTTTCCCATCTGAAACACATCACAGACTTCTTGGTGCTCAACCACATTAGTGAAATTCTCAACTAACTGTCCCTTAGACATATGAACCAATGACTTATAACTCACATGCCCCAACTTTTGTGCCATAGCATTGATTCATCAGTAATAGAAGCATAAGCAACATTTGAAACTGGTTTCCAGTCCACTATGAAGCTCCTATCAGTCATTGTGACTGTAATTAATTTAGATCCACTTGGATCACAAATGGAGCATTCATTGTTTTTAAACACAACTGAGTAGCCCTTCTCAATCAACTAAGCTATACTTAACAAATTTCTATCAATTTTAGGCACTAAGAGTACATTTGAAAGAAGCTTAGTACCTGAGAGTGTGTTGATGAAAACATCACCCCTTCCTTAAGCCTTGATGTATTGACCATTCCCAATTCTGACTTTGGTATTGAAACCCCTATCAATCTGCTTGAAAATGGCAGCATCAGGTGTCATGTGGTTTGTACAACCACTGTCCAACAACCATCCCTTGGCAACCCTTTTTCTAATAGCTAAACAGGATACTACAAATGCCTACTCCTCCTGAACTTCATCTTTATCTGCTACTTGAGCCTTAACTTCATGTTGCTGTGGTTGTTACTATTTATGTTGCACTTTGTTTCTACATACCTTCTCTACATGCCCTATTTTCTTATAGCTTTTGCACTGAACATCTGGTCTATACCAGCAATAAGCTTCAAGATGAGTTGTTTTCTTGCAATGTGAGCATAGAGGGTAGCCTTTCTTCATCCCATCTCTCTTTGGCCTGTCTTTGTTACTTAGCCAAGGTTTCTTCCCTTTATAGTTGGAAAAGGTTTATTGACTTTCCCTTGGCTTGAAATGCACCTTTATGGTGTTCCACTTGCCTGCTTGCTCTTCTTTGCTCTTGAGCATAGAAGGCATTGTCCAATTCAGTGAGTGTGATACTTGTCAGATCTCTAGAGTCCTTCAATGAAGAAATTTTTGCTTCAAACCTCTCTGGAAAGGTTGCTATAACCTTCTCAACTATCCTGCTCTCAGGAAACTGCTCTCCAAGGAGTCTAATACTGTTTATAACTACCATGACTCTTCCTGCATACTCCTTCACTATTTCAGACTCCCTCATCTTCAAATTCTCAAAGTCTCTCCTAAGGTTAATGAGCTGCTGCTGCCTGGTCTTCTTAGTACCTTGAAACTCCTCCTTCAACTTGTCCCAGACTTGCTTAGGTGTCTTACAAGCCATGATCCTTGTGAAGATCACTTCTAAAACATAGTTCTGAAGGCATGACATTACCTTGTATCTCTTGGCTATGTCATCTGAATGTTACCTTATCTGAGCTACTATTGGGTTAGCTCTCAAAGGTGGTGGCTCGACATTAGCATTTACTACTTCCCACAAGTCAAATGCTTGAGGCTTACTTTTTCTAATGATAATTGATAAAAGAACCCATATTCAGATTACAGTTGAACTAAATAATACAAAATGATGACTTAGTGGAAGGAATATTTGGCTTCTAGTTGGAGAAAATGATGCGGGTTTTATATTTTAAGAACTAATTTGCTTGTTTTAACGTGAAATCCTTGCATGTTTTATAAATGGAAAAGAGGAAGGGAAATTTATGTCATAATCTCCATATTATCAACTATCTCATACACAAGCTAGCATATGACCCTATTGACATGCCAACTCTATTCTAGCCTTTTACTAAGTTCACATGAGCATCAATCATTAATAATTGCATATTCATACCTAGTACTATCACATATCAATTTTCAAATTCAGTCAATTGCATTAGAACATATGTTACACATGCATTTAATGATACATTTTGAGATCATTGCTGTTGTTCTAATTTGATTCAATAGATACAACATCAATCACTTATTTCAATTCAATTTCATTTACTAGCCATGTATGTCAATTTTTATCAATATTTCAATTTAAGTTCAGACATAGATAAAATGAAAATAACACAAATAAATTTAGGGGTGAGCAAAACTTGATTCGATTTGAAAAAATCAAAATTTCTTTTAAATTGTGAGTTAATCAAATCGAGTTATTCGAGTCAACTCAAATAAGTAATTTGAGTTCAAGTCAAGTTGAATTTTACAATTAATATACAATAGTCATTCATTAGCGACCAAAAATATTTAACTTATATTATAGTAATATGTATATTATTCTAGATTTAATTTTTCTTTGATATAAATTATTTAATATATAAAAATAAAATAATATATTATAATATTAAAAATAGTCTTTCTGTCCAACCTCCTAAATATGAGGGTTGGATAAATAACTAAATCAAAAAATCTAAATCAAAATCTTGTGTGAATCTTATATCACTTGGACTGTGTTTCAATATAAAGAATCTGTGCTTAGAAACTGGAAGACTTCTAGACTTCGACTTGTGCACTGTCACATTAAAACTAACCCAGGTCTGATTTTCACGAACATAATGCCCTAACTTTTCAAAACTTGCATCCAAAAGAGAACCTCTTTTCAATGAAACGGTCATACCCTTTTCCCTCCTATGACCAAGTTACCTCCGCTCCAAACGAGTTGACTTCAACTCCGTAATGGACGAGGGACATCCGATTTCACCGATCACTGTAGAAACTTCCAAAATATAAAGACTACCGGTCTTTTTACCTTTTAACAAAATGAGAGCTCCACGAGACACCTTAATGATGCTCAACTCAATGTTGATTCTGCAACCTTTTGAGTCTAAAATACTTAAGGAGATGAGATTCTTTCGTAAATCAGGTACATACCTGACATCTGATAGTGTCCTAATCGTACCATCGTGTATCCTAATTTTAACAGTACCAATACCGATTACCTTACTGGATGAATCGTTTCCAATGTGCAACTCCACCTTCAACGGAATTGTATGTGGAGAACCATTCTCTGTTAGGGCACATGTGGAAAGAACATCCTAAATTTAAGATCCACTCAGACGTAAGCTCGGAGCTTTCGCTCGTTGACACTAACAAGAAATCATATTCACTTTCATCGGCCAAATTAACACCAGCTAAAACTTCCTTGTTACTCTCAGCAGCCTTTTTATTTCGCAGTTTACAACATTTTGCTTTGACGTGACCTAATTTCTTACAATAGCGACACCTTTTGTCTCGCTTCTTTGATGTTACCAAACAGAAGCTTACTTATCTGCTTTGCTGTCTGAACCAAACTCATTGTCGAGTTTGTCTTTGCTCAACAAATGACCCTTCACATCCTCGAACGAGAGTTTGTCTCTACCATAAATCAGCGTCTCCTTGAAAGACTTGTATGAAGGGAGTAAAGAAAACAATAATAGCATAGCCAGATCTTCATCGTCAATCTGAACCTCAACATTACTTAAATTATTTAAAATGGTAATAAATTGACTGATGTGATCTCTAAGAAGCTCACTTCGATCATGCGAAACGTAAATAGACGTTGTTTCAGCACTAAACGGTTAGCCAAAGACTTAGTGGCATAAAGAGTTTCTAGCCTTTTCCACAAGGCGGATGAGGTCTTCTCCATCAATACCTCCTGCAATACCCTATTCGCGAGGCACAACTGGATTGCAGATAAAGCCTTTTCATCAAGCTCTTCCCATTCTAACTGATCTAGATTATCAGGCTTTTTCCCGGTAACGACCTTTTTAAAGCCGGTCTGAACTAGAATTGCTATCATCTGAACTTGCCTTAGATTGAAATTTGTGACACCATCAAACTTCTCAATATCGAACTTTGTTGCTGCCATCTCTGAACGAGTTGACTTACGAAAATCGAACTAGCTTTGATACCACTTGTTGGGGATCGACCCGATTAAGTAACGAACAAGTTAAAAATAGAGAAAGAAATTGAGAAATTGAACACACAAATTTAACGTGAAAAAATCCCTCCGAAGAGGATAAAAAATCACGGACAAAAATAATTTTACTATACTGGCAAAAGAATGAAGAGTACAAAAGATGGAGATAAAAACTAAACCCCAAAAAACCCGAAAATAAAGAAACCTTAAAACATAAACACTAAATTCTCCAAAAGTGTTAGGAGTTCTCAACTTTAATGGACATTTTTCTAAGGTTGTAAAAGAGCCTATTTATACTCTAAATTTTTAGGTCAAATAATAATAAAATAATCTAAATTAATAAGAGTTTGACTCAAACAGTTTAATTGAAACAAATAAACAGAGTTTAATTAAAATATTATTTCTCAAATTTGACTTGAATCAAGAGTCAAATTCAACAATCGCCTTTATGAAGATCCATATCATATGAAAGGAGCTTCATCGACAAGTAATATCACCAGCATCATAGCTGAACAGCAGCCAAGAAATGGCAGAAACCGGTGAGGCTCAACAAGGCAACTCCCGACTTGGACAAGCCAAAGGCACAGAGTGTGAGATTACATCCTTCATTGATGAAGGAACAGCAACAGTCAATAATAGAATACAAAAAACCAAACGAAAGAAGAAGAGTTAAGATGGGAAAAAGAGTTAGATGGTATTCCAAGGTCGAAGTTTTTGAAATTATTTAAACAATAAAATATATAGCAATTCGAGAATGCAGAAAATTATTTATAGGAATAACTTCCATTTTGAGTTTTCAAGAAGAACTTAGCAAAATTTTATGGATGTGGTTTAATAATGATTAGCTAAATGCAGTTACATGTGGGCAGCTTAAGTATAAATATCTGGTTTATGCAAGAGACGCCATGCCCTTTTCATTTCTCAAAATTGTTAAATTATCCATTTGTTCTGAAGAAACTTAAATTCGTCCAGTAAGTTGTTTATATATTTCTCGTGCATTTCTTCTCCCTGTTTTCTTGTGAATAATTTGCAGCTGTTCTTCATCTGGGTGGTCTCCTTTCTTGTTTTTAACGTGAAAACAGGGAAGTCTATGGTTCTCTTTTTTTCTTTGCTGGTCGTTAGCACTCGAGCGATTTCTCGTGCATTTCTTCTCCCTGTTTTCTTATGAATAATTTTCAGCTGCTCTTCATCTGGGTGGTCTCCTTTTCTTGTTTTTAATGTGAAAACAGGGAAGTCTATGGTTCTCTTTTTTTCTTTGCTGGTTGTTTAGCACTCGAGAGAATTAAGCTTCTTTAGTAAGGAATTGTTTCTGGTTTTTTCTTTTGTTCCTGGACAAGTGTAGCCTATTTTTACGCCAAGATTTCAAGCAAAGATTAGGAGGACCAAAGCAGGAAAAAGATCAAGTGAAGGATGTTATAGACCGAACGTGTTTTGTGACATCTTGCACTGAATGCATGAAGGAGTTTTACTATCCTGTGAATTGGAAGAAAGCTGTTGTTCCATGCATGTTCTGCAATGCCTACTTTTTTGCATCAGAGAACGGTTCAGATCCACAAATTTCACAACAGATACATTATCCACCTCTCTCTTCAGCAATCCTCCGTGTCCAGGTTCCTGAATGGATGAATGGTTTAATAGGCGAAATAGCAGTCCACTTATTTCTTCCTCAACATCAGCAACTTGCGCTAAAAGATCGACGTTACTTTTATTTCATTCTAAAATTTCTATCTGATTTCAAAAAACAACCTTTCTGGTAAGCCATTGCTACTTGTTCTTTCATCCTTTTTGTTATTATTTTTACTGTGTTCTTAATTTTACCAACTTTTTCTTTTCTTTTTGAAAATCACAGTTTTCCCTTCTTCAAGGGAGAAGAACTGGACATGCACCGAATTTATCAAGAAGTTACTTCTCGAGGTGGCTTCGTTAATGTAAGCTGAAACAATTGCATGACTGCAAGCAACTCTTGGGGCTTTCAGTTGTTTAAATGACTTTTATTGCAAATGTGCAATGCAGGTTACTCTGGAAGGAAAAATGGATGAAGTGTGCGCAACAGTTGCTGCAAATTGACGTTCAAGGGACATAAATAGCATATATATGAAATGTTTGCATGAGTTAGAATCCCGGTTCTTTAGGATTGAATATTCCCCTCTTAGTGAGTTTGTACAAACTTCTTTAAGTCCATTTGGTGGACCAAGTCTCATGCAAGGTTTAATAGGAGGAAGACCGTCGAGTTCATTTGAAAGAGCTAGCATCATGTCGAGGTTGAGAGGAGCACAACGTCCATCACGAAAGATTCAAGCACCAGTGAGTAACAATCAGCAGTTGACCAGATCGCAGGCTGCCTTAGACTTCTATTTTACAGGTCATCCGAGAAGTTCATATTCCAGACCATGTCCAATGCTAGGGGTGTAGTAGGACAACCATCATCTTCAAATTTGTATTCAGCAGTAGCAAATAACAATCAGCCATGGAGTACTTACTCTCAGGATGGCTTCAATTTCAATTCTGCAGCTCATCCTTCAAGTTTACTTCCCACACCACATCTGACGCAAGGATTGATAGGAGGGCAAGCATCTGAACAAGGCCATGTATCCTTTGGCGATGGTCAGTTAAGACTCTTCCTCTTCTATATGACTGTCATATCAACTATTTAATATATCATGAACCCATTTCAATGGGAGCCTGATTCAAGTTGGCCACTACCAGATACCTCTCCATATGAAAGTCCCTCTCGATACCTTCTAGACGATCCTCGAGACTTTCCCCCTGCTGGTTTGTGCCAATATCTTCTCTTCTTTTGTTAATGTGACGCAAAAGTTGGTCCCCAAGTCTAACCTTATGGCTCTGATATTTGTTCTCTCAGATGACCTGAGCTCGCAGGCTGGCATAGACTTGGATTTTACAGGTCATCCGAATAGTTCATCTTCAGGACCAAGTCCAATGTCAGGTGTGATAAGAGAACAACCATCAGAACAAGGCCATACATCAATTCCAGTTCTAAATTCAGTACCGATCAATGATAAAATAATATTAGTCGATGATGGTCAGTTTAGAAATTTCTCTTCAACTTATGTTATATGAAACTGTTGTATCAAATATTTAATATATTATCTGAATGGGAAGCTGATTCAAGTTCACTTCCCACACCACATCGCACACAAGGGTTTGTAGGGGGACAACCATCAGAAGAAGACCATACATCATTTTTAGATCAAAATTCAGCCCTTGCCAGTGGACAAGTAATTCCCATGGACAACGGTGAGTTGAGAAATCTCTCTTCCTCTTGTGTCTCTTGTCTTAGGACATTTCTAAATCATAATTATTTCATTTATATTAACATCAATCAAAGAATGTTACGTGTTTTACTATTTATATGTTGATAAAAGTTACCATTGATAACCTTAACGGAGATGAGGCGATATTAGAGGAAAGAAGAGAGTCAGAGGGAAGCACAGATGGGAACAAAGAGAAAGGAGGCTCAACAAGGCAGAGAGTTCTAGATTGCTTACAACCTGCCGTCAATAATAGAGCAGCAGGAAAGAGCATGTAGCTATTAACCAACTATTTCCATGCTCCCTGCATACATGTTTACTTTTGCTATGGATAAAAGTTGAACCTAAATATTCATATTAGGAAAACCTTTTTTAACAGTACGATAAAAGTTAGTTAATTCTGTTGAACTGTTCTTCAAATGTTGGCACATGCTGTCTGCTTCATATAATATTAAACTAACGGCGCAATTCAATAGCTAGAAACTGAAGCCACAACAAGGAAACACACACATATACTGGATAATGCACCGATTGTGTCAAGATTTTGGGTTGAATCCTAGCAAATCTCAAAATTTGTGGCCAATTTATGCACCGATTTTTACCACTACAAAAATTACTATCACTATATTCCAATTGTCAAGCCTTAAAATTAATGTGGCTATTGAAGGTAATGCAAATTGTTGAGGATCGACCTGATTAAGTAACGAACAAGTAAAAGTAATGGAAAAATTGAAAAAATTTAACACTCAAACAAATATAATTTTACCATAATGGCAAAAAGACGAAGAATACAAAAGATAGAGATAAAAACTAAACCCGAAACCTGAAAGTAAGTCAAATAATAATAAAATAATCTAGACTAATCATAGTTCAATGAAAGAAATAAACAGAGTTTAACTGAGAGATTATCCCTCAATTTGGACTAAAATATGAGGTATGCTCAATAAATCTCTACCTTAACTGTATTTTTACAATGTCATATTTATCAAAATCCGTCACGGGCTTAATTCTAGCTATGCAAAAAATTGATTGAGTCAAATTTGTACTTAAAAAAGAAAAAACTTCTATCCTCAGCAAAGTAAACATGTATGCAGAGAGCAAAGAAACAGTTGCTTAATAGCTGCATGCTCTTTCTTGCTGTTCTATTATTGACGATAGGTTGTAAGCAATCTAGAACTCTCTGCCTTGTGGAGCCTCCTTTCTCTTTGTTCCCATCTGTGCTTCCCTCTAACTCTCTTCTCTCCACTAATATCGCCTCATCTCCGTTAAGGTTATCAATGGCAACTTTTATCAACATTATAAATAGTAAAACACGTAACATTCTTTGATTGATGTTAATATAAATGTAATAATTATGATTTAGAAATGTCTTAAGACAATAGAGATGCAAGAGGAGGAGAGATTTCTCAACTCATCACCGTTGTCCATGGGAATTATTTGTCCATTGGCAAGGGCAGAATTTTGATCTAAAAATGATGTATGGCCTTCTTCTGAGGCTTGTCCTCTACAAACCCTTGTTTCGGATGTGGTGTGGGACGCGAACTTGAATCAGCCTCCCATTCAGATAATATGTTAAATATTTGATATAACAGCTTCATATAATATAAGATGAAGAGAAATTTCTTAAAAGACCATCATCGACTAATATTTTTTTATCATTGACCGGTACTGAATTTAGATCTGAAGTTGATGTATGGCCTTGTTCTGATGGTTGTTCTCTTATCACCCCTGACATTGGACTTGGTCCTGAAGATGAACTATTCGGATGACCTGTAAAATTCAAGTCTATGCCAACCTGCCAGTTCAGGTCATTTGAGAGAATAAATATCGGAGCCTTAGGGTTAGACTTGGGGACCAACTTTTGCGTCACATTAACAAAAGAAGAGAAGATATTGGCACAATCCAGAAGGGGGAAAGTCTCGAGGATCGTCTAGAAGGTATCGAGGGGGACTTTCATATGGAGAGGTATCTGGTAGTGGCCAACTTGAATCAGGCTCCCTTTGAAGTGGGTTCATGATATATTAAATAGTTGATATGACAGTTTCATGTAGAAGAGGAAGAGTCTTAACTGACCATCGCCAAAGGATGCATGGCCTTGTTCCGATGATTGCCCTCCTATCAATCCTTGCGTCAGATGTGGTGTGGGAAGTAAACTTGAAGGATGAGCTGCAGAATTGAAATTGAAGCCATCCTGAGAGTAAGTACTCCATGGCTGATTGTTAGTTGCTACTGCTGAATACAAATTTAAAGATGATGGTTGTCCTACTACCACCCCTAGCATTGGACATGGTCTGGAATATGAACTTCTCGGAAGACCTGTAAAATAGAAGTCTAAGGCAGCCTGCGATCTGGTCAACTGCTGATTGTTACTCACTGGTGCTTGAATCTTTCGTGATGGACGTTGTGCTCCTCTCAACCTCGACATGATGCTAGCTCTTACAAATGAACTCGACGGTCTTCCTCCTATTAAACCTTGCATGAGACTTGCTCCACCAAATGGACTTAAAGAAGTTTGTACAAACTCACTAAGAGGGGAATATTCAGTCCTAAAGAACCGGGATTCTAACTCATGCAAACATTTCATATATATGCTATTTATGTCCCTTGAACGTCAATTTGCAGCAACTGTTGCGCACACTTCATCCATTTTTCCTTCCAGAGTAACCTGCATTGCACATTTGCAATAAAAGTCATTTAAACAACTGAAAGCCCCAAGAGTTGCTTGCAGTCATACAATTGTTTCAGCTTACATTAACGAAGCCACCTCGAGAAGTAACTTCTTGATAAATTCGGTGCATGTCCAGTTCTTCTCCCTTGAAGAAGGGAAAACTGTGATTTTCAAAAAGAATAGAAAAAGTTGGTAAAATCAAGAACACAGTAAAAATAATAACAAAAAGGATGAAAGAACAAGTAGCAATGGCTTACCAGAAAGGTTGTTTTTTGAAATCAGATAGAAATTTTAGAATGAAATAAAAGTAACGTCGATCTTTTAGTGCAAGTTGCTGATGTTGAGGAAGAAATAAGTGGACTGCTATTTCGCCTATTAAACCATTTATCCATTCAGGAAACTGGACACGGAGGATTGCAGAAGAGAGAGATGGATAATGTATCTGTTGTGAAATTTGTGGATCTGAACCTTTCTCTAAAACCAAAAAGTAGGCATTGCAGAATATGCATGGAACAACAGCTTTGTTCCAGTTCACAGGATAGTAAAACTCATTCATGCATTCAGTGCAAGATGTCACAAAACACGTACGGTCTATAATATCCTTCACTTCATCTTTTCCCTGCATTGGTCCTCCTAATCTTTGCTTGAAATCTTGGCGTAAAAATAGGCTACACTTGTCCAAGACAAAAAGAAAAACCCAGAAACAATTGCTTACTAAAGAAACTTGATTCTCTCGATTGCTAGGAAAAAAAAAGAACCATAGACTTCCCTGTTTTCACATTAAAAACAAGAAAAGGAGACCACCCAGATGAAGAACAGCTGAAAATTATTCACAAGAAAACAGGGAGAAGAAATGCACGAGAAATATATAAACAACTTAAAGGACGAATTTAAGTTTCTTCAGAACAAATGGATAATTAAAAATTTTAGAAATGATAAGGGCATGGCGTCTCTTGCATAAACCAGATATTTATACTTAACCTGCCCACATGTAACTGCATTTAACTAATCAATATTAAACCACATCCATAAAATTTTCATGAAAACTCAAAATGTAAACTCACACTCCCTGCCTTTGCCTTGTCCAAGTCGGGAGTTGCCTTGTTGAGCCTCACCGGTTTCTGCCATTTCTTGGCTGCTGTTCACCTATGCTGGTGATATTACTTGTCGATGAAGCTCCTTTCATATGATATGGATCTTCATAAAGGCAATCAATAGCTACTTTTGTCAATGTAAAGACATAACATAATGAAATTCAACAGTCTATGATTAATCTTTGTTTGGACATACCAATGCGTGGGGAACATACATCTGGGACCTCAGGGTGAACTTCCCATTCACTTGAATCCCAATCTGAGCTCAGAGATGAACTACGCTCATCTGTGAGAGAAAGCATTGGTGCCGTAGGATTAGACTCGACATCAACTTTTATGTCATATTAACTAAAGAAAACAAGTTATTGGCGCAAACCAGCAGGGGCAAAGTCTTGAGTATCGTCTGCAAAGCATCGAGATGTACTTGGTCGTTGATTCAGGCCCCATTGAAATGCATTCATAAAAGAATAAGTATTTGATATAACAATTCCATATAGAAGATGAAGAGAAATTTCTTAACTGACCATCATCCACCAATATTATTTGATCATTGACAAGTGCTGAATTTAGATCTGCAAATGATGAATAGCCTGATGGTTGTCCTCCTATCAACCCTTGTTTCGGATATAGTGTGAGAAGTGAACCGAAAGGATGATCTGCAAATGATGTATGACCTTGTTTTGATGGTTTTGTTCCTGTTACCTCTTGCTTGAGATGTGCTCCAGCAATGGAACTTGAAAAAGTTTGTAAATACTCACTAGGAGGGGAATCAAAGAACCAGGATTCTAAGTCATACAACCATTCCATATACATTTGATATAGGACCCCAACACTTAAATTTGCAGCAAGTGCAGCGCACACGTCTTGCAGTCTTCGTTCCCGAACAACCTGCATTGCACATTTGAAAAAAAAATCATTTAAACAGCAGAAAGAAGCAAGAGCTGCTTGCAGTCCTACAATTGTTTCTTCTTACCTTATGTATGCCACCTCGACGAGTAAATTGGACGAAAATCCGATGCAAGTTTAGTTCTTTTCCATGGAATGTAGGAACTCTGATTTTCAGAGAGAAACAAAAATTCTTAAAATCAAGAACGCTTTAAAGTAATAACAAAAGAGCAAACAAGAAGCAGCAAAAGGCTTACTGGAAAGGTTTATTTTTTATAATGGCTACAAGCACCAGCATGATACGGCAGTAACGTGGATCTCTCAATACAAGTTTATATTGATCATAATTAGTGAATACCGGTGAATTAGTTGAAGAGAGATGGAAAAGACTTTGGTTGTGGAATTTGCGGAACTGAAGCCAAAAAGTAGTGATTGCAGAAATGGCATAGAATCTCAATGTTGATGCAAATCATAGAAAATCCGTCTCCTTCTTGCATATGGTGCAAGCAGTCTTAAATGACGGTCGGTCCGTAACAGAAGGGAGAGGAAGAAAGGTTGTTGGATGTTGGCGTTTCTTAGTCGGAGAATTCAACGTTGCAGTATTGCTGGCTGCATCAGGTTGCTTCCGTTTGCGTTGGCCTTGGACTCTTGTTCCTTTATTATCTTTCCCTTCATCATTACCAACCATTGGTCTTCGTAATCTTTTGTAAAAGTGACGAGTCTCTTCATATAAACATGATACTTCATATTGAAACATAGTCCAAGTGATATAAGATTAATTACCAATGCTTGGGGTGCTCCCTTGAAAGCCCGTGGCTGTGGAACTCAGGATGAACTCCCTATTCACTTTGATCATCTGTGAGAATAAGCATTGGTGCCATAGGGTTAGACTTGAAGACCAAGTTTTATGTCACATGAATTAACAAAAGGAGAAGATATTGGCACAAACCAGCAGAGGGGAGGTCCGGAGGATTGCCTGCTGAATGGGGAGTTCATCCTGAGTTCCACAGCCACAGGCTTCCAAGGGAGCACCCCAAGAATTGGTAATTAATTTACCGCTGCTGTTCCTTCATCAATGAAGGATGTAACCTCACACTCTCTGCCTTTGGCTTGTCCAAGTCGGGAGTTGCCTTGTTGAGCCTCACCGGTTTCTGCCATTTCTTGGCTGCTGTTCAGCTCTGATGCTGGTGATATTACTTGTCGATGAAGCTCCTTTCATATGATATGGATCTTCATAAAGGCGATCAATAGCTACTTTTTTCAATGTAAAGACATAACATAATGAAATTCAACAGTCTATGAGTAATCTTTGTTTGGACATACCAATGCGTGGGGAACATACATCTGGGACCTCAGGGTGAACTTCCCATTCACTAGGATCCCAATCTGAGCTCAGAGATGAACCATGCTCATCTGTGAGAGCAAGCATTGGCACCGTAGGATTAGAAGCGAGACCAACTTTTATGTCATATTAACTAAAGAAGACAAGCTATTGGCGCATACCAGCAGGGCAAAGTCTTGAGCAGGTATTTAAATAGCGGTCCAATAGCGGAATAGCGGCCGCTATATAGCGGTAGCGGCGAAGTCCAAAACCATTATTGCCGAAAATAGCGGTGTGAAACGGAATCACACCGATAGCGGTGGATCGCGGCCGCAATTTAACGGGAAACGGCCAATTGCGGCAATAGCGGTCCGCTATTCCCGCTATTGTTTCGTTACGATAAAATTAAAAATATAATATAATTTAAATTATATGATTTTATCTATTTAATGATTTTAGTTAATATCAAATTCATGACCGCGATACCCACAGTGACCGCAATAGCATTTGTTATGTCCGCAACCGCGATAAACGTAACGTGACCGAAAGCGCAGCCACAACCCCAATTTAAATCCTTGGTCTTGAGTTTTTTTTTCTTTTGCAACGTTCATTCTGTTCTGTACACAAAACAGAAGCAGATAATCTGCATATGCAGATGCAAGGCTAACGCCTCAACAATACCAAAACGACAAAAGCAGTACATGGCATCTGCCACAATATTCTAATCATAGGAATTCTGTCTCCTTCTTGCATATGGTGCAAGCAGTCTTAAATGACGGCTTCGAAGGTTATAACTAGACTATTTTTAATATTATAATATATTATTTTATTTTATATATTACATAATTTATATCAAAGAAAAATTAAATCTAGAATAATATAATATTACTATAACATAAGTTAAATATTTTTGGTCGCTAATGAATGACTATTGCATATTAATTGTAAAATTCAACTTGACTCGAACTCAAATTACTTATTTTAGTTGACTCGAATAATTTGATTCGATTAACTCAAAATTTAAAAATAATTTCGATTTTTCAGATCGAATCAAGTTTCGTTCACTCCTAAGTTTGCTTGTATTTTTTCCATTTTATCTATGTTTGACCATAAATTGAAATGTTGATAAAAATTGGCATACATTGCTAGTATATGAAATTGAATTGAAACAAGTGATTGATGTTGTATCTATTGAATGAAATTAGAGCAATGGCAAGGATCTCAAAATGTATCATTAAATGTATGTGTAATATATGTTCAGATGCAATTGACGAAATATAAAAATTGATATGTGACAGTATAGGGTATGAATATGCAATTATTAAAGATTCATGCCCATTTGAACTTAGTAAAAAGTTAGAATACAGTTGACATGCCAATAGGATCATATGCGAACTTGTGTATGAGATAGTGGATGATATGGAGATTATGATAGAAAGTTTCCTTTCTCTTTTTCGTTTATAAAGCATACATGGATTTCACGTTAAAACATGCAAGTTAGTTCGTAAAATATAAAACCCTCTCCATTTTCTTCAACTAGAAACCAAATATTCCTTCCAATCAGTATCATTTTTCATTATTTAGTTCAACTGTAATCTGAATATAGGTTTTTTTATCAATTATCAATAGCAAAAATAAACCTCAAGCAATCAAAACTAGTAATCCGCAACTCTGCCTTCTGCTAGTCGAGGTCAATATCAAGATCCTTATCAGGGTTGCCTTGGTCTCTGATGGTGAAACTATTTGGTGATGAATCTCCTTTTTCATTGCTATCTGTTGATCTTTTTTGGAATCATTCGGTGATTTTTTTTGGATCTTCAAAATGATTTATCAAAGGCAACGATTTCAACATAGTGAGATTGATGACCATAAATTATATCCTTTATAAATGTTATAATAAGTAATAATTATAAACGTCATATGCGCAAAAAGGCAAACAATTAATTACCAATCCTTGGGGTGCTCCCATGAAAGCCTGTGGCTGTGGAACTCAGGATGAACTCCGCATTCACTTTGATCATCTGTGAGAATAAGCATTGGTGCCATAGGGTTAGACTTGAGGACCAACTTTTATGTCACATTAATTAACAAAAGGAAAAGATATTGGCACAAACCAGCATAGGGGCTTTAGTATGGAGATGTATCAGGAGAGGAAACAAATCGGTTCATTTCGTGTATATATATATAGGATTGTCTGAGATTTGTAGAGTCGCCCTTTTCTGAAGCCAAAAAATTGAATTTGCAGCAAGGGCAAAAAATACAAGCGTTTATATAAGTCCTAGGGCATTCAATCTCTTTCTTGCATGTAGTGCAAACAGTTGTAAACCAAGGAGTTCCTCGTGGAGGAAATGATAGACGACGAGTCGTTGGTGCAGTTGTACTTGTTGTGGCAATTGAAAATCCAGGGGTTCTAATATTAAAAATAAAAGATACCAAGAGAAAAACTCTTATTTTTCTACTAAAAGAAAAAAGAATGAGAATAATAGAACCTGTGGCATTACTTACGGTAAAAGCCATGGTTGAATAGGATAGGGAAGTGCCGGAATGCCAATATGCAAGGGGAACCTAATTGGTACAATCGAAGGATTCTGTGTTGCCGTCGCCAAAGTGGATCCCTCCGTTGGTTCATCTGCGCCGTTACCAGCAACACCTCGGCCCCGGAAATTCATTATTAACATGAGGAAGAAGATAAGGATCCCACACAGATGAAGAACAACTGAAAATGCTTCACAAAGAAGGGAGAAATGATGGATGAGAAAGATATGAAATTAAACAACTTACTCCCAACAGTTCCGGTTTCTTGAGAACGAATGGAGGAGTTGAAGAGCAGAGAAGAGAGTTAAAAACAAGAAAAGAAACATTGAAAACCCTTCTCAAAGAAGAGAAATAAAGATACAAAGAACGTTGAAAACAACGTACTCCAACAGTTGCAGTTTCACAAAACTGAATTAACTAAATTAATTAACTTATCTGAAACTCGGAGAGGAACTGCTTGGCTGCCGTTCATCTCTGATGCTGATGATATTACTCGTTGATGGAGCCACTTTCTCCTTGTTGCCATCCCTGCTTTCGTTTGATCCTGCCTTTATTGGCTGATTATGAGATGGATCTTATTAAAGGTGGCCAGAAGCAACTTTTGTCATGGTAAAAGACATACAGTGAAATTCAACATTCTATGATTAATGTAAAACAAAAGTAATAATTGTGATTTAGAAATTCCTAACAAGTTGGTTACAACTTTTATATATTGTTTGGACATACCAATGACTGGGGTGCTCCCATGGATGCCTGTAGAACAGATATCTGGGACCTCCATCATCTGTTGCAAAGGCTGAACTCCCCTTTCTCTTGGATCGCAATCTGAGCTCGGATATGAAGTTTGCTTGTCTGTGAGATTAAATATCGGTGCTATAGGGTTAGACTTGGGGGCCAACTTTTATGTCACGTTAACAGAAAGGGAAGATATTGGCACTAAACAGGAAGGGGGATGTCTCGAGGATTGTCTAGAAGGTATCGAGAGGGACTTTCGTATGGAGAGGTATCTGGTAGTGGTAAACTTGAATCAGGCTCCCTTTGAAGTGGGTTCATGATATATTAAATAGTTGATATGACAGTTTCATATAGAAGAGGAAGAGTCTTAACTGACCTTCGCCAAAGAAATGAGATGAATCTAGGACAGAAAATGATGTATGGTCTTGTTCTGATGGTTGTCCTCCTATTAGTCCGTGCTACGGATGTGGTGTGGGAAGTAAACTTAACGGTTGATCTGCCGAATCGAAATTGAAGCCATCTTGAGAGCCAGTACTCCATGGCTGATATTTATTTGCTACTGCTGAATACAAATTTGAAGATGATGGTTGTCCTCCTATCACCCCTGGCATTGGACATGGTCTGGACTCCGGAAGATGAACTATTTGGATGACCTGTAAAATTGAAGTCTAAGCCAGCCGTGAGCTGGTCAACTGCTGATCGTTATTCATTGGTGCTGAATTTGTATGCGGAGCTGATGCTTGAATCTGTTGTGATGGATGTTGTCCTTCAATCACCCCTGGCATTGGACATGGTTTGGAAGATGAACTATTCGGACGACCTGTAAAATTGAAGTCTAAGCCAGCCTGTGAGCTGGTCAACTGCTGATTGTTACTCATTGGTGCTGAATTGGTATGCGGAGCTGATGCTTGAATCTGTTGTGATGGATGTTGTCCTCCTATCACCCCTGGCATTGGACATGGTCTGGAAGATGTACTATTTGGATGACCTGTAAAATTGAAGTCTAATCCAGCCTGTGAGCTGGTCAACTGCTGATTGTTATTTATTTGTGCTGAATTTGTATGCGGAGCTGATGCTTGAATCTGTTGTGATGGATGTTGTCCTCTCATCCTCGACATGAGACTCGCTCTTCCAGATGAGCTCGATGATTTTCCTCCTATTAACCTCTGCGTGATATGTGGTCCAGCAAATAAACTTGGATGATCTGCAAAAGATATCCAAAATTGAAGCCGAGGGAGAGTCTGTCGACAGCTGACTAAACATAGCAAAAGAAGTTCGTGTACTCATTAGGAGGGGTATGCTCCTTGTAAGGGAAGTTGCAGAGACAGGTTTCTAAGTCATATAACCATTTCATATACATGTTATATAGGTCCCTATCACTTAAATTTGCAGCAAGTGTAGCGCACGGTTCTTTCAGTCTTCCTTTCCGGACAACCTGCATTGCTGCATTCCACATCTGCAATAAAAGTCATTTAATCAGCTGAAAGAAACAAGAGCTGCTTGCAGTCCTACAATTGTTTCATCTTACCTTACATATGCCACCTTGAGAAGTAACTTCGACAGAAATTCCGTGTATGTTCATCTCATTTCCCTGGAATTAGGAGCTCTGTAATTTGTACAGAGAAAAGAAAAGTTCGGAAAATCATGAACAGAGTAAAATAATAAATGAATCATTGGCTTTAAAATCTCTTGCAACTAGTGATCAACAATTTCATCTTAATTATTTTCAGGTTTCTGAATTTTCTTGTAAGACTCCTAGAGTCTAAATAAATGACTTTCATGTTTCTTCCATAGAGCATGATCTAGGATTTCGAAAATCAATATGAGATTACCCTTCTAATCTACAAGATGAAGTTCATAAAGCTCACATTAAAATTGGGCTATATCAACCAACTCTTTCAAAATCTCACAAGTATATTATAACAATTGAAGTTGATTTTTTCTATCTTGGCATAAGCAATTTTTGAATTGGCTCGAGTTTTCATTATGTAAGGAAGTCGCTTATTGTCTTCTTTGTTTTCTTCTTTATAAGCTATTTGGATGTCGTGGAAGTATTTTTGCAAGGGAGGGATTTTAATTATGGAAGAAAGACAATGAATGCTCTAATTATCCTTTTATAACTCATTTGGGTAGTGATGCAAATTCTTTGTACAAGAAATCAATGAAGAGCTATCCTAACCTTGGGAATTCCTTGAAAAATATTGATAGAGTTATTCAAAAGCGAACTTTTGAATAAGTTGTAAGAAATCGACTGTAGCTTAAAGTGTTTATAGATGTTATCAAGTTGCTTACATTTCAATGTTGTATTTTTGAGGGACACCTGAAGAATTTTTTTGGGTTGAAGATTTTTACAAGCTTGTGAATAATTGTTATCCAGATAATTTGAAGGAATTGAAAAAGCAACATATGAAGATTCAATTGGAGCACTTCAAATTTAATGTTCATTAGAACTCAAAGTTGAAGAAAGAGTCAGCGATTGCAGAGTTTGTGTCTAGCATTAGCAAAGACAAGAAAGTCATAGATTTATCTTTTCGTTGATAGAATTATTCGATTTGTGCTAACTCTTCCGGTGTCTCCTGCAACAACAAAACGATCATTTCTAACTATGAAAATTGTAAAAATAAGACTTCAAAATGAAATGAAGGATTACTTTCTTTCGGCTTATTTGATAACATAGATTGAGAATAACATAGATTGAGAATTTTCAATTGAATTTCTCATCAATGACTTCAATTTAATGAAAAATAATATTATATCTTAAATTACTTCAATTTATGTTTTCTTTGTAAGTACTATTTATTGACATTTAAAAAATATTAAGTTGCTTTTTATTGTTAGATTATATTTACATTCATCTCCCTTGGAACCAAATCCTAAATCTATCTCTACGACGATGGAAAAAATGTATTTCACAAACAAATTCAAATACTATCACACTCATTTCTTGATACTTAATTTTTAAAATTTATTTTTATTACATATATGATATATCATTATTTAAACCTTACTAATGGAATTTAAATTCATCTCTACTAGAGGTGATTATGGTTAGGTTGGGTTCAAGTCAGGTCCATGCAAGATATTCAGATCAATTCTTCAAGTTTGAGTTTGATCGGGTCCGAAAAATGAGTTTATTTTTATCAAAGTCTGATCCAATTTAGGTCCAGGAAAACTATTTCACCATCGACAATGGTTAAAGTTAGAAATGCGAATGGTTCTGATGGTTGTTCTCCTCCTATGAACTCTTGGATCGGATGATCTGCCGCACCTAAATTGGAGCCATCCTGAGGCTAATTGTTATTTGCTACTGCTGAATCCAAATTCGAATACGATGGTTGCTGTTCTCCTACACGTAACATTTTAAATAGTAAAACACGTAACATTCTTTGATTGATGTTAATATAAATGAAATAATTGTGATTTAGATATGTCTTAAGACAATAGAGACGCAAGAGAAGGAGAGATTTCTCAACTCACCGTTGTCCATGGGAATTATTTGTCCATTGGAATTATTTGTCCATTGGCAAGGGCTGAATTTTGATCTAAAAATGATGTATGGCCTTCTTCTGATGGTTGTCCCCCTACAAACCCTTGTGTTGGATGTGGTGTGGGAAGTGAACTTGAATCAGCCTCCCATTCAGATAATATATTAAATATTTGAAACAACAGTTTCATATAACAGAAGTTGAAGAGAAATTTCTTAACTGACCATCATCGACTAATATTATTTTTTTATCATTGACTGGTACTGAATTTAGATATGGAATTAATGTATGGCCTTGTTCTGATGGTTGTTCTCTTATCACACCTGACATTGGACAGACTTGGTCCTGAAGATGAACTATTCGGATGACCTGTAAAATCCAAGTCTATGCCAGCCTGCGAGCTCAGGTCATCTGAGAAAACAAATATCGGAGCCATAGGGTTAGACTTGGGGACCAACTTTTGCCATATAGAAGAGGAAGAGTCTTAACTGACCATCGCCAAAGGATACATGGCCTTGTTCAGATGCTTGCCCTCCTATCAATCCTTGCGTCAGATGTAGTGTGGGAAGTAAACTTGAAGGATGAGCTGCAGAATTGAAATTGAAGCCATACTGAGAGTAAGTACTCCATGGCTGATTGTTATTTGCTACTGATGAATACAAATTTGAAGATGATGGTTGTCCTACTACCACCCCTGGCATTGGACATGGTTTGGAATATGAACTTCTCGGATGACCTGTAAAATAGAAGTCAAAGCCAGCCTGCCATCTGATCAACTGCTGATTGTTACTCACTGGTGCTTGAATCTGTCGAGATGGACGTTGTGCTCCTCTCAACCTCGACATGATGCTAGCTCTTTCAAATGAACTCGACGGTCTTCCTCCTATTAAGCCTTGCATGAGACTTGCTCCACCAAATGGACTTAAAGAAGTTTTTACAAACTCACTAAGAGGGGAATATTCAGTCCTAAAGAATCAGGATTCTAACTCATGCAAACATTTCATATATATGCTATTTATGTCCCTTGAACGTAAATTTGCAGCAACTGTAGCGCACACTTCATCCATTTTTCCTTCCAGAGTAACCTGCATTGCACATTTGCAATAAAAGTCATTTAAACAACTGAAAGCCCCAAGAGTTGCTTGCTGTCATACAATTGTTTCAGCTTACATTAACAAAGCCACCTCGAGAAGTAATTTCTTGATAAATTTGGTGCATGTCCAGTTCTTCTCTCTGGAAGAAGGGAAAACTGTGATTTTCAAAAAGAAAAGAAAAAGTTGGTAAAATCAAGAACACAGTAAAAATAATAACAAAAAGGATGAAAGAACAAGTAGCAATTATGGCTTACCAGAAAGGTTGTTTTTTGAAATCAGATAGAAATTTCAGAATGAAATAAAAGTAACGTCGATCTTTTAGTGCAAGTTGCTGATGTTGAGGAAGAAATAAGTGGACTGCTATTTCGCCCATTAAACCATTCATCCATTCAGGAAACTGGACACGGAGGATTGCTGAAGAGAGAGGTGGATAATGTATCTGTTGTGAAATTTGTGGATCTGAACCTTTCTCTGATGCAAAAAAGTAGGCATTGCAGAACATGCATGGAACAACAGCTTTCTTCCAGTTCGCAAGATAGTAAAACTCCTTCATGCATTCAGTGCAAGATGTCACAAAACACGTTCGGTCTATAACATCCTTCACTTGATCTTTTCCCTGCATTGTTCCTCCTAATCTTTGCTTGAAATCTTGGCGTAAAAATAGGCTACACTTTTCAAAGAACAAAAGAAAAAACCAGAAACAATTGCTTACTAAAGAAACTTAATTCTCTCGAGTGCTAAGCGACCAGCAAAGAAAAAAAGAGAAGCATGGACTTCCCTGTTTTCACGTTAAAAACAAGAAAAGGAGACCACCCAGATGAAGAACACCTGAAAATTATTCACAAGAAAACAGGGAGAAGAAATGCACGAGAAATATATAAACAACTTACCGGACGAATTTAAGTTTCTTCAGAACAAATGGATAATTTAACAATTTTAAGAAATGATAAGGGCATGGCGTCTCTTGCATAAACCAGATATTTATACTTAACCTGCCCGATGTAACTGCATTTAGCTAATCATTATTAAACCACATCCATAAAATTTTGCTAAGTTCTTCATGAAAACTCAAAATGTAATCTCACACTCTCTGCCTTTGCCTTGTCCAAGTCAGGAGTTGCCTCGTTGAGCCTCACCGGTTTCTGCCATTTCTTGGCTGTTCAGCTATGATGCTGGTAATATTACTTGTCGATGAAGCTCCTTTCATATGATATGGATCTTCATAAAGGCGATCAATAGCTACTTTTGTCAATGTAAAGACATAATATAATGAAATTCAACAGTCTATGATTAATCATTGTTTGTACATACCAATGCCTAGGGAACATACATCTGGGACCACAGGGTGAACTTCCCATTCACTTGGATCCCAATCTGAGCTCAGAGATGAACTACGCTCATCTGTGAGAGCAAGCATTGGTGCCGTAGGATTAGACTCGAGACCAACTTTATGTCATATTAACTAAACAAAACATGTTATTGGCACAAACCAGCAGGGGCAAAGTCTTGAGTATCTTCTGCAAAGCATCGAGATGTACCTGGTCGTTGATTCAAGGCCCTCTAAAATGCATTCATAAAAGAATAAGTATTTGATATAACAATTCCATATAGAAGATGAAGAGAAATTTCTTAACTGACCATCATCCACCAATATTAATTGATCATTGACAAGTGCTGAATTTAGATCTGCAAATGATGAGTAGCCTTGTTCTGATGGTTGTCCTCCTATCAACCCTTGTTTCGGATATGGTGTGGGAAGTGAACCGAAAGGATGATCTGCAAATGATGTATGGCCTTGATCTGATGGTTTTGTTCCTGTTACCCCTTGCTTGAGATGTGCTCCAGCAATGGAGCTTGAAAAAGTTTGTAAATACTCACTAGGAGGGGAATCAAAGAACCAGGATTCTAAGTCATACAACCATTTCATATACATTTGATATAGGACCCCAACACTTAAATTTGCAGCAAGTGCAGCGCACACGTCTTGCAGTCTTCGTTCCCGAACAACCTGCATTGCACATTTGGAGTAAAAATCATTTAAACAGCAGAAAGAAGCAAGAGCTGCTTGCAGTCCTACAATTGTTTCATCTTACCTTATGTATGCCACCTCGACGAGTAAATTGGACGAAAATCCGATGCAAGTTTAGTTCTTTTCCATGGACTGTAGGAGCTCTGATTTTAAGAGACAAACAAAAATTCTTAAAATCAAAAACGCATTGAAGTAATAACAAAAGAGCGAAACAAGAAGCAGCAAAAGGCTTACTGGAAAGGTTTGTTTTTTATAATGGCTACGAGCTCCTGCATGATACGGAAGTAACGTGGATCTCTCAATACAAGTTTATATTGATCATAATTAGTGAATACCGGTGAATTAGTTGAAGAAAGAGATGGAAAATACACTGGTTGTTGAGTTTGCGGAACTGAAGCCAAAAAGTTGGATTGCAGAAATGGCATAGAATCTCAATGTTGATGCGAATATCATAGGAATTCCGTCTCCTTCTTGCATATGGTGCAAGCAGTCTTAAATGACGGTCGGTCCGTAACAGAAGGGAGAGGAAGAAAGGTTGTTGGATGTTGACGTTTCTTAGTCGGAGAATTCAACGTTGCAGTATTGCTGGCTGCATCAGGTAGCTTCCTTTTGCGTTGGCCTTGGACTCTTGTTCCTTTATTATCTTTCCCTTCATCATTACCAGCCATTGGTCTTCGTAATCTTTTGTAAAAGTGACGAGTCTCTTCATATAAACATGATACTTTATATTGAAACATAGTCCAAGTGATATAAGATTAATTACCAATGCTTGGGGTTCTCCCATGGAAGCCCGTGGAACTCAGGATGAACTCCCCATTCACTTTGATCATCTGTGAGAATAAGCATTGGTGCCATAGGGTTAGACTTGAAGACCAACTTTTATGTCACATAATTAACAAAAGGAGAAGATATTGGCACAAACCAGCAGAGGGAAAGTCCGGGGGATCGTCTAGACGGTATTGAGAAGGGCTTTGGTATGGAGATGTTTCTGGAGAGGAAACAAATCGGTTCATTTCCTGTATATATATATAGGATTGTCTAAGATTTGTAGAGTCGCCCTTCTCTGAAGCCAAAAAGTCGAATTTGCTGCAAGGGCAAAAAATACAAACGTTTATATAAGTCCTAGGGCATTCCATCTCTTTCTCGCATGTAGTGCAAACAGTCGTAAACCATGGAGTTCCTCATGGGGAAATGATAGACGACGAGTCGTTGGTACATTTGTACTTGTTGCGGCAATTGAAAATCCAGGAGTTCTAATATTAAAAATAAAAGATACCAAGGGAAACTCTTATTTTTCTACTAAAAGAAAAAAGAATGAGAATAATAGAACCTGTGGCATTACTTACGGTAAAAGCCATGGTTGAATAGGATAGGGAAGTGGTGGAATGCCAATATGCAAGGGGAACCTAATTGGTACAACCGAAGGATTCTGTGTTGCCGTCGGCAAAGTGGAGTGCTCCGTTTCATTTCTGCCGTTACATCACTTTGCCGACGGCAACACAGAATCCTTCGATTATACCAATTAGGTTCCCCTTGCATATTGGTATCCCGGCACTTCCCTATCCTATTCAACCATGGCTTTTACCGTAAGTAATGCCACAGGTTCTATTATTCTCATTCTTTTTTCTTTTAGTAGAAAAATAAGAGTTTCCCTTGGCATCTTTCATTTTTAATATTAGAATCCCTGGATTTTCAATTGCCACAACAAGTACAACTGCACCAACGACTTGTCGTCTATCATTTCCCCATGAGGAACTCCTTGGTTTACAACTGTTTGCATTACATGCAAGAAAGAGATGGAATGCCCTAGGACTTATATAAACGCTTGTATTTTTTGCCCTTGCTGCAAATTCAACTTTTTGACTTTAGAGAAAGGCGACTCTACAAATCTTAGACAATCCTATATATATATACACGAAATGAACCGATTTGTTTCCTCTCTAGATACATCTCCATACCAAAGCTCTTCTCAATACCTTTTAGACAATCCTCCGGACCTCCCCTCTGCTGGTTTGTGCCAATATCTTCTCCTTTTGTTAATTCATTTGACATAAAACTTGGTCTTCAAGTCTAACCCTATGGTACCAATGCTTATTCTCACAGATGATCAAAGTGATGGGGAGTTCATCCTGAGTTCCACAGCCACAGGCTTCCAAGGGAGCACCCCAAGAATTGGTAATTAATTGGCTGCTGCTGTTCCTTCATCAATGAAGGATGTAACCTCACACTCTCTGCCTTTGGCTTCTCCAAGTCGGGAGTTGCCTTGTTGAGCCTCACCGGTTTCTGCCATTTCTTGGCTGCTGTTCAGCTCTGATGCTGGTGATATTACTTGCCGATGAAGCTCCTTTCATATGATATGGATCTTCACAAAGGCGAACAATACCTACTTTTGTCAATGTAAAGACATAACATAATGAAATTCAACAGTCTATGAGTAATCTTTGTTTGGACATACCAATGCGTGGGGAACATACATCTGGGACCACAGGGTGAACTTTGCATTCACTTGGATCCCAATCTGAGGTTAGAGATGAACTATGCTCATCTGTGAGAGCAAGCATTGGCACCGTAGGATTAGAAGCGAGACCAACTTTTATGTCATATTAACTAGAGAAGACGAGTTATTGGCGCAAACCAGCAGGGGCAAAGTCTTGAGTTTTTTTTTTTTTGCAACGTTCATTCTGTTCTGTACACAAAACAGAAGCAGATAGTCTGCATAGGCAGATGCAAGGCTAACGCCTCAACAATACCAAAACAACAAAAGCAGTCCACGGCATCTGCCACAATATTCTAATCAGCACTACAAACCAAATAAAATAGAATCACAATTCAATTATAACCACCATGACTTGAACGTAGCCTTTCGATTAACCCCTGCAGATGCCAAAGCCGTTGCCATTTCGTTTCCAGTCTGTTCTGCAGAAAGAAATGCAACCTCGCCCACACATGAACGTCTTTTTTCCATTTCTGAAAATAATTCCAGCAAGGACCAAGGTCTCTTATCAATATTCCTTATTCAATTGTACACCACCCTTGACCCTACTTCAATTTTTATCGAACCAGACACCTTCCATTCCATCTCAATCAGAATTTCCAATTCTCCATTTACTACTCAATTTCCACTGAATCAGCCAGCGGCTTCACCAGGACAAGAGAATACAGCTCGAACAATTCCTTTCCCATCTCTGAGAACACCACCACACCCCGTATCTTCCTCAAAAGCCATTCCGCTCACATTGAACTTCAGCCACCCACACGGAGGAAAACGCCAGTTCACCATGCCTGACTTATTCGTTAACAGCATCCAACCTGCATTCGGATGGACAACAACACCATAATCTCTCTTGGATTTTACATTCATCATAAGAGGCTCGAATCCATAGTAAACCTCTCATTTTTTACTGGAATAACAATGATTCCATAGAAAGAACCTTTCCATCAAACACCATCGCATTCCTTGCTAATCAAATTGTCCAACATGCAGCTGCAATTGTCTGCAAAGCATGGAGATGTACCTGGTCGTTGATTCAGGCCCCTTTGAAATGCATTCATAAAAGAATAAGTATTTGATATAACAATTCCATATAGAAGATGAAGAGTAATTTCTTAACTGACCGTCATCCACCAATATTATTTGATCATTGACAAGTGCTGAATTTAGATCTGCAAATGATGAATAGCCTTGGACTGATAGTTGTCCTCCTATCAACCCTTGTTTCGGATATGGTGTGGGAAGTGAACCGAAAGGATGATCTGCAAATGATGTATGGCCTTGATCTGATGGTTTTGTTCCTGTTACCCCTTGCTTGAGATGTGCTCCAGCAATGGAGCTTGAAAAAGTTTGTAAATACTCACTAGGAGGGGAATCAAAGAACCAGGATTGTAAGTCATACAACCATTTCATATACATTTGATATAGGACCCTAACACTTAAATTTGCAGCAAGTGCAGCGCACACGTCTTGCAGTCTTCGTTCCCGAACAACCTGCATTGCACATTTGAAGTAAAAATCATTTAAACAGCAGAAAGAAGCAAGAGCTGCTTGCAGTCCTACAATTGTTTCATCTTACCTTATGTATGCCACCTCGACGAGTAAATTGGACGAAAATCCGATGCAAGTTTAGTTCTTTTCCATGGAATGTAGGAGCTCTGATTTTCAGAGAGAAACGAAAATTCTTAAAATCAAAAACGCATTAAAGTAATAACAAAAGAGCGAAACAAGAAGCAGCAAAAGGCTTACTGGAAAGGTTTGTTTTTTATAATGGCTACGAGCTCCTGCATGATACGGAAGTAACGTGGATCTCTCAATTCAAGTTTATATTGATCTTAATTAGTGAATACCGGTGAATTAGTTGAAGAAAGAGATGGAAAATACACTGGTTGTTGAGTTTGCGGAACTGAAGCCAAAAAGTTGGATTGCAGAAATGGCATAGAATCTCAATGTTGATGCGAATATCATAGGAATTCCGTCTCCTTCTTGCATATGGTGCAAGCAGTCTTAAATGACGGTCGGTCCGTAACAGAAGGGAGAGGAAGAAAGGTTGTTGGATGTTGACATTTCTTAGTCGGAGAATTCAACGTTGCAGTATTGCTGGCTGCATCAGGTAGCTTCCTTTTGCGTTGGCCTTGGACTCTTGCTCCTTTATTATCTTTCCCTTCATCATTACCAGCCATTGGTCTTCGTAATCTTTTGTAAAAGTGACGAGTCTCTTCATATAAACATGATACTTTATATTGAAACATAGTCCAAGTGATATAAGATTAATTACCAATGCTTGGGGTTCTCCCATGGAAGCCCGTGGAACTCAGGATGAACTCCCCATTCACTTTGATCATCTGTGAGAATAAGCATTGGTGCCATAGGGTTAGACTTGAAGACCAACTTTTATGTCACATAATTAACAAAAGGAGAAGATATTGGCACAAACCAGCAGAGGGAAAGTCCGGGGGATCGTCTAGACGGTATTGAGAAGGGCTTTGGTATGGAGATGTTTCTGGAGAGGAAACAAATCGGTTCATTTCCTGTATATATATATAGGATTGTCTAAGATTTGTAGAGTCGCCCTTCTCTGAAGCCAAAAGGTCGAATTTGCTGCAAGGGCAAAAAATACAAGCGTTTATATAAGTCCTAGGGCATTCCATCTCTTTCTCGCATGTAGTGCAAACAGTCGTAAACCATGGAGTTCCTCATGGGGAAATGATAGACGACGAGTCGTTGGTGCAGTTGTACTTGTTGTGGCAATTGAAAATCCAGGAGTTCTAATATTAAAAATAAAAGATACCAAGGGAAACTCTTATTTTTCTACTAAAAGAAAAAAGAATGAGAATAATAGAACCTGTGGCATTACTTACGGTAAAAGCCATGGTTGAATAGGATAGGGAAGTGTCGGGATACCAATATGCAAGGGGAACCTAATTGGTATAATCGAAGGATTCTGTGTTGCCGTCGGCAAAGTGGAGTGCTCCGTTTCATTTCTGCCGTTACATCACTTTGCCGACGGCAACATAAAATCCTTCGGTTGTACCAATTAAGTTCCCCTTGCATATTGGCATTCCACCACTTCCCTATCCTATTCAATCATGGCTTTTACCGTAAGTAATGCCACAGGTTCTATTATCCTCATTCTTTTTTCTTTTAGTAGAAACATAAGTGTTTCCCTTGGCATCTTTCATTTTTAATATTAGAACCCCTGGATTTTCAATTGCCACAACAAGTACAACTGCACCAACGACTCGTCGTCTATCATTTCCCCATGAGGAACTCCTTGGTTTACAACTGTTTGCATTACATGCAAGAAAGAGATGGAATGCCCTAGGACTTATATAAACGCTTGTATTTTTTGCCCTTGCTGCAAATTCAACTTTTTGGCTTCAGAGAAAGGCGACTCTAAAAATCTTAGACAATCCTATATATATATACACGAAATGAACCGATTTGTTTCCTCTCTAGATACATCTCCATACCAAAGCCCTTCTCAATACCTTTTAGACAATCCTCCGGACCTCCCCTCTGCTGGTTTGTGCCAATATCTTCTCCTTTTGTTAATTCATGTGACATAAAACTTGGTCTTCAAGTCTAACCCTATGGCACCAATGCTTATTCTCACAGATGATCAAAGTGATGGGGAGTTCATCCTGAGTTCCACAGCCACAGGCTTCCAAGGGAGCACCCCAAGAATTGGTAATTAATTGGCTGCTGCTGTTCCTTCATCAATGAAGGATGTAACCTCACACTCTCTGCCTTTGGCTTCTCCAAGTCGGGAGTTGCCTTGTTGAGCCTCACCGGTTTCTGCCATTTCTTGGCTGCTGTTCAGCTCTGATGCTGGTGATATTACTTGCCGATGAAGCTCCTTTCATATGATATGGATCTTCACAAAGGCGATCAATAGCTACTTTTGTCAATGTAAAGGCATAACATAATGAAATTCAACAGTCTATGAGTAATCTTTGTTTGGACATACCAATGCGTGGGAACATACATCTGGGACCACAGGGTGAACTTTGCATTCACTTGGATCCCAATCTGAGGTTAGAGATGAACTATGCTCATCTGTGAGAGCAAGCATTGGCACCGTAGGATTAGAAGCGAGACCAACTTTTATGTCATATTAACTAAAGAAGACAAGTTATTGGCGCAAACCAGCAGGGGCAAAGTCTTGAGTTTTTTTTTTTTTTGCAACGTTCATTCTGTTCTGTACACAAAACAGAAGCAGATAGTCTGCATATGCAGATGCAAGGCTAACGCCTCAACAATACCAAAACAACAAAAGCAGTCCATTCCATTTTTATCAACAATAATTCCAGCAAGGACCAAGGTCTCTTATCAATATTCCTTATTCAATTGTACACCACCCTTGACCCTACTTCAATTTTTATCGAACCAGACACCTTCCATTCCATCTCAATCAGAATTTCCAATGCTCCATTTACTGACTCAATTTCCGCTGAATCAGCCAGCGGCTTCACCAGGACAAGAGAATACAGCTCGCACAATTCCTTTCCCATCTCTGAGAACACCACCACACCCCGTATCTTCCTCAAAAGCCATTCCGCTCACATTGAACTTCAGCCACCCACACGGAGGAAAACGCCAGTTCACCATGCCTGACTTATTCGTTAACAGCATCCAACCTGCATTCGGATGGACAACAACACCATAATCTCTCTTGGATTTTACATTCATCATAAGAGGCTCGAATCCATAGTAAACCTCTCATTTTTTACTGGAATAACAATGATTCCATAGAAAGAACCTTTCCATCAAACACCATCGCATTCCTTGCTAATCAAATTGTCCAACATGCAGCTGCAATTGTCTGCAAAGCATGGAGATGTACCTGGTCGTTGATTCAGGCCCCTTTGAAATGCATTCATAAAAGAATAAGTATTTGATATAACAATTCCATATAGAAGATGAAGAGTAATTTCTTAACTGACCGTCATCCACCAATATTATTTGATCATTGACAAGTGCTGAATTTAGATCTGCAAATGATGAATAGCCTTGGACTGATAGTTGTCCTCCTATCAACCCTTGTTTCGGATATGGTGTGGGAAGTGAACCGAAAGGATGATCTGCAAATGATGTATGGCCTTGATCTGATGATTTTGTTCCTGTTACCCCTTGCTTGAGATGTGCTCCAGCAATGGAGCTTGAAAAAGTTTGTAAATACTCACTAGGAGGGGAATCAAAGAACCAGGATTCTAAGTCATACAACCATTTCATATACATTTGATATAGGACCCCAACACTTAAATTTTCAGCAAGGGTGGCGCACACTTCTTGCAGTCTTCGTTCTCGAACAACCTGCATTGTACAATATTTGCAGTAAAAGTCATTTAAACAGCTGAAAGAACCAAGTGCTGCTTGCAGTCCTACAATTGTTTCATCTTACATTACTTATGCCACCACGAGAAATAACTTCCACAAAAATCCGATGCAAGTTTAGTTCTTTTATCCGGAATATAGTAACTTTGTGATTTTCACAGGGAAAAAAAATCTTAAAATCTAGAATATATTGAAACAATAACAAGAGGGTGAAACAAGAAGCAGTAAAAGGCTTACGGGATTTTTTGTAAGAGTTACAAAGTCCAGCATGATACGGAAGAAACGTGGATCTTTCAGTGCAAGTTTATATTGATCATAATTAGTGTATACCGGTAAATCTGTTGAAGAGAGAAGTGGCAAAAACTTTGGTTGTGGAATTTGCAGAACTGAAGCCAAAAAGTAGTGATTGCAGAAAGGGCATAGAACCCTAGTGTTGATGCAACTGATAGGGTATTCAGTCTCCTTCTTGCACATGGTGCAAGCAGTCTTAAATGACAGTCGGTTTTCCATAGAGGGGGCACCAAGAAAGGTTGCTAGATCACGATGGTTCTTACTCCAAGAATTCAACGTACTGTTATAGTCTGTCCTTTTGCATGGGCAACCTTGGCCTCGGCGTTTATCATCTTCAGCCAATGGTCCTTGTAATCTTGCGTCCAAGAAACCAAGCAAATAAGAAAAACTTAGAAACGATTGCTTACTCGAGAAATTGAGTTTATTTAGAACTAGAGAAAGAAAAAGATCAAACAAAGAACATGGGAAAAGAGAGTCATAAACCTCCCTATTTACATTAGAAACAAGAAAAGGAACCCACCCAGAAGAACAACTGAAAATCCTTGACTAGCTAGGAAACAGAGACGAGCAATCCACGAGCTACAGTTTCTTGAGAACAAATGGATGAATCGAAGAGAGTTAAATTTGGCTTTGTTTGCAGAATATTTTTTCCCCTTGTTTGGTTAGACAATTTTTATGTTTATCACGGATTAATTGGTATTATTGTAATTTTAACTGGCTTTTATTAAGGATTACTTTGTGAATGCATGAATTTTCTTATTTTCTCCGATTATTATATTTATATATTAGTATGGTTTTCAAGTTTTTTGCATTATTTGTATTACATTTTATAATTATCTAATTTTATTTTGTATTATATTTTTTTCTCAATAAAATTTATTCGTAAGATTAAAAGGTTGCATCAAGGTAATAGATTTAGTCGACAGACCAATAAAATATTATAAAATGACACCAATCAAAAGGAAAAAGCGCGATACAAAATGACAAGTATCACATAGAAACACATCGGACTATTAATCGAAACCAAACATGGCTCATATTTCATATAACATCTATACTATTATTTAAGTATTTTATTAAGTTGAGTTCACCCTTAATTGAATCACCAATTTAATTTTAAAATTATAATTTTTTTAATTATAAATAATATTATTATGATAACAATTTTTTTTTATATTTTTATATTATCTTTAAATAAAATAATTAAAAATTACACATATAAAAATTGAACCGGTGTTCAATAATATTAAAATACAAATTCATTATCACCTTAACAATATTCATTATTAAATAAATTTTAAAGGAAAAATATTTTCTTTTGCATACCGTGGGTATTGTTAAACAATATGTAGATTCTTGTTGCTATGATGTAAATATTTTTCTACTTTCTTGAATTGCTGTATGTATATATACATGTGTTGTTGTTGTGGCTTCTGTTTTCAGCTTTGCAGCATGTGCCAAGGCTGAAAAGCAATTTAACTAAATTAACGAACTCACAGCCTTGTGGTCGTACGGAAAGTCACCCATGCATGGATTTCACGTTCAAATATGTGACGGTACAAGGTATGAATATGCAATTATTAATGATTAATGCTCAAATGAACTTAGTAAAAAGTTAGAATACAGTTGATATGTCAATAGGGTCATATGCGAGCTTGTGTATGAGATAGTTGATGATATGGAGATTATGACAAAAAGTTTCCTTTCTCTTTTCCGTTTATAAAGCATACATGGATTTCACGTTAAAACATGCAAGTTAGTTCTTAAAATATAAAACCCGCATAATTTTCTTCAACTAGAAACCAAATATTCCTTCCAATCAGTCATCATTTTGCATTATTTAGTTCAACTGTAATCTGAATATAGGTTCTTTTATCAATTATCAATGACAAAAGTAAACCTCAAGCAATCAGAACTAGTAATCCGAAACTCTACCTTCTGCTAGTCGAGGTCAATATCAAGATCCTCATCAGGGTTGCCTTGGTCTCTGACAGTGAAACTATTTGGTGATGAATCTCCTTTCTCATTGCTATCCGTTGATCTCTTATGAAATCATTCCGTGATCTTTTTTTGGATCTTCAAAATGGTTTATCAAAGGCTCGAATCCATAGTAAACCTCTCATTTTTTACTGGAATAACAATGATTCCATAGAAAGAACCTTTCCATCAAACACCATCGCATTCCTTGCTAATCAAATTGTCCAACATGCAGCTGCAATTGTCTGCAAAGCATAGATGTACCTGGTCGTTGATTCAGGCCCCTTTGAAATGCATTCATAAAAGAATAAGTATTTGGTATAACAATTCCATATAGAAGATGAAGAGAAATTTCTTAACTGACCGTCATCCACCAATATTATTTGATCATTGACAAGTGCTGAATTTAGATCTGCAAATGATGAATAGCCTTGGACTGATAGTTGTCCTCCTATCAACCCTTGTTTCGGATATGGTGAGGGAAGTGAACCGAAAGGATGATCTGCAAATGATGTATGGCCATGTTCCGATGGTTTTGTTCCTGTTACCCCTTGCTTGAGATGTGCTCCAGCAATGGAGCTTGAAAAAGTTTGTAAATACTCACTAGGAGGGGAATCAAAGAACCAGGATTCTAAGTCATACAACCATTTCATATACATTTGATATAGGACCCCAACACTTAAATTTGCAGCAAGTGCAGCGCACACGTCTTGCAGTCTTCGTTCCCGAACAACCTGCATTGCACATTTGAAGTAAAAATCATTTAAACAGCAGAAAGAAGCAAGAGCTGCTTGCAGTCCTACAATTGTTTCATCTTACCTTATGTATGCCACCTCGACGAGTAAATTGGACGAAAATCCGATGCAAGTTTAGTTCTTTTCCATGGAATATAGGAACTCTGTGATTTTCAGAGAGAAACAAAAATTCTCAAAATCAAGAACGCATTAAAGTAATAACAAAAGAGCGAAACAAGAAGCAGCAAAAGGCTTACTGGAAAGGTTTGTTTTTTATAGTGGCTACGAGCTCCAGCATGATACGGAAGTAACGTGGATCTCTCAATACAAGTTTATATTGATCATAATTAGTGAATACCGGTGAATTAGTTGAAGAGAGAGATGGAAAAGACTTTGGTTGTGGAATTTGCGGAACTGAAGCCAAAAAGTTGCGATTGCAGAAAAGGCATAGAATCTCAATGTTGATGCAAATCATAGGAAATTCCGTCTCCTTCTTGCATATGGTGCAAGCAATCTTAAATGACGGTCGGTCCGTAACAGAAGGGAGAGGAAGAAAGGTTGTTGGATGTTGACGTTTCTTAGTCGGAGAATTCAACGTTGCAGTAGTGCTGGCTGCATCAGGTAGCTTCCTTTTGCGTTGGCCTTGGACTCTTGTTCCTTTATTATCTTTCCCTTCATCATTACCAGCCATTGGTCTTCGTAATCTTTTGTAAAAGTGACGAGTCTCTATAATACTCTTGATTTTTCTCTAAGCGACCAACAAACCAGGAAGAAAAAACTGGAAGAGAAACCTACCAAAATTCAAAATACAGTCCAAGTGATATAAGATTCATACAAGATTTTGATTTAGATTTTTTAATTTAGTTATTTATCCAACCCTCATATTTAGGAGGTTGGACAGAAAGATTTAAGTTTTAAAAAATATTTTAGATAAAATATTAGCTCATTTAAAATACCTATTGGCTTTGAAGGCTATAACTTTGACTATTTTTAATATTATAATATATTATTTTATTTTTATATATTACATAATTTATATCAAAGAAAAATTAAATTTAGAATAATATACATATTACTATAATATAATTTAAATATTTTCGGTCTTTAATAAATGACTATTGTGTATTAATTGTAAAATTCAACTTGACTTGAACTCGAATTATTTATTTGAATTGACTTGAATAACTCAATTCGATTAACTCAAAAGAACTGTTGCAAGCATTATAGAAATAGTTGGTTAATAGCTAGATACTCTTTCCTGGGTGGTTTTATGTACATTCTTGACCGCTACTCTTCCTTTATCAATGAAGTTTGCAATCTCACTTTGCTTTGCTAACTCCGTCTTTAAGTTTTCGAACACGGAGATTATATCCGTGTTTGGTTCCCTCACCACTTGTCTGCGATTGATCTCTGATAGCGTTTGTAACAATAAGCGCATCAATTTAACAATTGAACATACAAATGAAATTTTGTTTACTTTCTGCAGCAATTGAACTGAGAAACAAGCAGCAACTCAAGCAGTGACAGAGACAAATATAAGGGTAGCTCTTACCAAACTAGAAGTAGAAGGCAAATATAAGCAAAATGAAATTTTCGAAACAAATAAACACAGGAACTCAAAATGTCATCTCTGTTTGCTATTGTAATTTATCAAAAAAATTTTGAAGAAAAGGTCAAGGATTGCAGAGTTTGTCTAGCATTAGCAAAGACAAGAAAGTCATTGTTGATAGAATTATTCGATTTGTGCTACCTCTTTTGGTGTCTCCCACAACAACAAAACGAACATTTCTAACTATGAAAATTGTAAAGATAAGAGTTTAATTTATATATTTTCGGTCGTTAATGAATGATTATTGTGTATTAATGGTAAAATTTAATTTGATTCGAACTCGAATTACTTATTTAAGTTGATTCGAATAACTCGAGTCGGTTAACTCAAAATAACTGTTGCAAACAGTTGGTTAATAGCTAGATACTCTTTGCTGGGTGGTTTTATGTACATTCTTGACTGCTACTCTTCCTTCATCAATGAAGTTTGTAATCTCACTTTGCTAACTCCGTCTTTTGGTTTTCAAACTCAGGAGATTATATTCGTGTCCGGTTCCCTCACCACTTGTCTGCTGTTGATCTCTGATAGCGTTTGTACTTGCTGATGAAGCTCCTTTCTTCTTGCTCTTGCCTGATCCCTTTCTTCCCACCTCCGTCGGCTCATTATGGGTTTAAATTGTAAAGATAAGAGTTTAAAATGAAACGAATGATGGTTTTCTTTTAACTTATTTGGTAACATAGATTGAGAATAACATAGTTTGGTAATTTTCAATTGAATATCTCATCAATGACTTCAATTTAATGAAAAATCAAAGAATACATCGCTCAACTTAAAAAAATAATATTATATATTAAATTACTTCAATTTATATTTTTTTTGTAAGTACTACATATTGACATTTAAAAAATATTAAATTGTTTTTTATTGTTAGATTACATTTACATTCATCTCCCTTGGAACCAAATCTTAGATCTATCTCTAAGACCGTGAAAAAAATTACTCCACAAATAAATTCAAATACTATCACACTCATTTATTGATATTTAATTTTTATAATTTATTTTTATTACATATATGATATATCATTATTTAAACCTTACTAATAGAATTTAAATTCATCTCTACTAAAAGTGGTTATGGTCAAATTGAGTTCGGTCGGGTCCATGTAAGATATTTTTATAATGAAAGTATTTTTTTCAAAGTTATTTTTTTCTGCTTTAAATTTCCCTCCTACTGGAAAAATAACTGTTGCAAGCAGTATAGAAACAGTTGGCTAATAGCTAGATACTCTTTCCTCGGTGGTTTTATTTACATTCTCTACTGCTACTCTTCCTTCATCAATGAGGTTTGTAATCTCACTTTGCTTTTTTAACTCCGTCTTTTGGTTTTCGAACTCGGAGATTATATCAGTATCCGATTCCCTCACCACTTGTCTACTGTTGATCTCTGATAGCATTTGTACTTGCTGATGAAGCTCCTTTCTTCTTGCTCTTGCCTGATCCCTTTCTTCCCACCTTGGTCGGCTCATTATGGGGTGGATCTTCAGAAAGGTCATCAAAGTCGACTTTTAGAAATGCCTAAAGAAGTGAATTACAAATCTCCCTTTCTCTCTATATTGATTGGTTGGACATACCATTGCCTCGGGTGCTCCCATCGGTGCCTGTGGAACATGGATCTTGGAGTTGGATCTTCCCTACTTGTGGTAAAAGCTCACCAGTGAGAAATAGGCATTAATGGTGCGACTTGAAGACGTCACAATAACAAAAATGAAAAGAAATTATTGGCACAAACCAACAGAGGCAAAGTCATTAATGATGCTATAGGGTTAGTCTTGAAGGGAAACTTTTATGTCATACTAACAAAAGAAAACAAGGTATTGGCACAAACCGGCAGAGACAATGTCTTGAGGATTCCCCTGTTGAAAGTATCGATTGACATCTGGTAGTAGTAAACTTGAATCAGGCTTCTTTTCAAATGGATTCATAATACATTGATATAACAGTTCCATATAGAAGATACCTTCATCCAGGAAAACTATTTCACCATCGACAATGGTTGAAGGTAGATATGCGAATGGTTCTGATGGTTGTTCTCCTCCTATAAACTCTTAGGTCGGATGATCTGCCGCACCTAAATTGGAGCCATCTTGAGGCTGATTGTTATTTGCTACTGCTGAATCCAAATTCCAAGACGATGGTTACTGTTCTCCTATCGACATTGCAGTATTGCTACTGCTGTTGGAGGCTGTCATTGGATCTAACATTAAATATGATAGCAGCTTCGTTCTGCGTCGGTTTTTGCTTCGTTTTTTTCCATTCATTGGTCCTTGTTAAACAGTAGCCACAATCGTCCAAGAAGCCAAGCAAATAAGAAACATATCAACTAATCAAGAAACCATTGCTTAATCAAGAAACTCCCAATCACTAAGCGACCAACAAAGCAAAAGATTATGTTGAAGAGTGGCAACAATGCAGCAACATATCAACTTAGCCAGCTACACCAGCAAGTGTCGAGCAGTTGCAGTGTGCAAGATGGCAGCAGGCAGATTTAGTTTAGTTCACTTCTAGTTTATTTAGTTCAAAATGTAATCAAGTTTACTTTTGATTTGTAACTAGTCATATAGGATAGTACAAGTCTTATCTTTGATGTTTTAAGAATTAGTCAAGTATGATAGCTGATATTTTCAGATTCTAGGATTGATCATTTTGATTTAACAGCTTGTCTACTTGTACAAGCAATGTCTGTTTTTGTTTTAAACATTTTACTACTTATGTAGTCTTGTATTTTTATAATCTGTTAGTTAATGAAAAATTTTAGTTCTTCTTCTCAACATTTTTTGTAAGATTTTGGTTTTGTTTTTATTCTTTCATTTGCTGGTTCATTGTTTGCTCTCTTGAGAGCTGTTAAAACTCAACAAATGGTATCAAGAGCCAAATTCTTTGAGGGCCTCTTTTGTTGTTATCTATTTTTTTTTTGCTGAGCATTTGAAAGGAAAAACACAAAACCCACTTAGTGATCTCTTGCTGCTGAAACCATGAGTTTTTCACCTCTACAACCACCTGTTTTTGTTGGGGAGAATTACAACATCTAGTTAGTAAAGATGAGGGCTTACCTGCAGGCATATGATCTATGGAGTGTGGTTCAAACAAACACAGAGCCACCACCCTTGAGTGCTAATCCAACCATAACTCAAATTAGACAGCACAATGAGAACTGTGCCAAGAAGTATAAGGCCATGTCTTGCTTGTAGAATGGAGTCTCAGATGCAATCTTCACAAGGATTATGGCCTGGAACTCTCCAAAGCAGGCTTATGACAAACTAAAGGAGGAGTTTCAAGGGTCAGAGAAGACCAGGCAGCATTAACTGATTAATTTGAGAAGAGACTTTGAGAACCTGAAGATGAAGGAATTTGAGTCCATCAAAGTGTATGCTGACAGAATCATGTTTACTGTCAACAATATCAGGCTGATGGGAGATGAGTTTAGTGAGAGGAGAGTGGTTGAAAAAGTCATCAACAATATCAGGCTGATGGGAGATGAGTTTAGTGAGAGTGGTTGAAGCCCAATTTTGACCGGGCCCAAATCATTTTAAAATTTACTTTGAAATTAAATTTAAATTTATTTAAATTTAATTTAAGTTTGAATTTAATTTAAATTTAATATTATTGTAAATTTAAAATGTCCATTAAATAAAGTCCAAATTACAATTTATAAGCCCGATTGGGCCCAAATACGAGCCCAAACCCAATGTCCATTGTTACAAGCCCAACTAGGCCTAATTGCAAGTTAAATACCAGAGAGGCCCAAACAGTACCCTAAGGTCAAACCCCAAACAGAGGCTATTCCCACTTGCACTGCACCACCACCACATCAACCAAACAGAGCCCACCACATCAGCACCAGCAGCTCCAAGTTGCTTCTGCCACAACCACCGTCTTCACCAGCTGCTCCAAACCGCCACTGTGGACCTGCAAAAGACAAGACAACCATTTAAGTGAATAGAACAATTTGTAATGATAGAAACAGTGGTTATAAAAGCCAGAATTGTAAACCATTGGAGAGGGGGACCCTTCTTTGAAAGGCTAATACACGAACCCCTTTTGAAAAATCAATCCAAAGATCTTTTCTAAAATAATCTATACAGAAGCAGACTTTCAAAGCATATTGTGAACCAAAACAGAGGCACCCAATAACAATGAATATCCGAATAGGCATCAAGCAACAAAATATATTGAAAAGTCAAAACACTAAGTTACCCAGGTACTTTTAATTTATATTTATTGCTATTTATGATCCAGTACTAACTATTCGGTCATTAATATATATGTTAATCCATGCACTGAAACTCTATTATCCCCATTTATTACTTTAATTGTTTCCAAGTATAACAGATGTATAAAAGTTGCTAAGGCATTAATAACAAAGGAGTATTAAATACATTTTATAATAAATATTAATGGTGTTAATATTTCTAATAAATATTAATAGATTTAATAATAATAATAGTAAATTCATTAATAATATATTAATTAATATTTAATTTTTTAAAAAAAAAGAGTCGAAAGGTCAAAACTTATCTGTTCACCGTCGCCGTTGCTGTCGTCGAAGCCACCACCGTCGTGATTGCCTTCGACCGCGGCTACTGCTTTATCGTGTACAAACCTGAAAAAGGGCATAAAAAAGGATTAAAGGAAACCCAAAGCATGTAATAATTGAATCAAAGGGATACAATCTAAAAAAAAAATTCAAAAGTGGATTTGGAAACAGAAAAGGCTTTTTAAAACGGTCTTAGATCTGGTTTAGAACCAAATCTAATCTTTTTGAAACTAAAAAATCATCGAAAAGTTTTAAAATAAAGTGAAATAAAAAGAAAAGAAGATGGGTTTTCAAACTCTAAGATCTGGAAGTTCATAGTTGGGGTTTCAAAAAGGTTATAAAATCAAAAGATAAAGAAAAGAGAATTGAAAGAAGAAAGAATAAAGAAAAGTGACTTTTGAACTTACGGGTAGCCGGAAGCACGTGGACGGAAGACGAAGACCGGCGGTGACGTACGCGCGAAGGAGCACAGGCACGTGGCTACGGATGCGTGTTCACCCGCTAGACGGAGCTCGGTCGGAGCTCGGCCGGAGAGGGGCTGGACATGGGTTTGTTTTGAGAAGAAAAGGAAAAACAAATGGTTTTTTTAGAAATGATTTCAAAATTATTTTTGGGACAAAAATTTGGCTTTTATAAGACATTGGAACGGCGTCGTTTCAAAATAACGTCGTTTTGAACCTTGCCCATGGATAGCCCGAACCGAACCGACCCGACCCGGACCACTCAGGATTCGCGTGTTTTTGATTAATGGTTTATTTGTGCATTAAGTCCTTCTGCATTTTTTAATTGTTTCAATTTAGTCCTTCTTATATTTTTAATTAATTTTAATTTAGCCCAGTAATTTTAATTTCTTTTCAATTTAGTCCTTTGACTTTTAGAATACATCAGAAGCTGCCACGTGTCCCTATTTTGGTTTATTTATGCAATTAGTCTCTTTTATTTTTAATTTGTTTTAAATTAATCCTTAAATCAACTTCTGTTTAATTATAAAATTGGCCCAAAATTTTTTCATGGTTTTCAAATTGGTCCTTGGACTTCAGGATGCCTGTAGGGTGCCACGTGTCACTCATTTATGGTTTTATTTCCCTAAAGGTCCCTAAACTATCCAAAAATTGTATTTTGACCCCCGAACTTCTCCAAAATTACATTTTTAACCTTAAAACTTTTGAAAATTACATTTTTAACCTCAAAACTTCTAAAAATTACATTTTTGCCCCCGAACATTCAAAAATTACATTTTTAACCCTAAAACTTCTAACAATTACATTTTTACCCTCAAACTTCCAAAAAATACATTTTTACCCCTAAACTTCCAAAAATTACATTTTTAACCTCGAACTTCCAAAAATTCCATTTTTGACCCCGACACTTCCAAAATTATCATTTTACCCCCGGATGTTTCAAAATCTCGTTTTTGATTTCGATTTTTTCAAAAATTATCATTTCACCCCCGAATATCTAAAATGTCATTTTAACCCTAAATTTTTCCAAAATTACCATTTTTCCCCCAAGAGTCTAAAATTACCATTTTGCCCCAAGAGTCTAAAATTACCATTTTGCCCCCGGGTATCCAAAAGTCTCATTTTCAACCCCGATTGCATCGTTTTTCTTCCTTATCAATATTTATATTTAACTTTAATTATTATGCACTTTTATTTCGTGTTTGTTTTATTTTTGCTTATCATTTATCTGCTTAGTTATTTTACTTCGCATTATTTAATATCCATCATTAATTGCTCTTTCATATTAAACTTGCATATTCGTTTTCAAAATTGTTTTCATAAAAACTTTAAAATCGAGGCAATATTCTTTTATTTTGAGTTTCGAAACTTTACGCCTTAACTTACTAGCTGCGATTTTTCTCAAATCAAAATAATCGAATATCCTTAATTGAGGCAATGTTTCCTTATCTTCGGTTATGAAAATTTACGCCTTAACTCACTAGGTGCAACATTTCTTCAAATCGAGATAACCAAATACCCTTCTCCAAAATTCAAAAAGTTTACAAAGGAAAGCTCGTTATTTCTGAATCTCGAAATGTTGTGTCCTAACTTACTGGACGTAACTTTCTTTCCCGATCACTTTGAAATAGCGGGACTTCCAAACAAAATTGATTTCTTTTAAACATAACTCATGCATTCGAGAATCGTATTTTAAACTTTATTCGTGCTTTTAAGGTTTACAAATCAAGACCCGAAAATAATCAATACGGTACCAATTTTGGGCGTATGAGGGTGCTAATCCTTCCTCATGCGTAACCGACTCCCGAACCTATTTTTCTGGATATCAAAGATCGATATTTTTAAAACGTATTTTAAACGTTTTATGGTGTTCCAATCACACCTAATAAAAGATTGGTGGCGACTCCCTTTTTTCCAAATTTTAAAATACTTTTTCGAAACTCCGTTTTTAGAGTGGCTTCGACAACTTGGCAACTACGCTGGGGAGCTATTTTCAAAAATAAACAAGAGTCAAGCCAAATCTGATTATTTTTGGGTCTTTTTGAAAACTTTTAAACTTCGATTTTGTTTAATATGCGATCCTCGACATCTTTGCGTGGTATTATACTGTGCGATATTGCTAGTGTAATTTTGCATCCATATGCATTGTGCTATTGCCCTCTTAAGTGGAAGTGGGAAGCTACTCCTTCGTGAGGTCTTCACCTCCGTGCAGGATAGTGAATCGCTTTCGGGATTACAAAGTACCCTTGTTTTCGTGAAGTTTTCACTTTCGTACATACATGTGGGAAATGTGTCCCCCTAAACCGAACTCATCCATATGAGCTTGTAATGGGTGAGAATCGAGGAATCTGTTGTTTAGGTACCGTCAACTCTAGAACTTGAACCACATGTAGCGAACCCTAGTTGCTTACCTTAGGATAGAACTACACCAAGCTGTTAGTAGTCTCCCAAGTCTAGGTTCTCTGTTTTAGATCTGTACTTTTTATCATACTCGTGTTCTTTTACTTTTTAATTGTTGTTTGCATTACATCTTCATGCAAAGGAAAATGTGGATTTAAGCCCAATTACTAAATAGAAAATTGGTCATAAAAAAACGAGTTCCCTAATAAGATGGAAAATAATACGATCGCGCGCATACGCTCAAAAAAAGAAAAGAAAGACGAAAAGCCAATGATTAGCCCGAAACACAGACTGCACAACGAACCAAACTTTGACTCAACGACGAAAAATGATCGATCACTTAAGTTGACATTTTGGGACCAAAAATCAAAAGATGAATGAGGGCGAAATTGGAAGATATCCTATGAAGATTAAAGGCTTTTGAATACTAAGGCGCAATCATATGCGTATCTGTTTTATGTAAAGGAATTTGTTTTCTAGTAAAATTTTCTAATAGAATTGGGCTATGAGCCAATGTTTTCTTATGCATACATGCATTCATAAGCTGCACATTTTATTAACTTGCACATAATTCCTTGAGAGCCTACCTCAAGTAGACAAACTTGTTCATTCTTGCTTCTTAATTATCCAACAGATTATATTTGTACTTAACCTGGTGATAATATTTTTCTGCTTTTCTTGAATTGCTGTATGTATGTATCTCCTTCTTGTGGCTTCAGTTATGCAGCATGTGCCAAGTCCGAAAAATAGTTTAACTAAATTAGCGAACTTACAAACCTATGGTGGTACGAAAAGCCACTCCGTCTCTTTTCCTATGAAACCATGCATGGATTTCAAATTCAAATATATGCAAATTATTCAGGGTTAGCACAATCACCTTGTTATGATACTTGATATTATCTACTCATAATCTGAATGGGTCTGGGCTGGATCTTATGGGATCCACATGTTGAGCTCGCAGGTTATTCTCATAAATCGAGCTCGCATAAGGTTAAGTGTTTATAAGAGAGATACCTATCGCATGAGATCGTATCGTCATGTGTTAAGTTTAGAATAGGATACGTGTTGACATGTATGAAACCTATCTATTATTTATATCAGATCAACGAATAGTACTCATATAATATAAATATACAACCTTATCATTTAAAGAAAACAGAGAAAAACCCTCAACACATCTCTTTTGATAAAATCAAATAACAGAGCTTGTGATTCCCTCTCCAAATTACTGATATATTTATTTAAACTAATGATGGGAAATTATCTCCTTTTATCGTATATAGTTAAAGAAGGGTTTTCCTGATTCAAATATTTGGTTTAACTTTGTAATATGAATATGGATTGATTCTTTTATCATAGGTAAAAGTAAACTTCCATCTCCAATCTCATCATCTTTTAACTCTTTTCCTTATCCAAACTGTAACCTGTTTTGTATAAAAGAAAAAAAGAGGTTCTCTTCTAACTTGAAAAATGTATTTTCTATTCCATTCTTAACTACTACTCTTTCTTCATCTACGAAGGTTGTAATCTCACACTCTGATTTGCTATTAGTTTGTCTTTTCTTGTCAAGGTTGGGTAGGAACATACGTCGAAGTTTCCTTGCTGGGACTTTTTGGTTTTCTGTCATTACTTGGCCGCTGTTCAGCGCTGATGCTGGTGACTGTACCTATTGAGGAAGCTATTTTCTCATAGTTGCCATCCCTGCTTTCGGTTGATCCCACAATATTCCGCTCATTATGAGATGTATCTTCAAAAAGATGTTAAAAAGAAACTTTTGTCAACATTGTGAAAGACATAACACAGTGAAAATCAACATTCTATGATTAACCATTGTTTGGACATACCAATGCCTAGGGTGTTCCCATGATTCATATGGAATATACGTCTAGGACTAGGGCCTTAGGCTGAACTTCCCATTCATTTGGATCCCAATCTGACCTCACATATGAACTTTGCTCATCTGTGAGAATAAGCATTGGGGCCACAGTGTTAGACTTAAAGACCAACTTTTATGTCGCATAACTATAGATTTTACAAGTTATTGGCTCAAACCAGGAGGGTCAAAGTCTTGAGTATTGTCTGCAAAGTTTCGATATGTAGTACCTGGTAGTGGTAAACTTGATTCAGGCCCCTTTTGAAATAGGTTCACAATATATTAAATATTTGATATGACAGTTCCATATAGAAGATGAAGAGAAATTTCTTAACCGACCATCATCGATGAAAGTTATCTGATCATTGACAATTGCTGAATTGAGATCTGCAAATGATGTATGACCTTGTTCTGATGGTTATTCTCCTATCGATCCTTGTATCGGATGTGGTGTGAGAAGTGAACTAGAAGGATGATCTACTGAAGCAAAATCGAAATCCAAATTGAAGTCGAAATCAGAGTCGTAATCGTAGCGGGAGGATTCAGTTGATCCCACCATATTTCGCTAATTATGAGATGCATATTCAAAAAGGTGTTAAAAAGTAACTTTTGTCAACAAGGTGAAAGAAAAAACACAGTGAAAATCGACATTCTATGGTTAACCATTGTTTGGACATACCAATGCCTGGGGTGCTCCCATGGATGCTTGTGGAATATACATCTGGGATTGGGACCTCAGGCAAAACTTCCTATTCATTTTGATCCCAATCCGAGCTCACATATGAACTTTGCTCATCAGTGAGAATAAGCATTGGGGCCATAGTGTTGGAAATGAAGACCAACTTTTATGTTGCATTAACTAAAGAAATTACGAGTTATTGGCTCAAACCAGCAGGGACGAAGTCTTGAGTATTGTCTGCAAAGTCTCGAGATCTCGTACTTGGTAGTGGTAAACTTGATTCAGGCCCCCTTTGAAGTAGGTTCACAATATATTGAATATTTCATATGACAGTTATTTGATCACAATATATTGAATATTGAATATATGGAAGATGAAAAGAAATTTCTTAATCGACCATTATCAATGAAAGTTATCTGATCATTAGCAATTGCTGAATTAAGATCTTCAAATGATGTATAACCTTGTTTCGAGGGTTATCCTCCTATCGATCCTTGTATCGAATGTGGTTTGGGAAGTGAGCTGAAAGGATGATCTGTGAAGCAAAATCAAATTCTAAATTGAATTTGAAATCAAAGTTGTAATCATAGGCGGAGGGTTCAGTAATTTAGAGTAGATTGTTATTTCCTACTACTGAATCCAAATTTGAAGATGATGGTTGTCCTCCTATCACCCCTAGAATTGGACATGGCCTGGAAGATGAACTATTCAGATGGCATGTTGAACTGAAGTTGATACCAGTCTGCAAGCTAGTCGGTTGCCTATTGGTATTCACTGATGCTGGACTTCTATATGGTTGTGATGATGGTTGTCCTCCTAGTACCCCTTGCATGAGATGTCCTCTTGTAAAAGAAAATAAAAGCTACTGATATGCAGTAGACAATGATTTGAAGCAAAAGTTTCAATTTCTTGCTGAAGAGTCAATAAGTTTTGCAAGAATAAAGAAGAGAAGAAGTAGAAAATTGAATGAAGAAAACTTGATCTGATGATTTTTCATTGATGGATAACTTTGATATACAAAAAGTTGATTAATAGGAACCATAGGGTATGGTCCAAATCTGCATGACATAAGCAGATTTTAACAGTGCAAAGTGTGGAAATTGCATTAAAAAATGCTCCTAAATCTAGCTATCATCAAGCATGTAACAGCCCGATTTTTAGTGGTTTCAGAAATAGTGATTTTGAGACCACAACTCCGGCGAGTCGAGTTGTAAACTTATTTATTTTAAACATTTCTGGTGATATATGCATCGTATAAAATTATGATTCGAAAATTTCATTGATTAGATAGTTAATTGAATAGAAAGGACTAATTCATAAAAAGGGTAAAAGTATAGATGTTTAATTAGAAGGACCAACTGAATAAATTAGCCAAGGGAGTGTTAGTGGGTGGATTGTTATGAATTAAATTATTTATAAATAGGTTTAATAAAGGTTAAAAATGTTTAATTAAGGCTTAATGATGAAAGTCTCAATAATTACAAAATTACCATTTATATTTATTTGAAATTAAAAGGAAGAAATTGAGAATTTCATCCCATTTTTCTTCTTCCTTCTTCTTCACACGGCACCAAGGGGAAAAACTTAGGGTTTTGAATTCTAATCTTTGGGCTTTGATTTAGGTAAGCAAATTTTGATCGTTTTTAGTAACTTTTATGTTTTTGAGTCCGTATTAACTTAATCTAGCTTATGCAAGGACTAATTTGTGAATCTGTCAAATGTTAGAAAACCTGTCATTGTTGAAATTGCTTGTTCTTGGAAGATTTTGATGTATTTGAATGTTTGATACTTGGGTTAAATCTTTTTGTAAAGTAATTTTTGATGAAATTAGAGTTGAAGGACTAAAATGTGAAATTGGTGAAATTTTATGAATTGTTATTAAAATAGATATGTGAATGGGTTGAGTGAATACCTAAGGAAATTCAGATGGTTTTTTGTGGGAGAAAAAGGTTATTTTGCATGTTTTGTGTTGAAAGGACTAGATTGAATAAAGAGAAACTAGTAGGGGTAAAATCGTAATTTTCCCAAATGGGCTAAATTGTGTTGAGCGACTAAATTATGTAATTTAATGCGAAAATAGAATGATTTGTGAATGTAGACTACGATCGTACTACCGACCATGAAAAAGGGAAATTAGCGATTAGTCCTTGAAGTCTTTCCTAAATTGCAATTCAGTCCGGTAAGTTCATAATGTTAAATTCTTATTGATAACTGTCTATAACTGCATTTTAATGATTATTAATAATGAGACACATTGAGATGAGAATTTTTCGATCTTGTGCCAAAGATAGAAAATCGTCCGATAGCTAGATCCTGCATTCGTTGCGGATACTCTATAGCATCGTGAGTCACCATATGGTGAATAGAATCCGAGGAATGGATTACAGGCCCTACGATGGTTGAGATTCATGCTTGTTGCATCTTCTCGTCAGCTTAATGTGAGCAGCATCGTAGGGAACAGATGTATCGTATCGATGGTTAAAGAATAACATCGTATACTGGTAACAGGCATGACCCTTGGGTCAATAGGGAGAAAATGAGCAACATGACCTTTATGTCAACAGAGAGTAAAATGAATAGCGACCCTTGAAGTTCAGTTGTGTTGACTTACAAATTTATAGAGTTGCTTATCTCATAAGAGTTGGTAAATTGATGAACTTCCGAACTTATTGAGCTATGTAGCTTACCAGTGAACTTGTTGTTGTTTTGTAGATCTCGTTTTATGACTTGAAGATCGGATCATCTTGGAGGCAATCACACTATCTTGGGAGCTCGATCGGTAGTATTTACATCACTTGGTTATTTGGCATGTACTAGGATGTTATTAACCTTTGATATAGAACCAAAGATGTTGAAATCATACTATTTTGATTTTGTAAATGCATGAAGTATAACTTGATGCTTACGTTTATAATGCTTGTAAAGACTTATAAATTATGTGTATGATGTGATGTTTTAATGCATAACTTACATTGATTGTGTTTGAGGTATTAAACTTGTGTCTTGGCATCAGTAATGAAATTTTGCATTCTTGTTTCGGTAGAATTATTGCATGTATCGGTAGAAGTACAGGGTAGGAGAGAGGTTGTTCTCTAACTTAAATTGTATCGGTAGTTGATTTGCAAGTATCGATAGTTTATGGTACTGATGTATTGGTAGTATGTAAGCTTGTATCGGTAGAAGTTGCAAAGAGTGGATTTTTGCTCTCTAGAGTTTTTGATATCGGTAGTTGCATGACTTGTATCGGTAGAAATCATACTTGTATTGGTAGAACTAGTACAGGTACCGGTAGAAATCTGCACAGTTCTAAAATTATTCATTGAATTGACTACTACCGATACTTGACCATCAGGTACCGGTAGAAGTCTCCTAAAATGTTAGAAGTACCATTTTTACCCTTGACAAAATTGTGTTATGTTTAGATATTGTTTAAAATTGTGAGAAATGATTTTTGTATTGAATAAAGATGAAAATAGTTGGATATTCGTAAAAGATGAACAATATAAAATGAATAGTAGACACTAAAATCCTAACCAGCAACAGTGTACGGGATTCGGGTGTTACAAAGCACTAAGTCGGCCTCTAAGTTGGACTGAATTACATCATCAAAATGAAATATTAAACATAACACTTGTACATCAAAATGTCTCAAAATAAATCTAATTCTTCCATGCTGCTGGTAAGCTCTTCATGCTGCATGCTAAGCCATCGATCAACAATCTTCCTTAGCTTGTATGCAGCTAACTCCAAGTTTTGCCCTTAACTCTTCAAACCTTGTTGTACCAAGAGGTTTAGTTAGAATATTTGCAAGCCGATCTTCAGAACTGCAATGAATCAGTTTAACTTCATAGCATTGTTGTGCTTCTCTCACAAAATGAAACTTAATCTTAAAATGCTTTGTTTTTCCATGAAACACTGGATTCTTTGCAATTGCAATAGTAGACTGATTGTCACATAGAATCTCTATTGATTCATCTTGGTGCAGATTTAAATCTTCCATAAGCTTTCTTAACCAAATTGCTTGGCTTACAGATACAGCAGCTGCAACATACTCTGCTTCTGTTGTGTATTAAGCAACAATAGTTTACTTCTTTGAGCTCCAACAAAAAATAGCTAAGCCTAAAGTAAACAAGTACCCTAAGGTGCTTTTCACATTATCCACAGATCCTCCCCAATCACTGTCAGTGTAACCATACATCTTCATGTGCTGAACTATAATAAACTTGAGTCCATAATTCAAAGTTCCTTTGATATACCTGAGAACCCTTTTTGCTACTTGCATATGTGAAGAATTGTAGCAGTGCATGAATCTTGATAGAAGGCTTACTGTGAAAACTTGGTCTGGCCTTGTTGCAGTCAAGTAGAGAAAACATCCAACTAGACTTTTGTAATCAGCTTCACTAACCCTTTCATAGTACTAGATAGTTTCTCCTTTGCAGGAACAGGGGTAGTTACTGATTTGGAGTTCTCCATGCAGAACTTCTTCAAAATATTTAATGCAAATGCCCTTTGTCTTATGGAGATGCCCTTTTTAGTTTTAAACACCTCCATTCCTAAGAAGTAAGACATAAGCCCTAAATCTGACATTTCAAAGACTTCTTGCATCCTAGTCTTGAAATATGCCAAACAATCCTCATTTCCTCCAATTACCAGTAGGTCATCAACATACAATGAAACTATAAGAGCTGTTTCATTTCCAATCTTCTTCACATACAAAGTAGGCTCATTGACACTTCTTTCAAAATCAAAACTTGAGAGATAATTGTCAATTCTCTCATACCAGGCCCTTGGAGCCTGTTACAAGCCATACAAGGCTTTCTTCAACTTGTACACTTTTGTTTCTTCTTCAGCAACTTTAAATCCTTCAGGCTGCTCTACATATATTTCTTCATTCAGAAAACCATTTAAGAAAGCTGACTTCACATCAATTTGGTGAATTTTCCATTGGTTTTGAGCTGCTAAGGCTAATAGAAGCCTGATGATGTCAAGCCTTGTCACAGGTGCAAAAGTCACAAAATAATCAACTCCATACCTTTGGCTGAATACTTTTACCACCAGTCTTGCCTTGAGCCTATTCAAGGAGTCATTAGCATTATGCTTGGCCCTGAAGACCCATTTGACTCCAATAACTTTCTTGTTAACTGGCCTTTCAACCAATTTCTATGTTTGATTTTTGTTGATCATAGTCATTTCATCTTGCATTGCATCCAACCATCCTAGTTGTGCCTGAGCTTTATTGTAGCTGATTGGTTCAACATTTGCCAAATCTACTTTTTCATAAACATCAGCCAGCAACCTTGTCCCTCTAATAGGCAAATCATTTATGTTCAGATCTTGATTTGCTTGAGTATCATTTTGTAGATCAGGCACAACTTCACTGACCTTCTCAACCTCTGACTTGTCCCAGTTCCAGGTTGAAGCTTCATCAAATACCACATCTCTGCTTACATAGACTTTATGAGTTGAAGGATCCAATATCCTATATCCTTTCTTGTCATTTCTATAACCAACAAAGACTACAGGTTGTGCTCTTTTATCCAACTTGTCTCTTTTCACAGCTGGAACTACTGCTTAACAAATGCAACCAAAAATCCTTAGGTGTGCAACTGAGGGCTTGAAGTCAAACCACACCTCAAAAGGTGTTTTCTCCATTAAGGCTTTGTAGGAAGCCTATTTTGTAGATAAACAGCAGTGTTAACTACTTTTGCCGATAAGTTCTTAGGCAAATTTCTTTCAAATAGTAAGCACCTGGCCATGTCCATGAGTGTTCTGTTTTTCCTCTCACTCACACCATTTTGTTGTGGTGTGTATACATTTGTGAACTGATGTGCAATACCAGAATCATCATAGAACCTCTGAAATATCTCAGATGTGTCTTCTGACCCATTGTCTGACCTCAACACTTTCAGGTTGCAATCTTCCTGATTTTCTACTGAAGTTTGAACTTCCAAAACACTGAGGCTACTTCTGATTTCTGCTTAAGAAAGTAAATCCAACAGTATCTTGAATAATCATCAATAAATAAGATGAAGTACCTACTGCCATTCAAGGATTCAGTTCTCATTAGACCACAAACATCAGTGTGCATCAATTCTAGCTTCTTAGAAGCTCTCCAAGATTTGTTGGCTGGGAATGGAAGCCTTGATTGCTTTCCTATCTGAAACACATCACAGACTTCTTGGTGCTCAACCACATTAGTGAAATTCTCAACTAACTGTCCCTTAGACATATGAACCAATGACTTATAACTCACATGCCCCAATCTTTTGTGCCATAGCATTGATTCATCAATAATAGAAGCATAAGCAACATTTGAAACTGGTTTCCAGTCCACTATGAAGCTCCTATCAGTCATTGTGACTGTAATTCATTTAGATCCACTTGGATCACAAATGGAGCATTCATTGTTTTTAAACACAACTGAGTAGCCCTTCTCAATCAACTGAGCTATACTCAACAAATTTCTATCAATTTTAGGCACTAAGAGTACATTTGAAAGAAGCTTAGTACCTGAGAGTGTGTTGATGAAAATATCACCCCTTCCTTCAGCCTTGATGTACTGACCATTCCCAATTCTGACTTTGGTATTGAAACCCCTATCAATCTGCTTGAAAATGGCAGCATCAGGTGTCATGTGGTTTGTACAACCACTGTCCAACAACCATCCCTTGGCAACCCTTTTTCTGATAGCTAAACAGGATACTACTCCTCCTAAACTTCAGCTTCATCTGCTACTTGAGCCTTAACTTCATGTTGCTGTGGTTGTTACTATTTATGTTGCACTTTGTTTCTACATACCTTCTCTACATGCCCTATTTTCTTATAGCTTTTGCACTGAACATCTGGTCTATACCAGCAATAAGCTTCAAGATGAGTTGTTTTCTTGCAATGTGAGCATGGAGGGTAGCCTTTCTTCATCCCATCTCTCTTTGGTCTGTCTTTGTTACTTAGCCAAGGTTTCTTCCCTTTATAGTTGGAAAAGGTTGTTATTGACTTTCCCTTGGCTTGAAATGCACCTTCATGGTGTTCCACTTGCCTGCTTGCTCTTCTTTGCTCTTGAGCATAGAAGGCATTGACCAATTCAGGAGTGTGATACTTGTCAGATCTCTAGAGTCCTTCAATGAAGAAATTTTTGCTTCAAACCTCTCTGGAAAGGTTGCTATAACCTTCTCAACTATCCTGCTCTCAGCAAACTGCTCTCCAAGGAGTCTAATACTGTTTATAACTACCATGACTCTTCCTGCATACTCCTTCACTATTTCAGACTCCCTCATCTTCAAATTCTCAAAGTCTCTCCTAAGGTTAATGAGCTGCTGCTGCCTGGTCTTCTTAGTACCTTGAAACTCCTCCTTCAACTTGTCCCAGACCTGCTTAGGTGTCTTACAAGCCATGATCCTTGTGAAGATCACTTCTAAAACATAGTTCTGAAGGCATGACATTGCCTTGTATCTCTTGGCTATGTCATCTGAATGTTACCTTATCTGAGCTACTATTGGGTTAGCTCTCAAAGGTGGTGGCTCGACATTAGCATTTACTACTTCCCACAAGTCAAATGCTTGAGGCTTACTTTTTCCAATGATAATTGATAAAAGAACCCATATTCAGATTACAGTTGAACTAAATAATACAAAATGATGACTTAGTGGAAGGAATATTTGGCTTCTAGTTGGAGAAAATGATGCGGGTTTTATATTTTAAGAACTAATTTGCTTGTTTTAACGTGAAATCCTTGCATGTTTTATAAATGGAAAAGAGGAAGGGAAATTTATGTCATAATCTCCATATTATCAACTATCTCATACACAAGCTAGCATATGACCCTATTGACATGCCAACTCTATTCTAGCCTTTTACTAAGTTCACATGAGCATCAATCATTAATAATTGCATATTCATACCTAGTACTGTCACATATCAATTTTCAAATTCAGTCAATTGCATTAGAACATATATTACACATGCATTTAATGATACATTTTGAGATCATTGCTGTTGTTCTAATTTGATTCAATAGATACAACATCAATCACTTGTTTCAATTCAATTTCATTTACTAGCCATGTATGTCAATTTTTATCAATATTTCAATTTAAGTTCAGACATAGATAAAATGAAAATAACACAAACAAATTTAGGGGTGAACAAAACTTGATTCGATTTGAAAAAATCAAAATTTCTTTTAAATTGTGAGTTAATCAAATCGAGTTATTCGAGTCAACTCAAATAAGTAATTTGAGTTCAAGTCAAGTTGAATTTTACAATTAATATACAATAGTCATTCATTAGCGACCAAAAATATTTAACTTATATTATAGTAATATGTATATTATTCTAGATTTAATTTTTCTTTGATATAAATTATTTAATATATAAAAATAAAATAATATATTATAATATTAAAAATAGTCTTTCTGTCCAACCTCCTAAATATGAGGGTTGGATAAATAACTAAATCAAAAAATCTAAATCTAAATCTTGTGTGAATCTTATATCACTTGGACTGTGTTTCAATATAAAGTATCAAGTTTATATGAAGAGACTTGTCACTTTTACAAAACATTACGAAGACCAAAGGCTAGTAATGATGAAGGGAAAGATAATAAAGGAACAAGAGTCCAAGGCTAACGCAAAAGAAAGCAACCTGATGCAGCCAGCAATACTGCAACGTTGAATTCTCCGACTAAGAAACGTCAACATCCAACAACCTTTCTTCCTCTCCCTTCTGTTACAAACAGACCGACCGTCATTTAAGACTGCTTGCACCATATGCAAGAAGGAGACGGAATTTCCTTTGCTTTGCATCAACATTGAGATTTTATGCCTTTTTTGCAATCACAACTTTTTGGCTTCAGTTCCGCAAATTCCACAATCAAAGTTTTTTCCATCTCTCTCTTCAACTAATTCACCGGTATTCACTAATTATGATCAATATAAACTTGTATTGAGAGATCCACGTTACTTCCGTATCAAGTTGTTGCTTGTAGCCATTATAAAAAACAAACCTTTCCAGTAAGCCTTTTGTTGCTTCTTGTTTCGCTCTTTTGTTATTACTTTAATGCATTCTTGATTTTAAGAATTTTTGTGTCTCTCTGAAAATCACATAGTTCCTACATTCCATGGAAAAGAACTAAACTTGCATCGGATTTTCGTCCAATTTACTCGTCGAGGTGGCATACATAAGGTAAGATGAAACAATTGTAAGACTGCAAGCAGCTCTTGGTTCTTTCTGCTGTTTAAATGATTTTTACTTCAAATGTGCAATGCAGGTTGTTTGGGAATGAAGACTGCAAGACGTGTGCGCTGCATTTGCTGCAAATTTAAGTGTTGGGGTCCTATATCAAATGTATATGAAATGGTTGTATGACTTAGAATCCTGGTTCTTCGATTCCCCTCCTAGTGAGTATTTACAAACTTTTTCAAGTTCCATTGCTGGAGCACACCTCAAGCAAGGTAACCAGAACAAAACCATCAGAACAAGGCCATACATCATTTGCAGATCATCCTTTCGGTTCACTTCCCACACCATATCCGAAACAAGGGTTGATAGGAGGACAACCATCAGAACAAGGCTATTCATCATTTGCAGATCTAAATTCAGCACTTGTCAATGACCAAATAATATTGGTGGATGATGGTCAGTTAAGAAATTTCTCTTCATCTTCTATATGGAATTGTTATATCAAATACTTATTCTTTTATGAATTCATTTCAAAGGGCCCTGAATCAACGACCAGGTACATCTCGATGCTTTGCAGACGATACTCAAGACTTTGCCCCTGCTGGTTTGCGCCAATAACTTGTTTTCTTTAGTTAATATGACATAAAAGTTGGTCTCATGTCTAATCCTACGGCACGAATGCTTGCTCTCATAGATGAGCATAGTTCATCTTTGAGCTCAGATTGGGATCCAAGTGAATGGGAAGTTCACCCTGAGGTCCCAGATGTAAGTTCCCTAGGCATTGGTATGTCGAAACAAAGATTAATCACAGACTATTGAATTTCATTAAGTTATGTCTTTACATTGACAAAAGTAACTATTGATCGCTGTTGGGGATCAATCCGATTAAGCAACGAACAAGGTAAAAATAGTGGAAGAAATTAAAAAATTGAACACACAAATTTAACGTGGAAAAACCTCTCCGAAGAGGATAAAAAACTACGGGCAAAGATAATTTTACTATACTGGCAAAAGAATGAAGAGTACAAAAGATGGAGATAAAAAACTAAACCCGAAAAACCCGAAAACAAATAACCCTTAAAACGTAAACACTAAATTCTCCAAAAGTGCTAGGAGTTCTTAACTTTAATGGACATTTTTCTAAGGTTGTAAAAGAGCCTATTTATAGGCTAAATTTCTAGGTCAAATAATAATAAAATAATCTAAACTAATAAGAGTTTGACTCAAACAAATAAACAGAGTTTAACTAAAAGATTATTTCTCAAATTTGACTTGAAACAAGAGTCATAATTCAACAAATCTCCATCTTGACTCGTATTTCCACAATGCCATTTTTGCCAAAGCCCCCACGAGCCTATCTTGAACTATGTAGGGAATTAATTGGTTCGAATATGTGCTTAGAAACTGGAAGACTTCTAGACTTCGACTTGTGCACTGTCACATTAAAACTAACCCAGGTCTGATTTTCACGAACATAATGCCCTAACTTTTCAAAACCTGCATCCAAAAGAGAACCTCTCTTCAATGAAACGGTCATACCCTTTTCCCTCCTATGACCAAGTTACCTCCGCTCCAAACGAGTTGACTTCAACTCCGTAATGGACGAGGGACGTCCGATTTCACCGGTCACTGTAGAAACTTCCAAAATATAAAGACTACCGGTCTTTTTACCTTTTAACAAAATGAGAGCTCCACGAGACACCTTAATGATGCTCAACTCAATGTTGATTCTGCGACCTTTTGAGTCTAAAATACTTAAGGAGATGAGATTCTTTCGTAAATCAGGTACATACCTGACATCTGATAGTGTCCTAATCGTACCATCGTGTATCCTAATTTTAACAGTACCAATACCGATTACCTTACTGGATGAATCGTTTCCAATGTGCAACTCCACCTTCAACGGAATTGTATGTGGAGAACCATTCTCTGTTAGGGCACATGTGGAAAGAACATCCTAAATTTAAGATCCACTCAGACGTAAGCTCGAAGCTTTCGCTCGTTGACACTAACAATAAATCATATTCACTTTCATCGGCCAAATTAACACCAGCTAAAACTTCCTCGTTACTCTCAGCAGCCTTTTTTTTTGCAGTTTACAACATTTTGCTTTGACGTGACCTAATTTCTTACAATAGCGACACCTTTTGTCTCGCTTCTTTGATGTTACCAAAACAGAAGCTTACTTATCTGCTTTGCTATCTGAACCAAACTCATTGTCGAGTTTGTCTTTGCTCAACAAATGACCCTTCACATTCTCGAACGAGAGTTTATCTCTACCATAAATCAGCGTCTCCTTGAAAGACTTTTATGAAGGGAGTAAAGAAAACAATAATAGCATAGTCAGATCTTCATCGTCAATTTGAACCTCAACATTACTTAAATTATTTAAAATGGTAATAAATTGACTGATGTGATCTCTAAGAAGCTCACCTTCGATCATGCGAAACGTAAATAGACGTTGTTTCAGCACTAAACGGTTAGCCAAAGACTTAGTCGCATAAAGAGTTTCTAGCCTTTTCCACAAGGCGGATGAGGTCTTCTCCATCAATACCTCCTGCAATACCCTATTCGCGAGGCACAACTGGATTGCAGATAAAGCCTTTTCATCAAGCTCTTCCCATTCTAACTGATCTAGATTATCGGGCTTTTCCCGGTAATGACCTTTTTAAAGCCGGTCTAAACTAGAATTGCTATCATCCGAACTTGCCTTAGATTGAAATTTGTGACACCATCAAACTTCTCAATATCGAACTTTGTTGCTGCCATCTCTGAACGAGTTGACTTACGAAAATCGAACTAGCTTTGATACCACTTGTTGGGGATCGACCCGATTAAGTAACGAACAAGTTAAAAATAGAGAAAGAAATTGAGAAATTGAACACACAAATTTAACGTGAAAAAATCCCTCCGAAGAGGATAAAAAATCACGGGCAAAGATAATTTTACTATACTGACAAAAGAATGAAGAGTACAAAAGATGGAGATAAAAACTAAACCTCGAAAAACCCGAAAATAAAGAAACCTTAAAACGTAAACACTAAATTCTCCAAAAGTGTTAGGAGTTCTCAACTTTAATGGACATTTTTCTAAGGTTGTAAAAGAGCTTATTTATACTCTAAATTTTTAGGTCAAATAATAATAAAATAATCTAGACTAATAAGAGTTTGACTCAAACAGTTTAATTGAAACAAATAAACAGAGTTTAATTAAAATATTATTTCTCAAATTTGACTTGAATCAGGAGTCAAATTCAACAATCGCCTTTATGAAGATCCATATCATATGAAAGGAGCTTCATCGACAAGTAATATCACCAGCATCATAGCTGAACAGCAGCCAAGAAATGGCAGAAACCGGTGAGGCTCAACAAGGCAACTCCCGACTTGGACAAGCCAAAGGCACAGAGTGTGAGATTACATCCTTCATTGATGAAGGAACAGCAACAGTCAATAATAGAATACAAAAAACCAAACGAAAGAAGAAGAGTTAAGATGGGAAAAAGAGTTAGATGGTATTCCAAGGTCGAAGTTTTTGAAATTATTTAAACAATAAAATATATAGCAATTCGAGAATGCAGAAAATTATTTATAGGAATAACTTCCATTTTGAGTTTTCAAGAAGAACTTAGCAAAATTTTATGGATGTGGTTTAATAATGATTAGCTAAATGCAGTTACATGTGGGCAGCTTAAGTATAAATATCTGGTTTATGCAAGAGACGCCATGCCCTTTTCATTTCTCAAAATTGTTAAATTATCCATTTGTTCTGAAGAAACTTAAATTCGTCCAGTAAGTTGTTTATATATTTCTCGTGCATTTCTTCTCCCGGTTTTCTTGTGAATAATTTGCAGCTGTTCTTCATCTGGGTGGTCTCCTTTCTTGTTTTTAACGTGAAAACAGGGAAGTCTATGGTTCTCTTTTTTCTTTGCTGGTCGCTTAGCACTCGAGCGATTTCTCGTGCATTTCTTCTCCCTGTTTTCTTATGAATAATTTTCAGCTGCTCTTCATCTGGGTGGTCTCCTTTTCTTGTTTTTAATGTGAAAACAGGGAAGTCTATGGTTCTCTTTTTTTCTTTGCTGGTTGCTTAGCACTCGAGAGAATTAAGCTTCTTTAGTAAGGAATTGTTTCTGGTTTTTTCTTTTGTTCCTGGACAAGTGTAGCCTATTTTTACGCCAAGATTTCAAGCAAAGATTAGGAGGACCAAAGCAGGAAAAGATCAAGTGAAGGATGTTATAGACCGAACGTGTTTTGTGACATCTTGCACTGAATGCATGAAGGAGTTTTACTATCCTGTGAATTGGAAGAAAGCTGTTGTTCCATGCATGTTCTGCAATGCCTACTTTTTTGCATCAGAGAACGGTTCAGATCCACAAATTTCACAACAGATACATTATCCACCTCTCTCTTCAGCAATCCTCCGTGTCCAGGTTCCTGAATGGATGAATGGTTTAATAGGCGAAATAGCAGTCCACTTATTTCTTCCTCAACATCAGCAACTTGCGCTAAAAGATCGACGTTACTTTTATTTCATTCTAAAATTTCTATCTGATTTCAAAAAACAACCTTTCTGGTAAGCCATTGCTACTTGTTCTTTCATCCTTTTGTTATTATTTTTACTGTGTTCTTGATTTTACCAACTTTTTCTTTTCTTTTTGAAAATCACAGTTTTCCCTTCTTCAAGGGAGAAGAACTGGACATGCACCGAATTTATCAAGAAGTTACTTCTCGAGGTGGCTTCGTTAATGTAAGCTGAAACAATTGCATGACTGCAAGCAACTCTTGGGGCTTTCAGTTGTTTAAATGACTTTTATTGCAAATGTGCAATGCAGGTTACTCTGGAAGGAAAAATGGATGAAGTGTGCGCAACAGTTGCTGCAAATTGACGTTCAAGGGACATAAATAGCATATATATGAAATGTTTGCATGAGTTAGAATCCCGGTTCTTTAGGACTGAATATTCCCCTCTTAGTGAGTTTGTACAAACTTCTTTAAGTCCATTTGGTGGAGCAAGTCTCATGCAAGGTTAATAGGAGGAAGACCGTCGAGTTCATTTGAAAGAGCTAGCATCATGTCGAGGTTGAGAGGAGCACAACGTCCATCACGAAAGATTCAAGCACCAGTGAGTAACAATCAGCAGTTGACCAGATCGCAGGCTGCCTTAGACTTCTATTTTACAGGTCATCCGAGAAGTTCATAATCCAGACCATGTCCAATGCTAGGGGTGGTAGTAGGACAACCATCATCTTCAAATTTGTATTCAGCAGTAGCAACTAACAATCAGCCATGGAGTACTTACTCTCAGGATGGCTTCAATTTCAATTCTGCAGCTCATCCTTCAATTTACTTCCCACACCACATCTGACGCAAGGATTGATAGGAGGGCAAGCATCTGAACAAGGCCATGTATCCTTTGGCGATGGTCAGTTAAGACTCTTCCTCTTCTATATGACTGTCATATCAACTATTTAATATATCATGAACCCATTTCAATGGGAGCCTGATTCAAGTTGGCCACTACCAGATACCTCTCCATATGAAAGTCCCTCTCGATACCTTCTAGACGATCCTCGAGACTTTCCCCCTGCTGGTTGTGCCAATATCTTCTCCTTCTTTTGTTAATGTGACGCAAAAGTTGGTCCCCAAGTCTAACCTTATGGCTCTGATATTTGTTCTCTCAGATGACCTGAGCTCGCAGGCTGGCATAGACTTGGATTTTACAGGTCATCCGAATAGTTCATCTTCAGGACCAAGTCCAATGTCAGGTGTGATAAGAGAACAACCATCAGAACAAGGCCATACATCAATTCCAGTTCTAAATTCAGTATCGATCAATGATAAAAAAATATTAGTCGATGATGGTCAGTTTAGAAATTTCTCTTCAACTTATGTTATATGAAACTGTTGTATCAAATATTTAATATATTATCTTGAATGGGAAGCTGATTCAAAGTTCACTTCCCACACCACATCGCACACAAGGGTTTGTAGGGGACAACCATCAGAAGAAGACCATA